>OU611983.1:22500-1289900 GCA_914767915.1 Agriopis aurantiaria | reverse complement strand
GCGGTTGAAACTATAGTCGGAGTGACCGGCTTAATCTTACGTGAGTAATTCCCGTGTAATATAAATAAAATCTCCAAAAATCATTATACTTTTGCATTTTATAGGTAGGTCCCTTGATACATAACAAGTGGGGATAACATATTTTTTCATAGCATCTCCATTGGGCTATCGTAAATCTGGGCTTATTATGATGAGAACTCAGAGCAAATTTTTATTTGCTCCGAGGTTGAGAAGAGATGAGAGGTGTTTTTATACAACAATTTATCAGGTGTTTTTTGTTAGATATGTCCTGTCAATGTGGCTTACGACCTCCCATCCTATTGATGCTATTGATTACTTGCTCATAGAAATATAGCCAAATCCGCATACTTGGTAGTTGGGCACCTCAAAAGGTCCTTTTTAAAAAACTAATCTATAAGCTAAAATATCAGCTGTTTTGGGAGCTAAAACGATTTAAAATAATTTAAAGTGCCTTCAGAATAGCAAAACTGCATTTAAACGTGAATTGAGTAGTCTAGTTCATTCGATTTAAAAATTTGATTTTGACGTTTTTATTATAATTTAAATGGCGCCTCTGGAATACCGATTAGCTTTTTTAAATAAGTTTAAAGCTAAAATTTAACTTGTGCCTTCAAAATCGGGCCCAATCTATGGGCCCAATAATGATCTAATAATGTCAAACAAACAACCCATATGTCAAAATCGTTTTATTGACCACATTCAGTGTTATCACAAAGAATTTTAATAACGCGTACATTAACCTAGCTCAGGAAAAAATTAAGGACACGATTGAAGTATTGAATATTTATTTTAAAACAATCTTTCGTAATTTGGATACCTAGTTACCTGTATTATTATTACAATATACATAAATACTAGGAATAATAACATAAACTTATTCATTACAGATGGAGGTGGTGTCATTACAGAGCTTACATTTTGTTTCCATGACTTGGTCAGGGGCGGATCCCGGTTTTTTTTTTTTTTTTTTCATTCAGACAAGGTGCACCTGAATCAAAGCGACAAGTGTGTCAAAGTGTTGTCGAATGTATGGAATCGCTAGGTGTTTTGCCGCTGGATCCGCCAATGGACTTGGTTATTGTTAGCACGAGTAGGTACAAATACCGAACAAATATAAACATTTATTGCAAATAGATACTTAATTGATTCTTAATTTGAATATTTATAGATAGTGGCGCCATCATTTGGTATTGTAGCAAACAGATAGGCGTTTACATTCTTCTTATCTAATTTGCAATGATCTACATAGAACTTATCAGTTAATAAGTCGATATATTTATCGATGTCTTTTCGGTGGCATAAAGCTACTATTGAACCACCCCAACCAGCACCAGTAACACGCGCTGATACATCTATTTCTTTTGAAATTTCAACAATTAAGTCTAAATTATCGTGCGAACATTCATAAAGATTTTTAAGACTCTCGTGGCTCCCAGATATTAGTTCACTTAGGTCATTTAGAATATTTTTATGACTATCTGATTTCGCACATATTTGTCGAAACTTTTCAACTCTTGCCGCTTCTTCATAAACATGCAGGGCCCGTTGTTTTAGTTTAAAATCAGTGATATTTTTTGTGTTTGTTGTTAAAAATGCCTGATCAATGTCTTCTTCGGTTAAATTCAATAAACTGCAAACTTCATTTTTACTGTATAAGTTATTTGGCAAAAGTTTGTGAACAATATTTATCATTTCATCTAGTGTTTTATTTAGATTTATCTGTAATTGACTCAGAGTGATAATTTTCATGTTTGTATTCAATCCTTCATGGGCTGCTATAACTTGCGCCGCTAGTCTACATTCTACTACACGCCTGTTGTAATCATTTGTTGCTGCTTTGTTGGCTTCAGCCAAACTATTAGCTACCACAAATGTAGCATCTTCTGGTAAAGCTACAGGAGTAGCATGTAATGGTTCAAATGTAATATATTGTGCAGTATACTTTTCAGCAAGAAAAGCTATAGCTTGATCCATCCCACCACCTTGAGTACCAATGTATCTCTCACTCACTGCACAAAGCGCAGCAATTTCTGTTTTTCTTAATTTGACGTTTTGACTGTAAAGAAAGGCCAGACAAGACGCACTTACTAACGCTGAAGAACTAGAAAGTCCTGAAGCTGGAGGAATATTTCCATCAATGTACAGTTGAACACCACATGTAAAATTATTTTTCAGATATTCCAGTGCTCCTTTTATCCCACACATGACATAGTTGTGCCAAAAAGGTTTTCCATTTTCATTTAATTCAATTTTTATTTCTTCAAAGGTTCTTAACACAGTTTCATAATTCGAATAGCTTTTGTTTATATTTCGTAACTGAAGTTTTGGGTCATTTGTTATCGCAGCTGCAATAAGTATATCCTGTTTTAATGCCATTGGCAATACTGGGTATCCACAATAATCAATATGTTCTCCGATTATATTAACGCGTCCCGGCACTTTGACGAAAAACAACGGAAGCTGGCCAAACTCCTTTAAGAAAACTTCATTTAAACGCTCCATTCTTTCATCAGTCGGAGTATCAATATTTTTTATTGGCACCTCATCACTTTTAAGCTCGGAATTCATAATGAACACAATATCACTGTTTCACTGGTATAAAAAATTGGGAAAATGTAAACTTGCCACGAGCGACGTGGCCAACCAACCAGTTTGAGAGAGAGTTATCTACAAATGCTTATGATTCATGATTTGATTTGCTCATTCGTTTACACAACACACACACATGCACACACCCCACACTATTTGTTGTTATCGTATCGTGTCCTTGCCTCAGTCAGTAGCTAGTAGCTTTGTTTCAGGCACAACCAGTAAAATGTTTGTGTTTAGCACAATCACTTATGCTATAAACGTAGGTACACGAATACTATACGCCAAGTAAATACATAAATGGACTAGCTACGTTGCCGGATTGAGTCATTATAACTTAAATAATTATGTGTTTTTTTTTTAAATAATCCATTGATGTAGGTTCCTATTTAACATTGATTTACAACTAACGGCCCACCCCGGCTTCGCACGGGTATTATTGGAGTTTTAGTAAGGATCCCAAATTTTGTTGAAAATATAATATAGCCTATGTCACCCGGGGATAGTGTAGATTCCCAACAGAGGAAGAATTTTTCAAATCGGTTCAGTAGTTCCGGAGCCTATTCAATGCAAACAAACAAAGAAACAATCAAATCTTTCCTCTTTATAATATTACCAGCTATTGCCCGCGGCTTCGCTCACGTAGTATTGAAATCTACTTTACTACCTCCCGTCTTTTTAGTTTCAGTCACGCATCCATCCTGTAATCCACTCTACTCCTGTACCACCCTTTCCGCTCCAGTTCTGCATTCACCCCCAAAATCCACTCAACTCCCGTTCTACTCTTCTTCCGCCCCATCCTTACCGCACCAGTCCTGCATTTGTCCCATAATCTTCTCTAATAATACAGGCTCACCCTTTCCGATCCAACTCGGCATCCGTCCCGTAATCCACTTTACTCTCTTTCCGCCATTTTGCAATCTAGCCCCGCATCCGTTCCGTAATCCAATCTACTTCAGTCCCACTCTTTCAGATCTAGTCCCGCAGCCGTCCGCTCCACTCCACTCCCATACCGTAATCCAATCTACTCCTATCGCGCCCCATTCGCTATAGTCCCGCATCTGTCCTGTAATCTACTCTAGTTCCGCTCTTTCCACCTGAATGGTATGCCTACTTTTATAGTATTGTTTAGCACATAACTATAGTTTTTATATATGTAAAACTAAAAACATTAGTGATTAGACAGACTTCAAAATTAGTAAAATACGCATTTCGAGTCAGGCTCGCGCATTAAGGGTTCCTTACCACCACAAAATACAACCATCAGTTATTGTCTAGACTTAACGCTTTCCAAAATAGTCGAAGTAGGTACCTAATTGCGACACAATCACATATTTAATTCTTTGCTACAGTGACGCTCAAGTATAACACAATTATAACTAAAAAAAAATTGTCACCGACTTGCACTTGTCCATTATTTATTATTTGTTGTTATACTATAGTGTGAAGTATAATCATGCCTTTATAGTTCGTCGTCGCAAAAATAACTAATAACATTACAAACATGTAGAACAAAATAATATAATATAGCATACAGTACATAATATCCATCTAGTTAATCGTCCATCACATTTGCTTTAATTTTATGTTGTGATAACATGCTCAGCAAGTCGCTTTTTAAATGGGTTGAACGACTTAGTGTTTTTAATTTCCGAGGGTAGTTTGTTATAAAGGCAAGCTCCTTCAAAAGTAATCATTGTCTTGCCGTAGTTAGTTCGTATCTTCTTCGTATTAAGACTACGGCTAAAGGACTTTAAATCCACGGTCATGAAAATTTTAACAAAAAAAAAAGTAAGATCAAGCATAAAAAATTTACCTATGCCAATTCCAAAACCATTTCGAGATTTTATGTTACTAACCCACAGATCTACTACCTATAGATTTTCAATGAGCGTGGCTAGCTCAGTGCCTCTCACTTCAACAAGGTGTGTTGCCACATTAAAATGATTTGCTATAAGTTAGGGTAATTTACCTACTATGATGGGTAGTGAATCTTCAATGAGTACTTTGGAAACAATACTACCTTTTAAATATTTATATTTTATACACTATCTGCTGCAACCCACGGAGCTACCTGCAATTTTCTGGGAAGAAAAGTACGTTGTCTGTCCTCATGACACACCCTATCGTCCTGACAAAATAGGGTATTTGACTACTTTTGGGAAACTATTGCACATTATTGCCTGATATAATTTAATGTATACTGCATTTATATTTTCTGGATATCAGTCGTATTTGCGATATAAATCGATGTTAAAGTTTGAATAAAAAAATATCGCGCCAAAACGCAGACCTGCGTCATAGCTCCGGTCGAGCGACTGATTGACGTCACACAAAACAAAACAACTGCAGCCAGGCAGCAAAAGTTTGATAATCACTAATTTTCTAATAGAAGTAATGGTTTATAAATGTTGTGTAGTGCCACAATGTACAAATACTTCCATAAAACACCGGAAAAACTATTCGTTTCTGTTCCAATGGACCCCAAAACTCGCAAAAAGTGGTTGGAACTAAGTAGCTCGTAGAGAACCTAAAAGTATTGGAGCTAATTCAAGTGTTTCTATGTGCGAAGATCATTTTGAGGTACATATTTGAGTCTATATATTTCTATTACAATTTGTGTTTTTATTGCATTACTATTTTATGTACTGTTACTTTCTTTTTAAACATTGTAAAGACATAACCTAACAAAATAGTGATATCCACCTACTACAACATACTTTTTGTACAACTTGATTGAATGTTTTGCTTGGAGAACAATTAAAAATTAATACTTACATTGTGGTTTTACGTTTTGAGCTCTGCAGCGTAGAAACAATGACGTAGATTATTATTGAAGAAATATGCAACCATAAATACATTCATTTTGGGTAAGTTACTGCTGTCTGCTTGCACAAAATGTTTCTCCAGTCTTCTCACATTTAACCTCCGGACTGTTTTTGGTGATAATTTCTGGATAAATCGCTCTCAAAATAGCTTTACAACATTAAATTCGCAAATATCAATACAAAATCTGTTTGTTTAGATTTGTGTGACGTCACTAGGGATGAAGCCAATTACAGACCGTTTTCGATCACGTGATCAAATGTCGAAAATACAGTTATTTTATTCGCGTTTTTTACAAAAAATAAGCATATTTTTATAAAAAAATCAATGAAATATGCTTTTTCATTATGTCATGTTTATGGATGGCGTCAATTGGCATAATATTTTTAATACAGTCAAGTACCCTATTTGACTTAGCCCATGATCTAAGAAAACAAGGTCTAGCAATCTGGGAGTGGTCCCGCAATGACGTCACTGTCCAGTTGCCACTTTATTCAATCAGCTGTTACGTGGTGTATCGTCATCTCTCTCGAACCAGTTGTAAATTGACATCATGACATCATTGCGGGACGCCTACGTAAACATTTTTTCTCGAATTGCTATACCTGGCGGAGTATATTATTACACCATGACTTAGCCGTTTCCTCGTAAAAAAACAGACAGAAAGTTACAAACTTACTTGCGTTTTTATTATAATTATTTGTTAGGATTAGAATATAGTACTAGAAAAAAGGTTGTAAAGTAACCATAGCATGATTTTTTATGATTAATTAAAAATAATAAAAACGTCAAAGAGTTAAAACGGAAGGGCAAAGGAAGGGCCCCCATGCAACAAACGTTAAACGTATTTTTGGATTTGTTCTAGTGTAAAAACGGTAATCCGTACAAGCGTCAAATTTAGCGGATTATAGTGAACATAAGTAAAACAACAAATAATAAACACTGGCCAAGTGCGAGTCAGTGACAAATTTCTGTTTACCACTAAGCTAAGCAACGTCGGGCGCGGTCGGTACTTGGATGGGTGACAGCCTGGGCGTGATGTTGTCTTTTTGCACAACTTTTTGTATTTTGTGATTGTAAAGAACTCTCAGCGCGCGAGCCCGACTCGCGCTTGGTCAGTTTAGTTTTTTCATGAATGGAATTATGTATAACATTCCAAATAATTAGATAAATAGACTCTTTAATGTTTACAGTACAAATTTCACGAACAGCGCGTAGCTTTTTGAATCGGTTCGCCGAAATCGCCTTTTGCTTTTCCAGCTTCATAACTGTGGCCTCATTAATATATATTTAATATTAACATTCACCATATTCATATGGGCATAAAAGGGTCGGTATTTTGCACTTCTTGCAATGTGCCAGCTTTTTTCAGCAATGTGACAGGATCAGTTGGAAACCTGCAGAACGAATAATTTATGTTAGTTGCGGTGGGTAATTTCTTTCATAAACTGGCAACATTCATAATTTATTTTCTAAGTGAATAATTTGATAAAATTCATCGAATTAGACCACAAATCGACCTAAAAACTGACTAATTATGAATAAAATATTTGCGAATTGATATCCTGAATTTATTTAGGTGATCGTTACAAGCTTTATATGTTTACTTACGTGTGAAATGATATTTCATCGTATTTTCGCTCACTGCGCTTCTTGCAGCCCAAAATGCTACAACCAACCATTGTAAAATATCTTTTACAATTATTTCTCAGAGGAAACACGCATTTATCACATTTAATCACCAAAAAAAGGCAATAAATATAATTCAGACCCGTTTTGTTTGTCACTGATTATTACAGATTTTGACACTTGAGGTACCAAAAACAGGTCACGCCGATAAGGACAACAAAATCTATTTATGTCCTTTTCGTACTTGTGCTGAGCCATATCAAGTTGTCTCTTTCACTAAAATATATTGCTGATCTGGTTGTGTATATCTGTGTTACTAACCCTTATTTTTCTACTCTGACCTTTTAAAACGATAAGATGCCATTTATTTTAACATAAAACCTCTAGTATATAATCTTTGATAAAACTAAGAGATCATTCGACTTTCATTGTCCTCTAAATGACGTCACATTGTAGCATTTTATTTTCTGTGCCTTTTAAGAATAACAACATTTGACACACTGTTCGTCACACAGAATAGAATACTTTTTCATTTCTGTACTTTGACTGTCTGGTTTTTTTTCAGGGCTGCCAATATGGGGTGCTTTTTTAGGCTTCTCAACGCAACGAAATTTTGTGTTATATGGTGACGTCACATAATTTCAATTTTCAAAAAAATATTGTACTACTCAATAGAAAACAAAAATATTGAAATCAGTTTCTTAAAATAGCCTTATCTACGAAATAAAATTTAAAAAAAAAATACCAAAAAAAAACTTTTCATAGGTACCGAATTCAAGTCAAAGAGTAAAGTCAAAGAAAATAAGTAATATAAATCTTTGAGTAAAGTAATATAATAATTATAATATATTTTATATCCAATACTCTCCGTATATATATAGTAGTCTTTGTCCAATACATCCAAGTCCCAAACTTCAACGAGCGAAACGCGAAAAAATCAAAAATCTTTCTGTGTTTCTGGCTGAAATATTCTCAATTTCTCACCTCTATTTTCTTTTCCAACTCTTTTATTGATCAAAGGGGACAAAGAATAGTTTGTTTTATGTTTTTTCAATAATTTGTAATATTTTAATTGTGTAATAACTGTGTAATTTTTGCATGGATACAAAAACAGAAATGGCAGAATTTATAGATATTCAGAAAATATGTCGTGCTTGTCTTGTTGACACTGGACCTTTCACAAGTTTGCTCGGGATCTCTTCTCCAGAAACCATTATTTACTCTGAAATTTATAAATATTGTACTACAGTTGAGGTAAGCGTTAATTTATCAAGTCAAGTTATAATATTTGCGCAGTTCGTAGCTTGTTGCATCTCAAAGTAAACAAATAACTGTTCTTTTCTTTGACCTGTGTCATTTGTTTAGGTTTTAGAGAGTGACAAACTTCCCAAACAAATGTGCGAGACCTGTGCTGATATGCTGAAGAAACTGTACTATTTCAAACAAATGGCTCTAAAGTCAAATGTTATACTGAAACAACATTTGATGTCACAAGTAAGTTTTCGACACTGGTCAAAGCCAGTGGTCATTCTGTAGTTACTAAAAGTAGATAACCAATATTAAGATATTACCTTTTGCCTAAATCTTCTAGATGAAAGTTAAAGTGGAGTATGTAGCATCAGCATCATGTAATATAGCTGTTACGGCACAGGAGGTAGAGAATATTGAAGTAATAAATGAACAGACATCTAGCAGCGAAGACACATCTGAGGATCAGCGGCCGACTACCGTGTAAGCCAGAATAACCTCTAAATGACTCTACCTCTATTTGATTTAATTAGTTTTAGTCTAAACTAAGACTTCATAATGTTGTTGACTAGCTGTTGCCTGCAACTTGCGTAAACTTACATTATACATTTTCAACTTCTTTAATAAGACCCTGCTAAATTTCAGCTTCCTATCAATTTATTTCTTCCGTTGGAGTTATATCGGTGCAATCCACAATGTTGATTGAAGTCGATCCTATCTCGGTGCATACATGTCCTTGAGTGTTTATGACATTTTTCTATGGCATATTTAACAGCAGATTTTTTTGCGATTTTATTGTTGGTCCCGTATTAAAAGTTATAAATAATGATGAGTACAATGATATCGTTGTCCATCGCCTATAACCAACCAAGTTTCAGCATAATATATATTATCATAACCTACATTATGCCAAGCACCTTACTAAATAATTCTACTTGCTTACTCGAGACAAAATCTAGCTATGGAGAATGTATCATGAATAAAGTTTTCTTTTTTATTCTAGAATCAGGAGAAGAAAAGCTGCAGAATTGAAAAAGAAAAGTAGAATGCAATGTCCTAAATGTGATAGATCATTTCAAAAATATGAAAACTTTGAAGCTCACATGAGAAGTCACTTTGGTAAAAAGGTAATACTGTACAGTGTCCTAACTTATATTTTAACTCACAAAAAATAAATAATTGGAAGTGTGATACCTACAGTTTCCCCTTTAGCACTTACACCCCCCCTTGGTCGTCCATTCGTCTACATTTTGAGCAGTTTTGTGCCGCTCAATATTGAAGTGTGCGATTGTAGAACTAGTAAGAATATGTCAGTGTGTGCAATATGTGTTTACCTCGCCTTTTTTCGGCACTAGCTCGAGTTTAAGGCTGATCCAAAATTAATATTTATTATCAGTGTTTTAAAGATATACAGCAAAAAAAAAGACGAGGGCCAAAAGAATAAAAAAAAAAATACATAAAGCTTAATTGTTTAGAGAAGAGAACTAAGCTATAGAACACTTTCTAATTTATTCTAACAGAAACACAGTGCCATACTAGAGTAAAATATGTTAGCAATCTTTTTTATTTGCCTGCAATCTGGTTGGATAAAATAGTAATTGTTTTTGCACTTTCCATTCCAGCCCGACATAAAATGCGACGTATGTGAGAAGACGTTCCCAAACCTGCGTAATCTACACAGCCACATGAGAACACACACGGGCGACAAAAAGTATCAATGTCTCACATGTGGGAAAAGCTTTGCATATCTCAACGTACTTAAAAACCATGAGCTGATACATGCAGGAGTGAAGAACTATGCTTGTCATTTGTGTGATGCTAAATTTGTGCAGTCTTACAATTTGAAGGTAAATATAAATCATAATTGACAGCTATAAGGTCTACAGCTACGTCACCCAGCCTTCTAGTGGTTATGTTGAGCCTCCACGGTTTGTGCAAGTTTTCCCCACCAGTGAAGTATGCCGTGCCACAGATCCACACCCCATACCATATAACCGCCTTCCTGTGCTGTGGGACTCATACTGTCATGTGGTCTAGTCATTTGTTTACCGTGTTGCTAGCTAGTGTTTTGGGATCACCAACGCGCCCGCCTTAGTTCGCTCCGCGCCTTCTGTGCTGATTCTGTGTTGTGTCGTTCTGACGTTCAAAAGTGTACAGTGGTGTACAAATTTGAGCAATAAATGAATTGAATTGATTAGGTGAGTTGGGCCTTCATTGGTGCACTGATGATCTCACTCGACTGCCTCTGTTTTGCCGCAAACACTGCCGAGCGTAGGTGAAGCGCACAAGTCCGCTCGTGACCACCTCCACACAAATGTCGAGCAGTACATACATATTTTTACCTAAATAAAATAATCCACTATAAGTCCCAGTAAACATTTAAAACATAACCTCGAATGTGCTAAGTTTTATGTATTTACTTGTAAATTTCCAGTCACACATAAAAACTCACACCAATGAAAAGAATTACAACTGTGCCCAATGTGGAAAGAAGTTTGCTCAGCACGGGAATCTAAAGATCCACCTTATCAGGCATACCGGCATCAAGAATATTGCCTGCTCACTCTGTGATATGAGGTTTTATATAAAGGTATAGTTTCCTTTTAACTACATAAATGCTGTCCTAGTCATCATCTTCCTGTCCTTATTCCACTAGTAGGGGGTCAAAACAGCATGTTTTCTTTCTCCGCTTCACTCTGTCAGCTGTTATCTATACATTCACTCCCCTCTCACCCATATCATCTTTCACACACTGCTTCCATTCTTATACAGCATCGCCAACATGCCTGTGAAACCTTCTCTGGTGGTACACTAGAGGGATAGGCTACACGTTGTGAATGCTGTAAGCATTCACCATCGCCTATGAACGTGAGTTCATCAGTTGACTCATTAGTTTGTTTGCCATGACACAAAAAAATAACCATCATACCTTGGGTCCACTAGATAGCATAAGTTTTTTAAAATATCAATAGACTATTGTATTGATATATATTAGTTAAAATGAGATACGTCAGCGACATATCAGTTGTTAATTTAATTTCAACCTAACATTAGAAAAGTTGCTGTGGTCGATAATGGTCAGGAATAAATCATCACCACAGTTTCCTTTTGCTTCAAACAATTGAAGCCTGTTAAAATAAGTGCTGCTATTTTCATATTCAAACTAACACTCTATTTCAGAGTGACCTATTCAAGCACATGCGATCACATTCGACAGACAAACCATTCTCCTGCGAGTTCTGCGACAAAACCTTCAAGACCAAGAGCTTCAAAATAGTACACTTACGCTCACATACAGGTAACAAGAGTTCTTATACCATCTTCATTTGTTTGTATCGGCTGTTATTTTGACACCTACCTTAATAACATCCTGCTTTATCTCACCAAGGACTATTAAAACTAGAGAACTCTACTATAATCATCCTTGAACTCACATATCCCACCCTGCCTGTTGGCTATGCTATGATATATCGAAGCAGTACCGGCGTTAGGGTAGGGCGACCGCCCAGGGCGCTAGAGGCGCCGCAGGTATTTAAAAATCTAGCGTAGAAGTCTCGCCCAGGGCGCTGGTAATGCTAAAACCGGCACTGTAGCGAAGACTAGGTTTTATGGCCAAGAAACAGAGGACTTGCTTGTGACGGCGCAAAGTACTTGTATTATGATGTATTGAACTGAAGAATGATATGAGACAGACAACACAGCAGGCTTGGTGTCGCCGTCTTGCCCGCCCCAGCTGTGTGTCGTCTCTTACAGCTTAGTACACTTAAACTACTCAGTCGCCCTGTCCACATTCACTATGTGTCGTCTTTTACAGCTTAGTACACTTAAACTACTCAAAGTCGCCCTGTCCACCTTTACTATGTGTCTATGTGGTTTTATTTATGAGTAAAGTACTAAAGAATTTTATACCTTAAAATTCTTTTGATAGTATTCGTTTAAACTCGAGTAAACGAATACTATCTAAAGAATTTTATACCTTAAAATTCTTTTACTCTTTTACTTTACTCCAGTTTAAACGAATACTATCAAAAGAATTTTAAGGTAAAACTGCACTAAAAGTAGTGCAGTTTTACCTTAAAATTCTTTTGATAGTATTCGTTTACTCATAAATAAAACCACATAGATGAACCTTTGTTCATAACTTTTCCCAGGTGAACGGCCGTATGCTTGCGACATGTGCCCCAAGCGGTTCATGGCTCACAAAGACATGCGCAACCACCGTATGATACACACTGGAGAAAAGCCGCACAAGTGTCGCCTGTGTGCGCAGGCTTTCATACAGAAATGTGCGCTCAACAGGCACATGAAAAGTCACTGTAAGAACGATGAGCCTCGGGCGCAAGACGCGACCAATGTAGTCGCCTACTCGAGTTGGAATACTGCTTGATACATTTGGACCATAACATGAAGTACATCACACGCCCGTGTATGATCCGCAAAACTTGTAAATCAAACAAGTTGTGAAGGCATGTTAAATGTGCCTTTAAAGTTAACTGAGGTATTTGAAGAAAGACGAGCATAAAGTAGATGCCACCAATATCAATACTCTAGTTGCAATTATTAAACGATAAAAATTGGGCATAAAATGATATTTTGGTTCGTCCGAATAACATATAGTTAGACTACTTAATACTCCGCTGGTGCAGCGATCCGAAGTGGGTCTTGGCCTCGAACACAAGTAAACGCAATCAGTGTTGGCGTCGCGCTGTTTCAAGTCTGACTCTACTATACCTTTCCTTCATCTTGGCATACACCTAGATAGAAGACTCGCTCGGCAAAAACATATTTTCTTAAAAAGAAAGCAACTTAGACTGAAGCTACGAAAACACCAGTGGATGTTTGGAAAATAAACGAAACTACGTTTAGAGAACAAGAACAAGCTACTTATATACCCTAAAACATGTATGGACTTATGGAATCCAGCGTGGGGGAACGGCTTCAAAAACCAACCTAGTTGCAGAATGCTCTGCAACGATTTCATTCAAAAGTGCTACGAATGAAAATCATACCTCCCTGGTATGTTACAAATGAGACTTTACACAAGGACCTAGAAATGCCCACAGTGTAAGAAGAAATAAGAAATAACGCCCTAACTTATCAAAAACGACAGCAAAATCATCCAAATGAATTAGAAAAGATGTTGATGTCAAGGTCTCCAAGGAGGCTTAAAAGGAAGATACCGCAAGACTTAACAAAATATGAGGATGGATGGATGGTGAATGGGCGTATTCCACACAAGACGCGTCACTTAAGACAACAGTTAAAAATAAAGCTTATTGTCTTCAAAAGACAGATTGCTTTAAAAAGGGATTTAAAAAAAATCTATACATTTCCAATGATAATATTTAGGCCAGCCGAATGCACCGGTCAGCGGTCTGCAGGATCTTCAAGATACGCCTTCTTGATGTTGACATGGACTAACCCAATTCAAAATTATGAGATCACCTACATATTCTTTTTTACATTAAGTAATAGATATTATTAGAAAGACTAGCACAGAAAAAGATTGTCAATTTAATAATGAATCAAATTATCGCAGTACCTAATACTGTGCAAGTACTTACATAATAAATCAATTATTAAATACATGCATTTTAAAATGAGATTCTCTTAGTATTTACATTAACTTTCTTATATTGTTTTTTTTTTATTACAATAGAAATAGATGTTATCAAAAAGAGTTGCATAAGATAAAAGTTGTTAATTTAATAATGAATTCAATTATTGCAGTAATAGTACATGATTCAATATAATTATGAAATAAATACATTTTTAAATGAGTTTCTCTTAGTATTTACATTTACTTGCCTATTTTGCATTTACTGCTTCATAAGAGAAGTTATCAATAATTTACTTGATGCTAATTTACGCAAGTACGTATGTAATTAAAACTTAAGAGGTTGATTTAGGCTGCAAAACTTCTTAGTATAATTTATTGCTTATATTCTTTCTTCTTTATTTTAGTAGCCACTACATAATAGTTCTTTTTAGGCATTGACAACAGACTAATTTGCCGGTGTACAAAAATCTGTTAGGCGAAACAGCCGCAGTCTGCCATCTGGGCATACCCTAACTAAACCAAACAGATATTTCCCAGAACCTGTATTAGCAATCATGGAGAGGCCACACTGAATAGGCAAACCTGCCAGTGGCAGTATGACCTGCAATGTAAATATAAATTATCTTTGATGACCTGACTGGATGCGTGCATACATCGAACAAAGTCATCATCAGTTCATTTTGAATCACAAAAATAATTGTTGCTGCCACTGTATGCGCGTAGATTTCGAAGCCATTATAATACCCTCACGGTACAGATTTATATCAGATCAGAAAAAAGATCTAGTCTATGTACTTCTGGACATAGGTCTGTCCCAAGGCACACCTCTCAGCCTGATCTTTGGCCTGTCGCATCCAGCCACTGCCAGCAGTTGCCTTACATATAGTCTCAGGGTATCCTACGCTACGTAAATTGAATATAAAAATGCTCATATTAACTTTCACGGTAACAACATACAATCAGCTGGCTGGACAGGCTGTTTCTCATACACTATTCCATTTGGCAGCTGCGGGATCTTGCTGTGAGTCTTCATGTGCCGCTTCAGAGTTCCAAGCTGAGTGAACGCCAAGTTACACACAGCACACCGATGTGGTCTCTCGCCAGTGTGAGTCCTGTGGTGTACAATCTGTCTGTTCTTCGAGCTGAAGGCTTTCCCACAATACGCACAACCATAAGGCCTCTCCCCTGAATGTATCCTCTTATGAATAACGAGCGTAGAATGAGTGGAAAAGAACTTGTTACAGATCTCGCACTTGTGTTCCTTTATGCCTTGGTGTATCTTCAGTACATGTTTGGTGAGATTGTATTTGTCAGTGAAGGGGTAGTTGCATATCTGGCAGATGTATCTCTGGCCGGTGTGGAGGCGCTTTATGTGCGAATGGAGGATGTGTTTCGTGAAGAACTTTTTTCCACAGTGCTCGCAGGGGTAGTCCCGAGCTCGATTCTCGTTGTGGCCCTCCATGTGTAGCTGAAATTATTTTATAGCATTGAGGGACAAGACAAGCAACCGTACTACACGAACGCATGGTCGACGCACTGTACACCCTATGGCGGCTTCTTAATAGGCAAATGGTGCGATTTTCTCACACGACACACAAACTCATGATCAAATATACAAATCTCGAGTATCCTAAACTTCGAAAAATTATGTTGTAAAGGCAAGTTACAAGTTTCATTATATCTCAATTATGTGGAACTCCAAACCCAACGAAAGTTCCTAGATGTTCTTGATTTTTGCTCAAGAAAGGACGATATAAAATGGTCAGGAAATCGTCAGGGAATTTTTTGGCATTTAGAGTAAACACCCTGAGTGTTAGGAAGGTTTTAAAAAATTAGAACAGATACACGGACGGATAGAACGAGCTTAAGGGTTAGGTAGTACTACATAAAAAATTTTTTTTAGGTGTGGATTGTGGAACCCTCGACGCTCGAGTCCGACTCGCACTTGGCCGGTTTTCATTATACTTTTCATACATACATACTACATACCCTTTAGTCAAATTTTTCAGAAACTACTCATCTGGTATATGTATTTAAATTGGAAACACGGTTTCCAAAAATGTATTAACTTTTTTGAGTTAAAAAAAAAAGACATCGGAAATACGTATACCTTATAAATATGTTTACGATGTTTCATTAAAATCAAACAAATAGGTTCTGAAAAATTAGACTAGTATGTAAGTATGAAAAGTGTACAAATGGTGTGATGTCCGGAGCACTGGGTCTAATATAATAATAGAATATTATTTTATCTAGTTCAATGACTTACTCGGAGCGTAACAGGACTGGAGTAACTCTTGCCACAGACATCACACACAGACATGTAGTCGTCCGGCAACTCGTGCAGCTTGGTGTGCAGTCGCAACGTCTGCTGGTTCTTGAAGACCTTCCCGCACGCCTTGCAGCGGAGAGTGGTAAGACGGACCACCTTGTGCTCGCTGTCGGTGTGGCGCTGCAGTCCACTCCATGTCATGAACACTTTCTTGCAAATTGTGCACGTTTTGTTTACCTAAAACAATTTTAAACAGTGCGTCAAAAATTACATCAACAGCCCTCATAATGTTTTTGACGAGAAAAGCAATGTAAACTAGATTTTTGGCATTCTAATTATATCAAAAAGAAAACTATATTATTATAGAAAATTAACTGCATATCAACTTATTATATACCTACTTCCAATTTACAATATTTTGTTATTCGTTTAACTCTAGGAGGAAAAGTTTGGGATTGTATTTTGTTAAATTACTGACATACTCAGAGCAAATAAAAATAAAGAATTTTAATATTATGGTTTACTGGTTTTATATCCCTCTTGACAATTTGCAGCTTTATTTTTTCGTTTTATGCCTGAAAATCTAGATACCTAAATTGAAGATTGCATATTGCAAATACGGCTCTTAATGTATTCTAGCCACAGACCTATATCTAAGTAGACTTCACAAACGGTCCAAACTGTATGAAAACTAGCGTGTCAAATTTTTCGTACCTAAAAGTGATAAGAAATATATTTATTTTAAATGTTTATCGGGACTTATCACGTACGTGATAAGTTCCGATAAACATTTCGGGACAAACATTTAAAACATGTGATCAAATCGTGAAAGTTTAAAAATTACTAATATATTTATTGTCGGTCAACTCTATTTGCGGTATTCTTACAACGACACTAGTTGTCGAGGCACCGATTGAGTACTTATTTTAGCCGGACTCAATTATGACGATTAATCAAAATTGTATTGGAAATACAATTGGGAATGCAAGGTAGGTCGACTAGCGGCGTCTACTTGGATATAGGTCTGTGATTCTAACAAATAAATTATTTGATTTTACTTACGGTTTGACCCTGATGCTCAAGTCTATGTGCCTCATATCTATCTTTGTACTTGAACTTGCTTTTGCATAGTTCACAGACGTACTCAAACACTCTTGGTTTCTTTTGTTCCTCAGATTTGGGATCCACTTTTACTTTTCTGAGAAATTATAAATAGGTACAAAAATACTTACCTGAAAACATCACTGTTTTAAAGTTTTATTTAATTCAAATGCTAGTTAAATATGCACTGTGCCTAATATTTTTTGTTCCAAATAGCATATTTTTTAAACAATCATAATGTTCTACTATACAGATGCAGAATTGTCTTAGAGAGAACTTAATAGGTTTTTTTTAATAAGCAACTGAGTGATGAAATGAGCATATTGCTTGCCTGTACAGTGGCCCATAAGCCCATGACAGTTTAGTGCCAATCAAAATTTCAAACTTCAACAGTTCAAAATCGTGCGCGGCAATGCACAGGTGATATCACCCAGGTGATCAAAGTGGAATAGACCACTGCAACATTAGAGACATTCTATGCTAAATGTATATAAGCAATAACCTGCAAAATCAGTTTTTTTTTTATTTAAATTAAAAATAAGCTTGCCTTTGCCCGGCAACTCGCCTGATGTTAAGCGATGATGCAGTCTACGATGGAGCACGCTTGCCTAGAAGAAACCGATTCATTTCGATTTATAATTACACTAGAAACAGTTCCCTCCAATTCTGAGCCCAGTAATATTTAAATGTTGCTTTGATTTATCTAGTTAAATCGTGAAAGTAAGTAACATTTATATTGTGTATTAAATCAATTTAAAAAACCGATTTCAACTGAGCAAAATACGCAATTTCAGTTACTTAGTAGTAACCAAAATTTCCAGCTATTTTAATTTAAAACTACTGAACCGATCTTGATAAAATTTCTATGAGACCAACGCTCCTTTCTTGAAGTTGGTTAAAAAAAAAATTTAAGATGTGGTGGTACAGACTAACAAAGCCTGCCTCCTGGGGTCTGCCAAACAAAATGAGCCTTATTGTTTAGTAGATATTAATTGAGCGAGATTCTCTCATTAGTCATTAATTACCTTATTGTACATTCAATTTTTTTTCTAAGTTCCTGAAGAGGTTCGTCATCATCATCGTCATCATGGAAAATGTCTTGTATGGTTGTATCTAAAATAAAAGTTTTTTTATTTTATTTCCCTTATGGTTTATTGCGTAATAGCAAGGAAGAATTTTGTCGATGGTAATAGGCACTTGACCTCTACCTTGACTGATGTTGTTTTGTTTGTTGTATAAAAGAGCAATCATGAGCTGTTCCCACTGGTGGAAAGTGTAAAATTTTGAAAACCACCGTGTCCCACTAATTATTTTATTTACAAATTTTTTTACTGTACATATAGTAACATTAAAGTAGGTACAGTACGAAGATTAGTTCTTAACCGTCGCACCAGTGAGAGCAGTGTGAAGGTTAGTCGGCCGCAATAGAACAAAGAGTACAACGGGTACTCTTCGGCGTAACAAACGGGTACGACCCATTCTAAAAATATAAAATGTGTAACGGAAAGGTGTAGTACTATCAATACTACGCATTGGGTAGGTCATCAGGACATTTCCATGGGCATCATGGGCACCACTGCCCTGGAGTTCAGCCCATGAGGATCAATATATCGATTTATGAAGTTGAAATCAACGGATGTTACTATTCTGAAGTTACCAGATTTAAATAAGAGGGAGAGGGTGTAGACTAGTTTTATCTTACCACCAGGATCATCGTTGTAATTATTTTGCTCTTGATTAGACTCAGCATAATCATTATTTAAAGCTTCATGATCGTTTGAATCTGCTTCATCATCATTAATTTTCAATTCACTAACAACCACTTCACAGCTTTTATCAATTTCACAATTAACTTCAGAATCGTGTATCAAATTTTCATTTAAAGGTAGTTTCATATTATTCTGGAATACCAGAGTGTTTTGGGATTGAATGCACGCGCTTTTGAAGTTCGAAAACTTCTCCAAGAGTTCGTGACATGTGTTGCATATAGTCTTGGGTAGCTCGTCATTTTGACTGACCTGTAAAATATTGCACTATGAATTTAAGTTTAGGTACATACTAGAAATAGTTGATTAATTAAATTATTATGAATAACTACTGAACTATAAATTACTACATTTAAGCGTTCAACTAAATAATGATACAAAAATCACCATACCAATTAAGGTGTAAGATTACGATACAGGTATGCATTACATTGTATATTTTACTTTGATAAAATACATGGCTTTATTTAAGATTTTACGATTGAATACAAATAAATAATTTATTTAGCTACCTCGACAGAAGTGCAAAAAGAATATACATCTACTGAAACGTTCTTAAATAATATGAATGTGAATGATTCCTTGGCCACTAAACATGCTCGACACATTTGATTCATTTTAATTGTTCATTTAATACATTATTAATAAAAAATGCAATAAAATCACTGAGGTGAATGTAACAAAAACTACAAAATTAGTTTTGTTTGTTTATTTTGTCTTTTTTTAATTATTTTTTTGACCATGGATACAGAGTCCTTCAGTAGATATTGTTGTATTTTTTCATGACCATAGATACATATTCCTTCAGTCGGATTTTACTTAAGGCTTAAATAAATCTTAGACACAATCAGAGTCAAGCAAAATAAGTCACCGTCAAGTCTATGTCAAGCCGTAAAGTGGTGGAGACAGGTTTTTTTTAAATTAACTTTTCTACTGCCTCTTTGTTTGTTGGGGCAATTTTGTCAGGAACAGTGAGATAGTGAGATTTACTCTGATGGTGAAGGGGGCGAGGTAAACATGTATTGCACACACGACATATTCTTACTAGCTCTACAAACGCACACTTCAATATTGAGCGGCACACAACTGCAAACGATCTGCTCAAAAGTCATCAAATTGACGACCAAGCGTGTAAGTACTGTAGGCTGTGACTGTAGGAATAACGCGTTTTTTTTTTCTTAACTTATGGTGACTTCTGTGGAGTTTTGAAAACGTCGCAAAAATAGATGTTTCACTTTACTTTACAACTTGCCTACACTTGGACACAGTTGCAGCTTCTGTGTGTGGTCATCGTTTCGGGTTAACAATCTTTAATTGTAATGTTTCGGGTAGTAAGAAACTGTAATAAAAAAGCGTTTAAACAAATAGTATAAAATTTATTTCAAAATATTCTTAATTCACTAATACAATCTCATAAAATAAATACTGATCTTGATTTCTAGGGAATGTTTCCATCACCACAACATAATCCAAAACAAATTTACTTATTAACTAAATTTAATTATCATTTATTTATTAACCACACCATTTTAACCTACTCATATAACTTGCAATTTCCGTGCCAAAATGTCGCGTCACTGTTTTAATTTATTTTATGAAATGGTCATCGCATGGCATTTTGATTTTTTTTAATTCTAAGTCAGCATATACCTATCATTTTTCATGGTTTGTTATAATAAACAGGGTTACTGGTGATCAGCATCCTCTTAAGGCGGCTTCAATATGTCAAAACTAACAACCTTTGTTCAACGACTTATCATGATAATGAGAGATATAATCTTCTAAGTCTGCGTGCTTCATCTTCGACCACATAGTCGCTTACCAACAGGCATTTTATAGTAGTCTTGCGTTTGACCGCCAACTCGCCTGATGTTAAGCGATGATGCGGTCTACGGTGGAGCACGCTTGCCTAGAAGAAACCGATTCACTCGTGATTTGAAGATACCCAGATTGTAACTATTGGGAACCACCCATTCAGGCAGCGCATTCCACAGACTAGCAGTTCGCATAATAAAAGTGGAATCAAGGCGCTTCGTTCGGGTTTCCGTGGGGTGGTCTCGGTGGAACGCGGACTAGTCACAGATAAAAAAAAACGCGAAAAAAATAATCTGTGCTGTTTCGTTTTGTTTGTGTGTTTGATATATTTCGTCAGATGTCAATGAATCACTTCAATCATTGACGTCATCAAAAAAATCATTGACGTCTGACGTCAATGATTTTTTTGTATGGAAGAACCATAGATTCAGTAAATCTATGGGAAGAACAGATTTTTTTGTCGCGGATTTTGAAATGTATAACAGTAGTTGTTGCTAACTTATTGCCAGTAGCCCTGTATATCTTATTCATGTTACATCAAAATAATATGATCACATTTAGTTATACATAGCATAGTAGAGTATCACAGTTTCCCCTGCATGAAGGGCTTGAGGTACTGGTGGAAGCTCTGGTTGACAGGCTCCGCGTTGAGAGGACTCTTCAGCGCTTCCTCCATCAGCCGCTCGTACACGCGACCGTCGTACGAGCCCAGGGTAGATTTGAGAATCTGTGGAAAGTAGAAACATTAGCTTTGGAGTGGAATGCAGCCTATTGTGAATAAATTAAGGTGGTTCGTTTCACAAATGGCGGGAAATTGAAATTTCAAACAGTTTTCTTGTCCTTGTAGCTAGGTCGGGTAATTATTGTAAACGATCATGATGTTTGCGCAAATTGAATATTATTTTATACAAAATCATGTAAAGCTATTTATCTCTAATGCACATTAATACTTACATTTATCAATAAACTAATTTTTGATATTTAAACGGTTTATTGACTAATGTAAGTAATATGGTGCGTTACTGTTAAATAATTGTACATTATAATGTAAAAAACAGCCAACATTTTGCGCAAACACTGTGTTATTTAAAATAATTACCTGGCCTAGCTACTAGGACCAAAAAACTGTTTAGAATTTGAATTTCCCGCCATAGGTGAATCGTACCACCTTAAAGGCGTTTTAACATTAACGTGAAAATAAATGACGTAGCCGCGTATTAATACTTTCCAAAACTTGAATTTTTTGGAGTTTTGATATGATTAATGGTGTTCATTGGAGTATGGGCAAGTGATATAATACAGTGAAACGAGTCTTTTTGTTGTTCATCATTTCAGCCGTAGAACGTCCATTTCCAAAAGGGCCGGTTGGAAGCGGCCTGGATCCAGCGCTTCCCTTCGGTCTCTTTTAGGTCGTCTGTCCATCTTGAGGGTGGACGTCCTCCGCTCGCTTACCGGTCCGTGGTCTCCATTCGAGAACCTTTCGGCTCCATCGGCCATCTGCTCTGCGTGCTATGTGCCTTCCCACTGCCACTTCAACTTGCTAATCCAGTGAGCTATGTCGGTAACCTTCGTTCATCTACGGATCTCCTCATTCCTGATTCGATCTCGTAAAGAAACCCCGAGCATAGCCCTCTCCATAGCTCGTTGTATTTTTTGTTGTTAACAAAACTCCATTGAACCCATACCTCCTGCCCAGGCAGGGCACGATTTGGAGTTGACCGTGACTTACTTTGCGTATGACTATGACTTGTTTGACCTTCTAAAACTTGAATTATCGAACATTTATTATAATTGATACTGGTTAAATAAACAAAATGTCTGAAGCCAAAACATAAAACAATAGTAAAAAAAACTATATGTCACCTCGTCCCTGATGTCGAACGCGTCGACCAGCCCGACGGCGTCAGGTCGTATCTTGGTGAGGAGCTCCTCGTACCAGAGCTGCAGCCGCTCGATGTCGCGCTCTGATATCGACGTGAACTGAAAATATGGACTTGTTTAGCTGTGGCAATTCTTTTCAAAGACCAATCAACTCGTCATATAAACTCTTTTCTGTAGGACTACGTTAAGCGAGCAGCATGCGTGCGCGGCTGCTTTATTTCCCCGCTGTCGTCGAGAACCGGTCCATACAATGCATTAATATGGGAACCGGATCACCACACACCCCAATACCACTGCCGCTAAGATAGTAAACGCGGCTTCAGCCTCAATTTCATATCACCGTAGACCGCATCATCGCTTAACATCAAGCGAGTTGGCGGTCAAGCGCAAGCCTATTACATATAAAAATAAAAAATAAATATCCTTAGAATTAGCCCAGTTTAAATCGCAATCAGATTCAGTTGAAGCTTTTAGTTATGCGTTCCGATGACGGAGCAACTCACCCTGAGCAAGTCCCCGACGCGTTGCAGCGCCCAGTAGACGACGTACAAGTCCACGAGCGTGTTCAACACTTGGCGCAGCTGAGGCGACGCGCTCTTAACGAGTACCTCCGTCTCCCGGTGGTACGTCGCCAGCAGGAACGCGCGGCAGTGAGACTGGAAACGTACGAGTTTTATCATCGAAACTGTCTTTGTGTATCTCGTTTTTAACCGAATTCAAAAAGGAGGAGGTTGTTTGTTTGTTTAAAAATATTTTACTAGCTTTACTTGTGACTAACTAACAAAGTAATTAATCTTGGAATTTAATGGACAACATTTCATTTTTGCAAAGAGTCAAAAATACGAAAACCATTTGGAGATTAGTCATTGAAAAGCCCATAAAAAAATAAAAAATAAAATTCTATCCACTATTTTTCAAGTTATTTGAAAAATTAATAAATAATGGAAATATAGGATTAACGAGCAATAGTTAATTTGCCAAAAACTCGAATTAAAAAATATGAATCTATCTTGCCATCTATTTCCATTACCCCGTATATGTACAAAAATTAAAATTATTAGGTAGTCATTAATGGCATAAATAACATCGTGTTCCATCTACATAAAATGAATAAATAATAAGCCTAGGTGATTAAAAGAACATTAAGTTGTGGAAGGATCATAATGATTAAATCGCATAAAATACTTACGCCCATAATACTTTATCGTTAAATATATAAATAAATAAAAGCCGTGGTAGCCCATTTGGGAGACCGCTAGACTTGAAAGCGTGAGGTCGCGGGTTCAAACCCCGTAAAATCAGTCAAATACCATATTGTCATTTGTCACTCACATTTCATCAAAAACATTTGTCATCGGTGATAATTTTCCAATAGAACTGCTATTAATATACATACAAAGAATAAAGAGATTTCTCACCTCCGAAGCCGAAGTGAGCTGCACAGAGGTGAAGTTCCAAGCGTCTTCATAGGACATCCCACCCTTCTGTCGCTTCTCAATGTTCGCCACGCAGAGACCGATTTTACTGGAAAAGTTGAACATTTATACATAAACCGTGTAATTTGATAGTCCGTTGGTCCAGTTGGTAGTGAACCTGCCGTCTGAGCTTGGGGGCGTGGGTTCATAAAACTTTATGAAAAAGTATTTCGGTAAAGTACGTGTATACAAAACAGCGTTAAAATTTAAGAAATTATGAAAACTGTCATTTTATCCGAATAAAAAAATTCAATAAATATCTTTCTGGATGTAAATGAGTTACTTAAAAAAAAAAACATTTAGTATTAGACATTGGCGTCGATTCTGTCATACCACTCACTAAACCAAACCAATATGACAGGACTAAAATTATCTTCCTCTCTTTTCATTTTAATATGTGAGAGCAGGATGGCAACAATTTTAGAGCTGTCAAATTTAGTTTAGATTAGAGTGTATCAGAATCGATGCCACTAAAACATTAAAAAAATACATTTAAGGATAGGAGCAATAAAAAAAGGAGTTATTTCCTTAAACTCGTTATAATGCAGTTTGTAAAACGCTCGCTAATTTTACACAAGTTTTGTCTTACCCGGCCGCGACGCGTTGGAAGCCCTGAACGATGCCTTCGATCGTGTTGTCCCAGGGCGGCGAGCGGCGCGCCCCCGCGGCGTTAAGGTACGCCACCGTGGGCGTGAGGCTGTCCCCGCCCGCAGCCTGCTGCCACGCCTTCACTAGGTATCTGTCAATATGGGTGGTTATTATTACTCTGTGGCAGTAATCAGTCAGTGGGTGGTTAATAATTTTTTACAAAAAAAAAACTGAATTCATCCTTTAGACGTGGAATATTTCCTTGAAATTTAACAGCGCGTTCCGAAATGCGTCAAAATAGCTGTTGGACCTTTGATATATAACTTTAAAAAAACCCATAAAATCGTTTCACAATAAGAAACCACAGGCAAAACTTATCACAGATGGCGCCACCTTCGCTGGTGCTGTCATTTGTGGTTTGTTTGAGGTTGTAAACATTGCTCTTGAATGAAACAATAAATATAAACTTTGCTTTTAAACAGTAAAATAATTCTCTAATGACAGTGGCGAATCTCAAAAAAGAGTTAAATGGTTCCTTAGCTGGTAAAAAAGCGAATCTTTTGGCAAGGTAGGTATGCAATAAAATTATCAATATTATTTTTTTCTCATCGAAAGGAAAATGGTGTGTAGAGTGCTTTTCATGTTTGAAGTCCCCCAGACGCGGCGCTGTCATCGCGTATCAATCACTATCAGTATCATTTCTCGAGTAGAACTTTAACAACTTTTGGCATCGTACACGACTCTTTAACGATGGAAAATTAATAAAAATCTCACTAGCGTCCAAACACAGTAACAACACCTGACAACTACAACATGGAAATTTAGTTCCGCTGTTTGCCGTGGAACTTCTTTCATGAAAAGGCCTTTACCTCTATTTTTACACTGAAATGCTCTACACAGAGGCATGTTTTAATACCAGACGATATTTATTGTGTAATTACTAAAACTATCTATTGATATTTGACACTTTTGACAGTGAAACAACACCAGCGATAATGCGCCACCTGGCGTGATAAATAAGCAGTGCGTCTCCCCATTGGCGAATATATCGTGTAACAACATCTCTTCTTTGGAAGACGGTTGTAAACTAGATGGCGCTAGTAGTACGCAATGTTTATGACCTGGCAGTCTGCAGCAGGAGCACAGTGTTCTCTCCCTCGTACGTGCAGGCGGCTGTGACGTGTCCGTACGCGAGTGGCAGGGACGAGGCCAGCATATATCCGTGTCCGCCGCACGCCAGCCGGCAGCGTTCCACGCATTCTGCCGAGTCCGCTGTGCTCACAGCTTTCAGGCAGCATGACAACGCGTGCAACTGCAACAGATAGCAACGTAAGTAACAATGACAGCTTAATGGTTGGGGAGTTTAGTTTACAAAGAGCATGGTATTGGTTCAATTTTCAAATTTTAAGCTCTT
This sequence comes from Agriopis aurantiaria, assembly GCA_914767915.1. Classification (NCBI taxonomy): domain Eukaryota; kingdom Metazoa; phylum Arthropoda; class Insecta; order Lepidoptera; family Geometridae; genus Agriopis; species Agriopis aurantiaria. The sequence continues at coordinate 1,263,715 of OU611983.1, read as the reverse complement.
TCCTCGAGTCCAGGTCAGCAGTAACCTTATTGTATGTTCTACAGCCACCCAGCACTCAATTGTAATATTATTTAACTTTACTGATCTACTCCAGCTCAGCAGTGACGTTTTTGTACATGTTCCACAGCCACTCGGCGCTCAGTTTGAATGTTGTTTAAATTTGCTCATCTATTAAGACCTGCTTGCTGATAGAGCCTCACCTCGGGCAGACGGTCCATGTCACCAGCCTCCAGCTCGGCAGTAACCTTATTGTACATGTTCCACAGCCACTCAGCGCTCAGTTTGAACGTTGTTTAACTTTGCTCATCTATTAAGACCTGCTGATAGAGCCTCACCTCGGGCAGGCGGTCCATGTCACCAGCCTCCAGCTCGGCAGTGACGTTATTGTACATGTTCCACAGCCACTCGGCGCTCAGTTTGAACGCGTGGAAGGATGCGATGCCGATGAACAGTTTGTGTTGTTGCGTCACATAGTCTATTATCTGTGGCTCTGGTTCACTATAAAAAACAATAGTTCCAGTAACAAAGTGACCGACACCATGTGCATGTGTGTGTTATTTACTAGCACTAGCTTCACATGTACTCATGTATGTAACTAACAATGTAATCAATCTTGAAGGTCGATTTAAACCTACTTTTAATTTGTCGTATCGATTTGAAACTGTTGGTATATTATGTAATTCAGATGACGACAAAATATCTTGGTACCATCGAATATGGCAAAGTGGGGTTATATAATGGGCTCTGACACCGAATATCTGTGGCGTGAACCCTCAGACAATGTCACACTGGATGGAGTGTGCAGCGTGTCTTAAACTTGCACACTAGACGACCTGAATGAAGCCACGGAGTGTGCCACTGGGGTGGCAAAATTTTGGTCTAGAAACTTAATTTGAAAATAAAATAATAATTTACGGAACATGGACTCTAAAGAAGATCGAACAGATTTGTAAAAGAAGCCAGGAGATTAATTCTTCAAAGATGTTAATCACACTGACAGAGGCATCTAGCGTTCACAATGCGAGGGTGTTAGAGTCACCACCATTCATGGCAAATTCGACTGTAACTATTAAGAAATAAGACTCACTTAGGTTTGGGCTGGGACTGCCTTCTGACGGCCGAGTAGCGAGTGGCGATGGTGACCGCTTTAGCCAAGTAGTTGCACATGTCGTTGACGAGCACCACGCGCACGAACATCATGGTGCCGTACGTGAGCTTCGAGCTGGGGGAGTTCACGTACGTACCGTCCTAGAGAGAAAATTAAGTTCATATAAGCTCGCCAGCCCTATTGTCCGTTTTTAAGTTTAACCGTAGAGTTGGCCAAATGGTAACAACTTTAGCAACTGTTCCGACGTGAAGTACCGTCACATCACACACACCTTCGATAGGATACCCAGCTTAGTGGCAGCTAATTGAGCTTTGTTTTCAATATAGGAGCCAAAGTTGAGGGTAGTAGACAGACCAACGCCCAAAAGCTCAAGCTGGTCAGTTACCGGAATGGCTACATCCCGTAAAGTAGGAGCCAGTTGGAACGGCGTCTTTTTGGCGGAGAATAGATACGCCTGGGTCTTACCAGTATTGAACTTGACCAGGTTGGCATCGCCTCAATCGGAGACTGCCTTAAGAGACAAGTTAATTAAGCAATTTAGAGTTAATGACAAATGAAATGCATTGGAGAAAGCCATATTTAGGTATTAGGTCCTATTTGAATGTCAATGACAAATGAAATGCATTGAAGAAAGCCATATTTAGGTATTAGGTCCTATTTGAATGTCAATGACAAATGAAATGCACTGGAGAAAGCCATATTTAGGTATTAGGTCCTATTTGAATGTCAATGACAAATGAAATGCATTGGAGAAAGCCATATTTAGGTATTAGGTCCTATTTGAATGTCAATGACAAATGAAATGCATTGGAGAAAGCCATATTTAGGTATTAGGTCCTATTTGAATGTCAATGACAAATGAAATGCATTGGAGAAAGCCATATTTAGGTATTAGGTCCTATTTGAATGTCAATGACAAATGAAATGCATTGGAGAAAGCCATATTTAGGTATTAGGTCCTATTTGAATGTCAATGACAAATGAAATGCATTGGAGAAAGCCATATTTAGGTATTACTATTTGAATGTCAATGCGCTAACCTCCAGCATTTTAGAATCTTAATTGATCCTTATTCTAATTGTTTTAGGCTAAAAAAAATAATATTTGCTTACTTCCAACACTTTAGAATTCTTCATCAGCATACGGTCCCTCGGTATCCTGACGTGCTCGAAGCCCAAGAAGCCATTGTTGGTGCCGTTCATACCAAGCTTGGCGCCAATCTCGCCGATCTTGATGCCAGCGAGAGGCATGTGAGTGTCCTCGTCCCTCAGCTGCACTATGAACGGGTGGATGCCGTGGCATTGGCCGTTGGTGTACAGCTGGGCCATCACTATGCAGTAGTTGGCCGTGTGGGCCACTGTGGACAGAAACTCAACTTGGGTTATGCTTGTGAGGTCGTTTTGGTGTCAAACTTTTCTGTCTCTTTGATAGTTCAAATGTGATTCACGTCGCATAATATCTAGCACATTGTATATACCTAAGTACTATAATTAAAATAATAAGTAGCTAGCTTAGTATTTTTAAGTATTAAATTTAGTGGCTTTTGTATCAATGAAATAAATAAACTTAAACTTAAACTTAAACATTCATCGGAAAAAAAAAAAGGTACGCAACGTAAAAATAATCATTAAATTTGTATATGATTTTATAATTTGGCTGTTATATATTCCTTTTTCTTTCTGGTAATTAACTTAGTATATCTCATGTGAAACTCGAATGCTTGTTTTCTGAATACTATTTATATACCTATCCAAAAATATGTTGTGCATAATTATGACGTCTTTATTATTATCTAAACAGTTTTTGTAAAGTTATATGATTATTTACAGGATATTTACCGTGGTAAGGTTGTGGAATGAGCTCCCGATATTTCGGCGCAGTTACATGCACCATGTTCACGGGAAGACCTTACCACGGTAAATATCCCGTATAATTATAATCATATAACTTTAGTGAACAACCGTGATAGTTTAAAACAGTTTTTATAAAATTACCATATTTTATCAATTCTGTTTCCCTGGGTTATGACCTATCTATATAAAAAGGAACATGAATATAAGTCTTGGCTCATAGCTTATTAGTATAATTCAGTATGGTACACATGTGAAATAGCATTTAAGACGAAATATGCTTCAATTTGGCGATTCGTCATCACGAATATTCAAAAGTAGACCTTTAAAATCGATTAATTAACATTATTTCTTTATGTTTAATAAATGTTCTTGAAATATTTTATTCGGATGTGTTCACCGATACACGATTAAATAAATTTGGCTCGATAGAAAAAAAATCGTAAATTTCCTAAAAAAAACACCCGTTTTTACGTTTCCTTCAATGGATTGAATCAACTTCATTCAAATTCTACAGAAGATATTTTTATTAAAAAAATTGTGTGTTATCCTAACAATCATTTAAATACTTTAGTGGTCGTAGTTTTTTGTAAAAGCGTAAGATTATTTGTAGAATTGAAAGAAAAATAAATATTGAAAATATTTGAAAGCGCGCACGCCGCATTACCGTCATACAAGTGTACGGTTCTCTACCATTTCGCCTCAATACTGGAAAATAGTATTCTATATCAGATAATTAATTACCATATCATGATTGATAGCACGAGATAGGTCTATCTAGCATTAATAAGTGTTTGTTGATAAATTAAATATTTAGAACAATAATTGGCGATGAAAATTTGCCATCCCTTTAAATATAATGTTGATGAAGGCAGGATAAAACTGGCATAGGTACTAAAATGATAAAGGGGTTTTTTTGCAACTTTCTTCGGTATGCATGTGGTCGTACTATTACAAGTTTGTTATACCTCTATTTCCTCAATTGGCAAGTGCTTGATTACTAAGATGCGTTACATTTTATACTGTGCTACATTCAGAGCACAACCGAGAGACATATCCTACAATTCCAAACCTTCTGTAATTATAATTAAGACCTTAGAATAACTTCTCAGAGAAGGTAGGTTTCCAAACAACGCCTTCTCAAAACGTAAGCTACAAATTCGCTTTGTAGCTTACGTTACGATTGGTATTTTAAACGATTTAAGCAAGAAAATTAATGGATTACCTGTGGAATGTCACACCATAACTCTTATGCTGCTTTTCTGATTTGTTGTGGTACGATATTGTTGTGGTTGTGGTTCACCGTGCAAATTGTCATAGTAAAATTTTTACATTTTTTTTTGGAGCCATATATGACACCATTTGAATGGCTTACATTTTGCGAATGTACTTGGTTTCTTTGTGTAGTTATTCTAAGATTAAGACGTTATTTTGTACATAATCAATAGTGTAATTATAACAATATACCCAGATATTAGTATTAATTCTGATAATGATATCGTCTTAGCGATATTTTGGTTGCTTACCAGAGTATTACTATTTATCATTATTTATCTATTCAAAACTATGCGCATATATTTTAAAACAATTAATGAGTACCAACTATTATGCTAATTATATCTTTACGTTGATTATACGAGTATGCGTTTGGAGCTGCAGATAATCCTCTGTGCCGAGGCTGTAGTTAGTATGAAGTATGATGTTAATCAGTAGGTATAATTATACTCACATCCTCCTGGCCACCACTTGTAGGCGGTGAGCGTGGGGCTGTGCAGCACGAACTGCTTCGTGGAGGGATCGTACGTGGCCGTGGTCTCCAGCCCGCGGACGAACGTGCCGTGACCCAGCTCCGTCTGAGAGAAGACACTTCTTTTTAACTACTATGCTAACTTAAGTAAGTTCCCAAAGGGCCTGTTCTACCTGTCATAATGTTTAATTTATGAAAGTTACAGGCTTAGCGAATGATATAATTAAATAGGTACTGAAAAAAATAATTCAAATCAGTTGGTACATTTCTGAGATATAAGCATTTACAGTTTTTGGTGGGGATTGAGAGGGGATGCTCTGTCCCTTTACCGTATGCCGTATTATAATATGCATCATATAGCAGCTATTAAAGCTCCTTGAAGTACTATGGAACCCAAAAAAGTTACATAATATCGAGGTATTTTTTTTAGGAAAGCTGGAAACTACTCCACCTTCAAGTGTAAATAATTATCAATTTAAAAACCAACTTCAAAATTAGTAAATACGCAATTTCGTTTACTTGGGTGGTATACTTTTCTCAGTTATTTTGATTTAAAACCCAAACTACTGAACCAATGTTCATGAATTTTTTTATGGGTCTAAACTGATAGTATATCCTTCCAAATAAATAAAAGAATTTCCCAAATAGGTATATCAATGAATCAGTTCCGAGGTAACAAACAAAAAAACCCTATTGAAAACCCTCACCTTTTTTGACGTTGGTTAAAAAACTATGCCATTTCAATTTATTACAAAGTTTAGTTACCTGTGCATAAGTGCCAATAATGTCCAAATTAAACGCTCTCCCGATCCAGTATGCCTGCTGCTCCACCGACCCCTGGCCCATGAGGGTTGGTATGAACATCACATAGTGCAGCGTGAGAGGTGAACCATCCTGTAGGATAGCAGACCCTAAGGAACCACCTAGTAATGCCCTGTGGAATAATACAAGTTATATTTTCAATTCCTTGGTTTGCCTTTATATGGCATCCATGGCATTTAGAATCCTGGAATTTAGAGGCATTTAGAATCTTGGTGCAATTCTATACATACTTTCATTTGTACTATGAAATTATTTCCATTTTATATTAAGCATTTCATAGAAATAAAGCCCTCATTTTGGTGATCATACTTGAAACAAATCTTGGACCTGCCTGGGAATAATCTTTTGTTTTCTTGGACCTCGATGAGAATAATGTATGAAAACATGATTTTCAGAGAACAATGGCTTGGACCTATTTCAAAAATCTGTATTTAGAACATTGTTAATCCTCCTTTTCTTTTTACCTGAAGCTCTCCATTCCAGTGTTCTCTTCGTCCTGCCACCGGCGGATCAGTTTGAACAGGAGGCATGCTTTCTTCACGGCCAGCTCGTACTTCTCTTTATGGCTGAGATACTCTGCTGGAACCTCTTCTATGTGTATGCCTTCTTTGAGCACCTTCTCCTCTGAAAACGGGTGAATCGGTCAGTGGCTGTTTAATGCAAGGGTTAAAAGGGATCTTAAATATAAAATTGAGAAGCAACTTAAGAGTTCAATATCACTTCCTATCAGGTGATATCGCAATCAAGCCTAGTCTATCTAGATAAATAAAAATTAAATGCTGTTTGTTGGCAGGCGCATCACTTGAATAATGGCTAGACCAATTTGGCAATTTTTTGTTTTAAATAGCTCGTAATAATCCAAATTAAGTTTTTATAGAAAGAAAAATTTGAAAAGTATCCTAGATTTTTTTAAATATCTGAATAATAGAACGTCCTTTTTTATGGGATTTTTGTATTAACTTGAAATTTGGACAGGACAACGTCTGTCAAATCAGCTAGTTTAAAATTAAAGGGACTCTTTTTAGGTTGAGTGAAAAACATCTTGAGGGGGACGACACTAGTCCAACCATGGAAACTGGTTAAGTCAAAAAATGATTAAAATTGCTCTGTCTCATTATTGCAACGGACAATTTCCATTAGCGACAAGTTGACAGAGCAAGTTCAATAACATTTTAGTAAATAGTTAAATGAGCCTATCTCTTGTTGTGCTATTGTTCTTGTTGTGTCGAAAAGGGAATTCAAAATCATTGTATGGTTTCTTGAACTATTTTTCCAGATTATGCTTCCTTTTTGAAGCATTAGAGTCCAAAGTGGCTTGTTTCAATTTTATTTCACGTCGTTCTAGATTTCACCCTTGCATGACGCTTTTTTCCTTGATTTTTTTTTGAATACTATTCACTAAGACTGAAATTATTTTTAAAAACAGGACTCAGTATTGAATCTAATAGTTAATGAGATTCAACTGACTAATTTATGGTGCTAAAGTGATGAAAAATGTTTGCAAAAAAATTACATGCAAAAGAACTTGACCTATGATCATCGTTATTTATTTTTAACACAAGTAGGGAAACCTACAATATGCTTGCTCAACAAGCACTTGTCAGTATATTTGGGCATAATTTGATAATGTAACTACGTAACATTTTCTAAAACAAATAATAAATATTACTAAAAGATTTATTCAATATTAACTTGACTACTTTACATTACAGCTGGACCTCTATAATCTGAACTCTTTCTAATCCGAACACCTCTGTAATCCGAACGTCCCACTCCTTTATATACTCCACTTTATATTCGCCTTCGCCGTCTCGCCAGTTGCTTTAATGTAATGTAATGTTTATAGATGAATATACATTTGAAATTTCATAATAGTATTTGTTTTATTTCATAAAAAATACCTTATAAATCGTCTGTACTGTAATCCGAACACTACACGAATCCGAACGAGGAGTAAATTTTTGGAGTTTGGATTAAAGAGGTCCTGCTGTATATAAACAAAATTTTCTGTGCATTTAATTGAGAAGTTTGCCGGGACATTAGCCAAGCCGAGGTCAGAAATCAAGCATACATTTAAGTGATAAGATAAATGCTTGAACTATGATCTTTTACCTCAATTCATAATATACTTTGACAAGAGTATTGTTTGCTTACATTGTCGACAAACTAATATTATATAAAAAATATATTCATACTATCTCAACTAAATATACAGAACAAATGTTTTTTTGTTGCCATTTTAGGATTGGTCTTAAAGTCAGAGTTGTACATAATTATATATGAGTACAATGACCTCCTTTCGGCTTTGTACCACCGTTTTATGTAACCCTGTAATAGACTTATAATTAAAAATCCTTTCTTTTTATAAAAGTGTCTTTAGGCTGTAACATAGAGGAATAGTTATAGTATTAATTGCTTAATAATGTGCTAATAGTATCAACGATGTCAAGTCATGGTAAGATGTGATGACACGGTAATAATTTATAAAAAAACTGACCATTAGCACACAAACATGAAAATTACAACACTTTAATTTCCTACCTCTTGTTGTTCTTTCCTTGGTCATGTGGGCGCCTCCATCGATTAGATGCGTTAGCTCCGTTATGTTGAAAGTACATTTATCTCGTTCTCTTTGTAAATCGGAGTTTACTTTGTTATTTTCAGACATACTGCCAAGTTCGGATTGCGAGACCGACCGCGTAAAAGGCAACGGAGTAACTGGCAACTGGCGGCGACGCTCGCTGTTTCTGATTTCCTGTTGGTTGAGAGATTATATTGTACGGTAGACGCGTGTACAGCAAAACAAGTTATCAGTCTGAACGAAAACTAGGCACAGTTTACGCAATTAGAGATTGGCTGTCAGCGCGATAAGTTGGTACATGATAAATTATATCCAACATCCTATAACATTTATACTTTGAACTCATGCATACATCTCGAGCTAAACTGTTAAATGCTTATTAAATATACACAATCTCTCACAGGGTTTGCGATTTATATTTTACTCTTTGCTTTCGTCTCGAATAAAACCAAATCAAAATCAAATCCAGAAAATAAATACAGCTGACAATGACATTGACGTCACTGACAGCCGGTTAAATGTTTATTTTCGCCTACTGCACACGTTAAAGTTTTAAAGACCATACTGTCTTCTTTTTACTTTTTTTTAGTGGGCCAGCCGCAGCCAGCCACTAGAGTACGCATCCACTGGGTCGGAAACGGAGCGTTCGTATGCAGCATATGGAATCGTTGCTTTGTATTAATTTTTGGAGTACTGCGTGCACTGGATCGGCAAATCTACGCCATAGAAAACAATACAAAGCAATAATTCCGTACGCTGCGTACGCTCCGATTCCGACCAAGTGGACGTGGACCTTAGGAAAATGAGAATCGCATCATTTGGGCCCTAATTCCATAACTTCAAACACGCGCATAATGCAGCGCGTTAGGTTAACCTCTAAAAGTTGCCCTTTATTCCATAGGAAATAAAGATCAAATTTTTAGATGTATATCTTAACGCATCGCGTTACGTGCGTACTAAAGTTACGAAATCAGGGTCCTGTACAATAATGGATGAAAGCAATGCGCTGACTTGTTTTATTTTTCGTTGGAACTAGATCTGTGGTTGGAACTAAATTCCGTCGATTCGATTGTCAATGAAAAAAAATAAAAAAATAGAAGAAATTTAAGTTCTGACAATGGCAATATTCACACCTAAATAGGGCTTGGCGTAAAATGGTTTTAATCGATTTAAACAAAAACTTTTGCTAAAAAAAATTACTTAGCTGAAAAACTACATTAACGAGACTACAGATTACAGAATGCTGGATGGGTACGCTGCCAACTGGTAGTGGGATTGAGTGTTTGATTGGAATATCTTTACACCTTCACGAGGTAAACACGTTAGCTGAAAAACTACATTAACGAGACTACAGATTACAGAATGCTGGATTGGTACGCTGCCAACTGGTAGTGGGATTGAGCGTTTGATTGGAATATCTTTACACCTTCACGAGGTAAACACACACACTGACTTAATCTTACTAGTTCTACAAACGCACACTTCAATATTAAGCGGCACACAACTGCAAACGATTTATATTATGCACAAAATGTAAGAGGTGAAAATGTAGGTGTATATCTGGAAACAAACTATCGTTCGCGGCTGATGGACGCAGCTGACGGACGCGACTGATAAATGGACGCGTGGTTTCGGCTGACAAAAACATCGCCAGATTTCTGTCGGACGTCCGAACGCTCAAGGTCAGCCTAAGGTTACGTCCACAACTTACGTCCGATAGTTTGCACAGCTCAGTGTACATTTATTATATAGTTTTATGTCGCGTCCGATAATTTGTTTCTAGCTTAACGCTCCCATTTATTTATTTATTCTGAGCCAGTTCCGTATGAGGTAAATCAAAGATTTGTGACAGACAGTTGATGACAGTTTAGTCGACTATAATCTGTGACTGAATAATCATCGATTAAAATCGAGTAAATGGATGTGTAACGTCACTATAACCGGCGGCCATATTTCTTTCTTGTGTGCGTTGGGTCTCACTCCGTCAAGATGAGGTTAGTTTTTCTTTAAAAAAATACAAATTTACGAGATGTTTCAGCTCCTGAAAGTAATAATTTTACAGTTTTTAGCATGCGCTATAGTACTGATATATTTTTGGTGGCCAACTATAATTTCTATAAGTTTGTCCACGCTATCGGTTTTGTCGGAAACCATGTGGTCATGTGTTTTATTTCTTGATTTTCAGTTCCCTCAAGCTGCAGAAGAGGCTTGCAGCCTCGGTAATGAGATGTGGTAAAAAGAAAGTATGGCTTGATCCAAACGAGATCAATGAAATCGCCAACACAAACTCCAGTAAGTATCCTGTATTTACATGGTGCGTTACTCTCGTACTTTTTGAACCCGATTGTACCACGCTCTGTAAACGAAGTTGTTTCCTTTGGCAATGATTTATTTACATCAGATGAATGGAATTTTATCTAACCACTAAATTCTTCTAACCACAAAAAACTGATCATGAAAAGAATCTGCAGAATGATGTCAGACAAGTACCTACACAGTTTGTCAATGATGCATTTAATTTATTATTTTGGAAGTTGCCCCTATTAAAACTTGCATAGTTAGTCACAGTCGCAGCCTCAAAAAATCAAAAACCATCTATGTTTTTCCTTATCTATATATATATATATATATATAATATGTAATTCATATCTTTTTAAGTAAATGAATGTATATAAACAACCAATTAACAGCTCCTGAGTGACTAGTTGTAAGTAGACAATTTAGTGCAAAAAAAAACATGTCACCAGATAAATGGTGGAATACACTGACCACTGGTCCGAATCACCCTGTGATATTATCAACTGTTGATTTGGAATATCACCAAAAGAGAAAAATTTCGCGACCAGATAGATAGACAACTCTTTATTGTTCACACCAGAAATTACAAGCAGCTGAAACAAATCACACGGTTTAAATTTGGACTTGAATTTCAGTCAGGATATTGACAGTTACAGCTTAGTCGTTTAACTACAAGCCGTACCCTGTCAGGGAAAGCTAAGAAAAGTAACCGAGTAATACTGTGTGGGGTTAAGGTACTGCTCATTTTGCCAGGCCACAAAGGGAAGCAATCACAAAAACTGTTTTCATAAATTTTATATGAAATTCCTACCGACCATGCCCTAGCATAATGTGTGATACTCTGTATAAAATATATGCAAGCTGTTATTGCGATGCGACCTGGACTGGTGCGGGTCAGCATTATGTGTGCATACCTTTAGCATACCTATAATTTTTTGTTTTTAATTTCTGAAGCAGTCTTTGTTATGTTGATATGACAAAAATGTAAACAACTGCAGGTACTATTCTGAAGTACTAGAGATTATCTCTGTCAATCCCACTCATATTCCTAACTTGAGAGACAAATCTCGAGTGCTCCAGAATAGGTGCCCTCATTTTTAAACATATTTTGCCCTACTTCAATATTACATGTTTAAACCTAGTTCCGAACCAAAAATGGATCCTAAGAATATATATTATACTTTGCAAATGGTATTTGTTTTGGAATGAAACCTAAGTGAACTAGCAGAGTAGCCTGCTTATGCCTCCTCATCTCCTGCACTGCACGCTCCACTTTGTTCTATTCTTGACATCATCCTCGGAAGCTTACCACCCCATGTCATGAGTAGCAAGATACTGATTAAATACAGTTTAGGTAATATGAGGCAAAAACGAGACTTAATAAATAATTTCAAACAAGTAAAATACAAAAAAATCTGTACATAACTCCAAAGAGCTCATTGGTACGGCCCGGGATTTGAACCTGCGACCTCGCGCTTTCAAGTCTAGCGATCTCGCAAATAGGCTACCACGGCTTTTTTACCAATGAGCTCTTTGGAGTTTATGTATGGATTTTCAAACCACTGGCTTTTCGGTGGCTTTCCTGCATATGTACAGAGAAGAAATTCAATGGCGTATGTGAATCCACCAACCCGCAACTGGGCCACCGTGGTGGATATGGCTCAATGACCCTTTCGGGGTTAGGCTAAAAGTCCAGCAGTGGAATGTGAAAAGGCTGATTATGATGATGATGAAAATACTGATGTTCACTTCCAGGACAGAACATCCGTAAGATGATCAAGGATGGTCTGGTCATCAAGAAGCCTGTAGCCGTGCACTCGCGTGCCCGCGTCCGTAAGAACACAGAGGCCCGCCGGAAAGGACGTCACTGTGGTATGGGTAAAAGAAGAGGTACTGCCAATGCCAGAATGCCACAAAAGGTAAGACGATGCAAACACTTTATCTCTTCGCTTTATTAATTACTAGCTGTTGCCCGCGACTTCGTACGCGATGACTTTCATCTAATATTTCAACCTCTTTTGCCCCCCTTAATTCAGCCTTTTCGCAAAATCCTGAGCGGACCAAATAAATAAATAATCTTTATTTCTAAAAACCAAGTTGTGGAATGTTAAATTAATTCTTAAACAAACTACCAAGACTACTGAAATAAGACTTAATATTAAGAAGTGAGAAGATTCAGCAAAGTAAAATTTAAGATGTCGACTTTAACAAGGGCCCCACACTAGGCTCATGGCCCGTATTGTGGTGGCCAATGGACGATATACCCAAGTTGATTTTTTTTATTTGGAGGCATCCAATTTTTCACTTAAATTTTTTCTTAGGTTATAACTTATATCAATATTAAGTACATTTAGATTGGTTACTTTATTATATTACATTTCACTAGTTATTAAGTCCACCAAATCTACTTTAAATTTCAGCTACTTAATTTCAAAATTGTCAACAAAAAATTAAAACCCCCATTTCCCCTCCTTAATCCGTCTTTTTCGGAAAAAATAATACAGTATTTATTTATTTCATACTATTAACCTGAATACCAAATTTAATTTCCTTAACATCAAAAACGAAGGACTTTCATACAAACTTTCAACCTTCATTTGCCCCCCTTAATTCAGCCCTTTCGCAAAATCCTTTCTTAGTGGACCTCTACACCCCAAAAGGAGTCTTATCTGCCAAATTTCAGCTTTGTCAGTCAAGTAGTTTTCGAGACTAGATGCCTCGACCGATTTTGACAAAGTAGGTGTCAATATTTGGTAACTAAGCTTTATCATGATACAAAATAATTCTCTTCTCTAATCAATTCAGCCACAACTCAAATCAAATACCATAGGAGGATCAATGAATATGTTCCACTTTGTTTGTTTGATTTGCCCTAATTCTTATTCGAAGTGGGGGCGATAAGTCCTGCAATGACGTCCCACCTGGGGTGTATGTGCATTTCCCCATACCAGCACTTACCTGAGCCAACCCAGCTCCTTGAAATATCGGAGCAAGGCTCTGGGGTACTGACACAGTTGCTCTAGTACGTGAACACACAGTACAGATGGAAGTGTAAATAATGATGCCTCATGCAACCCGGTAGCGATTCTAATTTCTTCTGTGGCTTCACAATGCCCACAGCACGTGCTCTACAGTTTCATTCTCCTTCATGCATCTGCGACACTGGACTGTCTGTGACTCCCAGTTTATACAAATGACTATTCAAGTTGTAATGACCCACGGCCTACTAGCAGGCAAAGTACCTGTTGTTGCAACTTCAGTAGATTGTTATATAATAGTGATCTTCTTCTCAAGAATTGAGAAAGCTTTGGCAAGCCCACAGTCATCTTGCCTCGCAAATTCTGTTGTTCTTAATTAGTGTGATGGCGCAGTGGCTTTCGGACTACTAATGCTGATGGTTTTCAGAGTCGTACAACGTCATCGTTTACTTGTTTCCTAGTACCTTCCTTGGCCTGGGTATCTGCCATTTTCCTGCCCACGCAGGATCCGCGGCTTCTCATCCATCTCTCTATTTTCTATGTCTCCTATATAGTATTTATATTCTATTTTCCCTATTTCTTACTGATTTCACATTGTTCAAAATGTGTCTCTACCTTGTTACAGGAACTGTGGGTACAAAGACAAAGGGTGCTCCGTAAGCTGCTGCTCAAGTACAGAACGGCCAAGAAGATAGACCGGCACCTGTACCACGCCCTCTACATGAAGGCGAAGGGTAATGTGTTCAAGAACAAGCGTGTACTTATGGAGTACATCCACAGGAAGAAGGCTGAGAAGGCTAGGACTAAGATGCTCAGGTAACAAATGCGAATCTGCTATTTCTCATTACATGCGTGTATGGTAGCCCACTTGAATTTAAGTAACTTATAAACCGTAAACTATCTTCTTTATGGGAAAGTTGCGAAACCTAGAAGTTCACACATAGGTACTTTTTTTTTTTTTTTATATAATAGTAGACAAACAAGCGACGGGCCACCTGATGGTAAGTGGTCACCGTCGCCTATGGACACCTACAATACCCGGGGCATTGGCGGTGCGTTGCCTACCTTTGAGGACTCTATTCACTCTTCGCTTGAAGCAATTGAGGTTATATTTTGGAGGAAAAACCGAAGGTGGTAAGCCATTCCACAACTTACAGGTGCGTGGCAGAAACAATCGATCAAATCGAACAGTGCGAGACTTCCACGCATCTATAATATGAGGATGGCTTTTCCGGCGATGGCGGCCGGTTCGATAGTAAAACCGCGATGGAGGGATGAGGTCAAAGAGTTCGTCAGAGCATTCCCCATTATAATACCTGTAGAACAAGCTGAGCGAACCAACGTCTCGGCGCAAGCACAGCGGTTCCAAGGCGTTGGTTAGAGTCGGGTCATCGACAAGTCTAACGGCTCTTCTCTGCAAGGAGTCAAGCGGTACTGCTGCGGGGTATAAGCGGTTTCCTGTGCCGCTGATACCTCATCATCATCATCTGCCCGAAGACGTCCACTGCTGAACATAGGCCTCCCCCTTTGACCTCCACACTGAACAGCAACCTGCTATCTGCATCCACTGGATGCCCGCGACTCTCACAATGTCGTCGGTCCATCCAATCGAATGCCTACCTACGCTGCGCCTTCCGGTTTAAATTGACTAAAATTGTAATTCTGTAACATGTATAAAATTGTGCCATTTTCCCCCGCAGTGACCAGGCTGAAGCCCGCCGTAACAAGGTGAAGGAAGCCCGCAAGCGGCGCGAGGAACGTATCGCCGCCAAGAAGGAAGAGCTCCTACAGACCTTCGCGAGGGAAGACGAGGCCGCCGTCACCGCCAAGAAGTGATACCATAGTTCTTTATCGTTATAAAATGGTCCAATAAATACTTTGGGTCGACTTGACTGTTTTAATTTTTTGCTAACCGAGTTTCCCCTAAGGTTATATAGCTCACAGACTGGCATAGCTGCAGGTGCAGTCTTATCTATCTAAATTGATGCACAAGCTGCACAGATTTAAAAAATTAATAGTTGATGTACATTATACCGCGGCCGACTAACCTTCACACTGGAGTGACTGTTAGGAAGAAAATTTCCTAACCATTACATTAGTATTAACATAGATAAATATATACTAGAAGTATACGACGTCCTGTTGTTCCTTCTCACTTGCAGTGTGGTATAGTCGTTGAGGCGAATCTTGACAAAACAACGACTGCCCTGCGAAATCTCAAAAATTACTCGCGAAGCTGATACTTGGCTGTTAGGTTGCAAGGTCTTATAGGTCCGCTACGTCGTGTGCGTACTCGCAGCGGATGTGTCTAATTACGACAGGATTTTGCAAAATAGCCGAATTATGGAGGCAAAAGGGGGTTGAAAGTCTCAGGCGATAGCTAGTTCTATTTATGTATATGAGCGAGTTCGCCTGATGGTAAGCGCCATTTTTGTCCGTAAAATTTGATATAGGTACCAATGCAAAACGTGTAACTGCACTGCGCTTTTAGTAGACATAGCATGCGGTGCCAAGTACCTACGGTTACGTGCGTAAATACATAATATCGAAATTCAAACAAACTTACGTACCTATTTACGAATATACCTATTCGTACTTCGCAGTTTGCACCTGAAACCTTGTTACTATATCAACTCGTTCGCTACCGTCGTTTCGTCCGCCAGAAGGAGTCAATTGGAGCATTGTTGTGACGTTGGCTGGCTCTCACTGGCGGTGCAACTCATTCGTTACAGATGTCCGCCAGTAGGGACAGTGAGATCAGTGGAAGAAATTTTGTAGCGCTGGTAGCAGCCCCACTAGCGGACTACGCAACTTTTTTCTCTATGTCCAGTGCGCCACTAGTGGTAGACGATTGCAGCCATTGTGAAAATGGCAGAACGCCTACTAAGCAAAATATAGCAATAGATAGACATGTGCAATTTTTATTTGATACGAGTAGTGTGGTAGGCGTGTGATTAGCGGTATTGAAAGTTGCTTGCTGTGTTTGACTGACCGGTCTGAAAGGTGCAACTGGTCAATGACCTACTTTGGGCAAAAGAGAGAACTCTGGGTCTAAAGGATACTAAAAAGTTTTTTTACTTTGATAACGTGATTTATTATCGATATACTTCTAACATTAGTTAACAATTAGTTAAAACATTTCTGAACGCCAAGCTCAAATTAGCTTTGTTTTGAAAACATAAAGGTAGGCTAGATTGCCCTTACATAAATCATTGTTGCAGCCTACACATTGCACACTGCACACAGTAGGCCCTAGTTTATTAATGTAAGGGTAGGTACTGATGACTGACTTAATTTATTGTATAATGTTGACATTTTTAGTTTAATTATTTTAAATTTCAATTGGTAATAATTATTATTAGTGTAATGTGACTAGCTACTATTATTAATTTTTTCTATTGATATTATTTTTGTGATTTGTATGAGTCTATGTTACTTGGAAATAAATAAATTATTATTATTATTATTTGCAAACGTATTTCGTTTCTCTCCTACGACGGAGGTCAAAATTGCACGGGCCGGAGCCAAGTGCTTTTATTCTAATGATAAGAATTTCCTTACTATCCTACACGTGTTTAGTATTGTTGCTTTTTGTAGCAGTTTGTAAGTTGTATCTGGAATGTTGAGCGTTTCTAAACTTGTGTGCAAAGTTTTGGGAATAACCCCTGTGGTTGAAAGTACTATTGGTATTGTCCTGATGCTATTGATTTGCCATTGTGTTTTGATCTCTATTGATAAGTCCGTGTATTTTGCAATTTTTTCTGTGTGTGTTGTTTGCAAATTATGTGTGTTGCAGATGGCGATGTCTATGAGATAAGCAGTCTTGTTAGTCTTGTCTAATACTGTGACGTCTGGTCTATTGAAATGGATTGTTTTGTCGGTTATAATGGTTCGATCCCAGTAAAGTCTATAGTTGTTATTTTCTAGAACAGATTGCGGTGTGTATTTGTAATACGGAACTTTTTCATCTATTAAATTGTATTTGTGTGCTAAGTATTGATGTATGATGGCTGCCACCTGATCATGACGATGCTTGTAGTCTGTTTGGACGATTGCTTTGCATGCTCCAGTAATGTGTTGGATGGTCTCAGAGCTACTGCAGCATCGTCTACAGGTGTCAGTTATATTTGGATTGCGTATGATGTGTTTCTGGTAGTTACGTGTATCAATAACTTGATCCTGGATGGCCAACATGAAAGCTTCAGTCTCTGGGAAGAGCTCACCTCGCTGCAGCCATGCGTTCGACGCTGTTTTGTCGACATGAGGCTGTTGCAGATCCTGGTAATGTCTTCCATGTAAAGATTTTTGCTTCCATGTGGTCATCTTATCTTTAATATCAGTGATAGTCTCGTTGCGTTGTGGGTTATTGTTTGAGAGGTTTAGAGGTGTATATTTTTTGTCATTTTGGGCTATTGCTTTATGTAGGGTGGATGTTTCAGCACGATCGTGGAAGAATTTTCGGAGTGTATATATTTGTTTATTGTGAAGGTTTGTTATATCAATAATCCCCCTTCCTCCATCAGGTCTTGACAGTGTTAGTCGTTGAATACATGATCGCGGGTGGTGTTTACGGTGGGTCGTCATTGTAGTATTAATTGTCCGTTGTAGTTTTAAAAGGTCGGTTTGTGACCAATTTATGATTCCAAATGTGTATGTAAGTACTGGTATGGCATATGTGTTAATCGCTTTTACTATATTACGGCCGTTTAGTTGTGATTTTAGAATAGAGTTAAGCCTGTGTCGGAACTTACGTGTCACCTCATTTTTTGTGTCATTGTGGGATATCTGATGTGCTTGTTGGAGTCCTAAATATTTGTAGAAGCTGTTTTCCTCCATGGGTTCGACAACTTCACCCGTGTTGAGCGTATACGGTTGCAATACGATTGATTGATCTTGAATAGACAAGGTTTTACACTTGTCTATTCCAAACTGCATGTTTATATCATTAGAGAATGTTTGTGTGATGTCTGCTAGCTGATGGAGTGTTTGGGTGTCATTACTATATAATTTGATGTCATCCATGTACATGAGGTGTGTGAGAATTTGTGTATTTCTGCCATTGTTAATATGGAGTCCTGCATCAGAGTTATTTAGCAGTCGGGAGAGTGGGTTTAGTGCAAGACAAAACCATAGCGGGCTAAAGGCATCTCCTTGGAAGATTCCGCGTTTTATTGAAATTTCGTCTGTTTCTGTGGTTTCATTTATATTTTTCATGGACAGTTTTGTGTGCCAATGTTGCATAGCATTTTCTAAGAATTTAATTATGGAAGGGTGGATTTTATAGAGGTAAAGGGTGTGGATAAGCCAGCTGTGAGGTACTGAGTCATATGCTTTACGGTAATCGATATACATAGTGCAGAGGTCATTTTTGTTTTTGAGGGCCTGTTTCATTGCTACTGAATCTATTATTAACTGTTCTTTGCAGCCTTGACTAAATTTGCGGCACCCTTTTTGTTCTTCTGCTAGTAAACTGTTGTGTGTTAAGTGTTTGTTGACTAGGCGAGAGATACAAGATGTTATGATTTTGTAAATGGTTTGTAGGCATGTGATAGGTCGGTATTTTGCTGGGTTTGAGAGGTCACTGTCTTTAGGTATCATATGAGTTATGCCTTGTGTGATATAGTGTGGCATTGTATCTGGTGATTCTATAAATTGATTGATGTGAGTGTGAAGAATGGGGTGTGCAGTTGTGAACTTTTTGTACCAGTAGTTATGAATGTTGTCTGTGCCGGGTGCTTTCCAATTGTGAGTACTTTTGATGACATCTATAAATAAATCCACGGGGATATATTCATAATGCATTTGATCACAATCCACTTGCTGTGAGTCTGCATGAATCCATTCAGCATTCTCGTTGTGATGAACTTCATTTCCCCAAATTTCAGCCCAGAAGGAATGCATGTTTTCGGGTGTAGGTGTTGATTGATTTGTTGTTCTAGATGTGTCCTGTGTCTGCGTAGCAATGTGCCTATAGAATTGTTTCTCATTTTTATGAAATTGTATGTTTTGTTGTTTTCTAAGAGTGCATTTAGTGTACCTACGAAGACGGTTAGATGCAGCATTGAGTCGTTGTTTTAAACTATCTAGAAATTGGCTATCAGTTAAGTTAGGTTCTTCATATCGTGAGTGTGTCTTGTATTTGTTTTTGATGTAATCTATATTTTGAGTAAGTCGCCAGTTTCTAACACCTGCCATGTATTGTGTCATGCGCCCAATGTCCTTTCTGATATTTTCGATTTTATTTTGCAGTCTTTTTTGCCATGCTGGTGTGAATCTTTGTCGTTCCTGTACTGGGGTAGCTGCATCTCTAATTTTACACCCATTACATATGGCTGCTGTGTAAGCTGCGCAATATATCGCAGTTTGGTTTGTAGTGAAATTGTTATGTGTGTGTAGATGAGTCGGCAATATTTCAGTATCTAGGTATTTAACTATGTAAGCTAGTTTTTTTGATGTGTTCTGTCTTGGTATGTATGGTCTTGCTGTTGCATCAGTGTGTTTGTATTTTTCATATGTTGTATTAAAAACTTCTTTTATTTTTTGATCTAGTAGTGAATCTGATTGTGGTAGAGTCTGTTGTATGTTAGTAGTATGTATATGTTGTAGGTTGGTAGCTATGTCTGTACTGTCATAATTTTGTAAGTTTATTGGACTGCCACTTGCTATAACATCTTCAGTTTGGCCTATATTGTCATTGAAATTATCATTTGTATTCCTTTCGTTTATATATTCGGTTTGTGTCATATGTAATTCATGATGAATTTCTTGCCTAATTTCCTGTAATCTCTGTACTGTTATTAACTTATTGTGGATGATCACCCTTCGTTGATCAGCTACTCGCTGCTCGGACACGTGGGATAAGTGAGGGAACTTGTTTACGAACCTAGTGTGTAGTTGTTTTCTGTATGCAGTTTTGTTTTGTTCTACCTGAGTTATCCTGTAGTATGCTTTCATGATTTCTTCATTAATTTCGTCAGTCCATTTCATCCTAGTCTGCTGTATTGTTGTGTTTTGTGTTTGAAGTTGTGTATTTGTCTGGCGTGTAGTGTCTCTGTTCTGTGCAAGTACTTCTAAAACGTCTTGTTTTATTTTGTTTAGTCTGTCATCTGGTATTAGTCGATTTCTGAGTATGGCTCTGCGTTGATCTCCAACTCTTTGCTTAGAGACATCCATTTGAGGGAATTGTTGAGTAAACTGTTGGTGTAGTTGGTCTAAGTATCCTCTAGGCTTGGTGTCATTTTCGGTGATTATTAGATATATGCGTATGATGAACTCATTAATTTCATTTGTCCATTTTTTTCGCGCACGTTTACTGTCAGCAATGGGTGCAGGATCTAGGGCGAATGCCTCCTGCACAACATTGTCTGACCCTATCGAATCAGTTACAGACCTTGATCTGTAGTGATATAGTTCTGTTTGGAAAAGCTGTGGTGATGAAGGAGGAGAGTTAAACAAACTTTGCGTGGAAGATGGTGATAAAGGTTCCGTGTGCACAGGCTCGCTAAGAGTGCCTGTTTGATTGTTTCGTGTTACTGATCTTAAATTATATCTCCTACTTTGGCTAGCTGTATTAGGTGTTGGGTTTGCTTGTACATCAGTATCCAATTCATTAGTTTTATCAAGATCCATTTTCATTGCGTTAGTCGTTTGATGGTAGACCCTCACCCGGAGATTCTTCTCTCCCCTGGCCCCACAAGGTACCTGCTTACCATCATTGCCATTCCTCGTAGAGCCGCCGGGCACTTGGGGATTGTTTTTTGGCTTCATTATCATATAAGTTTTGATGGACAAATTTTAACTCATCACGCTTGTCCATACGTGAGAGTGTGCAGTAGACTACCTAACTGAGTCTGTGGGCGCTACCGTTGGTATCTACAATACTCCTCCGCCACCACCCCAAACTGATATCCCGCACTGACATCAGTTGTCCTGCCTAAGTCTCTGTAAGAAGTTCGTTTCTATGAGCCTTAAGGCAGCCTATGCCTATACTCCCGTTCTACAGTCGTCGTTCTTACTCTACTTTACTCCTCACTCCTACTTCTCACTCATTCTCTTACCTACTTCTTCACTTACCTACTTGCTTACTTCTGCTCTTACCTACTCCTCTCCTCCCCATCCCTACCCTACGTTCCAGAGCCACGTTGGCCGCACCAGTAATTTCTCATTGCGTTGTCCGCCCCCCACGTGATCAGGTGGTCGATCAGGACGTGTGGTTGGTCTTTAGGGGGCTTATTATTATTATTATTATAAAACTTAGTCTGTAAAATTAACTAAACAAAATACATGCTAAAACTAACACTACAAATACAGTTAGACTGCCCAAAGACCGTTGAAGGTCGAAAGACAATCCAAATGCTCAATCCCACTACCAGTAGAATTAGAATGTCAGAATGTAGCAAAAACTTTGTTGAAACGTTGGACTTTGTTTAGTTACGCTAAACGCCACAGTTAGTAGATATGGTAGATAGGTGTAGTAGATATCTGTGTCAGTTAGTCTATGGACTTGCTTAGTGATGGACAGTTGTGATTAATATAAAAATATAAGTAAATAAGACGCATGAATAATAGCGGACAATAAATTATTGCAAAGAAATACAGCTTAGGTATTTTTATAAGTCCTCAAGACTAAGAATGGCGCAAATAAATGAAGACCTAAAGCGGGAGAGACAGAGCTGCACTTTCAATATTCAAGAAATGACAGAGTTCATTGACGGCGGCCCACTTAAAACTAAACAGAGGAAACAAAGAGGTAAGCTGGTAATTTTTATACACCTTCCAACTAAGCCTTCTTTTTAAAAATACTTATAAGTAGGTATAAATACCTACTGTTGCTATGGTCAGATGACCGTGTGTGCAAAAATGTCCCGAATATTTATTTATTTATAATAATAGGAACTAGTTGCGCCCCACGGTTTCACCTGCGCAGATTGGGTTCCTTCGGGGCAGGAACCGTACATTTTCTGGAATAAAAGTATCCTATGTCACTCACCGGCCCTCCCACTATCTCTATGCAAAAAATCACGTCAGTCCGTGGCTTTGTTGCTGCGTGAAAGAGGAAGAAACAAACAAACAAATAACAAACGAAAAAAGTTTTTAGAAGTCAACTGTTTTAATTAATAAACAAAACCAAATCGGTTTAGGAATATCGAAGTTATGACACACTTTAGGAAAATATATAATTTACCTACTAATAGATACTAGAAGTTGAACCCCAGAACACACAGAGCCTAAGGCTCCACTTAAATTGGTAATTGCTTACCTTGATGGGTTTGTTGAACGAATATGGCTAAATAGGTGGCCAAACTTAGACCCATTTTAAATGAAAAAATAAACTTACTTTAAAGTGATTATGATAATTTACTTTCAATTACCAGAGAGGCTAGTGATGGGGTTAAAAGAGGAGCTGTTAGGAGGCACTCCCGATGAGTACCTCAGCCACAAGGAGAAGTACGAGGTCGCTGTGAGGAAGTCCGTCACGCTATTCAGCATGCTAAGACAGCAGCAGGACGAGGGAAACATGAACCTCGCGGACTATAGGTTGGTACATGTCATGGTGGTATGGAATATACCTTCTTTTTACGGCTGGCTAGTTACCACCACAGGATTAAAATCTGTCGCCAAGCACCTAACGGTGTGTTTCTCACTTGATAGCCAGTTTCAAACCCAGGATAGCCGTTTTTAAGGTTCCGTACCCAAAAGGTGTAAACGGGACGCTATTACTTAGCTTACGCTGTCTGTCTGACTGTCCACGGCTGTATCGATACGGCTGTATCTTTCGAACCGCAATAGACCGCCTTTTCACAGAATATGTAATGTTACGGCAGATTAATTAAGAAATAATAATAAAGTCAAAAAGTAAAAACTAGAGGGGGGAGGGGGGGTGTGCCCATACAACAAACGTATTTTTTTAACTTATTTTTGTATTTATCTAATGTAAAAACTGTAATACGTACAAGCGTTAGACTTGGCATGATTATAGTACACACTCAGTAGTATAACAACAAATAATGGCCAAATGCGAGTCGGTGACAAATTTCTGGTCACCACCGGTTTTCGTACGATCACCGTAGTTAAGCAACGTCGGCCGCGGTCGGTACTTTGATGAGTGACCGCCTGAGCGTTGATGGGATGTTGTGTTTTTGCAATTACTTTTTTGTGCTTTAGTAGTAACTAACAAGATATGTGATGGTACGGAACCCTCAGTGCGCGAGCCCGACTTGCACTTGGCCGGATTTTTCCTAAAGTAACCATAAAAAGGCAAAAAATATATAAATATATTTTTAAAACATGTTTAACTTCAAGGGAACTTCTAAGCAACATACTACGTTCATCCATGTCTCACGACGGAACCCCACTGGGCGTGCACTACCTTGTCTTCGTGCCGGTGCTGTTCAGCCAGGCTGATGAGGAGCAGCAGGCGGAGTGGCTGCCCAGAGCCTGGAACTGCGGAATTATTGGCAGCTATGCACAGGTAGCTCGATTTCATAAAAACTTTTTATTATCGTAGGTATACAGCATTTCGTGTGACTTATCGAGATGATAAAAAAAATTCTAATACCTAAGTTAAATTAAAAAAAATATACAAAAAACTTGGATATCAGAGCCTAGATAACTAAGGTCAAGGTTTACGGAGGAATTTATTACCAAGCTAATCAAATCCTGGCCAACCTTTGGCCTTGAGTAAGTTCGTTTATAGGGTGAGTGACCAGCTCTCCTGTTAGTTATTAGATAGGTCGAAGTCCTTTGACACGACCTTCGACCACTAGTGTGGAGTTATTTCTGAAACTCAAAAACCAGAACCTACAGAATTTGGAACCTACATGGACCAGGATGGTACATGAAGGTTCCTAGTTCCTAAAATATTACTTTGTCAGACAGAACTGGGCCACGGCACGTTCATCCGCGGGCTGGAGACGACAGCGACTTACGACCCGGCCACCAAGGAGTTTGTGATGCACAGTCCAACGCTGACCTCTTACAAATGGTGGGCTGGTGGCAGTAAGTATACTTCTACCTCAACATAAATAATAATTATTTTTACCTACATTAGACTTTGTGAGACATGAGAGGGCTTGAGGCAGGAACCCCTGCACCCCTTCCTTCTCCATACTTGCTTGGAATGAATGCGGGGCGCGTGTCCTCCTAACCCCTCATTTCCAACCACTACGAACGTAGTCCTTATACATATAAGTTGTTTTAAAACTAGACAGTGTAAAATAAGCCACAATCCAAAAAATATTGCCTGATTTTAAGGCATTGGCATGCTGAGTTTTTCTTCGCAAGATATGAAGACCGATTTATTTTATTGAATGTTGCTGCTACTTCATTTGAATTTTTTAATTGTCACCAATAGCGTCGGACTGGCCATATAGTCGAGATGGCATTTGCCAACCGGGCCCCAGCCTGCGCGGCCCCCACGGGCAGAACTCGTTTGAAGTCTCTTTGGGGAAGTACCACATTTTTCTAAGTTATTCAAACTGTCACGCAGAAGTGTTCCAACATTAGGTTATGAAGCAGTATTGTGTACAGATATATTTCAGAGTAACGAGTGCTGGGTAGAGCCGCGCAGAGTATCGATCTTTAGTTAAAAGTTTGGAGTGGCACTGGTACTGCTGCGGGCAAGCATGTCGCTTACCACCAAACAGCTATCCTACATATAGGTACATCTCGGTTATTAAAAAAAAATGTTTATTTTGTAATAGGTATATGAAGTCGTCATCTTCTTTCCAGTGGGTCACACAGCCAACTACTGCATCGTGATAGCCCAGTTGTACACCCAGGGCCAGTGCCACGGGATACACTCCTTCATCGTCCAGCTCCGGGACGAAGACACCCACATGCCCCTCCCGGGCATCAAGATCGGAGAGATCGGAGCTAAGATGGGGTTGAACGCCGTGAACAATGGCTTCCTTGGGTTTGACCACGTGCGGATACCGAGGTCTCAGATGATGATGAGGAATGCGCAGGTTTTGGAGGTGAGGGAGGAGCGATCTACACACCTAGAGCATGCTTCCAGTGGAATTACTGCGTTAGAGATGTATGCCTGTAATGTGTATTTCAGCCATTCATGCCAGACAAACCCGGGTTTCCGGCTAATATAGGCGTGGGAAATTGCCCAAGTTTTTCCACGTGGATCACAGCCGCACTGTAGCGCGCTCCATGTCTCCGTTGATTCACCGCTCGAACACTGATTTTGATATTATTTGTGTTTTTATAAGTGTTTTTGACTTATTGTGAAAACTTAACACAGACGGGCACAAAAAACGATGACTATAATGAATTTTTTTATGACATACTAATTTTATGTTTACATATTTTTACAGCAATTTCAGCAACTGTATTAATTATATTAGTTTTATAATTTTATTCCTATTTTTACTAGGAAATCTAATGCTAGTGGAATTTGTCCGTTTTTATTCTCAATAAATAATTTAAAGTTGAATTCAGGACGGGACATACGTGAAGAGTCTGCACAACAAGCTGAACTACGGCGGCATGGTGTTCGTGCGGGTGGTGATAGTGCACGACTCGGCCAACTACCTCGCCAAGGCAGCCACCGTCGCCGTCCGGTACTCCGCCGTGCGCCGGCAGGGACATCTGAAAGACGGGTCAGTGTTTTTGAACCTATGGTTGTTATTTTCTCTTTGAGATTAAATTTTCTCTCACACACTCAGTGGCCTACTAGGTAACCAAAGGTCCTGGTGCAAAAAAGAATTGGGGCCCTATCTGAACTGGTTAGGTTTTATCAAGTTAAATATAAATGTAGGTATATGAATACTTTAAAGGTGTAAAGCTACTTATTAGGTACATTTATATGTGTATGAGTTATATTGCGAAGGTGGGAGAAATTTTCGCAAACTCAGTTTGAGGTTTGCTGGTGGGTCCGAGGGCCCCCTGAGCTTAAGGGCCCCGGTGCATGGCACCACCCAGCCCTCCGATAGCTACGCCAGCGCCACTGCTCACACTCTTATTTGCTTGTAATCAAATGAATCTTCAAAGTCGATTTTAAGCTACTTCTAAATGTATCGATTTGAAACTTCGTAAGTAATCTGGATGATAATATATAATCATTGGTACCACCGAACTGATCTGATATGGAGTCATGGGTAGTGGCTACTGTCCACTGGGTCGGAATCGGAGCGTACGGAGCGATTTGTTGCTTTGTATTGAGTTCTATGGCCTATGGCGCAGATTTACCGATCCAGTGCACGCAGTACAATAGAAACCAATACAAAGCAACAAATCCGTATGATGCGTACACTCCGATTCCGACGCAGTGGACGCAAGTTTGGGATCTTTTCCCATAAATTACACTTCCCACTAGATGGACCGACGACATCGTGAGAGTCGCGGGCATCCAGTGGGTGCAGATGACAGGCTGTCGTTCAGTGTGGAGGTCAAAAGGAGATGCCTATGTTCATCAGGGGTCGTTTCCTGGCTGATGATGATATTACACTTGGAAGGTCTGATGATGGAGGTGGATATTGGAACTTCAGCTATTTTAGCTTTTTAAACCATAATAATTTAACGGCTTAGATCTTAGAATAGTAGTTATTCTAAGGCTTAGATATACTCGAAATAAAATTTGATCTGCACCTCGAAATATCCAACCAGCCATTACGGAGTCGAATGGTAAAAATAAATACAGAATAATCTTTTTATTTATATTACACGGGAATTACTCACGTAAGATTACCGTGTAATATAAATAAAATGTGTGAAAACCACGTCAGTTTCTATAATAAAACAGAATAATCTATTATTGTACCTACCTATTTAAAAAAACGAAAACAGGTATTCAAGCAATATCTGTTTTTGCTGATTTACGTAGGAGTCTTTACTACATGCCTACTACCCATAACCTTCGACACAAAATTATTTTATTTTGGTCGAAGCCCATACCTAACTATGTTACGAGTCTATATCGTTTTTATCCATTTCATCTACCTACTTTATAATTAGCTGTCTATACAAATTATACCTGTGCCTGTAGGTAATTCTATAGACACTAATTTACAGGTATAAATACAGTAGGTTAGTATTTACTGTATTTTTACCCGTATACCTACCGTATTTGAGTTGAATGTTTCTTGTAAGTTGTGAAATCATCGTTAAACTAAGTAGGTAGGTAATTAGACACTGCCGTCAAATAATTATCTATAATTATATTTATTCTAGCTGCGCCCCGCGGTTTCACCCGCGTAGTGATTAAAAAAGATGATGATGAAAAGTAGCCTATGTAAAAATCGATTGTATGGACTCCAAAACGGCTGGATCGATTTTGACGGGACTTTTACTCGCAGGTAACTGAAGTTATGCCACGTGGATATCACCGCAGCCGCAGCTGGTACTTAGTTAGTTTATAAAACTAAAGAGTTTCTATCTTTTAGTCTTTTACGTCACTTACGAAAATGCAGATCTATTCTGTATTTAAAAAAAAAACCCGGACAAGTACGAATAGGACTCGTACTCGTCGACTCGAGGGTTCCGTTAGACGGAACCGTCAGAGCGCGAGTCAAAATAAAATTAGCTGAAGTTGAAATATTGAAAGACAAACTCAACTTTGTAGTTGAAAATAAGGTTCTTCCATATATTACAACTACAAAATGTAAGTTTGTAATAGCAAAATAATAATTTTTAAATGATATAACTTGAAATTTGTGACTTTCAGATTTATTCCTATATATATGTTATCAGACCTTGCCTTTTGCCAAATTTCATGATTCTAGATCAACGGGAAGTACCCTACTTATAGGTTTTGATGAAACCCCTGTGAAATCGCAAAATATGCGACATAAACGTTCATATCTTTTGATTGCGTTGACTTACAACTTTTATTTTTTTGCAGCCGAAAGAAACCGTAGACCCAAGTATTTAGTATAAATTTCAACTTGATACCTTTACGCGTTCTTGAGAAAAAGGGTCTTGACAGAAGGACAGACGGACAGACAGACGGACAGACAGACAGACAGACAGACAGACGGACAACGAAGTGATCCTATAAGGGTTCCGTTTTTTCCTTTTGAGGTACGGATCCCTAAAAAACGATGGAATGTCCTATAGCTAATATGTCTTCTGTGCCTATAACTCAAATTTTGACGCGAAGGCATATTAGGCACAAAAGTAGCTTTTAAACTTTTGCGATTTTAACAAATCTATAAATGTGAAATAACAATAAATAAATGTCAATCTCACTATCTCAAACCCGTTGGTGGTCAAACTCGGAATTGCTTGCTAGAAAAAAAACTCCTCCCTCACTGTTGATGGCAAAACTGCTCCAACAACAAAGGGGCAGGAGCCAAGATTTAAAAAAAAAATCAAATGGTTCCTATTTTTACCCAAATAAAACAATGCACGATAAGTCCCGATAGACATTTTAGGGCCTGTGAGTCCCACCTACATCACGTCATTGTTAATATAAACATTTTGATAAAAGTGCACCAACATTCACTGGCGCTCAAATAAAGCGCACGTACTTAATCCATCTACTAGAGTTTCAATTACCCACGCACGCACATACATTTAGGATAGCCTTCTACATCAAATCTGAGTCAGATCATAAGTCAGATAATACAACCCAACAATAATTATATCCTAAAACATTTAAAACTCCCAGTACTGGGTTATCCAGCATGATTATAGCGATGATGGTTCCTTTCCAGGGAGCCGGAGTGCCAGATCCTGGACTTCGTAACTCAGCAGCACAAGCTGTTCGTTGGCATCGCGACCGTGCACGCTCTCCGCATCACGGCCAACAAGCTGTGGGACACCTTCAATGACGTCAACCAACAACTGACCGCCGGCAACATGGAGAGGCTGGGAGAGGTCACTACTTTACTTATTGTCATATAC
The DNA here is from genome assembly GCA_914767915.1 of Agriopis aurantiaria. Lineage (NCBI taxonomy): Eukaryota > Metazoa > Arthropoda > Insecta > Lepidoptera > Geometridae > Agriopis > Agriopis aurantiaria. The sequence goes on along the minus strand of OU611983.1, from coordinate 1,234,479 downwards.
CACGGCCGTAGGCAGGGGGAAGCGTTGGGGTTCAAAGAAGAGAGTGTGATGATTGCGATGGGGTAACAAGGATGAGAGACTGAGACAAAACTATGGACGATAACTAGCAGAGAAAGAAAGAAAGAAAGAAAGAAAATAAATTTTATTCGACACCTTCACAAAAACTTATAAGGACTATCAGCGCCGGTTTTCAGACGAACTCTTGAGTTTACACTAAACTTACATAAAGTTACATACATTTTAAGTATATATATGCAATTTAAACAAATAGGACATAGGAAATAGAATAAAGGAGGACACCAAATATGTAAACTTTTTTTTTTTAAACAGTTCTATGCAAACAGTTCTTTAAAAAAAACTTTACAGTACCTACTAAAATATATAGAAAAGGAACAGGAACAGAGTTACTGTAATTAATTATTAAATACAGAGTATTAATTACAGAGTAATTAATACTCTGTATTCATCATCATCAGCCAGAAGACGTCCACTGCTGAACATAGGCCTCCCCCTTTAACCTCGACACTGAACGACAGTCTGCCTTTTGCATCCACTGGATGCCAGCGACTCTCACTATGTCGTCGGTCCATCTAGTGGGAGGCCTACCTATGTTGCGTCTTCCGGTTCGTGGTCTCCACTCAAGAACCTGGCATGGAGGATGGATAATAGATGCGAGGATGGCAGTATCATTTCGTCAAAGTCGGAGATTCTGAGAGAGCTTGAGAGGTTTTACGGACAGTTGTACACCTCGACACGACAGCCTATTGTCAGCACAGTTTAGACAAGAGAGCTAAACTGACCCGACACTACACTGAGGACATCCCAGACATCAGCTTGTACGAGATTAGAATGGCTCTGAAACAGCTTAAGAACAACGAGGCGCCGGGTGATGACGGAATCACGACAGAATTACTGCGAGCGGGTGGAAACCGGTACTGTTAGTCTTCCAGAAGTTATTTAATTCCGTCATACTCGATGGTACTACGCCTGAAGCATGGCACAAGAGTGTGGTGGTGCTCTTCTTCAAAAAAGGTGATAACACCTATTGAAGAATTATAGACCCATCTCATTCCTGAGCCATGTGTACAAGTTGTTCTCCAGTGTCATTACGAACCGTCTCGAAAGCAGGTTTGATGACTTTCAGCCTCACGAACAAGCCGGTTTCCGTAAAGGCTGGAGCACCATAGACCACATACACACGCTCCGCCAGATTATACAGGGGGCTTAGTCCCAGATTTGATAGTTTTCGAAAACTTTTTTCGTTTACTTTTCGTTCCATACATTGCTGGGCTGAAAGGTATTAGAAAACTTTTTTCGTATTAGAGTGAAGCAATCTATACCGCCGATTTTAGTTCATCCGCGTTTCCGCTGGAGGCGCTTTACTAAAATGTATGGAACAATACGTAAACGAAAAAAGTTTTCGAAAACTATCAAATCTGGGACTAAGCCCCCAGAAGACTGAGGAGTATAATCGGCCATTATGCCTAGCGTTTGTGGACTATGAGAAAGCCTTTGATTCAATCGAGACCTGGGCAGTATTGCAGTCCCTCCAGCGTTGTCATATCGACTATAGGTATATCGAAGTGTACTCTGTAATAAGAGTAATTAAATAAAATAAAGTTTATATTTATTTAAAATTATAACCACGTTTTTTGTACCCACTTTGTTTCGGTTTTGTATCACAATGTGGTATGTAAAATATTCGTAGTGCATTTTAATAGTCGTCGTACGTCATTAATATTCGTGATTAGACAGTGAAAGAACTAGTGCTGGTATTTCGCTTTCAAATAAAATAATAGGTTTATTTTCCAGCTGCACGCCCTCGCGTGCTGCTTGAAAGCTGTCAGCACGGCAGACACGGCGGCGCTGGTGGAGCGCTGCCGGCTGGCGTGCGGCGGACACGGCTACATGCACTCCTCTAACCTGCCGCTCACATACTGCCTCGTCACCGCCGCCTGCACCTACGAGGGAGACAACACTGTGCTGCTGCTGCAGACTGCCAGGTCTTGCTACATTCATCATCATCATCATCATCAGCCAGATGACGTCCACTGCGGAACATAGGCCTCCCCTTTTAACCTCCATACTGAACGACAGCCTGCCTTCTGCATCTACTGGATGCCAGCGACCGTCACAAATGTCACAATGTCGTCGGTCCATCTAGTGGGAGGCCTACCTAAGCTGCGTCTTCCGGTTCGTGTTCTCCACTCAAGAACCTGTCTTCCCCATCCCATCTTCTTCATCTCTATTGCTCACTTATTACTTTCCTCTTGAAAGGATTTTGGCGTCGCACGTCTTGTGCATTTGCCAGTGTCAAGTATTTAAAATTTTTAAGTTTATGGATATCATCAAACAAGCCATAGTCGCAGTCTGAGACAAGCAAAGTAAGTCACGGTCAAGTCAAACTTATGCCACAGGGTGCCCTGGCAAAGTGGTGGTTATAAAATGCATCGTTTTTTTTTATGTATTTGAACTTTCGGGCATAAAACGAAAAAATAAAGCCGTAATTGTCAAGTTAAAAATATAAAACATGTAAACCAGAACATTAAAATTGTTTTTAAAATAAAATCATCATCAACATCATCATTGCAGCCATAAGACGGCCACTGCCGGACATAGGCCTCGAAAAGAGCCAGTTGGAAGCGGCCTGCATCCAGCGTTTCTCTGCGGTCTCTGTTAGGTAGTGTTATACGATAAAATAAAGTAATTTAACGGATACCATTCTCAAACTTCCCCTTCAAGAGTTTTACGAAAGCCTACTCTACCCTCATTTTTTTTTCTGTTTTACTTTGTTTTCTGACATGTCTGAATGTATGAAGGCTTAGTCAAGTTTGAGGGTAGTGTGGATTATTAAACTTACTTTAATTGTAGATTTCTTGTGAAGACTTGGCAGCAGTTGGACAGCAAAGCTCTGACTCCCACTGTTGCGTACCTAAAGGAAACCACTTCTAAAGACTTCCCTAGTGGTTGGGAGAACAGTACCCAGGGCATTATTCGAGGATTCAAAATGGTTACCATGAAGTAAGTAAGATAACAGCTTTTTTTATGCCATAGGTGGCAAACAAACAGACGGGCTGTCTGATGGTAAGCAGTCACCGTCGCCTATGGATAATTGTAACACCAAAGGCATCAAAAATACGTGGCCGACCCTTTAGGACTAGATTAGCTCACCTTTTGAAGAACCCCATGTTGTATAGCTAGGTTTCTTTTATGTTATACCGGCTGCACACTTTAGCTCATAAGCCTAAATCGAGAGTGTACACTAGATTAAAGAGTGTGCTCTCAAGGAGTTTATATCCAATTGGATGGCGATCAACCAATTAACCATATTTCAATGTTCACAAAGATCATAATAGTAAACAGAAATATCAGAAAGAGAGGATCTGGGAGCACTCCTTTCCTTTCTGGCTGAGTACGTTGTCAAGCATCGTCATACGTTGATGGTACTTATTGCTATTTTCTGAAAGAAAATATCAGAGTGCTCTCCGATCGTCGGACTGAATTTCGATTTCACGTTCTCATTCAGCTTTAAGAATTGTACGAAATAAGTGGATTAAAGCACAGAAAAGTTTTTTTTGTTTAAATTAGTACGGCTGTCAATGCATTTTTGTAAGAATTTTGTTGTAGCCAGTTGCACCCATATAAACGAAACGTCAGTCATTCGAAATCAGTTAGCAACTGTGATGTGGACCTACCTGAACTTTGAGACCTAACCCAAAAAGGTAGGGTCCAACTTTTTTGGATGCGGAGTTCGAAGCGTTGAGCTAAATAAGAATGTTCAATCTAGGTTCACTCATAATGCCTGGTACCAGATTTTCCTTCTCATTTCCGTTCTATTTACTTCTCTTTTCTGTGGATTAAAGGAATATAAATATTTCAGAAAAGTGTCTACATGTGTAGAGGGTATGAACAAGAGGGTCCGATTAGGCCTCTCTCCCGAGGACGCCTGGAACCAGGCCTCTGTGCAGCTGGTCGCAGCAGCTGAAGTAAGTTTTGGCTCGTACCATGATCTCTTAAAAGCGATTCAGTATAGGTGTCTGCGGGAAATTACGTAAACGTGAACCTTAACGCGCCGAGACACGGTTTTTTTTTTTAAATATAATAGTCGACAAACAAGCGACGGGCCACCTGATGGTAAGTGGTCACCGTCGTTGATGGTGACGGTACGGGCCCAGGCCGGCTATTCCTGTGCATGCGATATTGTTTCTGTTTCAGTCGCACTTACGTCAATCTGACAAAACTAATATGGCTTTCATTAATAATTCAGTTCCTGAAATAACCCACCTGTATTCCTGGGGATGTTATTATACTAAAATTGATATAGTACAGATGTGATCAAAGATTACGTCAGTTCTGGAAGAGGCTGTAAATGAAGAATGATTATGTGCTTGTCTACTGATTTGTAATTTGAGGGTACTAGCAATCTGTATATCGTGACAGGTACAGTGAGGTACTACAGGTTGTTGGAAAGTTACTACGAGGCTGAGTTATTTATCGGTTCATAGTTTGAAATAAAAACTCTGTATCCGCTAAACGGATTCTAGTGAAATTTGGTGTCGCGGTAGCCTTTGTCCTGGATTAATACATAATCCTTTCATCCCAAAAAAAGATGGGTCTTAAGCAAGGAAGTCTTAACTTTCTCCTTTTTTGAAGTCTGTTAAAATAACAGTTTTTGTGCTTTTTAGGAAAGGGAATGAAACCGCGGGGTGCTAAGTTGAAAAATATGCTGTAATTTTATAATTACCTAATCTGTCGTCCTGATTGCTTCCAGTCTCATTGTCGAGTGATTATGATATCGACATTTGCCGAGGAAGTGGCGAGAACCACGGCTGCATCGCCAGCGCCAGTGAAGGCAGTCCTGCAGCAGCTGGTGGAGCTGTACGCGGTCTACTGGACCCTGGAGAGACTCAGCGATATGTTGCAGGTGAGACAATAATAGTACCGGATGCCTGTCCAAATCCTTGGGTTGAATTATAAACGGAGCTCTGACCACCCCACATCCTCCACAACCTCGCAAAATGAAAGAAATAAATGCAAAGACAAATTAAAAACAAACAAGAAGTAATGAAATTTATACAAACTTCAATCTAGCATTCTGTACAGAATCTACGTAATTGAGAAAACATAAGCCGAGTTCCTAAAACTGCGAGCAAAACCACCGGAGGATGATGGGCAGCGTCCTATTAGTACACGATGAACATACTGCGATCCCCAAGCCACCTGCCAAGCGTGGGGATTATGCCAACACCCCTCTCTAAGAGGGAAGTCTTTGTTCAGCAGTGGACGTTTCATCATCTTCATCAGCCAGAAGACGTCCACTGCTGAACATAGGCCTCCCCTTAAACGACAACTTGCCATCTGCATCCACTGGATGCCCGTGACTCTCACAATGGCGTCGGTCCATCTAGTGGGAGGCCTACCTACGTTGCGTCTCCCTGTTCGTGGTCTCCATTCAAGAACCTTTCTTCCCCATCGGTTATCGGTTAACGGTCAGTGGACTTTTACTGGCTGCTGATGTAATGATATGAAGTACCTTAATAAGATGTCTCCTTTGCATGGACAATCTTGTATAGGATAAGGATTGCCTTTACTGCCAGTCTTTTTGGGAGTGTGCTTCGTATTGCTTGTATCAATTTTGATAATAGTACTTTTTTCTTCATGGAACCATGACGATAAAAACTACTGTTACTTTTGTTTTAGTACACTTCCATATCAAAACCAGATATTGACCAGCTGCGGACGCGATACGAAGAGTTGCTGAAGAAGATCAGGCCCAATGCTGTAGGACTCGTTGATTCCTTCGACATAGCGGATGAAGTAAGTCGCTACGTTTAGGATATACAGGGAGTATAAAGTGTTACCTCTACTTTGCTGGCGCAGACATACAATATGTGCCAACCCCAATATTTTTAAATGATATTTAGATCTTCGTTTGCTTTACCCCCGACCTTGATTTGTATCATGTCACGAAAATCACATTTATTACATTACCGTGATTTTTTGGTCAGGTTTTTTTTCCGTAATGACAATATTTATTTACCAGTTCCTGCAATCCACGTTGGGCTCGTACGACGGTCGCGTGTACGAGCGGCTGATGGAGGAAGCGCTGAAGAGTCCTCTCAACGCGGAGCCTGTCAACCAGAGCTTCCACCAGTACCTCAAGCCTCTGATGCAGGGGAAACTGTGATAATGTGTTGTTGCTTATAAAGTACACTAATAGATGTATATACGAAGAACTATAAAAATACAAGTTAACACAACTCGATAACATGTTGTTTTTACCTTAATAAAATAATGCGCTATAAACATTTTTAGCATGTTTATTGTTTTATAGGATGAACAGGAAATGAATAAATATCTTATTCCAAACCTCTCTGTTTGAACCTGAAATTCAAAATATTGTTTTCGATATAAATATTGTATATTTTTTTTTGTTTTGTATTGTTCATAATTATAATGTATGGTAGGTATGGATTTGTACCATTTTGTACCTAATATATTTTTCTTCGAATGGAAGCGGCAGCTTCTAGATGTTATATTTTTGTACTTGTGGCTGTAAAACGTGTGAGAGAAAAATAAAAGTAGGTGGTGAGATAAGAGATTGATCAATAGATAGCGGACATTAATTTCTCAGTGTATTTAGGAAATAGTTTGTGATAGTTTAACTGAAAGCTATGTTTGATCATTATTATTTTTTACCCATGAAGGAACGCAGAATGAAGGTAGAACCTACGTGTGGGGTACAAACTGTGGGTACAAAGCATGTTTTTATTGTGTATCTGTTACCAATTTACCATTGTTCTCTAAAACAGCTGATTATAATTAAGTACGTTTATTTTATTCGAAAGCAGGTTTCAGTGTGTCACTGTACTGAAACCTGCTTTGATTCTTACCCATAATATTATGTCTGATCCAACCAAATCTGTCTAGCCGCAATAGGAGTTCATACTCCTTTCCGGATTGGCCGTGGGTTTTTTATTTTAAAGTAGGTACTATACATATCAACCAATTACCAATAGTATGTATAATCTGTGATGGGTACCCAAAATAGAATAATGAAAATATATTCGTTGAAAGAGAAGTTTTGTTTCCATTTCCCTGCGTAGGTATTATAACGAGCAATCTCAGAAAAATCACGTTTCTAGTCCATATAATTAGTATAATTTTAATCGACTTTAGGATGGGAGGTTCTCTATTCGGTCTCTTTTTATGTATGTAGGTACACATATTACTCCGATAGGTGTGGACCAATTTACGTAATTTTTTATTGTGTAGAAAAAGCTTTCAAGTTTGCCCCAGGCTATCCCACAAAAAAATCGTTACTTTTAGTTCAGTAGTAGCCAGCTCTAAAAACAAGAATTATTTTCCGTTTCGGACCCTCGGCTCTACTGCAAGGCTCAACTAGTTGAGCCGTTTGGACTTTTTTCCCGTAGTCGCAATTAGTTGTGTGTGTTGTGTTGTGTGTCATTGTAGATTAGAAAAAAATATCTACAAGGTTCAACTCAGACCCTAGGCTTTACTGAGAGGCTCTTTTAGTTGAGGCGTTTGGACTTTTCTTTTCCCATAGATAATCCCAAAAATATATCGAAGGCTTGTCAACCATGTAAATTCCAGAATCAATGACAAACAACAATATTTTTTCATGCGCCAATTAGTTTATTTTTGTACTACAAACAACTTTCTATTTGCAAGATCATACTGGAATGCTTAAAACCTTCTTTAACTCTTGCAAGCCAGTTTGAAATTTTAATATTTGATAAGTTACCTCCTTGGTTGCCAACACTTTTTTTTTTCGATTGTCATGTTTTTTCCGAGTCAATGAACCGTGCCGTGCCGTGTTTCCGTGCAGCCTATGAAAAAGTCCTACAGCGCCCTGCGAGTCCAGTGGCGCGGCTACCACATCAGCGCCCTGAAGGCTTTGTTATATTGGACTGTCCAATATAACAAAGCCTTCAGGGCGCTGATGTGGTAGCCGCGGCACTGCAGCGCATCGGGGATGTTCGCGGACGCGCACATAGATGGATTCGCAGCGATCATGCGCAAGTGAATCGCGTCTCTCCGGGTGCGGGGCAGCGACAACAGCTACCTGGAGCTGTTCGCCTGGCGGATGGATCTGGACTGCCCAATAATGCAGCACTGGACAAGTGTGCATGTTGAGTACTCCGGATCCAAACCAAAGCTTAGGTTAACGTAATTATTTTTATTTATTTTTATTATTATTTGTCGTTAATAGGTACTATACTATCAATTAATGCAATTTTGTTTTTAATTTCAATTTTTATTGTTTTTAATTATATATTTATTGTTTGATAATTTGATTTTTTTAATGGTGTAGAATTTTATTGGTTTAGAATTATCAATAAATGCATCTTTGTTTTTAATTTTAATTTTAATTGTTTTTAATTATTCATATGATTCCCGCTCCGGCTCATTCCTGGTGCAAAGGTTGGCCATTGCCATCCAACGCGGTAACGCAGCGAGTGTTTTGGGTACCTTTGCGCCGGGAACGGTTAGGGGTGGGTTATTTGAATAGATATTAGTTTAGTTAGTGAATACCAAATATTTTGGATTTATTTGACATATGTACCTAATTATTTATTGATTGTATAATAATTTGATTTTTTATTGGTGTAGAAAGTAACATAAGTATGGACATTGTTTGAAATAAAATGATTGTTATTATTATTAATGACGTAAAGAATACCAGTTCCGAGTGCCTAGTATCACAGAAGACATAATAGCTAGTATGTTTCTATTTTTAAATAAAACGATTTTTTTTGTTTTCTTATTAATTTATCCAGATAGAGATTCTATAGATTGGATTTTCATTGTAAATTGACGGCCGCTGTTTGCGTGTATTTGAGCAGTACAATAATTTCGATGTATCTCGAAGATGATTGTCAAAATGATCATTGAATTTCCAAGCATATTTGAGAACAATAGAGTTTGTCATTCCTGAGAATTCAAACTCGATCGCGCTTTATTCGGTTCTAATCCGGGAGTGTCGATTCGATACAATCATAGTACAATATCATAGAACGTTACCTCGCATAACAATCAGATTATGTTCAGTAGGTATGTTTAATTAACTGATTCTATAATATGTTTAGTAAATTGAACTAATAAAGTATTATAATCCACCAATCTTCACCAGTTAAAATACGTAATAGCTCTACCGTGCCATTTGCGACCTACTTCCATAGAGCACATTATATAACTTCTATTCCATAATCTATACATCGAATGTTACGTACACTCATAGAATATGTTACAGTTACTATACAGAGTCATAGCATATAATAACAGTTACCATGGATCTGAGAGAAGCAGAAATTGAACTGACTTATCAACCACAGTGTTGAGGTAAAATTGAACCCAGTATAGAGTGTAGATAGGTACTTGAATTGAATCAGCCACTTCTGTGAGTAACTAGTCAGTCTGTCAGTATTATATCAGTAGTCAGCCTATATGTGTCATCGCAGTTACACGTTCATTCGTTTATGAGTTACTTTGTCAGTTATTGTGCAAATAAAAACAGTTTTATTAGCATTTTAATAATTTAACCTATTCTAATGATGTGACCACGGTTATATTTGCTACAATAAAAGTGTATAAGGTAAGATCTTCTCATATACCTACTTTGAGATAAATGGATTGTCATAATGTTTGGCTAGGATGCTAGGAGGATTGTTTTTTTCTTGTTTGTTGACATTTGACCCGTATGATTATTTGTCTTTTTTGACTAGGTACACGAGGCCATTGTGCCGAAATATATGAATAATCCGTAGCTTTAGGATCATATTGGATGAGTGGATCATATAACGGTTCAGTGGGAACAAACATACCTACTACAAACTCTCACATTTAAGTACATTAGTAAGTATAATATTATTTACCCAAAGATGTTTAACTTTATACCACCGGATAGACATCGCAAGTTCGACATCATCATCGTAGTTATTTTCTATGCGAAATTAGTAGGCGCTCGAGCAAAATAATCCATAAGTAGCCTTCGACCAAAATAAAATATTTTGGTCGAAGTAACTAGCTAGCTGACCCAACAGACGTTGTCCTGTCTTAGAATTGTCAAACGCGCGAAAATAAACCGTCGTTAACTTTACTGAAATATTCCAATTTTCTGCGCATTTTTATGAATTTTTCTTTCCGTAAGAATCTTTTACACAGTAGGTATTAGAAAACTTATGTAAAAATATATTTTAAATCGGTAAAGTCGTTCTCAAGTTATGGCGTGACGAAGGTAAATAGGGATTCATTTTTATATAATTATATATATTTATTCGAGTTGCTTTAAAAACTACTGAGCCAAAATTTTAAAATAAATGTGGGTCCACCTCTTGAGTTTCCTCTACATGATAAAAAAAGAAGTTCACGCAAATTGGTTCAGAGATGCCAGCGTAATCGATGTCTATACATAAACCATAATTAAAAAAATACGGGCCGAATTGAGAACCTTCCTCCTTTTTTAAAGTCAGTTAAAATTTGTGAATTACGCCATCTTCATCATCATCAGCCGGAAGACGTCCACTGCTGAACATAGGCCTCCCCCTTTAACCTCCACACGGAACGACAGCCTGCCTTTTGCATCCACTGGATGCCAGCGACTCTTGCTATGTCGTCGGTCCATCTAGTGGGAGGCCTACCTACGCTGCGTCTTCCGGTTCGTGGTCTCCACTTAAGAACCTTTCTTCCCCATCGGTTATCGGTTCTCCGAGCGATGTGGCCTGCCCATTGCCACTTCAACTTGCAAATTTTAACAGCTATGTCGGTGACTTTGGTTCTTTGGCGAATATCCACGTTTCGGATTCTATCGCGCAAAGAAACTCCGAGCATAGCTCTCTCCATTGCCCGCTGTGTGACTCTGAGTTTTTCCAAAAGGCCAACAGTTAAGGACCACGTCTCAGTACCATATGTCATCACTGGCAACACACACTGGTCAATTACGCCATACTAAACTCTAAAAACTCTAATAGCAGCTAGCCCTTCGGATGGAGTTGAACAACTTACTCCCGTATCGTCAAAAAAGGTTAAAAAAAAAAACGCGTATTTTCACACAAGTTTCCGTGCTTGCGGGATAATTATATCCTGTATAAATATAATTATGTGCATTTACCTATACGTTTGTCATTAGTTTCCGTAAAAACTCACGTCACCTCCAGTCCAAAGTGCAATTTGTGTAGCCAGAAGCCTAGATAAACAAATCAGTCCATATTATACTCTGATCACCGCCTCTATCTCTCACTTATCAGAGTCCACAGTGCGAAGTCTAAAAACTTACTTATGTTATATCTATCATTTAGATAATCATTCATAATCTGTGTTTGTTCGTGAGCAGACGTGTCATGGCGCGAGTGAACGAAGACCTGGTGAAGGAGCGAGCAAAGTGCACCTTCGATATCCAGGAGCTGATCCATCTCTTCGATGATGGAGAGAAAAATACCAAAGAGAGGAAGAAAATCGGTGAGTTTTCTACTAGTAAACATTTGACGGTGGCGTATCACAATGACAAGTGCGCAGGGTTTTAATGACTGCTGACCGCATTTGATGTCAAGTGAAGGTGCGGTCGAAGAGTCATTTAACTACTAGGTATAGTTGCTATACCTACTTACAATTAGGCACCAAGAGGGGTGGTCCTATAGTATTCTTTTCAGTCTTCAGTTTTTCTCTGCTCTACCTTCAGTAGAGACAATATAAAGTTCAATGTAAAATAAAAAAAGACAGCTATAGAGATTGTAGTATACCCTGATCCCAAAACAGCTGGAAATCATGTGAAGATATCATCCTAGACAAAAAAGGTAGAGTCAAGAAACATTCGTAAAGTCCAATTCCCTGAAAGTCGACTTGTTATTTTTTTGAACAAGTAGCCTCCAGTTATTTTGTCCAACTTTTGTCTAAGTTGGACAATTGGCCTTATACCAATATCCAATATCTAATATAAGGCAAGTGGTCCAACGTTTTTAAAAGAAATAGTAACCGATAAACAATGCCGCCAGCATGCTGGTTACGCTTCCAACTGATAGTGGGCATGAACATTTGGATTGTCTTTAGACCTTCAACGGTCTATGGGAAATTGGGCAGTCTAACTGTGCTTGTAGTGTTAGCATTAGCTTATATTTTTTTTTGTTAATAAAGGCACTTGGCCCGCTAATAAACAATCGAATGTCTAAAAACAAGCGAACGGCGGGAAAATTAATTATGTAATATATATTTTTTGGTTACTGGAATAATACCTACCTTTGTATTTATTTCATATAATCATATGACATTCATTTGTTATTGTGTATTACACATGTACATCGTCAAAGGCATCGTCCATACGTACATAATAGGCAGCTATCTATTTTATCAATGCAGTGATACGCGTCACTCTACCTATATATAATTATATATATATTAAAAACCTAAAACTAAGTAACAAAACTAATTATATTTTAAAAACCTAAAACTGATTAGCAAAACTAATTAAATATTATATAAGTAGCGACCCGCTCCGGCTTCGTACGGGTTTAAGTTTCATATAAACATTCAGTGAAAAATTATATAACTTGATGGTGAAAACCGCATCAAAATCCATTGCGTGGTTAAGGAGGAGTTAGCGGTTATACAGACAGACAGACAAACAGACGCGGAAAGCGATTTTAAATTATACTATGTAGAGATGTAGAGAAGATGTACCTAATCTATACTATAATAATATTATAAAGAGGAAAGATTGATTGTTTGTTTGTTTGTTTGCATTGAATAGGCTCCGAAACTAGTGCACCGATTTGAAACATTCTTTCACTGTTGGGAAGTTACACTATCCCCGGGTGACATAGGCTATAATCTATACCCGTGCGAAGCTGGGGCGGACCGCTAGTATACTAATAAAATAAAAACATAAATAAGGATTAATTTAAAAGCCCCTCCCCTCCAGCCTAAAAAAGTGACCTTGCAGCAATACAAAATAAAATACATTGTTTTAGACTAAGAAGCCAATTAAAAGCGAAGCCAAGTAAAACTTCACAATATACAATTTAGATAATATAATTATGCACCTATCTATAGGTACAGGCTGAATATACATGTAGTTGTAGGTATACCTATTTATCCACTGTGTATTATTTCTGTGAACCTACCTACTTACAGAACACAATAAATACATTTTCAGAGGAGTTGGTGCTGAGCGTCAAAGAGCTGAAAGATGACGTTCCAGAAGAATATCTAAGCCATAAAGAGAGATACGAAAACTCCATAAGAAAAGCGTCCATACTCGTTCAGATTCTTAAGGAACATGTGTTGGACGACATGAGCCTTGAGGTTTTCACGTAAGTTAGCATTTTTTACTACTTATTTACTGTAGTGCAAAGTGACAAAGACAATAAAAGATGCCACTTTTTACGGCATTGCGCGACCTCGTGCTAATCGGGTAGCGGAGGACAACGCAGATCTGTTTCTACGGTGTCAGACGCAGGATTGATACTAATAAATGACCTATAAAAAAGGGGTTGTTTGTAAAGTCGTTTTACGGACGATAATTTTACGTGATAACGCTTAGGCCGGTCATGCCTCTCTATCGCTTGTTCCGCGCTCTCGCTTGCACGCGCGGCTCAGGCGGAATGTGACAATTTTTCTTGCGTGCGGCCGGCGTTCATCGATTTATAATGTGATGATTCTTGTCAATAGTTGTAAATATGTATCAATATTTACATGGACGTGCTGACGTCTATGAATATTTATGAGTGCCAAAGTCAGAATCGGTGTCACTTGTCATTGGTTGTTGGCGATTGCAGTGGGAGGGGCTGACTTAAGTAGAGAGGGAAGTATATATTGGGTCGTCGGTTAGTTTCTCTCCAAATAATCATTCAGTTCAACAAACCGTTAGGGCTCCAGGGCACACCCCCTCTGGGGTGCCTGGGCAAGTCTGATTCCCACTCCCGGCGACGGCCCAAGCCGAGGTTCGTACCTTCGAGGTGCCCTTGTGCTAGTCGCCTATAAACTTAACCACCAAGTTATGCCGAACGCACTCTGCGTTCGCTAACTAGTCCGGTCAAGCTGAGGCCAAAAGGCCAACAGTAAAAGTCACTCATAAAAAAATATATAAAAAATAATTGGGTCGTTAAGTGGCCGTCAGGACAGTCGAGCTGTGGATTGGTAGCCGAAAGGCTGAAGGATTAGTAAAATATACTTGTGGAGATACCATGTAGACTGCTATTCGTAATAATAAGACGTTATCACGTCAAAACCTAATTAATCACAATAGTTTCATTTATTAATTATTTCTTAGGTTCTATAATAACATAATTATTAAAATAATCCTTTTTTGACAGATTTTATGATGAATTATAGATTATTTTAATTTCTGACATTACGTAAACTGCAGTGTCTGTGGTCACAGGTAGGCTAGATGACGGATATCTATAGAAATGTGATGAAATTATTTACAAGTAGACGCCTACCGCAAATTATTTTTAATCAAAACGTTCCCTAAACACGACTCATAACACGACATACTGTAATAAGATTGAAATGTCATACAATCAGTTCATAAACTATTTATTTATTTATTAATTTATTGGAAAACCAACATCTATCATCTATTATTATACATCTACTGTAACTTACGATTGGTACGTCCCATCGTAAAGCCCGTTGCAGACGATGCATAGTAAACTCGTGCGAGCCTACTAAGCAACTTCCACTTTCACTGGCACTATGCAAAAATTGTTGTAACTCGTTGCAGGCGATATTTCGGGGAGGTTTTAAACCTCCAAGCCACCTGCCTACAGCTATGGCAGTATCCAATGAATTCAAGTAGGTATCCATCCGTGTAAAGCACACACGACTAAAAAAGCTCAATTATGACAATTAATTCACAATTCTACATGTCCCTTCCACAGCCCCTCAAACAAGTACAAAGTGCAGTTGGGCGTGGTGAAGGATATATCTCCTTTCATGCTTCACATGGGTATGTTCGTGCCGACGATAGTCAACCAGTCTTCTGAAGAACAGCTGGCAGAGTGGCTTCCTAAAGCCTGGATGATGGAGATCATAGGGACTTATGCACAGGTAACGTAAACTAACTCTTTTGCATGACTTTTTCAATTCCCTCGACAAAAAAAAACTGGAACTGTCTTTAACCATACCCCAGTCTACAGTTCCTGCTTCACACTGGTATGGTTTAGGTTGCCGACAAGTGCCAGCTAAGCTTTAGAAAAACAGCTGAGAAATGGCTGCCTATGTACATTGTACAGGATAATGATCATAGGAACTTAGTCAGGTAGAAAATTGACAAGAAGAAGAAATGAAACAGGTTATGAAACATATTTCCTGAGTAATATTACTTGCAACCAAGACTTTAAATGTTATACCCTACCATACCATACCACCGACGCGACGGTGGCCGAAAGGTAGAATATTAGCTTTAAAATCTGACGACACCCCGTTCGATCCACAACCAGTGTCTTATTTAGTACAAAAATAAATTATATGCAGTTTCGATGCCATCGCTCCAAAACAGTGAAAAAAACGCTAGGAAACCGATATGTCTAAGAACCTTAACAGCTCAAAGATATATGGCATTCACCAAGGTGCACTGTGCCAGCTTGGTGGGTTAGGGCCCTTCCTCTCTCTCTCTCTCTCTCTCTGAGTAGACCCGTGCTTCAGCAGTGAGGAACATGATAGGCTCATAATCAGGGCCGTCTTTAACCTATTAGAGGCCCTGGGCACATTAGAATAATAGTTAATATTAGTTATTATGACCTTGACAGAGCACTATTTTGTTTGAATAAACAAAGAAAGTTGATATGCTGATTTTCAGGCGAGAGTAGAGTAAAGCTAATAAGCAAGTAGGTATTGTAGTCAGTCATTATCCTATGATTTTTTCGAAATAAATATGTTTGTCGGTAATAAATATTGGTTATCATTTGGTGATCTGGCAGGAGCTAGGGGGCCCCTGTCGATCGCGGGGCCCTGGGCACGTGCCCAGAGTGCCCAGTGGGAAAGAAGGGCCTGCTCATAATGATGAAATGATGATATTTTTGTACGTGCCGATACGGTTACGGTAATATTTTTTGCTGGTGTATTGAGTCCTTAATCACCTTCGATCAACGGTCAATACACATGCTTACGTTTAACTATTGCCATCTATAATGTAGACGCTAATAGAGTTTATCTCATGTGACCAATGATCTTATATGTACCATTGCATATTGTGGCAGACTGAACTAGGGCACGGCACGTTCCTGCGGGGCCTGGAGACCACAGCCACGTACGAGCCCAGCACTGAAGAGTTCATCATCAACAGCCCGAGTCTCACATCTTACAAGTGGTGGCCAGGAGGATGTGAGTAGACTGCTAATGTTAACTATTTCCAGTGCAAAAACAGAATATAATATAAGGCAATCAAGTCTGACATTCAAATGACTAGTTGGAAGCCTGGATTTGAGTTCATCATCATCATTATCATAAAGTCAGGCCCGATCTGTGGCTTTTCGCTTCCATCTATCTTACGTATATCGTCACTGCGTCGAGTCTTAGTGTCCTACGCTACGTTTGCCAGTTCGTGGTGTCTAATATAGAACACGAAGATGTCTCTAAATTTGGTTTATGACATGTAGCTGGGTGATCATTCCTGTGTCTTATAACATTTAGTGTTATACTGACGCACCATTCTAGACAAGGGCATTCATTTTGGCATTATATCTTAATCGATATATTCATCGATTATGAATCGATTTTAATGATTCTTTTATTATTAATGGGCTCTATTTTGAGGGTAGTACTATATAAATTAAATAAAATATTCCACCTTAAAGGGTAGAAAATTAAGGGATTAATGTCACTTAGGTATTTACCTTTTACGTTCCCGTGAAATCGGTTTTTGTTTTATTTTGTATCAATTGTTATTGTTTTATAATTTCAGTGGCGCACACAGCAAATCACTGTATCGTAGTCGCTCAACTCTACACCAAAGGAAAATGCTACGGGGTGCACCCCTTCTTCGTCCAGATCCGCGACACGGACACCCACATGCCCCTCCCTGGGATCAAAGTGGGAGAAATAGGACCGAAGATGGGATTCCAGACAGCCAATAATGGATTCCTTGCCTTCAATAACTTTAGGATACCGAGGACCAGTATGTTGATGAAGAATGCCCAGGTTTTGAAGGTTAGTGGTTTGTGTGAGATTTATTGCTGTGCCGAGTAATTTACCTGCTACTGAACTGTTTGTTATTCCAGGGTAAAAAGTTGAATGCTTAGGATGTCAACTCTGTACGCTTAGTCCCAGATTTGATAGTTTTCGAAAACTTTTTTCGTTTACGTGTTGTTCCATACATTGTAGTAAAGCACCTCCAGCTGAAACGCGGAGGAACTAAAATCGGTAGTAATCGGCGGTATAGATTGCTTCACTCTAATACGAAAAACGTTTTCGAATACCTTTCAGCCCAGCAATGTATGGAATAATACGTAAACGAAAAAAGTTTTCGAATACTATTAAAACTTGTACTAACGGTACTGTACACCCAGGGTTACGCGGAAAGGGTGTAGGTAGGTACTAAGCTGAAAGAGTCCTTTTTACACATCAATTTGAACAACTTTAAAAATAATTATTTCTACATTAGTTTTACCGTTACGGAGTTGTGTGGTGAGAAAACACAATAATATTTTCGTGTATAAAATTATACTTGTAAATACCTACCTACATACTTATTGTGTCTTTTTTAATCATAATTGTCAGTTTTTGGTAATGACTTTGGTTTTTAGTATTCGGAAGAATTAACAATTATCAGACTTAGATCCGGTATCAAAGTTCTGTATTATCTGTAATCACCATGTTTGTTGGTTTATTACTCAGTACGCAGATTAATGAGATAAATTTCAGTATTTGCGCACTAAAGTTTTATAAATAAACAAGTATAAACTGATATTTTTTAAAACCCTGATAGATAAACTGATAAATTTCAAACAGCCATCTTCAAAATCTTTAAACCGATTTTCATGAATCAAAGTAGAAACATTCGATCAAGTCAACTTAAAAAAAAATGGCTTGATGCCTTTATTTGAAATCACCCTGCAGACGAATTTGCCGCCGTTTTTTTGCTTGTAGACTATTAGTCCATTGGTTTCGCTGCAAGTATTTACAGTTTTTGCGTTGCGTGGTTTAGCGGTATTGTAAAGAAAGAGGGTGAAACACTGAGACATTTTGAACACTTACAATAACCGTACAAAGGCATATCTCCCTTGTTTTTCTAATCTGTGTTGTCGATCGTAGCCTGACTGTATTCCCCGATTTTTTTTTGATACAGTCTAGCAAACAAATCTAGCCACAGTTTCTTCTCGATAAGCAAAGCTCTATCGAGCAACCTGTTACCATACCCGGTGGGTTACCATAATCTCAAAAACATTCTTATAATAAAACACTGTTTTAAACTATCACTGTTATTCACTAAAGTTGTACCTATAATTATTTACGGGATATTTACAGTGGTACGGGATATTTATCGGGAGCTCATTCCACAACCTTACCACGGTAAATATCCCGTAAATAATCATATAAGTTCATTCTTATAATAACCTTACATTGAATTTTGTCTCGCTCTCTCGGCTAATGAGAGAGCAAGATACCTGAGCTCGAACAAGGCTGGAGTTCTAGTTTGATTAACAAAATCCCACAATCCATCACGAAAGACTTTTCACATAGTAAAACGTGCCTGAAATAGGACGGCACGTACGTGAAGGCGAAGAACGACAAGCTGACGTACGGCACGATGGTGTTCGTGCGTGTGATGATCGTCACCGACGTGGCGTACGAGCTGGCGCGGGCCGCCACCATCGCCGTGCGCTACTCCGCCGTGCGCCACCAGTCCCAGCCTAAGCCTGGGTAAGGATCATCATCATCATTTCAGTCATAGGACGTCCACTGCTGGACATGGGCCTCCCCCATCGATCTCCAAAAGGGCCGGTTGGGAGCGGCTTGCATCCAGCGTTTCCCTGCTGTCTCTTTTAGGTCGTCTGTCCATATTAATAATAATAAATAATAATAAATATTCGGGACATTTTTGCACACACGGTCATCTGACCCCAAACTAAGCAAAGCTTGTGATATGGCTGCCAGAGACTGATATACACACATATATAGTTTTTTTAAATACATACTTAAATAGATATTAACAACCAGATATAGAACAAACACAAATGTTCATCACACAAATGTTTGTCCTAGGTGGGAATCGAACCCACGCCCTCAGGCTCAGAAGGCAGGTTCACTACCAACTGGACCAACGGGCTATCTATTGTAAGGATATCACAAACAAAGCTTAAGTAAGTTTTCATAAGTTGTCAGCCTTAGTATTGAGAGCTTCAGGGTGATTTTCCACCAGTGATGTGCGAGGAAATAATCGACCAATAGTATCGCTTCATTCCGTCTTTGCCTCGCCATCTATTGGTTGGTTGATGCTCGCGTACTGCTCATCTGTCTCGCACTACTCTTGTGGAAAAGCGGCCTTAAGTTCACACATAAACTTGGTTTGGTCTAGACTACACTACTGAGTTTGGATGACACGACCAATTGTAGCTAAGCTAATGGGAAAATCGGGTTTGCGCTGGCTAATCAATCAATTTATTTAAGAAGCAATGAGTCCATATGCATGCCAAACACCATATACCTACTACACTACACGTATGAGTGTGTGCATATATTAATTCCATTCGAAATTTTGAATAAGTCTTTTTGTTCTTCCATCGATTCTGTCCATCAATGTGTGCAATGCTCTTATCTTTACTATGATGTATGGCATCCAAAAATGATGTCATTTTCTTTGTTAGGCAGCCTGAGCCCCAGATCCTGGACTACGTGACGCAGCAGCACAAGCTGTTCATCGGCGTGGCCACCAGCCACGTGTTCCGCATCGCCGGCTTGTGGCTCTGGCACACCTACTCCAAAGTCATCAAAGACATCGGACGAGGGAACATGGACCAGCTGCCTGAGGTGAACATTTTATTCTATGCCCAAAAAGCGACGCATAAAAATCCTAATTGAGTGAAAAAGACTAGAAGAAAATTAATACGGAACGAACAAGATGTTTGCCTGATAAAAAGCGCTGAGATTATCCACGATAATTGTAGTACCACTCAGAATTCAAACTATTAACTGCACAAAACTGCTCGGAACTGAACTGAGCTCGTGACCCTGAGATAGGTGTTAAAATTCTTGAATGCTGGAAAAAAAATGCTAAATGTTGTCACTGACTATAGTGTAAGCTGACTATTTTTGTATATCACCAGCAGCACGCCTCAGAGCCTTGCCTAAAAGGCGTATGCACACGAGACGCAATGGCCTGTGTAGACCAGTTGCGTCATATGTCCGGCGGCTACGGGTACATGACGTCATCTAAACTCCCATCATCGGTTCATAATGTAGGGCTAATGATGACGATGTTATTCCTTTATTCCTCAGTTGCACGCCGTGGCGTGTTGTCTAAAGGGCGTGTGCACACGAGACGCGACGGCCCGCGTGGAGGAGTTCCGGCAAGCGTGCGGCGGCCACGGGTACATGACATCATCCAACCTGCCCATCATCGGCGGGATCGTCGCCGCCACCATCACGTACGAGGGAGAGTACACCGTGCTTATGCTGCAGACTGCCAGGTACTGAACCTTGTCTTTTCATTAAAATATGCGGAGCGGTGCTTTATAGTCACTCCGTTTTTTTTCTATCAAGTTCAAAATAAGAAGAAGCAGAATTCGAAGTTTTGCCGCAAATGGGTAACAGAGAACTTCAAGAAAAGAAGATTTAACTATGTCACTAACAAAATAAAAGACAAATGTGTTATAAAATACCCGACAGGATAATTTAGCCTATTAGATTCCGGCCAATATTTCAGTTCATTTATTACACCAAAGCACCTAGCATACTAAATTTAAATATAGGTGTAGGTAAGTTAAAATAATTATCCTTCAGGAGGTGACTTAGAGACAGACAAACAGTGCATACATGAAGGGTATGCATGTTCAGCTGTATTCTGGTTATTGAAGCACGACCACTTGAACGGAACAATTGAGATCCAAGTTTCCATCAACAGAAATATTTGAATCTCGTCATTTTGTCCAGGTACCTGGTGAAGGCATGGAAGCAAGCTGTGCAAGGCACCGCTATGACTCCGACGGTGTCCTACCTGCTGCACTTCTACAAAAATAATGCCCATCAGTGGGAGAACAACGCTGAGGGCATCATCAAGGGTTTCCAAGCGGTGGCTGCAGGGTGAGCTGCCTATATTGATAATGCTTTTATGCTATAACGTTATAGGAAGCGAGGCAGGCATGCTTAGTGCACCATATACCTATTGACATAGCATGAACCCTAGTCTATTATTATTTCTACATTCTGTAATTTAGGTACTTTTATCTGCAACCATTTCGTATTTCCTAGACATTTAGATCATAGTTTCATTTAAATCTATCACTGAACATGTATCATGGTATTTGTTAATGTGCAGCCATTTCGAATGTGTTAGACATTTTGATGATCGTATAATGGCATTTAGAATTGTCACTGAGTATTTTTTAAGGTGTTTGTTTGCTTGTTTTTGCTACATTGTCGTTAATTTTTCTTTCAGCAAAACGAAGGCTGCTTGCGAAACTTTAAGTGCACACGAAAAGACTGGCATGGATTATGAAGACGCATGGAACATGGCGTCAGTGCAACTTGTGAACGCTAGTGAGGTACGCAGAATTACCCTTCCTTCTTAAAGACTTGTAGTACCATGATTCTATTATAGTATATTCCGTATAGTGTAACAAACAGAAGGATGGATTCAGAAGCTTCTAATAAGCTTGCTGTAGCTAAAATGTGCTTCTAATAAGCTTGCTGTAGCTAAAATGTGCTTCTAGTAAGCTTGCTGTAGCTAAAATGTGCTTCTAATAAGCTTGCTGTAGCTAAAATGTGCTTCTAATAAGCTTGCTGTAGCTAAAATGTGCTTCTAGTAAGCTTGCTGTAGCTAAAACGTGCTTCTAATAAGCTTGCTGTAGCTAAAACGTGCTTCTTATAAGCTTGCTGTAGCTAAAACGTGCTTCTTATAAGCTTGCTCTAGCTAAAACGTGCTTCTTATAAGCTTGCTGTAGCTAAAACGTGCTTCTTATAAGCTTGCTGTAGCTAAAACGTGCTTCTTATAAGCTTGCTGTAGCTAAAACGTGCTTCTAATAAGCTTGCTGTAGCTAAAACGTGCTTCTAATAAGCTTGCTGTAGCTAAAACGTGCTTCTTATAAGCTTGCTGTAGCTAAAACGTGCTTCTTATAAGCTTGCTGTAGCTAAAACGTGCTTCTTATAAGCTTGCTGTAGCTAAAACGTGCTTCTAATAAGCTTGCTGTAGCTAAAACGTGCTTCTTATAAGCTTGCTGTAGCTAAAACGTGCTTCTTATAAGCTTGCTGTAGCTAAAACGTGCTTCTTATAAGCTTGCTGTAGCTAAAACGTGCTTCTTATAAGCTTGCTGTAGCTAAAACGTGCTTCTTATAAGCTTGCTGTAGCTAAAACGTGCTTCTTATAAGCTTGCTGTAGCTAAAACGTGCTTCTAATAAGCTTGCTGTAGCTAAAACGTGCTTCTTATAAGCTTGCTGTAGCTAAAACGTGCTTCTTGTAAGCTTGCTGTAGCTAAAACGTGCTTCTTATAAGCTTGCTGTAGCTAAAACGTGCTTCTTATAAGCTTGCTGTAGCTAAAACGTGCTTCTTATAAGCTTGCTGTAGCTAAAACGTGCTTCTTATAAGCTTGCTGTAGCTAAAACGTGCTTCTAATAAGCTTGCTGTAGCTAAAACGTGCTTTTTATAAGCTTGCTGTAGCTAAAACGTGCTTCTTATAAGCTTGCTGTAGCTAAAACGTGCTTCTTATAAGCTTGCTGTAGCTAAAACGTGCTTCTAATAAGCTTGCTGTAGCTAAAACGTGCTTCTTATAAGCTTGCTGTAGCTAAAACGTGCTTCTTATAAGCTTGCTGTAGCTAAAACGTGCTTCTTATAAGCTTGCTGTAGCTAAAACGTGCTTCTAATAAGCTTGCTGTAGCTAAAACGTGCTTCTTATAAGCTTGCTGTAGCTAAAACGTGCTTCTTATAAGCTTGCTGTAGCTAAAACGTGCTTCTAATAAGCTTGCTGTAGCTAAAATGTGCTTCTAATAAGCTTGCTGTAGCTAAAATGTGCTTCTAATAAGCTTGCTGTAGCTAAAATGTGCTTCTAATAAGCTTGCTGTAGCTAAAATGTGCTTCTAATAAGCTTGCTGTAGCTAAAATGTGCTTCTAATAAGCTTGTTGTAGCTAAAATGTGCTTCTAATAAGCTTGCTGTAGCTAAAATGTGCTTTGTCCCGTTTTCAAGTCGCACAAGAAGTCGTCGGAGAATTTTATAACATTTAGCTTATTTAACGTGTCTGCTTAAAGCTCTATTATATTATCAAAATACTTTTTAGGTGTTTTTCTTTGCCTTATTCTATTTTTGCCCCCTACAGGCACATTGCCGCGCGATCCTGTGCGAGGTGTCATGGCGAGAGATTCAGCGTATATCGGCGAGTGTCTCGCCGAGTCTCGCGACCGTACTGCACCAGCTAGTGGAGTTATATCTCATATACTGGACGCTGGAGAAGAAAGGAGACTTGTTGCTGGTGAGGGGCATGTTTAAATACACTTTTTTTCTGTCACAGAATTTGACAGCAGTGTACTGTTTTAGAACATTTTGATAAACGACTGAGTAGCCAGGGAACTCCAGAACTAAAGACGAAATATTATGCCAGTATACATTTTAAGTATGTACCTAACTTATCCTAGAAACATACCAAACCTGGAATGGAAGTTCCTGTATAGTGTACTAACCCGATCGAACCATTTTTTCTATTTATATATGAATCCGAAAGATTTTTGTGCGTAAGGGTATGTGCAGGTATGTGAAGCCTAACTCCATAATGGCTTCGGATGAAAGTTGGCATCGAGGTACTTAATACTTAAACTAGCTTATGTATTAATCCAGGGCATAAGCCATAAGCTAGTTTTATGCCGGAAAAATAACGGTTTCTTTAGTATAGAGGGTGAACATGCGGCGCGCTGCTCGTCTACAATACCATGATCGTTGGTTGTCTAAGTCTTGCGAGGAAGTACTGGATATTTTCACTGACTAATCAATAGTGGGTAACAAATAATTACTCCATGATTCTCATTACAACTTCCCCTGGGAGTACTACGCGACGATCGCGCACGACCGCGCCAAGAGCACAACGAATTAGAAGGTCTAAGAGTGGGAGCTGATGACTATCCTTCTGATTACAGTATTCGTCGATATCCAGCAGAGACCTGTCGCAGCTGCAGCAGCGGTACGAGCAGCTGCTGGCGCTGCTGAGGCCCAACGCGGTCGGCATCGTCGACGGATTCGACATCCGAGATGAGGTATGCGTTCATGGTCTAACTAAAGTGTCTAAACTGAAACTGGCCTAAACCGGCGATCAGAGATAGGTTCCATGTACATTTCTTTTATTTATTTAATACTTTATTGCACACATACAAATTATGTAGACATGTACACTTACTGTAGGACTTAATGCTAAACATTTTCTACCAGTCATCCACCAAGTTGGAACAATCTGGTGGTGGTTGGTTGGAATGGGTTTTATATTCGTTCCCAAGTTTTTTTAGCTATGCAAATGAAAATCGTAAATTCTGTCCATTTTTGCTATAAACATTTTTAAATGTGAGACTGTACAATAATACAGTGAAATATTCCTGACCGATTAACCTTTACAGGTTCACACCGCTTTGTCACAATGGTTAGGAAAAATTATCCTCACCGTTACATAAGTATTACGGTTAGGAAATTGCTTTACTAATCTTAACACCGTTGCGAACTCTAACTCTGCTCTACCGTTACTCTCTAACGTCTTACGTTAACCCTCATGCTGACTAACACTTTAAAAGAAAGGAATTTCATTTGGTCTTTTTTAAATGTTTACTGCAGCTGTTACACAGATAAAAAACTTGGATTGAGTATGACTTAATATTAACCGATGCTAATCCTTTGTGTCACAAAATCAAATTCAATAGGGACGTATCATGAGACCTGAGGGGAGAGTGATGGGGCAAAGTATCACAACCACATCGTGTAATGTCGAACGAGATTCTACTAAAGTTACATGCGATATGGTTTCTGTCTCCGTCACACTTGTGTCATCCCGAGTGCAGAGAGAGTGAGACTAACAGCTAGTGGTGACAAAACTCCCCTTAACCTCAAAAACATTCTTAGTTTAAAATTACATTAAATTTTGTCTTGCTCTCAACACAAAGAGAGACAAAGTTCAATGCAAGATTAAGATTGCTTTTAAGATTTTAGTACGCCCCTTGGTGGGCTATTCCAGGACCTAAATGTGACGAGACAGAAACAACTTCGCATGCACAAGAATAACCTTCCAGTCTAATAAATCTAATGAAATTTATTAATTTCCAGATCCTCAACTCGACCCTGGGTTCGTACGACGGTCGCGTGTACGAGCGGCTGATGGAGGAAGCACTGAAGAGCCCTCTCAACGCGGAGCCTGTCAACCAGAGCTTCCACCAGTACCTAAAGCCGCTGATGATGAGCGCTAAGTTGTGATCTTCCAATTTACTAACACTGGCTTCAAAAGACCGCCAAGACCGAAGATTTAACTATACCGGGTTATTCGGGAAGGGTACCGTAAATTAAGTGAAAGGGGCTTATAGGGTTACTTTTTTGGGAGGGTTCCGAAACACGTATTTTTTTGTTTCCTCCTTTTTGGAACAAAAATGTCAAAATAACTTCACTTTAAACGCGCTCGCACCACGCTACGCCTCCCGCGCGTCTCTCGCCCAGTTGTCTCTTCTTTCAGTTACCAGACTATTATGCAACGTGTAACAGAAACGTGTTACATTACTTAAGTGTTTTGATCTACTTATCAAAGTGAACAACTTCCAGAAAACAAGTTTGTTGATCGGGAAAAAAGTTGTCTTCATACGTTATGATCGATCACGTGATCTATTTTGTATGGGTACAAACAAAGGTTTAGTAGCTTTACTTAGTCTGTAAGTAACACAATTATATTTTCTCGAATTAAGCAAACTTAATATGTTCTACAATAGCTTTACTTTGATAGGTAGATCAACATCCCTATTGTCACATCTTTCTGTCACATGTTGTGTATGACCGGACTGATTATAAAACCATTTTTTTTGTATGTGAAATATGTTCCAATAACTATACTAATTGAGTGATTAAAATTTAATTGAAAATTACGCACACTAAAAAAAGTTACCTCAATTGATAGGTACTCATCATTATGATTAACTTTTATTATGGTACTTGAAATCATAGAAAAATAATGAGCCCCTTTCGGCTTATCATACTCTTCCCTAATACCCCTGTAGATTTTGATTCCATTGATTTCTTTCAATCTGTGGTATCGGTTCTCATAGAACTTGTGATAGAGGAATAAAGACAATATTTTTACATGATTTTTTTATAGTGAGATTAAGTATTTTTATATTAGTTTTGTATATTAAGAAAGGTACTGGTTATCATTAACTATTTTTAATAAATAAATTATTTAATACGAAATTACTTTAATGAGTATTTATTTGCCTCCACTCAATCATATCTTGTAACTTAGCTAAACTTTTACTCACTAAAACATCGATTTAGTAAAACTCAAATCTGCACTAATAATCGAAGCAAAAAAAAAAAAACTAAATTTTTATGAATGAAAAATATTTTAGTTACTGGTTGCCAAAACAAATAGTAATAATTACAGTTTTTGTGGCAGGGTGGGGTTTTTCATTTTATGCTCTAATTTTACTTCATAGCATTCATAATCTGTCCGTAGTTATTGTTGAAACTAGCTGTTGCCCGCGACTGGTCATAGCTAAGTATATTCGTAAACACCTAATGGTAAACCTAATAAAATTTGATGGTGTAAACAATAAAGAGTTAATCAATCAATCAATAAAAACCGCATTTAAATCCGTCCAGTGGTTTAGGAGATGTGCGTGCACAAACAAACAAACAAACGGACAAAATTCTAAAAACAGTCTTAACGTAGTTGTTTATTTTAAGACACACCTGTGTGATTTTTATGTCGATATCTCGCAATTACAGATTTTTTTATCTCTACGAATTTATTTTATTATTATTGTAGAAATAAACTGTATCTGTCAATTTCTCGCTAACGAAAACTATCATGTGTGAAAACAAGACGGCAATACGATTCGAGATTTTTGTCGTAATCGTGTTTGTTCGTATGCCCTTGACATTGGGAAATTGGAAAATTGGTAACTTATCGTAATTATCACTTATGACATAATAAGGTACCTACTTCTGGAAGCTAGTGAACATAAAAAACTAAACTTATCTGATCTGATTACTATAATTTATTGATACACAGATACAATAACAGTCTCATATAAGCCAATATAAGCTTCGGACAAAATAAAATGAATGGACTGGCCATAACCATTGAACTTGTTCAGTAAAAACGAGTCAAAACCTTCGGACATATACTTCAACACCTAATTATAACCATGTACAGTAAATATGTTACAAACAATAGATAGCGGTTTTTTGTTCTTTGGAAAAGCACACGAAGGCGTAATTTTGTCAGATGTTTCGTTATCATGTAACAATAGTCGCGTGTTGCACTTCCTACGGCTCGAGACCGACTGAAACGAAGTGAGCGCCGGCGCTCATTTCGAAAACTTCAAAAATGCGCTTCTTCTGGGCTTGTCCATTCATTTTATCTTAGTCGAAGAATATAAGTATACCTAAATAATAATCAATTATAAAAACCGACTTCACAATATTAGTAAAATATGCAATTTGAGTTCCTCGGACCACATAATATTGTCATCAGAATGCCCAACCCAAGCCCAACCAGAAAAATGTCCAACTCTAGAGATGTCTATCAATAAAAACTTACTTACTATAAAACCAATGCCCCGCCAATGCCCCGGGTATTGTAGGTGTCCATAAGCGACGGTGACCCCTTACCATCAGGTGGCCGTCGCTTGTTTGTCGACTATTATATAATTTAAAAAAATAAAAATAAAAAGCTAACATGCTTATTTTGTCATTATAATCGTAATTACGCAGATACTATTTAGTTATCTTGGTAAAGCAAAGGCGAGCAAAGTTGCGAGCTAAGCCTAAACTAAACCTCGTCATTTTTTATTGAATTTATATAGATTGGAAATTTTTACTATTGGTCATTTAATATGTATATTATTGGACATTTTCATTATTGGACATTTTTACTATTGGACATTTATGTATATTATTGGACATTTCTATTTTTTGACATTAGTCGTGCAAACTGGTCTGTCATACTGGTGTGACGGATAGAACACTCACTGTCACACTGTTCTTGTAGCAGTGTGAATGTTAAGAAATTTATTTCCTAACGTTCATAATAGTGTGTCGGATAGGAAGTCGCTTTCCTAACCTTAATAGGTACATAGGGAAAGTAAGCAAGCTACAATATAAACTAATGCCAGAAGCAGTAGGTAGTTAGTAAGTAAATGCATCCTTCTTATATAATGCGGTACCTAATATAGAAAATACTTCAGAGCCGTATTACAACATAGGTATCTGACTTTCGAGCAGGAAACGAAAAAAAAACCCTTAATTATTTAATTACCGAATTGTCAAGACGATAATAAAACAAGTCACAAAAAATTTACAATCGTTTATTTTATATAAATAATTAAAACAAATCCACTCTCAAACTTTCCCTCCTAGAGTATTACGAAAAACCCTTTCTGTAAGTTGGAGGTAATAAGGTAATTGTTATGTTGAGTTAAAAAATAATAATAAACCGCTATTTTCAATTAATCATACAGTTCTATATATCTCTACATCTCTTTTCTATCTCTATCTCTTCTCTTCTCTAACTCTACACAGTATAAATTACAGTCGCTTTCCGCGTCTGTCTGTCTGTATGGCCGCTAACTCCTCCTAAACCACGCAACGGATTTAGATGCGGTTTTCACCATCAGTTAGATACATTTTCACGGAAGGTTTATTTATATAACTAATGACCTGCCTCAGCTGGGCGGGCGGGTCGCTAGTATTACATAATAATTTTAATCTTTCTTAGTCAGAACGAAAAAAATCCAGTTCATTGCTTTTATAGTCGATAAATTTAAGTGGTCTTATTAAAATCTTTAGAGCACATTAAAACAAAACACTGCGTAGGGATAACAATATTGCTAATAAATAATCTTTACAACATTTCATATTTTATAATAATTATTGTTGTTAGTTTTTTAGTTCTCCTTAACAAAATTGAAAATATCATTATGACTATTTGCAATGGTATTCCTTAAGAGGTAATGCTTGTTTATTTAAATACATTCAGTGATTTTGTTATCTCTAAAAATGTTGAAAATGCATGCACGATACGACGGTCGCAATAACTCGAGAAAATGCCGTGTAATTAGAGAGAGAGAGAGTAGAGCAAGAGAAAGACTAAAAGTCCGTCGTGCGCGGCGACTCTAAATGTATCTGCAATGCAATATCTGTGTGCAATTTATCAGCGATGAAAGTTGATTGGTTGAATGCACTTGTCATTTCCTCAGTGCTCAACAAGTGTTCATTCTGTAACGTCAGTCTCTTGCATAATATAGTAAATTCTAAGTATAGGTATATGACGCGTTGATTCTATACTTAGTCCCCTCGCATATTGTCAACACTATGCTAAGTTCCCGAGACTGAGGTTAAAGTTTCGTTTTTTTTATGTATAACTAGGTAGTTAGGCGAATTACTCAGTTTGCGTGTACGCTCGCTCGCGCCGGTCACAAGGTGACTTGAAAATAACACCGAAAGACAAAATGAGTGAAGATAATAACAAACCTGAGGTGAATGCAGATTTAGCGAAGGAGAGAGCGAAATGCAACTTTAATATCGAAGAAGTGACCTTCATTTTGGAAGGAGGTGAAAAAAATACAGTACAGAGGAGGAAAATTGGTATGTTTACTGAAGCTATTTATACGCGGAGAGAGCAAATTGACGCACTGAGCTCCGATTCTCCTGTGGAATTCAAATATGACATTGAAATCATACATATTGTGTACGAAATTCATTGCTTATATAGGTTTTTGTGTTAGTTCGAATCCAAAAACTAGATAACTCAAATACAAACAAAAAAAATGCTAATCAGACATTTCTTTTTAACCGACTTCAAAAAGAGAGAGATTCTTAATTCGATCCGTATTTTCGTTTTTTTTATACGAAATTACTGTCTCTGCTATTTTGTTCGTAACCTTTCCACTACTAATTAGTCCCTATGTAATTCAAGGGCAGCCGGCCCCACGGCCCTAAAGTCTTATTTTCAATTAATAATTTTAGAGGAGATCGCACTCAACGATGGAGCCTCTTTAGACAAGATCCCAGAAGAATCCATGGGCCCTAAGGAAAGATACGAGAATGCAGTTAGGAAGTCTGTACTTTATGCTAACATTGTCAAAGAGAAACTTTTAGACTTTACTGGGTTGGAAACACTTGGGTAAGATATATACTCAGTGAATATACTTTTTATTATTACCCACGCCCACTGTTACCCACGCTTATAAACATAATATAACAGTGTTTTAAACTATCACGGTTGTTCACTAAAGTTATATGATTATTTACGGGATATTTACCGTGGTAAGGTTGTGGAATGAGCTCCCGATATTTCGGCGCAGTTACATGCACCATGTTCACGGGAAGACTGAAGAATGCGGGTGGTTGGAGAACAGGGTTGGTTGGTTCATTCCACAACCTTACCACGGTAAATATCCCGTAAATAATCATATAACTATAATATAACAGAATTATATGTGTATACATTATGTATAATATTATATATCTTATGATGTTTGCCGGTCACAACTTGCTACGTAACTAATATAAAATATTTATGCGTGAAAATATTTTATAATAGTTGGATTGTCTAGGATTAGAAGTAGGTATCTCTGTGAATTTTGTAACATAGTTTCATGTTATATAGAATTTTACGTCACTTATTTGAATGAAACAACGATTATAAAAATAAAAAAAAACTGTTTACTCAGTATGTACTTGGTACTACTAGCGGTCCGCCCCGGCTTCGCACGGGTATAGATTATAGCCTATGTCACCCGGGGTCGTGTAGCTTCCCAA
This sequence comes from Agriopis aurantiaria, assembly GCA_914767915.1. NCBI lineage: Eukaryota > Metazoa > Arthropoda > Insecta > Lepidoptera > Geometridae > Agriopis > Agriopis aurantiaria. The sequence continues at coordinate 1,203,315 of OU611983.1, read as the reverse complement.
CAATGAAATAATTTTTCAAATCGGTCCAGTACTTTTTGAGCCAATTCGTTACAAACATACTTACATACAAATCTTTCCTCTTTATTATATTATAATCATATATTATACTAGCTGACCTGACAGACGTTGTCCTGTCTTAAAACTGTCAAACACACAAAGTCAAAATTGTCAATCTTATTTTTTTATACCTTGGGTTACATTATTGGAGTTTTAGTAAGGAGATATTTGTTTTGAAAATATAATATAGCCTATGTTACCCGGGGATAGTGTAGCTGAGAGTGTAGCTTCCCAACAGTGAAAGAATTTTTCAAATCGGTTGAGTAGTTTCGGAGCCTATTCAATGCAAACAGACAAACAAACAAACAATCAAATCTTTCCTCTTTATAATATTAGTATAGATATAGATAACATGTACTATGTAGCTGTCTCTACCTAAAGCAAATACCGTCGCTGTAGCACAAGCCGCTATTGACAAATAATTTGTTTCGCCATGACTACCAGTTACTTACTTACTCACTTTACTTATTACTTTTTCATAATCTGATAGAATACATTGACGACGGTCCTGAATCTAAAACTATTTAATTTTAAAATCATTATAGACAATCTACAATCTTAAGGCGAACTTCAGATGCTTTCTTCAAGGAGATGTCTCCATTTCTGCTTCACCTGGGCATGTTCGTGCCGACCATAATGGGTCAATGCACGCCGGAGCAGCAGGCGCACTGGCTTCCGCGAGCCTTGGATATGCAAATCATCGGGACCTATGCCCAGGTACGTATTGTTTGAGAACTTCCTTCGATTGAAGTAGCCTCATTATAAAGTTTGATGAGCAATGAATCGACGGTCTAATTGTTTAGTTAACTAACGATTGTGGGTCAAAATGTTAATTTTGGTTATGTCCGTTAACTACATAAAGAATTCAATTCATGAATTGAGTATAATGTACGTTTAAATGTGACCTTGAATTCTTTGAAAACTCTTTTTATGCTCATTAGGTATGATTTAGTCAAGATTTGAAGAACACTTAATGTACTCGGTAGTATTCAGCTCCACAGCGCGAGAGTGATCCCGTATAGATGTTAAAAAGAAAAAGATTTAAAGATTTGACAATAACCAGTTTTCGGAAATGAACTGTTCAGTTCGTCGTAATGCTTTATGAGGACAAAAAGACAATATTAACAACTATTTTAAATGTTAATCGGGACTTATCACGTATTATTTCAAAAATCGCCAGACACAGAAGTCAGCTATTGCAGTCACTGGATCGAGCTCCACGATCCGAAGGTCCTCTCCACTGAACGACATTATTTTTCTAGAATGGTTCGTGAAGCGGTTGAAATTAGAAAACATCGCTATTTCAACCGGGAAGATAGATTTAAGTTAGCGGCGTCGTGGAATCCCGTAGTAAGCAAGTGTACAAACCGCGGTGTAGGTACTAGGACATTTACCGATACAGTCAGTGTTGTGTGTCGTAGTGACAACCCTGCGATTTTTCAAGATCAAGTGAGGGTAGGAGAACAAAACACCCGCTCTTCTCGCCGGACTCGCCCGCAGTTTTCAGTCAGCTCGTGACCACGGCCATTGTAACATGATCGAAACGTCGAGCGAAAGGTACATATTATTTACCTAAATTAAATAATACGTGATAAGTCCCGATTAACATTTAAAATATGTGTTCAAATCGCGAAAGTTTAAAAATTACTAATATTAACAACTGTTGACAATATTATTGTGGCAGGATCCAGATATCCAAAACAACGATTCAATAGTTACTTCATCATCATCATCATCATCATCATTATTACCTACTATAGATTATCACACACAATAGTCTTTTATTGTTATTGTTTAATTTTTAATGGGATAGACAACAAAGACATTTTTTTTAAATTATTTACTTTAATGATGATATTTTTGACAAAAAAAAATTATACACGAATATTATGTAAGCAATATGCATATTATTAAACATATAATTGATGACATTATGTAATCAGTAAAATAAATAAGTAATACAAAAATAATGTAATAATTATAACTATGTATTGTACACGATCTTATAGCATTTTACAAATGGAAGGAACTAACTACCAAGACATGGGTTTTCAACACCTGGTTTGGCAGTTAGAGCCATGGAGTAACACCATATGTACTATTCTTGAATAAATGATTTTAAATTTGAATTTGAATGCAACAGAAAATTCTTTTATCTGATAGTATTACATCGCATAGCGTGCGACAGGTATGACGGCACTTTCACCTTCCTTGTTATGTTTCTATGGATAGACTGAACTCGGCCATGGCACGTTCATCCGAGGCCTGGAGACCACCGCTACGTACGACCCTGACACTGAAGAGTTTGTGCTGCACAGCCCCACCCTGACCTCCTACAAATGGTGGGCGGGAGGATGTAAGTAGAGCGACGGGAATCTTACCTTTAGTTGAAGTGAGTCACATACCTTTTTAATGTTATTTGTAGGTGATAAACAAGCATACAGGCTATCTGATGTTAAACAATCACCGTAATCTATGGTTATCTATATGTAACACCAAAGTAACGGCGTGACAGATAAGTTGCCGACCTTCTAAGTCTAAAGAGCCCCATGTTGCTCCAAATTTACCCCCATGCCACATTTAGCAAGCGACAGTTTATTTTTATTTTTTATAAATAATATGCTTTCTTTTGACCACCTTCTCGCCTGATTCGGACTCAAAGCAAAAAAAACAAAAACATTTTCAATCCACCTGAAACAACCGGATTGGTTGGACCGATTGTTTGGGGATACATTTTTTTTTTAACCGAGGTTTTAATGCCGATTTCTGCATATGAATTCCTTATACCAATTACAATATTGTTCTTATATTTACCAAACAAGCCGTGAGTTTTTTGGAACTAGCATTCTAAAAAACTCTAGCTATTTCAACTTTGCTTTTCAGTGGGCCATACAGTGAACTACTGCATAGTAGTAGCTCAGCTGTATACCAAAGGCCAATGCCATGGGGTTCACCCCTTCATAGTCCAAGTACGAGACGAAAAGACTCACATGCCCATAGCTGGCATCAAAGTTGGAGACATCGGCCCTAGGATGGGGTTCAACACGGCCAACAACGGATTTCTTGGATTTAACCATTATAGGATACCGAGAGAACATCTGATGATGAAAAACGCTCAAGTTCTTAAGGTGAGAACAACTCTTTAAATATTTAGAAAGAGTTGATTCGAATACGTTAGAGTTCAAGTACCTATATTAAAAGTAGGTAAATATCTACATACATAAATATCATTACATGAATATCCATAGTTATGATTGGAAACGAGTTGAATGGCCATACATACGATATATGGCAACAGTATAGAAATGTATCTCGACACAATCAACGCATGATTGTATCTAGATAAATGCCTATATTACCTAGGTTGGTACCTATTTGAACACGTAAATAAACGGCCATTGCCCTGCACTTTACTGTCGACGGAGAATTGAAGATAGATTAAATGCATCCTCTTTGTTTTGAAACTGTCTTGGTAACTGAGTCAAATCGAGGGACAGGGTTAAAGAAACTAGCTGTGTCAACAACCGCTAAGTTATGTAAGAGGATTTCAGAGAGCCTTGAAATTTTGTCATCAGGGCTGGCTACTCGGCCTATACGAGTTTACTTTTTACAAGCTGCGTCACACGGTTTTACTCGAACATTTTCATTGTTTATGAGATTTCCGCATTGTTCCGAAGAGAAATGTCCATATATACCCTTTTTGTGGTGTCAATAATGTGTTATTGTGACGCATGTTGATTGAGACCCATTCTCGTATTTTTTGCTCTGCGAAATTTCATCAAATTTGGTCTAGCTGTTAATCATGAAAAGATAGCAAGCAGAAAGACAGAGTAGGGTCAATAAAAAGCAGTAAAAAACTTTTTTGGTGCAGCTGGTCATCTTTTTCTTGATAAAAAAAAACTATTGACTGGTTTGGTGCTACCTCCAGGATGGCACGTACGTGAAGACGGCCCGTCACGGCAAGCTGACGTACGGCACCATGGTGTTCGTGCGGGTGATGCTGGTGAACGAGGTGGCCTTCAACCTTGCCAAGGCCACCACCATCGCAGTGCGGTATTCTGCCGTCAGGAGGCAGTCCGAGCCTCGACCCGGGTATGTATCCTTATAGCTAAGTACATTTATTTTCAGGCACTAAATGCCTAAACTCACAGTGGATCTGGTCTTTTCAACGTGATTTGATTTTTTGTTGCCCCATCTCTGGACATCTTAATATAATTATCAGATACTAGCTGCGCCCCGCGGTTTCACCCGCGTAGTGATGAAAAATGGTGATGATACTGATGAAAGGTAGCCCATGCCCGTCTCCTGGTTCTAAGTTACCTCCCCACCAATTTTCGGTTCAGCCGTTCTTGAGTTATAAATAGTGTAACTATAACACGACTGTCTTTTATATATATATCAGAGCCACCTTTGTGCTTAGAACAAACTGACAGTCATCTATAGAAATCGTTTAGTTCCATCATTTGCCCAACTTCACGGATAAGTTGGCTCTACATTGCAGGCAGCCCGAGCCCCAGATCCTGGACTACGTGACACAGCAGCACAAGCTGTTCATCTGCATCGCGACCGCGCATGCGCTGCAGCTCACCGCTGGTTGGCTGTGGAGGACATTCTCCGCTGTTCTGGCCGACATGAGGGAAGGGAACACAGACAGCCTGCCAGAGGTGAATTAGCGACAGAAAACGATTGGTTACGCGGAAACGAAGTCTAAGCAGAAAGCGGTCCATAGTCATCATCATCATCGGCCAGAAGACGTCCACTGCTGAACATTGACCTCCCCCTTTAACCTCCACACTGAACGAAAGCCTGCCATCTGCATCCACTGGATGCCCGCGACTACTGGTCCAACTCTTAAATATTAGTCAGTGGGCAACGATGCTGGTATATCAATTAGCTACATTTTTGATGTATACTTTTCTGTAGGTTTAGATTTTTTTGTATACTGTTTGTTGATCCTTAAATAAATAAAATAAAAAAACTCTGATATCGCGAAAAAATATCAGCTGTTCCATAGAAAGTGGCCACATGACAAAATGTATGGTTGATAGTTTTTCGCAATTTCATAGCTGGTCTCATAGTAAAAGTTTTTCATAATGATGGGTACTATGGACCCTTTTCGGCTTGGTGCACCCTTTCTGTGTAACCCTGTATGATATGACTGATGATACCAACTTTATGTTTTCCCGTTTTTATGACGTCTTCATTGTAATCTAGCTTTAATCTAGATCTCTTATTTAATTGCATTTTTATCTATCATAACAATAAACCTACATACTTAGGTAGGCAATAACTTAATCAGGTAGGTACCTGATAAAGATATTACCATGCAGTTTTTGTGCAATAATTTCACTGCATTATTACATTGAAAATATTGAAGATGATTATTCACTCACTGTAGATATTAACACATAATAAAACAACATATTATAATATATTTGATAATGGCGTTACTATACTGCACTAATTGCGACGATATCGATTTGCATTTCAATTAAGAATGCAGCGGCCAAACACTGAGAGATGATCAAATACTTATTTGGAGCATCGACACGATGAAGAAGAATCGAGAACAGCCGGAGGGCTCTATGATGAAGTTTTTTTTTTGCAGACTTCAAAAAAGGAGGCAGGTTCTCAATTTGGCTCGTTTATTTTCATTTTTACGGTTTACCCTTTATTTTGAAGTGAAATCTAAGAAATCCACATATCTGTAAGAAAACAGAAAGCACAGGCCGTTTTTAGGATTATAACAAAAATTCATTCCATTTTTAAAGTAAATTGGGTTTGCATTTGACCGCCAACTTGGCGACGATTCGGTCTACGATGGAGCACGCTTACCTAGAAGAAACCGTTTCACTCGTGATTACTCGTGAACTATTTGTCAAATCTACATTACAGTTCCACGCTCTGTCAAGCTGCCTCAAGGCTGTGAGCACTTCGGACTCGGCCACATCCATAGAGCAGTGCCGGCTGGCGTGCGGGGGACACGGATACATGCTCTCCTCTAATCTGCCGCTGCTGTACTCCTTCGTCACGGCAACCAGGACCTACGAGGGGGACTACACGGTGCTGCTGCTGCAGACTGCCAGGTCACATCTCGTACAAACACCTACTGGGTGGCTGGTTCATCATCATCATCATTTCACCCATAGGATGTTCACTGCTGGACATAGGCCTCCCCTACCGATCTCCAAAAGGGCCGGTTGGAAGCGGCCTGCATTCAGCGTTTCAAGAACTGCGAGTTCCCAACTGATACTGTGGTGGGCACAACATGGATATTTGACATGACTTTTGTCTTGTCCATCTTCATCTTAAGGGTGACTGGTTAGACAGTGGAAATATTCCAGGATATCATTTTACTTATCCTTATGAACAACTTTTACTTTGGGACCAACCATGATATCGCAAACAAAATAACAGCCGTTCCACATAAAAATTTAATTGATTCTCGACAAATTGAATGAAACAGCTAATATTTTTTTCGCGCTTTTAATGTTGGTCCAATAGTAAAAGCTGTCCATAAAGATGATAACAATGATATCCTCTAATATTTTCACTGTCTAACAGTCACCCAGTAGGTATAATGTCGGCTGAATGGAAAGTGAGTTTCCTTGTTGAACATATTTGCGCAAAGAAAAACTTAAGAAAAATTTCATCTTCTGTCTTATGGTTAGTAGCCTTCTGTTATATTTATTGCGCTAATCATTCAGGTATTGTTAATGATATAAAAAAATATATTAAAAGATAGGTATATCTAAGTTAATCTTATTTTCTACAGGTTCCTCGTTAAGGCGTGGGAGCAGGCTGAAGCTGGAAACCCATTATCTCCAACAGTATCATACTTGACTGATGCTTTCAAAGCAAACAAAGCGCGCTGGGACAACAGCCCTGGCGGCATTATTGTGGCTTTCCAGGCAGTCGCAGCTGGGTAAATATTTTGTAATTTAGCAATGTTATGGTCTTATAATAAAGCAGATGAATAGATAAGATACAAAAAGCCATGGGCTGTAAATATCTATTCGGATGGAAATTCATGCCGAAGTTGAATTTAGCGGTTTGAATGAAGCTTTGCCGAATCATGAGCTGAACCAATTTTGAGCAGATGACTACACTCTGTCCAGAGTGTAGGACTAAAATAAGTTTATGAATAGCTTTTTATTTATTCCCTTATTTTTTGTATGATGTCATGAAAAAGTAACTATTGTTACGTTTTTAATCCTGATTATAGAAAAATATCAGCATGCGTGTCGAGTATCAGGAGTCGAGCGAAGACCGGCATGATATTTGAAGACGCCTGGCAACTGACGACGGTGCAGCTTGTTGCTGCAGCTGAAGTAAGTTTTAATATCACTACATGTTACGTGGTGCTGTGAGGCTTTTGCTCTGAATATACTGTGAGAGAAAATCCAAGATAAAATTGCACCCTCCTTCACAAATTTTGGATTAGAAATATAATATGTAGGCTCTATGGCAAATTCTGGCACAAATTTTCGCTTGGAAGTTCTCCATTACAGGCGACCTTTCCAATCTTAATTATTGTTTAAATTTATTTTAAGAATAGTTGAATCCCGCGAATTTACCCGCGATTTCCGTGTCCGTTCTTATGATGCACATTATTTTCCTGCAAAATTTCGTTAAGATCCTTCCTAGCAGTTTAGTAGTGAAAAGCAGACACAGAGAGAAAGAGAGAGAGAGAGAAAGAGATTTGCGCCTTCGAGTATCGGCGTGTTGAGTAGTTACGTTACTTATACCGACGTATGTTGCAGGCGCACTGCAGAGCCGTGATCTACAACACGTACAGAAATGAGACCGTCCGACTGACTGCTACCTCCACTCCTAATGTCAAAGCTGTCATGGAGCAGCTGTCACATCTATACCTTCTCTACTGGGCTTTAGAAAGGACTGGTGACCTGTTGAGGGTAAGAATATTCTCAATTAGGTATATACAAAATGTGGTTGTCGTCATTGCAAGGGTGGCTAAATATTTTTTTGTTTTTGCGCAAGTACGCGAGGCCCTTGCAAGAGTGAGGCCCCGGACGGTTACCTGGTTTGCCGTCCCCAAAGGCCGCCCCTTCGTCATTGGGTCTGATACTAGCCGGACCGACTCAGATCCCTCTGGAATAAAAATTCATCATTCAAACTTCTGCCCAGCCGGAAATTCGAAACTAGTCGAAAAACTACCCACTTTCTTTTTTGAGTAACAATATGATTGTTTAAAACTTTTCCAGTATTCCTCAATAACTGAAGAGGATCTAAGAAGCCTACAGAAGCAGTATGAAGAACTGCTAGTGAAGATCCGGCCTAACGCCGTGGGACTTGTCGACGCCTTCGATCTCAGGGATGAGGTAAAGTCTCACGAAGTTAAAAGCACATGCTCTCAAAATAGGTTTATTGTACATATATATATGTTTTTAAATACTGCTAGATCGTTGAGTAAGTAAGATAAACAATCATGTGGTACCTACCCAGAGTACCCTGTGTATACCCACTTAATTGTTATCAGAGATAATGATTAAGTAATCCTTGATAAAACCATTATTATTGGACATGATAAGAGCGACCGTCCTCTGAACAAGTTTGTATGTTGCTGGGAGGATTAAAGTAAATATGTACTTCCAATCTTAATATTGAGCAATTGAAAAAAGTCATAGAAGTTAAAAGCCGAAGAAATCGCATTGGTAATTTTTTTGAAACATAAAGTCTTGGACAATATTTTTAATGTTCTATATTTCCGTGGATATAACTATTGGGTTCCAGTATAGACACATTTTCGCGCCACTTCTTAGGGCACTTCGTTGTGCCTCAAAAGTTTTTATAACCGACCACCCAGGTGAACAACTGGTGGTCTGTTAGGAACAAGTTTTCCTAACCGACCACCCAGGTGAACAACTGGTGGTCTGTTAGGAACAAGTTTTCCTAACCGACCACCCAGGTGAACAACTGGTGGTCTGTTAGGAACAAGTTTTCCTAACCGACCACCCAGGTGAACAACTGGTGGTCTGTTAGGAAAAAGTTTTCCTAACCGACCACCCAGGTGAACAACTGGTGGTCTGTTAGGAACAAGTTTTCCTAACCGACCATCCAGGTGGATGGTTTGGGTGGTCTGTTAGGAACTAATCAACAAGAAGTTCTAGTTTGTCTGTGTGAACTCCAGTTCATACAGATTGTTCTAGTGGGTTCTTCCAGGATTTGCGTATCATTTTGGTCAATGTCACTGTCACTCTGATTCAGATTGACGTGATGAGAAACAATATAGCATGCATAAGAGATTCGATATTACGAAATATTAATTCGTAGCTTGGATACTTTCGAGTATTTTTCTACTCGTAATGGAATTTATTTTAATTGTTTCTATCGTCTCCAGATCCTCAACTCGACCCTGGGCTCGTACGATGGTCGCGTGTACGAGCGGCTGATGGAGGAAGCGCTGAAGAGTCCCCTCAATGCGGAGCCTGTCAACCAGAGCTTCCACCAGTACCTCAAGCCTTTGATGCAAGGGAAACTGTGATACTGATTCCTTCATGACCGCGATAAAATAAGGAAAAGGATATTGTAGACCAACAGTGTAAGATAAGTTTTTATTAAGCCTTAAAAAGTGTTCAAAAAAAAAAAAAAAACAGTTAAATCGTGTTTTTCTTTTTGCATTAAATTCGTAATATTAAACTCAGCACCTAATTATTTTTACAATTTTTTACACATTAGATTCACATCACATAATCTAGGACGTGCTATCAACAAATAATAAAAGAAAGATTGAGTAAACGATATTTTTGGCGTTTTTTATTGGTCACAGATAGTAACTCTTTATTAGATAGATAGATAGATAGAAACTCTTTACTGTGTACACCAGAAATAAAAATTACAAACAGATAGAAAACAATTATGAGCTAGTGCCACAACTGGCGGCCTTATCGCTAAAAGCCATCTCTTCCAGGCAACCATTGGATGGAAAGAATTTACGTAACAGGATTGACAGGTTTATTGTGGACACCAGAAATAAAAATTACATATAAATAGAAATACTACAAGCAAATTGAATTTTTGATGTTATTACAAATGACTTAATCATAGAAATTGAGTCACATAGACGACACGTTTCGAATATTGAAACTTTATGTTATTTGAGTCCAAAGTCTAGTTTAAGCAGATATACTCACAAGTCGTATTACAACAGAATATTACGTAACAAGTGAGCTGCAATGCCGTATCGCTGATTTCCTTCCATGTAACCATTACAACCACCAGTGGCTATGCGAAATCCACCTAAATATTATCAAAAATTACCTGAATCATAAATAAAACGTGAGTGATTATCGTTGGAAATAAATAAATAATATTGTTATCTTATCAGAGTGCCTACAAAACAACGGGCAATGTAGATACACAGTGAGTTCAAACATTCCAACAAAAGCAGAATCAGAATTAGTTGTGAAAAATAGTACGCTGTTATTTAACTATTTTACTGTAGTAGTTTGTGCGTGTTACAATGGTGGCTACGAAAGTAAATGTAGATTTGCAGAAAGAGCGCAACAAGTGCGAATTTGACGTGGAAGAGCTGACTAACTTTTTGGATGGAGGGGCTCATTTGACCGCCAGCAGGCGGAAGATGGGTAAGTTCAAGTAACATTTGTGTTATGGAACTTACTACGAGCAGTTAGGGCATAAGTCAAGACTAAATTATCGTGATCCCTAGATATGGATCAATGGCAAAAAGGAGAGGTAAGTCCATAAATGCTGATGATGATGATGACACAGACTTGCCTTGATGTAAAATTGCCAGTGTGAACTTTGCAGCCACTCTTTTTATTTGGTTGCACGGAATAGGGACTATATACCCTACTATACGGCTATTAAATGTCTCTGATTGACTGATTTACACGAGTATATTTTGGCCTTCTATACTTACATAAATTAGCATAACCACAGAAGACATAATAGCACAGCATAACATAATATAATATTATCATACACGCTATATTGCTTCAATAGTTATAGCAGTTTTTATATCTACCTAATAATACTTTTCTTAGATTATTTCGGAACTAGCTTTATCAAAGGCCTTCGAGTGGTCTAAAGTCTTTGACATTAAGGCTATCCACTCATCCTATATAAACTTACGAAACGAGGTATACCTAAACGTTAAGATGCATTATACTTTTAAATAAATCAGATTTATTATAACTCTGGATTTCAGAAAGCAGCGTTCTCAGCGTAAAAGGCCTCATAGATGACATCCCCGACGAATATCTCAGCCACAAGGAGAAATACGAGAATGCTATTCGCAAATCTATCTTATATTCTAAGACCATGGAAAAACTGCACGACCCCGATATGAACGAGATGGAGAGGGCATGGTATAACTAAATAAATAAATAACTTACCTAAAAATATTACTGCTCGATTTGACCTTTTTGCAACGTTTATACAACGCGATTGGCTTTACTAGTTCGATCTATGCTTTCGAAACTTATAAAATTAAACATGAATTTTGTACACTCCCACTTTACACACTCTTTAAGTGTACTAATCGTATGAATTTGAAATTATAAGAATATACACAAATCTAGCTCAATATTGTGACAATTAAAATAAAAAACTTATAAATGAAAATTCGGAATCCAAAACAAGACGGCGTATGCAAGGGACATAGTCCGTACCTATTTATTTTGATCAAGCAATACACCTTGGCGTCACACATTTGCGTGTTTTAGGAAGCACTATCGAAATCAACTTGGATTGGCCGTGTTCAAGGATAACTATCCGTTTTCCTTGCACTTCGTCATGTTCATACCAACCATAATGGGAATGGCCACAGAGGAACAGAAGAAATACTGGCTGAAAAGAGCCAGCAATATGGAGATCATTGGAACTTATGCGCAGGTAGAAACTTTCTTCAGTTAATGTCAGTTTACGTGCCACAAAATTATAAGCAAGACCTGAAAGATATTAGGAAAGCTTGGCGTAAGAGGATTAATATTGTCTGAACCGGGAAGACACGAGATGATAACCTAAAGAAATATGAAAACCTATACTCGTATTAATTGTCGTATATTTTCAGACGGAACTTGGGCATGGTACCTTCCTTCGTGGTTTGGAGACGAGAGCCACGTACGACCCTCAAACCGAAGAGTTCATCCTGCACAGTCCTTCACTGAGCGCATACAAATGGTGGCCTGGCGGATGTAAGTTTTTTTTGGTGGTAGCTATAAAATAACAGCATCGCTCACATCGTAAATATCTCCTCGATTTTCTTTCTATAGATATCGATTTTATGAGTTAAAAAAAACAATGTTATTATAGTGGGCCATACGGCGAACTACTGCGTGGTAATGGCTCAACTCTACGTCAAAGGCAAAAGCTGCGGGATCCAGCCCTTCATGGTCCAGATTCGGGATGAGGAGACTCACATGCCTTTACCTGGGATAAAAGTTGGGGAAGTTGGAGCAAAACTTGGATTCAATACCGTTAACAATGGCTTCCTCGGCTTTGAAAATCATAGGATTGCCAGGGATAGCATGCTTATGAAGAATGCCCAAGTTTCAAAAGTAAGTAATAAAACAAATTATTCTATATACATTATACATATCTTGATATCTTTAGGATTTTTTAATGCTTTGTCTCCAAGGGAATACACTTGGGGGATAGACGGAACAGACCTTCACCAAAAATCTCTGCGCTGAAATATCGGGAGCTCATTCCACAACCTTACCACGATAAATATCCCGTAAATCATACTAATATTATAAATGCGAAAAGTTTGTTGGTTTGTAACGTATCGAAATGATTTTTTGCATGGGTATAGTTCAATAGCCGGAGAGTGGCTACTATTCATCATAATCATCATCACTGCGCAGGTAAACTCTCGTGGCGCAGCTAGTAATCATTTATATATATTTATGATCACCTCCAGGATGGTACATTCACATCGTCACCGAACAATAAGCTGACCTACGGCACCATGGTCTACGTGCGTGTGGTGATTGTCAACAGCATGGCCAACCTCCTCGCCAAGGCAGTCACTGTAGCCGTCAGGTACTCGGCGGTCCGGCATCAGTCGCAGCTTAAACCTGGGTAAGTATAGTTTGACGAATTGTTTAGCTTTGGGACATTTGTTAAAAGACTTTGCATAAAAACTGAGCTCAGTAGCGTCCCTTGTGTTTGGAGAGGCCTACACTTAGCAGTGGTCAAACATTGGGAGATCTTTAAATGTCAATAAATAGATAAATTATGTTATGGCATTGCGACGTTGGTCTTCAGATTTGCACTTCAAACAGCACTGTTTGCACACTACTGTTACATCCCAGAATGTCTGCTAAAGCGGATATATTAATATTTCACCTGCGTGGAGAATCCCACGGGAACTGTACATTTTTTTGGGATTATAAATATCATATGCCATTCAGCTCTTCAACTATTATATAGGTATGCGAAAAATCACGTCGATCCGTTCTTTTGTTGAAACCTCAGATCAGACAAACAAGGGAATATATGGTAAGGAGGCGAGGCACCAGAAACGCATCTAGCCTAAATCAGGCTTGATATCGACATCGACATTGATATCGGCTTGGCTTGATATTTAGTCGAACTCATTCTGACGTTTTTTGCATGTGGATATCAGTTAGTTCTTTGGTGTTGCTACAAGTTTTTGGTGTGTGTGAAAAATGAGTAAGTAAGCAGTACTTACAATTATTGTGTTGCGGTTTAGAGGTACAGTGAAAAAAAAAATTAAACATGTCATGGAGTCAGGCATATCTCCTTTGTATGATCTGAGGTTCAAACCAAACCAACAAACATAATTTCATGTTATTCTAGACGTATTCTCACTAGAAGTATTAACTTAGTGTACAATTAAACTAACACCGAGTATCTTCTTATATCAACGCTACCATCTATTACTTACTTACTGCAGCGAGCCTGAGCCTCAGATCCTGGACTACGTGACGCAGCAGCACAAGCTGTTCATCGGCATCGCGACCAGCCACGCCTTCACTCTGTCAGCGTTGTGGCTGTGGGACATGTACAAGAAGATCAACACTCGGCTGGCGACTGGCGAGATGGATGGCCTGCCTGAGGTACGAACTCTTCAAGTGATCTTGCTATTGGAATAACATAATGTAGAATAGAAAGCTTCGGCATCGTTACAATCTGGGTGTTTTCAAGACGCGATTAAATCGGTTTCTTCTAGGTAAGCGTGCTCCATCGTAGATTGCATCATTGCTTAGGCGTTGCGCAAACGTAGACACTTTTGTGTCTATTGTCGAATACAAGTTACCAATGAATATTTTATTTCTATATAACCAGTATGAAATCAGCTACTCCTTGCGCAGACATTGTGTCCAGTTGCTTCAACTTGCTTGGTGCTTGGTGTGCCGCGTCGGCAACAAAAAAATCTACGTTTGCGCAGCGCCGTAATAACAGGCGAAAAGGTGGTCAAACAAAAGCCTAACATATATTAAAAAAGTGTGCGCCACACCACAGAAGTGAAAACGTCATCAAGGTTGACTATATCTCTCATGGACAACTGGAACACTAGCGGTGTTAACGATGCTTTGCCAGCCCAGAGTGGTAGATAAAGACACCCGTTTTAAAACGCTTCATGGCTCGGCGGAAAGACTTTGAATAGATTCTGTATGTTTGGTAATTAAATTACGTAGAGTAATTACGATAGACGGAAAGTAGTAGATAGTACGATACTTGCCCTAAATATGTAAGGTTAATAAGGCGGGTTTAATAAAAACATAATTATCGTAATGGCATTAACAGCGGGTGCAGCTAGTCTCCAAAATGTGTACGATTCATTATATCGACGGCGAACATTTCAAATGTCGTAAAGGATCACCTCAGTCTTATTATGCCTCTGGTTGCGGTTACCGGTTCCAGCTGCACGCCCTAGCGTGCTGCTTGAAGGCTGTCAGCACGTCGGACACGGCGTCGCTGGTGGAGCGCTGCCGGATGGCCTGCGGTGGACACGGCTACATGCTGGCTTCCAACCTGCCCCACACGTATGGACTCGCCACCGCCGCCTGCACCTACGAGGGGGAGAACACTGTGATGCTGCTGCAGACTGCCAGGTAACATAGGCAGGAATTATTTTATCTCCCTTCTTATTATTATCGAAGATATTTAAACAAGTAATATAGTAACTTTTGATACTCCGGACATAAAGAGAAATCCAATGTCAAAACAATAAAGTAACAGGAATTATTTTATCTGTCTTCTTATTATTATCGAAGATATTTAATACGGGGTCAAAACTCACTCTTCAAAATCGTAAAAATCGTTTACTTAAGCTATAACGAAGAGGTAACGAGGTAATAAAAACCATTAAAAAATACAAACATGCATACATACATACGCTTGAAAAACATTACCTTCCTTCTGGAGGAGTCAAGTAAAATCAGAAAGAGGGAAAATGAGGAGGAAAAGAGGGGTTGTTAAGAGTTTCCCTTTAACTATCATAATCTTCAATCATAGGCCTAGCTGACCCAACTTAAAAAATCTAGTGCGTTTTGAAAATAATATCTAAATTAAGTGATCGAGGTGAAGAACTGTGCTCTACAAAAATGTCAGATGATAGAGATGATAGATAGAGTTAATGCCAATGTCATTAATGTACAAATAACAAAGATTTATAGGTCTTTGTTCAAGGCTTGGGAGCAGGCTGCTAATGGCAAACCCTTGGCTCCATCTATGTCATACTTATCTGAGAAATCTTCTCCAAAATGGGACGGATCTGTCGACTGCATCGTCAGAAGTTTCCAACGAGTTGCTGCTGGGTAAGTTTCTCTTTTTATGTTTATTGTACAATGTATATTTTATATATAACTGGCAACGCACCCCGGCTTCGCACGGGTGTAAGTCTTATTTTTTTACACCTTGGGTTACATTATTGGAGTTTTAGTAAAGATCCCTATATTTAAAAAAAATATAATATAGGCTCTATGTCACCCGGGGATAGTGTAGCTTCCCAACAGTGAAATAATTTTTCAAATCGGTTTTCAGTAGTTTCTGAGCCTATTCAATGCAAACAAACAAACAATCAAATCTTTCCTCTTTATAATATTATTATAGTATAGATAGTATAGATTTAGTAATGTCCGAACAAGGTTTTTAGGAAACGAAAAATTGCAAAGTTTGCCTAGAAAATTGGAAAATTCTGGAATAACTGAGAGTGCATTTGTCTATGGGATTTTTGCATGAACACAACAACTTTGTTGAAATTTGGACAACGTTTGTCGGAACCAGCTAGTTGATATAATATTTCAATAAGCGGAAAAGCAAATATGAATGTTTTATGTCTTCAGAAAACTGTCATCAGCCGTGAGCAGCATGAAAAGGTATATAAAATCTGGACTCTCACCAGAAGATGCGTGGAATAAAGTATCAGTGCAGCTAGTTGCAGCGTCAGAGGTACTTCATCCCGTGTTGTACTCTATGTTTTTGATGCAACAAACATCGACATACAATTCCTATACTCACAATCAAAAACAGTCAAAAAACGTCCAACTTATACATACATTGTATCAATTATATACTTCACAATGCCAAATTTACTCCAATTTAGAAGTTATGTCGCTTGCATAGTGTTCAACGTTAGTTGTCCGCTATGTCATCGTAGCTCTGGCATCGCGCGGCGTTGTAGTCAGATCGCGGTTACCTTGTAACTAACCAAAAAGTCTGCGCAATTTGTAGCGTGCGCTGAGTTTTGGTTCTTTTTTTTTGGGCACTATTGTGACACTATAGTTTTGTTTCTCTATGGAAACAATTTAGCTTGCGATCGATGTGCTGCTAAATAGCGGTTAGCGTCATTAACATCGCATCTTGATGTTTTAATAATTACTATGTATATCTATGATGTATATAGTTTGAAACTAGTCCATCGAATGAAATATGTGTGTCAAATCGATAAAATATACAGTTGATTTTATTGATATATATCCCAATAAAACAAATCATCGTTGCAACCGACTTTCTCCCCATTTCCTAATAGCGAAAGTGTCAAAATAGCATAACGTTTATCTTTCGTGACTTATGCTTGTATGAGAATAGAAGTTAAATTTTTTTTTTTTTAAACAGTTCAAGCGCTAAAGTATGACCTATCAAACAAAAAAAGAATCATCAAAATCAATTCATAACAGGCGGAGTAATGGCGTAACAAAAAAAAAACTAATGGATAAGCTTCTATCGTCGGTTAAAAATGAATAGGCTGTTGGCGCTATGAAATTCTTCCCGCTCTACCCGCTCGCTCGTTCGCTTCGTTTCACTCTATTCTTCTCACCCTATTACTAAGACTTCGTCAGGGTTTGAAAGCTCCCGTATAAAACAAATTTTAGCGAAATTACCAAGAAATTACTCAATATTTACTCCAATTACTATTTCTAGGCCCATTGCCGCGCCTTTATTCTGGCTACATACCGATCTGAAGTAAGGACCAAAGCCGCAGCATTGTCGCCGCCTCTACAACGAGCTCTCAACCAGCTGGTCGAACTGTACGCAGTGTACTGGGCTCTCGAGAAGCTAGGAGACCTGCTATTGGTAAGCATTGTTTGTATTATTATTTAACTTGCATTTGCTTATACTAGCTTTAATATTTTATTTATATTACACGGGAATTATACTCACGTTAGATTAAGCCGGTCACTCGGACTATAGTTTCAATCGCTTTAGGCGGTCTTAGATAGCTCTAATATATATTTATTTAAGCACACTTCATAAAAAGGGTTATATTATGCAATGACAGTTTTTGTTGGGATCACAAAAGCTTCACTCAAGCCTACAGAACTCTACCAAATGTCCGAACATTGTTCTGCTCTTAAAAATTTGGAGATATTGTTCAGCTTGTTTCAGCTTTAGTTCATCCAACAGAGCTAAAAACAACGCGAAGTGCATACATACTTTTTTGCTTTCAGTTCACTGGGATCTCAGAATCCGATGTAACTGATCTTCAGCGCAACTACGAACAGCTCTTTGAGAAAATACGACCAAATGCCGTAGGACTGGTGGACGCGTTCGATTATAGAGACGAGGTATGTGGACAAAAATTTAAATGATGTTAATTCTAAAATAGTACCTAGAACTATTCTAAGAAAAAAAAAACTATTTAATCTAACTATGCCACTGGTGATCACACTAATTCACTACTTCCGATAGGAGCTGTTCATTTTTCCAAGCATAAAACACACATTCACAAACTTTCGCTTATGTGTAAAGATATCAAGATAATAGCACTTGTAGCGCCCACGGCTTGTTTCATTTAAAGCACTGAACCATGTCAAAGAGAAATTTACCGATGCAACTGGTTTGCATGCGATGGAAATTGGTTTTTTGAGAAATTAAGATGAAGCGGAGGAATGGATTTAAAAAAGTCTGCGACTGGAAACAATTTATTCTGAAGCTTATTTCTTTACTCTGTAATTTTAAGATCCTCAACTCAGCCCTGGGCGCGTACGACGGTCGCGTGTACGAGCGGCTGATGGAGGAAGCGCTGAAGAGTCCCCTCAACGCGGAGCCTGTCAACCAGAGCTTCCACCAGTACCTCAAGCCCTTCATGCAGGGGAAACTGTGATACTCTACTATTGCAGTGCACATTTGAAAGTTAGATAGCGTTTGTCTACGTCTTCATTATTACTATTACATTATTCTTGTACAGCTGAATAAATGCCCATTTTGCTTCTATGTTAAACTCGCTGCGCCCCGCGGTTTCACCCGCGTTATATACCTCCTTGGTATAGCAACAACAACCTCTTTTGACATAGATAACAATTTCATTTTCTTTTTCTATGATTTATGTCAATGTGTAAACTTCAATTCTTGCCGTTCCATACAAAATGTATGGGGAAATTAATTTTCTTCATTTTTCGTGAATTTTCCGCCACTTTTACTTATTCTGCTATTCGGGGTTGAGATAAATCCACCAAATCAAATATAATGAAAATCGGTCCAGCCGTTCTTGAGATATAGACGGTGTAACTAACCCGACTTTGTTTTATATGTATAATATAAACACAGAATTGGTCTGTATTCTGAGAATATAAATAATAATATATACTTATATATAGATGTGAATTTGAAAACAGTTTTGAAAATAGTTTGTTATATTAAATGTTCTATAAAATCTTGTTAATTTGTGTTTAATATGCATGTATAAGAATGTAGTTCCATCAAATAAAACTAGATGGCGTTAGTGTGGCATTAAAACGCGCAGTCGAGATGTTTTTAAAATTAAGTATAGTAGTTCAGAGTTTGTAACTTTTTGTCTTCGGATTGGTACTCAATAAACAAAGTACGACCAGACCAAATCTTTAATTTGTATCTCCGTGTACAAATTTTGGTCCTTCTTGAGACGGATCGGCTAACTCAGTAGCTTCGTGGATTTCGGACTACGCTTCGCACCAGGGCAGTGGATCGCTGTCGGAACATCTGGTGCTGAAGAGGATCGTTAGCAGACGGTGCAGGGAGCCAGCTAGGTGACCAGGAACGGAAGGTTGGCAGACGGCGCAGGCAGCCAGCTAGGTGACCAGGTACGGCAGCGCGGGGGGAGCCCCGCAGACGAACAGGAGTGACGTCAGGAAAAACGGATAAGTGTGAGTGGATCTAAAAACTGTGAGTACTTTCAAGTTGATAAGTGAAAAGTAAATTCAAGCTAATTTGGACTTTAAATGTTAGATTAAAATAACTTTAGTGTTTTGCAAGTAAATTTAGGGACTTAGAATAATTTGTAAAATTTGGTCGAGACGGGGAATCCATGCCCGATATTTTTCTAACTTAATAAGTTTCAAACACTTGTAAAATTTTTGTGACTTTTCTGGACTTAGAATATTTTCATTGAAATTAAAATTTGTTTATAAAACACTTACAACTATTGGATTATTTTCAACTAACGACTATAGTTTGGTAATTTGGGTTTAATATTGTACAATCGTTATTACTTAATTTCATTCGGAACTTTTGATTAAAGATTTAATCATGGATAAATACATTAATCTGCAGAAAGATGTTCAAGAAAAGATTGTTAAAGGGCATCTCAATTTCAAAAAATCTTCTAAAGAGCGGCTAGCTTCAGAATATTATGTACAAACTAGGCTTGAAATCTTAGATGACTTGTGGGCTCGATTCACAAAGGTTCACGAAGAAATAATAACCAACATAGATTGGTCAGAATTTCAATCGAGTGTGTATGCAAAAACTGGAATGTATGAGAGCACTGAGGACTCTTACATAAATTATAAAACGGATTTGTTGAAATGTACGCCTAAGCCGGCTCCACAGTCAAGGAGCCAAGGCACTGGAAATGGTAGTGGTGCCACGTCAGTTGTAAGGCTGCCAAAAATTACTATTCCCACTTTTTCGGGGAAGTACGAAGAATGGATCACATTTCGGGACATGTTCATATCGTTGATCCACTCAAATGCAGCATTAGATGACGTGCAACGCCTGCACTACCTCAAGGGACATTTATCCGGTGAGGCCGAGCAGTTGATACGGCAGCTACCTATCACTGCTGACAACTATTTAGAATGTTGGAGTCAGCTAAAGGCAAGGTACAATAATAAGAATTATCTCTCAAATTGCATTTTAAAGCGCTTGATTAACCAAAAAGGTGCAACCAAAGAGTCTTCATTGCTACTCAAAGAATTAGCAGACACTACTTCTGACTGTTTACACGCTCTTAAAAATATGGGTATAGATGTCGGGTCATGGGACATAATAGTGATCTTCATTGTTTCTAACAAATTGGATGCGGAAACCCGCAAGCAGTGGGAGTTGAAGGTCGCAGGTGAGAATACGAATGAGCTACCTAAATTTGCTCAGTTTAAGGAATTCTTGGAAAGCAGATTCAGGGCGCTCGAGTCTATTGAACCAGACATACAACCTCGAACTTCAACCTTCACATACAGTAAACCACAAAAGCATAAAGTCTTGCATGTCGCTAATGTGGTGTGTGAATTTTGTACTGAAGATCATAAGACGTACTTATGCAAAGAATTGATGAAAGAAGACGTCGATAAGCGACGTGAGTTTGTAAATAATAAACGATTATGTTTTAACTGTTTGGGTAGTAACCACACGGCTAGGTTCTGTCCGAGCAAAACAAATTGTAGGGTTTGCAGAGGAAGGCATCACTCTGTCCTCCATTCCAGCAGTTCGGGTCAATCTGCACTCCGTCCCAGTGGTTTGGGTGATGGCAAATCATATCTGGCACACACTGGTAACTCAACATCCGGGGTAGGTTTAGTCGGTTCAACCGCTGGAACGCCA
Source organism: Agriopis aurantiaria (assembly GCA_914767915.1). Taxonomy (NCBI): domain Eukaryota; kingdom Metazoa; phylum Arthropoda; class Insecta; order Lepidoptera; family Geometridae; genus Agriopis; species Agriopis aurantiaria. Next base: position 1,182,003 of record OU611983.1, on the reverse strand, counting down.
GCGGCACCCTCGGGCTCGTTGAACGTCGCGCCAGTGGTCTCGTGTTTTGGTCAGGTATCCGTGAATAAACAGGTATTTTTGGCAACGGCCGTCGTTTGGGCAGAATCACAAAGAGGACAAAGGCGTTACATCAGGGCATTGCTAGACCAGGGTTCTCAGGCCTCTTTTGTCTCAGAAGCGACGGTGCAATACTTGGGTATTAAGAAACACCCAGTCAGAGGAATAATATCAGGATTGGAAGGCAATAGCACTACTGTGTCCAAGCACATGGTAGAACTGAGAATTCAGTCGCGGATAGATAACAATGTAGTTATTAAGGTACAAGCGTATGTACTCAAATCAATCACCACGTCTCTTCCAACCTGCAAGGTGGAAGAACTGGACTGGCTAGACACGGATATATGTTTAGCAGATCCTCAGTATCATACATCCAACAGAATTGACGTTTTGTTAGGGGCAGATATCTACGGACAAGTAATACAAGAGGGAATAAGAAAAGGTCCACAAGGATATCCTTTGGCTCAAGCGACATCTCTCGGATGGATTTTATCGGGCATGTGCCAAAGGTCGCAGGCCTCGTCAGCAAAGGTAGTTGCGATGCATGTGTGCGTTGAAGATAATGAGATGTTAAAAAAGTTTTGGGAATTGGAAGCTGAGCCAAAGTCGAACAAAAAGATGATGACTGAAGAAGAAACTCGCTGCGAAAAATTCTTTGCAGAAACAACCGTACGGGATTCAGAGGGAAGGTACGTTGTCAGACTTCCATTCAAAACCGAGAGACCGGAATGTGTTGATGGTGACTCAAGGGCGATAGCTGAAAAAAGATTGAATGGGTTACAAGTGCGGTTTAAGAAAAGCGAAGAGTTAAAAGATAAGTATAAAAAGGTTATAGAAGAGTACTTACATTTGGGATTCATGGAGAAAATTCCTGAAACAGAAAAGAATAATGCTGTGTCAGTATACTTACCTCATCACGTGGTTGTAAGGAACAATAAGGACACCACGAAAATCAGGGTTGTATACGATGCGTCCTGTAAATACAAGAATGGGGTATCATTAAACGATACATTAATGGTGGGACCTACTTTACAACCGGATCTGAGACACTTGCTGATGCGTTGGAGACAACATCCCATATGCTTAGCAGCAGATGTGATAAAGATGTATTGCCAGGTTAAAGTAGCTGAAAAAGATACAGATTATCAAAGGTTGTTGTGGAAGGACAGCGCAGATGCGAAGGCGGAAGACTATCGATTGATGAGAGTGACATTTGGAACGGCGGCGGCTCCATATCTGGCCGTAAAGAGTCTGCAGCAGACTTCTCACGATGAAGGTGCCAAATATCCCGCTGCAGCTACAAGGGTAATCGACGATTATTATATGGACGATCTGCTTACTGGATGCAACACTGTAAAAGAAGGAATGATTATCTATCAGGAAATGAATGAATTGCTCAAAAAGGGTGGATTTGAACTACAAAAATGGATGAGTAATAGCGATGAGCTATTACAAGCAATTAAGGAGAAGACAGAGAGCAAGATTGATATTCGTGAGGAATTAAAGCTAAAAACGGATGAAGTAGTAAAGCTGTTAGGACTTACCTGGAATCGAAGAACCGATGAATTCCGCTACTCGGTGACACAGCAGCCGGAACCAGGACCTGTAACAAAAAGAAAAGTTATATCTCATATTGCACGGTTATACGACCCGCTAGGATGGGCGGCGCCTTGTGTAATAGTAGCAAAAATACTAATTCAAAAGCTGTGGATATCAGGGATAGATTGGGATGATGAAGTTACAGGAAAAGTACTAGATGAATGGAATACTTACCGGGAAGGATTGTCCGTTTTGACGCAAGTAAACATACCTCGATGGCTTGGCACTAATATTGACGATTCCGTCATAGAGCTGCATGGATTCTGCGATGCGTCAAAGGTGGCGTATGCAGCGGCGGTATACCTAAGAAGAATCGATGTAGTCGGGAACGTCCATGTTACTTTAGTTACAGCCAAGACTAAATTAGCACCCATAAAGCAAGTCTCCATCCCTCGATTGGAGTTGTGTGGAGCAGTCCTAGTTACTAGACTGCTAGTGGAAGTATCAGAAGTCTTGAAAATTGATCGGTCACACATTCGGGCATGGACAGATTCAACTGTGGTCCTAGCTTGGATCAACAGTCACCCTAGTCGTTGGCAAACGTTTGTTGCGAATCGTGTTTCCGAGATATTGACAACATTAAATTCAAATCAGTGGTCACACGTAAAAACTAATTTGAATCCGGTTGACAGCGCTTCCAGAGGCATAACCCCTACGGAACTACACAACAACACAATGTGGTTTAGCGGTCCGGACTTTTTGCGAAGCAATGAAGTAAATTACAACAAACCTACACACATTGAGACTCAGTTGGAAGAGATAAAGTGTCATGTTGTAGTAGCAGGCCTGCTTATTTGGAATCGATACTCGTCGTTTACGAAATTGATACGAGTAGTAGCTTACTGCCGACGATTTCTTGAACTGAAGAAACCACCTAACGAAAGAAATCGTCATGAGTATCTCACATCTCAGGAATTGCTGCAGTCATCGGAAATATGTGTGAAGCAATGTCAAGGCGAACATTTCAAAGAAGAGTTAGATCTCATTCGAAAGGACGGTATATGGAGTAAAATAAAGGGTTCGCTCAAATCCTTGAACCCCTTTATTGATGACAAGGGCTTGCTGCGAGTTGGAGGTCGATTGAACAACACATCGCTTGATGAAGATGTAAAGCATCCAATCTTACTGCCAAAGAAGTCCACACTTACGGATTTAATTGTAGCTGATGCACACGCAAAGACGCTTCATGGAGGTATTCAACTCATGTTGACATATTTATGCAGAAAGTTCTTCATTTTAGGAGCCAAAGCGTCAGTCAAGGCTTTCGTCCGAAAGTGTGTCACATGTATTAGATACAACGCAGCATCATCTAATCAACTGATGGGACAATTGCCAGCAGCAAGAGGAAAGCCAGCAAGAGCTTTTAAAACTAGCGGTGTTGATTATGCTGGGCCAGTATATATTAGGACAACAAAGGGTAGAGGCCATCACGCTTATAAGGGCTACATTTGCTTATTTATTTGCATGGTTACGCGGGCAGTACATTTAGAAGCAGTTAGCGATTTAACTTCACAAGGATTCTTGTCTGCCTTCAAACGGTTTGTCGCACGTCGAGGTCACTGCACAGACCTTTGGAGTGATAACGGTACAAATTTTGTTGGGGCATCTCGTGAGATACAAACTTTGTTTGCATCAGAAAAATCAAGCATTCTTAAGGAAATATCGGCTACTCTAGCTAATAATGGTACCGCATGGCATTTTATCCCCCCCCTTTCTCCAAATTTTGGAGGGTTATGGGAAGCTGGGATCAAATCGACGAAATTTCACCTAAAAAGGGTTATCGGAGACACTACTTTAACATATGAGGAGTTGTCTACCGTCTTGGTACAGATTGAGGCCTGTTTAAACTCGAGACCTTTGGCGCGGTTAGATACAGAATCTGATGCAATCGATGCTCTAACACCAGGACATTTTCTGGTTGGTGAACCTCTAATCACTGCCCCGGATCATAATTTTGAAATTTCAAACTCGACTTGCTTGCGAAGATGGCAATTCACGCAAAAGTTGTTGCAGAACTTTTGGAAAAGGTGGTCGCAAGATTATCTTACAAAATTTCTCCATCGCTATAAATGGGCTTATCAAAATCCAGAACCCGGGGTCGGAGATATAGTTTTAGTAAAGGAAGAAAACGTGCCACCATGTAGGTGGCTTCTTGGCCGAGTGGTTGCTAAACATTCAGGGACGGACAATATCACTCGTGTCGTTTCTCTGCGCACGAAAAATAATTGTGAAATCAAACGGCCAACATCTAAATTGTGTATACTGCCACTGGCCGATTGACCATACAAATGGTCTTTCCCATACAAAATAGTTAAGGTGTGTTATTGTAAGTTTTTGTTAGCGGTTTATTTAAGTTTAATGCGTTACCTACAGATAATGTATTAGTTAAAGGCCTATTGTCAGGAATATTTCATTTGTACACCCTCACCAAGGATAACAACATCCTACATTTGTAAAGTAATAGTTAGATTCTCGATATTTTCACGGTGGGCGGATGCCAATTTTGGTAAGGACAAATTTAATTCGTCCTTGGTGGGCGGTATGTATAAGAATGTAGTTCCATCAAATAAAACTAGATGGCGTTAGTGTGGCATTAAAACGCGCAGTCGAGATGTTTTTAAAATTAAGTATAGTAGTTCAGAGTTTGTAACTTTTTGTCTTCGGATTGGTACTCAATAAACAAAGTACGACCAGACCAAATCTTTAATTTGTATCTCCGTGTACAATGCAGTAAGTTTTTTTTTTTAAAATCTTATTCATTGACAATGAAAAAGTTATTGCAATATTTATCTACTTTTTCTATTCATATCAAAATTTAAAATTAGTGTTTATTATGTGATATAACGTAAACAACAAAACAGATAAATATAATCTGACCAAAATTATCATAATTTAATGTTTCCACGCTTGTAAAAGCAAAGTGCTGATAAATCGTAATATTTTATTATGTTTTATCTCCATGAGCTCGTAGATATCCTATGCAAATAAACAAGAATCTGTTATTGATTGATCCAATTTTAATAAACCGACATGTTCAGCTGTTATTTGCAGACCGTTAGGTTAAACTAGGCAAACTAGTTTAGGCAAACGTAGTGTAGGACAACCTGTGGCCAGGTGGAGCGACGACCTGCGTAAAACGATGGGTAAAAACTGGATGCAAGGAACTGCCGACCGAGCTCAGTGGCGTGCATTGGGAGAGGCCTATGTCCAGCAGTGGACAGTTAGAGGCTGATGATGGTGACGATGATGAGGTTAAGCTAGCGTCGTCGTACGGATTTTACGAACAACTGCGTTTTAACAGGATGTCTGTGGTTTGGACGAATCAAGGACTATACCCCTTTACGGTATACAACGTCCTTGGGACGAATAAACCGATGAAGTATTTTTGATGTTGACTTCTATTGGCACGCCTTGACAGTAAATCCCTAGCCCCCTTATTAAGAGGGGGCATCCGAAATTTTATGCTAATTTGCCATGATATTCTAACTAAACCAAATATCCGATCAACGTAATAATTGATACATATGATTTATCAATTCATGTTCTTTCCGCCACTGAGACAGAAACATAATAGCAAGATTTTTACTCGATACTTTAATGTTTTGAAAATGGTCCCTTGTTGCTAAATTTTTTGATTTTTCTTGGAAAGTACTTCAGTTACATATCTAAAATAAATACTCACCAAAGGAAAATATAGTTTGTTTTCCAGTGCTAAGACAAAATTTACCTAGATTAATTAGTACTCTCATAATAAATTATATTCGATTTGAGACTTACGCCCTTTAGTTCTAAGCAACTATTCGGTCAAACGGCAAGTCCGATATTCAGTCTTATTCTGTTGCACTTTGCATCTAAATGGCGAAACATGCTCCGTTCAACCTCAGTACCGCACTGTGCCTCAACGGGGAAGGACGCACGCGCTTGCTTTTCGCCTTGGCTTTATCTTCCGAGTGCGATTATATTAACACCTACTGTATTTTCAAACAAACGATAATATAAAAAAAATCGATGGCTCGAACGCGACCACTTGACGCGGCAACCAAGTGTTGCCAATGACCTAGAGCACAGACTAGGTAAAGCTACTACGAAAAAATAACATAAATGACATTATAAAATAATTTAAGTTCATTATAATTTTATAAAATTAAAATTAAAAATCATTTAAATGTGATGGTTAATTTGACTTAAGAATTTCACATTTTCTCACGTTTTTACTAGAAGCGGCTTTCTGCAATAGGAGGACGGTTCTCAATTTTAACCGACAAAAAATAGCTTGGTAATAATGGAAGCAAAAAACCGCTTCTAATAAAAAAATAATGAAAATGTGGTAAGTCAAACAATAGGTACTTATGTTTTTAACCGACTTCAAAACAGGAGCAAGGTTCTCAATTCGGCCGGTATAAAAAATACTAGTCAAATTGAGAACTTTCCTCCTTTTTTGAAGTCGGTTAATAACATAAGTACCTACTGTTTGACTAATTGGGTTGGCTCGGGTATGTCCTGGTAAGGGGAAATGCACAATACACTAGCGGGACTACTTGCCTTTTTATCCGACTTCAAATAAGGAGGAAGGTTCTCATTTACCTTAGAGTACCTTCAATTCGACCAGTATTTTTTTAAACTGCTCGAATTGAGGTCCACCACTGCGTTGCAACAGTGCGGTGTAACACTGCGTTGCAACACTGCGGTGTAACACTGCGTTGCAACACTGGGGTGCAACACTGCGGTGCAACAGTGCGGTACAACACTGCGGTGCAACACCAGGGTGCAACACTGCTGCGTTGCAACACTGCGTTGCATCACTGCGGCGCAACCCAGCGTTGCAACACTGCGGTGCAACAGAGTTATTTAATCAAAAAATAAAAAGTCCCCGATTGTCCTGATTTTAGCAAATATTAACGTCCGCTATAGAATAAGCTTCATTGGCATCAAAAGAATTAGCAAAATCACTAAAAGTTTTTCCGAACATAACTGCTAGAGTTATTTTACTCAGAATATAAAAAGTCCCCGATTGTCCTAATTTTAGCAAATATTAACGTCCGCTATAGAATAAGCTTCATTGGCATCAAAAGAATTAGCAAAATCACTAAAAGTTTTTCCGAACATAACTGCTAGAGTTATTTTACTCAGAATATAAAAAGTCCCCGATTGTACTAATTTTAGCAAATATTAACGTTCACTATAGAATAAGCTTCATTGGCATCAAAAGAATTAGCAAAAATCACTAAAAGTTTTTCCGAACATAACTGCTAGAGTTATTTTACTCAGAATATAAAAAGTCCCCGATTGTCCTAATTTTAGCAAATATTAACGTCCGCTATAGAATGAGCTTCATTGGCATCAAAAGAATTAGCAAAAATCACTAAAAGTTTAAGACGGCATTGTGGAATAAATTCGACGCAGCTACGCGTTCAAAATCAGTTAGCAACTGTGATACGGAGTTCGACGTGTTGACGTAAATAAGAATGTTTACTCGTATGCCTGGTAACAGATGTTCCTTCTCTTTTCTGTTCTATCTACTTCTCCTATCTGTAGGTTAAACCAACTCGTATGCCGTGGCGGCAAACGACATGACGCTCTCTTATGCTGTCATCTGTGGCTGTCATGTTTTACATATGCCGGGCGTCATGTGACGGTCAACTTTTTTTAATTGGAAGCTAGTTTAATCAATATGGATCTTTACTGTATTTGGTGGAAATATGGGTAAATTCAGTGCAGTGGTTTAAGCTTTTTTTTATTATTAATTTATTCCCATATTATGCACTTCCTTTTCACTTAAAAAATAAAGCAACACTAGATATGTAAATCTTTTAAATTATCTAACACTCAATTTTAGATACAATTGAACAATAACGTACCTACTATTAAAATTAAATACAATATTATGCTAACATCGAGCCGAAAAACCCAAAATTAATTTATTATATATTTATATAATATATATTTATTAGGTAGCAATTTTGTTCCGATAGTTTTTAATAATGATCTAACTAATGAGTTTTCTTTTTTAACATCGTAAGTTCAAGAATCGATGCTAATGATTATAAATCGATAGTTGTCGTAAACAATAAATTTACGCCATACTTACTTAAAGGTGATACACACGGTCACAACACCATATTATATCAAAACATTAATAAAAACGCTATTAGCATAATAAAACATTCAAATAAGAATATGACAATAAATTTTGTAAGAATCATAACACCATAAATAAAACATCGCATTTGGTAGTCTCATCTAAATATTAATATGTAAGTTGGAGAATGTGCAGAAGATCTGTTTAAGTTGATCCCGTTAACCAATTTCCGCGATAGGTCATCGAGGCAGACATTCCATCCTTACGTCGTGAATTTTGGTGAAGTCCGCACGCAGCGTTTCCAAAATTCCTTCCTAATACGAACTGCACAGGAATGAAATGCGCTATGCCTCGGTGTCTGCTATAAGGTACTACCTGGGTTTCTTCAAGACAAGAGTGAATAGGCACCTCATGGGCAAGCGTGCCCCGTCTTAGACAGCTTCGTCACTTAGCATCAGGTGAGCTGTGGTCAAAAGCTAGCCCATTTCATAATTTAAAAAAAAGTTTGTAATGACTGAGTGGACAGCTCTAATGTCAGATTGTTGTTATGGAACAAACAATCAGAACTTAAAATTTAACGTGTGATCATGGTAAATACCAATCCCGGTCACCCATCATGAGACTGACCGGATTGTTTTCGGTGATCTTTTGCACCTAGACGAGCAACGCCACGGGCGCTATATAATATGTACTGCACCTACTGCTGCGTATTCTTTGGCGAGCTCTCAGTCAAACCGTAGATGAAATAGCAGTTACTACGTACGAGTTGGTTGCCGCGCTGCCGCGCGCTCTTCGCTGCTTGGGATTATTACCTACATAGTTAATGACCACCATGACTACATGATTACCGCCAAGAACGCGTAAGTGACGCACACAGCATTGCGCTTACATCTATTTGGGTGTTTTGGGTGTTTTGTCGTAACGTACAGCAATGAATGTTCAAAATTGCGCCGGATGCACTTGTCCGTTAAAAGGTGTATCGTTCTTACAGTGCTATCGTTGTTCCGAAAAATATCATTGCGGTTGTGTCAATTTCAAGATACAGGATTTTAATGAGTTCTCGAAGGAGTTTAAAGAATCATGGGTATGCCCATTATGCCGTTGCAAGGAGCCTAAGCATGGGGACAACTCAAACACTCCAATACGACCTACGGCGACATCAACGCTCACGACGACGAAGGCGGCGCAGGTGCCGCCGGCCGCGGTAGTTTTCGAGTACGATAACGTCACATTGCGCACAAGACCTCGCAGCTCTTGTAACTGTTCCTGTATTTCGGCGGACAGCATTCGGGATATTATGAGGGAAGAATTAGATAGGAAGTTTAATACTCAGTTCAGAGAGTTTCAGCTAAAACTGTCCAATCTAGAAAAATCTTTTGCAACCCATCAAGTACAGAATGACAGACTTAGCCGTGAAAACGAGCTGCAGAAAGCTTTAAACATGGACCTGCAAAGGGTTAATGAAGAAATGCATACTACCACCCACGATTTGACTCGCCGCGTATGCGTACTGGAACATCTTACGCATACCAATTATAACATTGATGTTCGGTCCCAGCCCGTGGTGTCGCAGTTACCAGCAGCTGCCTCAAGTGATGAGGACGCCGCTGCTCAACAGAAAACCCGTCAGCGGCGACGCAAGGGAAGGAACAACATAATCATCTACTCGCCTAGCGGTAAACCGGAAGAAACTACAACAAATATGATCAGCGTCGAGTCTGAATCTATAATGGACCCGCCCGTTACCGGCTCTGGTCATGTTTCGACACAATCTCCTTTAAGCCTATCTAGTCAGCCAGCCGCAACAAAACTAGCTGGTTTACCTGCTCAACCAACTAGCGGAGATCAATGGACAGAGGTTCGTCACAAAACGACGCGTCCCTCATTATCGCTGCGCTGTCTCGCCGGGCCGTCCGTGACAACACTGAGAGCAGTCGAGCCACGCAAATTCATACACCTATGGAATATGCTTTCTAGTACAGACGAAATTAAGCAGTATTTAAATAACCTATGCCCACAGAAAGCATGTACTGTCGAAGAACTAAAGACTAAAAATAATTACAAGTCCTTCAAAATAGGCGTCCCGGAGGAATGTTTCGATAAGTGTTTTTCGGTTGATGTCTGGCCTGATAACGCGCGAGTGAAAATATGGATTAATTATAAGAAGCGCACTCCTGAAAATCAGCTGTCTCGGCCATTTCAGCGTAATGTCGGCGGACAACATGCCGTGTAATAGGAAGAGCGTCTCGGAAATCACTATATTTTATCAGAATGTACGGGGCCTGAAAACCAAGCTACGTGACCTGAATAATAGTTTACTGTTATGTGAAAACATGCTGTTTGCAGCTTCGGAAACCTTTCTTGACGGTTCAGTTGAAGACGCTGAGGTGGTTCCAGACGGCTGGTCTCTTTTGCGTCGGGATCGGACCTCCCCCTGCGGAGGCGTCCTGCTCGCTGCAAGACCTGGCATAGCACTGAAACGGCGACGTGATCTGGAGACCGAGTGTGGAGAGGACCTGTGGGCTTCGTTTGTCCATCGCGGTGTTACTGTATATATATGCGTCGTATACATAAATCCGAGCGCAACGGATGATACATACATGAGCTGGTTTTGTAAGATTGAATCATTTGTTAGCTCTTTGAATGGTAAACTTCTAATTACCGGCGATTTGAATATGAATAGTGCTTCTGCTAATATAAACAACTATTACGGTTATTTTTTGGAGTATTGTAATATAACTGATTGCAATAATATTTTTAATTCACATGGAAGCAAGTTAGATGTTGCTTTGACGCGGGAATGCGATGAGTCACAGATGAGCGTGGTCGAGGCAGTGACCGGCGGACTGGTGAATGTCGATACATACCACCCTCCACTTGACTTAACTTTTCGCTTTAGTTCACGTAGGGAGCCTAATTTAAGATTGCCACCGAGCAATATTGACCTTTCTCGCGACTGGAACTTTAAGAAAATTGATATATCCTACCTGAACTGTTTGCTCAGTGAATTGTCGTGGGCTTGCGTCTATGAGTGTACCGATGCACAGACAGCAGTTGATAGGTTTTATGATACACTGTATGCAGTTTTCGATCAGAGTGTGCCTAAGAAAAGGCGAATGAAATCTACTTCTGCTAGATATCCTGTCTGGTTCACCTCAGATATCATTAGAGACATTCGTAAGAAAAAGTTGCTGCATAGGGTATGGAAGCATACTCAATGCACAAAGGATTACCAAACCTTCTCTGAGATTCGGGTTAAACTTAGGAATCGTATATCTGAGGCCTATAAGAGTCATACTGCATCTATAGAAAGCAATCTGAAAAAGTGTCCCCAGCATTTTTGGCAACATGTATCTAGTTTAAGGTCCAAAGGCGGTTTTGAGCCATCTGTGGTATATGAGGGAGCTGCACTAGAGGGAGTTCTGGCAGCTGAGGGTTTCGCTGAATATTTTTCAGGGGTGTTTCTCAAAGATCCCCCATCTTTAGATGCAAATAAATGCACTGATAGCCCTTCTGAGGGAGGCATGATTAATATTCCACACATATTTCCTAAGGATGTGGAGCGCGGTTTGAACAAGCTCAAAGTGAGCAGCTCTCCTGGACCAGACCATCTGCCGGCTTTTATTCTTAAGTCTTCAAGGAAATATTTGACCTTTCCCCTATGTCACATTTTTAATCTCTCTCTCGAAAGTGGCGCTTATCCGCGACAATGGAAGTTATCTAGGGTCACTCCAATACCCAAGTCCAATAACAAAACTGCTGTAGATGAACACCGCCCCATTGCCATTTTGTGCTCACCAGCCAAAGTCTTTGAATACATCCTTCATAATGAAATTTATAGGCAAGTCTCGCAGTATCTATGTGACGAACAACATGGATTTCGGCCGGGAAGATCAGTAAACACGAACCTTCTCAGTCTCGTGGACTATGTTTCGAGTTGTCTTGACCGATGCTTGCAAGTGGACGTCTTATATTTTGACTTTCGCAAAGCATTTGATAAAGTTGATAATGACATATTGCTGCAGAAGCTCAGTAACATCGGATTCTCTCCTCGCCTACTCAAATTCTTTGCAGACTTTTTGCGTGACCGCCGGCAATTTGTGAAGTATGGTGCATATATCTCGAAGCCCTACCTTACTCCATCCGGTGTAAGTCAAGGATCTGTTCTAGGACCTCTGCTCTTTCTAATCATGATTAATGACTTGATTAGGGAAGTTAGATTGGCCAAATGTTTGCTGTATGCCGATGACTTAAAGCTCGCTCATGAAATAAAGTCACAAGCTGACTGTGATAGTTTGCAGGGTGATATTGATTCCATCTATCGATGGAGTGTTCGTAATAAAATGTTATTCAACCCCGACAAATGCTACGTTATGACCTTTGATAGAAAACGTAAACCTCTTCGTCATACGTACTGTATTGGTTGTGATGTTATGAAGCGTGTGTCTACGATTAAAGACCTAGGCGTAACTTTTGATCGTGCGCTCACATTTAATGACCATGTAGCAATTACAGCGAAGGAATCCTACCGGCGCCTTGGCTTCGTTATGCGTAATGCCAAAGATTTCCGTGATCCTCACGTCCTTCGACTTTTGTTTACTAGCTTGGTTAGAAGTAAGTTGGAGTCGAGTGCATGTGTGTGGAGCCCACACTGTGACTCACACATTTTGTCCCTCGAGAAAGTGCAAAAAGCTTTCTTGAGAAATTTTTATAAAAAGACCTGTGGGTATTACCCTTATCTTTATCCCACCGATTTCTTGCTTGGCCAATTGGGGTTTAACTCATTGGAAGTTAGGCGTTCGCTCGACCAACTTAAGACCGGCTGTAAGATACTGAAAGGTGCCATAGATTCGCCTGTCTTGCACAACCGTATGTGCGCTCTGTATATTCCAGATAATTATATCCGGCACAGGCCCAGTTTTAGAAATAAGCTCTTTTCCACTGGCTTTAGCCGTACGAAGTCGCGTGACTTTAGCCCGATGTGCCGCATCATTCGTGGTCTCAACGCATTCCTTAAAGAGTACCCTGAATGTGACATTTTTTGTGATAAATTGCCTGCTATTCTGAAATCTATTTTGACTTTTTGTGAACAACGTTTTATATGACCGTTAAATGTAAGAATACTATTTTAACTTATTGTAATATTTATAATAATTGACATAAGCATTGTATATATTGGACTAATTTTGTAATAATGTAATTTAGATAATAAGTGTAAGTGGCGTTAGCCGTTCTTATTATTATTCAATAAATAAAAAATGTAGGTACACGCAAAACATTGTCAGTCAGTTTTAACCGACTTCAAAAAAAGGAGGGGATCTTAATTTGGGTGTTTTTTAGGGTCCCGTACCCAAAGGGTAAAAACGGGACTAAGCGTACGATGTCTGTCTGTCTGTCTGTCTGTCCGTCCGTCCGTCTGTCCTACCTATTAACGGCTGTATCTTTCGAACCGTAATATATAGCCAGTTGAAATTTTCACAGAATATGTAACGTTACGGCGGATTAACTAACAAATAAAAAAAGGTCAAAAAGTCAAAACAAATGGGGGTGGGTCCCCATAAAACAAACGTATTTTTTGCACGTATAAAACCGTACCGTTTTAAAACGGTAATACGTACAAACGTCAAACTTGGCATGATTATAGTACACACTCTAAAGTATAACAACAAATAATAAATAATGGCCAAGTGCGAGTCAGTGACAAATTTGTGTTCAACAACAAAAAATACAGCCGTTAAAAGGTAGGGTGGACAGACAGACAGACAGCATAGGCTTAGTAATAGGGTCCCGTTTCCAGCTTTGCGGTACGGAACCCTAAACAAGAAGCGAGCATGAGAAAGATCGAAGGCGTATGTGAATCCACCAACCCGCAAGTGAGCTAGCGTGGTGGATAATATGGCCCAATCGCTCTTTCGGAGGTAGACTAAAAGTCCAGCAGTGGACTGTTAAAAGGCTGATTATGCATGAGAAAGATTGATCATATCACGACGCTCCGCAGTGCTCTAGCGGCTGGAGCCGTGGAGTGCAGCTGTAACCGTAGATCGTGCAACTCGGGTTCTATCTAGGGTTAATGACATCTTAACGCACTTTATTATGGCAAATGCCTTTTTTGGCCGCGGTGATGTGATTTATCAAACATTTTTAGATTTATCAAGTAGATGTTAGAGTTCATTATTATGTATGACTTAAATAAAAATAAAGATAATATGGAAGCTGCTACATCTGTTTTTGTGATTTTATTGCAAAAAAAAAGTTATTCAATTGTACCGTACCTAAATGTTCTAAAAAAGCAGGTTATATCAGCTATCTGACTGCAGCGCTTACGGAAGTTCGAGACAATCTATAGCACGCTCAAACTACGGTGCCATCTAAGTTTATATCATTTTAGGCAAATTTCCGAGCTACGCTCAAATTTTCCGCTATTGCCTTTTCTTTTAGTCTATCTTCCTTGCTAATACTTACTAGTTTACGACATAAAGCGGTATCATACCTACTACCTACCGCCTAGCGGTATCTACTACGAGTAGGTATAGATAGGTACGCAGCACGCCGTTGTTATTTTTCATTTACCTACTATTTATACAATGCAGTCGGGTTATATTATTTTTAATAACTTAAGTTACTTGTTTAGGTAACGTTGTTAAGTAGTTTGACGCGCATCTCTGACGCAATGTACCAGGCTGGAAACCGTCAGAGATGGAAGCAGATTTGTCGCCAAAGTACAAAAGATCGGGAGCATCACGACGCTCAGCATTGAGCAAACGAATTGAGGAGGAGGAAGATGAGTAGTTTAACCGTTCAATGAGATTTATTTCAAGCAGAGATTGAAGCTACACAGAGAGTAAAAAGAATACTGCTAGCTCTTTATCTAGCGAACTATTAATCATATAATTCGTACAATCGTTTATAAGTACTGTTACATTCAGATAACATTTATTGAAGTAACAGGATCATCTGGAGATTATAATTTATTATCTTAATACAGGTTGAAAGCTACAAAAAAGAACAACAGCTATTAAGACTTGTCAGTGTGTTGGTCTGTACGCGTGACGCTTACGGCGCGCGTTGAAGTCTTTTGTTTGTGAAGAGATCTTCGATTTCAACGCAATATAGCTAAATAGCTTGGGTTCTTATTTGGGTATTACCGATGTATACAACTGTCAGAGAAACGCTGGATGCAGGCCGCTTTCAACGGGCCCTTTTGGAGATCGATGGGGGAGGCCTATGTCCAGCAGTAGACGTCCTATGGCTAAAATAATGATACAAATGTCATACGTCCTAGCATGAACTATTACCAGCCCTAGTGTCACAGGTGTTAGGCTACGCTTAGACCTCTGAAATGACTTAACGCTTGTTGATATAAAACCATCTGAGCTGCGTCAAGTACAGAAGTATCAGTCGCCCCAAAAATTACAATGAAGAAGAATTAGTACTTAACTTTATCTTAGACTCAAAATTAGACATATCTACTTATTTATGACAAACAAAAAAAACATTATTTAAGATTTAACCATCTTAATAAGCCTTGTCATTTGAAATTATGACTTCTTAAATTTATGCATCCTGCCGATGAATTGATGAAACATAACTGAAGCCATTTTCTGTGCAGATTTTTACAATGGATACTAAAAGTTTCAAGAAACAGGATGTTCAAAATGAGATAAACAACATACATAAACATTTATATGGTCATAAATTATATGACTAGTAAAAGTCAAATCAAAATAAATTAAAATTTGAGACAGATTTGGATCAGGTTTCTGAAAGTGACACACTGGAGTTAAAACTAAGATATCTATCTGGTCTACATATTTCTGGTTGCATGATCATTGTCAGGCCTTTCCATCATCATTGTCTCAACCAGTGTATCTCAGACTCTTAGTCCACTGATAAGCAAAAGCCTCTACCAAGGCAAGGCACTCGCCCTGATCTTCGGATTTTTGCTTACATAAAAAATTTACATTTGATCATCATCATCATCATTTCAGCCGTAGGACGTCCACTGCTGGACATAGGCCTCCCCCATCGATCTCCAAAAGGGCCGGTTGGAAGCGGCCTGCATCCAGCGTTTCCCTGCGGTCTCTTTTAGGTCGTCTGTCCATCTTGTGGGTGGACGTCCTACGCTGCGCTTACCAGTCCGTGGTCTCCACATGGTCGCCTCTTACATTTGATACTTTACGGCATTCATCATGTATGTTGATTGATGGAAGGCATTTGTGTGTGTCTGTTTTACAAATATAAAATTAGCAATTCCTAGTTAACATTTCTAAATTAGTAAGAGCTTACAAGTTTTCTTAATTTTTAATAGCATCTGATCATACGATGTAGATGTAGGTCAAGTGGCCTTCAGTAACGATTTCGGTATATTTTTGAGTACTATATTTATGATGTGTAAAAACTACTCGGTACCAATATTCATTTACAGAAATTTACAGATTTCTGCCAAACAAACTAAAAACAAATCTTTTTGTATAACCGTTGGATAAGCTAATCTGTATTCTGTATTATATATACGCGTTGGCTAGAGAACCGCCTCCCTTTTTCGTCAGCAAAAATGATCAGCGGTCAACTTCTTGTTTACGAAATGTATCTCGAGTGGAAGCAAAACAATTATTATTTTTATACAAATAACTTATCGAGCGTTTATGAATAATAGTAAAATTTATAGATTCTTATGACGCGATCTAATGTGCTCTGAAAAAAAAACTAGGGGCAACTCTACCTTATGCAGTAAAAGTTATACGGAAATCGAAGTCACTGAGTACAGGAGTCAGAATCATAAGTAACCTTGAGGTCTCCATACAGTTACCTCCATGGGGGTCAACATTCTGAACGTAGCAAAAACGAATAGATCACGAATCGATGCAGATAAACTGGTTCCGGACACTGATCACACTACCACAGTATTATAGAACTAGAGGTTGCCCGCTACTTTACCCCAGATTTATAAGATTTCCAAAATTTTCGGGAAAAGGAGAATAACAATCGATTTTAAAAAAAATATCTTAGTGCGACCCGTGGCCAAAATGCTGGCGTGGCCATTGCCATTCAGCGTGGTAATGCCGCCAGCATGCTGGGTACGCTGCTAACTGATAGTGGGTTTGATCTTTTGGATTGTCTTTAGACCTTCAACGGTGTATGGGCAGTCTAACTGTATTTGTAGTGTTAGTATTATCTTGTATTTTGTTTAGTTAATAAAGGAATCACTTTATTTGGCATAAGGAAAATTACAAGCGAATAATTGAATCCACTGGCTCCCAACTAGTAAAAATCTGTGTTTCGAAAGCCAGTGGCCTCTCCCAGTCTTTATGAATTAAATATGTCTACAACAAAGATAAATTTAATTTGCTTTAAAATTTAGGAATATAAGTAAATGAATGAAGATGTTCAATATTTAAATTTACTTGATAAGATATAATTTTACCTGATAAAATATAATTTTACTTGATAAGATATAATTTTACTTGATAAGATATAATTTTGATTTGGTCCCATAGAAATGTCATTAAAATTTGTTCAATAGTTTGGTTTTTAAATCAAAATAACTGGAAAAATATGTCATTCAAGTAAATGAAACGTATTTAGACTCCAGTTCATCATGGAAACCGCATGTGGAACACATAGTAATTAAACTGCGTCAATAGGCCTATGCACTGTATATGCTTAGGAAAGTAGCTAACTAAGACATATTAGTTACTGCTTACCATGGTTATGTAGGTTCCACTCTGAGGTATGGCGTCTTATATTGGGCTAACTCTACAGAGAAAGAAACTGCATTCAAGGCGCAAAAGAAGTGTATAAGATCTATGTGTGGACTTCGACAAACGGATTCATGTAAGCCATACTTTAAAAAAATTAAAATTCTGACGCTTCCTTCATTGTACATTTTGGAGGCATCTCTTTTAGTTAGATCTGAAATTAATGAGTATTCGAATCTTACAACCACTAGACATAGGAATAAATTACGCAACGTGTATAGCAGAACCCAACTCCATAGTAATAGTATATTTAGTATGGGGGTACAAGTCTATAATAAACTTCCACCGATCATTAAAGAAACAAGCTCTTTTTAGTATTAAAAATAAATTAAAAGGGTTTCTGCTAGAAAAAGTATATTACTCTATTCAGGATTTTTTAAAGGACAAATGTTTATAAATTTTAGTGATATAATGATTTGAAAAGCAGTAATATAAATTATTGACATATAATGTGACTTAGGTATTATATAATTATTTCTGGACATGTTTTAGTTAACTTGGTGGTTTTTTAATTTAAATTTTTTGAAATTGCTTGTTATTTTAATATTTTATGTTGAATGCGGTTAAAGAGGAAGTCTGTTACCTACTTATATTGCTGTCAAAAATATTATAATAATCGACTGTTTTAACTAATTAGTGATAATTTTATATTTTGCACGTTCAACAAGGGCTGAATATAGTGCTACAATTATTTAAATTTAACACCTGTACTCTGTACCTACCTATATTCATGCACCTAAAAGTTTTTTTTTTTTTAAAGTTGATAGTGTAGTCTATGGAACAAAATTTCATATTCTAAATTTCTTTAATGCGGAGCTTCAGTTTCTATCTGATGATTATATTTTTGTAATACGTACTACTGTCAATAGAAATTGGGTAATCTTTGAGTAATTTGTACATTGGTAATTTATGTACCTACATGTAGGATAGTTTTGGAGAGCATAAAAAGTGACACATGATCTTCTAAAACGTTTATTTCGTTATGGCATCTTTCTCGTAACATTTATATCCACATGAGAATATTTTTTTGTCTTAATTATCTTAATAAATATGCAATAAATAAATAAATAGGATCACTTTTACATCACGGCAAAAACATCAAGACAAGTGCTCGGTTGTTTCGAGGGTCGTCGTGATGTGATTGCTCTTCGTGTGACGTCGAGATTGTACAGACTTAGAAGGTGAAGGCGTTGGAGCCGGCGGAGCCATGCAGCCCGGAGTTGGCTATGGCGTTCGCCACCTTGAGGCCGGTGCTCAAGCCTTGGCTCTTGACGGAGGACGCGGCGTTGCCGTACCCCTTGGAGTGAGAAGTGGAGGCGATCCTGCCGTCCCACGCGTCGTTGGAGCGCAGCGCGTGCGCGCCACCGTTGTTGTACGCGGTGGACTGAGCGGTGCCTCCGACGTTGGAGTTGGCCACCGTGTCCACGTACTTGTTGCCGGCAAAGTCAGTGCGAGCCCCGGAGAAGGAGGAGCCACCGTTCTCAGTGTTGGTGGAGGCCCTGAGACTGCCGTATCCGGGGTGGATGTTGTCGGACCTCAAGGCGGCGTAGTTCGCGTTGTTGAAGTTGGCGTAAGCGTTGCCCTGACCGTCGCCGTAAGTGTTAGTGTAGGTCTTGACGGCGCTGTCGTAACCGTTGTTGGTGACGGTGGACTGAGCCGAGCCGGGGCCGTACGTGTTGGAAGCGGAGCTGAGTAAACCCGGAGCGGAGACGTCGGACTTGGCAGTGGCAGTACCCTGGCCATAGTTGGTGGCGGCGGCCTTGGTGGCGCCGTAAGCAGCCGGCTGGTCGTACGCGGTGCCAAAACGCCAACTGATGCTCTTGCGGGTGGGGACCGTACCGGTCCTAGCGGCAGAGTTGGCGGAGCCGTGGTAACCGTTCACATTAGCGTTTGAAGAGGCGAAGTTGTGGCCGACGGGCGTGTACGCGGGGGAGTAGAAGGAAGGGATGCCCTTTGCGGCGACGACGACGGGTTCCACTGCGACCACGGGGCCGTTGCTTTGCGCACGGGATGACGCGGTGCTGTGGCCGAAACCACTGTTAGCGTCGGAGTTCGCAGATCCATAGCCGTTTACAAGCGCAGCCGACTGAGCGGCGGCGGGCGCGGGCTGGGCTTCATACACGATCTGAGAAGGGATCTCGGCGGGCACGTCGGCGTACTTCTGGTAAGTGAGGACGGTCGCCGGCGCGGGGAGCGGGTAGTACGCGGGCTGGGCGTAGCCGAGGCGCGCGGCTGCACCAGGGCTGTCGGAGGTGTCGACCTTGGCGTAGGCCAGACTGGGGAGTCCGTTCCCGAGTCCGTCGCGAGGGATGACGTCGGTGTTTTCGTTTTTAGCTTGCGCATCTGCCTGGTTGCCGTGCACCTTAGCAGAGGCCTCACTTTTGCCGGCATAGGCAGAGCTGGACCCTACTGCTGTCGTGTAGGAGCGCCTGCCGCGGAAGTCATCTGTAAAAAAAAAATTTTTTTATGTCGCCTGGCTGTATGGGATATTTATAAAATTAGCGAAAAATCTATTCCAATCGTGTTAATGTGAGCATATTATATTTGGCGACCACATACGTGCTCCATCTCCGGCCGCATCATCGCTTAACATCAGGCGAGATGGTGGTCAAACGCAAGCATATTATTTTTTTTAAAGGAAAAAATACTTTACATATAATTTTATAAATGCACTTTTAGATATGTTTAAATATTGTCATAACAAAGTTATAATATTTATTTATTTTATTTTTGAACGTGCTTTCTTTGCTGGTTACTCACCGACAGGGCTCGACTGGCAGACTGCGAACAAGGCAACGACTATGACAAATTTTGACGCCATGTTTACTTGATCCTAGCACAGGACACGGATGAGTGGATGCAGTGAGAGCATTTCTCCTATCTTTTATAGCACGTCCGCTAGCTATCCCCGCCACCGCACGACTGACCCATAAGCCGTGAACTTCACCCACTGTGATGGACACTCATAAATTAAACTGATAGGTTACGGTAGATTAATGTACCCGCGAATATTGGCGAATGGCTTTTTTGTGCTTAATTGGCGTTCAGTAGATAGAGTGATACCGGAGGTCCGATATCGGTGGTCACTCGTGTTTATGACGCCTAGTGCAGTGACCTCTGTGCACTAAACGAAAAAAACGGCATCATTAATCTAATGTGGTCATTTACATTCATTTGTGGAGTTTATAATAATAATATTCTGATTACGAATTTTCCGATTTTCGATTCCGATTGATAATTAAAAAAGTTTTTTAAATTATAGGTACCTAAAGGTGGGTGTACTGTATAATAACGTTCATCAGATACATAAAAATTAAAAATACTACTTAGCATATTTACTAAAGTTATTATAATATTTTTATTAGCTGACCCGACAGACGTAGTACTGTCTTAGAACTGTTAAATGCGCGAAGTTAAAATCGTTGTTAAGTTTTCTTAAGTTTTACAATTTTCTGCGCGATTTTCTTAGTTTTTCTTTCCGTAAGAACATTCTACAAATTATTTTAAAACTTTATTTTATTATTAATGTAATCTTAATATTATTTTATTATTGGAAAACTTAAAAAAAAAGAATGAATCGGGTAAAGTCGTTCTCAAGTTATGACGTGCCCAAGGTAAATAGGGATTCATTTTTATATGTATGTATAGATTTCAAGTGCTTCTTATTTTAAAAATATTGACGCTGTGGGTGGGTTCTGTCCGTTACCAAAACTTTTTTAAAGAATAATAAAAGTTAAAACAAAAACAAGTTACTTATAACTACTAATTAAGGGGCTTGTCCTTACTTCACACGGTTTTTGACAGCTTTGGCATAGGTACCTGCCAAATAAGCTAACATTAGTAATTTATCGAAGTAAAACCATTGTAACTAAAAATGTGAATATGGACCCAGGGTTTGTTTGCTCAGCCAGGTAATGGATGAGAAACAATTTGAGAATAAATGGGACTCTATAGTTATAATAACCCATTTGGGCAAGTTATCTGTAACTTTTTACCGTGCGCTGTTCATCTCACTGTTAAAGTTACGCAGTGCATACTGTCAGGGTAAACATTGAAATATATAAATGATTTAGTGTTTTTATATGTATATTGTATACAGTGTATACAATACATATAAAATACGTACATATAAAATATACAATATATGAAAACAGTAATTTGATACGTATTCTTGATATTTTTTTAACCGACTTCAGAAGGAGGTTATTAATTCGACTGTATGTTTTTTTTTTTGCTTTATTTTATTACTCGTAATTTCATTTTTTTTATCCACGTCAGAACGGAGAAGGTTTTTGGTAAACGGTTGTGTTTTGTAGAATGTTTGCATGTTTTAACCCCCTACGCAAAAGAGGGGTTTTATTTATAAGTTAAACGTGTGTATTCTGTGTTTCTATGGAGTAGCTCCCTAACGGCTGTACCGATTTTGATTTAGTATTTTTTTTGTTTGAAAGATTACTTGATTGAGTTTTCTTAGCTGTGATTCAACAAAATCTGTTCAGCTTTTAAAGATTATCAGCTTTGTTTTTTTTTATATTTTATACTTAACTATATGGATCCAAAGCGGATGAACTAATTCGAAAGCGATTTTTTGCTATAATGCAGTTGTTGTTTTTTAATGCCATTGTTGGCAATCAAGCAGTCGGGCCGCCTGATGGTAAGTAGTTTCCGTCGCCTATGGATACTTGTAACATCAGAGGCATCACAAATACGTTGCCGACCCTTAAGGACTCTATTAACTCGCCTTTTGAAGAACCGGTCAGGTCAGGCAGGCAGGTCATTCCACATTTTATAATAACACTCTATCATAACACTCTCCCTCTTTCACCCACACCTACATAATATATACATTTTACCCTATATATATTTATTCATTTAATGAGTACCTTAAGCTTAACTTTAAGTATCTTTTTTACCTCTTTATTAAGTACTTCACATCATCAGCCATTAAATGTCCACTGCTGAACAAGGCCTCCCTCGTAGAGAGGGGTGTTGCCAATAATCCCCACGCTTGGCAGGCGGCTTGGGGATCGCAGTGCGTTCACCGTGTACTAATAGGATGCTGCAGCCCATCCTCCGGTGTTTCTGGTCGCAGTTTTAGGACATACCCGGGTCCTTTAGGACATACCCGGTACTTATCCCACATAATTGTTGTATGTTTATAATTATATTCTCTAACAGTTTGTCAACAACTTGTTTTGTATAACTGCACTCGAGCCTCAAGATACAGGCCTCGTGCTTAGTTTGAGGCTCGCCGACAATTCTATTTAGACAATAAATATCCAGTGTTTGCTATTTCTAAGTAAAATTATATAATTAAATTTAATTAATTAATTAAATTATTAAGGTTATGGTATATTACTTCTGGCAATAAATAAATATTCTATTTAGCAGGTGTGAGGCAAGACCTAAAAAGGCAAGGCAAGGTTTCACTAAACTTATTAATGTGTAAAAAGAACCCACAAGGCAGCACTGGGATAAGGATTGACAGTTTCAAGTGACTTGTTTTTTTTTGTTACACTTTATAGAAAGATGTCCAGTAGATCGTATGTATCGGTTTCGTTCACGACGGTTCAAAACGGAGCTTACGTTAATTACTGTTTATAACTTTAATGGACATATTTGTCGATTCTACACACACTATAAATTCATAATTAGTTCATTTTCATATGCCGTCGACCCACGTCCCGGATATTGTGATTTTTAATGGTGTTTCAACCAGTTCTCGAGCCAATTTCGCGTTAAATCAGCCGATACAATAAATTAGAACATTTGGACTTGTCCGTGATACTAGACTTTTTTATGGAGCTGTGATAACTGTTTCTAGACTCTATCTAGTTTAGAAGTCTTTTCATACAACGTCGTAATGATTGACTGTTTTTAACCAAGTAAATGCAATATAGTTACAAATCATATTAGCAAATAGATTGGAGTAAGCATAATATTTCCACTAATCTAGCGTTTATTTTGGTAGCTAGAGCGGACATCATTTACAAAATATATAAATAGATGATATAAGAAAATACATCAAATAACTAGGCTTGGAGCAAACATAATTATCCAACAATTTAAAAAATAAACCGGCAAAGTGCAACTCGGTCTCGCACACTGAGGGCTCCGAGTTATGCAAAAAGACAACATCACGCCCAGGCGGTCACCCATCCAAGTACCGAGCGCGCCCGACACTTCGGTGAATAGAAATTTGTCACCGACTCGCACTGGCCCAGTATTTATTATTTGTTGTTTTACTTTAAACTGTTTACTTTAATCATGCAACGTTAGACGCTAGTACGTATTACTCTTTTTACACTAGAGCAACTACAACAAAAAGTTTAAAAGAAAACGTTTGTTGTATGGGGACCTCCATTTAGTATTTGGACTGCTTCAAACAAAGGGTGAATAGAGTCCTCAAAGGTAGGCAACGCACTGACAATGCCCCGGGTATTGTAGTTGTTGTTCTATAGGCGGCGGTGACAACTTACCATCAGGTGGCCCGATGCTTGTTTGCCACTTATTCTATAGAAAAAAAAGTATTTATTTTATTTTCATCATCATCATCATCATCGTTTCAGCCATAGAACGTCCACTGCTGGACATAGGCCTTCCCCATCGATATCCAAAAGAGCCGGTTGAAAGCGGCCAGCATCCAGCGTTTCTCTGCAGTCTCTTTTAGGTCGTTTGTCGGTGTAGGTGTGGTTTATTATTATAATATATTAGTTAATCAAATCAAATCAAAATCAAATCAAAATATATTTATTGCAGTTTGTTGGTAAACCTAGATGTAATACAGACATAATCTGTTCTTAAGAGCTCCGAAAACAAACTTGTCTCTAAATGGACGTGCAATATTAGTACTGGCATTCATAACTCACTAATTATAAGTTATTAGTATTGTAACTGTATTGTAACTCACTAATTATAAGTTATTAGTATAGTATTGTAATCCGCCGTAACATTACTTATTCTGTTACAATTTTCTGATACGGT
This sequence comes from Agriopis aurantiaria, assembly GCA_914767915.1. Classification (NCBI taxonomy): domain Eukaryota; kingdom Metazoa; phylum Arthropoda; class Insecta; order Lepidoptera; family Geometridae; genus Agriopis; species Agriopis aurantiaria. Next base: position 1,157,526 of record OU611983.1, on the reverse strand, counting down.
TCGATAGATACAGCCGTTAAAAGATAGGACGGATGGACGGACGGACAGACAGATGGACAGACAGAAAGATAGTATAGGCTTAGTAATAGGGTCCCATTTCCACCCTTTAGGTATGGAGTCCTAAAAACAAGTAACATCTAGGTACAATAAATAAATATAATTCATATGAGTAATAAAGTAGCACTTTAAATCATGTACTTAGTTCAAATAAAGTTTTTATTATTATTATTATTTTTTATTCATCTAGGTGATCTGCTCCAGCTGCATGCAGTCGATTGATGTATCATCTAAAACGCACTTACTAACCACTGTGCGCTAAGGAACTAAGGTCTACAGACGACTACAGACCGAGGCGGCGGCGGCCGTACAAGTGGCACTGGAGATGTCAACTCTTTCAGTTTTATCAAATCAAATCAAATTATTTATTTGCTAGAATACATTACATTAAAAGGTCTTAATATTATATTTATGTCACTTTGTACTCAGTCTGCAAGCAGACGTGCAAATGCTCATTTTTATACTAAAGAATTTAAATAGGTATTTTAGAAACGAATAATATTAGAATTAAATTCCATAAATTCCTTAACACTATAAAAACAATGGTTAAGAAGCCAATTAGTCAATTCTTTTTTAAATTTGTTACCGTCCAACATTTTTATATCATTTTTAAAAAGTTGTTATTACATAATGTTCCAAATATTTTAAATAAAGGTTTTTAATATAATCTATCAGCATTAGCAAGTTATACGTTGTTTTTTTGTTGAGAAATGCAGCCCCTGCATTACTAGTTCAAAATTATATTTTTTTTTAATTTAAAATTCATGTATATCATGGAAATAAACTGTAACTATGCAAAGTTTCGTGCACTTATCTTCAGTAACTATAGACGTTAGGATCTGTTATGAGGTTCTAAAGAATTACGACGGATGTACAGAACGGACTTATGAGTCTTGCTTGTAGAATTTATATTAACCATAAAAATTTGCAAGGCTTGTAACTTTAAAAATTAAATAACTCACACTACAGGGTAATTAACCGCTCGACTCCGGCGCAATGCCCCGCATCTCTATAAACGTGGCTGTATTGAGAAAATAATATGCACTCAATTTGACTAAAATTTTCATTGGACCTCTAATCAAATTTAGGCTAATTATAAGCTTAAAATTATGTTAAGGTATGCCAAATTTTAAAATAATAAAATCTATGTAAATTATATTCTATTTTCTGTTAATAGTTCTATTAGGAAGCACTGTGTCTATAATATAGTAGACTAGCTGAATCCCGCTACTTCGTACGCGTAGAGCTCGGCCTTCGGCCTCGCTACTATAAACCTATATGCTATAAACCGAGCCCGAGACCTTTCCAACGAATGCAAAACCGTGGAAATCGGTTCGTGCGTTCTGGAGTTATAGCGTCAGGAAGGAAAACCCGACTTATTTTTATATAGTAGATTATCACAGAAAAATTTTTTTTTTGTTTTTCTGTGACTATTGTAGACCCCACTTTGTCTGGTCTCGCATTCCGAACAATTGCTGTCGTGTCTACTTCTATTTAATTCTGATTAGTGATAATTATATTATTTAATAATGGTCTAATTCAAATTAACAACTGTTTTTTTATTTTATTTTATTTTATTAATGAACACCAACATGATGTACGTCCTTGCTTAACATGACGGAAACAAGGCACAAGATGTAGACTAAACGCCACCACAGTTACAGGTGCAGACTACATGCTATTAAAAATAATAATAATGACAGTTAGTTTTTGGAATATAAGTTAGTACATTATACATTAAAAATTCAATTCAAATCACAAGCTTTGCTTAGTTTGGGGTCAGATGACCGTGTGTGCAAAAATGTCCCGAATATATATATATCGAATATATAATTAATATTTGACTGATTAAAGGAATCTAAGAATAAGAGAAAAACATTACTTATTACAGCAGTTTGATAGTTTGCTACGAATAGATAGTTTGAACCTACCCACGCCACCAGCGAATAAGTCTACTACGTCATCTCGGGAGAAAACATCAAACTACGTGGCTAGTCTGTTAACAGGGGCATTTTTGCCCAGATTTGTTTTCCAGTTGGAGCAGCTCAGAAGCTTATAACGCGATGGTCTAATCGACCTAGTTGGCGCAGAGAAGTTCAAAATAGCTAATAGTTCCGGGGTATCAAGTAAACCATTAGCGAGCTTAAATAGAAACTGTAGGTCCAGCATGCGTCTTCGATCAGAAAGGGAATCCATATGAAAGTACTTCAATCTGTCGGGGTAGCTTCTTATAGATTTAGCTAAATTACATGAGTAAGTGAGATGCCACAGGAAGCGCTTTTGTATGCATTCGAGTCTTTTGGTATAGATGTCGTAAAAAGGGTTCCAGGCTAGGCTGCAGTACTCCAAGCAACTGCGGACCAGCGAGTTAAAAATAAGTATTTTAGTCTTAGGACTTTTAAAGTCTTTGGAGTTGCGGAGCACAAAGCCCAGGGACTTGAGCGCCTTTGAGCATATGTTATCAATGTGCAAGTTCAACCTTAGTTTTTTATCGAGCACTATTCCCAGATCTCTAATACTGTCAGCCTCGCTCAGCACGAGATTATTTATTTTGTATTTATTATGAGCATATTTTACCTTTCTATTATTCACGTATTTAAGTATGCATTAATTATTTTTGGATATTCAGTTTCAAAGACATAAGTCGTAGTGAAGCGATCTAACTTAAGGTAATTAAGTAATGACATTATGTTAAAAATACAAAATTTCATAAATAATTGGTCAATCAGTCATAACCTTACCTCAATGATTAGTTATTTTGCATAATACATCCAAAATCAATTAGCGAACTTGTGTTTCATTTCGCGAATATCCGATACTAATAAAATAAATATAAAATTGGTTAGACGAGTATCACTTGAATCATTAAGAGAGTTGTCATTCGAGCTACTTTCTCATGAGATACGAGAATATCGAGTTAGTTTCCCGCTTGCACGAATTGATTAAGTTTTTGGTATAATTCGCATATTATTCTTGTTGTGGCAATTTATTCTGTAAACACTGTCATGATTAAATCGCGAAGGTGATTCTTAGGGTTCCGTACCCAAAGGGTGTAAAAGGGATCCTATTAAGCCTATGCTGTCTGTCCATCCTACCTTAACGGCTGTATCTTTCGAACCGTAATAGATAGCTAGTTGTTTTTTTACAGGATAGCTAATGTTACGGTGGATTAACAAAAAAAAATATCGAAGTCATAAAGTAAAAACTAAAAGGAGTTCCAATACAACAAAAGTTTTTTAAATGTATTTTTGTATTTGCTCTAATGTAAAACGGTAATACGTACAAGCGTCAAACTTGGCATGATTATATCAATCAATATGTATGATGTGTGTACTACACTCTAAATTAAAATAATAAATAATGGCCAAGTGTGAGTCGGTGACGAATTTCTGTTCACCACCAAGTTGCAATGTCGGGCACGGTTGGCACTTGCTTGGATAGGAAGGCGTGATGTTTTCTTTTTGTATTTTGTGGTGGTACGGAAGCCACAGTGCTGCAGCCCGACTAGCGCTTGGCCGGGTTATCATAATATAGAATCTGGCTGATTACGGAAGATTATGATTGAAAATAATTCTGCGATCCAAATGGTGCCTTGCTGGACATTGGCCTCTCTGGCTAGATAGAGTAAATGGTGCACACGACGTTAAAATGCATTCAGATGATATCATCGTATAAATAATGTATCCTGTGTGATGAAAAATTAATTTTAATAATATAGAAAAGTCAGACTCTTTTACGAATAAGATTTCGAACCACGTTTTCGTCTATGAGCTATCGTTTGAAATATGTGATTGTGTAGCTCTTTTTCTCCAAGAATTCAAAAACAATAATTAGCCAAATCATTTGAAAAAAAATCTTCTTTTAAGAATTCAAAGTGAGTACATGTACCTTTTGATAGTCCTTTTGATACCTTTTGAGTGAATCGGTTCCTTCTAGGCAAGTGTGCTCCAACGTAGACCGCACCATCGTTTAACATCAGGCGTGATGGTGGTCAAACGCAAGCCGATTAATTTAATATGTATGGATCAGGTTTAAATTTAATTTAGGTACGTATTAGGAATTTACTTAATAATACAGAGTTTCAAATGAACTAAAACCTTGAACTAGTTACAAATAAATATAACCTAAACAAAACTAATCTAGAAGCCACTCAGTGGAAGGAAAAGTGGCCTGTATGCTGGTAGCAAATTTTATGACCAAAGTAGGGGCCAGCATTACCGTTTACCAGTCGTCTCCATCAAAGTCACTATATCGGGTTTAAATTGATCATTACGAGTATTGTTACTCGTAATATGCGTGAGCAACATTACGTTACGATCTTTTAAAATTATATTATTCCTAATTAGGTGTTCAATGTTTAGTTTTCTCCAACGAATGTAATATATATTCTCCACCAGTAGGTGGGTTTCTATTCAGTAACTTTCGCTTCAGTCTCTGATCAATCATTGTTTGTTGTCACCCGCGACCGTGTTGACTTTCCCTGGCACCAGATACCTGCTAAAATAGCGTTACTATAGCGTTATATACGTAGATATAGTAATAGATCGATGAGTGCACAGAAAAGAGAGGGAAATAAAACGGAAATGAGAAGGAAAATCTGTAACCAGGAATTATGAGAGAACCTTGATTGAACATTCTTGTTTATACGTCAACGCTTCCGAACTCCGCATCCAAAGAACTTCGACTTTTTGGGTTAGGTCTCAAAGTTCTTTGTCCGCATCACTGTTGTTAACTGATTTTAAATGACTGACGTTATTATCGTTTATATGGGTGCAACTGGCTACAACAAATTTCTTACAATAATGCCTTAACAGCCGTACTAATTTTAACAAAAAAAAAATCTTTTCTGTGGTTGAGCGTTATATACTACCTATACTTCGTTCGTTCACAATCCCGCACGCACAGTCATCATCAAAAAAATTAAGACAATTTAATACAATTTTAATTTTGGTTCAAACAAGTTTACACACTTACCTACTTAAAATCAAGTCTAGTACCGGCAATTACCGAGTTGGTAGTCAAACACGGCCTTATCAGCGGTAAAAAAAAAACAAAAAGTCAGTAGATCCCAGTGGGTTGAGAGAATTATAATAATAATTATAGTTTAAGAAACACGTTTATGTGACTCGTTAAAACTAACCAAAAGGACCCTGGCCCGAGGGGTTCACTAGCACCCATTGAAGAATTCTATAGTCCACCTCTGGCTTTACCATCAGATCAGCGTTAATAAACATATAGGTACCTGTATTGTATTGTAATACAGAAAGTTACAAAATCGGTTCGATAACTAAACGTATGTTTTAATCGACTTTCTGATTTATATGTTTTTTTTTTGTTATTTAAATACTACAACATTATTATAAAAGCGTAATTCACTCACTCACTGACTCATCACGACATCTCGAAAACTACTTCACTTACGAAGCTGAAATTTGGCAGGTAGGTTTCTTATGAGGTGTAGAGATCTGTTAAGAAAGGATTTTACGAAAGGGCCCAATTAAGGGGGGGAAAATGTGTGGTTGAAAGTTTGTATGAAAGGCTACGCGTACAAAGTCGCGCGCAACAGCTAGCAACAGGCAAAACAGTTGCAACAAATTTTTATTTCATTTAAATGTCCATCACAACTGCTGGCTAGTTCATCATCACCATCATCATCATTGCAGCCGTAGGACGTCCACTGCTGGACATAGGCCTCCCCCATCGATCTCCAAAAGGGCCAGTTGGAAGCGGCCTGCATCCAGCGTTTCCCTGCGGTCTCTTTTAGGTCGTCTGTCCAATGTCCATCTTGTGGGTGGACGTCCTACGCTGCGTTTACCGGTCCGTGGTCTCCATTCCAAAACCTTTCGGCCCCATCGACCATCTGTTCTGAGTGATATGTGCCCTGCCCACTGCCATTTCAACTTGTTAATCCGGTGGGCTATGTCGGTGACTTTCGTTCGTCATCGGATCTCCTAATTTCGGATTCAATCTCGTAGAGAAACCCCGAGCATAGCCCTCTCCATAGCTCGTTGTGCGACTTTGAGCTTGTTTATGAGGCCCAGTGAGAGACCACGTTTCAGTGCCGTATGTCATCACTAGTAACACACATGGCTAGCTAGTTCGCCAGCTGACAATGTATTAAGTTTGTATGGACTCCCTCAAAAATTGGTTGTGTAGCCTTGTTTTGGGACATGATACAATAAATTTTAAACCAGACAATTAATTACAGATGTGAAATCTGTAAACAACATCATTTGTACAAAAACTAAGCAGACAAAACTAATTTATATATTTTAATGATATACCTACTAAATACCATAAATTCTATGCTTTAGCATAGAAAAAACTACAATATATAATATTATGGTTCTTGGTTTTAGGAAGATAAAATTAATCTCTAAATCTTTGTTGCGGTTTTTTATTACAGTGCATATATTTCTTCTGGCAAATATTTAGCTGTGTCGTGCAGTCGTGAAGACATTAATTATACAGCAGTTCTACAGAAGGATAGCTAATCGGGATCGCGGAGTTCGAACCGTGTTCGGACATACTATACAACTGTTTTAGAGATCCGTACTTTAATCACGTTTAGTATTTCATCATTAAAATGTAGCCACAAAACAAATTTTCAAATAAAAATAATCATTAAAATATATTTTGTCTTACTCATAAAATAGTTTCTATAAACAGGTATACTATTTTTTTTATAGTAAAATTATTCAAACACCAGGGGCCTTACGGACAACAGTTAATTGCGGCACCTAATCCACTCAGTTGGAAAATCACGCGAACGTGAACCTTATCGCGCCCAGATACGGTTTGCGGTCGCGTGATTTTCCAACTGAGCGGATTAGGTGCCGCAATTAGGTGTTGTCCGTAAAGCCCCAGGAGTGATCCTGATAGTTTCAATATTTTTTAAAGTATATTTCCCAAATTTTAAATTTTTTTTTTCATCTTGTTCTGTCCAATTGCTGTGCGAAGGTCTGGAATCTTCCTTCCTTCCAGACTGCCCGATCTTCGGTTTTTATTAGGGACCAGTTGCGCCTCGCAGTTTCACCCGCGTGACATTACCCCAGAAACAGTAATTTCGACTTCGACTATCTTCTATACAAAACATCACGCCAATACGTTGCTTTTTTGATGCTTGAATATATAAAAAAAAAAAAAACACAAATGGCGAAGTAATGTACACACATAAGAAAAAATATTGAATTAAGAACCGAAGTCGGTTAAAAAGGACCAATAAACAAACATACTCGCTTTTATAATGCTAGATAAGCTAGATGAAGTATGAATAAATAAATGAATACAAATAAATAAAAGTGTTGCAGATGTCCTTAGACGGCGAACTACCGCTTACCATCAGGCAGATAACTGGCCTGTTTGCCTCTCTTTTCAATAAAAAAATATTTGTCATTTTCATATTTCAAGTTCCATGACATCCCGATACACGATGCACACTACAAACTAATATTCATCCTAGACCATTATGATGAAGAGTGACCCTGTAACTTTACTTTGAGTCGTATTCAAAATAATTATCTGTCTATCTTTCTCGCACTTAAAGGTCTCTTAATCTGTCTATCTCGCTCGCACTTACAGATCTTATGATATGTCGTTCATTGCTCGACGACTCGGATGATAAGTATTTAACCTGTGGATTTGCTACGGAACCTGCCAAACTTTTGAGGAGTCAATCTTTGTCACAACATTTGATTTATTTGATGAACCGCTCGAATGTCCAACTCAGATTTATGACTAATTGATATTCAGTTTTAATAGATAGTCTCGAAAGCTGCGGATAGTTTATAATTCGTAATGATGGGTATCCTTCTTAATTTAATCATCGCATGGGGATTTATTTCTTATTGAATTTGTGAGTTTTAAATTGTAGGTACATATTATTACTTTGTTTTACAAACTAGGTGCTTGTTTCCTAATTTTTTTCTCTATAAATTAGACATTGGGGGCACTGAACAATAACATACAAGTATAATATTATGTAAAATAAAAAACACTGTGAAAGAGGTCATAATCTTCAACAGACTTTCTTGGTATCTAAATCAAAATCGGTTCGTAAACAATAACTCATCTGTACTCACTCAATGTAACTCCCAAACTTTCCCTTCGAGAGTTTTACGAAAAACTACTTTAGTAAATTGGAGGTAATAAGTTATTGACGTCATGTAGAGTTTTCACATAATTTTAAGGCGTTATTTATTTATTTTCTATCTGTATATATAAAAATGAATCCCTATTTACCTTGGTCCCGCCATAACTTGAGAACAACTTTACCGATTTATTCATCTTTTTTTAAAATTTTGTAATACTTTGTTGAAGGTTCTTACAGAAAGAAAGAAAGAAAGAAAATAGTGTAGAAAATTGGAAAATTTCTGAAAACCTAATGACGATTTTAACTTGGTGCGTTTGTCAGATGGCGCGTTTGATGAATGTGAATTTATGGACATTCATAGCTAAGACAACGGCAACGTCTGTCGGGTCAACTAGTTTTCAATAAAAATACAGTTTTTTTATTCCAGGGGCCTTACTCTAAATCAACGCAAAAATGATATTTGGCGTTCTCATTCTATCAAATAAAAATTCAATAGGTATCAGGGGCTTACGGACAACCGCTATTGCGGCACCAAACTAACATTAAATCCGTTCAGTTGGAAAATCACGCGAACGTGAACCTTAACGCGCCTAGATACGGTTCGGATAAACGGTACGGATTTAACGTTAGTTAGGTGCCGCAATAGCTGTTGTCCGTAAGCCCCTGATACCTATTGATGTTTTTAATGGATAGAATGAGAACGCCAAAAATCCTTTTTTCGTTGATTTTTTTGTCAAAAATGTGAGAGGGCTGGCTTCTAGGAAAACTATTGTAGTTTTATCTCGGAGGCGGTTATCTTATGATCTTTTTGTTACTTTTACGGTCAACAGTTAGACGAAGTGGGCGTAGCAGATACGAATAAATCGCACTACACTGCGATTTCTGATAGATCAAGATATCAAAAGAATGATTAAATAACGGTATATCTGGCACTATGCCATAAATTGAGCTGTTATCTTCATCAGTAACGCTACGTACTAATTTATATATTCTATGTCTTTATTAGCAACTACTTGTTATACTGGGTTACGCGGAAAGGATGTGCTAAGCCGAAGGGGGTCCAAAGTACCCATCACCCATCACAACTTTTACTATGGAACCAAATCTGAAATCGCGAAAGAAATATCAGCTGTTCCATAGCAAATGGTCATCGACACGACAAAATGTATGGCACCACAGTTATTTTTTTTAAAATTAGAAATGCTGTTAAGACATTTTTGTAAGAAATTCGTTGTAGCCAGCAAAGAGAATACGTAGCCAGTTGCACCCATATAAACGAAACATCAGTCATTCAAAATCAGTTAGCAACTGTGATGCGGAGTTGCGTGGCGACTCGTGTCTAAATCTAAGCAGAAAATAAAATTGATCTACTTTTTTTTTCCAAATAATTTTACAATACCAATATAAAAACTAAAAGCGACTTACCAGAAAATAAACATTAAAATTCATAATTTTTTGTCATATATACAAAAAAGTCTGACAGCGGTGGGATTCGAACCCACGCCCTTTCGGACTGGTGCCTAAAACCAGCGCCTTAGACCACTCGGCCACGCTGCCTTGTGACGGGAGGGCTAAAAATACACAATTGTTTCTATACAACACAACACGAACACGTCACGTGGGGAACGAATCTGTCATGTCTAATGTAATAGTTAATGCGTAACTCGTGACCTTCGTGTGTGGGGTCTTTGACCTTGGTGTTCAATTGAGCTACATCGATTACTAGCTGTAGCAGATTATTAACAGAATTCTTCATTTAAAAAATAAATAATGTTGAATGATATACACATAAAGATAAATTTTCATACGATTGTTCAAACAAACTCGAAGGGTGGGTACACTACACTTTTTTTGTTCACAGTACAAACATTTTGTAGTTTACAAAAAATCGAACGAACGAAGTTCGATGGACTTCAATTCAGAGATATATCATTCCGACATAGACATAGCATGTACCTACCTAGTTTTTATGGTTTAGCCAATGATACAATATCATTGAGTAGCCTGAGGGTTTAGCCTAAGAGAAGAAAAAAAAGTATGTACTTGGGAAGACCACCTAATGCGGTTGAAACTATCGTCAGAGTAACCGGCCTAATCTTATCTGAGTAATTCCCGTGTACCTAATATAAAAACTGGACAAGTACGAAAACAAAACGTGGAAACCAAAAAAAAAAAAAAAGTTGAAATATTGAAAGACAAACTTAACTTTGTAGTCGACAATACGGTTCTTCCATACAATCCAACTACAAAATGTAAGTTTGTAATAGCAAAACAATATTGGTTATATTCGTTTGACCGCTTTAGGGTATCCTTCTTGTATGTCTCTGAACAGTGGATGGCCCATATTTCTCAAAGGATATTCTTGATAAAACAAGTGTCATTCGAAACCTTACCTTCATTCTATGCAAAAGACCCTGAGGACAGACGGTCCTACCATCTGTTTACGTGATTGCCTAAAGCTGCGCGACCCCAAACCGTATCTCGGCGCGGTAAGGTTTATGTTCGCATGATTTTCCGCAATCACAAAAACAGGTGACGGTACGGCCGGCCAAAGACTGGCTACGTCAGGCTACGTACGTAGTAGCTTTACCAAGTAAATAATAATAATAATAAATAAATATTCGGGACATTATTCACACACGGTCATCTGACCCCAAACTAAGCAAAGCTTGTGATATGGCTGCCAGAGACTGATATACATACATATATAGTTTTTAAATACATACTTAAATAGATATTAACAACCAAGTCTGTGTATGCCACCCAATGTGGTGCGGAACTAGGATATAATTTTAATTTCTATTTCAAGTTACCACAGCCTCATATCATATTATTTAGATTGACATTAATACACTGTAATTGTACAAAGTTTCACTTTTTAAACTGCGATACGTTAGAAGGTTCTAAACAAAGATTTTTTGATCGAAGTTTTAGGTAGTTATTCTAAGTTTTAGGGTGATTATATTAGGCAGTCCAACGAGGCGAATAAATGCGAATGGGAAGGTGAATGGCATAATCAAAAGGAGGCCTAACCTAAGCCTAGCAGTGGGTTATCGAAGGCTGATGATGAAGAGGATATTAGAAAATAAAACAATCACTTTCATAATATTCTGTATATTTACCTAAGTGTAAAGGAGAAATATTTACAAGGTGGACATCAATATGTTTATGCCTACCTTAACCTACTTTATTTCCGTCTTAAATTACATATTACAATAGTTGAAATAACACCTAATAAAAGTAGAAATTAATTAACCCCAATATTATTGACATAATAACATCAATAACTTTAAAAAATTAAAGCCATGTGCACACATTCAAAGTCCGTTTTGACAAAGTAGTGTGTGCACAAGTAGTATGCAAAGACTACTTTTATGCTAGACTGTCAGCTAGTCCGGTAGTAGTCCTTCGACGTCTAACCGAGCTTTGAATAGGTGTTTAGTACCACAGAAAAGAGAAGTAAATAGAACGGAAATGAGAAGGAAAATCTGTTACCAGGCATTATGACAGAAACTTGATTGAACATTCTTATTTATGTCGACGCGTCGAACTCCGCATCCAAAGAACTTGGACCTTACCAAGACCTTAACTTTTTAGGTTATATGGGTGCAACTGGCTACAACAAATTTCTTACAAAAGTGTCTTGACAGCCGTTCTAATAAAAAAAAAAATTTTTTTTGTTTATTACCTATTGACTCATGCAGACACCAAGTAGTCGTTTACTTCACTACAAGTTCACTACAAAGTAGTTGTCAGGCTTTGAAAGTGTTAACATAGCTTTATTAACTAAAAACATGTGCTTCCCCAAGCATTGCGAATCCGAAACTAAATCGTTGCTATGATTTTATATAATAGAAAAGTAATTTATACAAAAAAAAATTGTAATTGATATAATTGTTAAAACGCTGATTAAATTATCTAATTGCGTAGTTAAGTTTTAATTAACTGGCTTTTAATAATTATAAAAAATTATGGTTAAAATGCACTTGTATTATTAATCAATATTATTAGATAAAAAAACTTATAGAAAGTAAGCATTTCTGTCATGATTATTTATAAAACTAAGTAAATTATTTTGCATTGACGTTGATCGATGATTCGAGTTTTACATAGCTGTATTTAATAGATTATTATTTAATTACTTAAATAAAGCTATATATGATCTGATGATTAAGAATAAAACTGTGAACAAAAGAGAATTTATTAGTAAACTATATTTGGTTACAGGTTTTCTATTTATTTACTGCGTAAGTTAACCTATTCTTAAATAATTTACATTGATATAATTACAAAACTTACAACTAATTAGTTGTAAGTTGGAGTTTTAGGCTAATAATGATAGTATTTATTGGCTTTCAAGATTTGCAGAACCCTAAATTATGTAAAGGTGAAACCATCGACCTAAATAAAATGAATGGACCGGCCCAGAAGCGCATTTTTGAAGATTACAAAATGAGCGCCGGCGCTCACTTCGTTTCAGTCGGTCTCTAGCCGTAGGAAGTGCGACACGAGTCTATTATTACTTGATACGAAACATCTGACTAAATTATGCCTTTGTGTGCTTTCCCGAAGTGTAAATACACAACAAAAAACCGCTATCTATGTTTTGTAACAAATGTACTGTACATGGTTATAGTTAAGTGTTGAAGTATATGTTCGACGGTTTTGACTCGTTTTTACTGAGCAAGTTCAATGGTTATGGCTCATCCATTCATTTTATTTCGGTCGAAGGGTGAAACAGCAGCACTTGGAAGAGTCTATGGTTCTAATTTGCTGTCTCGTATTGGCGCGTGACAGTTTCCGTCTGTGAGAATTTGACAGAGCGGTTCCAGTTAAGGGGACTGTTCCCTTATGCAGCTCTCTCGCTCGCACATTTTCACATTAATGAAGATATAAAATCAATGAGTGTGAATTTCCAAAAAGTAACAAAATCATGTCTTTGTGTCTATCGTAACATTACAAATAAATTAGGTCATGAGAGCAATTCGGTTGTAGTTTAACTTCTTTCCCACGGCAAACTGCTTTAGAAGAGTTTTATGGTTTACTATGACGCAATTTGTCATTTTTCTATTGACGTTTGACGTGCTTCTGCCAAGACGATGGAGATCAAACTGAATTATATAGCGAGCTAGTTGGAGCATTGGCCCAACTTAAGACGCGCCACAGACATGCAAAGAAGGTGTATAACGTCTGTGGCGACTGTATTTCAATATGGTCAAATGTGGAACTACAGCAGCCGTCTTATTCTCTCTTTAGTGTTAAAGAGAGACAGATGCAGTTATATCATAACAGCGTTCTCATTTACCTTCATTTAGTTATACCCTTGTAGAAGTGTACTCTGGTCACTCCTACTTGCAAAACTTGCACGTGCGTGCGTTATGCATTAAACAGTGCATTAAACCGCTATTCGCAGATTGTTTTTGACGCTGTGGACACGGTAGGTAATCATATGACGCGAGCAAGCTCTTAAAAAATTTAAACATCAATCCTCAAAATATCTTAATAACTAACAAGTATTTATAACAGTAAAAATAATGTTCTTTCGGGGAATGTTTTCTTAGAGTAAGTAAGCAACTTTTCTTTTAAAAACCTACTTAAATCTTATCAAGCTGCCATTTACATTTGGTGTTTTTTTTTAGTTAGCTGAAAAAATTATATTACACTGGTAACATACCTCCACCGCGATACCGTAGCAGCGAAACCGACACTAGTTTAAATGTAAACCTTATATCGTATAACATACAGCAGTAATTTAAACAGCACACTTGGAACGGAGGCGCCGCTTGATACGTTTGGCGTTTCTCCCACGTCTATTTAAAACTTTGCTGTAAGGAATATTATAATAAGGTTCATATTTCAACGAGTACCGGTTTCGCTGCTACGGTTTCGCGGCGGAGGTCAACCAGCGTTAGTACTTCGGTACCGTCGAAAGAACACTATTTAATTTTTTAAATAATATTTATAACTTACATCAGCACATATAGTTATTTCGTATGTTATTATTATGTTATTTAGTCATTTGTAAAATATAAATTTTAACATTCATTCATTAATTGAATTGATAAATGTAAAACAAGCACTGGGTTGGCTATTGATATTAAAATAGATGGCACAAAGTAAACAGTTAAATAGTAAATTAATTAGTAAATGAATAGATGCACAACCTAAACTTATGTCTAAATCGTAACCTTACAGATAGAGACGAAATATATATCCATATATCGGTTTAAATAAAAAAGCCACATGTACATGAAGTTGTACACAAACAAATAATTAAAAAGGATACTATAAAGTAATAAAAAAAAAAAATTACCATAAACAAATCAGATTAGGTACTATAATTATTTTCAGATTCAAATATACATTTTTGCTATTCATTTATTGATATTCTTAATATTAAATACATAGTATTATAACGTACAATTTAAAAACCTTAAAGTCTTGTTCTAGATACATATAACTACACGTGTTACAAATTGTACACTAATCAACTCAAATACGGACGTGTCCATAGATCGAGACTGTATTCTAGAGTTCTAGGCGAAGATACGCAATGTACAGAAGGAAAGCGAATGGCACAAATATTATAAAGAAAAGTTTCAAGAGAACAATCATCCATCTTTATAAACCACAGGACGTCGACAGGGCGACGGTTCCTCTACAATGTGAACTTTCACGCAGAATTACACTCATATTTTACTGATATCTAAACATTTAGTTCTTCATTCACCTTCACACATGTTATAAAAGTTGGTCTCCAAAGACGATAAGGTTAACTTACTTAGTTTATTCATTTCCAATTATTCTCCTCCCGACATCGTTTCGTTCCGACAAATAAATATCTTTGTACATGGTTTGTACAATAAAGTACAATCCGTACATGTCAAAACATTTAAATAAATAATTCGTCAGCCTATTTTTCGTTTTATTTATATTTTGTCAATCACAGAACAAATAGCCACGTTCAGGAAAATCAAACAAAACTACGGCCGAATATTTCAATATTTGAAATAGAACGCATCTCGTTGTTGTAGATGGGGCAGGGTTGTGGGGCGGCCCAGGGGGGTGGCTAGTAAACACGTGGCAGGGTTTGTTCCGGGCAGTCTCACGCGAAGAACTCGCGGTTATTGTGGCCCTTGCCGTAGGAGGCGGCGGCGGGCGAGCGCTTGGGTTCGTCCAGCGCGTACGAGCCTTCGTCCTTCTTCCGCATACGGTACACTATGAACATCACCACCAGGATCGCGCAGAGCAGCCCCACCACTGCGCCGCCGATCACGGCTGCAATATATAACATTTACACATTAATTTTCTGCAAAAAAAACAATAATTAGGTTTGCACTTGACCGCCACCTCGACGATGATGCGGTCTACGATAGACCACGCTTGCCTAGAAAAAACCGATTCACTCGCGATTTGAAGACACCCAGATTGTAATTATCGGGGAACACCAATGCAGGGAGCGCATGCCATAGACTAGCAGTTCGCATAATAAAAGTGAAATCAAAGCACTTCGTGCGGGTTTTCGGAACACCAACCATGAAGCTGTGTCGCTTTTTCGTGTCTACTCTGGCAGTCCCATAAAAAGGGGCAGGAGGGAATCAGATCATGCAGATCTAATGCAGACTCGAAATGTATGCGATAAAAACTCAACTGTTCTAAACTCATGCTCTTTTCAACGTGATATTATTTATCTTGACAGAAAAATGTACCTATAGTACCTACAGTGTTTGATATTTTCTCTGTGAACTGCTTTGTCGATGTGAATAACTCTAGTAGACTTGTTGCCATTGTCAAGGATGCCAGGGAGATGTCAAACAGGATGCCACGACTGATTGGGATTATCCACTCATGTGGGTGTTTCCAGTAATAACAAACGTATAGGTACATAATGTAAATCATGTCAAATGACGGATGCAAGCTGTGCGCTGTGGTTTTACTCACAGAAAAGAGAAACGAAAATGAGAAGGAAGATCTGTCGCCAGGCATTATGACAGAACCTTGATTGAACATTCTCATTTAGATCAAAGCGTCGAACTCCGCATCCAAAAAAATTGGACCTTACCTTTTTGGGTTAGGTCTCAAAGTTCTTTGTCCGCATCACAGTTGCTAACTGATTTCGAATCTGTATAACTGATACTAACTAATAACTGACGTTTCGTTTATATGGGTGCAACTGGCTACAACAAATTTCTAACAAAAATGCCTTGACAGTCGTTCTAATTTAAAAAAAAAAAAATCTTTTCTTTGGTTTTACTATTTTTTTAACCCCCGACGCTAACAGAGGGACTGTTATCAGTTAAACGTGTGTATCTGTGTATCTGTTAGTGGCATCGTAGCTCCCAAACGGGTGAACCGATTTTGTTTTAGTTTTTTTATTTGAAATGTGACTTGATCAGTTCTTAGCTATGATTCAAAAGAATCTGATTCCGTTCGAAGGTTATTTGCTTTTTCATGAGGGGTTTTATAAAATTTTTAATTTTTACTTTTCTTTCTGGGCAAGTGCCTTTATTAACTAAACAAAATACAAACTAATACTAACACTACAAATACAGTAAGACTGCCCATAGACCGTTGAAAGTCTAAAGACAATCCAAATGCTCAAGCCTACTAACAAGCTGCGGCATTACCACGTTGAATGGCAATGCTAATGCGTTGAGCCAGAAACACGCCAGCATTTTGGTCACGCGTCGCATTAACAAGGCGCTCTGAAAGATTTATGAAAATGAGGTGAGCTCCGGGTCCCCAAGGGCCCAATGTCTCGACCCCAAACGCCTCAAATGTGTAACCACTGCCGAGGTTGGCATATTTGCGTCGCTTGTGCTGCTCTGCCGAATTGGCAGCCGCGCCAGCCCTAACTGGTGTCTCAGGGAGATGTGACGGCGCCAAAGTATCGACACAAGTGCGTCGCATACAAGGGGCCGCCCCAACCTCCAGGGCACAAGTGTCATACCGTCAGGCCTCTTTCCATCATCACGCGCAAGACCACTTACTTTTTACTTGTTCAGTTACGAAACAGTGTTAACAAATATTGAGCGAGAGTGATATGACTGCAGCACCACATTGCATATCAGAGCAACTTCCTCAAAATTAAAATTATCCTAATCTGTCCAAGACCTCCGATACCAGCGACAAAGACGTTGAAGGTACAAACCGGCGAGAATGCCGGGCTGCGCGAAGAAGCTGGTGGCACGGTCCTCTGGCTTCGCATTCATGATGAAGACCACGTTGTCCGGCGGCCGCGACTCCGTGTTCACGTTGCTGCCTGATGGGTCCTGATCCTGAAACCACAACACGTCCAGTTCTAGACAATATTCCTATTACATTGCCTTGTTAACTCTACGGTAGAATTTCTTGAAGAACGTTGCACATGTCATGACTGTTCATAGTCTCCTTCTCTTCGAACAAACATACGTAATTTTGATCGAAGCTCCTCCCAAAAAAAGAGCAGATTTCAGAATTTTTTATACCCTTCCCTTTAGGCCCTAAAGAGAAGGGTACAGAAACGAAGTCAAGTCAAGCGAATGGACAAAAATCCAAGGATTTTTATACCCTAAAGTTTAGGGTATAAAAAGTCCCTTGGTTTTTATCATAGCAGATATTGACAGCTTATCTAGGTACACTAAATCCGTCAAAATTAGTTGTTAATACGTCATTACGAAACTGTGAATAGAGGCTTTGGTGAAACGTTGTTCAGAGTTTTCTTTTTTCTATAGAAAAACGGGGCCTATTCACTTTAAAAATACCTATTTAATAAATGAAATGTACTTACAGGTGACGATGGACTCAAGTCTTCACCAGAGATGCTGATGTCCTGCTCGGGGCGCGAGGGAGACTCTGCCCCCGCGCCTGATCTTCCTTCGACCTCCTCGCTCGCTTTGCTCTTCACGATAGCTGGAATGTGGCGTCATATGCGCGTTACTCATTTGTTGTTTACAAAGTCAGGCCTTGTTCTACGCGAGGACAAATGTGGGAACGAGACGCGATGCGATACAACGCGAAAATAAAAAAAGTTAATGTATAAGTAGTGAACAATAATTGGTCTACGTTATCGTCTTCAAATAAGCATATAATGATTGTCTTGAACATCAGTTTGCGCTATTTAGTTTTGATGCTATGCGCATCGCATAGCATCGCATCGCGACTTGACCGATTCTGTCACTCACCCAGGACAACAGGCTAGAAAATGATGTAGGAAGTTTGGCACACTACATGTGATTCGAAATACCTAATATATTGTGTAAATATGAATTTGAATCTTTATTCTGCAGTAGTAAGAGTCAAATCCGAGAAATCAAAAGATGTAGATTTAATGTGGTTTTGTAAGTATACACATAAATTATACTAGTAGGTCTAATTATATCACAACCATATTAAATGACACAGATAGGTAAGTTAATAGTGAGAAAGGACTTGAAGAAAATAATAGTACTATTAGAGGTTATTCAGATGACGAAGACTTGGTTGGGTTAGGATTATTTTGGATTGAGGAGCAATTTGAATTAGCAAAAGCGTCCAATGAAGTAACTTCTACATAAGTAAATACATCAAATATGGAGTAAAGTACGAGTAACTAAGCTAGTGGAATCATGAGATGATCACAACGCTAGGGCTATAACACCTGATTACATGCTAACCATCTAAGAACTGGCCATAAAGATACAATGGATGATGATTAACTGCATGAAAATAAGGTCATGCAAGATAAAATACGCTTCAGAGGAAATGTTGCTAAACTTACCCAAGTCCCAATTAGTTTGTTAGAGTAATATTAATATGAACAATTAAAAATACATAGCGCAGAAGTGATTGCGTTGGTGGAACGCACTCGACTGTCGGGTTAGAAGGAAACTGGCGTGTAGCTGTCGATTAGCTCGGTAAATGTGAAAACAATGTTGATAATAACAATATGTTAATTCAATATTACTTCAGTTATAGTGTTGTTATACTGCATTAGTGATGGGTCTGCTGCTCTGTTGGATATTTGGAACGTTAGTTACAGAATGTTTAGTTGGTCTGCTGATTCTCTCAATGTTACTTGGCATTCGTAGGTATGTCACGATTTATATTATTGTTTACCTATAAACATGATTCTAAGGTCATTTACTTATTAAAACTGTTCTATTTCCTGTTACAGTTTCCCTTGTTTTGAGGAATAGAGTTAGATTCGGTGAATATCTTGAACACGTTGCCGTGCCAATATTTATTCTTGTTATTAATTTTACTGTCACCGAAGTTGTTTCGTTTTCTTAACGCTGTTTATCAGTGAATATACAAATAAAGAATTTATGAAAACATCTAAAGAGAAGACTAAAGGTGAATCATTCGCATTACTGTGTTACTCATTGTCAACCATTTATAATTGCAGAACGAGCACTGGTACATCTTTTTGTGTTTATTGCAAAATGTAATTCTGCTTGTCAAAATCTCATTCTGTTATGATAGGTGATCATACCGGCGTGATTTACTTCTAGTCTTCCACATTTAAATAAAAACGCAAATAAAACTCTGGCATGCCCAGCCACTACTCACGAGGGTCTACATCGAACTGCTTGGATATAAGGATCGGTGCTTCTGTGGAGGGCTCGGGTGTGGGCTGCAGGACGACATCCGGCCGGTCAGTGTCCTGCCGGTCGGAGTCTTCCGTCTCGTTCCAATCGAACACGATGTCGTGGGGAGTGGTGGTTTTCGGGACGAAGTCTTCGTCATCGACTGGCAGGCCGGCCGGGTGCGGCGCGTCACCTGATCCCCGGCCGTCCTCGTCGTCGGGCCCGGGGCCGGCGCCCCAGCCGGAGCCCGAGCTCTCGTCCGGCTCTAGCCCCGAGCCGTCCTCGTCCGTGTCGTCAGCGTACGCATCCTTGGCTGGCGCGTGCTGGTCGCTCTGTACTTCCGCGCTTGTCACCTCGGCTGCGAGCGGCGACCCCGCACTCTCCTGGAATTTTTAAAACGTCTCATTTAAAAAATGTGGTAAAGTAAGGTTTACAATCGTTTTTATCACACCGTTGACTGTTGTATTATGTTGTTAGTTATTGGTGTTAGGTCTTAGCTCCTGTGTGTAGTATCCACCCTACTACAGGTGATGATCAAGGAACCTTCTACTCTTTCTTCCTGGTCGTATTTATTTGTAAAACGTAACGTACATATATGTATATTGTGTAGAGCTGGTTGCGGAGTATGGTAATTACAATTAGATGCATAATATTACATAATTACTTACATTCAATTGCTTAGCGACCATTATACAAAATTATATTACACAAAGTCATGGCATTTGAACATATAGGTGAGTAGGAAGATACGAACTAAGAAGTTTTCAGATTACCTGGACTTTCGCCTAAAATGAGGTCAATTATTGATAACTAAGGCGTCGCGAGAAGCAAAATTAAATATGAATGGGGCATCATGGCGATCCAAACAACCTAATTCCAGAAATGTCATCCGGACGTGAAACTTTCAGCTGTGACCTAATTCTTTATCTAGCACGCAAACCTAAACAAAGTTTATCACAAAACAAAAGTAGCTTAATCATGAGCACATAAAAGTAAGGAAAAAACCATAAATCAGGACAAGCTTTTCTCCTACGTCACCATGAATGGGTGAAGTATGAATGGGCGATACACTATCTGCACCACTCACCTGGTGGTCGCTGTCACGGGAGCTATCACAAATGTTACGATTAGGCCGATTTCCTGAGGAATTGATAAGATTTGAACTTTTTTAGTGCCGTGGCAGTGGTTTGCTCGGTTAGCGTAAGTTATAGTGGCGGATCGATAGGCTTTTTGCAGGGAGCGGGGTGAGAGAGATGCGGGGTGGAGGGTCCGGGAGTGTTCCCGGCCTCGCCAACAGATGCCGGGAGGAAGGCTTTCGAGGTGCGAGTTAGCACGTCGGCGGCTCGCGGCGCGTTCCGAAGATGCATTTTAGCGAACTGAGATGGAGGTCTGTGTGCAGATGGCGCTACTGGTACACAACTCGACGAGTATTATTGAATATTGGCCGTTACCTTAATACATTACATCTGTAACAAAGTTACGTAACTGGCTTAACTCCGATTAATGCATATCCCCTTTAATGGAAACAAATGAATGCTAGACGATCCTATAGATGCATCCATACTTTGTAGTCACCTATATAGGACGTCTTTAGACGCATCACGAAATTGGTAGATATAATGAATACTTAGAGTACAGGAGTTGTTGCTCACTTTCCTATTAAATAGCTTGTATTTTACTCCAAGCAGCTTTATTATCAACTGACTTCAAAAGAGAAGGTCACTAATTCGACTTTTTTGTGTATGTTACGCGATATCTATGCTGATTATGAATCAATATTTAGTGATTATTTTTATTTCAAGGTTCAAGGACCTACTCTAATTTGAAAAAATGTTTCATAATTATTTATTTATTGGTGGAAAATTAGGCGATATGTCCGTTTGTAGAACTTCCCGTGAAGAGAGCTGTTATTTTTATGTACAAAATTATGTTATTCATATTATACTAGTTCTGTTTCTAAATTCAAAAGAGAGATGAAATCAAAGTTGAAGTAAGGATAAAGTGAAAGGTTATATTTGGTTAAAACACATAAGTAAATTAACCGGCCAAGTGCGAGTCGGGCTCACGCACTGAGGGTTCCGTACCACCATAAAATTCAATAACGAGTTTACCAGTTATAACTTGGTAATGCACATAAACTTGTCACTGACTCACACTTGGGCATTTTTATTATTTGCTGTTATACTTTAGAGTAAGTTTAAGTTTGACGCTTGTAAGTATTACCATTTTTACAATAGAGCTAATACAAAAATACGTAAAATAATACGATTGTTGTATGGGGACCCCCCTTTCGTTTTTACTTATTTACTTTTTTATTATTTTTTCGTCAATCCGCCGTAACATTACATATTTTGTGAAAATTTCAACTGGCATTCTATTAAGGTTCGAAAGATACAGCCGTTAAAAGGTAGGACATCATCACCGCTTTATGGTTGATATTCCTAAAACCCGTACGAAGCGCTTTGATTCCATTTGTTGGCAGATGACATTTATTGTGCGAACTGCTAGTCTGTGGAATGCCGCTGCCTGAATGGGTGTTCCCCGATGGTTAAAATCTGGGTGTCTTCAAGTCACGAGTAAATCGGCTTCTTGTAGGCAAGCGTGCTCCAACATAGACCACATCATCGCTTTACATTAGGCGAGATGGTGGTCAAAGTCAAGCCTATTATTTATTTAAAAAAAAGGACAGACAGACATCGTAGGCTTAGTAATAGGATCCTGTTTTTACCCTTTGGGTACGGAACCCTAAAAATTTGGATCTATTTAATGGGGCCTAATAATAATAATATCATGATTTGTAAGGGTTAACTCCAAGCCATAGATTTAGGCTTAATGACGTATAATCGCACTACAAGGGCTTCCTAAACATTTTTGGTAGGGAACGGTAAGGGTAAAAGCGAGACGATGCCCAAGTTTTAGCAGTGAAGTTCCACGGGCTAGGTTTGTTTGAAACTTATTAACTCCGCTGTACTGTTTTTAGTGTGGCATCGTAAATCCCGGCCCGCTCCGGTGCCGGGCGGGACCGTGTAATGAGAAATATTATTTATAGTTCCCGGATAACTCGGGTCGAACTGACCCGGCCTACCTACCTAAGTATATACCGAGGTATTTCACGTTGGCCGATAACGACTCCGACACGATACATATTGTCAGTTTTAACTTTATTACTTGAAAAACGGATATCGGGCAGTTAGGCACAGTAAACAAATTATTGAATACAGCTTAACTGCCACGCCACGTCGCCTGATGCTAAGAGACGATGCGGTCATAGATGCGGTGGTCTACGATGGAGAAAGTTTCAGGCAGCACGGTTCCCACAAAAAAATTGGATTCTGAGCAGTTCGTACGGGTTTTTTGGAATTGATATATCAAAGCATGTAACAGTGTCGCCTTTTCGTGCCCGCCCGGGAATCAGATCATGCAGATCCGATGCACATGGATTTCGGAAACAAAATGTATTCGAAGATGTATGTATTGTTATGACATGTATGTAGTTTGCTATGAATGTAATAAGTACTTACTTACTCACGAGTACGTAAAATACTGTATGCCATAAAGCTCTTTTAGACCATATAAGCACGCTTTTCAGAATTTCCTGGAATTTAGAATATCCGAGGTGCGGCGGAAGCACTTTGAACCTACGGTGCCGGAAAAAGTTAACTTTTCGACTCTACTTTCCAGTGGCGTTGGTCTTTGGCAACCAAAGCGTAGAAACTAAGAATGATTATGAGCTTTAATAATAGTATAGAAGTATTATCTGAAGTCAAGGTGAAGTGAAGAGCAGCCGCCGAGAGCAGTACTCGCAATCAGAGTGCCTAGAGCAAGTTTTTTCAATTATCTAGTTTTTTCAAACGTATTCAATCACGTTATGTACCATTTGTATGAAGTAAGAGCAGTTCAATCTATATGGCGCTAGATGGCGTTGTTCTTATTCTGTACAAAACATAGTTAACGTTAACGCGATCAAATAAGTAAACGCAATTGAAAGAACTCACTCTAGAAACTGTATGATAAAAAAATTATTTATATTACACGGGAATATAAATCTATACGGGAATATATGTATTGGGTGCCAAGCGAGACGCAGCCGCGCGCGCGCATTCACCTTGAAAAAGACCGCCTAATGCGGTTGAAACTATAGTCGGAGTGACCGGCTTAATCTTACGTGAGTAATTCCCAAGTAATATAAATAAAATGTGTGAAAACCACGTCAGTTTCTATAATCTTTCTTCTACTATATAAAAATAAGTCGGGTTTTCCTTCCTGAAGCTATAACTCCAGAACGCACGAACCGATTTCCACGGTTTTGCATTCGTTGGAAAGGTCTCGGGCTCCGTGAGGTTTATAGCATATAGGTTTATAGTAGCGAGGCCGAAGGCCGAGCTCTACGCGTACGAAGTAGCGGGATTCAGCTAGTGTATGATAAAACTTTCCTATCAATATCGGTGTCGTGTCGGAATCGACCAATGTAAAACCGTCTCTTTGTACTTGCACGAGTGTTTATTATGGCGTGTCTGTTAATACGCATTTTGCTCGCTTATCTTAACTACGTTTAATATGATTTTGTTGATGATTGAGGTGGGAATATACCGAGATGGTTGACATGATTACATTCAAAAGCTTTTTTGCTTTACAGCTAAAAAACTAAGGTATCACGTATTATAACGTTATTAGATTTACCCTGCTCTGTAATACTTCGGTTAACTCTAAGTTAAATTTTTATGGACGTTCTTCCAAAAAAATATGTGTAGGTAATCACGAATGATACAAGAGAGCATTACTTGAAATTAATATGAGAGTGTGTGTGATTATCACCAATACAATACAATACTTCTTTATTATATACCAAACGTACAAATTAAACATAAACAAACAATCAAAAATACGGCGGCAAGGGTGGTCTTACCGCCTAAAGGGATATCTTACAGGCAACCTTTGGATCGATTTAATTATGGTCGATAGCACACATAAAATACAAATAAATACATACGGCTACACACATCCATACATTAAATACACAAACAATAAACATTATTTTGGTTAACCCGTTGGTCCAGTTGGTAGTGCACCTAACTTCTGAGTTTGGGGGCGTCGGTTCGATTCCCACCTAGGACAAATATTTATGTGATGAACATTTGTGTTTGTTCTATATCTGTACGTTTAGTCCCAGATTTGATAGTTTTCGAAAACTTTTTTCGTTTACGTATTGTTCCATACATTTTAGTAAAGCGCCTCCAGCGGACACGCGGAGGAAATAAAATCGGTAGTAATCGGCGGTATAGATTGCTTCACTCTAATATGAAAAAAGTTTTCGAATACTATCAAAATTTGTACTAAGGGTAAGTACTGGTATGGTATGTATTTAAAACTACGATATATGAATGTAGCTATAGCTTCTGGCAGCCATATCACAAGCTTTGCTTAGTTTGGGGTCAGATGACCGTGTGTGCAAAAATGTCCCGAATATTTATTTATTATATTTAATATAATTAATAATATAATCAGGGTGTGGAGATAGCTCATGCCCTGAATTAACACATAGGCACATTATTACCGGAAAAAATACAGATAGTGGATAAAACTGCACTGCTAAATACAATGCGGTAGGTCTACGCTTTCCATAGCTGACTGCTACACTTTAATGTTTTCTTGAGCCTTATATCCCACTTGAGATCACGAGTTAACGATAAACGAATATTTATTATGAATGGAACGGAGAGGGTACTAAATATAAATGCGGTATCTCTGGCGATTTTCCAAGCACCTGGGACTTGCGGCGTGCTTAGCTTGAAGTGTCCTTAGCTTTACTACTTATGGATAGTAAGATGTACTTGAAACCTAATCTGTCGTATAAAATTTAGTTTATTCCACAAACTTCCACGTAAAATCTCCACTGGTGAAGATTCTTCGAAATAATATCTGATTGTATATGGAAATATAAGTTTTTACTTTCTTTACTAATATTTGTTTTTAACTATTCATTTACAAACACAAAACATCTTTGCTATTAACTTAATAATGTATCTGATAGAGAAATAAGAATTGTTGAAAACAATTTCTTGTAAACCATTGTATGCCCGAAATGGGTAAACTGTGATACTAAATTACTCTAATAACCTTATGTACCAGTTTTTACAATAAAAGCTATTCCGATTAAGATAATGTCTAGCTAAGGCAAGACGCGGTCTTTTGCTACTGGCGTCAGTTTTATTGTCGACATCAGTTTTTTCTACGCAGCTTCTGCGGTGTTGCCGAATTTTGTCAATGTCTTGTGCTTCTATGAAATGGAGGAGTTCCTAAAGAAAATGTCATGTCGTTTTTATGCTTATGATTTGGCTGGTTAATGGATTTATAGTGTTTAAATGGTGTTTAATTAATTATTGGTGTAAGTTCTTTGACATAATTTGTAAATTAATGCAATTTTGCACGCCCTTGCCCTTGGGGCTGTTAATGGATGTACGTGTGATATTTTAAGACCTTTTATACCCATTGGCAAGCAAATAAAAACTTTGACTTTGACTTTGACTTCACATTTGGCAAAATTTGTCCCGTATCAAGGTGACATAATACTGAAGATTGGTTGGTGGAAGACCGTTACCACCACAGAAAAGAAGGAAAAAAACCACTTCTCTTTTATGTAGTTACCATGACAATTTTCTAAACTAAACTAAAGACTGTTCTACAGTTACCATCAAACCCCTTATCAGCATAGACTCATCGGAAAACCTACTTTACATGTCTGTGACCTGTCTTAAGTTGGATCAATGCTTCAAGTAACACGCTGCATAATTCAGTTTTATTAAAGATCGGCTCGTGCTTGACCGTCATCTCGGCTGATATTAAGCGAATCATTGCTTATATTTCCGTCGTATTGGCAGTGGCATGTTAGTCGTTAACACAAAAAAGGCCAAATTGCGTCCACAGTAAACTGTAAAAACTCTTCGAAAGCAGTAGCAGTTGCAGTTGTAGCAGTTGGCCGTGCGAATGGAGTTTAACTACCACTAAGTTGATCTCGTGACGTCATATTAGGTACAAAAAATGCGATACGCTAGGTTTGATGTGCTCGCGTCGTCTATCCTTATAAACGTCTGAGGATGCCATCTTTTTCTCACATTTTGGAATAAAAAGGGAGGCAGATAGTTTTAATTCTGTCAGATTAGTTTAGAGTAGATATGAAGTTCATGCAAATTGCTGTCTTAATGAAACTGTTGGTCATTTCTATTCCAAAACTCGCCGCATATATAAGCCAACCATTGCGATGCCAACAATGTCGCCAAAACTGCTCAAAAGTTAAACAAAGCTCTTTGCGGCCCTTTTAATATGCGACGAATTCTCAACTCCAAAGGCGACTGTTTAAAATGTACAAAGTTTAATGGAAATCGTATCGCTAAGGGAATATTAAGGGTAATGGGTGCGTGACAACGTGGCAACACTTCGGTAACTACATGCTTGGGATTAGACGCATTGTTGCGGGTTGCTATATTCAAGATACAAAACTGCCGTGGGCTGTAGTCGGTTTACGTGAAAGGTCTTTACAACCAACTATCCGACGGCATAAAAAGTTTAGCTTCTAACGGAACATTTAAAAGTAATCGACTTGCCGTCGGAAGATGGTTTTTGATCGTAAAAATCACACCTCTCAATTTGTATTTTGGTAAGCAATACGATTTTGTAATTGTGGTCTGATGTTTGTTGTCATGACGTGTGATATTGTAAATAGTTAATCAATAACGTATTGATTAACTATTAACTATTGGCTTGAGCATTTGGATTGTCTTTAGACCTTCAACGGTGTATGGGCAGTCTTTTAGCTTGTATTTTGTTTAGCTAACAAAGGCACTTGCCCAGAAAAAAAAATAACCTATCCCTGTCTGGAGCAAAAGATACAGATATTAGCTTGTGTGAGAAAGATATTTTTATTACCCGACTTCGGATGGTTGTCAATTCGGACCGTTTTTTGCCCCCGACGCAAACGGGGTGTTAAAAGTTTAAAATGTGTATATGTGTGTCTGTCTGTGGCATCGTACCTCCCAAACGGCTGAACCGATTTTGATTTAGTTTTTTCGTTTGACAGGTGACTTAATCGAGGGTGTTCTTGGCTATTCAAGAAAATTTAAGATTATCAGCTCTTTTAAAAAATCTATTTATACTTGGTATTTTTTTAATGTATGTACCCCAATTACTTCGACATTGTAAAGCTCTCTAGATAGTCTCATAGAAATTTAATTGACTTTAGCTTAGTAATTTTAACCCATTGCGTATTAATTTGGCAATATCAATAATTTTACTAAAGTTTTTTTATTGATTACTTTCTATACAAAACTGTCTAACTCTTGCAGACTCCCAAGTTCAAGACTCCATTTAGTTCATTTAGGTATTGTACAGATAAGTTCAAGTTCACTCAGCGAACTATTGCATGGAGAGAGCTATGCTCGGCGTTTCTCTGAGGAATCATATCAGGAACAAAGTTATTTGCCAGAGAACCAAATTCACCGACATAGCTGAGCGTATTAGTAAGCTGAAGTGGCAGTGGGCAGGTCATATATGCATTGTGTCTCCGGCTTTTCTGTGCCAGAAATCACGTTGTTTTGTAGTTGCGTGAAATATGAACAAACAAATCAACAAACTTCCGCATTATATTAGTAGGCATGGGGATAGAGAAATAATGATGGGGAGTAGAGATTTAGTTTATCCATGTATCTATTATTTAGCTGATACATTATTCCATATGTATGTTCCGACAGCGATTATAATGATTGGAAGGTACGAGGTGTATCTATGAGGTAAAACGGTTCTCCAGAGAGAGGCGTAATTACTACAGGAAATTGTAATTCAAGCAGAACACAAATTAATATTCATCGGGTGGTTTGTGATGCCTGATTTAAGCTTCCCCTTATCCGAAATCTCTATTTATTAAATTATACTTTAGAAGGCTCCAAATTGTGGTAAAAAGCAATCGGTAGCTGTGTGGTCAGTCATAGTTATGAACTTCAACTATGTGAAGCTTATCTCTACGATAAATCGACACCGCAGCTGGTGTAAATTTAATTAGTCCACGAAGTGGACTCATGTTATGGGCACAATGATGTACAACAGGCTTCCCGAGGATGTAGTTGAGGCGTCCAACTTGTCCATTTTCAAGGCAAGGTTAGCACGCTGGCTTGTCAGTCAAGCGTTCTACGACATTGATAAGGAATTTATGGCTCTTAAAGTAACATCCTAAATATATTTAATTATTATTAGTTTGTACCTACCTACTATTAAGTACCTACTTTGTATTGACATTTTTATTTATAATTTTTACATTTGACATATACTGATCGTATGAATAAATGAGTATGAGTATTAATACATCAACAAAATATATAGAATTTCAGATATTTTCACAGAAATTTTGTATCAGAAATGTTTCGGATAGAATCCAAGCTATTTCGATATTTCAATCTCAATCCATTTACGCTCGCACCTTCCCAAAAATGACGCATATTTCATTAAAATAGCGCTCCATTTCGGCGATCTCGATTCTAACCATCAATATTTCGTTTTTCCAGTTGAAAACTAAAAGAGATAAAATAAAACCAATTCTACGAGTGTCACTCGATTGCGAATAGCACTTGCAACGCGGTTAGGAGCCCTACGTTTCTGGACCAATGGAACTTGACCTAGCTGAGTCTGTGAGATCCCTCTGTTTGGGTCTATTTGTGTATGCAAAGAGGAGGGTGCGAAGGCCAGGTTACGCCGGCGGTCTATTGGGTCAGTCTCTGTTCCGTGGATGTAACTATTGTCGGAGTCGGTGACAAGTGACAGCGGGTAATTCTATATTACTTTTATTTTTATATTTATTATAAATAATAGGCTTGCGTTTGACCATTTTGCGTTGATGCGGTCTACGTTGGAGCACGCTTGCCTAGAAGAAACCGATTCACTCGCGATTTGAAGACACCCGGATTGTAACCATCGGGGAACACCCATTCAGGCAGCGCATTCTACAGACTAGCAGTTTGCACAATAAATGTGGGATCAAAGCGCTTCGTACGGGTTTTCGGAATATGAACTATAAAGCGGAGACGATGTTTCGTGCCCGCGATGGCAGTCCTACAGTATAGTATTACCTGCACAACTGCGGCTACAAAAGCATTTATGGACGAACATGAATAATAAATATAAAAATCCATAAATGTAGACAATGGTCAACAAATAGACGACGAAGGAGTATGGAGTTGTCTGCACAAAATGTTTAAAT
This sequence comes from Agriopis aurantiaria, assembly GCA_914767915.1. Lineage (NCBI taxonomy): Eukaryota > Metazoa > Arthropoda > Insecta > Lepidoptera > Geometridae > Agriopis > Agriopis aurantiaria. Next base: position 1,127,588 of record OU611983.1, on the reverse strand, counting down.
ACATCATTACTATTTACTAGCATACTTCTTAAATTATGATTTGTATTTTTTTTTGTTATGTTTGCACTAAAAATGGAAAATTCAAGAAAACTGAAAATGCAATGCAATGCATTTTTTTTTTTTTTTTTTTTTTTTTTCGTTCGTTCGTTACGTTAACGTTTGTCAGCTAGTTCTATATTAAAAAGTATCGTAGCGTACCTAGCGCGAATGAATAAACAAGTATAAATTGAAGATTTTTAAAACCTCTGATTAAAGAGGTGATTATATTCAAACGGATGAACATGGATGAACACATTTTCGTGAATCATAACTAAGAATACTTTCGATCTAGTCAAAGTGAAGTGCAAACAAAAAAAAAAACTAATTTAATCTCGGTTCAGCCAATGACTAAAGGCACACTAAAGGGTTCAGCCGATTGGTAGCTACGATACCACAGACACACGTTAAAATAGTAACGTCCCTTTTTTGTGTCAGGGGTTTAAAAAATTGCCAACCAGGGAGTCGAATTTCGGGTTTTTTTTTTATTATATTATAATTTAGGTAGTTCTGATGCCCGTTATCCACTCATGACTTGTACCACTTTCCTTCTATTTTATATAGTCCCTCGTTAGTCGGAGTGACCTACATGTGTAAACTGAAACGGAATGCGTTATTGAATGTTGGGCGCACGTGAGCTCAAGCTTACTCAATAAATAACACTTCGCTTTGTGCTTAGTCGAAATTAATAATATCATCATCATCATTTCAGCCATAGGACGTCCACTGCTGGACATAGGCCTGGGGGAGGGATCGATCTCCAAAAGGGCCGGTTGGAAGCGGCCTGCATCCAGCGTTTCCCCGCGGTCTCTTTTAAGTCGTCTATCCATCTCGTAGGTGGACGTCCGACGCTGCGCTTACCGGTCCGTGGTCTCCATCCGAGAACCTTTCGGCCCCACCGGCCATCTGTTCTGCGTGCTATGTGCCCTGCCCGCAGTGGGCAGGCACTTCAACTTGCTAATCCGGTGGGCTACGTCGGTAACCTTCGTTCGTCTAAGTCGTAGAGAAACCCCGAGTATAGCCCTCCCCATAGGACGTAATCAAGAATATGATATATAATCGCAATAATATAATACAACAAAATACTTAAAAAAGAAAGTCACTATCGAAAAAAGTGTGCTTATTTATTTATTTACATTTGTCTTGTTCTTTATAGAGAACCAACGACCTATATGTACAACGAATTCGTTGAAGAGAACTAAAAAAACATACATTCAACTATTGTACAATATTATCATAGATCTATCTATAAAGAGTACAAAAAATACTTTCTGTTATTGTTTATGATTGCTTTAAAAGGTCGCTCACACATGGGAGATGGGGGTCAACCATTTTTTTTCTCTAATAGGGTAATACTTTGTTTCTATATAGTGAGGAGGAGTTTTGGCGCCAACGTGGAAAAAAAACATGTCGGCTCGTTGGATTATTTTCCTAAACTTGTGTATTTTCGAGTGTTAATGTGTACTAATATTATTCATTAAGTGCTCGTAAAAGTGCTCGAGTGTGGGCAAGGGATATAACGAGGTAAAACGTGTCTTTTCGTGTTGTTTCCAAAACTCCATAGGAGCCTCTTGTAAAGTCTCCTCCACTTTACAGGGGCATGAGTTTGACTTGACCGTGACTTACTTTGCTTGACTCTGACTGTGACTGACTTGTTTAACCATATTTCATGAAACTTGATATTAATTTAAAACACAGAAATACACGTTTTATATCGTTAAATTACTGCCCCGTACTCGAGCACGTTCACGAACACTTATTGGCGCCAAAATTCATAGCCTATTTTAAATATTTCCCAGTTCAAATGTGCAAATAGGTTTGATTAAATTTTCCATCAAACAAAAAAAGAGGCGAATGCACAGAGGTTATGTTAGAATTTACATACAAAAATAATTGACATTTCCCAATGGTGTCCTGTGACTGGCCCATATTACAGCCATGGCCATCTCGAAATGTTTTTTGGGATCGTTTTAATGAAATGCGAAAAATAACCCCAAATATTTTTAGTATTTAATATTTTTACGTGACTATGGACGCGATTATGGAAAATTTGAGAAAAGTACTAGACAAGCCTTGGCGGCGACTGACTGAGGCGTAGCTGAGGCCAGCATACGTGAGTCCATACTCACGTATGCTGGCCTCAGCTACGCCTCCGTCCACATTTTCACATTCGTCTATCTGCTTCTTTTGCCGGCCGTTGCAGTAATGTTTAATGTCAGGCGGCTCGAGATCCGACGAACTAAAAACTTCATGGTAAGTTTATAGCTCATTATACAGGGTTACGCAGTAAGGGCGCACTAAACCGAAGGAGGTCATTGTATTCTACTATAAACAACTTTTACTATGGGGCCGAACCAGAAATCACGACAAAAAAATCAACGGTTCCATAAATGTCAGTCACACTCAACAAAATGTATGTTTTTAAAGCTGTTATTTGCGATTTCTTTGTAGGTCCCTTAGTAAAGTAGTTCATATTTGTGAGTATATAATTTCTCTCCATCTCTTTTCGACTCTTTTCGGCTTAGTACACCCTTTCTGCGTAACCTGTAGACCCTCTATACTGTAAAGTTATCGTATAGAGTAATCATACTGAACAAGGCGATTCAATTATCCAAACTAAACCGATAACTCGAAATTACCCGTTTGATTGCTTCTAAGCGTCAGCAGATTCAACCTAATTACATGTAGTTATTATCTGCTTACATCTACACCGGGTATTGCCGGATCCGGTTCCCGGTGATTATGCCGCCGTCTCTCGGGCATCGTGATCGCCAAATTAGAACTAAACTTACAACTTACAAGGGATCTTGCTAACTTTTGGGTCATCCCTAAAGTTTCATAAACTTGCCAATTCTTTTTATGGATGGTATCTAAAAACTTCATTTTCTGATGGAAACTAGAGTCGATAATATTAAAAAGAAGAGTTTGAGTTATAATGTGAGTAGGATCAAAAAATACCTACAAAACTTCATACAAGCAGGAGGATAATATGGCCAGTATGGCCATGTCGTTGTTTCAGCGTCGGCTGAAATTTTATCAGTATCGAATAACCGTCCCCTGTAAATGGCAACTGCGTCTATCACGCGGAGCCAAAAGCCCCAACAAGGGGGAAGAAGAAAAAAAACCGTCCCCTCCCTACTCGTACCAATGAAGACAATCGAGTATAAATTGTTTTTTTTTTTTAAAAGAGCTATAATATAAAAGCCCCCGATAAAAGAGCTGATAATATGAAACGGCTGAACAGATTTTCATGAATCATAAGTGCACGAATCTTTACGCAATTACAGTTTTGGTATATACCTCAATTTTAAAAGTTAAAAATTATATTTGCATTTAGAGGTATCTGTACTGTGGAACTGTGGAACTGTCGGTACTGTGGAATGAGATCCCTCTAATTATTCGGCAAGCGCCATCAAAAGCGGTTTTCAAGCGAATTTTACGTGAACATTATTTAAAAGCTCATCTATCATCTTAAATCACTCACTTATATATATATATATGTATATTTATTATAATTTTTATTTATATGTCTAATATTAATTATAATTTATGTAGTAATATAATAGTATAATTTTGTATTTATAAATAATTTTAGTTAGATTTATATTTATTGTAATTTGTTGTTTTGTATATTATCTTGTAAAACTTTGGTATTTCTATTTATTTCTGTTTGTCTTTTATAAGGTGTTTTTGATGCACGCCTACCTACCATTTGTTCCAACCTGGTGGATGACTGGTAGAAAATGCTTAGCATTAAGTCCTCCAATTGTACATATCTACTTAATTTGTAAGTGTGCAATAAAGTATTAAATAAATAATAAATATCTTTATCAAGCGTATCCTTCGCGATATATGGCCCGCCAAAGTGGCAAAAGGTTGGGCACCAATGCATTTCTAAACTATTAGATACATAAATTTGCAGTTTACTATGCTGAGCTGATAGAGTATGGCCTATATTCAAAATTATTTCGTTTTTTTATAACAACTAACTTCAGAACTATGAGCGTGACCTCAATTATATGGTTTAGGTTACGGAACCTAACGTACTAATAATTTTATTCGGCCGCCTATTGATATAGCAAGAGCAATACGCAATAATTTTGTTTGAGCGCTTAAGTAGCTTTATTTTATTTTAATAATTATAACTTATTAAGGCTGAACAACTAAAACCATGAAACACTAGGAAGCCTAGATCTCGGGTGACAGAACATGCTAATTACAGCTGTTCTTGCATACATTCTGTTGGTTAAACTCAACGCCTGATGAAAACAGCTTCGACTCGCCAAAATGTGAAAAGTATAATTTTTGTCAACCAACTTAGGGTTTTTTATTCGATCCGTTTTTAGGGTTCCGTACCCAATGGGTAAAAACAGGACCCTATTACTAAGCCTACATTGTCTGTCTGTCTGTCTGTATGTCCGTCCTAACTTTAAACGGATGTATCTTTCGAACCGTAATAGATAGCCAGTTATATGTTATGTTACGGTGAACTAAGAAATAATAAAAAAGTCAAAAAGTAAAAACAACACGGGGGGTCCCCATACAACAATCGTATTTTTTTACATATTTGTGTATTAGCTCTAATGTAAAAATGGCATAAACATCAAACGTGGCATGATTATAGTACCAATCTAAAGTATAACAACAAGTAATACATAATGGCCAAGTGCGAGTCGGTGACAAGTTTCTGTTCATTACCAAGTTATAACTGATAATTTCACTATTGAATTTTGTGGTGGTACGGAACGCTCAGTGCGCGAGCCCCACTCGCACTTGGCCTTATATATATATATAAGGTCTTATATACATATATATATATAAGGCCTTATATACATTTTTGTATATTTTTATTATATATATGTACATCAATTACTACGACATTTATAAACCTGATTCACGTGCTTCTTTTTCTATTATGTAGAGAAAGCTTTCGAGGTGGTCCCACAAAATGTTCATTAACTAATTTTAGTTTCAAATGCCTATAAATCTTATAGTAACGACAACAACCCTGATCACTACGTATCCAAACAGGAATTAACTATTGTTGTTAGTCGTAGAGCCCGGGATATAATCTGAACATTCAATTGATTACAACCCCCTTGTTTAACTGTTCCGTATATCAATTGTTTGAAACTGTCGGTAACACGTGACTAGGCTGTGGGCTTAGAAATCACTGAATTATTAAAACATTTACCGAGATTTACCTTGTATGGTTTTAGCGAGATAAATATAAATATGTCGGCGCGTTGACATTTCAACACTCGGCGCAACTACCGTCGGATAGTTTTTAAGGCTTAGATTATGTAGGTAGGCGTCACCTAGCTTAGTTTTGGTGGACTAGTGATGGAGGTGGCGCCATCACTGGTGTAACGCTGCAGTAACTTACTCTGCTGAAGTTCTTTACGTTGTGAAGTTGTGTCGTTGACAAGCAAGTTGGCCAACTTGCTAAACTCTGATTGGTCTATCCGACGGTAGTTGCGCCACTGCGCCTCGGCGTTGACGTTTCAACACTCGTGTTGAAACGTCAACGCACCGACAAATATATAGAATTTTTGAACAGTTTTGTTGGTAGTAGACTCGGGCCGCAATTCATTTAGATAATGTAATCCAAAATGAGTCCCGCCCGACCCTAGTTAGCATAGTCGCATTGCAACGAAGTCGCGGGCATCAGCTAGTATGTCTCACTCAACGTTACGAATTCTTTGATCATTTAGTTATAGAGTGGTGTAATTAAATTTTAAACGTAGATGATAGATATGTAGCTGCAGCCTTCGATCAAAATAAAATGAATGGACGGGCCCAGAAGAAGCGCATTTTTGAAGATTACAAAATGAGCGCCGGAGCTCACTTCGTTTCAGTGTCTATTATGTCTTCTGTGGTTTCAGTCGGTCTCTAGCCGTAGGAAGTGCAACACGATACTATTGTTACATGATAACGACACATCTGACAACATTATGCCTTCGTGTGTTGCCGAAGTGTAAATATACATCAAAAACCGCTATCTATTTTTGTAACAAATATACTGTACATGGTTATAATTAGGTGTTGAAGTATATGTCCGACGGTTTTGACTCATTTTCACTGAGCAAGTTCAATGATTATGGCCCGTCCATTCATTTTATTTAGGTCGAAGGCTGCAGCGTCAAACTGTAGCCAACGATTTTGCTATCATCAGTTTTTTGAATTGGCTCTCACTATGGAAGCAAATTTAAAGAAAACGTCAAAACGATAAAAGAGCAGATAATCTTCAAACGGCTAAACAGATTTTCGTGAATCAAGCTGAGGACATTCAAGTCTGCTTACAAACAAAAGAAAACAAAATTGGTTCAGCTGTTTTAGAGCTACGATGCTACAGACAGACACTCAGATACACACGTTCAACTTATAACACCCCTATTTTTGCGTCGGGATCAAAAACACTGAAAACTATGGTTCATCATCATTTCAGCTGTAGGACGTCCACTGCTTGGCAAAGACCTCCCCATCGATCTTTGAAAGGGCCGGTTGGAAGCGGCCTGCATCCAGCGTTTATGGTCTCTTTTAGGTCGTCTGTCCATCTTGTGGGTGGACGTCCTACGCTGCGCTTACCGGTCCGTGGTCTCCATTCCAGAACCTTTCGGCCCCATCGACCATCTGTTCTACGTGATATGTGCCCTGCCCACTGCCATCCCACGGTTACTACGCGTTTACTTACAAGGAGGTTCGAGTTTACTTTCACGGATACTGAGTTTATAATTATTTTCCTTTACGTATCGCCACCGTTATTTAACGGCCCAATGAGTTTAGATCTTTACGGTTAGCAAGTGTCGGGGCCACGTGCCTTATGTTTATGGAAGGTTGCGAAGTTACATTTAATTAGGTGCTTTAAATATCTGCCGTGTTCGAGATAAAATTTAGTCAATGCGTGCTCCGTTTCTAGAACGTTCTCACCCTCAGATGTTTTACTCATCATCATCATCAGCCAGAAGACGTCCACTGCTGAACATAGGCCTCCCCTTTTAACCTCCACACTGAACGACAGCCTGCCTTTTGCATCCACTGGATGCCAGCGACTCTTACTATGTCGTCGGTTCATCTAGTGGGAGGCCTACCTACGCTGCGTCTTCCGGTTCGTGGTCTCCACTCCAGAACCTTTCTTCCCCATCGGTTATCGGTTCTTCGAGCGATGTGGCCTGCCCATTGCCACTTCAACTTGCAAATTTTAACAGCTATGTCGGTGACTCTGGTTCTTTGGCGAATATCCACGTTTCGGATTCTATCGCGCAAAGAAACTCCGAGCATAGCCCTCTCCATTGCCCGCTGTGTGACTCTGAGTTTTTCCAAAAGGCCAACAGTTAAGGACCACGAGAAGATGTTTCACTGAGTTTGTTTAGTAAGTAAAACACTTTCATAATATGTATGTGCTTATGTAGAGTAACGATGAAATTTTTTATTGCCTGGCAAGTGCCTTTATTAACTAAACAAAATACTAGCTAATGCTAATACTACAAATACAGTTACACTGCCCACAGATCGTTAAAGGTCTAAAGACAATCCAATTGCTCAAGCTCACTATCAGTTGGCAGCGTACCCAGCATGCTGGCGGCATTACCACGCTGAATGGCAATGCTTATGCGTTGAGCCAGAAACACGCCAGCATTTTGGTCACGCGTATTTATGTAGAGTCAACGCTGGGTTCGTTTGTAAAGATTCACAGATCAGACAAACAAGGGAGATATGCCTTAGTAAAATTACAGTTCCAGTTCAAATATTTTCACTATACCGCTAAACGGCAAATACTGTAAGTACAGCTCACTTACAAATTTTTCACGTACACTAAGAACATCAATGAACATGCAAAAAAGACAGCAAGGTCGCCTGTTCGACTAATGTCTGATTTAGGTCAGATGCGTCAGCATCCGTCACGCCACCTTAACATATCTCTCTTGCTTGTCTGATCTGAGTAAATATCAGAGACGTACTTTGTATTGAATTTTAGTTTTTGGTGTACCTAGCGTTGCTAGAAAGTAATAAACAAACCGCGAGTCAGGAAAAACCGAGAGCAAAGTGCGAGTCAGGCTCGCACAATGAGGGTTACGTACCACCACATCATCATAATTTCAGCCATAGGACGTCCACTGCTGGACATAGAATAGAATAGAATATGATTTATTGATCGGCCGACTACAACATCTTAGTATAATTAAATATTATGAGTTGGGCATCATACCGATCTCGTCGTGTCACAAAATGTATAATTAATAATTTAGTATTCAGCTGTAAAAGGGCTATAGTATAAATAATAATTATATAAGAATAAAAAATTACATTAAATAGGTAATTTTCAAGTTATCAAACAGGCTCTAAATGGCTATAGTCATTATTAAAAAACTCCTTAATCGTATATATTATACCTGTCTAACAAAAGCACTTTGACGGCGTTGGAGAATTGTATTTCGCTCGTAATGGACTTTATAAATTCTGGAAGTTGATTATACAAATTTTGACCCATAATCATTGGTTTCTTATTCGTCATGTTCAATCTTGGGTATGTTGTCTCTAATAATATTTTATTATTTCGTATGGCCCGCTTACTTTTCACATGTTTTATTTTACATTCATGTATATGTTTTTTTAACATATTTGAGTACTTCTAAAATGTATACAGATACTGACGTTAATATTCGCAATTCTTTAAAATGCCCTCTGCATGTTTCGTCAAATTTACCACCGACCAAAACTCTTATGGCACGTTTTTGCATCTTTAGTACTCTCTCATAATCAGTGGAACTTCCCCACAATATTATTCCGTATGACAGCACACAACTACATTAATTGTTAATTACTTAAATACCAAAAAGTTGCACAAAAAGACAACAGGCGGTCACCCATCCAAGTACTGAGCGCGTATCCAAGTCTCATCATCAAGCCTGCTGATGGCAAGCTCCAACTTTATGTATGCTCGATCCTGAACATTTTAAACTAGCAGATGAAAGAAGCTTCTACACACAAGAACGCTATGTAGAAGGTAATGTAAACGACCTACCAACATCGCTCATAAACAGCATTGCCTAGGGTCGCGCACAATATGGGCCCGATAAGGCCAAAAACCGGCTACAAAAATGTTCCAAAAACAGTTTTTCGAGCCGACACGAAGACGTTACGTTGCCTAATTGGCGTGAAGGGGCAATTAGGCAGCCTAACGACCGTCCGCGGCGCCCAAACGGCAATTGCCGTTTTGTTTAAACAGCCTGGTTTTTTAAACGTTAGCAGTTTATATCGTGTGATTAAGACGATTTTGGTCACGTTATTATTGTTTAAAGCCCTTTCACCTCCCGCACATTTTGAAATCACTGTTGAGTGGAAACAATTTGACTTTTATGAAATGTTGTCTATACTTAATATTATAAAGAGAAAAGATTTGATTGTTTGTTTGTTTGTTTGCATTGAACAGGCTCCGAAACAACTGAACCGATTTGAAAAATTCTTTCACTGTTGGGAAGCTACACTATCCCCGGGTAACATAGGCTATATATTTTTTTTTAAATAGGGTTCCTTACTAAAACTGCAATAATGTAACCCAAGGTGTAAAAAAATAAGATTTACAATATTAATTTTGCGTGTTTGACAGTTCTAAGACAGGACAACGTCTGTCAGGTCAGCTAGTATTTATATAAAACAAACTACAAACGAAACTAACAATGATACCCATTTCTATTTCTGTCTGACTTCTAAAAGGCTTCATTGAACTACAATTCATTTCACAATGTCATATTCTGAAAGGATATCAAATATCTCCATTAAAGCTGCGAGAAAATAAAAAGCCAAGTTAAAGAAACGGACATTTCTTGTGCGAACAGTAAAGTCAGATTTCATAAAAGTCAAGGTTCGCTGACTCTTTGAAAGACGTCAGGAAAGTGGATGAAAACAATCCTATTCAACTAGCTGTCGAGACGTCCGACATAGAAAGACTAGCCGAAGACGTCCACAATAACAATAAACGTGTTGGAACTGTAGGAGCGAGTTGGACCGGGCCGTTCCGGCCGGGTGGCGCCCAACGCGGGACTACTTCTTACAAAGCGGTCAACTTACTCGAATAAACTTTATTAGCTAACAGGTAAACCAAACTCGAACAAAGAAATACTACAAATTAGGCGAAAGCCAAACAACTTAACAAACGTCAAACTTTTCTAAGTAACTCAATTAGTATATTAGTTCAAGCAATTTAACGTTTAATAACTTTTCAGTTTGTTTATTACATTATCAATTTACATTTGAAAGTCAAGTGACCTCAGTCAATGAACTCTTTTGTCTGCAAATTTGACAAAAATGCAGGCCCGTCTGAAAAGATCGAGCAAAGTATGCTTCATTTAACAATCTGACTGTCTTCGTTGATGCATGATGTGTGCTTGACTTCACATGCCTTTCTGCGGGACATGTTTCTGGGTCAACGAATAAAACCTTTTTCATGCGCGATTTTGTTTAATTACATTTGAATTCGGAATTAAAACGCAAAGTGAGCGGCTGCCATGAAATTCCTTTTTTGTCAACGGAATTAGATATCGTAAGCAGTTTTGGAGTACTGCGGGATCCGGGTAGCATTTGGGACAAATAGCTCGGGAAATAGCCGGTCGGCTCTCGGCTAACGCGGACAAAATTAGGTCAAGACGCGCTTTCGCATCCGACCCTAGGCCGTTACAGAGTTATGCCGAATTTATTTCGATTCTTCCGTACCTTCACAATTGCAGTGTCGATTGTGACTATCGATTGAATACAACTGGGTCAGAAGAGACAACTTATAAAGTTTCCTTTCTAATATTACTTTATAACAGAGCCTTTGACACGAAAAGAACTTTTCCGTTTGGCTTTATCCACTTTGTTTTGTGTCTTCCGTAGAAAAACGAGTTGGTTGATTTAATAACGAGTAGGCCACGACTCGTAATATGATAGAGATAACTCAATTCATTAAATGAAAGCATCCATATTATTGCGGTAAAGAGAGACAATTTCAAGAGTGCCGCTATAGGATGAAATTCTATTACCTACTGAAGCAGTCCCAGGAGATTAGGACCGGAAAATAATATACTTATTTTATCAGTAGAGTAAATTAAAAATGAAATATTTGTGTCTTCTCCGTAACATTTTTTCATGGAGTCAAATATTTCACGAAACCTGCTTACGTATTCATTGGAGATCTCCGTACTTTAGCTGTTATTTTTAGACCTTCCGGGACCATTTGTAAGAATATAGCGCACGGTACAGCGATTATACGAGTAAGCGTGCATTTTTGTATACAAAGCCTTTTGGACAATGTCCAGAGAAATTGATCGACGTTATTTTAATTTCACCGCTGAGAGCTTGCGATAAAATGGTATAAATGAAAATTATCCGTTTTCCTTAACGTTTTTCTTTTCCATTAGGAACAATTAATTTTAATTGGATGGATTAATTAATATTGTGTTTCGGGCGGCACGCGGCGCGGCGTTTCGAACATCGCATCGTAAATATCTGTCTCGGGAACGTTTAATTTTTTTTCTATAATTTTCCGTGGCTTTGTGTCAGGGCTCGGCGTGTACAGTGATTTATGAGCCAATCTTTTAGTCGTAAATCAAAAGTGTAACACCCCATTTCCCATTCACTACCTCGCAACTTCGAAACAAATACTTTTGCTTTTTTCTCCCACGGTTTTCGAAATTTGCTTTCGTGTTTCTGATTTATACGCGAGTGTTCCGTATTAAGTGTTGCTTTATTAAATTCCTAAGAAATAGGAGCCGCATCGACTACGATACATTTAAGCTTCGAAAATGTTTGTAAGATTTATATGGAGAAAAACAATTTGTATTCATGGCGACCCTTATTCTGTCTTGTAAAAACACGAGATTTATCCAATGTACAAGAAAAGCAATCGCGGTTCTGATCAAGAGAACCGTGTCTGCCGCTTACAACACATTTTCCCGTTGCTTTATAGGGTTCCGTACCCAAGGCTGTAAACGGGACCCTATTAATAAGCCTACGCTGTATGTCTGTCTGTCTATTCGTCCATACGTCTATCCTTCCCTGTTAACGGCTGTATCTTTCGAACCGTAATAGATAGCCAATTGAAATTGTTACATAATTTGTAATGTTACGACAGGTTAACTAAGAAAATAGAGTAAAAAATATATTATATGCATAGGGGGGGTCCCCATACAACAAATGTTTTTTTAAACGTATTTTTGTATTTGCTCTAATGTATAAATGGTAATACGTACAAGCGTCAAACTTGGCATGATTACAGTACACACTCTAAAGTAAAACAATAAATAATAAATAATGGTCAAGTGCGAGTCGGTGACGAAATTCTGTTCATTACCAAGTTAACCAACGTAAAGCGCGGTCGGTACTTGGATGGTTTTGCACTACTTTTTGTGTTTTGTACGCAACCCTCAGTGCGCGAGCCTGAGGCGCACATGGCCGGTTTATTCAAAATACGCGTCCAAGGCGCATCGAATAAGGTTGAATGAAGAAGACTGATTTCGTAAAATGTATACTTTAATACCTATTAAAGAAGCCTCGTGCCTCGGGCATCACTCAGGAGATTTCGGAGCTTAAGTGAAACGAATTTGCTTAAGTAAAAAATCCTTCAATTTTATCACGTAATTGTGAGATTGGAGAAGTGGAATATCTCACATCGCGTATCGCCTTCATACATGTGCCTCAAATGCAACACCGCGCCGAGGGAAGCTTTAACATGAGAATAGCGGTTTATTCAGTCTGTTATACATACGAGTACAGCTTCAGTATTTTCCACAAATGTTCATTTCAAATTACTTTTTTCCGAATGTTGCGTAATAAAAATCCGAGGAAACGCACACCTGCTTTTTTGAAACAACACCGATGTTCAAGGATTTGAATAATTTTTACGTTAAACTGTTATCCTGAACTAAGTGGGGGCCTGTACAAACATGATCGACGCTATGGCGGTTCCGGTACCAGGGTGCTGTTTACCTGAAAAATAAAAGAAAATCATATTAATTTCCAATGCTGGCGAAGGAAATGTTTCAGTACGGGATATAATAAACTGCACATTAGAAATCCTGAATGCAAAGGAAAATGTATAGACCCATTATATTACGTTTGTGGATCAAAATCAAATATAGGCAGTATAGGCACAGAATACATATTAGTACAAGTACAGAAGATTCACTCCGCAAATTAATTTAAATTAGTGACTCTTGCTACTACACAATCAAGTGCAATTCAGGACGTGCGAGCGCTAACTGCCTACAGCTATATTAACCTAGTAGTTGCCTCTCTGTGTAACGCGCGGCAGCGGGTGCGGCAAGTCCGACAAGTCGGCTACTTGTAGCTTCATAAATCATACCTAAAGTGCGGAGTGCGCCAGGTCTGGTATAGGTTAAAACGTAAAGGTGGAGAGCGGAGTCCTCCGCCTTAACCATGTACCTCCGTCGTCTGGTACGGTTTTTTTATTTTAGCTCTTAACTTATTTCGCTGCCTTTAACATGTTTGCCACAAGTGTGAAGTTAATATTTTTGTTTGGTTGTGATATCAAATATATGGGGTGTTATTTTAGACAACGGACATATTCGAGAATTACATTGTACTCATCATTATAAACAACTTTTATTATCGGCCCAAACCTGAAATAAAAAAATAAAAATCTGCTGTTCCATACATTTCGTAATTTTTCTATGGAACAACTGGTTTCGCGATTTCAAGGTTGTTCCCATAGTAAAAGTTGAAGAAGTAGAATGATATCCGCAAATAATATAATACCTATGTGCGTCGTGTAGAGATACACCCGATATAAGATTTGATGAGCGATTAAATAGCATCCTTTTAAAACGTAGTAGAGTAAAATAAATTTGCAAGTAATAGTTACAGTAGTAAGAATTTATGTTTGTGATATCTGTCAAGAGCTCGCGACGGCTGCAAAGCGCGCTTGAGAATTCGCAGGACCTTATTTACAGCGCACTAGGGGCGAAAATGTTAAAAATGTAACTTCAATTTTGCTGACTGTACCGAGGAAAACAAATTACTCTTAATGAGAATAATCCTCACGCCCATTGCGTTAAACGAAGCGGAAAAGGGACAGAATAATAGTCGGAATGGGACGAAGCTTGTCTTCGCAATGACAATTACTCCTCAGATGCAGCAAATTGAATGCGAAGCCGACGGGTCAGTTCATTACTTCTGGCGCAGGAGGTTTTATTAACAGGGTTTTGATTTCAACTCTCGGGAGTTAGCAGCCCTTGGGAGTATTATAGGCACTCATATTTTGTGATATGATTAGAAGTAAGCACACGATAGCTCTAACCACGTCATATGAATGTTAAGGCCTTTTTTTTCGACTTTTAGCAATTTTGGTCATTGTGTGCCTACTTCCATGGATAGGTTAAAATTATAAAAACGGTGAGATATAAAAATTTAATGCTCTATTTAGGAACCACCAATGACTGAAACACAATTAAGGACATTTCGCTCGATAGAAAAAAATATAAAAGTAACACTTATTTGAGCTTTACTTCCTGTTTTTTTTAATTAATTCAAATACATATTTATTAAATTATGTCTTCGACATCTTAATATACAGATTTCATAATTATGGAGGTAGCCGCAGAGTTACATTTTACATTACATCTACACTTTTCGATAAATATTAGAAAAACCTCAAAATAGAAGTAGCAAAACTCACGACTGTGTGTAAGCGCCATGGTTTTGCTCCGCTAAATGCGACTTTAATACAATAAACCAAGCCTTATAGTCATCGGTAGTAATAACCGTTGCTTAAAAGTGGTGAAACCTCGCATTAAGGTGATAACAACTACCACACTTTTATTTCAGCCGTTTGACAGTGAAGAAGTATCATACAGACACACTTACAAACTTTTACATTTATAATATTGGTGTGTGTGATAATTCCAAAGTTGGTGTGTAAATTTGTAAGTACCTATGTTGGTTTCCATTCAAGTCTGTAACTGATGAACGCATTTTAAATGAAATTATGTACATGCACATAGCATATAATATATGCTTATTTTGATCCTAGAAAAATTACAATAATATTAACAATATTCATAGCTTTATTAATATTGTCAAAATATCCTATTTTTTATAAATTGTTTATGTAGATATCATAATATAAAGATCGAGTCCCACGTTGGGCGCCACAACTACTTTGAATGGTCGTGGCCGTTCAAAGTTAGAACTACGCAAACAATAAAAGAGACGCTAAAACTTCTGTATACAATCCCCAGTAGAATTTATTCTCAGGATTTTATAGAGATGAGGTCTCTTAACTACCAAGATGTTTCAACTTTAATACGTGAAACAAAGTTTTGAGAACAATACCCATAGAAAAGAGCTTAGATTTACCTATTATCATCTCACGTATAATCAGGACTCGAAACGCGCTCGTGATACTACATTGCTCTACAAGGGGTGGAAATAAGCAGATTTCTAACAAGGTTGGCATTGAACAGACCACTGACGAGGTCTAAAGACGAGCAGAATTTGAAATAATAATAAGTAATTATGTTGTTTCAACGAGATTTCGTAATTTTTATGTTTATTTACTAGCCCAAAGGCCCATTTTTTTATTATAGTTTGAAATCTGGAAGTTGGCCTCCTTGTAATTGTTTACCCTATGTACTATTTGCCAGCTTGTGTCTATGGCCATGGTCATATAGTAAAAAATTCGGGGTTATGTTGGATACCATAATTATAATTGTTACTACACTTTTAAGGCATTTCAAGTAACTCCACATAATTCCTGGCATGCTGATACTATAAAGGAATAAAGTGTTCACGGCATCGTTCTAGAAGGATTCCTTTGATATTAAAAACGGGCATGCTTAACCGAGAATGTTACGTGAAGTTAACCCCTCATGCACTCACGTGCGAGAAACGTTCCTGGCGGCAATAAAAAGATTCCTGCTCAAGGGCCTTATTCTCGTGCAATCGAGATGTTTGATTCTGTCAATGTCTCTCTAGTTAGAAATTTCATGAGTGGGAGTGAGCGAGATAATTGAGCGCACGAGAATAGGGCCCCAGTTCCCGATGGGGGTAACGGTGTCACTGGGTCACACGCGGTGTGCCAGATGGGAATTAAGGATACCGCAAGTATTTCGTAATGTCCAAAGCCTGTCCTTGCTATAGGTATGTGAGTCACTCGGTAGCAGCATGGTATGTGTGGTATTTACTGGAATACAACTGACACACAAATATCACTGTAAAAACCCGTGTGTCAAACACTTTTACCCCAAGTTTTTACAAATATTGTGCAGTCCTGTTTGTTTGTTACTTTTTCAGGACTAGAGTCTGAAACGATATTTATATCGGCAAGAAAGTAGTATGCACCGAGATAGCGGATACTGCAGTTTATATCAAGATTTTATTCGTATCTACATTTGTCTACTGAAGTCCTTCGAGGGTCGAATCTGAATCTGAAACTCGTGTGCGAAGTACAGATCCAAAACTAAGTGAAAACTAAGAGATCACCAATTAAATAATGGTAAGTAACCAACATGCACTGACATGATGCAATGACTAAGTCAGCATGGTGAATTAGAGCCTTGTACTGTACGGTGCTTTGATTCCACTTTTATTGTGTGAATTGTGGAATGCGCTGCCTGAATGTGTGTTCCCCGGTAGTTACAGTCTAGGTGTCTTCAAATCACGAGTAAATCGGTTTCTTCTAGACAAGCGTGCTCCATGGTGGACCGCATCATCGCTTAACATCAGCCGAGTAAGCGGTCAAGCGCAATCCAATTATTAATAAATAAATAAAAACAATAATGAATCTGAATCTGAGCCCATCCTCTATCACTCTCTGAGAGAAGGCCTGCTGGGAAGCTGTGGGAACATGATAGGCGATAATGATGATGATGAAGTAACCTAAAGGAACAGTAATTAATGGAATTGCGGTAACACTGAAAGCTTATGGTGTAACGTGCTAACGAGAAATATTTCTACGAAAGCAGGCGCTTCTAAGAATCATATGGAAGTGGGCGACCACATATTTATCACGGTGGAGAATCACTTAAGGCTTCAGGAAAGAGCAATCCATAAAGGTGTCATTCTAAGTAAAACACATAATAATGAGAACAAATTGATGTGTTCATCTTTTTGGTTTTAAAACTATGTATTTTATGGATACAATATCTGTAGCCATTTATTACTAAATTCATAAAAAAAATACTAGGTTCACTATACTAGCGATTAAACTGGGGCTGGAACTAAATGTTTCACTTTCACAATACAATATTGATACATGTACATTTTATTTAAATCTAGTTAAAAAACATACAGTCGAATTGATAACCGCCTCTTTTTGGAAATCGGTTAATAATAAAACTTATTTTGCTTTTCAGTGTTGCTTTTTACTTGTATAATATTATCGTAACATTGACAGAATGTAGACATGGCATCTAATATAACATTCCTTATCATTTCAGAATAAGAAAAAACATATTTTTGGTTATCTTACAAGTTTTTTTTTAAATAATAAAGCTTGATTTTATCCGCCAACTCGCCTGATGTTAAGTGATGAAGCTTGAATTATCTTTTCATAGACATTATTGGCAGCTCATTCAGCAAATTCCAGGCCTAAGCCTCTTTCCTCTTCCATAGCCTTTTAAGTAAGTCCACAACCAAAATCCGCGACATTTTTCGGATTTGTTGTTCATTAATAAGGAGACCTTATACCAAAAACATTTAAGATCGAAAAAATCGCTAGAGATTACGCAAATTTCCCCAACGGCGGTGGGCAAATGTAGAATAATAATGGAGTTGGGGTTTAAGGAAATTCAGACGCAACTCTGCTGGTGGCTGATAAATTACAGTGTTTTTTGCTAATGGCCGCCTTTTAAGACGCGTTTTCGCGTCGAAAGTATTAAAACTGAGGAAATGTTCGGATAAATCATCGGCGTGCGACTGAAGAGCGTTGGCGTAATCCTCCTAGAACGTTGGGCTTGTAGCAGATTGCCGCCAGCGCTGTGTCGGGAGAGCGCGAATTACGACTTGTGTTCTGGAAATACGTTTAAAACTGAGGAAATGGTCGAAGCCAATCCGTTTTTTTATACAGAATAGATCTACGTTTGGCAACCAGCTCGCCTGATGGTAAGCGACGTTGCAGCCGAGGATGGAATACGTTGATCTAGAAGAAATTTATTCACACTTGAAGATGCCTAGAAAAAATGAAGCCATTTAGACTTTTAGTATTGCGTAGTTGTCATTACAGGCTAAACGTTTTTTTTTTTCAATTACACCTTCACATCACATTTGCTTAGCTGTGGTCAATTTCTACAATACATGACATCTTTCAACGGTCAATCATACTTACTTATAATATTATAAATGTGAAAAGTTTGTTGGTTTGTTTGTTCCTCTTTCACGCAGTAACAGAGCAACGGATTGACCTGATTTTTTGTATGAATATATTTCAAGGGCTGGAGAGTGACATAGGCTACTTATCATCATCATCGTCACTGTAATCGCGGGGCGCAGCTAGTATTATAATAACTCTGAGTTATAACTCTATGTTTCTCTTATCTGATATTTATTTTCTCGTTAATAAATATTTCTGTAAAAGGTTTCTATCAGTATTGCTTTCCAAATGTCCAAAGCATTTAGATGCAATAGTATAGAACCTGTATGAATAGAAAAGTATATAAGAGATAAAGATCTCATCTCTCTAGGCTGGATAATGATCAGCCAAAAGCTGCCAGTGACCATAAAAACATCTTCCTTGAGTATTCCTTTCTCTATTTTCCTGTTGACGCAGCTTGTTAACATATCTTTATATTTTGCTTCTATTATTATTCGTTCACTAGATAAGCTACTTTAGTAATTTTCTTTGTATAAAAGACTACCTTCCTTCATCCCATAACTCCTACTGCGATTGTGAAAATTTACTAGTCCATCTAAATAGGGAGATGTTCCCATCATGCATAGCAAGGTAGGTAAAGGTATGGGTAAATACAGGGTTACGCATAACTGAACTAAGCCGAAATGAGGTCATTGTACTCATAACATAATTATAAATAACTTTGGGACCAAAAAATATCAGCTGTTCCATAGAAAACAGTGATTGACACACGACAAAATGCATGAGACTGCTGATGTTTTCACTGTTTTAAACTATCACGGTTGTGTACTTCAGTTATATGATTATTTACGGGATATTTACCATTTCACAACCTTACCACGGTAAATAGACGTAAACAGCATTCGCTTAACATCAGGAGAGTTGGCGGTCGAACGCAAGCCTATTATTTATAAAAAAAACTGTTGTTGAATTATTTTTCACGATTTCTGGTTTGGTCCCATAGTGAAAGTTGTTCACAATGATGTGTACAATGACTTCCTTTCAGCTTAGTAAAGTCTATATGCGTAGCCCTGTATATCAACTTAGTAGTTTTAACCGGCCAAGTCCTTCTAAACATACATTGAAAGATGTAGATCCTCAATATCTATACATCCAGAGGACCCCATTCGATCCGTAATTGCTAACTCCCATCCCAATGTTCCAAGTCGCTTGCAATGTATAGGGGCCATCAAATAAAGTGCTTAAGGACGGTCGCACAATATGATGAGCTGGCCAATAGAAGCAGAATTATGCGGAACGAAAACGATAGTAGAATCTAATATTGCTGGCAATCGAGTTTCATTGTTATTCGGACAATGTGTCTGGTAAAACGGAGTTTTGGTTTTATGTCGCAACCGTGGCATATTATGTTACTTAGCCAGATGGAGAAGGGTAGTTTGTGCTGGAACTAACGAAGATGCGTGGCCGACCTTACAAAGAATTCTTAAGAATTCAATATAAGTTCGAATTATTTTATGATTAGACATACTAGGTACATCGATGATTTAATATCTATATCTATACTTCTATACTAATATTATAAAGAGGAAAGATTTGATTGTTTGTTTGTTTGCATTGAATAGGCTCCGAAACTACTGAACCGATTTGAAAAATTCTTTCACTGTTGGGAAGCTACACCATCCCCGGGTAACATAGGATATATTATATTTTCAAAAAAAAATAGGGATCATTACTAAAACTCCAAAAATGTAACCCAAGGTGTAAAAAATTAAGGTTTACGATTTTGACTTTGCGTTGACAGTTCTAAGACAGGACAACGTCTGTCAGGTCAGCTAGTTATGTGATAAATAGAAGAGTCAAGTCATCATGTCTTGTCTTTTATGTATCATAGTGGAATTGATGTAGATTCATAAATCACAATTGAAATGTATTAGGTGAAAGAGTAACTCTGCAGTTAGGTAAGAACAACTTCGAGAAAGAAGCCAATAGAAGGATTCAGCTGGGATGGGCAGCATTCGGTAAGCTTCATCAAGTCTTCACGTCGTCCATACCACAGTGTCTCAAGACAAAGGTCTTTAACCAGTGTGTCCTACCCGTTATGACCTACGGTGCCGAGACGTGGACACTCACGGTTAAGGTGGTCCACAAGTTTAAAGTCGCTCAGCGAGCTATGGAGAGAGCTATGCTTGGAGTTTCTATACGGGACAAAATTCGGAACGAAGTGATTCGACATACCAAAGTTACCGACATAGCTCAAAGGATTAGCAAGCTGAAGTGGCAGTGGGCTGGCCACATTTCCCGAAGAACCGATAACCGATGGGGTAGACGAGTTCTGGAGTGGAGACCACGTTTAGGCAAACGTAATGTAGGACACCCTGTGGCCAGGTGGAGTGATGACCTGCGTAAATCGGCGGGTAAAAGCTGGATGCAAGAAACTGCCGACCGAGCTCAGTGGCGTGCATCGGGAGAGGCCTATGTCCAGCAGTGGACAATTAGAGGCTGATGATGGTGATGATGATGAGGTGAAAGAGACCGCAAGGAAACGCTGGATGCAGGCCGCTTTCAACCGGCCCTTTTGGAGATCGATGGTGGGAGGCTTATGTCCAGCAGTGGACGTCCTACGGCTGAAATGATGATGAGATAAAACGTGTTTCGGAATGACATAGAGTTTGAAAAAATAAATGTAAATTAGAGTACATTTACAGATAGGAGCAGTCTAAGAAAACTCGGAGTAGTTTTACACTTCCTTCATTTCAGGGCTGAGTGGACGCAGCCCTTAAAGGTAAACTTCGCTTCAGAGACTCATTGTTCTTTCCCCTTTCATTCCCTCTTTCAGCCATGTGGCCGGCAGCCGGCAGCACCGAACTATTATTTTATTCAAATTCTCTCTATTGTCGCGGAACCGCTTATCCTTTTGAAAGGGCTCAAGCATATAAAGGCATATCCACTCTTAGCTCGTCCCTTTGCCCATTGAAATCAGGCTTATGTAAACTTCCGCAAATGGAAAGTAAATAGGTGGACTTACATTTGGGTTAATGACGGCTTTTAAAATAAATTGTGTGGGATCTTCATTTTACATGGACAAGATTTTTTTATAATAGTTTGGCTTACGCCTGTCCTCGTATTTTATGCATCACTTACCCAAGACGACAGAAAATGTATGTTTCTTTTAAAAACCGACTTCAGGTCTCAATTAATTCGGGATATTTTTTAAGTAATTTTATCCTAGTTGATAAATCCTATAGAAAAAAGCACTTTAGGTTTTCCTGTTTTCTATTTTCTTCTATTACTCCGACATTTGTGAATTAATTTGCATGCCTCTTTTTTTAGTATGTAGAGAAAGTTTTCGAGTTTCTAGTGCTTACTAATTTTGTCGATGTTTTCTTAAAGATAATTATTAATCAAACAGTCTGCACACTGCACAATATTATAGTCAGAGGGCACTAAAAAATTTGCATCCTTCGGGGTTTGTGTTTTTTTATGCCATAGGTGGCAAACAAGTAGACGGGCTGCCTGATAGTAAGCAATCACCGTCGCCTATGGATAACACCAGAGGCATCACAAATACGTTGCCGACCCTTAAGGTCTCTATTAACTCGCCTTTTGAAGAATCCCATGTTGTAGCTTCTCGGAAACACCGCGGAAGGTAGTTCATTCCACATTTTAATGACGTGTTGATGCGTTTACCCAATATTGTTAATAACTAAACATATATAAAATGAACTTGTGTCAGTCAAGCAACAAAATCTCATCTCAACCACGAAACAACACTCACCCAACTCAATTATTATGATCACCCATAAAATAGTTCGTAACACCGTTTGACAGATACTAATCGAGCGTACCCAACTCGTGAAATAGTTGGACAAGTAGTCTAAACAAGCAAATTGAGCGTTGCCAGCGAGCTCAGCGTGACTGAGCGGCTGACGCGAGTGAGCAGTACTCTGGGATGGAGCCTTCACACATGACGAGACTGAATTACTGGATACCTCGGGACAGGTGGTCTAAGGTGCGAGGGGCAGCGAAAACGTTCCTAGACGGTATGTTGCTTGAGTCGAGCAACTTCACGTCAGTGACCTTAGATTTGAATCTTGAGACTTGACAAGGGGTTGATTGCTGGAAGTTCAGATTTTGGTATACGAAGCTTCTTTTTACTCGAGTGATCTTTTTCTTTTACCGATACAGTCGTTGTGTCGTCGTAGTGACAACCCTGCGATTTTTTCAAGATCAAGTGAGGGTAGAATCACACAACACGCGCTCTTCTCGCCGGACTCACCCGCCGTGTTCAGTCAGCTCGTGACCACGGCCATTGTAACATGCTCGAAACGTCGAGCTAAAGGTGAATATTTACCTAAATAAAATAATACGCGATAAGTCCCGATAAACATTTAGAACATGTGTTCAAATCGCGAAAGTAAAAGATACTTTGATCTTCTTCTTTCTGTGGGACCAAGGCTTGATAGATTATGCAGTATGTACATGTCTTTAGATTTGTCTTTATGTCTCGCCGGAGACTCATAGTAGGCTAAATTTACAGTGCAGGGTTACAGTAGGGGTTTTTATTTTCTTTGATTAATTCACTTGATTGTTAAAATTACAATGTGAGTAAACAGCTTTTTAGGGTTCCGTACACAAAGGAAACGGGACCCTATTACTGAGCCTACGATGTCTGTCCGTCTGTCCTGCCTTTAAACGGCTGTATCTTTCGACCCGTAATAGATAGCTAGTTGAAATTTTGACAGAATATGTAATGTTACGGCGGATTAACTAACAAATCAACACAAAAAAAATGAGTTAAAACGAAAGGGGCGTCCCCATACAACAAACGTATTTTTGTATTAGCTCTAATGTAAAAACGGTAATACGTACAAGCGTCAAACTTGGCATGACAATACACACAATAATGTATAACAAAAAAAAAATAAGTCAAGTGCGAGTCGGTGACAAATTTCTGTTTTATTTCTGTTGTAATTTTTGTTCCAAGCTATGCAGTCATAATTTCTTTATTGAGACGACCTTATTGTAACGTCAACCTTATCATTTCAACGAATCGAAATGCCATATTTTATTAATTTTGAAGTGGGTTTTTAACTTGATCAAAATTTATTAGAACAAGCAAAACAGTTGTTGTAAATTGAGTTATTAGACAGAGCGCTGGCTGACGACGACTTCCGCTGTTGCCTGTAAGCAGGCCCTGTCAGACTCCGAGTCAGTAATCACGGGAACAAATGACGCACACCTGCGCTCGGCTAAACAAATAAGCGGCAAGCACTGACGTATGTTAATTAATTCGCGACGGTAATTGTTTACGAGGAGCTTAGTATGAGATATTACTAGGTTAGGGCCTCGAAGGGGTGAGAAAAGTCACGACTTTGGTGAAGTACAGTTGCTAAGGGGAAGGGATAATTTTAAGTTACATTTATGCCTCACGGTTCTTATGTTGAAAGTATTATTCCTGCCCTTTTTTCTATCGGACTGCCAAGACGGGTACGAAAAATTGACATCGTTTTATGATTGATATTCCGAAAACCCGTACGAAGCGCTTTGATTCCACATTTATTATGCGAACTGCTAGTCTGTGGAACTCACTGCCTGAATGGGTTTTCCTCGTCACTTACAATCTGGGTGTCTTCAAGTCGAGAGTGAATCGGTTTCTTCTAGGCAAGCGTGCTCCATCGTAGACCGCATCGTCGCTTAACATCAGGCGAGATGGTGGCCAAGCGCCAGCCTATCTACTATACAAAAAAATATATAAAAAATACTGTTTTTAACGAGTACGTGTAACATAGGAGCACTTATGTAAAAATGGTGGGTCTAATCGGCGGCCACGTAACTACCTAAAAGTTTCATTAAATTTTAAGCTAAATAATACATTATAACAGCAAGTTTCTTTTCCTTTTATATTTAGATAGCCCGTTGGTCCAGTTGCTAGTGAACCTAATTTCTGAGCGTGGAGGCGTGGGTTCGATTCCAACCTGAGACAAACATTTGTGTGATGCACATTTGTGTTTGTTCTATATCTGATTGTTAATATCTATTTAAGTATGTATTTAAAAATATATATGTACGTATATCAGTCTCTGGCAGCCATATCACAAGCTTTGCTTAGTTTGGGGTCAGATGACCGTGTGTGCAAAAATGGCCCGAATATTTATTATTGTTTTATGATCTCAATACGTAAATATTTTCCAGAAGTTCATTAATTTTTATAACTACTAAGCATACCTTTTGTTATTCAATGGAGGTTGCTCCCCCGCCTGACACGTATATCGTGTCCATAACCGTTACAAAAATACTTAGATTTCTTAAAAGATAAAAGAGACCTTGCAATATGGCGATATTTGAATAATAGAATAGTTTGAGCCGTGTCCCGTAGCCTTCCGTGGCCCTCCGCAGCCCTTCCGAGGGTCCAATGTTGGAAAAAGGTCCACTCATTACTTACAATGTCCCTTTGATGCCGAGTCTGGACCTTGAAAGGGCTTGCAGAGTGTTCAATGTAATATTTATATGAATTGAGAGGCGTACATTTTGATTTTGTAGAATAATTTAAAATTCTTGAAGATGACGGTCACGCGTTCGGAATTAAGAAGGTTGTTAAGAAAGCGCGAAAAGCTGCGCTCACCGGTCAGACCTATCTGTTCTTATTCTTATTCGATAAGTCCTGCACTGGTGTCCCGCTTGGGGTGTAGATCTACCTTTTTGGCACATTACTGAAATTTTAATAACCAATTGGGAATTTAGGAACTGTTTCTTTAAAATAACATTGCGAATGGTTTTGAGCTATTGTCGTACCTATTGATATTTTATAGGAAGGCGAAGGATCGTAAAAACTGTTTAGGTCGATCTCTCAGACTAAAAATTATTAACATAAAAATTCATTTCAAACGTTTGCAATGTCATTTCAAAAAGGGTGCTCAATAGTTTATTTCTTAGTTCGATATTTTATCTTTTTAAATTTTGAAAATGTGCGAAAGAGAAAGCTCTGGCCCGTGAGCGCAGTCTTAAGTATGTGGTTTTCTGATTCTGTAAAGATGTATCGTAGAAGTATGAACATTGAATTATACACTGAAACAATCAAATTCACTGAATTGTAAGCTTTAGATCTGTATTATAATTTATACTAGTTTTTAAATCAACTATAAGGGATTCAGATTTAAGGCTTCATAATTTTGAAATCAAATCCTATATTACATGGCAGAGAGATTTGAAATGTTATTTATAAATTATTAATAAAGCATATTCCCATTTGTATTAATTTAATATACATGTGAGAAATTCAAATGAAAACCGTTGAAATTATGGCGGTAATTTGGCAGCGCGTGTGAGAAAGTGTGTTATTTAGGAGCCATTACGATCTGGCGGCGACTGGTGACGCATGGGTGCGACGTGGTAGCTGGAGACTGGGTTACTTTTAGTTTTACTTTCCAGGGTGACACGGTGCAAGGTGCCTAACCCTGAAATCGTGAAAAAACTCAGCTGTTCCGTAGATTTTTTTTATTCACAGTCTACAAAATCTATAATTATATATATATATATGAAACCGTATTTGCCTTGGTCTGTGCCTTGGTTACGCCGTAACTTGAGAACGATTATACCGATTTCATTCGTCTTTTTTTTTAAGTTTTCTGATGCTTTGTATAAGGTCCTTACGGAAAAAATTATTCAGAAAATTTAACGACGATTTTAACTTCGCGCGTTGTACAGATCTAAGACAAGCCAACGTGTAAAACATGTTGTATTTAATGTATATAAACTAGCAACACTATTGTAACAAAACTGTATATTGAATTGTATTAGCAAACGTCATGTGTATTCGTTGACAGTTGACTGCTGATAACTGTCAACGAACACAGTATATAAGTTGCGGTTGCATTGTAATCGCCTCCTATGTACCTCCTTGTAATCCTCTGCGTTCGCTAACTATAGTCCGGTCAAGCTGTAGAGGCCAAAAGGCCAACAGTAAAAGACAATATAAAAAAAAAAAAAGTATTGGCCCTCTTTCTATGCTCGAACCTCGAAGCGAGAAGAAGTGTAAACGAATTGTGTGTAAAATAGTTTAAGAGGTGATTTCTTGGCCGAAAAGCTTCCAAACGTCTGTCGGGTCAGCTTTTTTTCTTATATTTTTACCCGACTAAGGCAAAAAGAGGGTTATGTGTTTGACAGTTTTTGTACGTATCCATGTATGTATGTATGTTCACGTGTTCCATCTAATCTCCTGAACTACTTATCATATTTTGCCAATGAGGTGTCTATCGACGCGTCTTAATACTCCTCGTGTTATAGGCTATATGATGTCACGCTAAAACCAATATGGCGGATTTTACGATCTAATTTCGCACGTCTATTTTTTGGTAGTTTAAAACGTCACTTCTTAAAAAAAATCGAGAATAAAAATAATTATGTTGTCATCGGACATTGTTTTCCTCTCAGACATCTAGTGGAAGATGCCTTCATTAGCTTTTTTTATGAACTAAGTACGTTTATCAAACCTTAAAACAATAGCAAATAGCATTTGTCTGGTTTTCATAGGACCGATCATCATTATCTGAGACAGTGTTGGTTAGATCGTCACATTCAAACAAGCCACGAAACTTAATCATAAGTCAAGATTTAAACCGCCATAGAAACCGCTCAGAGAGTTCAACAAATAGTGGAATTATTAATGGTAGAGTGAGTTTCAGGATTAATCTCTGAGCACCTCTGGGTTTCATATCTATTACCTGCTCGGGTACACATTGGAGATACGTCCGATCTTTCTAGAATATCTAAATGTAAGTAAAATGTACTGGCAGAGAAAAAATTTACGGTTGAAAACTTGACCAATTATGTTTCATAAATATAAAATTACAAATAATTCTGTAATAATTACGTAGACAAAAATATTTTCTTTATACGATACTGTGCAAGTACCGTTCTTTATCGATCGACAAGTTTGACAAAATGCCATTTGATCCGTACTCGCTATGATCAATTCTATGGCATTTTATTGAATATGTCGATTTGTTATCGATAAGAACGGTACTTGCACTGATCGCAGCATAGGTTTCGTAGGTTGCCGAGGTAGCCTATCACATAAGTCGACACCGGGATTTAGTGACAAATCTCGAAATCTCGGACACAAACAATCTCTCGGGCTTTCTTTCAATTTCCAACTTGAATTTGAGAGCTCCATATGTCCCGAAGCTTGCGAAGTACGTGAGTAATGTGACACCTACTGGCACGAATGTGCACGTAAACTAGTGAATTACAAAAATATCTAGATAGTTCACAAAGTTTTGGAATTTCGCGAATTCACAAAGTCGTAAAGGCTAGGCGGTGGCGTTGTGTTTTCCATCGTACATCGTTGTGGCGCCAGCAAACTTCGTAAAGTATGCGTGTTTTATGAAATATCACAGTCTACACAGCTTGTGGCGATTATGTGCTCTGGGAATTCTGGGATGCTATTCTCAGGCTGATTGAGTATTTATTCTCTGTCATTTGCGATTCTCATTGAAATGGAGACAAGAGTGACCGCGGACTAAAACAATATCGAGTTCGCCAAAATTGCCACCTTGTTAAGTAATGAACTTTTTTAACAAGTTAGTATAGCGTTTGGTTAAAAATTATTTTGCTCACAAACTGGCTTTCAAACTCGGTATTTTGAACGCCAGTTTACGTAGTACATATCAACTGTTGATATAGTTTTGTTTCGGCAAACAAAATGATATGACCGTGTCTGCAAAAATGTCCAGAATGTCCCGAATATTAACAATAAGAAATTATACGAATATTAAAATAAAGGTACTAGATGAGAAGTCAAAACTGTTTTTTTACAAGTCTTTAGTGTTTTTTTTTTTTGTTTCTATATTATGACGTGTCAGGAATGTGTAAGGGATAAATGTATTATTCACTTTACATAAATTTGTTGATAAATCAATAAACACAACAAAGTTTGTTGTTGTTAACAGTTTTGTAGGAGAACTTCCAGAAAGTTACCACCACAACGACCAATGAAAAGATTTTTTAAATCTCCGTAACATTTTTGTCACGATAATAACTTAGTTACTAGTGGAAAATAGAAATTAGAAGCACTAACTTTTTTAATAGAATAATTAGCAAACAAGCGGCGTGTCACCTGATGGTAAGTGGTCACTTCCGTCTAGTCACCTTTAATACCATTGTCAGTGCGTTGTCTACCTTTGAGAACTCTATTCATCTACTCTGTTTAACTAACATTAAACGTGTAAGTTATCCAGCGCGTTATATTGTGGTTAAGCGAGACCCCCCTCGCAGGCGCGGACCAGTTTATTATCTACGTCAGATAGAGTAAAACTGAGGTTACTAAGATAATGGCAATCTTTCCGAGCCACCGATCACAGCGGTTATGTTACGAGGAAAATAGTATTTTACTGCCTTATAGGCGCCATAGCTTAGTAACCTACTTATAATAAGAGCTTATGATCATACACTAAGGTTCAGAGAATTTGGCGACAGAATGTACGAGGAAAGAGTATCAGAAAAACTAGTGATATTTTTATAAGGAAACTAGCAGCGCACCGCGGTAAAACCCGCTTTTTTTCGGGATAGCAGTATATTAGTGCTACTGCACTGTACTGCTAATCCAGGGCTTAAGTTCCACACCAAATTTCATCCAAATATGTTGAGCCATTACGGAGTTGAGTAGAAACATACCTCTACACAATAACTTCAGCATCTATAATATTAGTATGATTTGTTAATTTTTTTCATGACCATGGATACATGGTCTTTCAGTAGTAATATTAATCAAGTTTACATAGTATTGAATAACGTCAAACAAGTCATAGTCATAGTCAAGCAAAGTAAGTCACGGTCAAGTCAAACTAATGCCCCATTAAAGTAGAGAAGGCTTTACATGAGGATTCTATGGAGTTTTGGAAATAACACGAAAAGACATGTTTCGCATCATTATATCACTTTCTCACACTCGAGCACCTTCACGAGCACTTAATAAATAATAATCCACCATTAATACACGTTAAAACTCGAAAAAACAAGTTTAGGAAAATAATACAACGAGCCGACATGTTTTTTCCACGTTGGCGCCAAAATCATATTAGTATGAAGTATGGTAAGTATAGTAAGGTAAATCACGGGCATCCAGTGGATGCAAGAGGCAGGCTGTCGTTCAGTGTGGTTCAGCAGAGGAAGTCTTTTGGCTGATGATGATGATGATGGTAAGTATAGTCATTACCATTTGTCTCAAGCGAATCTTGGCGTATTTCGGCCATATTGCCAGGAAAGACTACGACATCATCTAGAAATGTTAATAGTAACAGGCAAAGTCGATGGAAATCGATGTCGAGGCCGCAGCCCGATGCGTTGGTCCGACCAGATTCGCACCACCCTAGATACATCAGTATACGATGCGTTGCATGTCGCCGAGTATAGGGGAAGATTGGGGAAGATGGCGTAAGATCATAAAGGAGAGACTGATGGGAGGTGCAGTCACGACCCTCAGACATGAGGAGCAGGACGCGAGGAGGGATAGAGTCATTACAAAACTCTACCATACTTTGTGTCGGCAAAGTTAGAGTATGGTAGTAAAAATAGCAACGTGAAAAATTATCTTTTATTAGTTTTGCGATAAAGATTATGAACTCAAGAGACTCCGACGACCACACACCACTTTTCCACTTAAAATATTGAACAAGCCCTTGAAACGTAAAGTGGACGGAATATTTTAATGAATGTAAAGCCGATAAGAGATTCTGGTGGGGACAGTTTGCGAATATAAAATTAACACATCAAAGAGAAATTGGAAGGCTTTTCGGGTTTTTGATTTACATTTCAAAAAGAGCGGGCGCATTTTAAGCTATTTCAGCGCTTTTCAGTGTGGCATCGCCTTGGAGGCAGCTCGTTTAATTATGCCGCGCTTTATGGCAGCTTGATAACAGCTAGCCACTATCGACCTCGTTGTGCTTTCACGGGGATGAGGTTTTCGCATATTAAGCAGCTTCGCCGCACCTTACAATTAGCGGGAAGGACGACGCAGATAAAAGAGAATTCACGTATTATATGGAAAACTAGCTGGGCCCCGCGGTTTCACCCGCGTAGTGATGAAAAATGGTGATGATGATAAGTAGCCTATGTCACTCTCAGGCTCTTGAACTATACCCATGCAAAAATCAGGTCGATCCGTTGTTCCGTTGCAGCGTGAAAGAGGAACAAATATCCTATAATCCTATAATAATAATATTTTGAATTCCTTTTTATACCTAGTCTCTTCGACCAAAATAAAATTAATGGACGGGCCCAGAAGGAGCGCATTTTTGAAGATTACTAAATGAGCGCCAGCGCACACTACGTTTCAGTCAGTTGCTAGCCGTAGGAAGTGCGACACAAAACTATTGTTACATGATATCGAAACATCTGACAAAATTATGCCTTCGTGTGCTGTCTCGAAGTGTAAAAACACAACAAAAAACCGCTATCTATTATATTTTGTAACAAATGTACTGTATCTGGTTATAATTAAGTGTTGAAGTATATGTCCGACGGTTTGACACGTTTTTACTGAGCAAGTTCAATGGTTATGACCCGTCCATTAATTTTATTTTCGTCGAAGGCTAATCTAGTGAATTACTATTTCGTTCCTTTTTATATTTATGACGTTATCAGTGTTCAATATGAAATTTTAATGAAGACACGTAAGATACTAGCTCCGTCTACAAACAGAGGTCTCAAGGTAATGGATCCTGCAGTCAGAAGCCCAATTAACGTATCGTCTGGAGAGCATGCGATGGTGAACGGTTCACTGGGTGTTAACTGGTATGTACACAAACGAGCTAACTCAAGAAAGGACCTACAACTGGGTGTGGCGCTTACATAAAGTGCAGGGAATTTATATGTATTGTATACTCTAGATTTTTTTTCTTCATGTACTAAATTAGTAGTCTTCCCGTGAACATGGTGCATGTAACTGCGCCGAAATATCGGGAGCTCATTCCACAACCTTACCACGGTAAATATCCCGTAAATAATCATATAACTTTAAATAAGTAGTGTCAATTTAGGGATAACAAAAGTGACTGACATAAAAGTTACTTTCCAAGCCAGTAAAAGCTATCCGTCTTACCACAAAAGATTTAAGCACGCTTTAGACAAGTGTTTAGCATATTTTTCGCAGTGAAACAATTGCTAAACACATGTCTAAAGCGTTCTTAAATCTTTTGTGGTAAGACGGTATAAGTTTAACGTGAGTATTTATCTGTCTGTGGCATCGGAGCTCCCAATTGGGTGAACCGATTTAGATTTTGTTTTTTGTTTGAAAGTTGACTTTTAAATTTAGTAATAGGCTTGCGTTAGGCCGCAAACTCGCCTGATGTTAAGCAATGATATGGTCTACGATGGAGCACGCTTGCCTAGAAGAAACCGATTTACTCGTGATTTGAAGACTCCCAGATTGTAACTATCGGGGAACACCTATGCAGCCAGAGCATTCCACAGACTAGCACTTTCTGTACATAAAGCTTTTTTATGCACCTATTCATCTATACCCTAGTGTACACGACAATTCATGCAGTCCCAGAACAAAGCATATCCTGGGGACACCTATGTGGAAAATGTAGTCACGGCGTCAAATCAACAGTGCATGTAAACAAGACAAGATGTTTGCCAGCCTCCCGCATGCCGACGACGTAGTAGGAACTGTGAGTAGGTTTAGGCTAAGTAAACACTACTGACAATGAGCGATAGACTGGGGAATGTGGGTGCTTCAGGATGCATCATTGAATCTGTGACGTTTTTACTACCGCCCGGTGCGAATGTTGCTTGATTTATGACAAACAAGAGTGAATAGGTTTCTTCTAGGCAAGCGTGCTCCATCGTAGACCGCATCATCGCTTCACATCAGGCGAGATGTTGGTCAAACGTAAACCTATTATTTATTTTAGAAAACCTATAAAAAACCTTCATTGAGATGGACATCACTATTCAGTAAAAAAGTTTAATCGTTTTTGTTTTGCACTTTATTCCATCATAGCATCGTAGCATTAATTCGTTTTTTTTTAATGATTGGGTCAATTCACATGATGGAAAGTGACGATGCGGTCTAAGATGAGGCACGCTTGCCCATGATGTGCCTATTCATTATTGTCTTGAAGAGACCCAGGTTGTACCTTATAGGGAACACCGATGCAGGGAGCGCATTCCATTCGTTTGCAGTTTGATTCAAAAAGGAATTTAGGAAACGCTGCGTGCGGACTTTACAAAAGTTCATGACCCATGTAAGGATGGAATCACTGCCTAAATGACCTATGGCGGATACAAGTTGACGGGATCAACTTAAACAGCTTTTGTGCATATTTTACAAAATAAATATCGGTGGAAAAAAAGTGTTTATTAATGGAAACAGCATAGAAAATCCCGAGTAAAACCGCATGGCTAGTCACTATTCGATATAACTGAGGAAATAAAAACCTCAAAACCAAACGTAGGAACGTGGAGAAACACGTGACCTGTGCGCGTGATACGCGTGTAGCGCGTGCTACGCGTGATCGTAGCAACTTGGCGTAGCTTGTATACAACAAACGAAAAACAAAAAAAAACTGTGCATACAACGTTACATCAATCGACACCGGGTTTCTTAAAAGGTACAGATACAGATACGTTATTCATAAATTTTAATATTTAAAAGTCAATAAGTTGTTATGTACATCTAGGTACTAAAATATAATCATAATTTGTCATCAACTTTAAAGTCAAAGTCAAAGTCAAATCATTTATTGCACATTATGCTAAATAGGTGAAACTTATCTAAACACAATGACCCAATTAGGGTATGGCAATTTATATAAATATGGTGCAGAAATATGGAGCGGCCCGATCTGTTTTATAATGTTTTGTCGTGTACTTTAGTGTACATATAGTATATTAGTGTGTATGTTATGTATGTATATATATTTATTTATATTTTATGTGCACCGCCGACCGTTTTTCAACTTATTTAGTCCTGTCCATCCAAAGGTTGACTGGAAGAAATCGCTTTAAGCGATAAGGCCGCCCATTATACTGCCGTATATTTGTTTTTTATGTTAGTTTAAATTTCAATTGTATTTTCGGTGTGTAATTAAGATGTATTGTATTGTATCAACATACTCCTTGACCGAGTAATATGCTTTACTGAGCAATGGTAGCTTTAATCTGGCCTTAAATATGTTGTTGGAAGCTGCATCTTTTATGTTCCCCCGTAGATGGTTGTATATTATAATTGCGCCACCTATATACACTGACTTAACGGACCTTGCAAGTGCGTGAGCAGGTGTTCTCAGCCTGCCCTTGTGTCGTAATGAAAGGGGCAACACAGTGGCCAATTGTTACACTATTTGATTTAAACACTGTTTTAAACTATCACGGTTATTCACTATAGTATAATGATTACTAACGGGACATATTTTGTTTTATAGTGATAACCGTAGCAAAGACTAAGAAAGAGGGTACATCATTTTGTCTGCACCCAACTTTGAACTTTTCTGCCAACCATACGCATTATTCAGTCTTCCCGTGGACATGGTGCATATAACTGCGCCGAAAAATCGGGAGCTCTTCGGGAGATTGGGATTCCTTATAGTACTTAATATGACGTTAAATCAGAAATACACTAGATCAGTGGAAATCGCACACTGTGCGATTCATACGATCTTTCTTGCCTCACACCTGCAAAATGTAGAATGAGCTACCTTCCGCGATGTTTCCGTGAAGCTACAACATGGGGTTCTTCAAAAGGCGAGTTAATACAGTTTTAAAGGGTCGGCAACGTATTTGTAATGCCTCTGGTGTTACAAGTATCCATAGGCGACGGTGACTGCTTACCATCAGGCCCGTATGCTTGTTTGCCACCTATGACATAAAAAAACTAGTTATTCGTCAATGAAACAGTTTTATTTATTTTAGTCTTCATTAATTGCATTTGTACGATATATATTATGAAGGACACAGGATAATTAAAACCTACGCGAGTTTTGTACTACAAGATAGAAAATAGAAAAATATAATATGTACCTGAGCAGCCTTGTTCAATGTTCACCTTGTTGTAAATAAAAAAACAATAAAGTCATGTTCGTTTCTTTCGTCCGAACACAATGGTTTGTTCGGGTCTAAAGATTGTTTTCTTCCGAGCCATTGTGCGGCCGATCGCTGCAGATTGGATGGAAATGAGCCCTGCGGCAGTAACCGAATACCCGATTCTGTTTCTATTCGCACGGAGAATGTACCAGATGGGGTATTGTACCGTGTTTCAATCTCCAGGAATATTTTCCGAATGCGTGTAGTTGTGTTTTAGTGTCGTAAAAATTGCAAAATGATACCGTTTTCATTGTCTCCTACTTTCCGGGATGGATCCATACCACTGGCAGACCATCTAGAGCTACTAGGACTTACCCTAATGCCTACGCTGAAATTTTGAGCCTACCTCGAATCTAAGGCTAAACTGGCTAGCAAAAACTTGGTATCCTAAATAAGGTCAGGCGGTACTTCTCACCGGGACAGTTGTTTTAATTGTATCAAGCACAAGTCAATTCGTGTGTCGTGTACTGCTGCCAGCTATTTGACAGAGCAGCCAAGCACCAGCTGGAAGCTTTAGATTCGGTAGACCGGAGTGCTATGAGCCTGATTGGTGACAACAAACTTGTCGCCAAAAAGTTGCAAAGCCTCGAGCACCGCCGTAAAGTAGCTTGTCTGTTTATTTTCTATCTGATACATTTCGGCGCGTATGCGCAAGAGCTTCATGAACTTATTCCACCCTTACCCTTTTACTACAGGAGAAGTAGAATGACTGCCCACTACCACCCCTTCCTCGTGGAAATTACAAAGATTAGTACTCAACGATTTGGGTAGTCATTTATGATACGTACTGCCCAAGAATGGAACTCCCTGCCGTCCTCCTTGTTTCCTGAGAACTACAATCTAGGCATGTTTAAAGATAGAGTAAATAGATTTCTTCTAGATCAACGTGTTCCACCCTCGGCCGCAACTTTGATTACTATCAGGCGATGGATAGGTGGTCAAACGTAGATCTATTCTATATAAAAAAATACAAACAAGGTTCAGACAAACAAGAGAGATATGGTAAGGTGGCGTAGTGGGTGCGAACGGATGAGGCCTAAATCAGGCATATTACATTACAGTACACACCCGCAGTTTTCAGTCAGATCACAACCACGGCCATTAAGATGGTCGAAATGTCGCGCTAAAGGTACCTATATTTCCTAAATAAAATAATGCGTGTTAAGTCCCGATAGTCATTGGAAACTAACTTAACCTCGTAATAATATTAAGAACGGTGGTTAGACAAGTATATTTTCTGTAGGTATTTTTATCACGTGTCCCGTTCAATGTAGGCGTAAACCGGAAAATATATTTATTTTCGGAGAACTCCCCAAGTTTTATCGACGTTTTTTCCCGCGACGGCTATTTTTCTTTGTTAACGAAATTGAATTCGCATTCATTGCTTTATGAAGGTAATTCTTTCTTTTATTTCGGGTTACTGCGCGCCCCTTTGTACACGAATTTGAATGGTGGCGGCATAAAGCCTCGTGACTGGGGAACTGAAACAAGTTCGGAAAAGCGATTGTGTCTTTAGCTGACACGTTGGTTGATGAACTTTTGTTTTGCTTGTTTAGCTCTTTTTGTGTTGAAAATTGGACAGCGTAGAAAAACTAAAGCAATCTAGAATACATTTTGATAAATTACGAGTATACGTATGGAGACAAATCATCTCGTTAGCAAGGACCTTGTATATACCCTAAAGGGAACTTAGTGACATTCAGGATGTGCGAATGAGATGACAATGACACATTCTTCACTTCTTTTTACCCGACTGCACAAGGAGGGTTCTGTTTTTCGAGTGTATGTTTGTATGTATGATGGTTTCTTTGGCACGCCCTACAGTCTAAACGGCTTCATGGATTTCGATATGTGTGGTGTCATTCGAATCGTTATAAAAGTGGGAGTGGCGTCCGTATAAAAAATTAGAGTGAAAGAGGGAAAATAGCAAATAAATTTTTCAAAATAGACATAGACATAGCCATAATTTATTTGTGGCAAAAAAATACAATAACACAATATACACGGAAAAATTAAATTAAATTAAAAATAAAACTAAATAAGAACTTATTATATCAAAATAGATCTATTAATTTAGAATCCATCATTATGTAGAGTCCACTCAGCAAATTTCAAAAATATATAACACTACTAGGAACTATTCATAGTTTACGAGATAAAGCGGTATGAAAGAACTCTGTATACGACCTATATATACCTACGAGTAGGTATAGATAAGTACACAGCGCGCCGCTGTTACTTTTCAGTTACCTACTATTTATACAATGCAGTCAGGTTATGTATTTTTTATAGGTAATATATTTTATTTGTGCTTAGGTACTTCACGTCAACACATTGGCCGTGTTGGCCCCAAGATAGTTTTCACGCCAACGCGTGTTCCGGGAAAAGTGAAATACGAGCACCACAGACCACTGCCATCAAGGCCAATGTGCGTATGCAGGGTAATATTTTTTCCGAGCCTTTATTGAAAAAAATAAAAGTTAACACTTACACTATAAAAACAATTAGACTGCTCATATACCGTTGCAGGTCTAAAGTCAATCCAAATGTTCAAGCCCACGACCAGTTGGCAGCGTACCCAGCTTGCTGGCGGAATTATCACGCGGTATGGCCAATAATTATCCAACCGATGTTTCTGTTTTTCGGTTTTTTCTAGGCACGCTTGCTTCAACGTAGACCTCATTATTGCTTAAAATCAGTAGGCGCAGTACGAATATTCATTACGAAAAATACGCATCGAATTTCATAGAAATTTCAGTTTTTTTTTTTTTTATAAATTTCGATACGTATTTTACGCATCAAATACTTCAGCTACTTCAATACTTTCAATACTTATACTTTCATCGAATATCAATACTTCGCCCACAGGTGAGGTGGCGGTCAAGCTCAAGCCTATTAACCAATAGAAACGCGAATAAGATGGCAATTGACACATCATTCTATCGTCCTCACCAGTACATCGAGTGAAGTGCCTAACTCAGTGAGTCGTGTGTTTACTCGACGTACGTCGCGGCGACGCTTGTATGGTACAATAATTGGGTTAGTATACGTCGTCTCGACGTCGTCAGCTGGTAATTGGACTTGTTTTTTCGACGTAAAAAATCTAATATCCAACGTTGTACCGTGACGGTTTGTGACATGAAGGATTGTTATTTTGTTGTTTGTTTTTTGTTAGCTTGTTGGCCAAATTCAATTAATAGTACTAAGGTTTTGAATTTAGAATTAGCTGTGCTCCGTAGGTTCTATACAAAGTAGGTATTAATAAAATGGACCTACGACATCGTGAGAGTCGGGCATGCAGTGGTTGCAGATGGCAGGCTGTCGTTCAATATGAAGATCTAAGAGGGAGACCTATGTTCAGCAGTGGACGTCTTCTGGCTGATGATGATGATGATGATTAATAAAATTACCAAAACGTATTATGTGTGAACTTTGCAAGTACATACTTATGCTACTTTAAAAACCCATGTCCTTTTGATTGACACCTCTTTCAACAAACTTAGTGTCTTTTAGAACTCAATTTTGTTTTTAGGGTTCCGTACCTCAAAAGGAAAAAACGAAACCCTTATAGGATCACTTCGTTGTCCGTCTGTCTGTCCGTCTGTCAAGACCCTTTTTCTCAAGAACGTGTAAAGGTATCAAGTTGAAATTTATACTAAATACTTGGGTCTACGGTTTCTTTCGTCTGTAAAAAAATAAAAGTTGTAAGTCAAAGCAATCAAAAGATATGAACGTTTATGTCGCATATTTTGCGATTTCACAGGGGAATCAAAACCTATAGGGTAATTCCCGTTGACCTAGAATCATGAAATTTGGCAAAAAGCAAGGTCTCATAGCACATATATAGGAATAAATCCGAAAGTTACAAATTTGAAGTTATATCATTTAAAAATAATTATTTTGCTAATACAAACTTACATTTTGGAGTTGGAATGTATGGAAGAACCTTATAGTCAACTACAAATTTAAGTTTGTCTTTCAATATTTCAACTTCAGTTAGTTTTTTTTTGGCCTTGCGCTCTGAGGATTCCGTCCAACGGAACCCTCAGAGTACGAGTCCTACTCGTACTTGTCTGGTTTTTATTAGCTAAACTGATAATTCTGCTCATTTTTGTATAGCGTGGCCTTTACAATCACGTTTCAGGTGGGATAAATTTTCACATGTTACATTTCTAATTTTTAAGGCGGATTTAGTCAGAAATAAGACGCTAACATCGAATTTCAGTAGCCTTACTGAAATGTCTGCTTTCAGCAGGCTCTTTGTAGAGCAAACGAACGCAGGCGGTGGACCGGCGCGGCTTCAGTGTGTCTGAGAACCAAACCATTCGGGGCTAAGGCCAGGAACTAAGCGGGAATACATCAACTCTTGTCGTACCTTCATAGTTATTACTGGAACTGCTAGAAGGCTCCGTCTACGATTTCAAGGAACTATGTAAAAATCAATGATTTTTTATTCCGGTTATCCAGGGTATAGGGTTCGTTATACTCATCATTGTGAACAACTTTTATTATGGAACAAAATCTGAAATCACGACAAAAAAAGCAGCTGTTCCCTTCGACCAAAATAAAATTAATGGACGGGCCCAGAAGGAGCGCATTTTTGAAGATTACAAAATGAACGCCGGCGCTCACTTCATTTCAGGCGGTCTCTAGCTATAGGAAGTGCAACACGATACTACTGTTACGAGATAACGAAACATCTGACAAAAAACTGTCAGTGTGCTTTCCCGAAGTGTAAAAACACAAAAAAACAACCGCTATCTATTTTTTGCAACAAATGTTCTGTACCTACATGGTTATAATTAGGTATTGAAGTATATGTCCGACGGTTTTGACTCGTTTTTACTGAGCAAGTTCAATGGTTATGGCCCGTCCATTTATTTTATTTTGGTCTATGGTTGTTCCGTACATTTTGACGAGTGTCTATGACCGTTTTCTCTGGAACAGCTGATTTCGCGATTTCGCGCAGGGTTGGTCCCATAGTAAAAGTTATTCATAATTATAGCACCCATGTGTTGTTGTGTTTAAGCGTGTAAAAAAAGTCAGAACATTCGCTCGTCGTTTCCATGGCCTTATTGTTCAAGCCTCGTACCACACTACCCTTTAGATACTCCTTTGTTAAAGTACACACCCGCTTGATACTGTTGTGCTGCTGATCGAGATTATGAAAGGTTCACCGTTTCTTATTTTTGGGAAATTCACGTAGTTTTCTATAAATCGAACTATGAACTTGTTTTCATTACAGCTAACATTTTCTAGTAGCAAAGAAAACGGTTAAAATAACCGTCACGAGAAGTTTAATAAACGAAATTCGTCTCCTAATTTTCCATTCTTGGAAGTAGAATATTTTATTTATTATTTTTTAATTATTTATTTATTTAAATTTAAATATCTCGAGAAATTACTGCTTATTCAATAAAAAATACATCACAATCGGTGAAGGTGTCGTGTCATCAACATCAGCCTATTAAATGTTCGTCCATTGCTGGATGTAGACCTCTATGCTTGTTGCATCCTCTTGCTACCAGCCACTTGTAGCAGGTCGTCCATCCACCTGGCTGTAGGGCTTCCAACTCTACGTTTGCCGATACGCGGTCTCCACTCTAGAACCCGTCTACTTCAATGGTTGTCAGTTATTCTAAAGATATGGCAAGCCCATTACCACTTCAGCTTGCTAATCCTTTTAGCTATGTCGGATACTTAAGTTCTCTGTCGAATAATTCAATTCCTGATTTTATCTTTCACCGTGTAAACTATATAAAAAAATGCGAGTGAAAACCTTCGTTTCAAAGTCGGTTGATAATTAGCTAGCACATTCCTTCTCAAGTAAGAGTTACCGTATTCTGTCTCGGGTAGCTAGAGATCGCAAAAGGCAGACGACTGGCTATAAATCTTGTCATTCTACGAGTAAAACAATAAAATCGTTGGACGAGAAAATTGAAATGTTTTGCAAAAACATTTATTTATTTAAGGTCGTTCTGTCAGTATAAATATGACAAAGCTTTGACGCAAGTTTAAGTTTGATCAAATTTGCCAACGGGTAAAAACTGGATCAATAGGGTCCCGTTGTTACACGTTTTTTCTTTTAGTTAAAAAGAATTTAAGTTTTAAAAAGAATACTTTTTTACTAAAGATTTTTAGTTGTTATTTTTTTCAATAAAATTTTAGTTTTATCACATTTTTAACTATGCACACAAATTTATCCATTATATTATTATTGAGTCGGCTACTCCCACGCCTATCGCTGACGCCCACAGCGCAAACTCCTAGCCTTATTGATAGTAGGTACGTATAATTTAGAGCACTACATAATTAACTAATTTACGCAGACTGTTCCAGGCTTAGGATTTGGAAATGATTTAGGCAAAATTTGGACAACTTAACACAACAATTAATTAATGTAATTTGTGTAATAAATTATGGATGCAAATCTAGCTAATAATATTTTTTTTTTTTTTTTTTTTTCAATTGTTTTACGTAATTCATAGAACATCATAAATAGGATATCACTTAAAATTGAAAATAATTTGACCGCTACTTTGCCTGGTGTTAACAGACGATTGCCATAAAAAAAATATGCATACACCTTGATTGTAGTCACATTCCCTGAGAGCGTGTGCTCTTCCCTCACGTGAACTCGTAGAAAACTAGTTTTACGAGGGATGGGATGGCGATAGATTGGGTTTTTTTTTGCCACCGAAAATCGCCATAAATGATTTATTACCGCATTTGAAACGCACTTACGTAATAATTAAAAATAGAGGTAATACATGTAAATAATAAATGTTGTTTATTAATTTAAGGATAATAGATAAGTAGGTCTAGTGGGAGGCCTCCCTACGCTACGTCTTCCGGTTCGTGGTCTCCACTCAAGAACCTTTCTTCCCCATCGGTTATCGGTTCTCCGAGCGATGTGGCCTGCCCATTGCCACTTCAACTTGCAAATTTTAACAGCTATGTCGGTGACTTGACGGTCGGATGGACCGACGACATAGTAAGAGTCGCTGGCATCCAGTGGATGCAAAAGGCAGGCTGTCGTTCAGTGTGGGGGTTAAAGGGAGAGGCCTATGTTCAGCACTGGACGTCTTCTGGCTGATGATGATGATGATGATGATGACGATGAGATAAGTAGGTATATTTTTTGGACTGGCAAGGCAAGTGCCTTTATTAACACGCTAACACTAAAAAACAGCGGCAGCCAGTTAGGCGGCGGCGGTAGGCGGCGGTCAGTTGGCAGCGTACCCAGTATGCTGGCGGCATCACCACGCTGAATGACAATGCTTATGTGTTGAGACAGAAACTCGACAGCATTTTGGTCGCGACGCATTAATAATTAATAGTATATACTTTTCTTACATACACAATTCAGAAAGCTATCTATAGTACTTCAACTCATCCGTGAAGAACGCTGACTTGTCTAGACAGTGTATCAGACAGTTTACCTTAGGGGTACAGATTAGAGCCATGTTTACGCTGACGGGGGGACGAGGTGAAGGAGGGGAAGGAATCTAATAACCTGCATTTTAATAAACCGAGGTAAGCATGTTGTGTGCAAGCCAAGTAATATGCAATACGAAGCGTTTTGAGCTGACTTGGAAATATTTGAGCTGAGCATACGTAGCGTAATTTTTGCACAACGTGGTTGGTGCCATAGATATAGAATAAGCTGTTGATAAATTTTTTTAATAAAGTTAGGTTAGAATGGTCTAATCATTGTAAAGTCAATGTTTCGTAATAAAATATATTTATAAGATACCAATTTACTAACTACTAAATGGCCAGTTGAAAGTGCTTAATATTAACTTTTGCTATCATTCAAAGCTTTTTTAGTATGAAAACTGACGTTTTCACATTTTTTATTTATCCTACTTAATATTATAAACGCGAAAGTTTGTATGTATGGATGTTTGTTCCTCTCACGCTGCAACGGAACAACGGATCGACCTGATTTTTTGCATGGGTATAGTTCAAAAGCCAGAAAATGACATAGGATACTTTTCATCATCATCATCATTACAATTTTTCATCACTACGTGGGTGAAACCGCGGGGCGCATATAGTATGCAATATAATCAAATTACAGCAAAGCTATCATTGTAGAATTAGCCTATGTCACTTTCTGGCTCTTGAACTATACCCATACAAAAAATCAGGTCGATCCGTTGTTCCATTGCAACGTGAAAGAGGAACAAACATCCATACATCCATACATACAAACTTTCGCGTTTATAATATTAGTAGGAAAATATCAGCAAATGCGAGAAAAAATTCTATTACCAAAAATGTATTAGAATCTTGGATATTATTATATTTATCTATGATATTATATACAACTTATCGATAAAACTGTTATTTTACTAATAAAAATATAATAAACTAGCGGTCCGCCCCAGCTTCGCACGGGTATAGATTATAGCCTATGTCACCCGGGGATAGTGTAGCTTCCCAACAGCGAAATAATTTTTCAAATTGGTTCAGTAGTTTCGGAGCCTATTCAATGCAAACAATAAAATATTTCCTCTTCATAATATTAGTATAGATACCGAAAAAGTAAGAAAAAAAGCACTGGTATTATTATAGCAAAAATATTAACTTAAGCTTATATTGAGCACGGTTCACGCAAGAACAGATGCGGATATAGTCGGAGATCTGGAGGATACTTTTTATTCCGGAAAATTTTAC
Organism: Agriopis aurantiaria; assembly: GCA_914767915.1. Taxonomy (NCBI): domain Eukaryota; kingdom Metazoa; phylum Arthropoda; class Insecta; order Lepidoptera; family Geometridae; genus Agriopis; species Agriopis aurantiaria. The sequence continues at coordinate 1,084,480 of OU611983.1, read as the reverse complement.
AGTTCCCGAGAGAACGCCTACGTGGGTGAACTCATGAGACACCGCTTCTCATGGCTTATAAAATTTTACCAATTTCTATTTCAATTTACCTTTCTCTTTAAAAACTTCATCATTCTACAAAATAAACTTTTTGTGGCTTTTACAGCAAATTCGACTTGTTTAAATGAGAAAGTTTAATAATTATAAAGCCTATACAAATGGACCGAGACCTGATTTAAGCCAGAACATAAATAATCCACTGAGATAAGTTTAATTTATTCCAGTACTTTTTCTATGTTACCCTGATTACATCAGTTCTAAATTTCTGTGCCCAGAGGATCAGAGTTGAGGTAATTTCAGATATGAAACTGAAATGAACTTGGCTCGAAAAATGTTCACAATATTGTATAGCAGGCAGCCCATACTAGAAATGTAATTTTAGGTTGCTACAATCGCAAATTGAAATAGGCATGATTCCTAATGTTTAATTTATTACAAATAACCGGCTTAGTGATGAATATAAATAAATACATTACACATACTGAAAAAATAATTTGAATTGGCTGATAAATCTCTGAGATATGAGTATTTAAAGTTTTAGGTGGGGATAGAGAGGGGATGTTCTATCCCTTTCTCGCAAAGCGTGTGTTAGTATAGCATTTGTATGGCGCTCCTGAGCCGTTTAATTTATTTATCAGGCACTAATAACAGATCACAGGACATACACAGGTTACACAATGAAGTGTTGTGTGTATTGTTAATGTAAAATATTTTGTTTAATGTGATAAAATGGCATCGACACATGAAAAAATAAAAAGACCTAGACCTAGATATAAAATAACATGTTAGTAAAATATTAAGAAGAAGGAAAAGAAAGAAAGACGACGGTAGAGACTGAAACTAATTTACAGTATATAAGAATAATAAGAGAAAAAAGGCATGAGAATAATATTACAAAAAACTTACTTTATCATTCAGAGCGTCTGACATGCGTGACCAAAATGGTGGCGTGTTTCTGGCTCAACACAAAGGATTGCCATTAATAATGCCGCCAGCATGCTGGGTACGCTTCCAACTGGTAGTGGGCTTGAGCTCTTTAGACTTTAGACCTTTAACAGTCTATGGGCAGTCTGTTTTTATAGTGTTAGTGTTAGTTTCTACTACAGGACAAGTAGAAAAACGGCCCACTACCACCCATACATTGTGGATTTTCCTTGGATACGTACACGTTTCGAATCCACGTTTCTAATCCGTACAGCCAAGGATTGGAACAACCTGCCAGCTTTCTTGTTTCCTGAGAGATATAATCCGGGCCTTTTCAAGGCCAGAGTAAATAGGTATCTTCTAAGTTTGCGTGCTTTATCTTCGATCACATCGTCGCTTACAAACAGGCGAGTTGGTGGTCAAACGCGGACTTATCAGCAAAAAAATCTTGTATTGTAACTATATTTGAGCAATATCTGCATGTAGAACAACGCTATAAAGAACTTTACAAGTCCGTAAGTAAATCGCAGGGCGGGGTTAGGGCGGCCGGCAGCGGCAGTGGCGGACGAATTATTATTTTTATTGCCCTAATAATATAGCCACTCGGGAAATTAATTAAGTACAAGCTGTAAAGAAAACGCAACGGGGAAGATAAACAGGAATAAAAATACTCTGAAATGTTGATGTTTTCCATCTATATATAATAATGAATCCCTATTTAACTTGGTCCCGCCATAACTAAATAAATAATAACAGGAAAATTGCACAGACAATTGGAAAATTTCAGAAAAGTTTACGATTTTTCTTCGCGCGTTTGACATTTTTGTGACTGGACCTCTGTCAGGTCAGCTAGTCTATACTAATATTATCACAGATCATTATAATGAGAAAAGATTTGTTTATTTGTTTGTTTGCATTGAATAGGCTCCGAAACTACAGAACCGATTTGAAAAAATCTTTCGCTGTTGGGAAGCTACACTATCCCCGGGTGACATAGTGTTGTAGTATTCGTCAAATCAAACTTTTTAGTCGATTACTATTGTCTGTACGATTCATTGTGGCACCTTACTAGTTTATCTATACTCTATGACAAGTAATGTCTATTTGCTCGCTCTCACATATATTCTTTCTCTCTCTCTCCGAATTGCAAAATGTCTGCTGCGTATTTTGTGCTTCTTTATAAGTTTAAATAGAATAAACAGTTTAACCCAAAATATAACTACTATTTTGAATATACCTCAACAGGTTAAGGGCCCAGACCCGCTAAATAAACAAATCAGTGTTAAAAATTTGTTCATTAAAAACGTGGTTGAAAAGTACATAACCTCAAAAACACGTGCACGCCGTGACCGGCGAAAAATCTTTGTGAAATGGGGTCAAATAATACAATGACTCTAATAGAAAAGCTCACTGGACGCAATAATTACGCCACATGGCGATTTGCTGTCCAAAGCTACATGGAACACGAAGATTTATGGACGTGCGTGGAGGGAAGTGAAAAAGATGTCAAACGAAACACAAAAGCAAAGTCAAAATTAATTTTACTCGTCGATCCTATCAATTACATACATGTTCAAGAAGCTAAAACGGCAAAACAAGTGTGGGAAAACTTGGCAAAAGCATTTGATGACAAGGGATTGACTCGACGAGTCGGTTTGCTAAGAGAATTGACTAACACCAGTTTAGAAAGTTGCCAAAACATTGAAGAATACGTAAACAAAATAATGACGACTGCACATAAACTTCGTAATATTGGATTCATCGTAGATGACGAGTGGTTGGGCACTTTATTATTGGCAGGGCTGCCAGAGGTGTATCAGCCCATGATAATGGCCCTTGAAAGTTCAGGTGTAGCAGTCACGGCTGATTCGGTAAAAACAAAGCTTCTTCAAGATATACGAGCCGAATCAACAGCATTATTTGTAAATAAAGGCAACAATAAGTCGCAGACACAGAACAAACATTATAACAACAATAATTATAATGAAAAGAAAGGTCCAAGATGTTATGTGTGTAACAAATATGGACATATAAGCAAAAACTGCAGAAACAAAAAGAAAGAGAAGCAAAAAGAAGACACTGGATATGTGGCTGTGTTCTCCGCATCTACAAGTAATGATGGTGGCTGGTACATCGACTCAGGAGCATCTATGCATTTAACAATGCACCGAGACTGGCTCTACGATGAAATTTCACCTCCGATTACTACGATAAAGGTAGCCGATGACAAGAAACTACCTGTGAAAGCTTGCGGAAAGATAAATTTGGAAGTATTGAACAAAAAGGGTGAAACGAATACAATCCAAGTTCAAAATGTACTATATGTACCTGAGTTAGCTACTAACTTGCTATCAGTTAGTCAGATGATCCGAAATGGCTGTCATGTACAATTTGACAAACAAGGCTGTAAAATATTGAACCAAAAGAAAGTTCAAGTGGCATCGGCAACCCTAGCTAATAACATGTACCGGCTTAACACTCAACAACAAAAAGCATACATGTCTGAAGGGAACAAAAATGATGCCTTCTTGTGGCATCAAAGGATGGCTCACTTAAATTTTGATGATTTAAGGAAACTATCTGACAGCACAGGAGTAAAAATTGAAAATAAAGAAAAGATGGTGTGTGTTACCTGCTCCGAAGGAAAACAGACGCGGAATCCCTTTCCAGTGGATGGCTCCAGAGCGCAGACAAAGCTAGAAGTTATTCACTCTGACCTGGTTGGACCGTTGGAAACACCATCACTAGGAGGAGCTCGATACTTCGTCACCTTCATCGATGACTATACAAGGAAAGTATATGTTTATTTTCTAAAGAATAAATCAGAAACTTATGAGAAATTCACTCAATATAAAGCATTAGTGGAAAATCAACTTAATTGCAAAATCAAAAAGCTCCGAACTGATAATGGCACCGAATATCTAAGTAATGAATTTAAATCACTTTTAAATAAGTCTGGAATAATACATCAAACGTCAACCCCATTTACACCACAGCAAAACGGTCTAGCAGAAAGAATGAACCGTACATTGTTAAACAGAGCTAGATGTATGCTTGTAAATGCTCAATTACAAAAGCAGTATTGGGCAGAAGCAGTCGCTACTGCAGCATATGTAACAAATAGATGTCCGACGCGATCATTAGACTATGCTACACCAGAGGAGAAATGGACGGGTAAGAAACCAAACATATCACATATGAAAATATTTGGTTGTCAAGCAATTATGAAAATGCCTAAGGAAAAAATAAAGAAATTAGATCCAAAATCAACTAAATTGATATTTGTTGGATACTGTGAAAATACAAAGGGATACAAATTATTTGATCCAAAGAATAGAAAAGTATTGATTAGCAGAGATGTAATATTTTTAGAAAATTCAGTGATAAGAAATTATGCTTTATTACCGTTATCGGAGAATATTTCAGAAAATACTGATGAAAATGTAGATACCTCTCGAGATGAGTACGAAGAGTTAAGTGATGACTCTTACCAGTCTCCTGATATATCTGAATATCTACCAGACGAGTCTATCGTTTCAGAAATACCTAAAAGTGTAATAACGACAAGATCTCAAAGCAAATTAAGTAAAGTAGGAAAAACTTACTTAACAGCACAACCTGTAAATAATAAGATAACGTGCATTCCAGAAACTTACAGTGAAGCTACATCACCAGAGTGTGCTGATGCAGAAAAATGGAAACAATCAATAAAAGAAGAGTTGAAATCACACACTATAAATAAAACCTGGAAGTTAATTGAGAAACCCCCTGGAGTTAAACTGATTGGCTGCAAATGGGTGTTCCGTATAAAGGACAAACCTTCGGGTCCTCTTTACAAATCAAGACTGTGCGCCAAAGGGTGTGCGCAAAGACATGGACTAGATTATACTGAAACATTTGCACCAACAGTAAGATATGACTCTGTACGTGTATTGCTCACAGAAGTTATACAACATGATCTTCAAATGATTCAATTCGATGTGAAGACAGCGTTCCTGTATGGAGACATCAGCGAGGAAATTTATATGACTCCACCGGAAGGTTTGAATACAGAACCAAACCAGGTATGTAAACTTTATCGTTCACTATATGGCTTGAAACAAGCACCAAGGTGCTGGAACAATAAATTTGATGCAACTTTGAAGAAATTTGGATTCCAAAATAGTCATGCGGACAGATGTGTCTATATTGGGAATGTAAATAATGAGAAAATTTATTTACTATTATATGTGGATGATGGTATTTTAATTTCAAAACGAAAGGAAACTCTACTTAATATTCTGTCTGAATTAAAGGATAATTTTGAAATTAAATCATTTGAACCAAAAGTGTTTGTTGGCATGGAAATAGAAAGAACAGACAGACATATCTTCATTCACCAGTCGAAGTACATCGAGCAACTGTTGATGAAATTTAATATGTCTAATGCCAATGGCACTCAAATTCCAGTCGACCCTCACACAACATTAGAAAAGAACGCCACAGCATCCGTTGCCAGTCTACCCTACAGAGAAGCAGTTGGCTCGCTAATGCACCTGGCAATCGTGAGTAGACCAGACATCATGTATGGAGTGAGTCTGGTAAGTCGATTTTTAAATTGTTATGATCACACACATTGGGATGTTGTCAAGAAGATAATGAGATACCTAAAGGAAACTAAAGACTATGGCCTATGCTACACATCATCCCAGGAAAACAAGGTAGAGGCTTACTGTGATGCAGATTATGCCAAAGATATTAGTACTAGGCGGTCATTATCTGGATATGTCTTTATGAAAAATGGTGCAGCCGTAACATGGGCAACACAAAGACAACAAAGTGTCTCGTTGTCTACTACTGAAGCCGAATACATGGCCGCTTGTTTATGTACAAAGGAGGCCATTTGGATTAAAAGGCTATTACTAGACATCGGTGAATTTAATCAAGATTCAGTGTGTTTAAATATTGACAATCAAAGTGCCATTTGTTTAATTAAGAATATAGACAATCATAAGCGCTGTAAACACATTGATGTTCGGTATAATTTCATAAAAGAGAAATATGTAGAAAAACAAATTCATTTAAACTATGTTTGTACTAAAGAGCAATATGCTGATATTTTTACAAAGGCTCTATCTAAACAACAGTTTCAGTACCTAAGATTGAAAGTTGGTATTATTAACATAAATATGTAAGATTTAAACTATTGATATAAACTCTAGTAGAAAGTAATAATTTCATGGTACTGATATTAAAAATAATTGTTTAATTATAAGTATATGCTAGTTTAGTGAGAGCGTTATAATTATTTAATATGTATTATATTTGAACATGTATAACTTTGAAATAAGGTTTAATTTTGGTGAGAGTGTTGTAGTATTCGTCAAATCAAACTTTTTAGTCGATTACTATTGTCTGTACGATTCATTGTGGCACCTTACTAGTTTATCTATACTCTATGACAAGTAATGTCTATTTGCTCGCTCTCACATATATTCTTTCTCTCTCTCTCCGAATTGCAAAATGTCTGCTGCGTATTTTGTGCTTCTTTATAAGTTTAAATAGAATAAACAGTTTAACCCAAAATATAACTACTATTTTGAATATACCTCAACACATAGGCTATAATATATACCCGTGCGAAGCTGGGGCGGACCGCTAGTTTTAAATAAAGATAATTTATTTGCACAAAACACGAGTAAATCATACACACAATCAAAAACGCATGCACAATAGGTGGGTTAAAATATTAGTCACTTTGTATCATGTTTTGCCTAGTTTGTAGGCGTACAAATCTAGAGAGATGGTATAAAATACCGTAAATATTATTTATATAAAAAAGTATTAATTAAATTAACTGTCGAAATAATTTCAATAGTTAAGATATAATATTATTAATTTAAATCATTTACAGATAGACATAAATGATTTTCTCATGAATTTTAAGAGTTCCGTTTAGTTTTGCCGTATTCGTTTGTCTGTTCGTCTGTATGTCGCGGTCATTCTACTCACAGACTATAAGGTGCTGAAAGGCACACGTTTATATAGTTATACCCGTTACAAGGGAATACCTGTCTATCTATCCTTTATTTAATTTAAAAAAAGGCGTTCGTTGGTAAGTGCATCACTTGAGAACGGCTGGACTGATTTGGGTAACTATTTTATTTAAATGTTTTAAAGGAAGAAAAAAAAACGTTTCCAGGAAAAAAAAAATATTTAGGGAAAAACTGAAAGTGCTTTTTCCCATGAGATTTTTGTAAATTATTTTGTATTTTTTGTACAAACGCAAGACCATAACTCAAACTAATTTATTGAAATTTGGCAGAACAACGTCTGTAGGGTCCGCTAGTAGGTACATGTTTTTTTTTTAGTTTTTTTTAATTTATTTGTAATGTAATATGTAATATATATGTAATAGTAATACAAGCGACGGGCCATCTGATGGTAAGTAGTCACCGTCGCCTATGGACACCTACAATACCCGGGGCATTGGCGGTGCGTTGCCTACCTTTGAGGACTCTATTCACTCTTCGCTTGAAGCAATTGAGGTTATATTTTGGAGGAAAAGCCGTAGGTGGTAAGCCATTCCACAACTTACAGGTACGTGGCAGAAACAATCGATCAAATCGAACAGTGCGACACACGGAATCTGACATGGCTAATTGTCGCGACACGCACGTAAATTTTTATTTATGAGACAACTAGCTGTGCCCGCGGCTTCACCCGCATTTCCTCCGAGTTTCTTCTGCATGATAAACATAGAAACACGCAATTTATTTTACTGATGCCGGAGTAATCGACGTTCATACAAATTGAAAATTTGAATTCAAAACCTTCCTTCTTTTTCAAAGTCGGTTAAAACCCCGGAATATGTCTGCAGTGGGCCCCAAACTAGACTAACTCTGTATCTTTGGTACTCAGAGATATGAAAGAATAAATATTTTCAGATTTGCGCTGACAATGTGTAACACGGTTTCCGATTGGCGCGGATGGCAGTAAAACAGACTCGTATGCTGTGACGGCAAACATTATTATGCTCTCTTATGCCGTCATGTTTCACATCTGCCGGATGTCCCGTGACGGCCTATTTTTTTAAACAAATAAACCAAGTATTACATGAGTAATGTTATACATGGGAAAGTGAGAGGAAAATTAAACAATTCAAGAGTGCGATCTATGCACTACATTTGCGTACAAAATGCAATTATAATATTAATATCTGTGTAAAACATTCTCGAAATTTCATATTCTCCCTTATCCTGGAAGGTAAACCTTTGAAATTACAATAACATAAGAAATATCTGGGGACACAATATTTCTTGCGGTCCATAAGGCCCTCATTCCGGTCGAGAGTGACTTCAAAGCAAATTGCTTTCTCTACAGAGCTGGCAAACTTTTAAAATATGCGGAAAAACTGCTTTTTTTTTACAAACAAATGAAAAAGGAATCAACACTCGCGATACGCAAGTAATTACGGTATAAACGACGTTTGGATTGTTCGTCCCTCGAAAGTTTGAGTCAGGGGCTTAATGGCTGTTTATTTTGTTGTGCTTGTAGCGGTTTTAAAACACTTCATTGCAGCTTTTTAACATTCACCTTAAATTACACAAACATTTCTTGTAGGAAACTGAAGTCTCACATTCATCCTTTTCTTCCAAAATGTACCGTACCTGCAAAAGAAAGAGATAGACATTAGTTTCGAAGTAGTTAAATTAGTAGGTAAGCGAAACAATAATACCAATTTTCAAGTTTCGCAACGTAAAGCCAAGCTTTCCACTTTGAACTTTTTGAAATTGAAACGGCCAACAACACGCCGAGGATATCGTTTTCAATATACCTAAATCGAGTACGTCTTCACTACAGCCAGGGGGCAGTATCACAACTATATACGGATTAGGTTCGTTCAAGGAACATAAAAAGCACCTGGCTTAATAATGCGTATACGTAGACAGGGTATTTTTTTGTGTCTTTCATTCGGGACATGCTCATTCGGGACATGCAGGCAAATGTCATGCGACACACTAACGAAATATTTGTATTCGTAAAAACTTGTAAAATGGAAAACAAATTAGAAAATAAAATTTTAGCACACAATGCACACATTGCTACTTTTCAAAAAATCGCCTATGCTACCCGGGGATAGTGTAGCTTCCCAACATTGGAAGGATTTTTCATATCGGTTCAGTAGTTTCGGAGCCTATTCAATGCAAACAAACAAACAATCAAATCTTTCCTCTTTATAATATTAGTATAGATTACAATAGATTTAAAAAAAAAACATGCTTCACTTCAATATCTTCTCTTTACGAAGGACACTATCTCATTTCATTTTCATATAATTGAGTTACTGCTTACAAATTATATTGTTCCATCTTCAGTGCTTGAAACAAGAAGCTGCGAAAGGCCAAGCAATTCGGGGCGCATTCGATTTTACTGTCTCATGAAATATGGTCTGATATTTGAGCAAACATTTTGAATATTGGAATGTTACGAAACTACACGGAAAGTGCGCATTGTAGTTCTTCTGTTAGTTCATAGAATAGATTCATATTGTATTTCAGTGTTGTCATGAACTGCATTCTCTATTCATGACATCTTTACCCGTAGAACGTATGCGCCGGAGTTTATATTTTTTATTTCTTTGGTTAATATGTGGAAATTCACCGAATTTTCCGGTTTCTAAAGAAAAAAATAATCGCATTTGGCCCATAGTAGTTGTAATGGTTAATTGTAGGTTGCACCAGTAGGATAGATAGATAGATAGATAGAAACTCTTTATTGTGTACACCAGAAATAAAAATTACAACACGATAGAAAACGCTTACGAGCTAGTGCCACAAGTGGCGAGTGTAGGAGTTAAAGTAAAGGTTTGACATATTTGACAATAACAGTAATGCTGACTTTAGCAGTTACTGTGAAATGCGTTGAACCAGCGTATTAACTAGCATAGTTAAAGATACCAGGGTTGCGTCAAATCAAGTCAATGGCACCTTATTTACCCCAGATACATAGCAAAATTTTTTTATGCATTTGACAGATATTTAACATAAACAATAGCGAAGCGTGGGCAGTTACGGTTAAAAGTTAAAGTTATGACGTCATTTGTAATGTGTGAACTTATTTTTATTAATGCTTAAAAAACAATTTTTTTTTCTTCCATAATAAAAAATTTGTCTATTGTCTATGGTGCAACAATTTTTTTGCCTAACCGGTACTTTAACTGAAATGTCAATGTTTGTTAAAGCTAAAGTAAGATGGTGCAACTCACCCTTACGGTTTTTGCGTTAAGCGGTATAGTATTTTTTTTTATGAAACATGAAGTCATTTCATTTCTTGAATTGGAAAAATTCCTAAAGAAAATGGCATGTCGTTTTTATACTTATGATTTGGCTTGTTGATAAAGTTATTTTTTTAACTAATTATTAATATTAATTATTTTGACATATTTATAAAATAATATAATTTTGCACGCCCTTTCCCTTAGGGCTGTTAATGTATGAACATTTAATATGTTAAGACCTTGAATACCTATTAGCAAGCAAATAAAAACTTTGACTTTGACGTTAATTTAAGCACGGACGATAACTGTACTAAGGCATATCTCCCTTGTTTGTCTGATCAGAGGTCTGTAAAGTAGTATATTTTTATATAGGAATAGATTTTACGTTTGGCCACTAACTCACCAGATGGCAAGCGAAAATACAAAGAAAAGTGAAAAGAAAAACCTGATAAAATATATGTACGAAAAACCGTCACTGCTTTATGGTTGATATTCCGATAACCCATACGAAGCGCTTTGATTCCACATTTTTTTGCGAACTGCTAGTCTGTGGAATGCGCTGCCTGAACGGGTGTTCCCAGATGGTTACAATCTGGGTGTCTTCAAATCACGAGTGAACCGGTTTCTTCTAGCCAAGCGTGCTCCAACGTAGACCGCATCATCGCTTAACATCAGGCGAGGTAGTGGTCAAACGCAAGCCTATTATTTATTTTTATAAAACAGTGTTTCATGTTCACTTCAGTGATGCCTCTGATTCTGCCTCCACAGCCGCAGTAAGTGAGAACTGCATGTTTTATTCATTGTTAGCGTTCACAAAACGCTGGCGCGACTGTTTCTAGTTAGACCGGCCTTTATCACGGAAATTGTTAGTCTCGGGAGAGAGAGACGAACAGATTTCAGCAGAGGCAAAAGGGAGTTAAACATTTAATTGAAGTCTACGCGTAGGAAGTCGCGGGCAACAGCTAGTGTATCAATAAAATCTTTTTTCACAGAAGTATTTCCTTAGGCATTAAACGAACTAATAAAATGCTAAAGGAAGTATTATGTGACATATAAACACAAAAACAACATTATAATGATGAAATAAGTTATTACTTAAGATAAGTACGTACATAAGAACAGTCAACGGTCTTAACATCAGACGAGTCGGCGGTCAAACGCAAGCCTATTACTAATAATAAAGATGTATTGCAAATTATTTTTATCCCCATTATTATTGCGTTATTATTAGAAACTAGCTGCGCCTCGCGGTTTCACCCGCGGTGTGATGAAAAATGGTGATGATGATGATGAAAAGTAAACTATGTCACTCTCCAGCTTTTGAACTAAACCCATGCAAAAATCAGTTCGATCCGTTGCTCTGTTGCTGCGTGAAAGAGGAACAAACAAACTAACAAACCAACAAACTTTTTGCACTTATGATATTAACTAGCTGCGCCCCACGGTTTCACACTCGTAGTGATGAAAAATGATGATGATGATGATGAAAAGTATGTCACTCTCTGGCTCTTGAACTATACCTATGCAAAAAAATCAGGTCAATCCGTTGTTCCGTTGCAACGTGAAAGAGGAACAAACATCCATACATCCATACATACAAACTTTCGCGTTTATAATATTAGTAGGAAGTATGATGACTAATTTCTATTACATCAGTAAACCTTAGTTAGTAATGGTAATCATAGTTTAAGTGAAGTCTGTCACTTGCGACAGAGTGCGACACAGCAGCTGCGACATAAACTCACATTTCCAGCACTCGCTCGATATGGCTCACTAAACGTTCCTGGATGAGATACGCAGCTTCTTAACACATTTTATGTAGCGAGCCAGCTGTGCCGCGCGGTGCTTGGGGACGTCGGGAGCTGACAACATTTGTTTATTCACCGAATTTGGTGGTTCACTATATGAATATGAATAGCAACGATCTATATTGAATTCACTGATGAATGGGATGGAAAGTAAGTGACATTAGCGTCGATTCTGTCATACTACTCACTAAACTAAACCAATCTGACAGGACTAAAATTATCTGCATCTCTTTTTAATTTTAATATGTCAGAGAAGGATGACAACAATTTTAGAGCTGTCAAATTTAGTGAAGTTTAGTTTAGAGTACATCAGAATCGATGCCAGTGACGTTAATTCTGTCATATTCGGAACATTTTTGCACACAAAGTCACCTGACCCCAAACTAAGCAAAGCTTATACTATGGCTATATCATTTTCTTAACTGAACTTGACAATTCTAAAAAGATTGCCATCTTTTTTCTCACATTGAAATTTGGTTTAGTTTAGAGAGAGAATACAATATAATCGATGCCACTATCAGAAATGAGGAGATCCGTATACGAACGAAAGTAACCGACATAGCCCACCGGATTAGCAAGTTGAAATGGCAGTGGGCAGGGCACATAGCACGCAGAACAGATGGCCGATGGGGCCGAAAGGTTCTCGAACGAAGACCACAGACCGGTAAACGCAGCGTAGGACGTCCACCCACAAGATGGACAGACGACCTAAAAGAGACCGCAGGGAAACGCTGGATGCAGGCCGCTTCCAACCGGCCCTTTTGGAGATCGATGGTGAGGCCTATGTCCAGCAGTGGACGTCCTCTGGCTGAAATGATGATGATGATGATTGAACTTAAATACTGCATACACGTTTAGTTTGTATGTATGTCATTCTAAATACAATATGGCGGACTCCCAAAGACGGTGGATCAGTTATTTTTATGCACCCCCAAGAAGTATAGGAAACCATGGGGACTGCAGACAGAAGTGAAAACTAATACGTCACATTAGCATGTCGGTGACGCGAACCCATAAGTTTTGCCCAAATCACTCAACGCGGCACAAAGTTTTCACTTCCAAAAAGTAATTAAGAACATTGAGCAGCCTAGAATTCATCCCTGGAACGCTTATTAGTCATCCGGAGCGTGTAACTCCGCGCTGAAACGTCCTCCGGAGAACAACAATTAATTGTTGCAGCTGGGACAGGTTTGTTCTGCGCGTGCTGAAGTGGAAACTTTCATTGAGCAGGTGCATGTTTAACTAGCCGAAAAATATTATTAAACGGTCGCAGAATATTACATAATAACTCTTTTATGAATAGCTATTTTGACCACAGCTAACCTGGGCCCCGATTCTACTAACCCAATTGTTTTTAAATTGAAATGGTTTCAATTTTAATTTTTAAATAATTGCCTCAAAATTGAGTTTAAATTTTTTTTTATACTAGAAAATTACCACCACCTAATATTATAACTCAGTATAAAAAAAAAAACTGTCAATTAAGTGGTAATTATAAAAATATATATATTGAAACTTTTACAATTTAAAAACAATTGGTTTAGTAGAATCGGGGCCCTGATGTAAAGTGACGGTGTGAGCAAATGAAACACGCTTAAACGTGGAAACGCAAGTGGGTCTAAGTAGCTCATAGCTTTAAGAAGCGGAGTCAGGTTAAATCCCGACCGTTTTAGGGTTCCGTACTCAAAGGATAAAAACGGGACCGTATTACTAAGCCAACATTTTCTGTCTGTCTGTCCTAATTGAAGTTGCCTGAGTGAATTACCAGTTGAAATTTTCACAGAGTATGTAATGTTACGGCGGATTAGCTAACAAATAACGGTGTCAAATTTCTGTTCACCACCGATTCTCGTACGATCACCGAAGTGAAGCAACGTCGGGAGCGGTCGGTAACCTCCTGGGTGATGATGGGATTTTGTCTTTTTGCACAATTTTTTTGTACTTTAGTAGCTAACAAGCTTTGTGGTTGTATGGAACCCTCAGTGTGCGAGCCATTGTATTATTTATTTCCATACATTTCAACATCAACAAGAAATTACTTCCGATATCATCAAGTCGTGATGTAATTTTTGAAGGCAAATTTTGTTTTATCATAAACTAGCGACCCGCCCGCCCGGGGCGGGTCGCTTGTTATATATATAAACCTTCCGTGAAAAATTATCTAACTGATGGTGAAAACCGCATCAAAATCCGTTGCGTGGTTTAGGAGGAATTAGCGGTTATACAGACACACGCGGAAAGCGACTTTAATTTATACTATGTAGAGAAGAGATAGAGAAAAGAAAACACATACCATGATGACTTCAGTTCATTAGAGTACGAATCGAGCGCACCAGTCGTCCAGTGTGCCACTCGGTTCATATTAAGTTCGGTCACGAAGCCTCACGTGTTCACCCTCTAGTTAGCTGGTTACTGCCGCCTCTTGCCACCCAATTCCAAGAGCAGTGTTAGCGAATAGACGGCGGTCTCCACGCTCTATGGCTGAACTTCATGAATGGCTAAGTGCAATTTGCTCGAGTTGCGGGATCTTGTTATTTTGCAGATTTGCATGGATTAAATGCTGTTGCTACGTCTTAGTAAATTGAACTACGATCACTTGTATAGGTAGGTTAAGAAATAATGTGCAGTACCGCTATTCACATGACTTTCGACAAATTTATCCAAACTAAAATCAAATAAATTATGTATAGAACCTATACACCTGACGAAAATCACCATGAACAAAACGAGTAATATAAACATGTATTTTACTTTTATTAAAGTTTGCTGCCATGTTTTTGCCTTTTTACATGCCTTTGACTGCCTCGGTGGCTCTGGGCGTGGGTTCGATTTCCACCTAGGACAAACATTCATGTGATTAACATTAATTTGTTTTTGTCCTATATCTGGGTGTTAATATCTATTTACCTAAGTATGTATTTAAACATACGTATATATGTATGTATATCAGTCTCTGGCAGCCATATCACAAGCTTTGCTTAGTTTGGGGTCAGATGACCGTGTGTGCAAAAAAGTCCCGAATATCCTGAATATTTGTTTTGTACTTGCGTATACCTTTAAAGGTGACTTATGTAGGTACCAGAATTTAATCAGGTAGATGTCTGTAAAAAAAATTGTTCAGGGGCCTTACGCCCAACTCCTTACGCGGTCTCAAACTAACGTTAAAACCGCGCAGTTCGGAAAATCACACGAACGTTAACCTTAACGCGCCCAGATATGGTTGGCATTCGCGCAACATTTTTTCATCACTTTTTTTTTTTTTTTTTTTTATGCCATAGGTGGCAAACAAGCAGACGGGCTGCCTGATGGTAAGCAGTCACCGTCGCCTATGGATACTTGTAACACCAGAGGCATCACAAATACGTTGCCGACCCTTTAGAACTCTATTAACTCGCCTTTTGAAGAACCCCATGTTGTAACTTCTCGGAAACACCGTAGAAGGTAGCTCATTCCACATTTTGCAGGTATGAGGCAAGAAGGATCGTGTGAATCGCACAGTGTGCGATTTCCACTGATCTATGATGTGTGGATGAGCCTTCAGGCGGTGGCGGCTAGTGCGATGGTAAAACCGCGACGCCGGCCTCAGATCAAACAGTTCTTCAGAACACTCCCCGTTGTAAATGCGATAAAAGATACAAAGAGACCCAACGTCTCTGCGCATGCTGAGTGGCTCAAGGTGTTCAGCGAGCTTGGGATCGTTGACAATTCTGACAGCTCTACGCTGTAATGCATCGAGTGGGTCAAGCTGATACTTGGGTGCTCCATTCCATAGATGGGAGCAGTACTCCATGTGAGGTCGGACTTGCGCTTTGTAAAGCAAGAGTCTTTGTCTCGACGTGAAGTACCGCTTCGCCTTGTTGAGCACACCAAGTTTCTTAGATGCGAGCTTGGCCTTACTTGCGATGTGACCGCGGAACTGTACATTCGTAGAAATGTCGACTCCAAGGATTCCAATGCTCTCTGAAACCTTGAGGGGAGTGTTTTGAAAATGAGGAGCTACAACAAATGGGGCTTTTTTAGCGGTGAACGCGCAAACTTGCGTCTTTGTTGGGTTAAACTGAACCAGGTTCAGTTCACCCCAGACCGAGACCTGCTCAAGAGAGGTCTCGACTTCAGACAGAAGTTTACTCCTACTTTCTTCAACTACGGCATGAGGGTTGTTAGCACGACCGGTATACTGTGCATCGCCCGTGCTATCGTCCGCATAACAATGCATATTGCTCGAAAGCAACATGTCATTGATGTGGAGAAGGAAGAGCGTTGGCGATAACACAGAACCCTGTGGGACGCCAGCATTGATAGGCATGTTGTCGGAGCAAGAACCGTCGACAACGACCTTAATACTTCGATCAGATAGGAAGCTGGCGACCCAAGTGCATAACCCCTCGGGAAGGCCGTAAGATGGTAGCTTGGATAAGAGTGCCCTATGCCAGACCCGATCAAAAGCTTTGGCTATATCCAAACTAACTGCAAGCGCCTCCCCTCTACTCTCAACGGCTTCAGCCCAGCGGTGAGTGAGGTATACCAGAAGATCACCAGCTGATCGGCCGTGACGAAAACCGTACTGGCGATCACTGATGAGCTGGTGTTCCTCCAGGTATCCGAGGAGCTGGGTGTTTACCACACGCTCCATCACCTTACAGAGTAGGGAGGTAATAGCAATGGGCCTGTAATTAGTCGGATCAGACCGATCTCCTTTTTTAGGAATCGGATGGACTAGGGCAGTCCTCCATGATGACGGCACACATCCAGTTGAATACGAAAGCAGGAAAAGACGCGTTAGGACCGGAGTCAACTCAGGAGCACAGGTTTTAAGGACGATAGCCGGAATGCCATCTGGCCCACTCGACTTACGCACATCAAGGGACATGAGTTCCTTCCGTACTGATCTCTGAGAGAAACGTACTTCAGGCATGGAACTCGCACACCGCGGAATGTTGGGTGATGTGGCGCCCCCGTCGTCGAGAGTCGAGTTTGAGGCAAAGAGAGTACCAAGGATATCGGCTTTCTCCTTTGCGCTATGGGCCAATGTGTCATCCGGCCTACGCAGGGCTGGTAGAGAGGACTGACAGAAGTTGCCTTCAGCAGCCTTGGCTAGTGACCAAAAAGCTCGACTTCCAGTTGGATATGACGCAAGTCGGTCGCCAATTCTGCTGATATGGGCTGCTTTGGCCTCGGCAATAATCCTTTTGCTGGACCTGGAGGCAGCATTAAGTTTTTTCTTCAAGGCGGAGGTGTCCGAGTTATGACTAGCAAGTGCTTCGGACCATGATTTAAAGGCGGTTCGCTTCAGGCTTGAAGCTTCCGCACAGGATTTGTTAAACCATGGGCGACTCCGCCCACCGACACGCACGACAGAACTTGGAATAAAACATAAACTTAAACTTAACTTAAACTGGATTGCTACTTAAACTTAACTTAAACTTAACTTAAACTTAACTTAAACTGGTTAACTTAAACTGGATTGCTTGAAACAGCTAGGCGTAAGGCCCCAGATGTCATTTTACCAACAAACATTTTTGATGAAGTGATTTTTAATCAGTATCTTAAGTTCTAACGAGAAATAAAGTGGTCTAGGCAAAGCAACCATTTAGTTTTATATGTCTGCACATGCTACTGGTAGTAGATACACAGGCGATAAATGCACAATCACTGCGGTCGGACGAATGGAGCAGCCCGTTACAAGGATATTTCACTAAGAGGCGTAGAGAGATTTAAGAAATTGGAGTTGAGTTTAAATTATTTAGGTATATGGAAAACCAGCTTAGTATTGCAAATTTTTTTTTGATGCCTTCGCTCAAAAACGGTGAAGTGGGAAAACATCGCGAGGAAACTGGTATGCCCAAGAACATCAAAAGTTCAAAGACATTCACCGACATGCACTGGGCCATCGTGGTGGATTAGGGCCCACCCTCTCTCTCTGAGATAAGGCCTGAGTCCCAGCAGTGGGAACATGATAGACTACAATGATGAGGTACTTCCGAAGCCTTTCCGAAATATCTGTTTCATCGGTTTCAAAATACACGTAATAGGCGACCAAACTTTACCAAACTTTAATTCCTAGACTCTAACAAAAAATATACCTAGATTATTTATTAATCCTTTTATGCTGTTATTTTTTTCTAAAATATAGTCTAGTAAAAAAATCACCAAAAAACCTGAGTTTAAATTATACAAATTTAGATATATTTTATGTTAAACTAATTTAAGCCCTATTTCATTATTACAATGTCTGATTTAGTTTGCTTCAAATTCAAGAACAGCCGTTTGTGCATTTAAACTTGTACAGTCATACAAGTCTAAACGCACAGTTATTAGTGTATTTTTACTTTACGGTTAGGTTATCAATTCGACTGGTTTTTTTGTTGTTTATTTATGACATTTAGGACCACTAACTCGAAATCTATACTTTGAATTATCTTTGCCGGGATCTTAGTAATGTCAGCAAATAAATCTTAGTAACTGTTGAACAGCACCTAACAAAGACAGTATCAAGTTGAGCACACAACTTTTCTACTCGGCTGTTAATAACGGTTAAGCGTCGGAGAAACTACTCAGAAAGTATTAAAGGAAAGCCACTTGTTTCGAAGCTATGTTCCGGGAAGCGGTAAAACAATCGACTGATATTAGAAGTAGCACATAACTTGATAGATTTTAGAAGTAAAAAACAAAAAAATAATACTCAATAAATCGAATAAATGATGTCTATATCTATGTAAAATTTCAAATATCCCGTCATAAAACTACCCTTGTAAGACTCTTAGCTGTAACGGTGCATTGTCTGTTCTGTCCATGGTGTAACCGGCGGATCTATTCGTAATAAACTTTATTAATAAAAAAAAAATGTTTTCATAAATAAGCTTTTTCGTATTTTTCTGAGCAAACCCTTTCATTTACTACCCATATCATGATGTTTGATAATAACATTTTGTCCGCCATCTTGGGGAGTCCGCCATATTGAACTTCCTGACCAAAGTGCTGGGAAGACAAATCCAACGAATCCAAACTCGACGGGGTTACGTCGTTTCGTTTAGAAGTTCCTATGGCCACCTTCTGTCTCCATCATCAGATCAGCTCGATGGTATTATAACATTGTATTGTTACCCAACGTAGGTACATAAGTATGCCAAATTTCAGCTCTATCGGTAGAGGATAACTGGTCTAAAATTCAGTTGCGAGATTTGTCCCATAGGTACATACAAACAGGGCAAGTTACATAAAAGCTTGTAAAAAGCTAATAACTTTAAAACGGTAGAATAGTTTTTGATCAAACGTAGTTAAGAAACGAATGAAACCAGTTGTTTAATAAATGACCCCATTCTAATCAGTTCAACAGATTTGCAGAAAATTTTCAACAGCCAATCATACTGATATAGGTCCACTAAAAAAAACGCTGTTAAACGCTGAGTTTTGTTAGTGTACCTACGTATATTTGTTTTTGTCTTCTAAACGCAAATAAAGGTATATTTGCGTTATCTTGTGAAGTTTAGTAGCGATCGAATTAACATTTTTAATATTTTCCCTAAAGAAACAAGAATTTATTAGGCTCTATTGCACGAAGAGAATACAAGTTGCATAGGCTAAGTATACTTTCTCCCTCTACGCTCTATTGACATATTAAGATTATTACATAATAGAAAAAAATAATGAAAAAGTCAAAGGAGGTTGCTCTCGCTGCCAAAGACAGTCTCAGTCACAATATCTGCAGATGTTTCCCTTTTCTTTTTAGAACAGGCAGAAAATAGGATCACCTACTCCAATCACTCAGCCGTCCTCCAAATATTTAGAGAGCAGGTTTGTTGACCTCAATCGATCAGAGTGACCGATATTGCCTTTAATCCTATCACAGCGACTTGTGCGGTTCCTGTCACGACAGCGGACTGACAGCGCTATTTGTCCCGACATACTTCTAATCGTCATTGTACGTTTGTCGACAGTGACCGCAATCGGAAAGGCCGATGGTCCGGCAAATCGGATTGTTGCATGAGGATTAATTTGGTCGGAGTTCAGAAGCTAGTGCTTGAATAACCGTCGCTCTTGAACCGTTAGAGCTTTAGTTCGTTGTTTTTGTTCGTACATGCCCTTGTTTGTAGATTGCATACCTATTCTATCTTAAATGTTTGTAGATAGCATACCTAATCTATCTTAAATGTTTGTAAATCGCATACCTAATCTATCTTAAATGTTTGTAAATCGTATACCTAATCTATCTTAAATGTTTGTAGATAGCATACCTAATCTATCTTAAATGTTTGTAAATCGCATACCTAATCTATCTTAAATGTTAGTAAATCGCATACCTAATCTATCTTAAATGTTTGTAGATAGCCTATCTAGTCTATCTGATATGTTTGTATATGGCCTACCTAACCTATCCGAAATCTATCTTATGAACATAAAGCACTGGCCTGATGAAGGATCATCAAACTGACAAAAACATCTATGATAAGGTCATGCAAGGTCTCCATGTCTCTTAAATAATCTAGGAGTCTTTTAATAAATAAAAAAATTGAGTGTCTTTGTAGGTAAGAAAAAATCTAATAAATAACTAATGCCAAAAGCTGACGCTAGTTCCAAAAACAAAATTTTGAAGCATTAATAGGAGTTTACACATGTCAAAACTGCATTTTGTAAAAAATAGGAACAATAGGGTTGCGTTACAAATATAAATGTCAATTTGTATTGTTATTTCCACACGTTTTCCATGTACTAAATGTAAGATGTTTACACGTGATTGTAGACTACACTGTAAGCTAATTGTTGTTGAACTCGCTAGAGTTTGCAAACTTGGCGCCTTGTTTGAGAGCTCGGATAATCGGAGCCGGGCTACCACTGAACGTGCGCGAATGAAGTCACTCGATAAACTGTTTCATGCCCTGTTTACTCCCATCTAGACTCCCTGAGACCGCGTGGGTCGAGTTTTACTCGGTCTAAGTATTGTTTAGTAAGTATTCGGTTGGAGCTGGATCGATGTGTGAAAGAGTAGATTAGTTTCCATCACTCTGCTATTTATTAGAAACAACATGTTAACCGCGAACCACCTGCCGACCTTGTTTTCTGTCAGATTCATCGTGAGAAAACGAGTATGCATGATGCTAGAGCATGGTGGTCTTTAACTTATGTATATAAATTAACATCTGCATGTTACCCATGTTTCCGCAAAATAAATATTTTGAATTTGAATTTGAATTGTGATGTCCAAGAACCTCAAAAAGCAAATTCAAAGACTTATGACATTCACTAACATGCATGAACTGTGCCAGCATGGTGGATAGGATCCCACCCTCTCTCTCTCTCTCTCTCTTTCTGAGAGAAGACCTGTGTCATAGCAGTGGGACCATGAGAAGTTGATAATAACTTCCTACAGTCATTTATTTTACAGACAACATAAAAATCATAATTTTTCGCCATCCACAAAAAATTATGCATATACTTCAAATATCTCTAACTATGCTCGGATTACCGCATGCTCTATTCTTCCAAAGGAAAGTTTCACTTTAATTCCTTTGTCAGATGATTTCAATGAGCGATACCTGGATTACGGAAGTTCGCATTTAACTTTATAACTAGGTTTATTGGAAGATGCTCGGAGAGTGGATGGTTTGGGTTATCAGAAATTTGCTCGGTTTTGTTTACGGTAATTTTAATTAAAGGTAGCGGTAGATGTTGTGTTTTCACCTATTTCTAGAGAGATAAACTTGAAGGATGGTGGACGCTTACTGAATAAGGCGTATTGTTAATATAATCGATTTGCGTAGTTGGACATATATCTACTTAAGGCGTATTGATGGTAACTCAAAACGAGATCATTTACTTTCATCATCATCAGCGAGCAGAAGACGTCCACTGCTGAACATAGGCCACCCCCTTTAACCTCCATACTGAACAACAGCCTGCCTTTTGCATCCACTACCAGCGACTTTAACAATGTCGTCGGTCCATCTAGTGGGAGGCCTACCTACGCTGCGTCTTCCAGTTCGTGGTCTCCACTTAAGAACCTTTCTTTGTCATCGGTTATCGGTTCTTCGAGCGATGTGGCCTGCCTACTTCAACTTGCAAATTTTAACAGCTATGTCGGTGACTCTGGTTCATTTATCTTATTGTTGAGAAACTTACAGTTATACGTTTATCGCAGCTACACTCGTGATGGGACTCAACGTGTCGGGCGTGATTCACTAAAATTTAGCCTGGGCCTTCTTTATTACGAAACAAAAATAAACTGCACTCCGTCTTCCCTTGTCCAGCTCTTTCACCGATGTACACTATGTACAGCTCCTGGAACGATCTGGAGTTCTTACAAGCCTTTCTCCACTTCAATTAATCGGTCTTTTCCACTTTGATCACCTGGGTGATCAAATTTGACTCCATCTCTGTCCTTTAGAACTATTCTTTTTGATAAGGTAATCTTTTTGACACGGTAAACTTTTTGAATGTTTAACAATCACACATTTTATTCTCTCTTTTATCTCTTAAATGAAAATATGCAAACAAGACACAAAAGTTATTTTGAAGCGGTAAAATGTGAGAGGTATAAGTTGTAACGTACCGGTGGTGCTATAAAAAATCCTGTATTTACCCTCGAAAGTCCTACTGCATATTACGTTTGTTGTAATAAAATATTTATTTAGGCCCCCGAAGTAAAAGTAAAAGATACGAAACATAAACCTTAACCAAGTGGAGTGTAATAAATTTTAATCCACCGTACGAGGCTTGCATACAATTAGGCACGGGAAAAGTTTTAAGAGTATTTTTTTGGGAATTAGATATTTATTTTTGTCCGTTGTTTTGGGAATTGAGTTTGTTGGATTTTTGGCGCGTTTCCTCAAAATAGTAATAAACTGAAATAAATACTTATAGACAACGCAACTCATTCACTGAATTGTGTTTGCCATCATGTCATCATCATCATCATCAGCCAGAAAACGTCCACTGCTGAACATAGACCTCCACACTGAGTGACAGCCTGCCTGTATCCTGATGCCCGCGACTCTCACGATGTCATCGGCCCAACTAGGAGGCCTATTTAAGTATGCTGCGTCTTCCGTCACGTCAGCCAATGACAATTGCAGTGCCACCAAAAATGAAATATAGATACATAAAAAACGTAGAGATAAATATCATAAATAAGGATATCTGTTCATAGTAAGTAACAATGCAGGAAGTTTCGATTGTTCAAAGCTAACGCACTTTAGTGTACCAGTAGTTCTTAGGAACCTGTCTAGACGTTATAGATCTGCCATGCAGAATTGTCTCGTCCCCTTACTTTGAGCCTTTGGTAACTACTGCAGAGATTCCGAGCATCTAGCAGCAGCGAGTTTCTCGTACCGTAGAGTTATGATTTAAGCTTTTGACATAGACTAAACTAATTTGACTATGCCCCAATACCCAAAGGAGTAGTAGCCAAGTTAAAAACAAGTAGGTAATACGTTTCATTTTAGGTGAAAGAAATCAAATTAATAACAAACATGTTTTTACACAATACAAGCTAACACTAAATACAACAGGATTACGCATAGACCACTGAAATGTACACAATATTATAAACCCTCAAGTCCTCAATTAGGACACTATTACGTTGAATGGCAATGCTTATACGTTACGCCATATAAACATCAGCATTTTGGGAATGCGAATTTGATTATGTGTTTCATCATTTCAGCCATAGGACGTCCACTGCTGGACATAGGCCTCCCCTACCGATGTCCAAAAGGGCCGGTTGGAAGCGGCCTGCATCCAGCTGCGGTCTCTTTTAGGTCGTCTGTCCATCTTGTAGGTGGACGTCCTACGCTGCGCATACTGGTCCGTGGTGTCCATTCGAGAACCTTTCGGCCCCATCGTGAAACGTGGTCTCTCACTATGGGTCTCATAAGCAAGCTCAAAGTCGCACAACGAGCTATGGAGAGGGCTATGCTCAGGGTGTCTCTACGAGATCGAATCAGAAATGAGGAGATCCGTAGACGAACGAATGTTACCGACACAGCCCACCGGATTAGCAAGTTGAAGTGGCAGTGGGCAGGGCACATATCACGCAGAACAGATTGTGTTTGATTTGAATTAAGCATGAGTAGGTAGATGCATGTAGGCACATGTCCGTATGATTTTGCAAACTACTCATAAACATGAAATCAAAGATCACAATGTACGAACAACTGCTAAGGAAATTCGGATAATTTAAATTCCTGAAGGTTCCCGCAATCACATACCTACGAATGATTACCGCAAGGCTCTCGTTGTTACTAATAATATTAGGCTCATTAGCCACACCGAAATTAAACATTATTTGTACATCAAAACAACGGCGTCGTCGGTACAAGAAACACTTTCGGTGTAGTAGGGTTGTCAGCTTCATTATAAGTCCCTAATTGTGATTTTAAGCTGGTTCACAATCGGGTAATAAATCTTTGGTGCAGTGGAGGAGCCTGGATTTAGGTGTTATTTATTTACTTACTAGCTTCAAAAATGTTGATAGTGCTGGTTCGAATTCTACCGGTAAAAAGTTTTGAATTGTCGGTTTAAATAACGCTTATTATCTTCCTTATTTTTAAATACATTTTAATTTTGTTTTCAGTGAACAATATATTTACTATTATAATCAGCATTTTTTTTTTATTATTAGATAATATAAGACTGGTAGCCTATTGTAGTGGCACCCTGAATTTAGAGTTTCAAAATCGAGTCCAAGTTTTTAAAGATGAAGGTTGGCAGCCCTAAAGTGGAACTCGTGGAGATTAAATTTCAGTAAGCTGCAATCCTCAAATTAAATTATGCGGAAGCAACGAGGGCTTGCTCTGCAGTCCGCCGGGAATCAGTTGACTTCTATTATTATTCTACGTGCTTTTACTACCTTTGTTATTGTTTCGGAGCGATCTGCCTGACGCCTGCTGCATTTTAGCTTGGGAAAGTTTTCTAAAACATTAATGGTTTATAACCTGTTGTGATATTGTCGTAAACATTCTCTCTGTTTTTGAGAAAAGTGATATAAAGCCCAGGCGTGACAGCAATGAGGCACAGATAAGCACCAGTTTTTAGCTTCGAACTGATTTTAAAAAAAGTTTGTCCATCTAAAGCGAATACTGGCTGAATACAAAAATTGTGCAAATTCAGATTTAAAAAAATATAGCAATCATCGCTATGTGGCCAGTGCTAAGCAATAAATCGACGCAGTATTCAAACTTGGAACGTTGTTTTGGTAGGAGATTTATCTTCGCATCTAACAATTAATGGCCACTGACGCAGCTAAATATTACTATCAGAGAGCACACTCACTGCACCTATATTGTAGTTATCTCTCCCTATAAGTCAGACAATAGTTTATAGTCTGCGATTTATCCAACGACGCATCGCAAACCATCGGTAGATGTCTCGATAATACTTTTGTGTACGTATGGCATTTTAGCCCTGCTTTTCTCTAATCCATTGAACAAATCCATTAATGGACTTGAAGGTACTTTTTTCTTCTATTTTATTTATACCCTAAAGGGGATTATGGTGGATACACGCTCTAAAGATGTTGAGCCCGATCGACCCGAATATAAGAAAACATCTATCTATCAAATTAATAGACATTAACAGCCTTAAGTAACACAAAAATGGGGTTCCGTCCAAGGGAACCCTCAGAGCACGAGACCAAAAAAAAACTAACTGAAGTTGAAATATTGAAAGACAAACTTAACTTTGTAGTTGACAATAAGGTTCTTCGATACATTCTAACTACAAAATGTAAGTTTGTAATAGCAAAATAATTATTTTTAAATGATATAACTTCAAATTTGTGACTTTTGGATTTATTCCTATATATGTGCTATGAGACCTTGCCTTTTGCCAAATTTCATGATTCTAGGTCAACGGGAAGTACCCTATAGGTTTTGATTCCCCTGTAAAATCGCAAAATATGCGACATAAACGTTCATATATTTTGATTGCGTTCACTTACAACTTTTTTTTTTTACAGCCGAAAGAAACCGTAGGCCATAATTAGTATAAATTTCAACTTGATGCCTTTACGCGTTCTTGAGAAAAAGGGCCTTGACAGACGGACAGACAGACAGACGGACAACGAAGTGATCCTATAAGGGTTCCGTTTTTTCCTTTTGAGGTACGGAACCCTAAAAATAAAACAAAAGAGCTCTCTAATAAAAATAATGTAGTTATGCCTTATACAGAACGCTGATATTGTATTTGAGTAGACTTCGAACAATAATTATTTCATTGAAGAAGTAGAAGATAAACAGATTTTAAAAAAAAAACTTTTTTGTTAGTGCTTTTTCTGTTTTAGTGTTACTGCGTTGGGGTTAAAAAAAAGCAACAAACTAAAATAATAAATTAACTCTGTATTAATAATTGTATAGCCTATAACTAGTGACGCTTCGCGGGGTTACACGTAATTTTAAAGTTAACATGCATTTTTATACATAAAAAATTTAAATTTATTTCTTTATTCTTTATTGCAAATATTTACACTTTCTTCTTCTAAAACTAAGTTTTAGAGTTTTCTCGAGAGAGAAATCTCGTGTACCTACGGGAGACCAGCACTGGTTGTTTGCAACCACCATTATGCTGAGTTGAAACCGGTTTGTGGGGAAAACTATTTGTAATCTGTACAAAATACTAATGTTTACAAAATACTGTGTTTTATGTTCGACCAAAATAAAATGAATGGACGGGCCATAACCATTGAATTTTCTCAGTAAAAACGAGTCCAACCGTGGTCATATACTTCAACACCTAATTATAACCATAGTACATTTGTTTCAAAAAATAGATAGCGGTTTTTTGTTGTGTATTTATACTTCGGGAAATCACACGAAGACATAATTTTGTCAGATGTTTCGTTATCATGTAACAATAGTCTCGTGTCGCACTTCCTACGGCTAGAGACCGACTGATACGAAGTGAGCGCCGGCGCTCATTTTGTAATCTTCAAAAACGCGCTTCTTCTAGGCCCGTCCATTCATTTAATTTTGGTCGCAGTGTTTTATTATATCTTTCAAAATATGTGTAAAGTCCATGAATAAAAATGTGTCTATTGTCTAGACCCTACGAGGTACCTACTTGTCTTAGACCAGGGGCCTTATTATGATTCTTTGATCGGGATCGAGATTGCATGCCGTCCCGTTCGTATCTATTTACTCGCACCACGTGCGTAAGTGAGATGGCACGCGATCGCGATCACGATCCGAACCATCCATAATAAGGCCCCAGTTCCTTTGGGGTACACGATTTCCTAGCCTCTTATCAACATCGGTTCGGCAGTTTAGTCTCCAAAAGGGAAAGGGAAAGAAAAGATAGTGACTTTAGCATTTTATAAAATCAGTGCGAGATGGTGCGACCTGTGGTAAGCGACACGGTACATGCAGTGGCGTCAGCAGCGGTAGCCATTTTGATAGGTGCCACCATTTTGACGCACGGGTTGGGTGCGTGTGACGGCGACATGATTGAGGTGGGGTCGTTAGATTTATCGGGCACCAGGATGAAAGCGACCTAGTACATTATTCAGCCGTGAGCTTGTCAATGCTGTTCCTGTTGCTTTATGATGGGTCAGTAAGTGCTATAGGTAAATCTGTAGCTTTATATCTTTTAACTTTTCTCGTTCGTGTTTAGGGTTCTGTACCCAGAGGGTAAAAACAGGACCCTATTACTAAGCCTACGATGTCTGTATTATATCTGTCCGTCTGTCCTAACTATTAACGGCTGTATCTTTCAAACTGTAATAGACAGCCAGTTGAAATTTTCACAGAATATGTAATGTTACGGCGGGTTACCTGAGAAATAATAAAAAAGTCTAAAAGTAAAAACTAAAGGGTTCCATACAACAAACGTATTTTTGTATTAGCTCTAATGAAAAAACGGTAATACGTGCAAGCATCAAACTTGGCATGATTATAGTACACACTTTAACTAACGTATAACAACAAATAATAAATAATGGCCAAGTGCGAGTCGGTGTCAAATTTCTATTCACCACCGGTTTTCGTACGATCACCGAAGTGAAGCAACGTCGCGCGCGGCCGGTTCTTGGATGGGTGACCGCCTGGCCATTGATGAGATTTTGTCTTTTTGGAAAAAAAAATTGTACTTTAGTAGCTAACAAGTTATGTGGTGGTACGGAACGCAGTTGGCCGGTTTTATTCTTTTTCGGTTGTTATTATTTGCCCGTGGTCCTACTGCGTAGTTCTACCACAGGTTCTACTGAGAGTACCATGGGCATTTTTTGCCCGTGGTTCTACCAATAGGACTACGATAGCATTGCCTGTAGTTCCACTGGTAGTACCATGTTTAGCCGTGTTTAGCTAATATTTTGCGCCAATGACAGGTGAAAATTAAGACCAGTGTCGATCTAAGTGTCATGCGTGACACTTCATGACTGTGATCGATACAAATAAATGCTTTGAATGTAAGTTACGTCCATGTAAGATTACAGTATTATTAAGATGGACACCGGACCTTAGTTGTAGTCGAAGTGCACTTGGGACACTGCAAAACCGCAGTAGTTGTGATTCGGAACGCATATTTGAACGGTCATTACCTTATTCAAGTGCATATCAGTAAACACCTTTGTATGGCATTACACAAGACAAACGACTTCCGAATAGTCACCACATTAGCAAATCAAATCGCACCGACCTTTAGTAGCTCTGTTGTATTCCACACAGTCGGTGTTGTGTTTCAAAAACAATAAATAAATACTTGTGATGTCTGAAACCAAGAAAGTAAACGCCGATTTACAAAGAGAACGAGATAAATGTACTTTCAACATAAAGGAGCTAACACATCTTATCGACGGTGGCGCCCAGATTACAAAGGAAAGAAAAATAAGAGGTAAGTACGAGCTGTACGAAAGGTTTTTTTCCACAAAGTAGTATAGTAATTGACGAAAATTAAACTATCATATCATAAAACGTAAAACATAACAGCCACATCAGTTATGTGATATATTTTTTATTTTATTATCTGGGGCAAGTGCCTTTATTAACCAAACAAAAAACAAGCGAATACTAAACGTAATATTTTACTACAGTTTTTTATAACCACAGAAAAGAGAAGTATCTTTACGAACTAAAATAAACGAAAAAAAAAAAAAAAAACTGTGTTTATAACAATCTCAAACTAGAATGGCGTCCACCAGGAACGGGCCAAAGCCAGCTACCAGACGACCAGAGCAAACAATCTCTAGTCAGGGCTATTAGGGTGTGAAACAATGAAACAACCGAACAAAGCGTGTCCTGTCATCACATCACTGCCTTCTAGCTCTTAGCCGTCCGGTGTCCATCTTAGTAATACTGTAATCTTACATGGACGTAACTTACATTCAAAGCATTTATTTGTATCGATCACAGTCATGAAGTGTCACGTGTTTACTGAAACACCTATCGTGGCAGTCTTCTTTGTCGTGTCGATGGTCTATTAATTACAGCGTTTTCTCCTAGTATTTGGCCAATGCGACCCTACAAGCAGTGGCCTAAAAAGTTTTACTTCGGGACACTGATCGTCGAGTAAACATTTCTCATGGAGATTACCAAGTCAAGGTGCTCAGCTAGCTCTTATCGAGCCGCCAGTAACGTCGACAACTGTCCAGTCGACTACGTACTAAAATCATCAGAGAGTATTTTGACGGCTGAAAGGCTAGTTGTTTGATGGCTGACCTGATGTACTCCATTCACCTGTTTCCAGAGGAGAAGGTGCTCAAAGAAGGCATACACATAGAAGAGGTTCCGGCAGAGTATCTCAGCCATAAAGAGAAGTACGAGCTGGCCGTGAAGAAAGCATGCCTCTTGTTCAAGCTGATCCGCCGGTGGCAAGAGGAGGGAAACACTGGGATGGAAAACTTCAGGTATCTTATAAACAAATAAGCAAAACGTTTTTATTTATAAAAAATCATGTTGCCAGTGCTGTCTCTAAGGATTTTGTTCTTCTATATAATGAACACGCCCCTAATCTTGCTACTATATAGTTTTTAAGTTTTTAAAGAAAACCGCAAATATATTCCAGGGCATTATTAGGCAGTTCTCTTGGGTCGGCCATCTTGCGAGATGGGTCACCACTCGCGCTGCACTACGTGATGTTCATACCCACCATCATTGGGCAAGGGTCAGTCGAACAACAGGCGTACTGGATCGGGAGGTCATTCAATCAAGAAATCATTGGCACATACGCACAGGTAACTACATTGTCCGAACGACCCTAAGTGACTCTTGGCCTCCGACCCTAAGACACACCATTACAATACAATACAATACAACCATACCATTCCATTTTCTTCTGTGCAAATTCTTGCCGGCAAGATGTTCTTAAACTTTTTGTCATATCGGACCATTTGCTACAGTCTTGCTTTCCCCACGAACCACCAAGAAACACAGACAAAGGTTAAGTACTATGTGTTGCATAATCTGTGGTTTCGGACAAAGAGGCTTCTAGAACCAGAGAGTTCCATAGACGTAGCCTAGCCTAGACTATAGCTGCAGTACTTGACCGAGCGAAGAGAGGTCTCAGATTCTAATGGGACAAGTCGGAGTTTCTATGCATGGTTTGTTCGACGATAACTTGCGTATCGTTGATCCGATCTTTATGAAACTTTGTAGGCAAGTAGTTCAACTCAATACAACTTTTAAGCTTAAATATGGCCAAAATCTATCGATAGGTTCCGATGAATCATGGTTCGCTAGCTCACTGTTAGGGGCGAACTACTAGTAGTATATTAAAGACATTTTCAACACACAAGTTTGCCCGTGAATAGCTCGTTGATAATGACTTATAACTTGTGACATTATGCTTTGTGCGTAATTTAAGTTTGTGTACTTTGTTAGTGCTAAATAGGTAACAAATAACTTCTTCGTTTTTAATGTAATTTATAAATTTGTATTCGTATATTTTAACTGAGGCATATGATTTAGTTTAAAATACTTCAGTTTCCATAGTTGTAAATGCCAAATTTGCATACCGAACGGCAGACTATAATGGCGAACCATTATTGGTTTTCTACATTCCACCTGTAATTATGTTTGTTAATCTATTATACGCTAATATACAATATTTTTGCAGACAGAGCTGGGTCATGGCACATTCGTCCGCGGCCTGGAGACCACGGCCACGTACGATCCCTCCACGAAGCAGTTTGTGCTGCACAGCCCCACGCTCACCGCCTACAAATGGTGGCCAGGAGGACGTATGTACAATCACAACCTTAAATATTTAAGTAGTAGAAATAGAGTATAGAAATGCTCATTTGTACGATAATTACTCAGTCGGTATAGGTTAATTAATTATCCATACAGTTTCTGTATCGATCACTGTAAAGCATATTATTTATGCACGTTTTGTATTGATGGACAACGGTAATTCGTAATACAATGGAAGGTTTGTACTTTACGTCAATTTGTCTCTGCGACAATATCCTAATAGATTATCAAAGCACATCACGCAACGAAATATTGAAGCCATCTAAAACCGGGAGTGTGTAGAATTGTTTATATGGTGTATATTTTGACACGTCCTAGTAATATGACTGCATCATCATAATAACCATTGTCCACGCTAAGTTTTATGTTGTCCACAGTGGCCCACACGGCCAACTACTGTATAGTGATGGCCCAGCTGTACACCAACGGCCAATGCCACGGCATCCACCCGTTCATAGTGCAGCTGAGGGACGAGGACACTCACATGCCTCTCGCTGGCATCAAGATCGGCGAGATTGGCGCCAAGCTTGGCCAGAATGGCGTAAATAATGGTTTCCTGGGCTTTAACCATGCTGAATACCAAGAGAGAATATGCTTATGAAGTATTCTAAAGTACTAAGAGTGAGTGCATTGATTTAAGAAACATTCTTTTTTACACCCGATTGTAAAGTTGTTTAAGGGGGCCTGTATACCGTCTGCAGCTCTCTCGCTCGCACATTTGTAATGTTACGATAGACACCAAGACATGATTTTGTTACTTTTTGGAAATTCACACTCATTGATTTCATATCTTAAATAATGTGAAAATGTGCGAGCGAGAGAGCTGCAGACGGTATACAGGCCCCTTAATGAAATTGTTTAATGAACTTCTAGGACGGTACGTACGTGAAGTCGCCCAGCTCCAAGCTGACGTACGGAACCATGATGTTCGTGCGCGTGGTGCTCGTCAACGACATGTGCAACTACTTGGCTAAAGCGGTCACCATCGCCACTCGCTACTCGGCCGTCAGGAGGCAGTCCCAGCCCAAACCTAAGTGAGTCATTGTTTCTAAACTTTTAATAAAGTCAGACAAAACATTTCCCCGAGGAAGTAATTTTTATGCGCATGATGGCACAGGTTCGAATCCTGCTGATCGTCCAATTTTTGAATTATCTATAACATTTAAGTAGCACTTTCACAAGGATCCATTCGCAAAAAAAACTGCCAATGACAAAATGATGATTTCGTTCGAGATGATTATTACCACAATTTTTACTGCATTTTTTTTTAAATAAAGCTAACCATCACTACAAAATCAGTTACTGATCATAGATCGTTGAAGGTCTAAAGACAATCCAAATGTTCGCGCCTACTATCAGTTGGCAGCGTACTCAGCATGCGGGTGGCGTTACCACGTTGAATGGCAATGCTTATGCGTTAAGCCAGAATCACGCCAGCATTTTGATCACGCGTCGCATTCAGGCGCTCTGAAAGATTTTTGAAAAAGAAGGCGAGCTAGTTGTCCAAGTAAAAGTAATACCAAGTATTGAAAATAAGTTTGGTCTTCGATCTGCAGACCTCTTCTATCACTTTAAAATAATCCTTGTGTTACACCAATTTTACCCAGGTCAAAGTAATATTTTATGCAAAGGTTATGCTGTAGTTGTATTTTTAATGCCATAGTTAGAAACAAGCAGAATGGCTGCCTGATGGTAAGCAGTCACCGTCGCCTATGGATACTTGTAACACCAGAGGCATCACAAATACGTTGCCGACTCTTTAGGACTCTATTAACTCGCCTTTTAAGAACCCCATGTTGTAGCTTGTCGGAAACACCGTGGAAGGTAGCTCATTCCACATTTTGCAAGTATGAGGCAAGAAGGATCGTGTGAATCGCACAGTGTGGAATTTTCACTGATCTATGATGTGTGGACGCCTTCAGGCGGTGGCGGCTAGTGCGATGGTAAAACCGCGACGCCGGCATCAGATAAAACAGTTCTTCAGAACACTCCCCGTTCCTAGTTTACATTTGATTTAAAATTACGATCTGAAACTGTGTAACTTAAATTATAATAACATTTATAACTTGTATTTGTATTACTGCAGCGCCCCGGAGCCACAGATAATAGACTTCGTGACGCAACAACACAAGCTGTTCATCGGCATCGCATCCTTCCACGCGTTCAAACTGAGCGCCGAGTGGCTGTGGAACATGTACAATAACGTTACTGCCGAGCTGGAGGTTGGTGACATGGACCGCCTGCCCGAGGTGAGGCTCTATCAGCAGGTCTTAATAGATGAGCAAATTTAAATAACATTCAAACTGATCGCCGAGTGGCTATGGAACATGTACAATAACGTCACTGCCGAGCTGGAGGCTGGTGACATGGACCGCCTGCCTGAGGTAAGGCTGTATCAGCAGGTCTTAATAGATGAGCAAATTTAAACAACATTCAAACTGATCGCCGAGTGGCTATGGAACATGTACAATAATGTCACTGCCGAACTGATATCAGCCAGGATATCAAAGTGGAATATATCGCCGAACAGGCATTGGCGACGATGTAGAAGATAAACTATATTTTGAGTGCAAGAGCTAACGTCAAACGTCACAGTTAGAAACACGATGCTTCTACTTCTAAGTGCTGTTATAATGTTCCAGCTGCACGCTCTCACTTGCTGCTTAAAAGCAGTGAGCACGGCAGATGCAGCAGAATGCGTGGAGCGCTGCCGGCTGGCTTGCGGCGGACACGGATATATGCTGGCCTCGTCACTGCCACTCGCGTACGGACTCGCCACGGCTGCATGCACATACGAGGGAGAGAATACTGTTCTTTTACTGCAAACTGCCAGGTCACATATTATATTTAAACTACTAACACCATATAGTTGGCCAGTCGTATCACAGTAGCCACCCTTTTATTTCGTAAAATTTACATTAATTTATTTGCAGATATCTGGTGAAAGCGTGGCACCATGCGGAGGGAGACAACAGCCTAACGCCTACAGTGGCATATCTGAGGTCTGCGGGTGCGCGCTGGACGCCATGGGATAACACAGTCGAAGCCATCGTGCAGGGTTTCCAACGAATCGCCGCGGGGTGAATATCTTATACTATAGACAATAGATTGTTGCCAAGGACGCTTTAGGGTATAAAACGTCCTTGACTGTAACTGACTGTTCTTGCATGTCGTAGGTCGGTCGGTTAGGTAGGTAGGTCGCATGCATCTATAGGGGTGAAGTTCATTCATAAAGATGGGAACGTTTTTGTGAGGCACGGTACTATAAAAAAAACTTCATTAAAGATAATAGAATAGACAGGGCTTTTCACGCAAATAACAGTTATCCAAAAATATGTTTAATGTTGTTTCCAGTAAAATTGGTCTCTGCGTGGCGAACATTGAGAAGCGACAGAAGGGTGGGATGTCCTATCAAGACGCCTGGAACTTCACTTCTGTGCAACTCACTTCGGCTTCGGAGGTGAAAGTCTTTCCTTTGACAACTTTTTATATTCTTAACTTGTCTAAAATAATTTAGAACCCGAGCTGGTAAAACAGAAGTGGAATAACTGGCGGAGTATTTTTTATACCGAAATTAACTTTAGTTTTACGTTTCCAGTCTCACTGCCGCGCGTTCCTGCTGTCGACGTACCACCGGGAGACGCAGGCACTCGTTAAGAGCGCGTCGCCGCAGCTGCGCCAAGTTTTGAACACGCTCGTGGACTTGTACGTCGTCTACTGGGCGCTGCAACGCGTCGGGGACTTACTTAGGGTGAGTTGTATGCATGTACACATTGTACACACTCTCTCCGTCATCGGAACGCATAAATGCTTGAACTGAATCGAATTGTGATTTAAACTAGGCTGATTCTAAGGATAATGTGAAACTGAGGCTAAAGCCGCGTTTACTATCTTAGCAGCAGTGGTAGCAGTGGCAGTGGTATGTGGTGATCCGGTTCCAATATTAATGCATTGTTATGGACCGGTTCTCGACGACAGCGGGGAAATAAACCAGCCGCGCACGCATGCTGCTCGCTTAACGTAGTCCTACA
The DNA here is from genome assembly GCA_914767915.1 of Agriopis aurantiaria. Taxonomy (NCBI): domain Eukaryota; kingdom Metazoa; phylum Arthropoda; class Insecta; order Lepidoptera; family Geometridae; genus Agriopis; species Agriopis aurantiaria. Next base: position 1,049,244 of record OU611983.1, on the reverse strand, counting down.
GAAAAGAGTTTATATGACGAGTTGATTGGTCTTTGAAAAGAATTGCCACAGCTAAACAAGTCCATATTTTCAGTTCACGTCGATATCAGAGCGCGACATCGAGCGGCTGCAGCTCTGGTACGAGGAACTCCTCACCAAGATACGACCTGACGCCGTCGGGCTGGTCGACGCATTCGACATCAGGGACGAGGTGAGAAAAAGTTCACCACATAAACAATGCTCGTAAGATATTTAAGGCTAGCATATACAATTATGTTCAATGATGGAATGTGCTAGCGTTTCATAACTCACCTGATGGTAAGTGACGATGCGGTCTAAGGTCTTGTAAGGTCAATCCGATCTTGGCGATCGCGATCGGCGGCAGCAGCCACGTCGTGCGACCCACTGCTCAGTATCAATTTATATGGAGTGCTAAACAATGCAAACGACCCACACGTCGCACGACGCGATCGCTTGCATTGTTTAGCACTCCATATAAATTCATAATTTTATAGATCCTCAACTCGGCCCTGGGTTCGTACGACGGTCGTGTGTACGAGCGGCTGATGGAGGAAGCGCTGAAGAGTCCTCTCAACGCGGAGCCTGTCAACCAGAGCTTCCACCAGTACCTCAAGCCTCTGATGCAAGGGAAACTATGATCCTGCGTCATACTAAACATAAATTACGTCTACAAAGTTTTTTTTTATATCAGGATATTGCTAGATTTAAAAGACAAGGTCAACTTACTGGGTTAGGTCTGGACCCAGAGCAAATATGTAAATTCATAATTCAAACACCTGCCCAGCTGGTGATCGAAGCCGGGACCTCTTGCTTATGAGGCAGACGTGCTCCCACTGAGCCAAACCGGAGGTCTATATTCACTGGTTTGCATAGCTACCAAAGAAAGTGTCTTTAATATCTTCAGATGCTTTGATCTTCTGTCTGCGTGCTTCATCTTCGACCACATCGTCGCTTACCAACAGGCGAGTTGGTGGTCAAACGAGGACTTATCTGCGTTAAAAAAAAAAAAAAAAGTCTAATTAAATCTTGCCACAGACGTAGAAGGTGGTCATGCATTGTTAACGTAGCCATGTGAAATTCTCATTCCTATAGCAAGCTCTGAGCAAGTAGTGATACTGGGAAGATAATTCACAATATACCTAATAGAAATACATGGTAGATTTAGTGGGAATAAGCTTTCTGTTATTTTACAGAATTGTACAAAGCAACACTTCCATTCCACAACCGACTTTGCCACAGATTAAACGAGTGTCTTCGCGCCTCGTTGAAGAGTTAATTAAATAACTCAACGACGCCACGTATTATTCGAGTGTTATTGTTGAGGGAATGTGGAGGAAAGTGGAAATTAAATAGCATTTCTCCAGTTAAGCGTATAGAAGTAGGAAGGTCATCTCGGATTTATAATGTTATTTATAGGCAGGAGGTTGCCGGAACATCCGAGATGCTCGTTGCACATTGTCATCTTAAGGTGACATGGTTTCCTGATGGCGTTTTCTTTCAGTGGAAGGTCAATCTTATTGTTGGGATTTGGACCCACCCACCCTGCGGTGTGACGTCTGAATTCACTAATAACTACAAATACAAATACAAAAATATTTATTTATTAAATTTTTTTTTTTTTTTCTGGCTGATCATCTTTTAAATATCCAAGCCTATGAGGCATGCCTTAAAGCCGTACACACAGAATAGCGATCAGACCACGACGGCCTCAGCAGGAACTCAGAATTCTAAACCATTCGAGGGCTAGCGCTTAAATACGACTGTGGTTTTGTAGAAGTAACGAGACGATCAAATTGTGTGCGTCATCAGGCCATAATATCTGGCCAAAACAGTCACAGTGTCGCCGCACATACTTCATACAATGCCCTCAGTTAGTACAACAATCAAAGGCAACAGTCAAAGTCGTGGCAGATATTCATAAAAATTGAATCAACGAACAAATAAATTATCTTTAAAAAACCGACTTCAAAAAACCACAAAACTCAAACATTGTGCCACTACAAAGAACAAAATAATCTTTATAAATGGATTTTGAAGCCGGGCGGGAACTATTATCAAATTTAGATTTCAATTTTTTAAAATTTATTTTGTACTCAAGAAACAACTTATTTTGTATTAGAGTTTGTAGTGCATCAACATTACGACCTATTTACACATCCATGCATGAATACCTTCGTTTTGACTCGAACAAAGCACCTGAACAAAACTATTATAGTTACAGTTTGTAATATAACGGGCCCCAAGATACAGGCCTCGCCTAGTTTGGGGCCCACTGGTATAGCACTGACTATGCAACAGAACATTCTGAACTGAAATAATAACTAATAGGTACTTATCTGCTGTGTCACATGGTTTTTTTTTTCTGGGTTTTTTTTTTAAGTAAGTGGTAGGCGCTCGAGCAAAATTATCCGTATTATTCGATCTGGTTTAAAAACTACTGAGCTCAAAATAATGATTTTTTTTTGGGACCACCTCGAAAGTTTCTTCTACATGGTAAAAAAAGAAACACGTAAATTGGTTTCCAGATGCCGGCGTAATCGACGTACATACATTAAAAAAACTGGCCGAATTGAGAATCTCCCTCCGTTTTTGAAGTCCTGTTTCGTTCACTAATCATTTAATCGAATACCACTACCGTTGCTTTTAAAAGCTCAAAACGTGAGCCATAAAACTGTACGTGCTGTGAGGAACACAAAGAGAGCTAGAATAATCCATCGCCGGTGGCGGTCCGTTTGTGGACCACTGTGGCAACACAATAGGCCGGGATTGGCTAGCTCTTCTTTATTTGTGATACTCATATAGCAAGATAGAAAGAGCCCTTGTATTGAGTGTTGATGAAATTTGTTGTTTGCTTTTATATGATGACAGCACTGATATTCAGACACGTCCGAGGTTTTGGCACCAACGTGAAAAAACAAGTCGCCTCCTTCGACCAAAATAAAATGAATGGACGGGCCCTAACCCAATGGTTAGGGCCCGAACTAGCGTTTTTATTAACTTGCTTAATAAAAACGAGTCAAAACCGTCGGAGATATACTTTAACACCTAATTATAAAATTGTACAGTATGTTTGTTACAAAAAATAGATACCTACCGGTTTTATTTGTGTATTTAAACTTCGGGAAAGCATACGAATGCATAATTTTGTCAGAGGTTTCGTTATCACGTAACAATAGACTAGTGTTGCACTTACGACGGCTGAAACGAAGTGAGCGCCGGCGCTCATTTTGTAATCTTCAAAAATGCGCTTCTACTGGGCTCGCCCAATCTTTTTATTTTGGTCGAAGGTCGCCTCATTGTATTATTTTTGTTGCTGGTGGAGTGGTCACTCCACAGGAAAATGATAAATCCGAGCACTTTTGACTGTATATTTATTTGGTTAAAGTAGAACGTCGTGCGTGGAATTTTCCTTTACATGTTCTTTTTTCTTTCGAGTGTTAATTTGTAATAATGTTGGATTATTACACATTAACACTCTAAATCATTCTGGAAAAGTCACTGAATTACCCATTCAGTCTATCTGAGTAATAGCTATGGTCATCTCTACGTCATTCCGATTTCCCGCTCCTGCCGCATCACAAAGAGTTTCGAAAGTTCCAACTATCGCGGCATCTGAAGGCTTTATTCCGGTTCAATTAATGAAGGTGCTGTAAATGAACCCGCTACCTCCTTCGTAGGTATTTTTAATTAGAGCAAGCCTCGTCGCCCGCTAAGCGCTCTGAGGTGCAGCCGTTGTGAAGAACGGAGCGACGGATTTTAAACTGTGTTGAAGGAAGAAAATGTATTGTGACAAAACAAAACATACATAAACACTGAATTTAAACAACAAAATAAATAACTACATATTTCGGGACGTTTTTGTACACACGGTCATCTGACCCCAAACTAAGCAAAGCTTGTGATATGGCTGCCAGAGACTGATATACATACATAGTTTTTAAATACATACTTAAATAGATATTAACAACCAGATATAGAACAAACACAAATGAATGTTCATCACATCTAATCCGTTGTCAACGATGCCGGTATTTCAACTAGTAATTTCTCTGTATACTTCTTTAGTTTAAAATTTTGTTGTATACTGTTAGTTCATTCTTAAATATATAAATAAAACACAAATGTTTGTCCTAAGTGGAAATCGAACCCATGCCCCCAAGCTCAGACGGTAGGTTCACTACCAACTGGACCAACGCGCTATCTAATAGTCTCTATCACAAGCCGGTTCAAATACAGCGTAGTGCTTGTAAACAACCAGCGCTGGTCTCACTGGTATGGCTTATGCCATAATCATTTCAATCAAGATTCTACCTTAAATAACTCTACATAGAGTATGATCTTTTTGCTAACAGTTTCCTCTCCGCTTGCAACAGCGCATCTACCCGGGAGCTCAAGGCATTCCTTACCTGTTCCTAATGGGATAAAGTTTTATAGGCGGAAAAACGCTTCCAATGAACCGAGCAAGGATCATACGCAGTGCACCGGGGGACGGGACTTAGCGGAAATTCTTCAACGGTTTACTCAACTTTACAGTTTTGAACTATGAGTATGTACGGGGATAGGATATTGAAGAAGTTGAAAAGTATTTACAAGTGTTATGGCCTTTGAAATGGCGTGCGTAATTACGTATGAGTAGATATAACCAGTTTTTTTTAAAGAGTTTTTAACTTTTTAACTTCGGGCCGTTATACTTTACCTCCGCGCCACGTCCGCGGAGAAGTAAGGGATTTTTTTTTTTTTTTTTAACTAAGCAATATGGAATTTGAATCGAAATAGTGTAAAAATCGAGTTATAATAACGAAATAGTGTGAATAAAAGCTCATAAACAGGACGATTTTTTTAACCCTTGACGCTAAAAGAGGGGTGTTATTAGTATGTCAATCGTGTGACCGTCTGTGGTATCGTAGCTCCTAACCGGCCGAACCGATTTTGATTTAGTTTTCGTTGTTAGAACTACAACATGGGGTTCTTCAAAAGACGAGTTAACAGTCTTAAAGGGTCGGCAACGTATTTGTGGCTCTGGTGTTACAAGTATCCATGGACGACGGTGACTGCCACTGACTGACTGATTTTGCCACCAATGGCTTAAAAAATTACTTATCGAGAGTGTTTGAAGCCAAGAAAATCTGTTTACCCGTTTGAAGATAATCAGCTCCTTTATCGGGGTAAAAAAAAACAATTTATATTATTCAGTTAATTAAGCGCACAGCAGTTTCAAAGTCATCAATGTCAAGACTTCGAAACTATATAGCAAAGTTTAACTTATCAACATAAAAACTCGTACATCACTTCGCAAAGTCGCTCAACATCGGCAGTCTGATAAGCTCTACAAGTCTACATAATGAACAGAGTTGTAAACTCTTTTCCTCTTATTGGATACCTAATGAGCTCCTGGAAAATGATGGAACTTTGTGAACATCCAAGTTATTGAACAAGCGAATGTATTGTAATATGAAAATAGTGGAGGGTAGATGAAAAATTGGCGCGCCGTTGATGAGTAGCGCTGCGATTTTGATTTATGGACTTGGGTACGGCTGAATTGAGAAGTAACGATACATTTTATCGGGGCGTACAACATTTTCGAACTTATTCACTTCAATAAAGGAGAAAAACTAGGTCATCTAATGACATGTTTAATAAATAACTGCAGATTTTGTCCCTTACCTTCTTTAAATATGTAATAGAGTGATATTGATTTATTCTATTCTATATTCTATTATTTTCTTCATACCGATGGGGAAGAAAGGTTCTTGAGTGGAGACCACGAACCCGGAGACGCAGCGTAGGTAGGCCTCCCACTAGATGGATCGACGACATCGTAAGAGTCCAGAGTTGCCATCTGCATCCAGAGGATGCAGGTGGCAAGCTGTCGTTCAGTGTGGAGGTCTAGGGGGGGGGGGGGGGGGGCATAAATTATGTTCAGCAGTGGTCTCTCAAGAATCATTGAAATTTATTGTATGGCTTGTATTTTACATTGTTTTAATTCCTGACGTTTCGAACACTTTGCATGCTGTGGTCACAGGTAGACTAGATGAAGGATGTCTATAGACATGTTATGAAATTATTCTCAAGTACCGGTAGTGATTTTTTAGTCAAAACGCTTTCTATTTACACAGTAATTGCTCACGGTGTTCTTGCAATTCTGCACCGAGCTAAAGATTTTATTAATTTGATCACTGAATCCCAAGCAGAGGTACTTGCCAACCCTACTAAAAAACTCAACTCAACTCTATTAAAATGTATAAGGGTTTGTATTTGTGTTTATTTTCAATACTTTTCACAAAGTGACGTCATCAAAAAACAAAAAAATGATCAATGATCGTGAAATCAGAAAACACACAAAATGGAATAATGTTATAAAACTCTGACATTTCGATCACAAACAATATCCGTACTTTGTCGGATAGAAACATAAATATAAAACAAACATAAGGCCATTGTTTATTCGAACATGTCCATCAGTGGAACCTTTCAAGCTCAGCTTTTGGGGATTAATTAAAATGAATATTTTGAACGAAGCGCGGCTTAGGAGTGCCTGCTATCGTTTTAAACAGTTTAATTGAAACTTTAATGCCATGTTGACTGACCGGCGGCTTCTCGTTCTCGATGTTGATTTAAATTGAGTTTTCATTTACTAATTTACTAAAACGAAACTTTGTTTTAAGTTAAATTTTTGTTTGTCAGTGTTGATATTGGCAATGGGAATGTTTTATTTGAGTAGATTGGTAATTTTGTAGTTTTTCTCTTGAAATACGTGACGTCACTTAATTTAGTGGGGTTGTAATTATGATTGAAACGTCTTTAGTAGCGAAATCGTCCAATTGCAACCCGTACGAGGCGCTTTCACTTTTATTATGCGAACTTGCTAGTCTGTGGAATGCGCTGCCTGAATGGGTGTTCCTAGGTGTCTTTAAATCACGAGTGAATAGGTTTCTTCTAAACAAGCGTGCTCCATCGTAGACCGCATCATCGCTTAACATCAGGCGAGTTGGCGTTCAAACGCCAAACGGATTAAATATATAAAAAAATAAGCTAGTTGCCTGTGAGTAAATCGCAAGGATTTTCTATAATGAGGATGGGAAACAAGGTCACGTGATGTACGGCACGTTGATTTCACAAAATGGCGTCTTTCTACTACTAGTGATTTTTGTTGTTTTTGACAGCTAGCGTACTGCTTGACAGGTATACAAACATGGCCGATGGACTGCAAGGAGAGTCTAGATTACTTGCGGCGAGTATTTTTTATGAAGCGTCTTTGTTAAAAAGTCTTTTAAAATAAATCAAGTAACGTTGTTTTATTTTACGCCTACTAACTAGGCAAAACATGATACAAAGTAACTGATATTGTTTGAACACATTGTGCATGCATTTTTAAATGTGTGTATGATTTACTAGTTTCTTTTAAATAATTTTTTAAATTTAATAATAGTCTTGCGTCTTGCTGTTTGCTTGGTTTTGTGCAAATAAATTATCTTTATCTTTAACAATATATTTCCGATTCGCTATCAAACTACCTCCACAGATCATATACCAGTATTCACGTTACCACTAATCCACAATACCGTTTGTTCTCAAACGTGTTGTATATACGTCTACTTTCCAACCGAACTTTGTGTTGGAATCGTCGGTTTCGCGTCAATAAAACTTGGCTTATTTCCTGTTTACTTTATATTACGAAACGTAATTCAAATGCTTGGAGTTGCGTTTGTTGTTTTTTAATTTAACAAAAACAAAGGCTTTGAAATTTAAAACGAATAACTGTCTAAGAAATTCGTTTGGGTAAAGTCAAATACTTTCGCTGTAAGATGATTTTGCGCAGCAAACGAAATGTAAAAATTAATTAGATAGCCCGTTGGTCCAGTTGGTAGTGAACCTAACTACTGAGCTTGGGGGCGTGGGTTCGATTCCCGCCTAGGACAAACATTTATGTGATGAACATTTGTGTTTGTTCTATATCTGGTTGTTAATATCTATTTAAGTATGTATTTAAAACTATATATGTATGTATATATCAGTTTCTGGCAGCCAAATCACAAGCTTTGCTTAGTTTGGGGTCAGATGACTGTGTGTGCAAAAATGTCCTGAATATTTATTTATTTACTAGTTTCAGAGTAATGTGATTTTGATGTCCGAATTTGGGGGTTTCTTCGCCCAATAGTTTTTGGTAAAATATATAATGAATACGTACGACTCTACTTACTATGTCATCCATTGAAGTAGATTAAGCTAGGATGTTATCGATATTGAGTCATCAGACTAATCGGATACATAATAAATGTTTTTTTTTTGTGTACCTTTGTTTGGTAAAACGTATTTTCTCACCTAAGTGAATTAATGTTATTCTTTGAGAAAATAAAACCTTAAGACGAAATAGGTTTAAAATTGATGATTCGTCATCACGAATATTCAAAAGTAGACCTTTAAAATCGATTAATTGACATTATTTCTTTATGTTTAATAAATGTTCTTGAAATATTTTATTCGGAAGTGTTCATTGATACATGATTAAATAAATTTAGTTCGATAGAAAAAAATCGTAAACTTTCCTAAAAACACCTGTTTTTACGTTCCCATCAATGGATTGAATCAACTTCATTCAGATTCATAGAAGATATTTTTATCAAAAAAAGTTGTGTGTTATCCTAACAATCATTCAAATAATTTAGTGGTCGCAGTTTTTTGTAAAATCGTAAGATTATTTGTAGAAAATAAAGAAAAAATTAACATTGAAAATATTTGAAAGCGCGCACGCCGCATTACCGTCATACAAGTGTTCGGTTCTCTACCAGCACGCCTTAAATCAATGTACAATCTTGTAGTACAAAAGCACAATATATATCAATGTGCAGGCTTCAACCAAAATAATATTAATGGACGGGCCCTAACCATTGAAATTGCTCAGTAAAAACGAGTCAAAACTGTCGGACATATACTTCAACACCTAATTAATAAAAATGTACAGTACGAGTATATTTGTTACAAAAAATAGATACCGGTTTTATTTGTGTATTTACACTTCGGGAAAGCATATGAATGCATAATTTTGTCAGATGTTTCGTTATCACGTAACAATAGACACGTGTTGCACTTCCTACGGCTAGAGACCGACTGAAACGAAATGAGAGCCGGCGCTCATTTTGTTATCTTCATAAGTGCGCTTCTACTGGGCCTGTCCATTCATTTTATTTTGGTCGAAGTGTGCAGGCAGATGTTTGATTACTCCAAAATATTTTCTGTTTGTGTTCTTACATTTCCAGATAAAAGCTATAGCCATCTCGTAACGTTTATAATTTTGATATTGATTGCTAGACAACGTTTTGAAATGTGAAAGTAAAGCATTTATACATATTTCTGATATTTTAGGTAATTTTTAAAGCAAATGTTTTAGAAAAAAACTGTTCAAGCCAAGTATCAACTGAATATTTATGGTCTCACGTATGCTGGCCTTGGCTGCGCCTCGTTATGAACTTTCACGTTCACCCATAAAAGCTTTTATTGTATATCGCTGCAGTAATGTATTATAAGTAAAAGAACCTTTTTAGAGTTCCGTACCCAAAGGGTAAAAACGGGACCCTATTACTAAGCATACGATGTCTGTCGACGTTTGTCTGTCTTTCTGTCTGTCCGTCTGTACTACCTATTAACGGCTGTATCTTACGAACCGTAATAGATAGCCAGTTGAAATTTTTACAGCATTATGTAGACTTACGGCGGTTTAACTAAGATATAATTAAAAAGCCATAAAGTAAAAACTTAAGGGGGTACCTACAACAAACGTGTTTTTTAACGTATTTTTGTATTAGCTAATGTAAAAACGGTAATTCGTACATGCGTCAAACTTGGCACGATTATAGTACACACTCTAAAGTATAGCAACAAACAATAAATAATGGCCAAGTGCGAGTCAGTGACAAATTTCTGTTCATTACCAAGTTATAATACCCGGGGTTCCGGCTAATAGGCGTGGAAAATTGCCCAAGTTTTTCCACGTGGATCACAGCCGCACCGTGGCGCGCTCCATGTCTCCGCTGATTCGCGCCCGCCGCCACTTCAATGCACTCCTTTCCGCCAAAACTGATTGTGATATTATTTGTGACAATTGGAAAACAGTAATGAAAGTGTTTTTAACTTATTGTGAAAATTTAACTGATCAATGGGACAGGGGCAAAAAGGCCGATGACTATAATGACAATTTGTATGACATACTAATTTTATGTTGACATATTTTTACAGCAATTTGTTGTATTTATTATATTAGAAATTTTATAATATTTTTCCTATTTTTACTAGGAAATCTATTTTAGTTTTAACAGTATGTGAGATAAATGTTAGTGGAATTTGTCCGTTTTTATTCTCAATAAATAATTTGAATTTGAATTTGAATAATTGCATTATACTCGAGCGCCTGTAGCAAAATAATTAACTGTGGCTGCGTAGCAATTGCTTTGACTATTTTGAAAGGCGTTATAACTTGTAATGCGGTTACTTGGACGATCTTATTGTATTTGTGGTGGTACGGAACCCTCAGTGGGCGAGCCCGACTCGCACTTGGCCGTTTTATTTTTGTTTCGAATTAGGTTAACTAATAATAATAATAACTATAAGTTAACATTTTCCCCAGCACATCTCGTGATAAGCACTAACAGGCTTTTGTAACAGGCTGGGTGCTCTGCGATCTTTGTCGGAGTGCACTGTTACGTTCATTGCATATTCATGCAACTTGCCGAGCTGAATAAAAAATAAAAACAAAACAAAATGTTCGTTGTTGAGTTTCGCTTTGATTTGCGATATTTCCGTAGGCTATGAAGAGTCACTGCAAAGGTGGTAATGAACGTAGCTGGTTTTTATTTGAGTAAACTATCGTTTTAGATTGTTGTCGTCTGTTTAAAACGCTTTTAACTTCACTTGTAGCTATGTAAACATATTTTGGGAAGTCGATTTTAAGTTAAAACCGTCAACTTTTAGGGTTCCGTACCCAAAGGGCAAAAACAGGACTCTATTACTGAGCCTACTCTGTCTGTCTATCCGTCTGTCTGTCTGTTCATCCTACCTTTTAACGGCTGTATCTTTCGAACCGTAATAGACAGCCAGTTGAAATTTTCACAGAATATGTAATGTTACGGCGGATTAATTAAGAAATAATAAAAAAGTAATAAATAAGGATTTTGCAAAAAGGTTGAGTTAGGGGGCCAAGTGGAGGTTGAAAGTTTACATAAAAGTCTACACGTACAAAGTCGCGGGCAACAGCTAGCAACTTATAATTATAGCAGTTATTAAAACATGAACGAAGCTACGTAAAGCCTTCCAGTTAAAACAATAGGGGTTATTAATTGAACTAATTAACTGGTTATGTAGAGTTAATTAGATATTAGCATCTGATTAAAATGCCCATCGGGCAGTGTTTATTATGTCACTATGGAAAATATAATTAAGCTTCAAACGATTCTGTCAATACCACATAATAACAATAGTTCAAGTCAATACTACAGCACATTACTGAAAGGATGAAACTTGGAATAGAGATTCTGCAGGTTTGGCTGTACAGTAAACTACTTTTATAACGAAAAAACCGGACAAGTACGAGTAGGACTCGTGCTCTAAGGGTTCCGTTGGATGGAACCCTCAGAGTGCGAGACCAAAAAAAAAACTGAAATTGAAATATTGAAAGACAAACTTAAGTTTGTAGTTGACAATAAGGTTCTTCCATACATTCCAACTACAAAATGTAAGTTTGTAATAGCAAAATATTTATTTATATATGATATAACTTCAAATTTATAACTTTCGGATTTATTCCTATATATGTGCTATAAGACCTTGTCTCTTGCCAAATTTCATGATTCTAGGTCAACGGGAAGTACCCTATAGGTTTTGATTCCCCTGTGAAATCGCAAAATATACAACATAAACGTTCGTATCTTTTGATTGCGTTGACTTACAACTTTTATTTTTTCTCAGCCGAAAGAAACCGTAGACTTAAGTATTTAGTATAAATTTCAACTTGATACCTTTCCGCGTTCTTGAGAAAAAGGGTCTTGACAGACGGACAGACGGACAGACAGACAGACGGACAACGAAGTGATCCTATAAGGGTTCCGTTTTTTCCTTTTGAGTTACGGAACCCTAAAAAGACAGGTTCTTGAAGGGTTTCGAGTGCAACCGTGGGGCACTGCTAGTAATGTCGTGATTTTTACCAGTTTGTTGTTTCTGTAGTTTTTTTTATTAAATGATGAATTCGGCTAGCCTTTGACCACAACTCACCTGATGGAAAGTGACGATACGGTCTAAGGTGGTGCACGCTCGCCCATGAAGTGCCTATTCACTGTTGTCTTGAAGATACCCAGGTAGGGTACCTTGTAGGGAACACCGAGGCAGGGAACGCATTCCATTCCTGTGCAGTTCGTATTAGGAAAGAATTTTGGAAACGCTGCGTGCGGACTTTACCAAAGTTCACGACGTAAGGATGGAATGTTCGCCTCGATGACCTATCGCGGAAATTGGCGGATAATTATTATGATGTACTCTACGATGGGGTACGCTTGCCTAGAAAATACCAATCCTCTCGGGATTTGAAGTCACCCAGACCTTCCTAGTTTTATGTACGTATAATGTTTGTAATTCCTATACAGTCGTCGAGTGCTATTTAAAATTCCTTTTTGACGGTCTTCTGCTTTTAAAACTTCTCAGTTAAGTCGAGAGAGACGCAGACATTAATGAAAAAAGAAAACAAATGAAAAATCTTTGATTAAGTAAAGTAATGTTACCTCGCCTCAAGGGTCAGGAACAGTATTGTTTAGATTTCATTAGAAGTTAAACAAACTTTTGTTGTGATGATTTAAGTACATACCTGAAACAAAACAGGATTTTGTAAGTGGATTTTTAAATACACTTACAAATTAATAAGAAATTAGATCTAGTAATTACATGAATAGTTACTACTACATTAGACTAAATCAAAGATTTAGACAGCAATTAATTGAACCAAAGTCCAACCGTGCAATACACAGTTCTGGCTCTAATGCAATGGCCATCAAAATATACAATAATTTGTCATATATAAATACAGAAAAAAAAATTATGTATGTGATTATTTACGGGATATTTACCGACTTAGAAAGAGGGTAAATCGTTATGTCTGCACCTTACTTTTTAACTGTTCGACCAACCACCCACATTCTTCAGTCTTCCCGTGAGCATGGTGCATGTAAAGCTGCGGCGAAATATCGGGAGCTCATTCCACAACCTTACCACGGTAAATATCCCGTAAATAATCATATAACTTTAGTGAACAACCGTGATAGTTTAAAACAGAATTTAAAAGTTATCTAAGAATCCAAATGTAATTACAACCTAGAACAATTTTTAAATGTCAATTTTGAGGAAATTTAAATAGTTCGTTCGGTACCGACTATTGCCATACCCAAATAGGGTAAATATTACTTTATTGAAACATGTAATTTAAGAAATTCATGTACCTCTACAAATGTCTGCAATAAAATATTTAATATCGTTAGTAATGTTTTCTTGGCACCGAGCTTATATGAGGTTTTTCTTAATGGTTTATAATGTCTTTATTGTTTAAAGAAAACACTTCGAGAAAAAATTGAATTTTACACCTAGTCTAGATCTTCCGGCAACTGGGCATTTATGCTTACGCATGCTAGCCTCTGTCTATATTTTCAAGTGGTTTTTCGCTAGTCAATAAACGCCTTTGTTGTCTGCCGGTGCAGTAAAGCACTAAAACATAGAAAAAACTTGATATTATAATCAAACGCTCTGAATATCTTATGTAGCTGTCGTCTGCTCTAGTTTTCCAGCAGGTTTTATATTTTTCGCTTCATTTAAGGAGTTTCCTTGCGAAGCCGAAACATTATATTTTCAGTGCGACTCATTTGCAGCCAGCAAAACGGTAAATCTACGGGAGGTCGCTGTTGTCGCCGTCACTTACCGCGCTTGTGTTGGGCCATCGAATCATTCTGTCAATATAAATGTAAAATAGCACAAAGACTAAGAATTCCCTCTTTAGCACTTCTTGTATAAAAATAACGTTGGAAAATTAATGCACTATCAGAAAAAAATATGCTTTGGGATTCTTCACGAGAACAACGAAAAGCACAGCTAGTGGGTATTAAGATGTTACATAAGTTTTATACATAACAATCATAGTTTAAGCAAGAAGTACGCACAGTTTCATTCAATTGTTAGGGTTATGGTTCATACAAAAATGCAATAGGAAAAGGCACTTTCAGTTTTACCCGAATAATCAAATTTTCCGGGAAACTTCCAAATTTTTCTTTTCTTAAAAACCTTGATCGGTCAATTACGAAAATTTAAAAAAATATTGCCAAATCGGCCCACCCATTCTCAAGTGCTGCGCTTACCAACCAAAATTATTTATTATAGATTTAAAGATTAATTATTATTTTAATACATTTTAAAGATTTTTTCCATTGTTTACAAACAGGTCTTCTGCGTGTCTCATCCAACTTTCTAGCCCGACTCTACGTGTTTATGTGCTGGCTGCAGCGAATTCATGCAATCCAAAATTTATCAACCGAGTTCCTTACTACACGGTCTTAGGGGTGATAATCGCTTGCCGCTTCCTTGCTACTTGTTTACTGCTAGTTGAGAATTAGCACTGGCCAGATATAGTTGAAATCCTCCTGTTTAACTCTTGTTTATTTAGTAGGTAGTTGTTTGCAGTAACTTCAAAGTTTTTTTGCTCTTGCTAAGATATTCAAACGTATCCTCGGTTTGTACATAGGAAAGTCTGGTTACAGGTAACCACAACAACGAATTTCTAACCGTTTAAAACTGTTGTATGATGTTGTAAGCCTTATTTGAGCTGATGGTATAACGAATTTCATATTAACTATTAAGTTAATATGAGGGACCGTGGGGTCCGGTCGCTCGGGGTTTGGTTAAAGAGTTGTCCAGACGCCTCATAGATGTGACAGGTGACCAAAGAGCTGGTGAAAAGAGACCTTGGCCAAAGAATAAGTTTGGCCATCCAACGTGGTAATGTCGCCAGCTTTTTGGGCACCTTACCCGAAGGCAGCGACCTCAATGCAGTTTTTTATTTATAGTTTAGGTAGACAGTTTAATTTAATTCTAATTTCTAATATATACAGTTAGGTTTATTTTTATTGTATTTAGTAACTCTAATATGTAATATCAAATACTTTTACTTTGTTACCTACTATTAAGTTAGTGTGAGGTTATTTAAACTACATTCACTCGTATTTAATTAGCTCGTGGTACTTTGAGGAACCAAAACCAAGCCAATAACAACAATCCAAATATTTAAAAAAACCGGACAAGTACGAGTAGGGCTCGTGCTCTGAGGGTTCCGTTAGACGGGACCAAAAAAAAAAAAAACTAACTGAAGTTAAAATATTGAGAGACAAACTTAAGTTTGTAGTTGACAATAAGGTTCTTCCATACATTCCAACTACAAAATGTAAGTTTGTAATGGCAAAATAATTATTTTTAGAAGATATAATTTCAAATTTATACTTTCGGATTTATTCCTATATATGTGCTATGAGACCTTGCCTCTTGCCAAATTTCATGATTCTAGGTCAACGGGAAGAACCCTATAGGTTTTGATTCCCCTGTGAAATCGCAAAATATACGACATAAACGTTCATATCTTTTGATTGCGTTGACTTACAACTTTTATTTTTTTACAGCCGAAAGAAACCGTAGACCCAAGTATTTAGTATAAATTTCAACTTGCTACCTTTACGCGTTCTTGAGAAAAAGGGTCTTGACAGACGGACAGACAGACAGACAGACGGACAACGAAGTGATCCTATAAGGGTTCCGTTTTTTCCTTTTGAGGTACGGAACCCTAAAAACGGACAAGCTAACAACCATTTTTTTAAAACCACGTCGTTGCCCTTCGAACTAAAAGTCCCCTCCGTCGTCAGTGCTTCTTCTTTTTTTTTGGATTCCATAGACACATATACTTTTTATGCAAACCGCTCGGTGTACCATAGACTGCAGTTCTTTTAGGTGTTGCCAACACGAACAGAAGTAGGATCACAGAAAAGAGTTTTTCTTTTCTTTTCTGTGAGTAACTAAGACCTGATGTGATCCCAAACTCACCGAACACCTACAGCCGCTCATCATGCGCAGAGACGTTGGGTCTCTGTATCTTTTATCGCATTTACAACGGGGAGTGTTCTGAAGAACTGTTTGAACTGGTGCGGCCATTTAACCATCGCGTTAGCCGCAACCACCTGAAAGCTCATCCATATACCATGGACCAGTGGAAATCGCAGATGCGATTCACGCGATCTGTTTTGCCTCACATCTGCAAAATGTGGAATGAGCTACTTTCCACGGTGTTTCCGAGAAGCTACAACATGGGGTTCTTCAAAAGGCGATTTAATAGTTTCGGGTCGAGTTTGGGTCAGCAACGTACTTAGTTGTGATGCCTCTGGTTTTACAAGTATCCATAGGCGACGGTGACTGCTTACCATGAGGCAGCCCATCTACTAGTTTGCCAGAAATTACATAAAATACACTAATATTATAAGCGCGGTGGACCAACGACATCAAAAGATCTGTTGGGAACAAAAGGTTAGCCGAAAAAAACAAAGGGAGGCCTATCAGATTCAGATGATTATAAATGCGAATTTTTGTGTGTGATGATTGTTTCCACAACTTCGTAATTACTAAACGGATTTGGACAATATTTGGTATGGAGGCAGCTTATTCTCTAAGACTGCGTGTTCATCTTCGGCCATATCATCGCTTACCAACAGGTGACTTTCGCCAGTCAGACAGTCCACGGTCAAAAGCAAACTTATCCGCGATAAAAAACTATCTTAATCCCGAAAAAATATACGGTGTCTGTAGAATAGCGAGTGTAACCGCGAGCGCTGCTAGTGATACGTGAATAATTTAAGTAACTCAATTTTCAAGGGAGATAAAAGAAAGGAAAATTGCCCTAAAATCTGTCCTAACTTTCCAAAGGACCATTTTGTCTTGTCTGGGTTGTATGGTGCATGTTCAGTACGTGATGCGCTCGCACAATTTATCAGATCATGCTGATATTATTATGGAAATTTGGAGTGCGCCCATACATTCTAATCAGAGCTGATCACGCAGGGGGGTGACGAAGTACATTTCGGTGTGATGCAGAAAAATATTTTGGTAAACGGAACTAAGAACAAAAGATATGTTTCATTTATACGACACGAGAATAACTCAACCGCATTCGGCGGCCTTTTACAAAGTAAATGTGCGCGCACGGCTGCGTCTCGCTTTGCATTGCCGTAAATAAAATGTGTGAAAACCACGTCAGTTTCCATAATAAAAATTAAATCTTGTGTTAGTCATTAGCTTCGATGTCTTTATACATTTAGTTTCCGATAATTTTTAACTCCCGATGCAAAAAGAGGGGTGTCATTATAAGTTTAACGTGTGTATTTATGTGTATCTATCGGTGGCATCGTAGCTCCCAAACGGCAGCACCGTATTTTTTTTGTTTGTAAGATAAGATAAGGCTATACTTGATCGAGTGTTCAAGAAAATCTGTTCGGTCGTTTGAAGATTATCAGCTATTTATCGGGGGTTTTAAACCTTTTTGTGGATTGTTTATTGGATCTGTAGTTAGAATATCATACTAATATTAGTCGTTGGCATTCAGACTTGGCTTTTTTGGCAGTTTGACTTGGTATGGTACTGAGATGTGGTCCTTAACTGTTGGCCTTTTGGAAAAACTCAGAGTCACACAGCGGGCAATGGAGAGAGCTATACTCGGAGTTTCTTTGCGCGATAGAATCCGAAACGTGGATATTCGCCAAAGAACTAGAGTCACCGACATAGCTGTTAAAATTTGCAAGTTGAAGAGGCAATGGGCAGGCCACATCGCTCTAAGAACCGATAACCGATGGGCAAGAAAGGTTGTTGAGTGGAGACCACGAACCAGAAGACGCAGCGTAGGTAGGCCTCGCACTAGATGGACCGACGACTTAGTGAGAGTCACTGGCATCCAGTGAATGCAAAAGGCAGGCTGTCGTTCAGTGTGGAGGTTAAAGGGGAGGCCTATGTTCAGCAGTGGACGACGATGATTCTGGCTGATGATGATGATGATGATTAATATTAAACATGTGTAAGTCTGCGATTTTTTGTGAGTGGTTACGTAATATGTTTGTTCCCTTCTTCTTCGAATGAAATTTGATAGGTTTAGTTTGGTGGTTTGGCATGGAGATAGCTTATACCCTGGATTGTCACATGGGTTTCTTTATATCTCAGAAAATTCATGCAGAATTGCGAGTGGAATCGTGATGAAAAGCTAGTAAAGTATAAAGTATCCCTAAAATATGGCGAGACCGAAATTGCGCGTCATAGCCAAAAAGGTGTAATTTGAAAGATTGTATCCGTGATACCGGCACATCATAATGAGACACAGATGCGACAGCGAGTCTCCTTATTTCCTGCCTGTCAATCATTCTGATAGGTGCCATTGCAATTTCATTCGCGTTCCAAAGCAATGCAGCATTCTGAGATAAAAATAATGAAAGACGAGAAGTTGCACAGTTCCATGGTATAATAATATACTCCGCCAGGTATAGCGCTCCGAGAAAAAATGTCACGTGGGCGTCCCGCAATGATGTCGTCAATGTCATGGATACAAGCAAGCGATCTAAGCAAGAGCAGAATAAGTAATTTACAACAAATTCGAAAGAGATGACGATGCACGAAACAATGGCGGACTCTCTATTTTTTTTTTTTTCGTTAAAATCTTCATGAGCGTGGATTCAATGTCCTTTACTCGTAATATTAAACAGTTTACTTTGTCTTAATAGCGTCAAACAAGTCATAGTCACAATCAGAGTCAAGCTAAGTATGTCACGGTCAAGTCGAACTCATGCCCCTGTAAAGTGGTGGAGACTTTACAAGAGGCTCCTATGGAGTTTTGGAAACAACACGAAAAGACACGTTTCACCTCGTTATATCACTTCCCCACACTCGAGCACGTTTACGAGCACTTAATGAATAATAATTCACCATTTAGTACACATTAACACTCGAAAATACACAAGTTTATGAAAATAATCCAACGAGCCGACATGTTTTTTCCGCGTTGGCGCCAAAACCGCGGACTCTCTATGATTTTCTGTGTTAACAGTAGCGTTTAACTAAAGTACCCATTTTATAGCTATCTTCGAACCGCACATTTCACTCTTTAGTAACGATGTTTAGGTATTCTTCGTTGGGCGACGTTTATCGACATGATCCCAAAAGTGATGAAATACCCCACCTTCACGTACGGAGGGGAAAAATTGCTGCAATTTATTTCACGTGTCGTAAATATGTAGAGATAAATAGATCTTCGGGGAGATTGATTTCACCCTTGAAAATATTGAACTAGGGCGGTTCGAGCGAGAAAAAATGTTCTTTTGGTACATGTTTGATCTATTTCTTCTCGATAATCAAGTTTATAGCGTACCAAGATTGATAGACTGAACACTCTACCTTTTATTTTATTGAAAAAAGAAAATTGTTGTATTCGACGACTCACTAATATTGTAGAGGGTATTTGACCTGTTGAATTTCTAAATTCGGGGTGGCACCGTCGAGTGTCACCCCGAATTAGCCCATATCAGTTGTGATATGGGCAAGCGTGGCGCTGAACATCAGGCGAGCGACTTTCTTAGTCTTGTCAGTTGCAAAAAAAGTAAAAGCAGAAAAGATCAAAGAACAAATGCGGCTGTCAAAAATAGCCAAACACAGAAGTCGGCTACTGCAGAATATTTGCTTGAGGCGGGATCCGGTCACTGGATCGAGCTCCACGATCCGAAGGTTCTCTCCACTGAACGACATTATTTTTTTCATGAAAGGTTCGTGAAGCGATTGAAATCAGAAAAATCAAAATTTTAACTGGAAAGATGGATTTAAGTTAGCGGCGTTTTGGAATCCCATCATAGTAAGCAAGTGTACAAACCGCGTTGTAGAAACTAGGACTGATTTTAAGCGATGGTGCGGTCTACGATGGAGCACGCTTGCCTAGAAGAAACCGATTCTCTCTTGATTTGAATACACCCAGATGTGATTTAAAACAAGTCAATGTTTGCTTATAGCCCTTAGGCAAACCAAAATTAAAGGTTAAAAACCTGAAATTACGTGAGGCACAGCCCAGCCACACTGACCTACATCATCGGTGTAATTTTTAGTACAAAACAATTCAAAACTAGTAAACAATGTAAAAGTAACTGCGTTTTAAATAACGACCAGTCACGTTGTTTTGTTTTCACTCAAAAACACCCAAACACAGCACTTGGCGTTTACATTGTTACACCCGAAGTTCCCTCATTATTCCTGAAACTCGTGAAACTCGAGAGCTTATGAATAAGTCGGTGTTGCTAGATGGACGGTGGAGTTTTACGGAAAATGTGGAAAAAAACAGGGAACTGCGGATATGTACGCCTGGAATGGCATAAGTTGCATTTTCACGGGAAACAAGGACTATGCACGAACTAGCATATGTATGGTTAAAAACAAATTCTTAGCAAAGGTTTTAACTTTTAGCTTTTTTCATCAATACTTAATACTCAATCATTTATTGCATAATTATTATGAAGTTCACATACAGATGTTAGGTAGCATGTTTTATATTAGGTACTTAACTTGTTAGGATAACTTAAATGTTAGGATAGACATCAAGACATGATTTTGTTACTTTTTGGAAATTCACACTCATTGATTTTATATCTTTAATAATGTGAAAATGAGCGAGCGAGTGAGCTGCAGAGGGTATACAGGCCCCTTAAACATAAAAATATCAAATAATAAAAAAGCCAGCTGCCTTTTTTGATTCAATGTCGTAGCACTCGTAGCACACTGTAGCCGTGGATGCTACGGTTGTAGACAATACGTAGAACCATGCGTCGTAGAAAATAATCTGCGATCTTGCTAAAAGTCTGTTGCAAGATCGCAGTTTTAATACCTTATAATATGATCAAAAAAGGCTACATTACATAGTTGTATTAATAGTGCAACCAGTTATCGTCCTGACGGCAGGTAGCAATTAGATTCAAAATTCGATAGACTAAATCCGTTTTCCATTCGTAGTATTTTTGGTCAGCAACATAATAATTATCAATTAAAAAAACGACTTCACAAAACTAGGTAAATACGCAGTTTTGGATGACCATATTGCCATCCAAGTAACAGAAACTTTCAGTTATTTTATAGCCAAACTACTAAACCGATTTTAATGGATTTAATTAGTGGATTTCTATGGGACTAATTCAAAAGTATGTCCTTATAATTAAATTAAATTAAATTTTCCACATCGGTTCATATATAACTGAATTCTGAGGTAACAAACAAAAAAAAAAAACGTTTTTTTTTTTTAAGTCGGTTAAAAACAGAGTCTTACTGCGATGTTATATATTCCAAAGTAGCTGAAGATATATTTGGTTATAAAAAAGCTTTTTACAAGGAGTTCCGTAAACTTATGTCTCTGCCACTGTATGAAGAACCGACCAAAGTCAACGTAACAAAACTAATCTGCCAAGTTTGCAATAATTTTTAATTTATCGCAAAGTGGTCCGTGGTACCAATTAGCGTTGTGTCACTAGTGGCTGGTCCACAGAGCAAGTTTTAATGGTCCCGCCCGGCGAGATAAGAGCTCAGAGCTTGAGAAGCACTGTTTAATTTAATAAGTTGTGTTTTGAGGAGCCAGCACGGGGGTTGTTGGGCCTCAAGGACGAACATTGTGTAGTATGTTACTTTCCTTTGACAAATATACCTTCTAAGGTTACTTCTTCTTTTTGGATACGAACATGATGCCTTAAGTAGCTTTACCTACTCTCGACATGATTATAATAATCCTACTAATATTATAAAGTTAGTTATTACCATTATAAACGAAAGTTTGTATGTATGGATGTATGGATGTTTGTTCCTCTTTCACGCTGCAACGGAACAACGGATCGACCTGATTTTTGGCATGGGTATATTTCAAGAGCCAGAGAGTGACATAGGCTACTTTTCATCATCGTCACCATTTTTCACCACTACGCGATGAAACCGCGGGGCGCAGCTAGTAATAAATATTCGGGACATTTTTGCACACTAGGTCACCTAACCCCAAACTAAGCAAAGCTTGGGATATGGCTGCCAGAGACTGATACTCATACTTTATGTATATAAATACATACTTAAATAATAAGACCCATATATAGAACAAACACAAATTTTCAACACATAAATGTTTGTCCTAGGTGGGAATCGAATCCACGCCCCCAAGCGCAGAAGGCAGGTTCACTACCAACTAGACCAACGGGCTACCTTATCGATTAACAATAATAAGGCATATTACCATGGTTTATATTAATAGTATGCGACATAACAGCCATTTTACGAATATTTGTGGGAACCTGTATTTGATTGATAAGAGGTCAAGCTTTTCATAAATTAAAACGTAAAAATAGAAATATTAATGCAAATTTGCAACAACACCCAGGAACACGAAGAGATCCGTGGACGAACGGTTAGCAAGTTGAAGTGGCAGTGGGCAGGGCACACAGAAAGATGGCCGATGGGGCCGAAAGGTTCTCGAATAGAGACCATGGACCAGTAAGGGGCCGTCCATTAATCACGTGATGTTTTTCAACCCCTCCCCCTTGGTGATACATGGTGAGGCTTAAGACTAAACCCCCCCCCCCCCCCAAATCACGTGTATTTTTAGTACTTACAAAGAATCTTATTTTATTTATATTATCTTTAAATACAGGTATAAAGTATCTAATTTTATTCTGAAATTAAGGACCATAACAAAAATGTCTAGACAGAAAGGTTGCAGGTTGTTTTTGATTGGCAAGGTAACACCACACCGCTTTTCGGATTAGAAATAGCGCGTTTGACGAAAAAATTAATACACGTGATATCTTACTACACCCCCCCTCCCCCTTGTGATATTTCGTGATTTTTGCTAAACACCCTCCCCCCCCTCTTTCAAGCCTCACGTGATTAATGGACGGTCCCTAAGCGCAGCGTAGGACGTTGAACCACAAGATGGATAAATGACACCGCAGGGAAACGCCGGATGCAGGCCGCTTCCAACCGGCCCACGGTCCTTTTGGAGATCGATGGAGGCCATGTCCAACAGTGGACGTTCTATGGCTGAAATAATGATAATGACGATTTGAAATTACTAACTTACCTATATTAAAATCTTTTTGTAAAACGACATTAATCTAATAAACAGCAACCCGAGGCATGAACGTTAAAAAAAATCCTACATGAAACCTTAAACTTCTACGAAATTATTTTATTCAATCAAGTGAACAATTCTTTAGATTTTATTAATATTACACGGGAATTACTCACGTAAAAGCCGGTTACTCCGACTAGTTTCAACCGTCTCACACTCTGCAAAGCGAGACGCAGCCGCGCGCGCATTCACCTTGAAAAAGACCGCCTAATGCGGTTTAAACTAGTCGGAGTAACCGGCTTAATCTTACGTGAGTAATTCCCGTGTAATATAGATAAAATTTGTGAAAACCACGTCAGTTACCATAATAAAATTCATTAGATGTTAAAAAAATAATTGTGTACATGTAAATTTACATGTCAGTGTAACGAAAAACCTGTCACTCAATCACGCGCCACTCGCACCAACTAAACGAATTTGAAAGCAAAAAACTCGAATGTAAACATTTTTACTGAAATTCCTAAAATCAACGTGAAATGGAAAACATAGTCACATATAGAACAAACGATACGCCAGACGAGAATAAAAAAAGAAAAAAATTGTGTCCAATTACAGTGTATTTTTCTAAACTCTACAACGTAACAAGCTAGCGTTTATTTTACCTAAAGTTCAACTAGTATACATCTATACTTCTATACTAATATTATAAAGAGGAAAGATTTGATTGTTTGTTTGTTTGTTTGTTTGCATTGAATAGGCTCCGAAGCTACTGAACTGATTTGAAAAATTCTTTCAGTGTTGGGAAGCTACACTATCCCCGGGTAACATAGGCCATAATATATTTTCAAAAAAAAATAGGGATCCTTACTAAAACTCCAATAATGTAACCCAGGGTGTAAAAAAATAAGATTTTCAATTATGACTGTGCGTGTTTGACATTTCTAAGACAGGACAACGTCTGTCAGGTCTGCTAGTTCACTTATATGACAAGCGGCATTCTAAATGCGGCAATAAGCGAGTACGTTCTATGTGTGATCTAACAAGAATAAAGTTAAAAAAAGTTTATAAAAGAGGTTTATATGATTATTTACGAGATATTTATCGTGTTCACGGGAAGACTGAAGAATGCGGGTGGTTGGTCGAACAGTTAAAAAGTTAGGTGTAGACTAAAGTTATATGATTCTTTACTGGATATTTACTCTTTTTTTTACTAAGAAAGAGGGTAGATCGTTATGTCTGCACCTAACTTTTTAACTGTTCTCCAACCACCCGCATTCTTCAGCTTTCCCGTGAACATGGTGCATGTAACTGCGTCGAAATATCAGGAGCTCATTCCACAACCTTACCACGGTAAATATCCCGTAAATAATCATATAACTTTAGTGAACAACCGTGATAGTTTAAAACAGTGTTTTAGGTGCAGACATAACGATCTACCCTCTTTCTTAGTATTTTGCTACGGTTATCACTGGAACTGGAACTCGAACCTAAGTCCGACAAAACACACTCACTGTATCACTGCGTATAGTATTTTGAACACATTTTGAACGCGGACTTTTATGTTTAAAACAACTTAATACTGGATAACTTTACTGAACAACCGTGATAGTTTGGGGACTCTACTCACTCGTTTATAGCAATTGAGGTCATATGCTACTTTATACATATACTTTACCTACCAATAATTATCAATACAAAAACCGACTTCAAGATTAAGAAGCGCTCTAACAAAATTATTCATGCTCCTGAAGCTTAAAAAACTATTGAGGAAAAACTAATTAACGTTTTTGTGGGACCACTTCGAAAGCTTTCTCTACATAATAAAATAAGAACCTTTAACTGGTTCATAAGTTTTGGAGTAATCGTTGTACAAACATTTAAAAAAACGAACCGATTTGAACGTCCTGAAATCGATAAAAAAATGATCGATTCTTCTGGAATAGCGAGTAAAACCCCGGGCACTGCTAGTTTATAAAATAAATATAAATATATAATAATACGTAATACCTCGGCAAAACCGTAAGTTTATCTAGCCACAGTCAAGAGTTCTTCGCTGACGTCAATTTGTCCAATTAAAAATACCGGTAGGAAATGAAATTGTCTAACAAGCGTTTTATTTTTGGGAACGAAGTTAGGCTAACCTGGTGCTAACTTCATCAGTTATGTTTGGAAATAAGTCAAAATTCAAAAAGTGGTTGCAAAGTATCTTGCTTACATGTTTTATGTACTTAATGTTTTTATATTATTGTTCTACTAGCTGTGTACCGCGATTTCACCCAATATCTTACAGGGATACTTTTTCCGAGGTGAGAAATAACCTAAAAGTTAATCCAGAATCTATACTAATATTATAAAGAGGAAAGATTTGATTGTTTGTTTGTTTGCATTGAATAGGCTCCGAAACTACTGAACCGGTTTGAAAAATTCTTTCACTGTTGGGAAGCTACACTATCCCCGGGTGATATAGGCTATATTTTTTTTTTTAATAGGGTTCCTTACTAAAATTCCAATAATGTAACCCAAGGTGTAAAAAATAAGACTTACACCCGGGCCGCGAAGCCGGGGTGCGTTGCTAGTATCATCATCATCATTATTTCAGCCGTAGGACGTCCACTGCTGGACATAGGCCTCCCCATCGATCTCCAAAAGGGCCGGTTGGAAGCGGCCTGCACCCAGCGTTTCCCTGCGGTCTCTTTTAGGTTGGTACTATAACTTTATTCGAATTTTCTTCCAATTTCGTTCACCCGTTACAAACTGAATGGAAAACACATAATCTTTCGCATTTGTCTTGTAGGAATGTTGTTTTTTTTTCACTTCTCTTAAGTAAAATACATTGTCTCTAAAGAAAATATTCTGACCCACTAAGCCTACAGATGCCACTTTAATTTACACAAATTGGGCCAAGCCGTTGCCGTTTTACAGAAATAAGAGGAAAAAGAAAAAAGTCAAAATAATCCATCACGGAGTACTTAGCAGTCATAAATATTCATGCAACTTTCCCTCCTTGTCTCTAGGCTGGTAATGTCGTTAAAAAGGTTTAAATAAAATAACGATCTTTCAAACATTCACTCTTACAAAAGGGCTTTGTCCTAGAAAAAGATATTACAAAACTTCTGTTCATTTTAGGCAATTTATTCCGAGGTCAAACATCAGGGGTATTTAATTTTTTTATATTAAAAGTACGTAATTTTCTAACAGGATTTTACTTTGCGATATTCACAACGCTTCCAACAGTTCTAGCGTGAAAACGACCCTAAATAAGTAATGGAGTACGTCGCCCAGACGGCACGGAACCCTTGCAAGTGACAGAGGTAATTATAAAATAGAGAGCAGAGGTCGTCGTACCCTCGGAACATCGTATGCTGGGGTTGACGATGTCTTCATTTATGCATTCTATGTTTATTTTAAAGTTATGAAGCGACTGATGCAAGGTTCCTTTGTGACGACTAACTTGGGAGGAGAATGACCGCCAAGTCAACTCAAGAATTAGAACAGAGATGCTCGTAGGTATAAAATAAATGTTACTGTATTTTGAACTTAGACTTTTTGTGTAAATTTTAAGCTGACTGACTGGTTTGTGTACTTTTTAACCCCCGACGCAAAAATATAGGTGTTATAAGTTTATCATGTACTAGCGGTCCGCCGCAGCGTCGCACAGGTATAGATTGTAGCCTATGTCACACGGGGATAGTGTAGCTTCCCAACAGTAAAAGAATTTTTCAAATCGGTTCAGTAGTTTCGGAACCTATTCAATGCAAACAAACAATCAAATCATTCCTCTTTATAATATTCAAAATATTCAGATATATTGAAATCTGTGTATCTGTCTGTGGCATCGTCCCCAAACAGCTAAACTGAGACTGATCGGTGTTCTTAGCTATGATTTAAGAAAAAAAATTCAGCCGTTAGAATATTACCCTCAGAATATTACCCATTCAAATTCAAATTATTTATTGAGAATAAAAACGGACAAATTCCACTAACATTCATCTCACATACTGTTAAGCAATTAAGCACAATAATAGATTTCCTGGTAAAAATAGGAGTAATATTATAAAAAACTAATATAATAAATACAACAAATTGCTGTAAAAACATATCAACATAAAATTAGTATGTCATACAAATTGTCATCATAGTCATCGGCTTTTTTGCCGTCAGCTATCCATCCACCCATCAGCTCTTTTATCGGAGGTTTAAAAAAATACAATTTATTTTAGTCTGCTATGCATTTGCTAATTGTCAATTTCTGATAATTCTGATACTAAAGCAACAGTTTCTGATAATTTTCTCGTAAGGACAATTTCTCAGAATGCCTTTGTTATAAAACGCTACGCAGTACCTACCGACGTACAATGAAAACAACCGGATGTTATATCTACTGATATTTTTGTAGCAAAATAATAGAAACACAACACGAAAAAAACATATAAAAGTCTACGCGCATAAAGTCGCGGGCAACAGCTAGCAACTTATAATTATTGCAGTTTTTTTTATGCCATAGGTGGCAAACAAGCAGACGGGCTGCCTGATGGTAAGCAGTCACCGTCGCCTATGGATACTTGTAACACCAGAGGCATCACAAATACGTTGCCGACCCTTTAGGACTCGATTAACTCGCCTCTTGAAGAACCCCATGTTGTGGCTTCTTGGAAACACCGTAGAATGTAGCTCATTCCACATTTTGCAGGTATGAGGCAAGAAGGATCGTGTGAATCGCACAGTGCGATTTCCACTGATCTACGATGTGTGGATGAGCCTTCAGCCGGTGGCGGCTAGTGCGATGGTAAAACTGCGACGCCGGCATCAAATCAAACAAGAAATGACACAGAACTTAATAAGCTATACGACAAGCAAGTGAAAACTGGTAAAATTCGTACATAATCCAGAATGTAACAAAGCTAGTACAAAAAGCCATATAAATACGTACATACTCGTATGCAGCGCGTTATTTAAACCCCGGCATGGAGTGGAGCCAAGCGTTAGGTCATACGGACGCGGTATGTGGAGCGGAACCAGATACTGCCAACTTGTAAATGTTTGTACAGATATGTGACGAATATGCCGCTTTACCTAACTACTTCTACGTGAAATGTGAAATGAAATTTATGA
Source organism: Agriopis aurantiaria (assembly GCA_914767915.1). Taxonomy (NCBI): domain Eukaryota; kingdom Metazoa; phylum Arthropoda; class Insecta; order Lepidoptera; family Geometridae; genus Agriopis; species Agriopis aurantiaria. The sequence goes on along the minus strand of OU611983.1, from coordinate 1,020,956 downwards.
AGTTAATTAAAAAAAAAAAAAAAAAAAAGTCAACGCCAGTCTGGCTCGCACACTGAGGGTTCCGTACCACCACAAAATTCAATAACGAAATTACCAGTTATAACTTTTTGATTTTGTAATAAGATGTTGATGTTGTTGTGATAAGATTTTGTGTACGTAGACCAAATGCATAAATAAAAACCAGCCAAGTGCGAGTCGGGCTCGCGCACTGAGGGTTCCGTAACACCACAAAATACAATAAGGTTGTCCAAGTAACCGAATTACCAGTTATTATACCGCCTTCCTATCGTCGGAGTAATTTGCTACGCAGTTTGCTACAGGCGCTCGAGTATAATAACTTAGTAATGAACAGAAACTTGTCACCAACTCGCACTTGGCAATTATTTATTATTTGTTGTTATACTATAGAGTATGTACTATAATCACGTCAAGTTTGATGTTTGTACGTATTACTGCTTTTACATTAGAGCTAATACAAAAATACGTAAAAAAATACGTTTGTTGCTAGGGAGATCTCCCTTTCGTTTTAACTTTTGTCTTTTTTATCATTTCTCATATTATGTGAAAATTACAACTAGGTATCGATTACTGTTCGAAAGATACAGCCGTTTAAAGGAAGGACAGACGGATGGACAAACAGACAGACATACAGCCAGACAGACAGATATACAGACAGACAGACAGGAGGAGGATGTAGAAATAATTTTGCGAAAGGAAAGTTTACTAGAAAGTCTACGCGTACAAAGTCGCGGGCAACAGCTAGTATCTACTACATGAATCATTGATTGATCATGATTGTGTTAGACAGATATGTCTAGATGTAGATAGAACTAGAAAACTTGACAGGTCGCTTGCAAATATAAGCTACGTTTCACATTTAAAGACAAAGCCAGTAGAACAATTCGTTATGAGTAAGTAATCTCAAAGGAAACAGAGATGGGGAGGTCGTATTCAATTAATGTTGTTCTTGTATAAGAGTCGCTCGCGTAATTGAATTTCGTTTGTGTATGTAAACTAAGTTGAGTTGAGAAACTTGAATAATATTTTAAAGCAATTGCACAAACATTTCTCTAAATTATAACAATACGGCGACTCGGCGACATATTTAATTATCTCTATATAAACATATTTGTAATTATACATCATCATTATCATCATTCCAGCCGTAGGACGTCCACTGCTGGACACAGGCCTCCCCCATCGATCTCCAAAAGGGCCGGTTAGAAGCGGCCTGCATCCAGCGTTTCACTGCGGTTTCTTTTAGATCGTCTGTCCATCTTGTGGATGGACGTCCTACGCTGCGCTTACCGGTCCGTAGTCTCCATTCCAGAACCTTTCGGCCCCATCGGCCATCTATTCTGCGTGATATGTGCACTGCCCACTGCCACTTCAACTTGCTAATCCGGTGGGCTATGTCGATGACCTTCGTTCGTCTACGGATCTCTTCATTTCTGATTCGATCTCGTAGAGAAACCCCGAGCATAGCCCTCTCCATAGCTCGTTGATAATTAGGTACACATACATATTTATAATTACAGCCATATCACAATCTTTGCTTAGTTTGGAGTCAGATGACCATGTGTGCAGAAATGTCCCTAATATTTATTTATTTATTTTATGGTTTATAGATATGTGTATAGTAGTTATATTTCATTTTGTAGTTTTATAGGAGTGACTAATACACTTAAATTAAACTAAATAATCAACTATCGGGTACCTTAGCTACGAATTTACTTCTTTTAAAAGCAAATGGCAGGACTCCAGCTCATGACACTTTGGAAACCAAGGGAGCAAGATTTATTTATTTCATACTTTATTGCACACTTACAAATTATGTACAAATGGAGGACTTAATGATAAACATTTTCTACCAGTCATCCACCAGGTTGGAACAAATGGTACGTAGGCGGTGCATAAAAAAACACCTTATAAAAGACAAAAAGAAAAAACAAAAGGACAAGATTACCTCCTTGTTTAGGTGCAAACCACACCTTTAATACAAAGTCACTACCAATACCTAATCTTACCTCTACTACTTTCCCTAGCCCATTTATAAACAGCTAGTTAACTGAACCAACAAAACTTGTCACCCCTTCGAAACCCATTCCAAAGATCGAACTCCGTCCATAAATTCGGCAGTTCCCTTTGTCATATTGAGAGCTTAAAAAGCATACGGAAGACGACGGTTGAGAGCCAAATAATTCCCACGTACCAACTTCTAATGGGAAAAGTTGGATGTCAACCGTGGCGATCAATAAGTATTGGTTTTGTGAACGGTGCCACAGAATGGATAGTAGTAACGGGGTTTGTTTACCGATCGAGCGGAAGTTTGGCTGACTAAGTTCACTCCCCAAAGGCAAGCATGCAATCTACAAAAATCATTTGATGAGTCAGCAAAAACGGAAATCAAACTATGATATTAAAGTAAGAACACATTAATCAACACCAAATAGGTATATAATTTTAAATAGTTTTATAAACGATATGGTACTGAGAGGTGGTCCTTAACTGTTGGCCTTTTGGAAAAGCTCAGAGTCACACAGCGGGCAATGGAGAGAGCTATGCTCGGAGTTTCTTTGCGCGATAAGATCCGAAACGTGGATATTCGCCAAAGAACAAGAGTCACTGACATAGCTGTTAAAATTTGCAAGTTGAAGTGGCAATGGGCAGGCCACATCGCTCGAAGAACCGATAACCGATGGGGAAGAAAGGTTCTGGAGTGGAGACCACGAACCGGAAGACGCAGCGTAGGGAGGCCTCCCACTAGATGGACCGACGACATTGTGAGAGTCGCGGGTATCCAGTGGATGCAAAAGGCGGGCTGTCGTTCAGTGTGGAGGTTAAAGGGGGAGGCCTATGTTCAGCAGTGGACGTCTTCCGGCTGATGATGATGATGATAAACGATATATTCTAGTTCGTTTATCAGTTAACATTAAGGTGGTACGTTTCACCTATGGCGGGAAATTCAAATTTCAAACAGTTTTTTTGTCCTTGTAGCTAGGCCGGGTAGTTACTTTAAAATGACAGTTTTTGTGCAAATAGTTGGTTGTTCTTTACATTATCATGTAAAGCTATTTATCAGTAACGCGCCATGTTACTTACATTTGTCAATAAACAGTTTGAAACAGCAAAAATTAGTTTATTGACAAATGTAAGTAATAATACGCATCACTACATAGTATAAAATAAAGTCGCTGTCGCTGTCTGTCCGTCCCTATGTATGCTTAAATCTTTTAAACTACGCAACGGATTTTGAAGCGGTTTTCACCATCAGATACATAATTTTTCACGGAAGGTTTATATATATAACTAGCAACCCGACCCGACTTCGCACGTAAATTACACCCGTGCAAAGCCGGGCGGGTGGGTCGCTAGTAAGAGATATAGCTTTCCATGATTTTGTAAAGAATAATAATCAATATGCGCAAAAATCGTGATCGTTTACAATAATTACCCGGCAGAGCTACAAACACAAAAAAACTGTACGAAATTTGAATTTCCCGCCTCAGGTAAAACGTACCATCTTAAGAGGTAAAACGTTAAAACCTATCTAACGAAACATACGTTAGAAAAGTTTCTTAGCAAGTTATGAAACTAAACTCTCGACTTTACTCTTAGAAGCACCTTATCTACAACTAATGCTAAAAAGCGCGTCGTTTAACCTGCCCGATCATTAATTACTAAACTTCTACCATTTACGATCTCCAAGTTAAAGGAATGCGCGAAGTTGGCTGCATCCCGATCCGAATACAGACAACAGTTATTGGAACTCCTGGAATTTTCATTTGCAGGAACTGGTAAAGCTCTAGAGAGGTATTTAAATAACGCCGACAGGTTTGACTGCATCTATCAAATGTTTTCGAAGTCGCTGAATACTAGATTTTTTAGCAACGGATCGGTAGGACATGAGAGCAAGAGAACTGTTTTGTGAATCTGTTTGTAGAGAGGCGAGTCGTTTTACTGACTTCAAAAAGGATGCTGGATTACTGCCGCTGGAAGGATGATTACTGCCGCGTTTGTAGCACCGGTGGCATTAAAAAGTTTCACGACTAGTTATTTTTGCACGTCCATCGATTTCTATGTTAATTGTGAATCAATTTCGAGACCTTTTTTTTCTATAAAAATTATTTAAGATTTTTTAAAGATTTAAAATTCTTTTTTTACGTATTGTTTTTTTTTTCATAATAATTATTGCGCTTTATTTGTGCGTGCCTGTTATTGAACAAGCACGCTCAAATATCTCTTTTTTGTAGGATATCTCTTGTATTTTTAACAAAATTCGTATGAAACCTACCATTAACAATTTCACAACTAATTTTGGCAAGCAAAACAAAACAACTGAAATCACTTTAGCCCGGTACAAAAAGCTGTGTGTAACAGAATTTCGGCATTATTGCAGTTATCCACGAATCAATTTCGAACCAAACAGGCGGCTTAAAAGCAAAAACAGAAGCTCTACAGCAGTAACGACTCATATTGCTGCCGAATATTCCAGCTCCCGGAACGGAATTAAAAAGTTCGCGCCGCCGAATAAAACTGGCGGACAGTAGTGTGCTGAAACCGGAGCATGTTACTTTGATACATGGCTGATTCTTTAATTTACAAAAATACTTTTTAATCTAATTTTTGCCTTTCGGATTTTGTTCAGAGGAAAATAGTAATTAGTGTTTAAGGGAAGGATGCTTTGGTACAATACTACTGACAAAAGGTTTAGATACAACAATGTAATAAAGGGTGTACTACGACTATATATAGCCAATCGACACCTTTATCATGCACAAGGCAGGACTTCAAACCGATTAAAGAAAAGCCGTTTTAAACGGTATATTTTGGATATCGGTATCATTTATAAAAACATTTGTTATTATTCTTTTTGTACTCTATACAAAAGCGTTGTATAGCTGCATATTTAATTGACTTACCTAAGAACATTCGAGACAATGTCAAGAGTTAGAAATAAAGAATTTAATTTAATTTTGTTCGGAACACGAGCCAAAAAAAAATCTAAATCAACCGGTTCATTCCGAGCGACCCTACGTTACCGCCGCTCATTCTGAAGCGCGTTGCAGAGACCGGGGTATGCCGGCGGTGCCATACACCGCAAGTCATTTTACTCGATTCTCTGCTCTTACTGGGCTAGGCAGAATTAAATCGATACTAAACTAGTTTATACAACAAAAACGTTTTCCAGTCGTTCTCCCATAAACCGTTCTAGGAACGAACGAAAATGAAAAGTAAGGCTCGACTTGAAGCTTAACCGGTTAGAAAATTGAACCGTTTTTCCAGTTCCATTTACACAAGCTTTAGCCACTGAAGCAGTTGACTCACAAAATGCTAAAAAAGTGAATAAAAAATAACGAGATCTGAGTGCTGTTGCTGGCTGTACCCGCATTGTAGAATCAGCAATCGGAAGTCAGAATGCGCGTCGTCACAAAACAATGCACTCGTCGGCCAATCTGCATAGTAGTGTCCATGCAACTATTATTCAAACAAATTAAGGAATGTAGCTTATATTTCTATGAACATTAGAACATAACAAACTTATTCGGAATATAATTATTGAATAAAATAGGAGATGTTTACTCATATATTTGTTTTAGATTAGTTTTAGTTATAAATTTAAATTTAAGATAGTTTTTATTTTACTTGTAATTTTCATTGAATGTAATTAATACATTTTACAAAAAAACAGCAATCGACTTCTCAGGAAGTTTAATGGGTGTCTTCAAAATCGGTTTCTTCTAGGCAAGCGTGCTCCACCGTAGACCGCATCATCGCTTTACATGAGGGCCCCGATTCTACTAAAGAAATTGTCTTTAAATTGTAATTGTTGCGATTTTTAATATTTTTTTATACTAGAAAAATACAACTACCTAATATTATAACTTAGTATAAAAAAAATATTCTGAAATTTTTTTCATATTGAGGTCAGGCGAGTTGGCGGTCAAACGCAAGTTCTTACATTATATTAAAAAAAAAAAAACTGAACTGTATTCTATTCATTCCCTAATTTTCCACCCATAGAAGTGGAATATTTTCATCAAATTTAAATGGGACCCTCAAGATATAGCTTATTCATTAATAATAGATAATATTAGCTATTTAAAAACCTACTTCAAAATTAGTCTTCAACTTGTTCTTTTTCTTTGTTAACAATTTTTACGAGTTTTTTTTTATCTGAACCTGGCAACCACCACCGCATCCGCGATGGCCAGGTTCTAGTCCTTTTTTCTTTACGGAGACAAAATGATAACAATAAAAAAACAAAAAAAACCATTTGTTATATTATTATGATGTATATAGCAAATGTAGTACATACTGATATTTTTTTTGTTTCATATCTTCTATTTAGAAATTTGTGTTTGTTTTATACTTCAGTGTGAAAGATAAGAATGCCTCTGTTTTCCTTTCAACAAATTGGTTGGCACAGATCTGAGGGAGAGAGGCAAGAAGCTAAAATATTGATGTTGTGTTGCTGAGAGATAATAAAAAGAAGCATCAAATATATGAGAAATAGGTACTCTACGTCCAAAAAGTTACGAGAACGCCTTTTTGCAAAATTTGTCGAGACACGGAACTATTTCTTAAAGATGTGACTATGTTGGCATAGTTTCTGTAATTTACCGATCAAAGCAAGGTCTCAGTGTTTACGGGGACAAGTAGGCGTTGTCGACCATTAGACGAGTATAGTGCATGCAAATCTGCGCCAAGTCGAGCAAACAACACGGGCGCGGCCGTATCATCCATCCTCTTGCTGTCGGCACTTTTATACAATTTGTAAGTTCGAAAGGGACTAATATCGGTCTAAGGGTCTTTACAAAACAAACACTTTCTGGGCAATAATAGAAAAAAATATATGATAATATATTTGAATATTATGGATTGAAAATTTATTGGATAGATTTGTTTATTTTATAGATATGGTGATCACTAGATAAAAAATAAAAAGCAAGGGTTATGAATGTCACAACATTTGCCTTTTAGAATGTAAATCATACCCAACGTTTTATCGAATACATTTTGGAGAGTATGCATCGGATCTGCATGATCTAATTCCCTGCTGTCCATTTTTCTGTCGGACTACCAGTGTGCACGAAAAAACGACAATGCTTCCTTTGACAAATAAACCTGTCAAAGAATAAAAAATATAAGCCAACAGTTGCCTTATTATTTTTTCTCTGTTTTCCCGACTCCTGGTGGAATCTAGACATTACCTGATCTAAGACTGCTTCATGGTTGATATTCCGAAAACTCGTACGAAGCGCATTGTTTCCACTTTTATTGTGCGAACTGGTAGTCTGTGGAATGAGCTGCCCGAATGGGTGTTCCTCGATAGTTACTATCTAGTGGCTTCTAGTGGCGAGTGAATCGGTTTCATCCAGGCAAGCGTTCTTCTTCCCAGACCGCATCATCGCTTAACAGGCAAGGTGGCGGTCAGACGCAATAAATTTAATAAATAATAAGCCTATATTCAATAAAAAAATACGGCTCATTGTATACAAGTATTTATTTTCTGTGAGCCATAAAGTTATTTACGGAATAATAAGATAATCAATTCCCAGCCGAAGCAAAAGATTAAAAACATGGAAAAATTCGCCCTGTTCTGGATACCATTTGATTACTTTCCGTGAATAATTTGGCGATTTCTTGTAGCCATCCGGATGATCACATTGATATTTTTCAAAGAAGATTTTTTTTCATTTTCCCTTTGAATTCGATGTCTTTTGTGAAATGAGGCATCTTATCCGCTTGTTTTCTTCTTCGGCGTTTTGATCTCACTGATTTAACGGAATTCAATGGGAAAAATTAAAATAAGTATTCCGTCTGGATTTTCAACTTTTATTTTAGTGTCTCCATGGGCTTTGAATGTCGATGATACTTAATTCTCATCGAGAGCAATTGCATTTTTATTCTATACAGATGATGCTTTTTAGGTACATCAATCTATCTATATAAATAAAAAAATGGCAAAAAAACGTAAAATTAAATCTAAAATACATTTAATTTGTATTAGGTTTTATATATTTGCAATTTGTATGTTATTTATTTATTTATTTTTTCTTTCTGGTACCTAATTTATTATCTCTTATGTAAAGACCTCGAATGTGTGTTTTCCAATTACTATTTATCTATCCAGGCCCTAGTTGGTGTTGCAACGGGGCATTTACACTATTTCTAGTTTGTATTAGTGAAAACATGTTTTTTGGCTTTTGTGTAACTATTTATCTTATATCTACTGTATTAATTAGCAGTTGTATGTTTTCCTTGTATAATAAAATAAAATAAAATAAAATAAATGTATGTAAAACAAAGTCGTGTATGTTAATCATTTATAACTCAATAACTCAAGAACGGCTGGACCGATTTTCATGATCTTTAATTTCTTGGATCCCTCTTCGCCCCGAATAGCGTAATAAATATTAAAATATCGCAAATATTTAGGAAATTTTATATGGAACGGCAAGAATTGACACATTATATCATAGTAGACAAAAAGAAATTGTCATCTAAGTCAAAGGAGGTTGTTTCAAGGAGGTATATAACGCGGGTTAAACCGCGGGGCGCAGCTACTTACGTAATGTAATATTTTGTTGTATACTGTCTGTTAACATGTTGTATGTTAAATAAATTAATAAAAAAATTAAAAAAAACAGTCGATCAAGTCAACTTCAGTCTTCAAATCACGAGTGAATCGGTTTCTTCTAGGCAAGCGTGCTCCAACGTAGACCGCATCATCGCTTAACATCAGGCGAGATGGTGGTCAAACGCAAGCCTATTAATTACAAAAAAATACTTTCAAACAAAACAAAAAACTAAATCAAAATCGGTTCAGCCATTCGGGAATTACGATGCCACAGACAAGCACATAATACATTTTATTATAGAAACTGACGTGGTTTTCACACATTTTATTTATATGACACGGGAATTACTCACGTAAGATTAAGCCGGTCACTCCGACTATAGTTTCAACTGCATTATTGTGCCAAGCGAAACGCAGCCGCGCGCGCGCATTCACCTTGAAAAATACTGCCTAATGCGGCTGAAACTATAGTCGGAGTGACCGGCTTAATCTTACGTGAGTAATAGGCATGATTCCTAATGTTTAATTTATTACAAATAACCGGCTTAGCGATGAATATAAGTAAATACATTACACATACTGAAAAAATAATTTGAATTGGCTGATAAATCTCTGAGATATGAGTATTTAAAGTTTTAGGTGGGAATAGAGAGGGGATGTTCTATCCCTTTCTCGCAAAGCGTGTGTTAGTATAGCATTTGTATGGCGCTCCTGAGCCGTGACGTCACGGCTCAGTATAGTGCGCTCTCTGTCTAGCATGAAACTAAAATGCTTATATCTTATTTATTTTTGAACAAATTTTAATTTTGTTTATGTTGATGTGCTCTATTTATGATCAGCTTTTTTATGAGATAATAAAAAAATATTAGTCATCATGCCTATTCCCGTGTAATATAAATAACACATAATACATATAGATAAATACACACTTTAAACTTATGACACCCATTTTTGGGTCAGGCGTTTAAAAACTGTCAAATTAAGAACCTCCCTTTTGAAGTCGGTTAAAAATAATAATATGAATAAAGCCGTGCGTACTGTAACTTGTTGCTTAACCACTTATGATTATTTTCATCATCGTTTCGCAAAAATGGTAAAGCTCCTTGTTTATGTAACCTTCGCTTAAAGTAAAACGATACCTTTTGCGTCAGCGGCGCACTCGCGCGCTGTCCATTCCAAAGTACTGCACATAAAAACTTCATCTTTATTCTCCTTAACTCCATTAAAAGCTCTTAAGGAAACTCTTGAAGCATCCAAGTTTATGCTAGAATAAGAATTTCTAATCTGGGCCGCGTTATCGTTGCGACAGAACTACATTTTTCTCACTTAGTGCAAGTGCTCACACGGAAAGTTTTCTAGGAGCTGACTTTACGGGGCGTCAGTGCTAAGGAACTTACCTGCAATTTTTAGTTCCCAATTTAACTGTAGGTGTATTCTATTTAGTGACGAGACGATGCTCACCTGATGGTAAGCGCCAAGTCTGCCCTTTTCAGGTTTCCGTACTCAGAGTGTAAACGGCACCCTATTACTAAGCCTATGCTGTCTGTCCGTTCGTCTGTACTACTTTTTAACGGATGTATCTTTCGAACCGTAATAGCCAGTTGAAATGTTTAATGAATATGTAATGTTACGGCGCATTAACTAAAAATGTAAAAAAGGTCAATACAAACGGGCAACAGGAAACGTTTTTTATTAAACTTATTTTTGTATTTGTCCATATGTAAAAACGGTAATTCGTACAAGCGTCAACTTAGCATGATTTTACTTCACACACAAAATCTTTCAGAGCGTCTGGTTAGTGCATCGCGTGACCAAAATGCTGGCGAGTTTCTGGCTCAACGCATAACCATTGCCATTCAGCGTGATAATCCCGCCAGCATGCTGGGTACGCTGCCTACTGATAGTGGGCTTGAGTATAACCTAATTCTTCCTAGCAATGAAAATTAATTCATCCGTAAACAGAAGATTGCATGCCCAAGACTATCTTCTTATAATCTTCGGTTTAGTTTCCTGTGCATGTATTTGTTACTTTATCAAAGAGCCAAAATTTCAAAAATGTAAAATTGGAAATGTAAAAGATAATAACTAAAGAAATATTTTAGATTTAATCCCAAACATAATTAAATAATGACAACAGTGACGGGACGTGCCTCAAGTCTCAAGCCCTCATACGCCGGTCGCTGTTTGCAGAACCCAAATTGAGTTTCCAAGTTTTTGAATAGCCGCCAAATGAAACGCGTGGAGTCTGCGACTTGAATAATTATATTTCCCTGTAAATCCATTTGCGTGCCGGGAACTTACGGCCGCAAACTTGGGAGAGATTCATCAATAGGAAAGTCAAGGTATAGTTAAGGGGCCTGTATACAGTCTGCAGCTCTCTCGCTCGCACATTTTCACATTATTGAAGATATAACATCAATGAGTGTGAATTTCCAAAAAGTAACAAAATCATGTCTTGGTGTCTATCGTAACTGATCGTAACATTACAAACAAAGAAATTGTCAATTTGATATATTTTAATTTGACAGTAAAATGGTAACAAGTGATTTTTATTTCTCGTGTCATGTTATTCCGTCAAATTACAAGATATCGAAACAAACATTTCTATGTTTGTAACATAGATTCAGTCTATACTGAATCTATGGTTTGTAATGTTACGATAGACACCAAGACATGATTTTGTTACTTTTTGGAAATTAACACTCATTGATTTTATATCTTCAATAATGTGAAAATGTGCGAGCGAGAGAGCTGCAGAGGGTATTATATACAGGCCCCTTAATAATCTCAGTTAGCGCTGCGTACATCGACAAAAGGAAAATAAACCTTTTGTCGATGGCTGCGTACAGTTGTTTCTCCATTTTGACAGTATTCCTTTTTGAGATTTGAGCAATAAGGCTCTAGACTATTAATTACAAAAAAAAAATTATCAGTATTGTCCAATTATGTCACAATTATGCAAGGACGTTTTACTACTTCCATCATGCGTACCACAGAAAAGAGATTAACCAACAAAAAAAAAAACTTTGGTGCGTACAGTTTTCGGTTCATTATTATTTTTAGACATTTAATCAAGGACGTTTTATACCCTAAATGTCCTTGCATTTAATTAATTCACAATGGTATAGAATAGAATAACATTATTTATTGGTCTTATAACTAACTTGTCACATTCGGCAAGTCTTTTATAGGTAATTGTGTAAATTGTTTATTTGTTTATTGTTGCCAGTGTACACATTACATGAGGTCCATAAAACTACATGTCGGTACAAAGACCCTGTTAGGGCGCTGCAATTTAACTTATTTTGACACATATACATAATTTATAACTATATTCTATTATATACTATTATCCTAAATTATAATAATAACTATTAAACAAAAGCGTTTCTATTAATAAAAACAAAATAAAACTATAAGCTTAATATTTAATTATCTATTGCTAAATTTGCTATTTTCTACCACTAAATTATTAAATAAGGGCAACATTGTTACACAACACTAAATTGTTCCAACAATTATAAAGATACCTACCTAATTAATTGAATTCAGAAGTATGTTATTTTTCGCGAATATATGTTTACGGAAATCTTATTATCAAAGAAAACTACGGGCACGAGCCGATAGGTACATAATTTAGTACCAAAATGATCATTACTTCGCAAAGTAGCGAGCTAATAAAATCCTTATTTCATCGCACATTTTGACTTAATAAAACGTCGAGTTTGCAGTAACGTAGAGTTGTAAAAAGTTGAATTAAATGAAGCCGAGAACGGTAGCAACCGTCCCATCAATTATCATTTATTTGAAGCTTTGTGCAATCACTTTGTACCTACTCTTTTCTTTGGGTACTAATACTTGTCATGAGTCGGTGCTTGGCATGACCTTGTCCGAGATACTAAAATGTGTAGTTTTTAGCATATTAGACCAATATAATTATGTTGGGTAGCTAATAAATCTATTCTAACAACGTTAGTGTTAAATTAAAAAGCATATTACGATGTTGACGAGGACTTGAATGATAAATTTTAATATACTTTGACATACCTACCTACTTAATCTAGACTTGACATTTATTTCTGACCAAATCTATACTAATATTATAAATGCGAAAGTGTGTTTGTTTGTTGGTTTGTTTGTTCCTCTTTCACGCAGCAACGGAACAACGGATCGACCAGATTTTTTGCATGGATATAGTTCAAGAGCCAGAGAGTGACATAGGCTGCTTTTCATCATCATCATCACCATATTTCATCACTACGCGGGTGAAACCGCGGGGCGCAGCTAGTCTTATATAATTGTATTTTGAGTGGACTTGTATAATTTGACAACAGCCATTAAAATGTTAGTTGTTTAAAGTTAATTTGATAATGTGCAATGTGATAATAATTTCATTGCTTGCCGAAAGGTCGATCATGGCGTTCTTTTACTGTAATTGTTCTATCTCCTGTGTTATATCGTATATACGCAATAAACGAAATATGAATATGTATACTTATTTCAGCAGTTTAAGTGAAAGCTATTTAATACTTGTCTTGAAACATATAAAGATTTCCAAATTAATCTTGTTTCACATTGTTTACGTAATGGTTCCCAAGAAATCTGGCATCATATTAAAACGCAGTTGGCTGTCACCAACGATCTCTTAACAAGTCGTAAGCCCTGCGAGGACAAGGGCGAGTTGAAATACATTTAAAAGTATAATCGTCAACATCGAGGCAGCAACAATGTGAGTGCTCAGCTTAATGGCACTTAGCGACAAGTTGCGCTCAAAGCGCTAAGCGAACACTTCTGCAACGAAAAATATAAATTCACTTAATGACGGAGCTGCTCCAAATCATTTTCATATTTCCTCTGTCGGTCCCACTCGGGGCCTGTTGTTTTTATCGTCGATTTGCGCTCCCACTCAAACGATTGTTATAAAATTGCTGTTATTGAATCATCGCGCTCGGTGTCGATTTTTGGATGAAAAAACACTTATGAATAATTCACGTGTAAAATACTCGTGCTGATGAGATATTGCATTTGAATGAAAATTGTACTCTGTTGATTTCAAATTGTAAGAACACAAATGAAACTGGCAAAGCTTTTTGTTTTAAAATGTTTCAGTACAATTGAATCCAAGAGCTTTGATAGCAGACAATACTTTATTGTTTTGATAAAAAAAATATGGACTATGTCCGAAATTAATGAATAATATATTAAACAATGCGATTAAAATAAGAACAATTTACCAAAAAAGAAAAAAAAAAAAAATCGTTTATTTTTATTACGAAATGTTATAATTTTTTGTATTTTTTAAAGTTTCTTTGTTTGCCCTATTGACATCACAAAATGGCGCTATGCCGATTCTATTCTTATTTTAATAGCATTGTTTATTGATGTTCAAAATCGGAATACCTCAAATTAACCGAAACAAACAAACAAAGAAAAAATTAAAACAAAAGAACAAACTAATAATTAAATTAAATGCCCAAGCATCAAATCCTTTGCTTCATGGTTCCATACATGCTCACAGTAATCGGATAACAAATGTTGTGCCCAAACAAACAACCAACAACATTTCCTCGCAAAACGACTTGCAAACAGAAAAACTGGGCGAACAACTTTTAAGAGTGCGTATAAAGCGAGGAAAATTTCTGATTTCACCCGCGCGTCTCGCATCACCCGCATTAGTGTGAAACACAACCACGGCAGCGCGGCAGTCGCGCGCAGCTCCAGTACACATAACTCGCGTAGTCGAACTCGTCATGCGGCAAGGAGTAATAAACACAGGATAAGCATAATGTTGGCGTTTTGGCGATTAGCTGGGTTCGGTCGCGGCGCGCAAAACCATAAATTGTTTATTTCAATTTTCAAAATTGTGTTTGTTGTATATTTTTAAACTTAATTTTTAAGTTTTCTACAATATCAATATAAAATTAATAAATTATATAAATTAAATTGAAATTGCCTAAATTAATTTTGAAATTAAAATTTTACGCTTGAGACAGAGAGTCAGAGATGACTGAACCATTTTTATCCGACTTCAAATAAGGAGGAAGGTTCTCAATGCGACTTGTATAATCTTAGTGTCTCTGTCTACTTGGTCCACAGTGTTGCACCGCAGTGTTGTAAAGCAGTGTTGCACCGCAGTGTTGCAACGCAGTGTTGCAACGCAGTGTTGCAACGCAGTGTTGCAACGCAGTGTGGCAACGCAGTGTTGCATCGCACTGTTGCGCCGCAGTGTTGCAACGCACTGTTGCACCGCAGTGTTGCAACGCAGTGATTGATAATTTTATTGCATAAAACCAAAAGATTCGCTTTTTTACCAGCTAAGGAAACATTAACTTTTTTCTGAGATTCGCCACTGTCAAGAAACATTTTACTGTTTAAAGGCAAAGTTTATTTTTATTGTTTCATTCAAGAGCAATGTTTATAACCTCAAATAAGCCACAAATGACAGCACCAGCGAAGGTGGCGCCATCTGAGATAAGTTTTGCCGTGGTTTGCCTGTAGCTTCTCATTACCCAAAATGTATGAAAAATACTGCGTTAGTTCCCTAATACTCACCCTGTGAAATCATTTACCACTGAATAAAACTCAAAATATGTAGTGATGGTCAAAATATTTTCGGATTTGAATTAAATAAAGAAATTTCGTTAGTGAAGCTACTTCTCAAAATCTCTGAAATATTGGTGCCGTCGTTTGGCTTTAGACCTCAGCAGCCATTAATCGATGCCACAGACTTAAAATATTCAAGGATGGCTGAAATATTTTCTGATTTAACGTCTTCACTGAAATATTGAAGATGTCTTCTAGTATTAGAACTGAACAATCTATAATCACCGTTACTGATTTAAAATATGCAAGGATGGCAGAAATATTTTACGATACAAGTCAAGATTCTCTGAAATATAAATGCTCTCATCTAGTGTTGGACGCAAATCACGCAAAACCTCACCTAATCCTCAAAAAAAAACTCACCTATGTTTCCAACCAATTAGTTCAAAATATTCAAAAATTGCTATTTATTTTTTGATATAACTTCACTTTGCTGAAATACTGGTGGTGCCACCTAGCGTTTGATCTGAGAAACTCGTATTTTATGCTACTGATTCAAAATATTTAAAGATGGTACCGCACTGTTGTACCGCACTGTTGTACCACACTGTTGCACCGCACTGTTGCACCGCACTGTTGCACCGCAGTGTTGCAACGCAGTGTTGCACCGCATTGTTGCACCGCAGTGGTGGACTGCAATTCAACCAGTATAAAAAAATACTGGTCGAATTGAAGGTACTCTAAGGTAAATGAGAACCTTCCTCCTTATTTGAAGTCGGATAAAAAGGTAAGTAGTATTTGACTTTGACTAAGGTAAGTAGTCCCGCTAGTGTATTGTGCATTTCCCCTTACCAGCACATACCCGAGCCAACCCAACTGGTCAAACAGTAGGTACTTATGTTTTTAACCGACTTCAAAGAAGGAGGAAGGTCCTCAATTCGACTAGTATTTTTTTATACCGGTTGAATTGAGAACCTTGCCCCTGTTTTGAAGTCGGTTAAAAACATAAGTACCTATTGTTTGACTTTCCACATTTAATTTTTTTTTTATTAGAAGATGTTTTTTTGCTTCCATTATTACCAAGCTATTTTTTGTCTGTTAAAATTGAGAACCTTCCTCCTTTTGCAGAAAGCCGCTTCTCGTAAAAACGTGAGAAAATGTGGATGGAACTCTCAAGTCAAATTAACCATCACATTAATTTAAATGATTTTTAATTTTAATTTTATAAAATTATAATGAATCTAAATTATTTTATAATGTCATTTAATTTTTAGTTTTATCTTTCTGACTCTCTCTCTCTGCTTCTCTCCGTCTCTCTCTCTCTCTCTCTCTCTCTCTCTGTCTGTTTGTCTGTCACAAAGAAACACTCCGACTCTAATAGTTATATTACTGAGCATACATAATAATGGATTCGTTAGGGCCTAGTCGTATCCATTTTATTTGTATCTATGTTATTTTTTCGTAGTAGCTTTACCTAGTCTGTGCTCTAAGGTCATTGTCACCACTTGGTAGCCGCATCAAGTGGTCGCGTTCGAGCCATCGATTTTTTATATTATCCTTTGTTTGAAAATACAGTAGGTGTTGATATAATCGCACTCGGAAGATAAAACCAAGGCGAAAAGCAAGCGCGTGCGTCCTTCCCCGTTGAGGCACAGTGCGGTACTGAGGTTAAACGGAGCATGTTTCGCTATTTAGATGCAAAGCGCAACAGAATAAGACTGAATATCGGACTTGCCGTTTGACCGAATAGTTGCTTAGAACTAAAGGACGTAAGTCTCAAATCGAATATAATTTATTATGAGAGTACTAATTAATCTAGGTAAATTTTGTCTTAACACTGGAAAACAAACTATATTTTCCTTCGGTGAGTATTTATTTTAGATATGTAACTGAAGTACTTTCCAAGTAAAATCAAAAAAATTTGCAAAAAGGCACCATTTTCAAAACATTAAAGTATCGAGTAAATATCTTGCTATTATGTTTCTGTCTTAATGGCGGAAAGAAAATGAATTGAAAATTCACATATATCAATTATTACGGTGATCGGATATTTGGTTTAGTTAGAATATCATGGCAAATTAGCATAAAATTTCGGTTGCCCCCTCTTAATGAAATACAATACAAAAACAAACGTATCGCCGGAAAGCGTACACTTTTGTTGATAATTAGATTTCAACGGTCAGTTACGACCACTTTATGAAGACACTTTGACACTTACTCCCAGAATCGTAGCGCTAGGGCATAGCTCGACTAGCTACCAGGTTATGGGGGTTATTCCTTCTGTCTCTAAGGTCTTGCCCCCACTAGGAGTTTATTCCTGTTGTTGTATTGAACTAAAATATATATTTAATAAGCAACTCCATTACTCCACGGGCACTAAGGTCCGTGACTTAAACGAATTTACTTAAGCTATACACAATACTGGGAGAGGAAAGTTACTTTGTACTACAATTTAGTGGAGTAAGTAAAATTTTCAGTTATAATTTCTGTTTTTTTTTTTACGTTTCTCTATACTATACAATAAATGCGAATATGTGTTAGTTTTTCTCTTTCACATATATTTTTTTAAATAAATCAGTAATAGGCTTGCGTTTGACCACCATCTCGCCTGATGTTAAGCGATGATGCGGTCTACGTTGGAGCACGCTTGCCTAGAAGAAACCGATTCACTCGTGATTTAAATATTAATCCCGAGTGAATGGGAATGTGGAATGGGTGTTCCCAGATTATAACCATCGGGGTAAACCCATTCAGGCAGCGCATTCCACAGAGTAGCAGTTCGCACAATAATTGTGGAATCAAAGCGCTTCGTACGGGTTTTCGGAATATGAACCATAAAACGGTGACGATTTTTCGTGCACGCTCTGTCAGTCCGATAGAAAAATGGGCAGGAGGGTATTAGATCATGCAGATCGACATTGGAACGGAGCAATGGTATGCCCATGGCATTAATGGGTAGTATAACATACAATTCAGATCTGGACCGATAATAGATATAATGCTTTGAAAGATTGTAATTTGTATTGTGAACATAATTTAAAAAAAAAAAAAAAAATTAGTTCTCAATATAAGAGATTATCAAAATGAGGACCTAGTCAGTTTCTGGATTGCCGAGCCGTGTCTAGGTGGCATGTTAAGCGTTTAACAAACTCTTTGGTTTTAACATAATAAAACATAGAAACTCTTACACTCGGAGTAGACACTCAGAAAAAAAAAGTCTTCGTCCTTTTTCGAAGTCGGGTAATATTTTATTTTACTCTAAAATGAACATAGAACGAAGCTGCATCTGTACTGGAGTTAACTGGAGAATCAGTGACCGATATCTTTTATATCCTTTAATTTATCAAGCCGTAACTTTTTAAGAAAGTTAAAATATTTTTGTGGGATGTCCAAAATACTGGTACTTTTGTTATTTATGCGACTTGTTGCGAGTTACAAACAACTGCAATGCGAATATTTTTATCTGTGCCATTATTTTTGTACCTAATAATATTTTATCAGTCATCATCAGCCAGAATACGTCTACTGCTGAAAATAGGCCTCCTCTTTAACCTCCACACTGAACGACAGCCTGCCTTTTGCTGCGTCTTCCGGTTCGTGGTCTCTACTCAAGAACCTTTCTTCCCCATCGGTCATCGGTTCTTCGAGCGATGTGGCTTACCCATTGCCACTTCAACTTGCCAATTTTAACAGCTATGTCGGTGACTCTGGTTCTTGGGCGAATATCCCAGATTATATCGCGCAAAGGAACCACGATACAACCTCTCTTCATTGCCCGCTATGTGACTCTTAGTTTTTCCAAAAGGCCAACAGTTAATGACCACATCTTAGTACCAAATCGCTGGCTCACTATTACAAGGTTCCATGTTATTTTCTTACACGTTCTTTTTTTTTTTTTCTTTTATTAATATTGACTTAGCAGGGTTTATGCTTGAGTGAAAGTATATCTCTGAAGCATAAACCCTGCTAAGTGAGTATTAAAGAAAGTCAAAATTTTTAAATTGAAATTACAGAATGTGTTAGAAAATAACATAGAACCTTGTAATAGTGAGCCAGCGAAATGTCATCACTGGCAACACACACTGATCAAAGACCCTTGTCTCAGTACCTATCTATACCAGTTTGTAGGAAACATTACTCATTTATGCAGGGATAGTTGGTAAGTATAATATAACACAGGGAATTTAGATAATGTTGGAACACAATACTATATTCCCGTTCTATCACAAGAACTTGTTGATTAAGCCTTATTTAAAAACGTTACGTAATTTAATCAATGTTTAAATTGCTCTATGTCCTTGTCACGTGTGACAATTTCCATCGGCAAGAGCAATTAAAAGTCATTATCTCAAAACCTCACGTTTCCAATCGCAGCTATGCAGAAGGTCTCTTTTACTTTTTATATAGTTAAATAACTTATTTAAGCTTTTATTTAAATGCTCTAAAAACTGATACTTAGAGTGAGTTATCATAACCAAATGCGTATAAAACATTTCATGTATGTGCTGTGAGGCATTGAGGAGTTCCATATTCAGGAGCCAACCCTGGGTGCAGGAACCATGGCATGGTAAAACTTAAAACCGGCATAATTAAATGCGTACACAGTTTCACGTCTGGAGACCGTTGAAGAGTTCCTTTATCTGGAGCCGATCCAGGATGTTGATTTAGCTCATGCTTATCATTAAAATGCATTGTCATCGGAACTGAACCAACATGTAAAAATACAACTCCGTAGGATCAGAGGAAGTGGTTCTAATTCAGCTTGCAAGATTTGACCTAAGCAAACAAACAAAATAACATAGAAATATTGCTAGTTAATAAAAAGCTTGTTGACGCTTTGGCACTCGGGCGCAACTACCGTCGGATAGATTTTAAGGCTTAGATTATTTAGTCAGGCGCTACCTAGCTTAGTTTTGGTGGACTAGTGACGCTATAACTGGTGTAACGCTGCAGTAACTTACCCTGCTGAAGTTTGCGGATGTGTCGTTGGCAATCAATCAGCGTTTAGCGAGTTCGGATACCATCCGGCAAATGTGCAAGGCTCGGTTGAGCTCATTTTGAGTTTTGAATTTGGACTGTTGGTTGGAGGGTGGCAGCGTTCGTTACTAGGCTGAACACAACTGTCCCCAAAAATGTTCAAGTAATTTGCTATTTTAATGATTAATCATAGTGTTACGGAATAAAACCTGTGTAATTGTACGTGCAATGTCTCATTCTCCTCGGCCGCTATACTCACGCCATAGAACCACGATATCTGATGCAGATTGGCCCATCGCACGCGCCGACAAGCTTATAAAAATAATTTGACAACTAAAATAGCTGCCTTTGGAACAATCTACGAGTATAAAAGAGACACGGCTAACTGGCCAAATAAAACATCAGTGCTCTATAACTGACATTATTTGTAAATTAGTCAGTAATGATGCGTCTACTGCTTCGTGTACATGTTTCGACACCGGCCACCGGTTCAAATGATGCCCTTTGAAGTCGGGAATGCATGTTTTGTATGCGGCTCAGTTTAGGAATGTCTTCAAAGGCCGATTTATTGTGGTTTCGCCTAAAATTATACGGGACTTCAGAACAACTATAGAAAATTGTTTGATATTCATAAATAAATAAATAATAATATTCGGGACATCTTTGCGCACACGGTTATCTGACCCCAAACTAAGCAAAGCTTGTAATATGGCTGCCAGAGACTGATATACATACATATATAGTTTTAAATACATACTTAAATATATTAACAACCAGACATAGAACAAACACAAATGTTCATCACATAAATGTTTGTCCTAGGTGGGAATCGAAGCCCCAAGCTCAGAAGGTGAAGCCCCCAAGCTCAGAAGGTAGGTTCAAAACCAACTGGACCAACGAGCTTTCTAAATTCTAAATTAAAAATGTAAATTTTTTAAGCTATAATAAAAAACTTATGCGTAAAAAATTCAAATACAAATCATTTCATTTATTCGGGCATAATTTATAGTAAGCTATAGTAATGATCCCACAGGCTCCCGAACTAGTCAAAGACTGTGTGACGGGAGCCAATTACCACAACATTATTAATAAACTAGTCACTATACTATTTCCATTCGTTTATTTGCTTTGATAGCTGCAATAACATTGTAATAAGCTGAATAAAAACATTATCTTTAAGTATTTCACTGAGGCACCTGCTAGTCTTACGTTCAAAAACCTAGCGAAAGTGATCAAAATTCGTAGTTTTAATTCGCTTTTTACCCCAGAAATGAGAAGTAAATAGAACGGAAATGAGAAGGAAAATTTGTTACCAGGCATTATGAGTGAACCTTGATTGAACTTTCTTATTTAGATCAACGCGTCGAACTCCGCATCTGATTTCGAATGACTGACGTTTTGTTTATATGGGTGCAACTGGCTACAACAAATTTCTTACAAAAATGCCTTGACAACATGTTCTAATTTAAACAATAAAATCTTTTCTGTGCTTTTTACAATGTTATTGCAGGTGTCAAAGCAAATAAACACTTGGACCGAGTTTAAGGTAACGGACTTACATATTTGCACACAAAATGTTATCATATTTGCTTAAATATAAATATGTCATGTATAATATTTGTTTCTAGTAACTATACAAATCATCATCATCATTATTATCAGTCTGTACCAACCCACTGCTGGGCATAGGCCTCCTCTTCCTTGCGTCATTGATCCGTCTCGGGCCAATCTCATCCACGTATGACCTGCGATGACCCATCGGGCTGGTTGTCTGCCTACGGAACGCTTATCCGCTATTGGTAACCACTCTGTCAGGGCTCTATTCCACCTGCCGTCACCACGTGCCCTGCCCAGCGCCACTTGAGTTGCATGATACGGTTTCCGACATCCGTGACTTTTGTCCTTCGACGGATTTCGGAATTTCGGACTCGGCCTCTCAAGCTAAAAAATATTAAAAAATATTGTGCACAGCCTCTTTGGTTAGCGTCCATGTTTTGGCACCGTAAGTCATCGTGGGCAGGACACATTGGTTGTAGAGCTTGTTCATCAGACATTGCGGTATTTTTCGATCCCTGAGTACGTTTTCGAGTTAACCAAAAGCGGTCCAACCGAGCAGTATGCGGCGTGAGATCTCCTTTCTGCGAAGCTTTACTATACAAATGATGAGCAACATATAGTTGACCCTACGAAAATAACCGTGCGTGAAATATTAGGGCCTCTATAAAAATAATACACACAAAATGTCCTCCCCAACCAAATAATTAAACCCCTGAATATAAAGCCCTGGTTAGATTAATGAATGCCCAGAAATTTCAGATTAGAGTTAGCTAATCTCAATACAATAAAAAGGTCCATTTGCCGCAGCTGGTATTAAGGCTACATTAAGAGGCGCTTATCTCTCAGAGGTAGTCCTTTAGAAGTGTTTGAGGTCTTAAGGAACCAGGGACGAAACTAGTTTGGGCTTGGGGCAGTTTAATGCTTCAATGAAACGATTAACAAAGGATACCTTTGGCGAAGGGTCAGATACAGAAGGCAGTCACAATTGACACGGCACGCATTGTCTGTGGGTTCCTCACTTTCTCACTCAGATCTAAGCACTGGTAGCTTGGGCCCTGCCCTGGTGCCAGCAGTAGCCTAGTTTTTATTTTATTTATTACGTTGTTACGTTGTATTTGCTGTATAAAAATGTCAGATAGGTACTTAGATCGAATTTCCCAAAGAATTTCCTCATAACACTTAATTTTTGACGTGATAACGTCTTATAAATCGATGAACGCCGGCTGCACGCATGAAAAATTGTCACTTTCCGCTTGAGCCGCGCGTGCAAGCGAGAGCGCGGAACAAGCGATAGAGAGGCACGATCAACCTAAGCGTTATCACGTAAAATTATCGTCCGTAAACCGACTTTACAGTCAACCCCTTTTTTAGCAGACGGGCTGCGCTGATGGTACCCATTCCTCGTCACCTATGGATACTTATAACACCAGAAACATCACAAATATGTTGCCAACTCTTTATGACTCTATTAACTCGCCTTTGGAAGAACCCCATGTTCTCGGAAACACCGCGGAAGGTAACTCATTTCACATTTTTCTGTCAAGAAAGATCGTGTGCGATTTCCACAAATCAATTATGTGGATGAGATTACTGGCGGTGGCGGCTAGTGCGGTGATAACGACGCCGGCATAAGGTCCGACAGTTCTCCAGAACACTCCCCGATATAGATGCGATAGAATATACAGAAAGAGCCTGTCTCCCTGCGCATGCTGAACTGCTTTTAGATCTTCGGTAAAATTGGGGTCGTCGACGATTCTGACATCTCATATACCAGATAATATTAAATCTTATCAATTGTAAATAGTACAAGGTTAAGCATTCTATTAGCTAGTAAAAACACTGTCCTATAGTTTAAATACTATAGAATAAATTAAACCGAAACTTAAAACCTAAAAAATCTAAAAAGAAAGCAAGTCTTCATCTTTTTAATTGTTATTTCGAGATCAGCCAGAGCGTTCTTCCAGAATTTAATTTCCCAATTCCTCTATCCTTAAGTACTGGCCTGCTTCGAGCAATCCCAATAATGGCTCCGACCGACTTCTATCAGATGCTCTTGATTAAGACATGCCGGTCGGTACGTCTATACTTCGAGAATCGAGATATTCTAGTGCTAAGATATTCTTTGAGACGTAGATAACTGTTACTCCGAGTTGTAAAAGCTGACCTTCTGTAGTTGGCTTGATACGTTTTGCTTACCTGAAACAAACAACACATATATATTAACTCAACATAAAGCTTTTTATAACAATCCTTTGAATTGTGGTAAAAACGGTTAGCGTTTCAAGTATAAAAAAGTTGAAACCGTGGTTAAATTAGCTAGTCGTCTTGTAAAGTCTTAGGCGAACATGGCCTTAAGGGCAAAGGTTTACAAAACCTATATCATTATGATATGATGAATGCATTTTTTTATGTGTTAGAGCTCTCCATGCATAGACAAAACCAGTACAGCATAAATGATTGAGGTATTTCACAAAGATTCACAAAGAGTGTGATCACGGGTCGCGAGGAGGAAAACCTCTTCATGGTTTATGCATTCCTGGTACTTAGATTTGGTGAAAAAACTATTCTGGATTACATTTGCACATACTAATAGAAATTGGCTGACTCTTATTTCGTTGTTAATCAATTTCCATTGTTGGTCCATTATTATCTTGCCATTTATAATACTATCTTTTTGCGTTAATATTTTATTCAAAATACTGTACACATTTTTAACTTGGTTAAATAGTTTGACTACGAGGAAGCCCGAAAAAATAAAAGTAGCATTTCAATTACGTACGAGTAGATTTAGTAAAAATCTACCAATAAAATTTAATATCGAAATACGAAATTTATTAGAATGTATTATCGTAGTCAACTATGATAACGATCATATTATTATAAACATAGGTTGAAATTGTTTAATTAGGTGGGAACAAGAACAAGTTGATGATGTCATTATCGAACTATCGTTGGGAGCCTATACAGCCATAAAGTAAACAACACTAAAAACTTATTTCATAAAAAAACAGGTAAAATAAATTGGCACAACATTACGCTTCTGCCCATTCCAAAAGTTCATGACACTTGAGCGCAATAAAACTCCGGCCTAAGCCCGCTCAAAATTCTGATCACGCAGTATTGCCATAAAGCATGGGCCCAATAAGAACTGCAATTAGGCCCGGCCCGTGGGCCGGCAAATTGGATCCATTCTCCTGTCCCCCGGACCCTGACGACCCAAAAAGTGTAAAAAACTTACTAGAGATTCTCTTATTTGTAAAGGTTTCAGTAAAAATAAAACTTCCAAATGGTATGGCATCTACTACGGCTATAGATGCCTAATATTACAGGAAGAATTGACTTTGAGTATTTTCTACATTTTATTTTCCCAAAGTGGCTATATTTTGCTCCCATAATAATAAAGTAGAGGTCAATAACGACTAAAAAACACAATGTAAGGACAGATGGATAGTTTCTGAGAATCAGACGATCAAAACAATATAGCTTTCCCTTTTTTGCTATCATAAAAATACATTCTCCATTACCATATGACACATAAATAAATACCTATAAACAAGTATTAGACATCACCATCAGTAGACTAAAAGCTTATTGGGGTTGCTGATTTCCTCCCATATTCGTAGCAAATATCCATAAATATCGACAAATATCTTCGGCTTTGCACAACAGTTTTACTGCCCCAAACTTTTGTAATAAAGAAAGTCAAAAACAGAATTTGATCTGGACGAAAGTACTTGACAACTACGTTTTATGCGGAGGCCAAATAGTCGTAAACCGTTGATACAGTTAGGACAGTCCAGTTCGCTGAAAGTTTAAGTGTTTAGGTGTAATAAAAGTCGTTCCAGACTTTTTCAGGCAGCCTCTGTGTAATTCACGCCCGAGATGTTCGGTAGTGATAGCTGAGAAGCGGTTGGTTTCCTCGTGGTCGCCAGAAAAAAGCGAGAATAAGTGGAAAAGAATGCTGATAGCTGAACAATGAAGTAACACAGGAAGCGATTGTTTTTTCGTCGTCCCGCTGTTTTACCCGCCATTCTATGGGAACCATGCACTTTTCCGGAATGAAGCCTGTGTGTTAATCCAGTGTTGTGTTGGGTGGATTAACAACTTTCAGCCGCTTTTATACTGCTGTTTTAAAACTCTTTCTTGCTGTCCCACCTATTTCGGTGTAGCATAATGTACTGCTAACTCTGAGTTACGATTGCTTTGGCTGTATCGTGAACACTTAAATGCAATTAAAGATAATCGATTCAATTGGAGTTGGTGTTGGCGACCGATAGTGCCCGGTGATATAATCGAGGTCGCGCCTGCAATCTAGTGGAATCGATTCTCGTACGCAGAGTTGTTGGGGCGACATAATTTGATAAACATGTAATGGAATCGGTATTTTCAAAATTTGATTTGAAAACATTGCAAATAAACATTTGTAATGTAATCTAAATCAATCAAGGCTAAGGAAACTTAATCATCTTTCTATATTTATTTACTTTCCTGAGTTTACCCGAAATAAGTAATTAGCTTTGTCAATTTCTAAAGAAGAATTTACGATGCTACAGATTTATATTTATGACAAAAAACTTTCGATTCTAACCCGCGACGCAAACAGAGGGTTGTTATAAGTTTATCGTGTGTCGTTTGTGGCTTCGTAGGTCCCAAACGGCTGAACCTATTTTGATTTAAATTTTTCTTTGAAAGGCGACTTCATCAAGTTTTCTTAGCTATGATTTGTTCAGCCATTTGAAGAATATTAGCTCTTTTATCTGGGGTTTAAAAAAGTCAATGTATGCTTGTTACCTAACAAGGGAGAGCTAAAATCTGGTGTAAGAATAGGGAGGTTACTTCCAACTGCTCGACTTGGCCCGCGAAGCCTTTAGAACTTGGCAATAGCCATTGCAATTTCGCTATTTGACCGCTGAAACAACCCGAAAACCAATTAAATTCAATCATCCTTACGCAACATTAAATACAATTGGAATCAAAGTTAATTTTAACCACGGCATTTCCGCCTCTAGTAGCAAGGCACAAGGTATACTATAGCTTTTATGTTGTTGTATGAAAAATAAACAGTATTCGAGGGTAGTTTGCAATGAACAACTTTGTACATTAAAGAAACCCTTTGGGTCTGAACAGAGGTCGTGGTCTATGAATTTTGCTGTACAAAAGCTTGCGTCAAGAGTTTACAAGTTAAATTATTATTTGAAATATTTAAGTCACTCAAGCGTTGGAAAGTCAATAATAATGATATTTTGGAATTGAAAACTTATTTAGCGTCGTTGAGCGATTTTTGTTAGAGTCAAAACTTACGGGTTCGCGTCACCGACATAATGTGACGTATTAGTTTTCACTTCTGTCGACAGTCTCCATGACCGCCTTTTTTAATTTTATCCTACTCAATATAATATAGCGAGTCTCATATATTATGTTGTTGTTTATTCCACATGGAAAATAATTTACAAACAGTATTTAATTTAATTTACTGATAGTCGATCGTAGACTCGGGGGAAATCTCGCTTCATTTTCACATTTCAGTACTGTTGAGTTGTTTTAATACATTTTTGAAGTTTTTGTTTTACGTGGAATTTATGTATCTATGATAGCCTATTACGTATAGCTACTCACAGATGTTGTTTTTCGAGTAAAACTTTCAAGCAGTAATTTGTTAAAAGATAGTTGAAAATGCCTTAAGCTGTCTCTTTTTTCCAATCTTGACTAAGAAAGCCCTGTGTACGAGTATACTATAAAACATTAAACCCTAGATAATCTAAGGTTTACATTTAATCAGCTCGTCAACAACGCGAGCTAGTGTTCAACCCACTCCATTAAAACTTTCTTACGCCTCCTCCAGACTCTTGAATAAACATAAAACCTCAATTTCGTCGGGTCCGCCTGCTTTAAGCCCTGATAATCCCGAAGCGGCCGTTTAACCGACTCAAGACCGACCATTAGGAGGTTATAGGACGACTTTTTGGAGCGATACAAACGCGCGTCTATATCGCGATACTTGAACTGACAGAACGCGCGTTTGCTATGATTGTTGACGAAGGACTGTCCTACAACAATATATCTTTTGCACTGCGTTAAAAAGATACTGTGTATCACGTTTGCATCGAATTTATATCACGTTTGCATCAATTATGTATTACGTTTGCATCAATTCTGTATCACGTTTGCACCAATTCTGTATCAAGTTTGCATCTATTCTGTATCACGTTTGCACCAATTCTGTATCAAGTTTGCATCGATTCTGTATCACGTTTGCATCAATTCTGTATCACGTTTGCATCGAATCTATATCACGTTTGCATCAATTATATATTACGTTTGCTTCAATTCTGTATCACGTTTGCATCAATTATGCATCACGTTTGCATTAATTCTGTATCACGTTTGCACCAATTCTGTATCACATTTGCATCAGTTCTTTATCACGTTTGCATCAATTCTGTACCTATCACGTTTGCATCAATTCTGTATCACGTTTACATCAATTCTGTATCACGTTTGCATAAATTCTGTATCACGTTTGCATCATTTTTGTATCGCGATTGTATCATGGCATAAACGCTGCAAAAAGGGCCGGCAATTGTATCGCCATTGCACCGCGCGCGACTAAATCGTCACAAAAAGTTGCCGCGTGTAATCGCTCTAAGACAGTCTATCTAAGGGATTCAAGGATCCCTAAATCGGCATCCAGCGCTCTGGAGAATAGGATCAGTGTAAGATTTTATTTTAGAGTGTTTTTCTTAAGGTAAAACCGTTAATTAATGTAGGGTTAGTGAGGATTAGCGGTGGTTCTGTTCTTCTTTTTGTATTATTAATTTTATTGTGGATATTCTTTTAGTATTCAAATTAACTAATTACTTTAATACCTTTTAGGTAACATATTCTTTTTAATAATAGCTCAGAATGATCTAATGCAAATTTAAAATTAATTCGACTCACAGCTGTTGCCGCAATGTAGTATTGTAATTTCTCTAATCAGTACCTAATATGTACTACTATGATAACTTAGATGGAACGCTGGATGCAGGCTGCTTCCAACCGGCTCTTTTGGAGATCGATGGGGGAGGCCTATGTCCAGCAGTGCACGTCCTACGGCTGAAATGATGATGATAACTTAGGGAAATGCTTTGAGTACAATTCATCATAAAGAGGTTACCTTTCCAAGACCTAACTCCAGTAACCAACACATAAACGAAATTTTCTCTTTTACAGCAGTTCGTAATCAACTAGAAACGTCTAACAAGAATCAATTTACAATACAGTGTTGCTAACTTCGAAACTTCCCGAGTACACGGTAAAAGAGCTCTCAGTGATGTCGAAAACTTTTTTCACTTTGCTTCGTGCCTAGAGGATAATCGAAGTTAAATTGACAGGAGGGCTCCGATCAAAGGGAGAGTGATTTTGATCTGGTAATAGTGGAGTGACGGGGGAAGCTGGAGTACTCGTGGCGGCGATGCCAACCCGACAGAGATAATTGCCGTTTTTGGGCTCGATGTGATGTAAAATTGGAATGATGTGCACACATTTTTCTCCACTTAAATTATAATAAACTTGAAATTTTAAAACTTTAAAAACTTTATTTTTCATCTAAGCCTTAAAAAGTTAGTTATCTTAGATCTAAGGTGCAATTTAGTTTATAATAGAGTTTTACTTTGATAGAATGAGAGAGTACAGATGAAGCTGCAGTGCAAGTACCGTTCTTTATCAATCGTCAAAAATGGCAGTTGAGATCGTCAAATTCGATAAAACGCCATTTAATCAATACTCGCTATGATCGATTCTATGAAATTTTATCGAATTTGACGATCGACAAAGAACGGAACTTGCGCTGCTGATCATGAATGCGTGGAATAGTAAGAACATAGTAGGTCTCATCGTGTACGGAAACAGATTGACGTTTGTATGTTTATTTCTATGTTTGTATATTTGTTCGACAGTAACATGCGTATCGTTGATTCGATCTTCATGAAATTTTGTAGGCAATTAGTTAGGAGGCATCATCGCTTAACATCAGGCGTGATGGTGGTCAAACGCAAGCCTATTAATTATAATTTTTTTTAAAAAGGTACTAATACAATTTTTAAGTTCGCACAGGTGCAATTTCGGTCAGGGGGTCGCAAGGTCCAAGTTCGGACAAACAACTCAAGTTTATCTTCTATCTTCCCAGTTTTTCTTACCCAACTCACTCATAAGCATAAGCCTTACTATATTTCTTGCTACAGTTCGTTTGATACCTATATACTTACCTACGTTAGGTACATACCTAGTTTAAGCCTATGTTTATGTAAATATTTTTTTTTTCTTTTTTCTATCTATCATCTATAGAAATAAGAAGTAAATGCTGTTCGTTAGTAAGTGCATCACTAGAGAACTACAGGGCCGATTTAACAAAAAAAAAAAAAATTGGTCGTATAACGTAATAGGTCGAATAAGGTTTTAAGGAAAACTCAAATTGGAAAATTTCTCAGAAAATTCGAAACATATAGCGTTTTTTATCAATTAGATTTTTGTTTGAACTCAAAACCATCACCATCAGCCAGAAGACGTCCACTGCTGAACATAGGCCTCCCCCTTTAACATCCACACTGAACGACTTCCTGCAATCTGCATCCACTGGATGCCAGCGACTCACTGGACACTCAAGAGCATAAAACCATATAAACAAACAAATGTTTTAAATTTGGATAGGATAACGTCTGCTGGGTCAACTTTTGGTTAATAATAGTTAAGGTCACTGTACACTATGCGCGATTTAGCACGCAAGCTCACATACGGCCACATACACGGATATAGATATAAAACTTACACACACTCTGTAAGTGTTGTCAATTGCGTACAAAATATAAACGAAGCTACTCTGCCTGCGTTAACTATTTATTTTAGCAACGCTTGAAAATGAATAGGCAATCATGTTAAGATACTTTTTATCTCCTTGATAAAAACCCTCCTACATAAAAAGGGTCCAAATTCATGGCCCCAGAAAGGCCATAGATCTGGCATGGTAAGTGGTACATAAGGCAGTCGACACACGTATTTACGACGCGGCGAGTTAATTGGTGGCACGGGCCGGTGGACGTTACGGTCTGTTACGGTCATTTGGCCCGCGTGTGCGGAATGCCTAATCTGAGCTTATCGACGATCGATGCTGCTGCCGATCTTACTTATTAACTCACTTTTGGCTAACTGGAGGTCTTTCTGCGGAGTTACAACATTGAAGGTTGCGTTACTAACTCTTCTCTGGGCTGGCCACATAATGAGAAATCAACAACGTCAGGGAGTTTTGGCGCCAACGTGGAAAAAAACATGTCGGCTCGTTGGATTATTTTCCTAAACTTGTGTATTTTCGAGTGTTAATGTGTACTAAATGGTGAATTATTATTCATTAAGTGCTCGTAAACGTGCTCGAGTGTGGGCAAGTGATATAACGAGGTGAAACGTGTCTTTTCGTGTTGTTTCCAAAACTCCATAGGAGCCTCTTGTAAAGTCTCCACCACTTTAAAACTCATGCCCCTGGGCATGAGTTTAACTTGACCGTGATTTACTTGGCTTGAATCTGACTGTGACTATGACTTGTTTGACGCTATTAAGACAATGTAAACTGTTTAATATTACGACTAAAGGAGATTGAATCCACGGTCATGAACATTAAAAAAAAAAAACGTCAATCCGGTGTATATATTTCTCTATGATTCAGGTATTCAGCGGTCACCATGAGGTGGAAAGTCTGCTTGTTTCCGTTAATTTTTCAACTCAATTCATTACTGAATTATATTTTAATTAATATAGTATCTAGCTGGCTAACTTGCACCTTCAATTTGAAAAATTATGTTAGGCAACAGCAGTCTGTTCACTTCAAAGCCAGTTCTCATTCTAGGCGTTTGTGTTCGTATTAAAACAAACACACCATCACTACGTGAATCACTAATAATAATAAAACATTACAAAGTAAATAATGGTTACAACTACTACTAAAGTCTCCTACATACTCTGTTCACAGAAATAATCATGCCCAGTTACGCTCGTGCCGACTCGAAACGAAACCACATCTTGCAATAAAATAAGAGCTTCCATCGAAAAGTTTAAGAAAAGGTAAAAGTTAGTTTTCTGCCGACGCAGGTCCACCGTCGCATTAAACTTCATATTTTTATTAAGCTACTAAAGGCTTTAAAACGGTTTCCACTTGAAGCGCCAGTAAAAAGGAGTAGCTCTAGTGAAGTGGATGCACAGACGTCTGTTAGAAAGTTAATGATTGGTGCAAGTACGAGTAGATTAACGAGCAAATCGCGGATGAGCAAATGAAAAAGAAAAAAAAAAACAATTTTACTGTAATTTTAATAAAAGAAATTCTTAAATTTCCACCCTTAGTGATTGAATATTTTTTTAATTTAAATGGGACAACCATTAACATAATAGCTGCCTATTCAATATATTTCTCAAACTGAACTCAGTCTGAACTCAGTTCCGCTGTGTGTGGCGCGAAAACTACAGTAAGACAATATAATATAAACTTTATATTCATGTTCCAATGCAGCCACAACTTTCACAGGAACAACAACCATGAACAAAATTACATCAACAGCGAACCATTAAACTATTCCCAAGGACCATTAACTTCAACCACTCTAATGTTTTGAGACGGCGACAAATTGAGTTACCGTCCATCTTGCTCTGTGGCCGAAACCTCCCCCGGGGCAACGTTGAGACGGTACTCAGGCAAAGCAGCTTTTGAAGAAACCATTCGCATCAGTCTGTGAGGGTCTTTATCTGATTGGCTGGATGACCTTATTGGTCAGGAATAAGAAGCAGCATAGCACTTTCAAGAGAGGTCTTGAAGCACATGGCATGGCAGACAGCTTCAAATTACTGTGTAACAAAAATACGGGGAAAAGTTGTGTTTGTAAGAACTCTAAACTTCACTAAAAAGCTTTTAAAATGATTAATGAGCAGTGTCAGTGGGGCGCCTAGCTAGGTTGTCAGCTTTACTATGCACTATTGACCCACTTGGAATAGTGTTAACATACGTATAGATTTGGTTGACGGACCGCCGTCCAACCAACGGGAGAGAAAGAGTGAGAATATCATATTCTCTCTCCTTCTCTCCCGTTGGTCAGACGGCGGTTGAGGTTAACACTAGAAAATAGGCTAAATTCTAAAGTCTAAATTTGACTGTATGTTTTTTTTTATGATTGTTACGAGATTACTATGCCAATTATGAATAAAATTTTGACAATTTTTTTTGTTTTGGTAGTTCATACTTCAGAGTTGGTTCCATATAAATTTTTACAACACATTTGCTCAAAAAGTGCACTTACGAAGCCTGTATACATCGTTCGAAAGTTAAACATTACGGATCATACAACGGAGCGTGCGGTAATGAATTTGTCCGCACGCTCAGATGTATAGCACCGTGCGTGTGATTTACGGTATTTTTTTAATTTCCATCATAATTACATAAGAATTCCACAAAAGAGTTTCATATTACGAGAATAAATAAGCTGAATGATCAAACCTCCTTGGAAGCGCTTTTGTTCAATACGTTTGTCTCAGTTTAATACTAAAGAGAAAATGAGACGAAAGATGTAGTTCTAATTTTCACCACGTGATAGTGGCGCTATTTGCATGCTCGCGCCATTTTCTTATTATATTATAGAAACTATTGTTGTGACTGATATTAAGTTATAAACATAAATTGTTTCATTTGTAGCCTTTTTTTCTCGCAAATGTGTTGTAAAACGTTGTATGGCACACGTGCGGATTGTTTATTACAAACTCGTGACTATGGTAAGCCCTCGACTTCGTCTCGGGCTTACATTCGTCTACTCGTTTGTAATAACCAACTTTCCGCACTTGTATCATAAATAACTATATTTGAAATAGATATAACTGATATAGCTCTTTTTGAAAAATCAACAAAAACAAAAAAATATATATACAGATGATGTTTTGGTTTGTGGTTCTCTTCAGCAAAAGTTTTAATGAGGAATTTTTATTTCTGTTTTAACTTTAATTTTTCTACTTTTTAGTTTAAGTTTGTACATGTAGGTATAGTATTGAAGGCGGTTTTTATTTCTCTAATAATTAACTTTTTTTATGTGAACAACTTCTATTGTCATCAAAATATATCCCAACCTTTATTCTCCACGCTTTTATATTTACAGGCAACAAAGCTCGCGTTTAACCAGGTTACTGTACAGTGCCTCGTTAACACAATTATCAGCCGCGTCGAATAGTCCATATCGGTTGATGCATGCATATTCATTATCGTTGATTTTCAGCCTCGAAAATATAACCGGCAGCCATCAGAAAAAGCCCTTTGTCTATTAACCAGCTGGAAAATAAATAATTTGTTTTTCAAAAAGCTGACTTTAAATCACACAAAAATTACCTTTCATTTTCAGATACTTGAAAACCATTATGACCAATTGCTAAAGTTAGAAATACGTTAGCACGGATACACTTATGCAGTTTGTGGTAAAAAAAAAAACGGGACCTTTTTACACACACAGTCATTTGACCCCAAACTAAGCAAAGCTTGTACTATGGCTGCCAGAGACTGATATCTATATTTATACTAATATTATAATGAGGAAAGATTTGATTGTTTGTTTGTTTGTTTGCATTAAATAGAATCCAAAACAACTCAACCGATTTAAAAAAATCTTTCACTGTTGGTAAGCTACACTACGCCCGGGTGACAGGCTATAATCTATACCCGTGCGAAGCTGGGGCGGACCGCTAGTAAATATATAAAAATGAATCCCTATTTACCTTGGTTACGCCATAACTTGAGAATGACTTTACTGATTTTATTCATTTATTTTTAAAGTTTTCTAATACTTTGTAGAATTTGTAATTAACTTTCTTATGGAAGGAAAAATTAATAAAACTGTGCAGAAAATTGGAAATATTAGAAAACTTAACAACGATTTTAACTTCATGCGTCTGACAGTTCTAAGAGAGGACAACGTCTGTCGGGTCAGCTAAAATACATACTTAAATAGATATTAAGACCCAAAATATAATATAATTTTTAGAAACACGGTTGGTCAGAGTACGTTTGAAGGATTTGTAACAGATCGCAAATGAAAAAGCCAGCATGATTAGAACCTTTATTTTCGGAAGCTAAAGCTAAAAACCAGAAGAACATCATTACACAGCATCTTTGGAAGACTCGAGAGAGCAGCTGTTATACTTGAAAATTCAAGAGCGTACAACATAAAAAAATCTATTTAAACCCGTGAAAAAAGCTGCGGCTGCGAAACATAATTTGATGAGGGAAGGTTAAAAAGTTACCCCAATTTGTTCTTTGGGCAAACATTCTTTGCAAGTTACGAGGTTTTGCCAAGTTTTATTATTCCACGAAGTCTATTAAAATGAAAAAATTGAAAAATTACTTTGGAACTATGAGTGGAGCAGTGACCGAATTACAAGCGAGAGTACACTTAGCGGAGTTTAGCAACTTTCCGCATATGGGCGGAAAACTAAGCAGATATAATTATTTATATGCAAGTTATATTTTTTTTACATAAATGACCCAAAATTTTACAAATGAGCGCCCATAAACGATATCTACATTTGTAACGATTTGGACATATTTAAGGTTCATTTCACCTATGGCAGTAAAATTCAAATTTCAAACAGTTTTTTTTTTGGCTTTATATCTAGGTTGGGTAATTATTTTAAAATGACACAGTGTTTGCGCAAATCTTTGGTTGTTCTTTACATTATCATATACAGTTATTTAACAGTAACACACCATATTACTTACATTTGCCAATAAACCATTTGAAACAGCAAAAATTCATTTATTGACATGTTAGTAATAATGTGCATTAGAAATAAAATAGCTTTACATGATTTTGTAAATAATTATAATCAATTTGCGCAAACATCATGTTAGTTTACAATAATCACCTAGCCTAGCTACAAGGACAAGAAAACTGTTTGAAATTTGATTTTCCCGCCATAGGTGAAACCTACCACCGAAATACTACATCAGGCAAAATAAAATAAAATTAACTTTGTAATGACTATCTTTAAATTAAGTAGTGTATTATTAATGCATTAATTAATGTGCATACAGTGTTTAATTCTAGAAGGTCGTGCATTGCCATGTATATGTGTACATAAGATAACGAATCTAAAGACGTTACGGCCAGCTTAGAGAACCAATAAAAAAATCTAAGGTGTGGAAAATTGAACTTACCCAACCGAACCTTTACAAGACCAAAAATGTTTTCCCAACAAGGTTTCAATAGAAAATAGGATCAATTTTCAGCCTTTACAGCATACAACGACTCTTTCTGCCTTAGGTCGGGTAAAAAACCTCATTTCGTCCAATAAGCCCAAACAGCCTGTTGCCGTAAACTCAGCGTCTAACTGTTGCATAAAATATTAAGCGAGATTTTTAATGGTTGAATTATGCTGGTAGGTGACGCTGTAGTCGAAGGTTAACACGCCTAGTCTACAATCGGAACTGGCTCTCAAGTGAGTCTGCAAGAATTCATCGTTAGGTGCTTCATTTATCAGCCTATCATGTTTCCACTGCTGGGACATAGACTTTCTTCGCAGCAATGACAACTTGACTGCTCATCCTCTACCCCGCATGAGGCAAAGGTTCTAACATGTCAACCTAAACTATTTCGAGCGGAGCCAATCCTAGGCGCAAATTGAATTAATGACTTTTGATTCTCCAATCACAAGCGTCGAGTCGCGTCGAGTCTCCAATCACAAGCTGCCCTCCGCGACCGACGTGGCATCATTTTACAAAAGGGAATTTTGACGAGGATTTGGCGCCAACGCTGAAAAAACATGTCGGCTTGTGCTAATATTTTCCTAAACTTGTGTATATTCGAGTGTTAATGTGTATTAAATGGTGAATTATTATTCTTAAATGCTCGTAAACGTGCTCGAGTGTGGGAAAGTGATATAACGAGGTGAAACGTGTCTTTTCGTGTTGTTTCCACAACTCCATAGGAGCCTCTTGTAAAGTTTCCACCACTTTACAGGGGCATGAGTTTGACTTGACCGTGACTTACTTAGCTTGACTCTGACTTGTTTGACGCTATTAAGACTGTGTAAACTGTTTAAGATTACGACTAAAGGACATTGAATCCAAGGTCATGAAAATTTTAACAAAAAAAAAAAGGGAATTTTGACTACATACGCGATCAAGTGGTTAAATATTATCTTTGCTTCGCAGAGAGAGCCACGCTGGCCCAGTGCATGTTGGTGAATGTCATATGTATTTGAACTTTTGATCATCTTGAACATACCGGTTTTCTTTACAATGTTTTCCTATACCGTTTTTGAGCGAAGGCATCGAAACTACAGATAATTTATTACACTAAAAATAAGTTTTTAGTGCAGGGCCGAGGATCAAACCAAGTTGCCGTCAGAGTGTAAGGCGCACATGATATTGCTTGGCCACCATCGCTCTAGTTAGGTGCTTTGCGACGTATTTTACTTTGAGGGTTAACTTGGGGGGCAAGTCACCGAGTACTAAACAGTACCCTATCATCGTACCACGGTTTAAGGCTCATTGTTGGGATTTGAGTTTTCGTATAGAACACGACATGTAAAATCCTGTATAGAACGCGTAATATAGTTGGGTTTAAGTTTATGCAAATTCAAAGTTTACGCGAGGGACTAAGTCGTAAATCGGATTATGTTCTCGCACACCTCGAACCCGAACTCCGCAAACCAAGGAATTAACTTCATTGCTTTACTGGAGTCGGGAACGGATTCAACGAAATTTTAATGGAATACTTTATGAGAGATGATGTAATTCATGCAGTGATTAAAATGGTACTAGGTGTAAATGGCGAAGATTCGTAAGTGTTTGCCGGGAATCAAAGTTTCTAGCATTTCTCTTATTTCGTGTGAAAACTTCTGTAGGCACGTTAGTCATTTTTTGGGATGGGGAATAACATTTCTCCCTCTACGGGGAATAAGCATTGAACTCGCTTGACTGTCAGTTTCAGATACTCGTTCGGGTAAAGTCGGCTCGAGTCGACTAAGAGAGCGAGAGAGATATATATGTCAACTATGATGAAGTTTTCTCTCCTGTCGTGTAGTCTTACACATACGTTTTTTTTACTGGCAAGTGCCTTTATTAACTAAACAAAATACAAGCTAACAATAACATTACAAAAACAGTTAAGACTGCCCATAGACCGTTGAAGGTCTAGAGACAATCCAAATGCTCGCACCCACTATTAGTTGTCAACGTACTTAGCACGTGGCTAGGTGTCCTCCCCCCCCCCCCCCCCCCCAAATAAATAAATAAAACAACAATAGTGTGCATAAATGCGTCCTCGCCTCTTCTTATCTAATATTAATATTTTTAAATATTTCGCGTAGGGGTAATGGATTACCTTATACGCTTTTTACCCCGGAAAATGTTACAGGTTCTGTAGGATAGCGAGTAACACAGCTGAACGCAATTAGTGATTTAACAAGCAGGCATCTATCAAGATTGCAATTAATCATTTATAATTATAAAATAAAGTAATTCTATCAAACACGGTATAAGTCTTCGAAACGTTAATAACATTCGTTAATAAGTAGATTTATTTCGGTATTATCAGATCACTTTTCACTCGACGATTTCAATTTGCTCCCGTTCTGTATAACAATAAAGTTAATTATCTACCTGCAGGGAAGAACTAAGGATCTATATTCAGGGGCAGGTGAGTTAGTAAAAAAGGAAAGTCAAGAATATGAGCTGTTAATTAAATAAAGTAAAAATACATAATTGAATTATAATTCAATTATGTATTTTATCCATAATTTTTTATTTTAAGAATATGAGCTGTTAATTAAATAAAGTAAAAATACATAATTGAATTATAATTCAATTATGTATTTTATTATTATTTTGTATTTTATCTCTAATTAGAGATGGAGTTAAAATATTAGGTAGGTTCATCAGACAGGGCTATACGTTCACGCTTAGAATTACTATTATTATTACTACAAAACAACCTCCTTTAAAAAAAATACAGCATTACACAAGCTCATTTTCCCTTTAGGGTATAAAACGTCCTTTTCACACAAATAGTATAACGATCTCCTTACTGGATTACTACAGATGTTTGTCTTGGTAGTCTTCTCAGTCACCTTCTTGTTGATAAGGGGAATCTTCTGTTATAGTGCTAATTTTCTCTTTCTCTACCGATGGTTGGACGGCGGTCCGTCTACAAAGACCGTCCCGCCTGTTACCTACTTAAGACAATGTTTAACCTCCCCCCCTCCATCTCCCTGCCGACAGACCTGTTACATAGTCTACCTGTTTCCCTACGGGAGCCGCTCCCGTAATTTTCGCGTGGAAATTTCGTTTTGTTGATTCTATGAGAGGATACTCCTATTTCGTAGTCAAGTGCCTGATTACACGAATTTTGCAGTTAATTGTTAATTATACGTAATTATAGTTCATTAACTCGCTTGATTACAAATGTACTTGAACAAGTATTTTATGGAAAACAAAAATACAATAAAAATGTTTTTACCTACATAACCCCCCCAAAAAAAGAGCTGATAATTTTCAAATGGCTGAACATATTTTTTTTAGTAATAGCTATGAACACTCGATTTGTCATACTCGTGATCGGGTGCTGGTTGCGAGGCGCTGGTCTGCTCGCGGTATATACACAACACTGGTACCGAATTGTTTTAACCTTAGATTAAGATAGGTATAACTAACTTTCCTCTCCCTGTATTGTGAATAACTAAGTAAATTCGAAGTTAACAAAATTGTACTCAAGTATAACAAAAGTCACGGACCCTGGAGTCCGTAGAGTTGCATTTTAAATAAATAAAAATAAACACTCGATTTAAGCGATTTTGATTAAGATGTTTTTTTGTAGTGTAGCTATGATTCAAGAAAACCTGTTCAGTTGTTTGAAGATTATCACCTAATTTATAGGGGGTTTATAAAAAAAAAAAACAAAGCCGTGACATGTAATAAAGCGATAAAGAAATTCTGGGCGCCTTGTAATACCTCCTAGTGTAGTCTACTCTCATAGCATTAGCCGAAGTGTAATTGGTTAAGTTAATTCCACGTCGAGCTGTGATTGGTCCACTAATGAAGGCAGTGTTGGATCTCTTGAGACGTGACGCTGATACTAGATTAGTGGGTTACAGGTAAAGTAGGTTAAAGAGATGTTATTCAGAATAGGTCGCTTTTTACTTTAATAATAGGCTTGCGTTTAACCGCCAACTAGCCTGATGTTAAGCGATGATGCGGTCTACGATGGAGCACGCTTGCATAGAACCGATTATTTCATTCATTATTTGAAGAAACCCAGATTGTAACTATCAGGGAACACTCATTTACCGCTAACACAGACTAGTAGTTCGCACATTTACAGTGGAATCAAAGCGCTCCGTACGGGTTTTTAGAATATCAACAATAAAGCGGTGACGTTTCTTCGTACCCACTCTGGCAGTCTGATAGAAAAATGCGCAGGAGGGTATTAGATCACGCAGAACCGATGCACACTCCGAAATGTATCCGATAAAAAACCAATAGACTAGTAACTCCGCTGATGCTCAAGACTAAGAAGCCTGAACACGCCTGTTTGGACAAAATCATACCAAACATAAAGATAAAGATTATAATAACAACATAGAAATAGAATAATCAATACTAATACTAGAACTTGTTTTGTATTGCAAAAGGAAAAAAAACCAGTAGAAATGCAGATAAACAGAATATTTATTTCAATAACACTAAATAATTTGCGAAGATTAATCACTACAACTTTCATTAAGTAAACTTCAACTTTTTCTGCAGTTAAAGACAGAGGTAAAATAGATAAACAAACTTTTATTACATAAATCGCCAATATCAGTTAACCCTTCTCAGACTCCTCCAGATTTCCTTATTCACTTTCAGATACTTGTACATCGCAAAGATATACGAGCTCGCTCCTAGTACCATCATCACAGTCATCGCGTAAGACTGGTTGATTACCGTCATCACGAAGCAAGCGCATATGAACGTCGCCATCACTGCCACGTGGAACATAACGTACCAGTACTGGTACTTAATCACAGGCTGTCTTCTCTTTATGAAGCTCACGAGCAGTACCGATGTCGCGACTACAAGTTGAATGTGGAGAAGCCCGAAGACGAACTCTACGATGAGACTGGTGGTGA
Organism: Agriopis aurantiaria; assembly: GCA_914767915.1. Taxonomy (NCBI): domain Eukaryota; kingdom Metazoa; phylum Arthropoda; class Insecta; order Lepidoptera; family Geometridae; genus Agriopis; species Agriopis aurantiaria. The sequence goes on along the minus strand of OU611983.1, from coordinate 980,134 downwards.
TTCCGTAGGTTATGTCGTCGGTGAGACCCTCCGCGGAAGCGACGAGAAGGAGTGCAGCGAAGAACACCATGGGGACGACAGCGGAGACTGCAATCATGACGAAGGACTTGCGGAGCTGAGCGCAGTGCGAGCACGGAATCTCCTCATTGTCATCTATTACGATGGTCATCGTGGAGAACGCGAGAAGGTATTCTGATCTTGGATTAATGGCAGGGTACAACTTAAAAACAAATAATTAAATAAACATCAATTCATAAATTTAAAATAAGCGTATGACAAGAGTGACATTCAAAAGTTTGTGAGATTATTACGTAAGCTGTCTCGCTATCGTGTCGTCTCACTCGCGCAAGCTTATTCAAACCATGCAAGCGAACGGGATGATATGATAGCGATAGCGAGTTGACAGTTTACGTAATAAACCGCAGGTCGATTTAGCCCTTCTTGTCAGTGTCAGAAGAACAAGATCTCGCATAGAGATTGGATTGTTATCTAATGAAATCTAATTAAAACTTCTTTTGAGTTTTCTCAGTAGAGGAGTTAATTGCTCGGAGCGGTGATGATCAATTAATACATTTATACCAGTTCATAGCGTAACAATACAAGGGACACGTCTTGTCGTATGTATATAAGTCATCATCATCATTTCAGCCATAGGACGTCCACTGCTGAACATAGGTCTACCCCATCGATCTCCAAAAGAGCCGGTTGGAAGCGGCCTGCATCCAGCGTTTCCCTGTGGTCTCTTTTAGATCGTCTATCTATCTTGTAGGTGGACGTCCTACGTTTCATATCCGTTTCCGGTCCGTGGTCTCCATTCCAGAACCTTTCGGCCCCATCGGCCATCTGTTCTGCGTGATATGTGCCCTGCCCACTGCCACAACTTGCTAATCCGGTGGGCTATGTCGGTTACTTTCGTTTGTCTACGGATCTCCTCTATTCTGATTTCTGATTTCAGGTATAAAGTATAATCTAATTTTATACTGAAATTAAGGACCATGACAAAAATGTCTAGATAGAAAGGTTGCAGGTTGTTTTTGATTGGCAAGGTCACACTACACACCGCTTTTAGGTTTAGAAATCGCGCGTTTGACGAAAAAATTAATACACGTGATATCTTACTACACCCCACCTCCCCCCTTTCAAGCCTCACGTGATTAATGGACGGTCCCTAAACTATGTAGCTCTAACATGTGGGCTGTACGCTTCTATAAGTATTACTGCAGAATTATTCTACTTTATAGGAAACTAGCTGCACCCGGCGGTTTCACCCGCTTAGTGATGAAAAATGGTGATGATGATGGTGATGATGATGATGAAAAGTATGCCACTCAATATGGCGTCAGTATGATGAAAAGCAAGTCACTCTCCGACCTTTGAACTATACTCGTGCAAAAATCAGATCGATCCGTTGCTCTGTTGCTGCGTGAAAGAGGAAGAAACAAACTAACAATCCCATTTATAATATTAGTATGATTGTTTGCAGTAAAGTGACGTGATTTCATACTTTCGGTAGGTGACAATCACTACCAAAACAAACAACAGTCACCAAGTTTACATAAAGATTCAAAATCTGCAATCTTCTTAGTGCATTAAATAAAATTATAGCGTCATTTTATGAGGTCCTCCGACCTTAAAGGGAGTTAAAGGGCTTATCGCGCCGTACGGGCCCCTTATAGGTCCATAAATACGCCTTTATTGCTGATGAGGCTAATATTGATAAAATGTTATTTACGGTCTGGCTTATCTTTAAGTACCTAGAAAGGTATTAATTTTCATTATAATACATACTAATATATTTTGCTCTAGTAAATGGTATCAGAGTTCACGAAGGTTCTCGTATTTATCAACAAAATGTAATTTGAGTAGATAACGCCTTTATAAGACGAAATACAAATAACTATCAGTAACTATTGTACAGCCGTGGTAGACTATTTGGGAGACCGCTAGACTTGAAAGCGTGAGGTCGCGGGTTCAAACCCCGGGCCCGTACCAATGAGCTCTTTGGAGCTTATGTACGGATTTTCATACCACAGGCTTTTCGGTGAAGGAAAAACATCGTGAGGAAACCTGCATACTTACGGAGAAGGAATTCAATGGCGTATGTGAATCCACCAACCCGCACTGGGCCAGCGTGGTGGATATGGCCCAATCACCCTTTCGGGGGTAGGCTAAAAGTCCAGCAGTGGACTGTTAAAAGGCTGATTATGATAATGATGAACTATTGTAAAAATATACATTACATTTACAAAGGTTCATCCAATAGTTCGCAGTAATTGCAACTGTTGCATCGTTTTCTCCACAGAAATGAAAAAAGTAAATAGAACGGAAATGAGAAGGAAAATATGTTACCAGGCATTATGAGTGAACCTTGATTGAACATTCTCATTTAGATCAACGCGTCAAACTCCGCATCACAGTTGCTGATTTCGAATGACTGACATTTCGTTTATATGGGTGCAACTGGCTACAACAAATTTCTTACAAAATGCTTTGACAGCCGTTCTATTTTTTTTTATTGCTTTTCTCTCTCAACATGCAGTGATATCAGCAAGCCAAGCTTACACTCCTTACCTAAATACATTAGCAATACACTTTCCCTGATTGCTCGTTATATTTGTAAAGGCGCTAATACGCAGCGCGGGCTTCACACGATTCGAGTGATGATAACATTGGCAGCGTTTTGCGTATTTCTCTCAGAATAATAACAGTTATAATTCTGAGGTATTTAGTGTAATATCTCAATTGTGGTAAGCTTTTTTTTTTTAAATACATAATAGGCTTGCGTTTGACCACCATCTAGCCTGATGTTAAGCGATGATGCGGTCTACGATGGAGCACGCTAGTCTAGAAGAAACCGATTCACTCGTGATTTGAAGACACCCAGATATTATGCACCTATTCGGTCACGAACGATTTTTCACAGTAAAGCTTGGCTAAAATTTAGTTAGTATTACCAAGTATTACTAATACACTTCTAAAAGTCGTTGTCCTATTGATTTTAATCGAGATAACACATATTTTATCGGGCGTTCATATGAGTGTTGTTGTGATGGAAATGAGAAATATAATTAATATTGTACCAATAAGATTCAACAACACTGGCACCAATGACAATATAACAACTTGACTGTTCATCTTTTACCCCGCCGTAAGCCAAAAGTTCTAAACTGTCAACCTAAACTATTTCGAGCGGCCCAATACTAGGTGCGAATTGAATGAATTACTTTTGAGTCTCCAATCACAAGCTGCCCCCTGCGACCGACGTGGCTTATCATATTATTATTGTATTATCTTTGGCTGGCACACACTACACACACGTATCTTTAAATATTCACAAGTGAAGTTAATTCTTAAACACAGGTTATTGACAGTTGAAGGTAAGGTATAAAGAGAATAACAGCCGAAGGTAAGAATGACAGGCGTTATTGTTTGATTAAAGTCCAGTAATATTGTCAAAGTTTAATCTGTGACAAAAGAAATGACGTAAGTCTTCTTTTCTCAAAGAAAAGAAACTAAGAAGAAAAACAAAGAACAGGATGTAACCGAGTGATAACCAAAAGGTGTTTTAAAAATTATTGTTAGCTATTCCCTTAGATCAGGTAAATTTGTCAAAGGCTATTCCGTGATTTTTGTTTTATCATCGTTATTAGTTTGGTTTTGGTTGTAAAATATCACGAGAAAATTAAACGCGAGTGAATTTAGTTAATGAGAATTTAGTATAAATAGCCAACAAGTGAAAATAACACTCGTGATTAGCAATCCAACAAAACTACATAATAATAGCTCCTAAAATTATACATAAAAATTTGCGAAAAATGATTAATTTGTGTGTGCTATTACCCTGCGATGTTACCGGCTCGTTATTACACCAATGAAGTTATTCAGTGAAGCTTGCAGAGTGAATAGCCAATTGATACAAAAAGAGCCAATCAATTAATAATCCACTCCAGTTCTTCCATCGCGACATGCAATTTTTTATTAAAGCTCTTCAGGGACCGACATTTTACCTAAAACGGGTAGTTTCCAATACAACAAGAATAATTACGTTTATTAATTTGACTTCCCGAAACTGCTTTTTAAAGTGAAATAGGTAGAAAAAAAAAAAAAAAAAAAATTATAAAAAAAAAAAAAATAATCTTTTTATTATATGATATATAATAAAAAGAAAAATATTTTTTTTCTTCTATTCTGTGGAAATATCTAGTGATGACGCGCCTTGCCAGTAAAGCCAACTCGTATGCCGTGATGGACGTGACATCATAATGCTCTCTTATGCCGTCATGTTTCACATCTGCCGCGTACCATGACGTTCAACTTATTTCAAATTTCTTTATTTCTTTTGGAAATTTGTAAATAAGTGTTTTTGACTTATTGTGAAAACTTAACTGACCAATGGGACAGGGGCAAAAAAGCCGATGACTATGCTGTTAATTTGTATGACATATTTTTTACAGCAATTTGCTGTATTTATTATATTAGTTTATTAATTTTATTCCTATTTTTACCAGGAAATCTATTTTAGTTTAACAATTTGTGAGATAAATGTTAGTGGAATTTGTCCGTTTTTATTCTCAATAAATAATTTGATTTTCGTCAACCATTTCGAGCGTTTTGTGACAAAATTATCACAGACAAATAGACCCGGCAAACCAATAAATTGATGATTTATCGACGAGAGTAAGGTTTTACTATAAATCTTAAAAACGTTTGCAGAGACACTCTATTGAAGCTTCCAATTGCATTTTGTGAAATCAAAGCGGAACGTGTTGAGAGAGCTGATGCAATGAACAGAACTGGAGAATCTAGACCTAACTAAAACAAACTGAACGTAACATCTACAGCAAAAAGCTAGCTTAAACAATGACCTGGAAAAATAAATAATTACTATCGGCAACGGCGTCATCGTTTTTAGGGTTCCGTACCTCAAAAGGAAAAAACGGAACCCTTATAGGATCACTTCGTTGTCCGTCTGTCAAGACCCTTTTTCTCAAGAACGCGTACATCGTGTCAAGTTGAAATTTATACTAAATACTTGGCTCAATGGTTTCTTTTGGCTGTAAAAAAATCAACGCAATCAAAAGATATGAACGTTTAGGTCGCATATTGTGTCGCAGGGGAATCAAAACCTATAGGGTACTTCCCGTTGACCTAGAATCATGAAATTTGGCAAAAGTCAAGGTCTCATAGCACATACATAGGAATAAATCTGAAACTATCAATAAATTCAAACAGACAAATTTCATTTATTTCCCTTCATCGTTGCAAATTACTAAAATTACAAATGATGCTTGTAAAACTGGATGTAATGATAAATCCACCGAAATCACTTGTCTAAAGACATCGTCATCTCTAAACTTTAGCCGTTCCTCATAGGCCAACTTTATTTGTTTCACGAACTTGGAAACTTCTTTCCTGCGACCATTAAAACTTTTAATTCATTTAGTCGCGGTCTCCGATGAAAGTCTCGAATGCCATCTTGCTTCAATTAAAGGGTTTGAGTCGGGGTCGTATGGTAATTCGGATGAATTATTGCGGCTATTATAGGAACTTTGCTAATATTATACGGCTTGTCGGATTCGCGACACAAGGGGTAGGTTTTGGAGTGATTTTTGACGTTTTGGCTACAGTAGAGATTTTCGTCAAACATTTCGAAGCCAGAATCAGGAACACCTACCTCAGATCAGACAAGCAAGGGAGATATAGGCCTTAGTACAATTATCGTTCGTGCTCAAATGTTTCCATGTTTCACCTAATTTATTCACTATACCGCTGGACCCGCTTAACGCAAAAACTTTAAGTACAGCACAAACGAACGAATCGACAATCGATCGATTTGACTTACTCTTATTGAAATACAAAAATTCAAAATCAAAATTCTTTATTTGTCTGATTATTATAATTTACAAGTGTTTAGGAAAGGTTCTTGAGTGGAGACCACGAACCGGAAGACGCAGCGTAGGGAGGCCTCCCACTAGATGAACCGACGACATTGTGAGAGTCGGAGCATCCAGTGGATGCAAAAGGCAGGCTGTCGTTCAGTGTGGAGGTTAAAGGGGGAGGCCTATGTTCAGCAGTGGACGTCTTCCGGCTGATGATGATGACAGGTGTTTCGCCTCCTGTTAAGTTTTGACAACCCGTGTCAGGAGATACCGCTTTTTCGTTGTTACATCGTAATTTCATCTTCTTATTACACGCACCTCGAAGAAACTTGCAGCGACACCAATGAACAAACTTATAGTTTATGCAAAAAAGGGCAGTAAGGTCATCTGCAGGGTGTGTTCGACTAAAAATATCAAGCCTGATTTAGGCCAGATGCATTCGCACTCGTTACGCCACCATACCATATCTCACTTGTTTGATCTGAGATACCTACTTGTGATCCTTCACAAAATAATAATAAAGTGAAGCGCGTTATACCAACGAACGTGATACCTGCCGTTTCCCCTTTACCACTTACACTCCCCCTTTGTCGTCTATTTGATAACATTTTAAGCATATCGTCTGCAGTTGTGTGCCGCTCAACATAGAAGTGTGCGTTTGTAGAACTAGTAAGAATATGTCAGTGTGTGCAATACGTGTTTACCTCGCCTCATTCAGTTTTTGGCAGACATTTTAGAACCAAACTATATATGATCAAAGTATGACCATCTTCATCTACAGGTTTTCATATCAGAATTATAATAATATTCCATTCTAGAAAAACGCCAAAGACACGCCTAAAGCAATTGTTCCCAATTTGCTCTCGCAAATTGAACACCGGCATATTTTAAAGTACATAAGCAGTAACACAACACTCTCCTATCTAATGTGAGTAAGTAATATAAGCAGCCAAGTAAGCATGGAAATGACACATTTCACGCGGGGGTAATGACCTCGCAGCGCCTCCCTTATAATATTCTTCATTACAAAGAGCCGCTATTTGAGGGAACAATTCCGTGAGAGTTGATTACGAAGGTACCGACGATGTGGCTTACAGTTTAGCGTTACAAATGTGTAGACTTGCTGTCTGCGAACGCTGAAGTGCTAATAGCAGGGACCGAATATCTGAATATAATACACGTATAAAATTACAACATTCAAAAAACCCCTGACAAAAGAGCAGATGATCTTCATATGGCTGAAAAGAATCACAGCTAAGAGCACTCCCATTTAAGTTCGAACTTACAAACAAAAAAAATGGTTCGCCGTTTTGGAGATAAATGAGAACAAGGGAACATTTGCACACACAAACAAACAACCTTTCACCCTAAACACATATACCTCCGTTCCGTCGTGGGTGATAAAATATTGTGTTAAAGATTTGGTTATTCAAAGTTAAAATTCACGCCTCTCCATCAATCAATGCTAGTCTGTGGAATGCGCTGGCTGAATACGTGTTCCCTGATAGTTTAAAAAAAAACTTCTACGCCGCGTAATCAAATTAGGCGAGGTGGCGAAACGCAAGCTTATTATTTAATAATTAAAAACATAACTTATTAATCTTATTAATATTAATCGTATTAATCTTATTTTTAAATTTTAATTTAATTTCTATGTGTAATTTTTGTATTTGTAATTTTTATATTTAATTGTCTAATCATCAATTAACTAATGTAATTTGTATAATAAGTTATGGATGCAAGTCCGGATAATAAAAAATTTCATTTCATTTCATAACATTTTAAATGCGAAATATTGTGTGTAAGTGTTTATGTTTATTTGTACTCAACTCCGTAACAATTCAACGGATTTGGATGGAACTTGATATGGAGATAGCTTATACTCTAGGATAGGATAGAGAGGAAAGACCGCAGGGCGCTGTTAGTATGTAATGAACTGTGTATGGTATTACTTTTTTGGAAGATGCTAACGTCTCTCAATGTTTGTTAGGTATTATTGTCGCGAACAATGTTTACGTTAAGGCACTCATTTCTTTCTTATCATAGACCCACAGTTTTACTTTTTTAATTTTCTTTTGGTGATAATTCAACTTCTACCACTTAGTTATCGTTTTTTTGTGTCTTTTAAGTACCTATCCGTAAAAATAGAATAGCATTTCTATGCTATGTGTGTCAGTCATCCACTTATTTTATTTAAGAATTTTGCATTTTTTATCCCTGATAAGAAACAAAATCGGGAGCTCACTCCACAACCTTACCACAGTTAAGTTTAATTCCCTGATTGAAGAATTGTAGTAGAATTTACCGGTTATTTTCTAAAACATTCGGTCCTTTCATAGAAGACTCTGATGGTATCTTCGTAAGATGTGTAATCGGCTTACGGGGGAACTAAGAAGGGTTTGACGAGCCTTAAGTGAACTCTAGAAAATACCCCTTAACCTTTTCATTTGGTATGTTTATATGGCCTAGGATTATGTAGGCAGAAGTTCAATCCTGTGCTTCTAACCGGTAATTCGGTATGTAACTACTGTTTGTCCGCAAATATCTTATTTTAGTTTCTTTATTTTGCCTTTATAACCGTCTTCAAAATAGGAGGAGGTTCTCAATTTGACTGTTTTTTGTTTGGGTATGCTACGCGAATTATTCGCCGACTGTGAACCGATTTCGATGATTCTATTTTCTGTATTATTTTTTATTGAATCGGCTTACTAGAAAGGCATAATTTAAATTGATAAAATAAACACCACTGACGGTGGAAAATTAGGAGATAAAACCCGTTTATTGAATTTTTATGTGAAGTGGTTTTTTTTTTTTTTTTGTAAAAATCACTTTTATTACACTAGTTCTCGAAAATACTCTGTAGTTCGGTAAATTACAGGTCTAACATGGCCTTCATATTAATAGCTATTGTTTGGTTTAAGCTGGTCCAGCATGTGATTATGTAGCGGCTTTTTCGGGCAGGTGAAACAAATTTGCACATCACGAGCGGATATAGAAAAATTAACAGAACAGTTTTTATAATAATATCCCATTCCAATAAACCTCCGTGATCAGTACTTCTTTATACTACGTACGTATATAACACCAAATATTTATGTTTTAATAATCCTATCATAAATTAAATTACGAATACATTTTAATCATCACATCGAGTTAATCATCCATATTAATTACCGCTGAATTAATAAATGCGCACGTGTCAAGATAAAAATATTCATATCTATTACAAACAAATATTAATATTATTATTTGTTACAGCAAAATATTTGGAATAAAACAAAAGACTGTAAACACGCAAAAGCTTTCTACCCATCAATAGACAAGAGAGTGACAAACAAACTACTCAAGTTAACTAGGTCGGACCTTTGTCTGATGATAGGTACTATCACAGGTCACTGTGACCTAAACTATCACTTATACAAAATTGGAGCCACAGACAGCCCTCTGTGCCGAGGCTGTCTACAGGCGAACGAGACCGTGGAGAATGTACTACTGCATTGCAAGGCCACTGAAGGTATACGATTAAGGTCGAGACTCCTTGAAGAAACTCAACAACAAGTCTCCAATACCACAACACCTGGTGAAATAGGGGTTGAGCAGTTTAGTCAGCGACCCAAATCCTTGCTTGGAGTTCGGCTGGTTTGTGTAGGCTGGCGGGCAAATGCACAATACTCCCCAAGCGGGATGTCAGTGTAGGTCTTATCACCCCCACTTTGAATTAGAATTAGAACCAAATATTATACTTTTTTTACGAAAGTGGAAAATTAATCAAGATTTAGAATTATACAATTAATTAATCTTTAGTTTTGTATGATAATAAAATGTCCATAGATCGTAAAAATAAACAGGCTTTGGTGGATTTTTTAGTAAAGATAAAATTGTATTAGGTCCTCTACGAACAGGAAAAGAATAGGAAGAATCTTGGTTCTAAACCTCAATATCAACCTTTCTTTACTTGTGGCTTAATGTCATTGCCGCTTGTGGCTTAATGTCATTGCCAGTAATATAGAAGGTACAGTTACACATGCTAAGACACCAAATATCAGAGGACGATTATAACTATAGCTAAAATTTAAGAACACGCTTCAGTAACTCGGTCATTACACTTGATGACGAGGGTCTGGTGATGGAGCCGGAAGGTAGATAGTCTGATTCTTGGTTTGAAACTTGTTAAAACAAACCAAGTGACTCTACAAATTACATATTGAGAACAAGGCTTGATTAATAGCCAATCCTATAGAAGGTGTGAAGGTACTTCACGTCGGAACAGTTGCTTTCACTGTACCAAGCACAAGTTCGGTCGTCTTTAAATAACGAGTGAATCGATTTCTTCCAGGCAAGCGTGCTCCATCTTAGACCGCATCGTCGCTTAATATCAGGCGAGTTGGCGGTCAAACCCAATTGTACCTATTACGCAAGTTACTGATGGCCATTGAAGAGTTCCACTATCCACCTCCTTGCTCCATCATCAGATCAATTCAATGGTACCAAATTATTGCATTGTCATTCGAATTACATATGTTGCAAATCATAACGATACGACAATTAGAAGTACGTAAAATCAACTTCCAAGACTGGATTACATTCTTAGGTAATTCGTTTGTCTATACTTATAATAATAATAATATTATAAAGAGGAAAGATTTGATTGTTTGTTTGTTTGTTTGCATTGAATAGATTCCGAAACTACTGAACCCGTTTGAAAAATTCTTTCACTGTTGGGAAGCTACACTATCCCCGTGTAACATAGGCTATATTATATTTTCAAAAAATTAGGGACCCTTACTAAAACTCCAATAATACCTGTGCGAAGCCGGAACGGATCGCTAGTTATTTATAGTTTTAAAAGTTATAAAACTAATTTATAGCTTGTACAGTTTTGACCTTGCATAGTCAATTGAGAGCATCTATTTGATTAAAATGCTACTTAGTAAAAGAAAAAAAAACTGAAAAAAAAAATGAATGACATAACAAGAAAGAAATTAATTACATAACAGATAATTTCAGAATCGACAATAGATTTATTTTATTATCTAGCTATTTTCAGGTCAATAGGCGCTAGTAACTCGATGATGATGAGTGAGCAAATCTAATCAATCGCAAACATCTTAATACGCATAGATAAGGTTGAATATAAAAGTAGGATGCCAGTAGAGTTTATCGTATTAGGAAGAGAACATGGCAGCGTTGAGAGTCCTCTTATCAGTGCTGGCGGTGATCTGTGTTTTCCCGACAACGGAGCAGTCGCTTTCTATTTTTGATACAGTAAGAACTACATACATTTACAGTCACGCCTCTTTCCCATTGGTGTAAGAAGGGACCACAACTCTTGCTATGACCCTGACATACATCTTTCGTTTTTACCTTCATAAATGTTTTCATATAGTACACATACATCCAGTTAGAACTATAGTAACTGTACCATCATTGGCATGTTTCAATCTACAGAGGATAATACAATTAATAAGTCGATTCGGGACATACGCTACATCTACGCTCGTGACTAAAAAAGACAATTAGGGAGCCAGACTCGCGGTCACATTTTTGCAAAAGTTTTGGTACGTATCATCATCATTTCAGCCATAGGACGTCCATTGCTGGACATAGGCCTCCCCCATCGATCTCCAAAAGAGCCGGTTGGAAGCGGCATGCATCCAGCGTTTCCCTGCGGTCTCTTTTAGGTCGTCCACCCATCTTGTGGGTGGACTTCCTACGCTGCGCTGCGTTGGTATGTACATCCTCGCAATGTCGAATAAAAATATCGTTATATTTCTGAAAAAATGAATTCTTTTATATAGCGTTTTTGCTTTTTAGTTTCATACGTGCTAATTATTATTGTTGCTTAATATTGCTTTAGTTAATTTGTATTTGGACCATTTTCGGACGAAAGGAAAGCCACACTTTCAAATTAATGCATATGTGCCGATTTTGACCCATGTTAGCGTTCCTGCATTTTTGACCATCGTTAAAATGGACTTCGTTCATCAGCTAGTATCATCATCTTCATTTGTGTTTTAAATTAAAGAACTCATGATGGTAACCAGGAGGAAACAAAAATTTAGTATTTGAAACAGCACAGATTTACAGCCCATGTCTGCCAAAACATGACAATACATATTATGTTTACGAATTCTCTTTCAACAGGCAGCAATCATAGCAGCGCAAGGGTATCCATCAGAAACTCACCATGTGACGACCAGTGATGGATATATCCTGGAAATGCACAGGATACCCCACGGGAAAGGGCAGTCCCCGTCTGCCAACAGGCCTGTGGTCTTCCTAATGCACGGACTATTGGCTGCTTCTAATTCTTACATCATGCTCGGTCCCGAATATGCTCCAGGTATTGTTTTTTTGCTTTGGGTTTCTGGGTTCCGTAGCAAACTAAATAACTCGTATAGTTTCGCCGTGTCCGTCTGTGTGTCACGAATGTTACGATCCTTTTATTCAGAAACTATACAAATATAACGCTGTTAGTACACGTATAGATAATTATACCCGCTACTTGGGAAATTAATGAAATTTTGATAATAAATGTTTTATTGGTTGTTTTTAACAGACTTCAAAAAAAGGAGGTTTATCAATTCGAATGTATGTTTTTTTTTTTTATGTTTGTTACGCGATTACTCCGCCAATTTAGAATTGTTTTTGATGATTATTTTTTTTTGTTTTATGTTTTGTTTGTTTTGTTATTGTTGGCGTTTTTCCGTTTAGTAAAATAAAATCATTTCTTGGTTTATAAATCTTTTTTTTTTCTTGATTTTTTTCTTTAGGAATAAACTAAAACTTGTCTGCTTTATCACAATTTAAACAAGTACCTATATTAGTATCCTGTACATTTTTATATTTTCAGCGTATAACCTAGCTGACGCCGGGTTCGACATATGGATGGGGAACGCTCGAGGCACCAGAAACTCCCGATCCCACGTCACCTTGGACCCTGACGATCGGAGAGAAAAGCTCGACTTCTTCGATTTCTCTTTCGAAGAAATAGCCACCCGCGACCTGCCTGCCATGATTGACTACGTCCTTCAGCACACAGGCCACGAGAACTTGCATTATATAGGACACTCGCAAGGAGGGACAACGTTTCTGATTTTGAACTCTATGCTACCCGAGTACAATGACAAGATTAAGTCAGCTCACCTACTGGCTGGTGTTGGGTATCAGGACTACTTCCCTACTGCACCACTGGCCGCCCTTGCTGGGTTGACGGATGTTATTTATGTAAGAACCTAAACGTATTTATATCTTATTTATGGAAAACCTTTCAAAACAATTTTTCATCCCATATCTGCTCATTTTACTCATTGCACAACGAATCTTCTGTTTTATTTTCTGTTATCAACTGACTTCAATAAAGGAAGTTCTGAATTCGGTTAATGTTTTTGTACAAATGTTACAAGTTATCTGCGCCGATCGTGAACCGAATTTAATAATTATATTGTTCATTAAACTTCACGTGAAATCGTTTTTTTTTTTTCTAAAATGTATTAATTTTGAGAATTACAAATATATACCTGGAAGAGAATTAAGAGCTTCAAAGACCGTTTCCATTTTGTTCTACTCTACTCGTAGATCAGTTTAGTAATTATAACTTTTGGTTGTTTTCAGAACATGGCGGTACTTAGTGGGTTTGTCGAAGTATTTCCCCCTGGGTCAACGGTGGGTGTGCCAGCTGATGAAAAGATTACTCACTGCACAGGAGACGAGACGACATCTTACATGTGTGATCTGGTCGGAGTGAGGCAGTTGATAGTAAGTAATTCCGTTGGAGTATTTTTATAGCTAAAATGGGGAACTTTACCTACTTTTCAGATTAAAAAAAAAACGTGCTTAGGTATTACATACCATTTGGTATTTTGTATAAATCTTCTTACACATAACATGCAATTTTTCGTTTTACCGCCAGCTCCCCTGATATTAAGCGATGATGCGGTCTACAGTGGAGCACGCTTGCCTAGAAGAAACCAATTCACTCGTAATTTGAAGACACCCAGATTGTAACTATCGGGGAACACCCATTCACTCATTGACGTTCATATTCCCGGGGAACACTGAGCCACGTAAAATGTGCAGCGAAAAAAAAAAACATCCCTATTTCAAATGTATCAGACCTAGCCTCATTTTTTTATTTTTTTTTTAAATATTGAGGTCTAAACCAAAACTGTAATAGTGCAGTTTCATACACTTACCCTTATAACTATAGTATATACGTAAGAAGGTTCTAAAGGATTAGGACGGCCGGATAAGGGTTCCTTGTAGTACTTCGAAACCCCAAAAAAGTAAAGATGTAGACGGAATGGAGCACTTCTATCGGACCTATTATCCAAATCTAAAAAAATACGAAAACAAAGTAGATTCAGATTCAGATTCAGATTCTTTATTAACCAATATAACATGTTCGTCATATGAGGCAAGATAAAGCTTTAAGCTTTAAGCTTTTTTTTTTTTTTCTTTAAGCTTTTGGTAGATAAAGCTTTATAGCAATGCATTACCATATCGATGTACAGCACCATCGGAAAAGGGAACCTACCTATTTACTAACCTGGTATTGCTATAAATTCGCTTTATCTCTGGTCGTAAATCAACATATCATGAATATCTTTATTGATTCAGATTATGTCTTTGTTTTCAATTAGTGTTATAAACAGGACATCGAAGTTTATTAAAAAAGTCAATGTCCATTAGTTAATGGGGCAAAGATTGAAGAGCATATTAAATGAGGATTACTTTTGTGATCAATAAATTATTGCAATTTTAATATTAATTCAAATCAGATTAGATACTAAATCAGTGAAGATTGTAGCGGCATGATAATAAGACTTAATTAAGGACGATTTCAATAAATATTGTCGACTACGTTTATACTACTAATAATTGATGACAGTGCGAAACTCAAATGCTATATTTTTTTCCAGGGAGTCTTCTCGCAGAGAGACAACTCTGTAGACAACATCTTTGACAACTTCGAGGCAGCTGGTGCAGCGTTAAAACAAATAGCTCATTACGGTCAAAACGTTCGCGACAAATCCTTCAGAAGATGGTCATATGGAACAATCCAGAATTGGCTCGTGTACGGAACTCGATACCCCCCTGCATACGACCTGAGTCGTATCACCATCAATACTACTATGCACTACACAGTCGGCGACATTCTTCTAAGTGAAAGAGACGTTTTAGCTATGGCTGAAAGTATGCCTAATACTTCAGTGAGAAAGGTGGCAAAAGAGACTTTCGGTCATGCTGATTTCGTAATGGCTTTAGATGCAAAGAAGCTGGTAATTGATTATATTGTGCAAGCTTTACGTAGAGATTCTGGTTTACCTCCGATGTAATTTATTCACAAATGTCAAATGTAATTTTATTGGGTGAATAAAAATCAGAAAAGTCATGTTTAAATTTTATGAAAACAGTTTCACACTTTAAGTTGGAGCTGTTATATAATGTTTTTTGACGGGCTCTGCTCATAAGTTTTGAATTTAATACAAGTATACTCAATGATCATCTCAAAAATACTTTAGTTCCTACTTATATAATGAGTAAGTACATAATTAAAAGAAAAACGAAAAATCCGACCTCAATATTTATCCTCATATATTCCAGACATGAAGACAAATCTAAAGACACCTAACACTTCGGTAATTCAGGTAACAGGAGATAATATACAGACATACCTGAAAAAAATATTAGAAGCGTAAAAATAAAACTAGTATCGATACACTTTTACTGTTCGTAAAATAATGAAACCTTTCCCATATTGCCTTTGTCACTAAAGCTAACACGAAAAACCATATATCAGGCAAGTTTATGAAATCTTCGCACATCTGCGACACAGGGTCATAACAACCACTTCTCACTGTCGAGTCATAAACGCAAGGGTATAAGAAAGAAAAACATTAACAATATCAGTAAAAGAAACGTCAAGTAAACAAGGTTGTAAAATAAAAGGGTTGTTGGTATTATAACTGAAGACTCCTTGGAAAATTGAGACCTGGAAAAGATACCACTAATTCGTGTTAAGGGTGTTTATTAATTAGTTGTGAAATGGTAACATCACGGGATTTTTGCCATGGATCCAAGTTTGGCCCAATTATTAGAGAAAAACCACAGGCAATTCTAGATAGTAAGATTATACAAAGTTCTATAAGAAATGCAATATATATATATATATGATAATATGTATATGATCTAATCTGACACGTCAGAACTACTAAAAGGAATCAACTTGCCTTCAGATCATTAATTATCTAATTATGTAACTGTTTTGAATCAAAGAATAGAGACACTTGGCTTCGAAGTAGCCTGGTAGAGATTACCTACTATAAAATAACACACACACACAACAAACACACACACTAACACACAGACACACACTAATTTGTTATAATATGCGACTGTAGTAATTAGATTAGTACGCTTCGGCCATATTCGAAACCAAGTTTCGAAACTAGTTTCGAAAAAAGAAAAATGAGTCTGTTTTAGTAATATAATGTAAATCTTCAATTGGCCGAAAGTTAAGTTCGTAGTTTAATCTTTTGATTTTAAAGGGCTGTGGATTTTGTTTAATAAATAAAATAATATTAAGTTACGCCACATGAAACCTTATTATACTAACAGCTGAACTATTAACCAGAAAACCTATAAACAAATCAACAGCCAGTGTTTACGTCCCACGATCGTGACCCGATAACTCTCGACCCAGATTCCGTCACAGTTAAGTTTACGTTCCAGAAGTAATCACGTTGAGGAAGCAGCGCCGTAGAGGATCAATACGGAAACATCAAGTGTAGACGATCACGACCAACGATCTATGGTCTCTTGGTCGGAATGTACGGTGTCCGACACTGAATTGTATGAAAAACGTCTAGCGGTATTTTATCCCACCAAGGAGCAAAGCTGGATTCTGCGTTAGAACTGTGTTAGAGGCCAAAGCTTTTCGAGGAAAATTCGGTCTGCCTCGATTCTGGAAACGCGAGACGTCGCGCGATATGGTTATTTAAATGACCGTTTACGCAGAAGCGTTTGGTGTTGCCCACGTTGGAGCACGCGCGATGCTCTACATCTCTACAAACGAGACCTTATTAAAAAAAAAAAAAATAGCCTTGCCTTTGACCGCTAACTCGCCTGATGTAAAGCGACGATGCGGTCTACGATGGATGGATGGATCTCTTAGGTTTAATACACGTATATCATCATCGTCAATCAGCCAGGAGAAATCCATTGCTGAACATAGGCGTCCACACCCCCGGGTATGTCCTAAAACTGCGACCAGAACCACCAGGCGATGGGCAGCAGCATCCTCCACGGAGCAGCATACTGACAGTGGAAAATAAAAATATTGGGACATTTTTGCACACACGGTCATCTGACCCCAAACTAAGCAAAGCTTGTGATATGGCTGCCAGAGACTGATACATACATATATATAATATATATTTATATTTAATACATACTACCATTAATAATAATTACCATTATTATAATTTACCAGCTGTTGTCCGCGATTCCGTAAGCATCGACTTTTACCTAAATTTCAGCCTCCATTGGCCCCATTACTTGAGCCCTGTTCGCAATATCCTTTTTTAGCAGACCTCTACACTAATTCTAAGATCAAAAGATTAAGTAGTTTTCGAGATTACGTGGTGGATCAGTTAGTAATCACTTAGACAGCTAGTGAATGAATGAGATATTATGCGTATATTTAAAAAAAAAAAAAAAACAGGACATTTTTGCACACACGGTCGCCTGACCCCAAACTAAGCAAAGCTTGTGATATGGCTGCCAGAGACTGATATATACATACATAATTATATAGTTTAATTGTATTTGATTTTATCCGTCAGTAGATTAATTAGGTAACAATGTATTTAAGTGAAATTTCACAGATGTGTTAACAGAACAAGCCCGCCTATCGAAACGTCTATTCTGAACATTTGTCTCGGAACACTTAGCCCCAAACGAACCAATTGTGACTGGTGGAATTAGCGCGTGTATTCAGCCTGAAACTTTATACGAGTTTAATTCCCCCTCGACGAATAAACAACTGTTATATTGAGGTGGAACCGAGTACTGCCGGGTTTTACTTCAGTTATAAGATTTAAAAGCTCTTGAAGTAGTAGCGAGTAGATTTTCTGAGAAGGATTTGATTTCACGGGCTCTGTGTACATTTAATACCGATTAATACCGGTTTGTGTTTCTTATCGGTATAACCGTGTTAATTAAATTAAAATAAATTCAATACAAAGTAACATTGTCATTAGTAATAAATGTTGTTTTTAAATCTCAATATAAATGGAATCTTCTGGATATTTTTAAAGAAGACAACATACGATTTGGCGTATTCGACTGACATTTGTAGTTTTATTATAATTTGTCGCCTTATGAAATAGGACCCAGATCTGTAAACCATATACTCGACAAAGTAGAATACTATGGTTTTTTTTATCTATGCATTTCACTATGTTTTATAAATATCACCGTAGTGCAGGTAACCCAAGGCCTTCAGAGGTATCCAGTAGGATCCAATATTTTGTTTAAGAAATATTACTAATACTTGTGTACCCATACTAAGTTTTAAGAAGACAGCACAAAACTAAATACTAAAACATCGTTAGTTTTATTACGATTGCAAAACGGACATTAGCGCTGATGCCTCCAATTCAAGGCCTTCCGATTTCAAAGCGTTGGTTAATGACAACAGTCGAGCTATTGAATTGCCGAGCGAAATGTATCCGATGTCCAGGGTCCGGTATCAAAGCCGGGGCGGGATAAATCACCGGACGGACCCGGACACAGCCGAGGAAGGACGGACAGATGTACAACTTCAACAGCGGAAGTATTGCCGGGCGTTAGCTGGAAATAAGATTATGTACAAAACTACTAAAACCATTGATATATAGCTGGAAGATTATGTGGATGCAAAATATCTAGGAATTGATTTAGGTCGAATCGGCAACTTGGTTAATGGTGAGTAACATGAAGCATATAGGCGTCTGATCTAACTTGTAACAATATAATCAGTGACAGTGTGTAGAATGGTGCGTTGACTATTGATATGTCTAACCTACTATGGAAATTAACTTTTGATTTAGCCTTAAAGATCACAAAGAAGCGAAGTTAAACTACCACTACAGAATTGAAAGTCAAGAATCCCCCAGCCTCTGTCTACAGATGCCACTCCTAAGGCATGTCAAAGGCTGATATTCGATTTTTCTATTCGTCATTGCCAGTTGCTTTCTATTTCTTTCAATCTGGGTGTCTTCAAATTTCGAGTGAATCGGTTTCTTCTGGGCAAACGTCAGTAGGCAACATAAGGCGAGCTGGCGGTCAAAGGCAACCCTAATAAATTTTTTTTTAATGATATCGCTTCAGCACGTTACAGGGCTTCCTATGCTAACTTACATTCTCAGATGAAAGAGCATTCTTCACGTTGCTTTTCTTCACAAAATGCTCACAATGTGAGACCTAGCCCTGCGGCATGTCCACCTATTCCTTTCGAGTCTGCAGCCCCGGACGGCCCCGGCCGGTTAAACGGATCCCTGTCAGTAGGAATTAATGATGGATAGCAGTGCATGACCTTCGCGCGAACATAACTCATTTCCAGGATTGTGAAAAATGGTTCAGCGAAATCTGCTGTGTTGAAGGGGGATGTGATAGCAACTGCTCGTCTGCGATGGCTATAAGTATAGGTTAAAACATCAACGGTAGTCGTTTATATGAATATGAACATACTCTAGATAATTATCTAGATTATCAGAGAGATAATATTTATCTGATAAGCTGACCGGTAAGCGCAGCGTAAGACATCCACCCGCAAGATGGGCAGACGACCTAAAAGAGACCGCAGGGAAACGCTGGATGCAGGCCGCTTCCAACCGGCCCTTTTGGAGATTGATGGGGGAGGCGTATGTCCAGCAGTGGACGTGCTATGGCTGAAATGATGATGATGATGATGATGATGAATAATTATCTAGATTATCAGATTAGAAAATTATCACAGACTTAAATATTGGAATGTTTAAAAATGAACGTAAAACTTTATTAGTACAAAAATGCTACCTTGAAATTTCAGGGTTAATAATAGAATTGATAAAAATGTTTTTATATTTAATGTAGACTAATTGACATAAAATCGAGACTAGGTACTAGGAAAAAATAAAATTGTAATAATAACTTATATAGGTAGTAATTAACATCTAATTAAGGTACAACTTACTACTGAACCAAAATATTATGATTTTAACAATATTCTAACATAGACATAATTTCGTTTTTTTTAAACTTTAACATAAAGTAATAAAAAAAAAATATAAACATCTAACATTTGTACGCTGTAACAGGCAAGGACATGAGATACGTTTCCATTCTTACTTTCCATTCTTATGCTACTTTATATGTATGTATGGTGTACCTACCATGTTCTGACAAATAAATATTTTGAATTTAAATTTGATAAGAATGAAAGAAAACATAAATTTTATTTTTAACATTTATTTAAGACATTTTTATGTATCTTTTAATTTAATTAATTACGAATTTTTACGCAACTAAGTGACGAAACGAACATATTATATCCCTCGCGTGATGTTATTTTAGTTTTTATGACAAAAAGCGTTTTGTTTAAGTACTAGGCCCCAAAAAATTAGGACAGATATTTGAATATCAATAAAAATGAAACGAGAAGAAATCGGAAAAATTGGCTAAAATGGTAATTTACACCACAACCATATTCCACAGCGAACTATGACCAACTATGACCACTCAATTGCATCGCATTAAACTCTATTTTCCGTAACAAACGTGCCAGTAGCTAAATCGTCCATAAAACTGAAGCCACCTCATAAATTGGAGCTCAAAGTGTCACGTTTGCAATACATACTTTAACGGGCGTTTCAGTAGGTACCTACTCCATCGGGGTGGACGTATTAAGAGGCCAAACTGGGGGTAAACGTTGAGAAAAATATGAGTCTATTTTATTGTCGTCTAAAGTGAGATAAGATAATGTTTGACGATACCATCTTTGTTTTAACTCAAATTTTAGCACATTTTCTGTTAGCTTATAAAGCGTTGAACGACGGGGCGCAACGGAAGAAAAGAATTAAAAGCTGAACATAAAGCAGAATTTAAAACTATAAAATATTAAACAAACAACACTTTAAACAAATACAAATTAAGGTGTGGAATAAAAGCGGTGATTTACCATCAATTCTGCTAATTAAAATGTAAAATTTAAAAAATTATTGGCGGAATCAGTGGATGCTTATTGGGTTGATTGGGTGGGGGTAGCTTTTAAACCCCTCGAACAAGGACCCTAGATTACGTCCACACTTCGTTTTAAAACGCGCATTTACGATCCGAGAATACGCCTTCAATTCTCAAAGGACAATATTGTGTCAATTCTCGCTTCACAAAGCTATATATCTCCGTCTTAGAACCAAAGCACCTCGGCTCTGTTCAAATGGAAATTTTACCGTCGCCTACTCTACAAACCGCATCACTCTTAACGGCAAGCAATAAAGAATATTTTCTGTTAACGTAAGTGCACAAAAATATTTGTTGAAAAGAAAAGAAAAAAATTAAGAAGCCCTTTGTAAAAGGTGAGTCCCATCCTCGCTTTTTGAAATTTAGAATAAAAAGAAATATATTTTACTTTCGGTTTAATTCGACGAGCAGTTCGGCACTAAGCTTATTTTCTCAGATTTGGTGAAAACCCAATCGCTACATTTTAATGGATGCGTACTTAATTACTTACGAAAATTCAATCATAAAAGTTCATGATGTGAACAGGACAGGACTATGAACTGATTTACCTGAAACAAACAACACAAAAATGAGTATAATATTAAATTTAGTATCATTAATTTTCTATTTATTACCATTCACGTTCCCACTGCTGGGACAGGCCTATTTAGTATAATAACAACATGCAGTAAAATGTCTATAATCACATTTTTCCATGCTAGGTAAGCAGACTAGGGAGAGGCTGTTGCCATTGAATTTGTTTGGAATTGACAGCTGTCATGAGTGACTATTTCGCCATTTTATTTGAAACTTTGATTCTAGAAGTTGAAAGGGTGCTCAAGGGGAAGCAGGCGGGTAAAAATTATTCGGACGGACATGTTACACCGATTCTTAAATAGGTACAGCCGCTCTATAGTCTTCCTGCCTACCACGCATTTTGGATAAATAATTACGTCTTTTGAAACGTTTAATAAATGTCAAACTTGTCATAAACCTTTATCAACGAAATATGAGCCGCAATTGTACAAGGGATTAAATGAAAATGCCTGCACAAAAATCACAGTTTCAATAAAGCCAATTTTGTATCTTCTGCCTAAAATAAATCTACATCAAGATTTAATGCTAGTCAGTTCGCTCAACGTGACATATTTTATTTTGCAATTCTAAATTCTCAGAAGTCAATTTTGTATGTTCTGCCTTAAATAAATCAAAATATATCTACCCAAATGTTTGTCAGTTCGCTCAACGTGACAGATTTTATTTTCCAATTCTAAATTCTCAGAAGTCACAAAACGGACCTATGGGCGGGCAAATATAAGAAGGATCGCCCATTAACCTACACTCTGCGCCAATAATAGAGCTTTCAACGTGTCAACACAACTAACCACACGTCCAGCTCAAGTAGATCCTTCTCTATCTTCAGTATACGACTAGCGGCTGGAAGAAGATAGATAGATAGATAGATAAACTCTTTATTGTTCACACCACAAATTTCATACACACGATAAAACAGCTTAAAAACTAGTGCAACAATCGGCGGCCTTATCGCTAAGAGCGATCTCTTCCAGGCAACCTTAGGATGGAGAGGATTCATACAGGAGGTAGAAGGCGGGGCGAGCAATATTGAATAATGTGATACTTAGTTATAATATAAACCGTACATTCTAATAACAATACATACTAATACATATACTTACTACTTAAAATTACGATACTAATACTTATATTACTTAAGATTACGATAATATACTAATACATAAAATATAAAATTAATTAATATGATTAGTTACACAAACAACAACAGCTTCAACAAGGTGGCAACTGAGACAAATAAAACTGCTTTACACGGTCTTTATAAACAGCGAGCGATGGAGCGTGTCTAATAGGCACGGGCAACGCGTTCCACAATTGAACAGCCTGAAATGCAAACGACTTGCCATAAAAAGTTTCGGAACGTGCTGAAGGGGACTTAAGGGACAGGGTATCCTTTGATCTAAGAGGACGAGTATGAACGGTGTGCCAGAAAGTAAAGAGTTCTTTTAAGTATTTTGGGGTAGAAGGATTAAATAGGATGTTATAGAGAAGAGATAGGATGTGAGCATTCCGGCGAAGTCGAATAGGTAGCCACTTGAGTTTTGCACGAAATTGAGACACGTGATCATATTTGCGTAAACCAAATATAAATCTTATACAGTAATTTTGGAGGCGCTCAAGTTTATCTAGCTGGTCCTCAGTGAGATCAAGAAAGCAGGCGTCAGCGTAATCTAGGATGGGAAGAAGAAGAGACTGTGCAAGCGCAACTTTAGTGGCAGTGGGTAGAAAATTTCGCAGTCGTCTTAGCGAACCACCAGACGCAAACAAGAAGCTGGGATCTACATATTTGGGCGTGTTTAAGTTAAGCGTAGGCTATCATGGCCGGATAAACTGGCATGCCGGTTGGCGCACCGGGGTCCTAATGAAGGAAGTCGCGGCAAGAGGAAGTCACTTCATGACGTACCTGTACTTTCTCTGCTTAATGTTATGTACAATGTTGGAGTTAATTCTTCTAGGGGGTATTTAGCTAAGTGAAACGTAATGGTGCTTGTTCTATTTCAATAGCTAGCTAGTGGTTATAGCTCGTAGCTAGGCGGGGTTTTGGTGTTGCCAATTTTATTTCAATTCATGTTTCTTTTTGTTTTTATGGTTCCATACCCAAAGGGTAAATACAGGATCCTATTACTAAGCCTACGATGTATGTCTGTTCGTCTGTCTGTTTGTCTGTCTTTCTATCTGTCCATCCTAACTTTAAAAGGCTGTGTTTCAAAACTACATAGTAACCTCTTGTAAAGCCTCCACTACCTTATTATAGGGCATGCCTTTGAATTGGCCGTTACTTACTTTGCTTTACTGACTATGACTTGTTTGACGATTTTTCATAAAACTTGTTAATATTTCAATAATTGCCACTGGCGAATGCACAAGAAATGCGCCGCCAAAATCGTCACAGAGTAAATAAACTGGCCAAGAGCGAGTCGGGCTCGCGCACTGAGGGTTCCGTACCACCACTAAATTCAATAACGAAATTACCAGTTATAACTTGGTATTGAGCAGAAACTGGTCACCGTCTCGCACTTGGCAAATATGTATTATTTTTTGTTATATTTTAGAGTATGGACTAATATTTATACTATGTTCCGCGGACTATAAATGACCCGTGACGGTTTTAAAAGAAATATCATTGATGTAATGTTTTTGACACCCCACAAATTGAGTGACAGTTTCTGTGCTTGATGGTCCGAATTAGCACTTTTTCCAATAAGCCATTTAAAAATCCTTATCAACAAAGCTAGCAGTAATATAAAGTTAAACGCTAACGAAGTAATTCGCCTATATTGCTGGAGCGTTCCATAAACTGGGTCGATGCTTTGACAAGCTTATCACGTTCATCCCTCGACAAGATCTCGTGTATTGCACCCGTGGCTTATTACAAGGACCCTATTCTCGCGCATTCGAGATTAGCTCGGTTACTTTCACTCCCATGGTATTTCTCATTGAGCGAGATAATCTGAAGCACGCGAGCGAGAATAATTTCCCAATTGTATAATCCAACAATAATTAGGATATATAGCTGCTAATTAGACGATGATGTTGTGATATCTAAGAAGTATCGATTAGGTAAGGCAATCCGCAATACCTAGTTTATTTAAAGACTAGTAGGCCGCCCCGGCTTCACACGGGTATAGATATATAGCCATGTCAACCGGGGATAGTGTAGCTTCCCAACAGTAAAAGAATATTTCAAATAGGTTCAGTAGTTTCGGAGCCTATTCAATGCAAACAAACAAACAATCAAATCTTTCTTCTTTATAATATTAGTATAGATAGTATAGATTATAACTATGTCTTTGTGTGCTTTTAGAAATCAAAAATTGATGAATTACTCCATGATTCGTGTCCAAACTCTACTCACTTTTGCGACAAAATAAATGTACTTAGACATAAGACAACTTATTTTGTGGAAAAAAAACAACACAATAACAAAAAGACCTTTGACCCAAAACCCTAACCCCGTGTGACCATTGTAGTCGTGAAATTAGAAAAGATTAATTAATTTAAAAAATTCTTTTTAAATACAAGCTTTTTCGTATTCTTCTCACCAAACCCTTTCATTTGATACCCACATCATGATGGTAGATAAGAACATTTTGTCCGCCATCTTGGGGCGTCCACCATATTTAATTTATCATCTAGGACCAAAGTGTTGGGAAGACAAATCCAACGAACCCAAACTCCGCGGGGCTACGTTGTTTCGCTTAAGAGTTCCTATGGCATCCTTCTGTCTGCATCATCAGACCAGCTCGATGGTACCATGTCATTGCATTGTCACCGAACTTACATAAGTATGCCAAATTTCAGCTCAATCGGTTGAAGATATCTGCTTCAAAATTGAGTTGATAGATTCCACCCGAACAAACATAGTTACATACATAAGTACATACATTGCAAGTTAAATAAAAGCATGTAATAAAATTGAATTGAATATAAAAAGTTATATAAACCGGCCAAGTGCGAGTCAGGCTCGCATACTGAGGGTTCCAGTAAGGTCGTCCAAGTAACCGAATTACCAGTTTATTATAAACTAGCGACCCGCCCGCCCGGCTTCGTACGGGTGTAATTTACGTGCGGAGCCGGGGCGGATCGCTAGTTATATATATAAACCTTCCGTGAAAATTAATCTAACTGATGGTGAAAACGGCATCAAAATCCGTTGCGTGGTTTAGGAGGAGTTAGCGGTTATACATACAGACAGACGCGGAAAGCGACTTTAATTTATACTATGTAGAGATGTATAGATTTTTTTATTTAAAAGGCTCTTGGTTGCAGATAATGTAGCCAGCTTGCTTACAGCATAATAGTTTAGGAATGAGTTTCATTTACTACTTGTTTCTGCATAAAATAAATGACATATTTATATTTATGAAAAACGAGGAGCTTTTTGCAAACGATCTTGAAAAGTAAACCTATAAAAAAGAGATATACAATACGCATTGAACATAAAAATGGAATCAGAAAAATATGAACGCATGTCAATACTATCCGCCGCAACAATTTCGCATAAACACAATAGTTCCAGAACAACAACGAGAATCTGCATTATCCGGTATCAACACTCGCTTACTCGAACACAAATCGATTTGTCGAATGAATGTCGCCATAATTGAGCCTACCGAGAGCACTTTAATCGAATGATGAGGCCGCTATAATCGATTCCAAATGAGACATTACGAATTGACATTTGATTCGGTAAAACAAAAGAACTTTAATTAATGATACGGTCAGATAAAATGATAGATAGATAGATAGATAAACTAAAATGTTGATTTTATCATGGACTATAGTTTCACTATAGTAAAAGCGCTATTCTTTATACGTACACAAAAATAAAGATATTGGCATCGATTCTGATGCACTCTAAACTAAACTAAATTTTACAGCTCTAAAATTGTTGCCACCCTTCCCTCACGTATTAAAATGAAAAGAGAGGCAGATAATTTTAGCCCTGTCAGATTGGTTCAGTTTAGTGACATTTGACAGAATGACAGAATACGCCTCAATAGTTAAGCGCATGACAGAATAGGCCTCAATAGTTAAGCGTATGACAGAATAGGCCTCAATAGTTTTTTAAGCATTTGTTCAAATTCAATTTATTGAGCCCGTGAGCCTGGGTTACATAGTTGGTAGACGTGTAAGAAAATTTAAGTTCTTCAGGTCTCGCTTTGTCAACTTACAAGCAGTTACTTCTAATTACAAGAATATCAATGAAGATAATATTAAAAATTTCAGTTTACATTCATTAATACTATATAAAGCTGAATTACCACTGACTCACTGACATAGTTGTTTGGAGAACTGGGGGGGTATGGGGGGAAATAGGAGTATACACTCATGTAGAGGGGGAGAATGTAAGCTCAGGAAAAATACCTGATCTTCGGAAGGTCAACTCCTCGACCTGGACCCCCTACGGATCTCGGAAAGTAAGACAGGTGGGGGGAAACTGTTTAAACTAAAAATGGATGTTAACCCTGGACCTCTTTAGAGAAATGAAAAAAAACATGGCTCCCATACAAAAAAAAAAAAAACCCATACAAACTTTGGACGTTCGTAACTCGAAAACGGTTCGACATAGGAGGGGGGGGTTCGAACAAATGTCATAGGCGATCGGGGGCCCCAACTGGCGGGGGCCCCCAAATGGATGTTCAGGGGCCCCAAATTTTCAAAATGGTCCTAGGAGGCTGATTTTTTGTTTCCGAGGGTATGTTGAGGTCCTGATTGCATTTTTGAAATTTTTTTTCAGTTTTTTTTTTTTTTTAATATAGCTGCCATACAAAGGATTTTTCACCATACCGAGCAAGTGCCGTGGTGAGGCCGTCAGGCCGAACCACGGCACTTGCGAGGTCACAAAGCTCAAGCGAGGCCGCAGGCCGAGCTTGAGCGCCTTAGGCCGCGAGGCCGTAGGCCGAGCCCACTGGTGCGAAGGTCGTGGTGAGGCCGCAAGGCCGAACCACGACCGTCGCACCAGTCACAGGCACAAGTGGGCGAGGCCGCAGGCCGAGCTTCAGCCACGAGCTCAAGCGAGGCCGTAGGCCGAGCTTGAGTTCCAATGGCGCGAGGCCGTAGGCCGAGCCACTGGTGCAAAGGGTCGTGGTGAGGCCGCAAGGCCGAACCACGACCCTTGCACCAGTCACAAACAATTTACTGACATTTATGAGGTCACCAGCCGAATTCAGTGCGAGGCCGTAGGCCGAGCCGCTCGTACCCCCTTTGACGAAAAATACTGGATTGGTGGATTTATATGGTTTCTTCGACTGAACTTGAAATTTCTTCTGCGTTTCCACCACCATTAGGAGATTTGTACCCATTCCACTTGGATCTTCATTTTCGGTCATGGAAATCAAAAATCATCATCATCATCAGCCAATTTTCTAATGTATAGCCACTTCTTACCCATTTTCAACACACATTCACCGTTTTCTTCAAGTTTTTTCAAGTCGAAGTTAAATACTCGACCCCAACCCAACAGCACAAAGTCCCCGCGGGCCGCTTGCGGCCCGCGCACCCACGCAAAACACTAGTTCATATTATATAAAGCTGTAACTATTTTCACTATTGACCCAGATACTATGCTAATTGATCTCCCAGAAGGAGCAATCTAGGGTATAGATAATGTACAATGAAAATATAGCCAACATCAAGTCGAGTATGAGAAAAGTCTGAAATTACCTGATTGTGGAATTTTCACTATACACACTCATCTTCCCTCGGAAACTATAACAGTCAGGGGGAGGGTGTTTGAACTAAAATTGATCAATATCTTGGGAGTTTTTTGAATCATACAAAAAAAACATGGCTCCCATACAAAAAAACACTTCTCCCATACAAAATGAATTCGCTCATATCTCTGAAACCGTAAGAGATGAGGGGGTTCCGTTCGACCAAATGTCATAGGGGGTCACGGGGGCTACACGGTGGGGGTAAAAAAAATCCAAAATGGCGGATTCAAAATGGCGGCCAAATTTCAAAATGGTCTGAGGGGAATGATTTTTGGCATCCGGGAGTTTTCGAGGTCTCCGATTCCATTTCTGAAATAAATTTTTGAATTCCACCATTTTTTAACATGGCTCCCATACAAGCATATTTTCTGAAATTCAAATGGACCTTTGACCTAGAAGACTTTTGAAAAGTCCACATTTATGTTCAGTTTTGTGCACAAATCACCTTTATCAATATGAAAAGTCACCAAGGTGAGTGGCAAATGGATCATCGCTGACGCATCGTGTACTTTCCTCAGAAAGTATAATAGATAAGGGGGTGGTGGTTGAACAAAAAATGTCACGAATCTTGGTAATTTTTTGAATGTGTAAAAAAAAATACACGTCCCATACAATTTTTTTTTTTCATATTTATCGCTCATTGATCTCCCAGAAGGAGCAATCGGGGGTATAGACAATGTACGGTGAAAGTATAGACACGAGTGAGTCGAGTATGAGAAAAGTCTGAAATTACCTGAATGTGGAATTTTCACCATACATACCCAGCTTCCCCCGGAAACTATAACAGTCAGGGGGGTGGCGTCTGAACTAAAATTGACCAGTATAATGGGACTTTTTTGAAACATACAAAAAAAACATGGCTCCCATACAAAAAAACACTTCTCCCATACAAAATGTATTCACTCATATCTCTGAAAGTATGAGAGATTAGGGGGTCCCGTTCGACCAAATGTCATAGGTGGTCACGAGGGCTACACGGTGGGGGTAAAAAAAATCCAAAATGGCGGATTCAAAATGGCGGCCAAATTTCAAAATGGTCCGATGGGGTCGATTTTTGGCATCCGGGAGTTTTCGAGGTCCCCAATTCCATTTCTGATATTAGTTTTTGAATTCCGCCATTTTTCAAGATGGCCCCCATACAAGCATATTTTCTAACATCCAAATGGACACCTCTGACCGAGAAGACATCATGAAAAGGTCACATTTATGTTCAGTTTTGTGCACAAAACAACTTTACCAATATGAAAAGTCACCAAGGTGACCGGAAAATGGATCATCGCTGACGCATCATGTACTTCCCTCAGAAAGTATAATAGATACGGGGGTGGTGGTTGAACAAAAAATGTCACGAACTTTGATACTTTTTTGAATATGTAAAAAAAAATACACGTCCCATACAAATTATTTTTTTCATACCATTCAAAATCATGTGTCTGTGCCGTTTAAAGTCCATTGTGGAAAAAAATGAAGGAAAGGTATAATTTTTTTTAATGCATTTTTTATGAAGACAGATGAAGCTATTTTTATGTAAAAAAAATACATGTGTATCTCGATTCTATTTTGAAATTCAGGTGTTTTTATTTTTTGAAACTTACTTTTGTACCGGACTTTCATAAGAAAATATTTTGATACAGTACTATAGGAAAAAATACATAATTTACGATACAATATTTTTTTTAGTATCGTTTCATAATAAAAAATAGATTAAATCGATTTACAATTCAATTAAATATTACCCGAGTAACTATACACTATTCTATGCCATTGTTTACGCGATGCTCACAGGTGAAGACAATTTGCTTGATATTTTGGGCTTATAAAATGAGCCTTAATGTTGTTGAACCAGAGTTCATTTAGTTATTGTTTGTACTTAGGGCTCATTGGAAAGGAAAAAAGTACCTGCCTGGGCGCTCTGTCCTACCGGTTTTTTTAAAATATAAAGCACACTTCGCTGTTATTTTTAGACTTTGTTACAATGTGTGACGGTTTATCTGTTTGTTTTTTGAGTTAAAAGATAAGTTGGTCTGACTGTAGTACGCAAACACTGGGCGCTCGTACAAACCGATTCAAATGAAAACCATATCTCGCTCGGCGCCATAAGGGTCATGTTCCCGCAGTCACCTAAACTCGCGTAGACCATTCAAAATTGATTAGGTATTATTTAATTATTATTTCAATCGTTTTTAGTAAGCCATCTAAAAAAACCGCATCAACAACTATTGTTCTTTCTTTGACATGGTATTTGATTCATAGGAGGGCGGCCAGACAGACAGACAGACAGCGTAGGCATAGTAATAGGGTCCCGTTTACACCCATTACGTATGGAACCGTAAATATTGCCCCGCGTAACTATAAGGTACTACATTTAGTAAGTAGGTATGTATAATTTAGTTAGTAGTCTAACATCACAGCTACGTTTTTACCCGACTGCCCAATATGGAGGGAGATTGTTAAACTTAAACGGCTTGAATTAGGTGTGTTTTATTTTGCAATTGGATTTTTAGGGTTCCGTACCTAAACGGTAAAAAAGGGACCCTATTACTAAGCCTACGATGTCTGTCTGTTTGTCCGTCTGTCCTACCTATTGACGGTTGTACTTTTTGAACCGTAATAGGTGGCTAATTGAAATTTTCAAAGAATATGTAATGTTACGGCGGATTAATTAAGAAATAATAAAAATGTCAAAAAGTCAAAACGAAATGGTGGTCCACATACAACAAACGTATTTTTTTTACGTATTTTTGTATTAGCTCTAATGTAAAAACGGTAAACACGTACAAACTTCAAACTATTGTATGGAAACAAATAAAAAATAATGGCCAAGTGCGAGTCAGTGAATAATTTCAGTTCACCGCTGGATCTCGTACGATCACCGAAGTGAAGCAACGTCGGGCGCGGTCGGTACCTACCTATATACTTGGATGGGTGACCGCCTGGGCGTTGATGGGATGTTGTTTATTTGCACAAATGTTTTTTGTTCTTTAGTGGCTAACAAAGTTATGTGGTGCTACATAACCCTCAGTGCGCGGGCCCGACTCGCACTTGGTTTGGCTTTATTTGTAACTGTCACGGATCATAAGTGTGACACGCACGCACGACAGACACATCCTCGACAAAAATATTAATTGAGTACTTATAGGTGTTAGGTTCCTCATCAGGGGCATTACAGCTAACTGTTTTATGCGAGTCTGTTTATGTGATTGCGACAAAATTGCGCAACCGCATAACCGTATCGCGGCGCGTTAAGGTTCACGTTCGCCTGATTTTCCGTACTGCGCATTTTTGAATCAGCAAAAAAAAAAATAGACTTCCCATACCTTTTTTTTAATACGCACCAAAATCATGTGTTTGTGCAGTTTCACGTCCTTGTGAAAGAAAAATTAAGAGAAGGTATACAATTTTTATGCATTTTTAATGTAGACAGATAAAGCAATTTTTTTATATTGAAAAAAAAAACAAAAACATGTGTATCTCGATTTGATTTCTAAATAGATACACGTGTTTTAAATTTTTTTTTTTTGATATAGTACTTTTAGTATCGTTTCATAATAACAAAACGATTAAATAGATAATTATAAAATGGTGTACTATTTGCGTTTAAGGTGGTGTTTACCAATGCAGCGGGAAATTCAAATTTCATACAGTTTGTAGTCCTATTGGGTAGACCGGGTCGATGACTATTTTTACAAACTTTTAATTAATTTGCAACGTTTGTGATAAGCTGGTCTGACTTTAGGCAGAGACAGCTATTTGATTGTGCAGATAGTTTTTTTTCTCTCGCCGTCAAATTATTATATTTTTACTCGACTGTCCAATTATTAATTAATTGATTATAATAATAATTGCGTTATAATTATGTTCATGTGTGAGTACTTATTTATGTTTATGTGACTTCCAAAATACTGGACCTATTTTGAATTAATGTGTAATGTTCTTGGATAAATTTGTCGTAATTTTTAGTCAGATATTTGAATTTCTTTTTCTTCTTTCAAAAAATAAATAATGGCCAAGTGTGAGTCGGTGACAAATTTTTGTTCATTGCCAACTTAAACTGGTAATTTCGTTACTTGGACGACCTTATCATTTCTCTCACCGAATCGAAATGCCACATTTAACTAATTTTGAAGTTGTTTTTTATTTAATTGATAATATTAGTATATTTTGTGGTGGGACGAAACCCTCAGTGCGCGAGCCCAACTCGCACTTGGCCGATTTATTTGTATTTACGTACATTGATATTTTCTGCTTGACAATTTTCGTCACTTATAATAATAATATATGTAAGGTGGCGCTAACTATTTTTCTAACTTTGACATGTTGTCTGATTCATAGTACGGATGGACAGACATACTGACAGTGTAGGCATAGCTATAGGGTCCCATTTACACACATTGCGTATGGAATCGTAAAAAGTAAAGACATAAAAAACTACGTATTACCGTTTTTACATTACAAGTTACGTTAAAAAATACGTTTATTTTTGTTTTGTTTTTACTTTTTTTTTATAAGTTCTTAGTTAATCCGCCGTAACATTACATATTCTGTGAACATTTCAACTGGGTATCTATTACGGTGCGAAAGGGACAGACGGCCAGACGGCCAGACGGACAAACGGACAAACGGACAGACGGACAGAGAGAAATACTGACAGACAGACAGACAGACATCGTAGGCTTAGTAATAGGGTCCCGTTTTCCTCTTTCGGTACGGAACCCTAAAAACGGTAATACGTACAAGCGTCAAAATTGCTTGGCATGATCATAAATCCTACACAATCCAAAGTAAAACAGAAAATAATCAAAAATGGCCAAGTGTGAGTCGGTGACCAATTTCTGTTCACCACCGGTTGTCTGTCGTACGATCACTGAAGGTAAAGCGCGGTCGGTAGGTACCTACTTGGATGGATGACCGCCTGAAATGATGAATGAATGTGAAGGTCAAAAAGGGTACAAATACAAGTTGGATAATTAGCGCCACCCGTTCGCAAGAATTCGGAACTATTAATAAACCCATCAATATTAAGTGCGCGCTCCGAATTATACCAATAGCGCCTATCGCCACAAATTGCGACAATGAGAACCAACACGGTATGAATTAAAAGTATGGGTGAGGGTGTGGGTGCGGGTGTGGGTGTGAGTGTGGATGTGAGTGTGGATGTGAGTGTAGATGTGAGTGTGGATGTGTGCGGGTGTGGGTGTTAGTCGGGGTGTAAGTGTGGGTGTGAGTGTGGGTCCGGGTGTGGGTGCGGGTGTAGGGTGTGAATGTGGATGTGGGTGCAGATGTGAGTGTGAGTGCGGGTGTGAGCGCGGTGTGAGCGCGGATGTGAGCGCAGGGTAAAAGTGCGGGGTGAGAGTGCGGGTGCGAGTGTGGTTGTGAGCGCGGGTGTGAGCGCAGGGTAAAAGTGCGGGGTGAGAGTGCGGGTGCGAGTGTGGGTGTGGGCGCGGGTGTGATTGCAGGATGTGAGTGTGGGTGTAAGTGTGAATGTGGGTGTAAGTGTGCATGAAGGAGTGGGTGTGAGTGCGGGGCGTGAGTGTGAGTATGAGTATGAGCGCGGGTTTGAGCGCGGGTTTGAGCGCGGGTTTGAGCGCGGGTATGAGTGCGGGTGTCGTGCGGGGTGTAAGTGCTGGGTGTGAGTGTGGAATTGAGTATGGGTGCTGGTGTGGGTGCGGGTTAGGGTGCGGGCTTAGGTGCAATTGCGGGTACGGGTGTGGGTGCGATTGCGGGTACGGGTGTGAGCGCGGGTGTGAGCGTGTGTGTGAGCAAGGGGTGTGAGTGCGGGGTGTGAGCGCGGATGTGAGCGCGGATGTGAGCGCGGGTGAGAGCGGGGTGTGAGTGTGGGTGTGGTGAGTGTGGGTACGAGCGCGGGTGTGAGCAAACGGTGTGAGTGCAGGGTGTGAGTGCGGGGTGGGAGTGTGGGGTGTGAGTATGGGTATGAGCGCAGCATTGAGCGCGGATGTGAGCGCGGATGTGAGCGCGAGTGTGAGCGTGAGTGTGAGCAAGGGGTGTGAGTGCGGGGCGTGAGTGTGAGTATGAGTATGAGCGCGGGTTTGAGCGCGGGTATGAGTGCGGGTGTCGTGCGGGGTGTAAGTGCTGGGTGTGAGTGTGGAATTGAGTATGGGTGCTGGTGTGGGTGCGGGTTAGGGTGCGGGTTTAGGTGCGATTGCGGGTACGGGTGTGGGTGCGATTGCGGGTACGGGTGTGAGCGCGGGCGTGAGTGCGAGTAGAGTGCGTGGTGTTAGTGCTGGATGTGGGTGTGAGTATGGGTATGAGCGCAGGATTGAGCACGGATGTGAGCGCGGATGTGAGCGCGAGTGTGAGCGTGAGTGTGAGCAAGGGGTGTGAGTTCGGAGCGTGAGTGTGGGTATGAGTATGAGCGCGGGTATGAGCGCGGGTTTGAGCGCGGATGTGAACGCGGATGTGAGCGCGAGAGTGAGCGTGAGTGTGAGTGTGAGCAAGAGGTGTGAGTGCGGGGCGTGAGTGTGGGTATGAGTATGAGCGCGGGTTTGAGCGCGGTTGTGAGCGCGAGTGTGAGTGCGGGTGTCGTGCGGGGTGTAAGTGCTGGGTGTGAGTGTGGAATTGTGTGTGGGTGCTGGTGTGGGTGCGGGTTAGGGTGCGGGTGTGATTGCGGGTGTGGGTGTGGGCGGGTGTGAGCGCGGGTGTGAGCGCGTGTGGGAGTGTGGGTGTGTGTGTGGGTGCGGGTGCGGGTTGTGAGTGTGGGGTGTGAGTGCGGGTGTAAGTTTGGATGGGAACGTGGGTGTCAGTGTGGGTGTCAGTTTGGGGTGTCAGTACGGGGAGTCAGTGCGGGGCGTCACTGTGGGGTGTTAGTGCGGGGTGTCAGTGCGAGGTGTCAGAGTGGGATGTCAGTGCAGGGTGTCAGTGTGGGGTGTCAGTGCAGGGTGTCAGTGTGGGGTGTCAGTGCGGGGAGTCAGTGCGGGGTGTCAGTGTGGGTGTCAGTCTGGGTGTCAGTGCGGGGAGTCAGTGCGGGGTGTCAGTGTGGGTGTCAGTCTGGGGTGTCAGTGCGGGGAGTCAGTGCAGGGTGTCAGTGTGGGTGTCAGTCTGGGGAGTCAGTGCGGGGCGTCACTGTGGGGTGTTAGTGCGGGGTGTCAGTGCGAGGTGTCAGTTCGGGGTGTCAGTTCGGGGTGTCTGTGCGGGATGTCAGTGTGGGGTGTCAGTGCGGGGAGTGAGTGTGGATGTGAGTGTGGGTGTTGGTCCAGGTATGGATGCGGGTGTGAGTGTGGATGTGAGTGTAGAGAGTGTGGATCTGAATGGGGGTGCGAGTGTGGATGCGGGTACAAGTGTGAGTGCGGGTATGAGTGCGGGTGAGTGCGGGTGTGAGTGCGGGTGTAAATGCGGGTGTCAGTGCGGGTGTGAGTGCGGGTGTGAGTGTGGATCTGAGTGTGGGTGTGAGTGTGGATGCGGGTGCGGGTGCGAGTGTGAATGCGGGTGTGAGTGCGGGTATGAGTGCGGGTGTGAGTGGGGTGTGAGTGCGGGTTATAATGCGGGTGTGGGTGCGATTGTGGGTGTGGGCGCTGTTGTGAGCACGGGTGTGAGCGTGGGCGTGATTGTGAGCGTGAGCGTGCCGTATACCGTGTATGCATTTCCGGTAATTTCCGGTAAAATATACAATGAATAGATATATTTTTTAGGGTAAGAGTGTCTTTATTAACTATACAATATATAAGCTAATAATACTAACACTACAAATACAGTTAGACTGCCCATTTGAACTGAGACAGTTGAAGGTCTAAAGACAATCCAAATGCTCAAGCCCACTACCAGTTGGCAGCGTACCCAGCATACTGGCGGCAAACACGCCAGCATTTTGGTCACGCGTCGCATTAACCATTTTGATACGATGAATGTACCTACAAAATGATTGTTCGAAAATACAATGTCTTTTTTTTGTTTTTTAACTTAATTTTTTTTTTTAAACACGTCGCGTGCGAAGCCGCGCCCAAAAAACTAGTTCATATTATATAAAGCTGTAACTATTTTCACTATTGACCCAGATACTATGCTAATTGATCTCCCAGAAAGAGCAATCTAGGGTATAGACAATGTACAATGAAAATATAGCCAACATCAAGTCGAGTATGAGAAAAGTCTGAAATTACCTGATTGTGGAATTTTCACCATACACACTCAGCTTCCCTCGGAAACTATAACAGTCAGGGGGGGGGTGTTTGAACTAAAATTGACCAATATCTTGGGAGTTTTTTGAATCATACAAAAAAAACATGGCTCCCATACAAAAAAACACTTCTCCCATACAAAATGAATTCGCTCATATCTCTGAAACCGTAAGAGATGAGGGGGTTCCGTTCGACCAAATGTCATAGGGGGTCACGGGGGCTACACGGTGGGGGTAAAAAAAATCCAAAATGGCGGATTCAAAATGGCGGCCAAATTTCAAAATGGTCTGAGGGGAATGATTTTTGGCATCCGGGAGTTTTCGAGGTCTCCGATTCCATTTCTGAAATAAATTTTTGAATTCCACCATTTTTTAACATGGCTCCCATACAAGCATATTTTCTGAAATTCAAATGGACCTTTGACCAAGAAGACTTATGAGAAGTCCACATTTATGTTCAGTTTTGTGCACAAATCACCTTTATCAATATGAAAAGTCACCAAGGTGAGTGGCAAATGGATCATCGCTGACGCATCGTGTACTTTCCTCAGAAAGTATAATAGATAAGGGGGTGGTGGTTGAACAAAAAATGTCACGAATCTTGGTAATTTTTTGAATGTGTAAAAAAAAATACACGTCCCATACAATTTTTTTTTTTCATATTTATCGCTCATTGATCTCCCAGAAGGAGCAATCGGGGGTATAGACAATGTACGGTGAAAGTATAGACACGAGTGAGTCGAGTATGAGAAAAGTCTGAAATTACCTGAATGTGGAATTTTCACCATACATACCCAGCTTCCCCCGGAAACTATAACAGTCAGGGGGGTGGCGTCTGAACTAAAATTGACCAGTATATTGGGACTTTTTTGAAACATACAAAAAAAACATGGCTCCCATACAAAAAAACACTTCTCCCATACAAAATGTATTCACTCATATCTCTGAAAGTATGAGAGATTAGGGGGTCCCGTTCGACCAAATGTCATAGGTGGTCACGAGGGCTACACGGTGGGGGTAAAAAAAATCCAAAATGGCGGATTCAAAATGGCGGCCAAATTTCAAAATGGTCCGATGGGGTCGATTTTTGGCATCCGGGAGTTTTCGAGATCCCCAATTCCATTTATGAAATTAGTTTTTGAATTCCGCCATTTTTCAAGATGGCCCCCATACAAGCATATTTTCTAACATCCAAATGGACACCTCTGACCGAGAAGACATCATGAAAAGGTCACATTTATGTTCAGTTTTGTGCACAAAACAACTTTACCAATATGAAAAGTCACCAAAGTGACCGGAAAATGGATCATCGCTGACGCACCATGTACTTCCCTCAGAAAGTATAATAGATACGGGGGTGGTGGTTGAACAAAAAATGTCACGAACTTTGATACTTTTTTGAATATGTAAAAAAAAATACACGTCCCATACAAATTATTTTTTTCATACCATTCAAAATCATGTGTCTGTGCCGTTTAAAGTCCATTGTGGAAAAAAATGAAGGAAAGGTATAATTTTTTTTAATGCATTTTTTATGAAGACAGATGAAGCTATTTTTATGTAAAAAAAATACATGTGTATCTCGATTCTATTTTGAAATTCAGGTGTTTTTATTTTTTGAAACTTACTTTTGTACCGGACTTTCATAAGAAAATATTTTGATACAGTACTATAGGAAAAAATACATAATTTACGATACAATATTTTTTTTAGTATCGTTTCATAATAAAAAATAGATTAAATCGATTTACAATTCAATTAAATATTACCCGAGTAACTATACACTATTCTATGCCATTGTTTACGCGATGCTCACAGGTGAAGACAATTTGCTTGATATTTTGGGCTTATAAAATGAGCCTTAATGTTGTTGAACCAGAGTTCATTTAGTTATTGTTTGTACTTAGGGCTCATTGGAAAGGAAAAAAGTACCTGCCTGTGCGCTCTGTCCTACCGGTTTTTTTAAAATATAAAGCACACTTTGCTGTTATTTTTAGACTTTGTTACAATGTGTGACGGTTTATCTGTTTGTTTTTTGAGTTAAAAGATAAGTTTGTCTGACTGTAGTACGCAAACACTGGGCGCCCGTACAAACCGATTCAAATGAAAACCATATCTCGCTCGGCGCCATAAGGGTCATGTTCCCGCAGTCACCTAAACTCGCGTAGACCATTCAAAATTGATTAGGTATTATTTAATTATTATTTCAATCGTTTTTAGTAAGCCATCTAAAAAAACCGCATCAACAACTATTGTTCTTTCTTTGACATGGTATTTGATTCATAGGAGGGCGGCCAGACAGACAGACAGACAGCGTAGGCATAGTAATAGGGTCCCGTTTACACCCATTGCGTATGGAACCGTAAATATTGCCCCGCATAACTATAACTATACTACATTTAGTAAGTAGGTATGTATAATTTAGTTAGTAGTCTAACATCACAGCTACGTTTTTACCCGACTGCCCAATATGGAG
This sequence comes from Agriopis aurantiaria, assembly GCA_914767915.1. Taxonomy (NCBI): domain Eukaryota; kingdom Metazoa; phylum Arthropoda; class Insecta; order Lepidoptera; family Geometridae; genus Agriopis; species Agriopis aurantiaria. Next base: position 941,095 of record OU611983.1, on the reverse strand, counting down.
GGAGATTGTTAAACTTAAACGGCATGAATTAGGTGTGTTTTATTTTGCAATTGGATTTTTAGGGTTCCGTACCTAAACGGTAAAAAAGGGACCCTATTACTAAGCCTACGATGTCTGTCTGTTTGTCCGTCTGTCCTACCTATTGATGGTTGTACCTTTTGAACCGTAATAGGTAGCTAATTGAAATTTTCACAGAATATGTAATGTTACGGCGGATTAATTAAGAAATAATAAAAATGTCAAAAAGTCAAAACTAAATGGTGGTCCACATACAACAAACGTATTTTTTTAACGTATTTTTGTATTAGCTCTAATGTAAAAACGGTAAACACGTACAAGCTTCAAACTATTGTATGGAAACAAATAATAAATATTGGCCAAGTGCGAGTCAGTGACTAATTTCGGTTCACCGCTGGATCTCGTACGATCACCGAAGTGAAGCAATGTCGGGCGCGGGCGGTACCTACCTATATACTTGGATGGGTGACCGCCTGGGCGTTGATGGGATGTTGTTTATTTGCACAAATGTTTTTTGTTCTTTAGTAGCTAACAAGTTATGTGGTGCTACATAACCCTCAGTGCGCGAGCCCGACTCGCACTAGGCTTGGCTTTATTTGTAACTGTCACGGATCATAAGTGTGACACGCACGCACGACACATCCTCGACAAAAATATTAATTGAGTATAGGTGTTAGGTTCCTCATCAGGGGCATTACGGCTAACTGTTTTATGTGAGTCTGTTTATGTGATTGCGACAAAATTGCGCAACCGCACAACCGTATCGCGGTGCGTTAAGGTTCACGTTCGCCTGATTTTCCGTACTGCGCATTTTTGAATCAGCAAAAAAAAAATTTATGTCCCATACTTTTTTTTTTTATACGCACCAAAATCATGTGTCTGTGCAGTTTCACGTCCTTGTGAAAGAAAAATGAAGGGAAGGTATACAATTTTTATGCATTTTTAATGTAGACAGATAAAGCTATTTTTTATATTGAAAAAAAAAAAAACATGTGTATCTCGATTTGATTTCTAAATAGATACAAGTGTTTTAAATTTGTTTAAACTATCTTTTAAACTGGACTTTCATAAGATTTTTTATTTTTTTATATAGTACTATAGGAAAAAATACATAATTTACGATACAGTTTTTTTTTTTTTTAGTATCGTTTCATAATAACTAACTATAATGGTGTACTATTTGCGTTTAAGGTGGTGTTAACCAATGCGGCGGGAAATTCAAATTTCATACAGTTTGTAGTCCTATTGGGTAGACCGGGTCGATGATTTAATTTGCAACGTTTGTGGTAAGCTGGTCTGACTTTAGGCAGAGACAGCTATTTGATTGTGCAGATAGGTTTTTTTGTCTCTCGCCGTCAAATCATTATATTTTTCCTCATAGTTAGTTATAAAATATTTTATTCAAACGTAGCACCTAGAAATTTGTCCTCGAGATCCATTTTACAAAATTTAAGTCTTGATATAATACCGAATACACAGTCGTCTGTACATCTGTAAATATAGTAATACTTTACAAACCAAAAAAATAACTTTGAATTTTAATCTATTAAAAGTACAAGAAATTTATTAAAATAAAATCGTTACCTCAACATATTTACTATATCTAGAGTACAGACGCTGTAAACGGTTACAATTTTACAACCAAATAAAATACTACGGTGGCAAGCATAATGTAATTATAATGACGGATATGCTATGATATTCGAAGAGCTAAAATTGCAATTTAAAAAAAAATCATAGTCATCCGACGAAATTCGTCAGAAGCGATACGTGTAACATCAATGAATTGAATTGTAGACGTGTTTGAGACGACATTCAAAAGAGTTCGTTCCTCAACTCAACATTCGGTGTTTTCCGAAGCAATTCCAAATGCACTACACATTTCAATCCTAAAACATCAACTTGTAATAATTATCTATGATTAAATTCACAACTCTGATTGTGCAAGTGGGACTGCAAGCATTCACTTGATACTTTTTGGGATTACGAAATATAACACAAATGAGCTGATCAACGACCTTATCGTAATGCGTAATGAATGCTTAAAATGGTATTGAAGTGCCTATGAATTTTTAAGGCGGTTTTTTGCTACACCTTGCGACCGTGAAACCAAGCTTTAGGTATTGTGCCATGCAAATCAATTTTATGAAAGCAATCAAATGCAGCGACCGTTTTACGATAAGTTTTAATTTTGTGCAAACGATACGTGTTTAATTCATAAAATTACTCCTAAACTGATACTAAGTAACATCACCGGGTATTTGAATATATCAATTCCATATAGATAAAGATAACTCAAGATATTTTAAAGCTTTTGTAGGTCTGCTCAAGTCTACATCAATAAGAACTTTGTTTAATTTCATAAAAATGAACATATTCGGTCTTTCCACAAAAAATATTAAAACTGATAGCTGAAACTGATAGTCAAAAAAGTCATTTATTTCTATAGAATGTCACAACACTTTCTGCTTAGTGCCAGTGGCTGTGGAAGATGCTTAGTAGTTTCGCTCTAAGCAAAGTGCTGCAGCTCGGCGACGCGCAGCACTCGTGTGAGCATCACCCGCACGAGTTTAATGCGTATCTTCTGCAACGAGTTTTATACTAGACAACAGATAAATGCCGATATGTAGTCACTCTTTTCGAAAAATCTACCAATTATTCCACTAAGCTGTTTTAGGTTTTGACATTTTGTCAGTTATTCGCGGGAAACTAGCTACTAAGTTTCAGAGATCTACCATTCATGCGTCAAATACGAAATTCAATAAAAATTGCTTCTCATTAAAAATAAAAGTAATTAGTACCGTTTATTCAGTTATAAATTATGGAAACAAAGACATAGTAATACATTATGGTGCCAGGCCAATTAAGGAGTAATTCTATTATTGGCATTTTGTAAATAGAGAGATAAGTGTACAGTCCATTAAATGGCTGGCTGTTGACTGGCTCAGTAACTTGGCTTAGCAGAATGGCTCGTCAAATGGCTTGGTGTCATCATCATCAGCCTACTATGTTCCCACTGCTGCGACACAAGCCAGAGAGAAGATAGGCTCTAATCGACCATGCTGGCCCAGTGCATGTAAGTGAATGTCATGTTTGATCTTGAACATACCGGTTTCTCCGACTGTCCAATTATTAATTAATTTAATTAATTGATTATAATAATAATTGCGTTATAATTATGTTTCATGTGTAAGTACTTATTTATGTTTATGTGACTTCCAAAATACTGTACCTATTTTGAATTAATGTGTAATGTTCTTGGATAAATTTGTCGTAATTTTTAGTCAGGTATTTAATTTACTTTTTCTTTCAAAAAATAAATAGCGGCCAAGTGTGAGTCGGTGACAAATTTTTGTTCATTGCCAACTTAAAACTGGTAATTTTGTTACTTGGACGACCTTATCATTTCTCTCACCGAATCGAAATGCCACATTTAACTAATTTTGAAGTTGTTTTTTATTTAATTGATAATATTAGTATATTTTGTGGTGGGACGGAACCCTCAGTGCGCGAGCCCAACTCGCACTTGGCCGATTTATTGGTATTTACATACATTGATATTTTCTGCTTGACAATTTTCGTTACTTATATTAATATATGTAAGGTGGGACAGACAGACAGACAGACTGACAGTGTAGGCATAGCTATAGGGTCCCATTTACACACATTGCGTATGGAATCGTAAAAAGTGAAGACATAAAAAAAAATAAAGACGCTTTACGTATTACCGTTTTAACATTAGAGCTAATACACAAATTACGTTAAAAAATACGTTTATTTTTGTTTTGTTTTTACTTTTTTTTATAATTTCTTAGTTAATTCGCCGTAACATTACATATTCTGTGAACATTTCAACTGGCTATCTATTACGGTGCGAAAGGGACAGACAGCCAGACGGACAAACGGACAGACGGACAGAGAGAAAGACTGACAGACAGACAGACAGACAGACAGACATCGTAGGCTTAGTAATAGGGTCCCGTTTTCCTCTTTCGGTACGGAACCCTAAAAACGGTAATACGTACAAGCGTCAAAATTGCTTGGCATGAATATATCATAAATCCTACACAATCTAAAGTAAAACAGAAAATAATCAAAAATGGCCAAGTGTGAGTCGGTGACAAATTTCTGTTCACGTCGTACGATCACTGAAGGTCCAGCGCGGTCGGTAGGTACCTACTTGGATGGATAACCGCCTGAAATAATGAATGAATGTGAAGGTCAAAGGGTACAAATACAAGTTGAATAGCGCCGCCACCCGTTTGCAAGGATTCGGAACTAACCCACTCACCAATATTAAGTGCGCAATCTGAATTATACCAATAGCGCCTATTGATTGCCACAAACCGCGCCAATGAGAACCAACACCGTATGAATAAAAATGCGTGGGGTGTGAGTGTGGGTGTGACTATGGGTTTGAGCGCGGGATTGAGTGCGAATGTGAGCGTGAGTGTGAGCAAGGGGTGTGAGTGCGGGGTGTGAGTGTGGGTGTGGTGAGTGTGGGTACGAGCGCGGGTGTGAGCAAACGGTGTGAGTGCAGGGTGTTAGTGCGGGGTGGGAGTGTGGGGTGTAAGTGTGGGTGTGAGTATGGGTTTGAGCGCGGGATTGAGTGCGAATGTGAGCGTGAGTGTGAGCAAGGGGTGTGAGTGCGGGGTGTGAGCGCGGATGTGAGCGCGGGTGAGAGCGGGGTGTGAGTGTGGGTGTGGTGAGTGTGGGTACGAGCGCGGGTGTGAGCAAACGGTGTGAGTGCAGGGTGTTAGTGCGGGGTGGGAGTGTGGGGTGTAAGTGTGGGTATGAGCGCAGCATTGAGCGCGTATGTGAGCGCGGATGTGAACGCGAGTGTGAGCGTGAGTGTGAGCAAGGGGTGTGAGTGCGGGGCGTGAGTGTGAGTGTGAGTATGAGTATGAGGTGGGTTTGAGCGCGGGTTTGAGCGCGGGTGTGAGCGCGAGTGTGAGTGCGGGTGTCGTGCGGGGTGTAAGTGCTGGGTGTGTGTGGAATTGAGTATGGGTGTTGGTGTGGGTGCGGGTTAGGGTGCGGGTTTAGGTGCGGGTGTGGGTGCGATTGCGGGTGTGGGTGCAATTGCGGGTACGGGTGTGAGCGCGGGCGTGAGCGCGGGCGTGAGTGCGAGTGGAGTGCGTGGTGTTAGTGCTGGATGTGGGTGTGGGTGCGTGCGCGAGAGTGAGCATGAGTGTGAGCGCGGGTGTGAGTGCGGGGTGTGAATGCGGGCTGTGAGTGTGGATGTGAGTGCGAGTGTGGCTGTGGGTGTGGGTAGGAGTGCGGTTGTGAGTGTGGATGTGGGTGTGGGTGTGGGTGTGAATGTGGGTGAGGGTGGGAGTGCGGGTGCAAGTGTGGGTGTGAATGTGAGTGTGAGCGTGGGTGTGAGTACGTGAGTGAGCATGAGTGTGAGCGCGGGTGCGAGTGCGTGTGTGAGTGTGAGTGTGAGCGCATGTGGAAGTGTGGGTGCGTGTGTGAGTGCAGGTGCGGGTGTGGGGTGTGAGTGTGGGGTGTGAGTGCGGGTGTAAGTTTGGATGGGAGTGTGGGTTTCAGTGTGGGGTGTCAGTGCCGGGTGTCAGAGCGGGGTTTCAGTGTGGGGTGTCAGTGCGGGGAGTCAGTGCGGGGTGTCAGTGCGGGGAGTCAGTGCGGGGAGTCAGTGCGGGGTGTCACTGTGGGGTGTCAGTGCGGGGTGTCAGTTCGAGGTGTTAGTGCGGGCTGTCTGAGCGGTGTGTCAGTGTGGGGTGTCAGTGCGGGGAGTGAGTGTGGATGTGATTGAGGGTGTTGGTCCAGGTATGGATGCGGGTGTTGGTGGGGGTGTGAGTGCGGGTGTGAGTGTGGATGGGGGTGCGAGTGTGGATGCGGGTACGAGTGTGAATGCGGGTGTGAGTGCGGGTGTGAGTGGGGATCTGAGTGTGGATGTGAGTGTGGGTTTGAGTGTGGGTGCGGGTTGTGAGTGTGGGGTGTGAGTGCGGGTGTAAGTTTGGATGGGAGTATGGGTGTCAGTGTGGGGTGTCAGTGCCGGGTGTCAGAGCGGGGTTTCAGTGTGGGGTGTCAGTGCGGGGAGTCGTGCGGGGTGTCAGTGCGGGGTGTCACTGTGGGGTGTCAGTGCGGGGTGTCAGTTCGGGGTGTTAGTTCGGGGTGTCTGAGCGGTGTGTCAGTGTGGGGTGTCAGTGCGGGGAGTGAGTGTGGATGTGATTGAGGGTGTTGGTCCAGGTATGGATGCGGGTGTTGGTGGGGGTGTCAGTGCGGGGAGTGAGTGTGGATGTGATTGTGGGTGTTGGTCCAGGTATGGATGCGGGTGTGGGTGCGGGTGTGGGTGCGGGTGTGGGTGCGGGTGTGAGTGTAGATGTGAGTGTGGATCTGAATGGAGGTGCGAGTGTGGATGCGGGTACGAGTGTGAATGCGGGTGTGAGTGCGGGTGTGAGTGGGGATCTGAGTGAGGATGGGAGCGTGGGTGTGAGTGTGGGTGCGGGTTGTGAGTGTAGGGTGTGAGTGCGGGTGTAAGTCTGGATGGGAATGTGGGTGTCAGTGTGGGTGTCAGTGCGGGGTGTCAGAGTGGGGTGTCAGTGCAGGGTGTCAGTGTGGGGTGTCAGTGCGGGGAGTCAGTGCGGGGTGTCACTGTGGGGTGTTAGTGCGGGGTGTCACTGTGGGGTGTTAGTGCGGGGTGTCAGTGCGAGGTGTCAGTTCGGGGTGTCAGTTCGGGGTGTCTGTGCGGGATGTCAGTGTGGGGTGTCAGTGCGGGGTGTGAGTGTGGATGTGAGTGTGGGTGTTGGTCCAGGTATGGATGCGGGTGTGGGTGCGGGTGTGGATGTGAGTGTAGAGAGTGTGGATCTGAATGGGGGTGCGAGTGTGGATGCGGGTACAAGTGTGAATGCGGGTGTGAGTGCGGGTGTGAGTGCGGGTGTGAGTGCGGGTGTGAGTGCGGGTGTGAGTGCGGGTGTGAGTGGGGATCTGAGTGTGGATCTGAGTGTGAGTGTTGATGCAGGTGCGGGTGCGAGTGTGAATGCGGGTGTGAGTGCGGGTATGAGTGCGGGTGCGAGTGGGTGTGAGTGCGGGTTATAATGCGGGTGTGAGTACGAGTGTGGGTGCGATTGTGGGTGTGGGCGCGTTTGTGAGCACGGGTGTGAGCGTGGGCGTGATTGTGAGCGTGAGCGTGCCGTATACCGTGTATGCATTTCCGGTAATTTCCGGTAAAATATACAATGAATAGATATATTTTTTAGGGTAAGAGTGCCTTTATGAACTAAACAATATAGGTACAAGCTAATACTAACACTACAAATGCAGTTAGACTGACCATTTGAACAGAGACAATTGAAGGTCTAAAGACAATCCAAATGCTCAAGCCCACTACCAGTTGGCAGCGTACCCAGCATGCTGGCGGCAAACACGCCAGCATTTTGGTCACGTTGATACGATGAATGTACCTACAAAATGATTGTTCGAAAATACAATGGTTTTTTTAATCTTAAATGTTTAAAAAAAAAACACGTCGCGTGCGAAGCCGCGCCCAAAAAACTAGTTAAGATTATACAATTTGTTGTTTAAGCTATTCAATATGCTTTAATTTTTAATAACTTTACTAGGGCAATTTTTTTTTTTACTAGGCAAGCCTTTATTAAATAAACAAAATACAAGCTAATACTAACACTACAAATACAGTTAGACTGCCCATAGACCGTTGAAGGTCTAAAGACAATCCAAATGCTCAAGCCCACTACCAGTTGGCAGCGTACCAAGCATGCTGGCGGCATTACCAAACTGAATGGCAATGCTTATGCGTTGAGACAGAAACACGCCAGCATTTTGGTCACGCGTCGCATTAACCAGGCGCTCTGAAAGATTTTTGAAAATGAGGTGAGCTAGGTCTCCAAGGGCCCAATGTCTCAGGCCCAAACGCCTCAAATATGTAACCACTGCCGAGGTTAGCATATTTGCGTCGCTTGTGCTGCTCTGCCGAATTGGCAGCCGCGCCAGCCCTACCTCGTGTCTCAGGAAGATGTGACGGCGCCAAAGTATCGACACAAGTTGCGTCCCATACAAGGGGCCGCCCCAACCTCCAGGGCACATGTGTCATACCGGCAGACATTCATTTCATCTCTTTCCATTGCTTTAAATGATTATTAGGCGACTTATGTGGACAAGAGTTAAGAACTATGTTCAGGCCACTTCAGTTTCGCTGTTTTGACAATACATGTTCACATCATGGCAATATTGATATACAACCGGTATCGGTACCGTATACTGTAGCTAAATCATCATTTTGTGTCGAGATCAGCCTACGTTTACCAAAACCACAGCTGATACCAGAGGAACACTCGACGTAATCGCGCATGGCACACTCAAAACATACATACTATGGATATCAGTAGAGTTTGGCAGCTCGGGTCCGCGAGTGGGGTTCCCTGGCCGTCACGTAATTGGACTGGATGTGTGCTGACTTTGAGGAATATTTTAGGACTTTTGGTAAAGTATAAATGAGTCTAAATGGGAGTGATTACAAGTATAAATTGTTTTTTAAACCTCCGATAAAAGAGCTGATAATCTTCATCATCATCATCAGTATCGTCAGCTAGAAGACGTCCACTACTAAACATAGGCCTCCCCTTTTAACCTCCACACTGAACGACAGCCTGCCATCTGCATCCACTGGATGCCCGCGACTCTCACAATGTCGTCGGTCCATCTAGTGGGAGGCCTACCTACGCTGCGTCTTCCGGTTCGTGGTCTCCACTCAAGAACTTTTCTTCCCCATCGGTTATCGGTTCTTCGAGCGATGTGGCCTGCCCATTGACACTACAACTTGCAAATTTTAACAGCTATGTCGATGACTTCTTTGGCGAATATTTCTTTGGCGAATATCCACGTTCCGGATTCTATCGCACAAAGAAACTCCGAGCATAGCTCTCTCCATTGCCCGCTGTGTGACTCTGAGTTATAAGTCTGAGCGATAATCTTCAAACGACTAAACAAATTTCCTTGTATTACACACTAGATCAAATCATCTTAAACAGACAAAACTGAATCAAAATCTGTTTAACCGTTTTCGAGTTACGATGCCACAGACAGATACACACGTTAAACTTATAACATCCCTCTTTATGCGTCGCGGGATAAAAAAAGTCATTGCCTCTCAAGACAGATCTGCATTGAGCCACAAACGAGAGGTTTAGGTAAACCTATCTTGTTTGCCCGGGATTTTCATTTGATGTACTAAGGGGCTTTAAAAAGCTTAAGCTGTAAGATTTTTTTAGAATATAACGAATGAGCAAAGGGAACAGTTTTGTTTACTTTTGTCTTTTAAACTTTCACGATTGGAAAATCAAGATGCGAAAATCAAATTTTTTGGTCCTTAGGACCTTAGTTTTATTACCTAAATAAAATAATGCACCATAAGTCCCGGTAGATATTTAAAACATACTTTTTGTCGTCGAATCTTTTTAGAAAGAGGCTTTTTGTTAATTTTTTTACATCATTACAAACAGAAAAAGTTTTCCTGTAATTTATCAGTCCTTGTCCCTCAATGTTGGAGGGAAATGTCTTCAAAATGTCCGGAATAAAAACAAATCTGAAACACGTCAAACCTTCAAAACATCCGTAAGTGATAAACGCTTGAAACACACTTTGAAACCTTCGCAGATCCAAATCCAATTAAAATGGAAACCAAGTGTTTTCCATGCGGCCGCAGATACGCCATAAAGTGGATTCCCTTCGCTACATCGGTTTTTCTAAAGAGGCGGAGCGAAGTAGTCGCCTTTGAAACAAAATTGAATGGGACGGCTTTATTTCTTTTTACCGCTCCGTACTGCAGCTACAGGTTTAGCTGCGGCGATCTAAACTCATCGCTGATCCGCCGTGAAATTGAATCTGTGTGGACTTTTATTGCTTGCATAACTGCTCTGGGTTTGTTGAAAGTATACTGTCGCGACAGATAGAGCTTTGGATGAAGGAACGTGGAAAATGTGGATTGATGTAAAGCCAAGGCACACATAACTTGAGTAATCTGTGCCTGAATATTGCAGTATTTTTTTATAGATTAGGCCTACCTTTGGCTACCAACTCGCCTGATGCTAAGCGACGTTGTGACCGAGGATAAGAAACATTGATCTAGAAATTCTAGAACAATTCACACTAGTAGTTTTTTTAACCAATTCTCCCGATGGTAAGCGACGGAATTAAGATGTCTAAATTGATGTTCTTAGGAATTTTTGCTATAAAGAGGATATTGGCGCGGCAACCCATAATAATTTTAATATAATTATCATCAAACGACTCATAGTCAAGGACATGCAAAATAAGTCACGGACAATCCCAATTTATGCCCCAGTAATGTGGTGAAGACTTGCCAAAGGCTTCTAGTTTCGGAAAAACCACGTAAAAGCACGGTAAAAAAAATTACCTAATTGTATCATTTACCCACACTCGAGCATACTCACGAACACTTCGTAAATAATTATTAATCCACCATTACTCCACACTAACACACTAATAAAAAGGTGTTAAAAGGGGGAGGCCTATGTTCAGCAGTGGACGTCTTCTGGCTGATGATGATGATGATGATGAACACACTATTGTATATTGGCATCGTGGGAATATTCCGTAGTTTTGTGTATTTAAAGAAAGAAAAGAAAGATTTAATTATTTATTTATTTGTGACAAACTTTGTTTTAAAAACCACTAGAATAAATAGGCTATAAAGGTTATATTTATGTACTTATCGCGTTTGTATTATATGTATGTATACTTATGTATTTATTTGTTATCTGTATCATAATTATGTATTTATTTATTGGTATAATTTAAAGTGTTTATAACATCGCCGTTTAACCGTAACGTAAGTTCTATCCATCCATAAATAGCTCTCATTTTTTTTATCTACAACTTTCATTTCTGTTTTGCAAGAAAGAGTTTATATCTATCTATCTATAAATACTTGAAAGACTTGTTTAAGAAAAAAAATAACTACATACAGTCGAATTGATAACCTCCTCCTTTTCGAAGTCGGTTAATAATACAAGACGACATGTTTTTTTTTACATTGGCGCCTAAACTTCCGCTGAAGGCTTCTTATACATTTTTCTCGGATATGGAAAGGTTATTCACGGAAACACCACTACTGTAATATATAAGAATATGCGAATATGTTTGAGACAACCGTTTGACGGCCTCGAACAAAATGTTGTTGGCATTTCTAAATGACCTACCTTTTGTCTTCTCTATCTCTTTTCTTCATTCTTCACGGCACAAAAACGATTTTCAGGACAGACTTTGTGTGGTTATCGAAATAAAGCAAGGTATACTCCTATCTCCTACATTACAGACAGCGCGTAAGCGAACAGATTCTTCACGAGGGTGGCATTTGCAGAATAGGCATGATGACTAATGTTTTTTTATTACCTCATAAAAAAGCTGATCATAAATAGAGCCCATCAACGAAAACAAAATTAAAATTAGTTCAAAAATAAATAAGATTTAAGCAGATATAACCATTTAAATTTCATGCTAGACAGAGAGAGCACTATACTGAGCTGTGACGTCACGGCTCAGGAGCGCCATACAAATGCTATACTAAACACGCATTGTGAGAAAGGGATAGAGAATCCCCTCTCCATCCCCCACCTAAAACTTTAAACGCTCATATCTCAGAGATTTATCAGCCAATTTAAATTATTTTTTCAGTACGTGTAATGTATTTAGTTATATTCCTCGCTAAGCCGGTTATTTGTAATAAATTAAACATGAGGACACATGCCTAAAGGAGGTTGCTGTCGACCAGGGAGGTTTATAAGTGAAACCGCGGGGCGCAGCTGGTACATAATATTTTGTAATGATCGTGACGATCTCTAGCCAGCTCAAATTTTACCCTCGTTCAAAATCTATTTGTTTACTCTACGTACAGTAATGTACTAAGTAATGTAATGTACTATTTGAAATACGTGAAAAATTCGGTGAGTAAAAGTAACATTATGCAAGCGTGACGAACAATGATTTCCTAGTGAAATAATTTTGGGTAAAACAATTTCACATAAATCCCCAAGCAGTGACACGTGAGCTCGTAATTTTCACGCACTTGTTGATCGCAAAAGCGTCCAAATTAAGTTTTTAATTTCAAAATTTCCAGCAAGCTGTGACCGTGTGACGTCACAGCGCCGGTAGTGACGTCAGCACGTGAGTACCTGCTTCCGGTTGCACCTTCCGTGTCGGCTCCACTGTTTTTGAATGAAATTCTGAGTTAACTTTAGTAGTTGTCGGAGCTGGCATATTGTGCCGCTTTGACTTTGTTCAGTCGAGTGCAGTGTAAACACTGGCATTATACATTGGAGTTTAATAAGCCGGCCAAGTGCGAGTAGGGCTTGTGCAGTGAGGATTCCGTACCACCACAAAATACAATCATTATCAATAAAAAACTTAATTTGATTAGTAAAATATGGCATTTCGATTCGTTGGGACGAATGATGAGGTCGTCTAAGTAAGGCCGAATACGTTGCTTAACTTGGTAATGAACAGACATTTATCACCGACTCGCACTTGGTCATTATTTATAATTTTTTGTCTGTCTGTAATATATTCGTGCCAAGTTTGACGCTTATTATACGTATTACTGTTTTTACACTAGAACAAATACAGAAATACGTTAAAAAAACGTTTGTTGTATGGGGACTCTGGGGATGTATCATATTTTTTTTTATTTACTAGCGACTCGCCCGCCCGGCTTTGCACGGGTGTAATTTACGTGCGAAGTCGGGTCGTGTCGCTAGTTATATATATATATATATATATATATATATAAACCTTCCGTGAGAAATTATGTAAGTGATGGTGAAAACCGCTTCAAAATCCATTGCGTAGTTTTAAAGATTTAAGCATACATAGGGACGGACAGACAGCGACAGCGACTTTATTTTATACTATGTAGTGATGATAGTGATAGTGATGATCGTGTTTTATATAGCTGTGTAAATGTTCATGTAACTGACTCTTAGAAATAAAAAATTTCTTATCTTATCTTATTAGAAAATCCGTTAAAACATTACATAAGCTGTGAAAATTTCAACTTGCTATATATTACGGTTCGAAAGATACAGCCATTAAAAGGTAGGACAGACGGACAGACAGACAGCCCAGGCTTAGTAATAGGGTCCCGTTTTCACACTTTGGATACGGAAATCAATTTTTTGGGTAATGTTCAAACATATTGAGCACATGATAATTTGTTCGCGTTGCGACGAGATTATAGTTTGTTTGTCTGAGTGATAGTCGGATAGGACGCCGTTTCAGAGCTGCTTATTCAACTTAAAATATGTGAAATCGGTCGTTATTCTTCATTGTAAAATGAAAAGAAAATAATCACAGAGTCTGAAATGTAAATGGAAACTGATTGATGCTAGTTTTAAAACACAAACCTTGTGTATCTTTCCTCTCAAAAAGATTGTTTTATTTTACATTCTTTCCGTGACCCTTTTATCACTTTTTCTAGCAGTATGAAACTATTGGATACATTTCTCAGCAAACGGAACCAATCGACTACATCGGCGTCGGCTTCAGGCCCCAATTCTAAGAAACGATTTAGAGCGGCGCCGCTGAATGTTGCCCAGTTTTCTAAGAAAAAAATCATTTTTTTGAGTTTTCTATAAAGTTTAATCACCAGCTTGCCTGCGAGTAAAGTATTCGAATTCGGACTCCGCCATTCATGGGACCGATGACCAATGTAATTATTACGGTTCCGTACCCAAAGGGTAAAAACGGGACTATATTACTGAACCTACGTTGTCTCTCTGTCCGTCTGTCTTTCTGTCCTACCTTTAAACGGCTGTATCTTTCGAACCCAAATAGATAGCCAGTTGAAATTTTCACAGAACAACAGCGTTAAAGTAACGGGGGATTAACTAAAAAAAACCTCAACAAGTAAAAACGAAACCGGTCTACAACAAACGTATTTTTGTATTAGCTCTAATGTAAAAACGGTAATACATACAAGCGCCAAACTTGGTGTGATTATAATACACACTCTAATGTATAGCAAAAAATTATGGTCAAGTGCGAGTCGGTGACAAATTTCCGTTCATTACCAAGTTATAACCGGTAATTCCTTACCTGGATGACCTCCTTATTATTTCACCGAATCGAAATTGCCATATTTTACTAATTTTGAAGTCGGTTTTTTAAATTGATTATTATTGTATTTTGTGGCGGTACAGAACCCTCAGTACGCGAGCGCGACTTGCACTTGGCCGGTTTATTTCAATTTATTTTTCAGATATCATTTTGGATTTTGCAGTTCCAAACGTGAGAGGTCCGTGGTAAAGTCATATACAGGTTCTACTGAGGATCATGCACATTCACGCCACATTTCCACCTGTCATTAAAAACCTACAAATGGACCAACACACGAGGCTTAATGCTCTATCTAAGTGAAGATGGCTTTGTCATTTTGAAGCGATTGCTTTCGTAGAATTGGGACCGGCCTTACGCGTGTCACGTAGCCTCCGTTATAGATTATTTATACAGCTTACACCTGAATGTATACGATTTTATGAGTTGAAGTATTGGGTATCGATATATAGAGACAAAACTTTGCGTTAGTATATTAAAATAAATATATATTTATATATTTTTTTTTATAGGCTTGCGCTTGGCCAGTATCTCGCCTGATGTTAGGCGATGATGCGGCCTACAATGGAGCACGCTTGCCTAGAAGAAACCGATTCACTCTCGACTTGAAGACACCCAGATTGTAACTATCGGGGAACACCCACTCAGGCGGCGCATTCCACAGACAATATTTATTTGTTGTGTGCTATGTAACTGCTGTAATGTTACGTTAAAATTGACGCGTTTTTTCCTACGAGTTAGACATATTTATTTTTTGTAAATTTTAAGCGTTTCCTATCAAAAGGGTGTCAAAGGATGTATTAATAAGCGTATGTTAGTGCAGGTCATGCCTTTAAAATTTTGAGGTTCTTGGATATCCCGGTTTTCTCACGATGTTTTCCTTCTCCGTCGTTGAGCGATGGCATCGAAACTGAAAATAATTTATCTAAGTATCGAACCGGCGCCGTCAGATTAAAAGCGTAAAGCGCACATACTAGCGCTCGGCCACCATCTAAAGAAAATAACACCTAATTCGTCATGCTTGAATTACCAAAACATCAAGAAATTGGATATCATCATCATCATCAGCCCTGTTTGACCCACTGCTGGGTATAGGCCTCCCTTTGTTTATGCCACTCTCCCCGGTCTCTCGCTATTCGCATCCACTCGTTCCCGACAGTATTTCTGATGTCGTCAGTCCACCTCATCCTCGGTCAGCCTGGGTTCCGCCAACCTAGTTAACCTAGTTAAGAAATTGGATATACGAACTTACAAGTATTTATTTTATCATCAATCAAAAAGCTTATGATATGTGCCAGAAAACCCTGCGTTAAAAGATGAAAAGCTTGAAATTGCAGGGTCTACAGCTATCCAACATACGGCCCGCGGGCCACAATGCGGCCCGGCAAGGTTCCTAATCCGGCCCGCGCCGCGAGCGAGTCAAAAGTTGGGTAACTTTTAACTTTTTTAGACGACATTTTGTAAAGAACGACAAGTCATATGTTCGTAAAATATTAAACGCCGTTCTTAAAAAAATTACGTTGATCGATCACAATACGACTCGGAAAAAACGTGGACTAGCATATTATTATCGGGAGAAACCAAAAAATTAAACATAAATGCCATTTTAATTCTTGGAACAACACCTGCGCGCGTGCAACATACAGGCCTAATATACCCTTTCTACCATTTTACTTATATTAGTCTTGATTTGCTCAGTTACGAAGCATCTCTTGGCCCGCCATAGTTACAAAGTTAATAAATCCGGCCCGCCACAAAATTTTGCTGGACACTCCTGGTCTACAGTCTACACCATGCTGTAACTAACAAAGAACATTGTAACAATGATATAAAGAATAGAGGTATGTATGAAGTACGAACCTTTTCTTCCTGAGGGTCACGCACTCCCATAAAACACCGCCTGCATTATATCGTAACTTGTAGTTGGATATATTTTATCAGTGTCAGTCAATGTTTTCACCTCGCAGTGAACACACCTAGTGACGAGCTTCGTAACATCCGGACGCGGCATAAAGATAAGAACAAGCGTAAATTGGGGGCGTAATGGTTCAATATCGAGAGCTACGGTGGCCATGGGGTTTTACACTTTGGGTTTTAGTTTTCGTTGGTTTCGAGTAACGTAGGTGATCTCGGTGATTTTAGATTCTAGATCTTTATGTGGTTCATCATCATTATCATCATCAGCCATTAAATTTCCACTGCTGAACAAATGCCTCCCTCTTAGAGAGCGCTGTTGCCATAATCCCCACGCTTTGCAGGCGGTTTGGGGATAGCAGTACGTTCACCGTGTACCAATAGGACGCTGCTGCCTATCCTCCGGTGGTTCTGGTCCAGTTTTAGGACATACCCGGGACATTTATGTATTTACTAAAATGCAACAGTTATTTTGTATCTATTTAGAGCTTTTTGTTGAGACATCTTTCGCTGAGTATGGTATGGATTACTAATTGTAAAAGGTGCATGTGTAGTTTAAATAACATACAGCTGACATGAAAAATACATACAGCTGACATGAAAAATAGACCCTCGACCAAGTCCGCAGTTTGTGAGAATGCCTTTGACAACCCCATATAGGTACATTCGTTTTGATAATCCTCAAATTCTCGCCAAGGAGAAATGGTAGGTATATACAAAGGATGGAACGCGAGGCTATTAAAAAAAAAAAAAAAACTTTGATATGTATTATATTTCGGGTAAAAATAAATGAAAAATGTTGTTTTGTTATTTTTTTTCAAAAATGTTACGTTACAGATTTTTATGAAATTGTTACGACCATTAAATTGTTTTTACGTTGTTTTAGCAGGTTAAATTAATTAATATTATCAGTAAGAACACTGTCCCGAGAAACAGCAACCTTATGGGTTCCCCAGCAGTGGGCGCGTGTCGCCGCGCCGGCTGAGACGCAATATTCCATTTGAAGCCGTGAAGGTGAAGAGCTCTATACTACAGAGACTGCCAACGGCACGGTACGAGGATGGCTATTTATATTTACATTCCCAGAAAATTCTGCACAAGATATCCTTACATTTGGGTTATCTGTGCTATACGATGAGCTGTGTTATCTGTGCTTATACTAGGCGTGGCGCACTCCGCACTTTAGGTATGAAGCTACATGTAACCGACTTGTCGGACCTGCCGCGCGATACACAGAGATAATGCGACAAGAGTTACGCGAGTTACTTGAAGACACTCAGATTGTAACCATCATCAAGGAACACCCATTCAAGCAGCGCATTCCACAGACTAGCTGTTCGAACAATAAAAGTGGAATTACCGAATTAATAAATAATTCCGAAAACCCCTACAAAGGGCTTTGTACGGGTTTTCGGAATTGCAACCGAAAAGCGGTGAATATAAAAAAAAAAATGGAACAAAAACTCATATCGCAATAGATTTTGCTTCTAAAAATACATAATTAAAGTTATATTGCGTTGTTAACATCTAATATAACTTGGTTACAAGTAAAATGAGACAGCAAAAATAATAAATGTTACAAACGAAACGCGAATATGAAGAAAACTCGTGAAGTACCGGTCTAATGTGACAGACGATACGAGCAGGTAAGTAATAGACGAGTTACGCTAAAATACGCACCCCTGCGTATCAACAATATTATATACGCAGGGGTGCAAGTATATTTATGGCGTATTCCTGTCGAATAATAACGAATACTCTACGTGGCTTTTACTTTCTTATGCAATGTTACGAGATCCTAGATACTTTTAGGGTTCCACACTCAAAGGGTGTAAACGGGACCCCATTACAAGCCTACGATGACTATTTGTATATCCGTCCGTCTGTCTGTCTGTCTGTCCTACATTTTAACGGCTGTATCTTTCGAACCCTAATAGATAGCAAGTGGAAATTTTCGCGCATTAACTAAGAAATTAAAATTCAAAAATTTAAAATTCAAATTTTGCTGTTCAAAGGCCTCCCCCATAGAACTACACATTGAACAGCAGCCTTCTATCTGCTCGCGACTCTCATGATATCGTCGGTCTATCTAGTGGGAAGCCTACGTACGCTGCCTCTCCCGGGTCAGTCAAATTATTAATTACTTAATAACGAGGTATGATGTTTTATTATTATCATGTTTCATGGTATCCGGATTAGCAATCTGAAGTGGCAGTGGGCAGGGCACATATCACGCAGAACAGATAGCCGATGGGGCCGAAAGGTTTTGGAATGGAGACCACGGACCGGTAAGCGTAGGACGTCCACGAACAAGATGGACAGACGAGCTAAAAGAGACCGCAGGGAAACGCTGGATGCAGGCCGCTTGCAACCGTCCCTTATGGAGATCGATGGAGGACGTTCAGCAGTGGAAATCTTATGGCTGAAATGATGATGTAGTATGATGTTTAATGTAAAGCTCGTCTTACCTCGTAAGGATCGTTCCTTGGGTGTACGAAGGCCTCTTCCAATGCACTCATTCCGATCTTTGGCTTTCCCAGCCACTAACTGTTACCAAATATGTTTATAGTTCACTTCTAGAAAGCCAGTATATATTTTTGTCACCAAACACTTTTAGAATGTGTCCGTTAAAGGATATTTTCAGCCAAATCGATAGTCCTGTTTACCGTACAGGTACAGGCTTAACGTCACTCATCTCGCTCGGTAGAGCAGAACAGCTATAAAATGGCGCGCCTTTCGCCTTCCGTGTGGAGGCACCTTAAGCAAGTAATCAGGTTTTGGCAAATACATTAATATATTTAAAAAAAAATGCATTCTCAATAATATTTTAAGCTCGATGCGCCCCACAGATTTTAATTATTCAGTGACCACGGACAGAAAATTAATGAAAATTTAAAATATTAACTAAAAACTAAAACTTAAAATAACTAAATAAAAAGAACAAAATTAGTAGCATAGAAGTAGTTGGCGGGTTCCAGAGAAACTAACCTAACACAAATATGAAGAAAATTCGGTTTGGTCGACGAATTTAGAACCGTGGGACAAGCAGGACCAAAGTTATGTTATCGTTTCTTGGCCAATTTCCTAATAAAGATTCCTGTCATAATCATTTTAAAAAATTACCCTTAGCCAAAATTAACATTTGTACCTTTTCAAGAAAAATCTAACCCGCAAATCAGACAAGTGATTATAAAACCAATTTGAGCCCTAGTTTAGTAACTACCATTAATCCACATTATTACGGTTTGCTGTCATTAATTATGGGGCAGTGTCACTTCGGTAATCAACTTTTTGGTTTTGAGGGACTTTCCATTAATATTAACATTTTTTACGATGTCTCTACGCAACCGTAAACCGAGGATAGACAATACAAGAAGATTCTCTACTGCCTACGTACATCAGTGATATATCACAGAGATAAATCGACTTAATAAATAATAATAAATAAATAAATAAAAATCGTTTAATTCAGGCAACTTGACCCATAAAAACTTGGGTATACAATTTAACCGATTCGTTATTCGTGGGTAATGTTGGGGTATTAGTTTTTAGACCAATTTAAATTGACAACATACATGAACAAAGGCCTCCCTCTTAGAGGGGTGATCCCCACGCTTAAATAAATACAGACGCTTAAATTGACATACAGTACTTCTTTTAATATGTTACAATTACATATTATTCCTTGATACAATTATATATTAAGGTTGAGTGGAGAGAGTGGATGAGATTGCTTGTAGCGAGGCCACCAATTGTTTTACTAGTTTTTAAGTTTATATCTTATGTAAGTCATTTCTGGTGAGAACAATAAAGAACAGAAAATAATGATCTATCTATCTATTCCGCTATGGACTTTTTTACAACAACAAATTACTACGTAAGTAGTTTAGTAGGTACGTAACGTACCTCCACCTATCTACATACATTTCTCCTCTATTTAGAATGTTCTCGACGTTTTAACGCGAGCGTAAAATTGCTTTACGCTCCGAATTGATTAATTGTCGACAGTCATGAAATCTGAGTTTTTATGTGACTATTTTATTTTTTATTTTACACATATTGGTTCAGATGTATTTTTGCTTTGATTGCCTTTTTACCTTTTTACTAAAATAGAATACCCATTGCTTTTGTAGAGCACTAACATAATACAAAAAAATAATTGAGCTCACTTTTTTTTTGTTGTTTAATGTTTGTTATAAAATCTGGGACTTCCCAGCATCTCCATAATGATGACTATCCATACATCTTGCATGCATGTAATGATACGTGCATCCTTCTCTGCCTGCGTAACTTAGGTGTGCCGTATTCAAAACGCACAACAAACATACTTATTTTCTGTTGATAAGTTGAGACAGAAAGCAATACACAGTATACACTGCTTTTCATACTATTCGTTATGCCACACTAACTATATAATAACTAGACTAGACAGCAGGCCCCCGACTCTACTAAAGGAATTGTCTTTAAATTGTAATTGTTGCTATTTTAATTGTTAAATAACTGCCTCAAAATTGACAGAATTAATATTTTTTTATACTTAGTTATAATATTAGGTGGTTGTATTTTTCTAGTATAAAAAAATATTTATAACTGTAAATTTTGAGGCAGTTATTTAACAATTAAAATCGCAACAATTACAATTTAAAAACAATTTCTTTAGGAGAATCGGGGTCCTGTTGTTAAAATATGACCTGAATATAACTGGAACATACAAATAATAAACTTGCCATGTATTGCCTGTGGTGTTAAGTTACGATGCAAGCCCTAAAAGGTATAATTGTTTAAGATGCTCTTTTCCGACTTTTCAGCAATTATGGTCATTCAAGTTTAAAAGTGTGCATACCTCCATGGTTTAGCTAAAATTATAAAAATGGTCTCATATCAAAATTGAATGTTTTATCTAGGAAACACATGAGACCGAAACACGATTAAGCACATTTCGCTCGATAGAATAAATATATTATAATATTATATTATATTAAATATAATATACAAAGTAGCACTGATTTGCGCTTTTATCCCTGTTTTTTTTTTTATTCATTTAATTACCTATTTATTAAATTATGTCTGCGATATCTTGATATGTATATTTCATAATTATGAAGGAAGCCGGTGAGGTACATTTTACATTACAGCTATACTTTTCGAAGAATGTGAGAAAAACCCCAAAAATAGCAGTAGCGAAACGCACGACTGTGTGTAAGCGCGATGATTTTGCTCCGCTAAATACGACTTTGGTACAATAAACCAAGGATTATGGTCATTTGTAGTAATAATCGTTGCTTAAAAGTGGAAAACCTCGCCTTAACAACTTCATGTCATGTTGCGGGGTGACGGTCATCATAGATTGCACTCGTTATAATTATTATGAAAATTAAAAAAAGATTTCCTTATTTTCACACAGTTTTCGGCTCGTCCTTACCTGTAACAAAAGAACATGGTCATGTCATTTATGTTTATTTTTTACCGACATTGAAAAAGAAGGAAGGTTCTCAATTAGGCCCGTATTTTTTAAATCTAAATATTAGGAGTATCTAGCAAGTAGCTACACTATAATAATAATATAATAATTGTATAATAATAATAATTAATGTGTTATAATAATTTATTGCTACACTATAGTTTAAACCTCAAGTTTCACCCAAACGAGGGAGATATGTCTTAGTAGGATAATCGTTCGTTTTCAAATGTCTCCGTGTTTCTTTTTTTTTCAGTATACCGCTAAACCGTAAAGTTAAAACTGGAAAAAAGGCACGTTTAAAAAAATCACGCATACTAAGAAACTAATAGCGATGAACTAACTAATAGTCCACATGTAAAAAATATATATTTTCATTAAAATTTAATAATGAGGGCGATCATTGAAGTAGTGAAGCAGCAAAAAAGCGTAAGTCACAATAACAAAAAATCTTATTCTTTTTTCAGCGAAGCATTTATAATCTCGTTTGAAACTTTGTATGCGGCTGAAATTTAAAATGTGCTTACATTGTAGCATCATTAATGCATATTTATGAATGAGGAAAAATCTCGACACACAGTCATTAGTAAAGCATTACTTAGACGGGAACAAGTTACGAGCGGAAAGCGTTTTTATCACTAAATTACTCAGATTTTTGATTACTACAAATCAAGTTCACATTTGTATAAGTGTGTCATTTCGAATGTTTGCTGCCCTCCATTTCCACAACAGCTGAACAGATTTTGATGAACTGCAAAAACTCGGAGTGCAGCACCTTTGACGCGGCCTGTGATGCTCAGGGGCAAATAAAATGATATTAGAATCGTTTAAAATTGACCATACCTGTCGTCAAAGGTCAACGCCGAGTTTTGGGCGGAGGTAAATAACCTAATCTCACCGCGGCCACTCAGCGCACGTGAAGCGGTAAACAGTAACCGTCAGGACTAAATACCCTCAAAAAGCCTGGTGCGGAAAGACGTGGGAACCCACCGTGAGTATTTTCCTAAGAAAACCCCCACCTAACATGAATACAAAGAATATATGTGAATGCGATTTGTTGGACGATCCGGCGTAAAATCATAAAGGAGAGACTGATGGGAGGTGGAGTCACGACCCTCAAATATGAGGAGCACGGTGCGAGGAGAAGTTAAATATCAACACGAAAATTGCTTCATACTATTTGCAAAATTATTCGATAATGCCCAATCGGTTTTTTTATTCTCTCCTACTCAATGATTTTTTATGTTTAAAAAGGTTGAAAGCGTACGAGTGAGATGGCCGCGCGTATTTAGCTGCCCCATAAACCGATGCTCTCCTCACTTGTACCGCACCAGAGCGTGGCGTAATGGCCGCGTGCGCCTGACAAGGGCACGCCCTGTACCTTACTTTGTTCTAACCGTATTGTACATTTAGATTCCTTTGTGATAGCTGCGTTTTTTTGCACAGTTTATCCTGTTATCGCCTGTATTATGGGGTTAATTACTCTACAAAATCATATTGATGTTATAGGTTCTCATCTCTAAAAATATTCAAATCCAAAACTTCAAACACTATATTTGAACACTTTTTTTAACCGACTTCGAAAAAGGAAGAAGTTTATCAATTCAGCCCGTTTTTATTTTTATTTTTTAAAGCATTCCACCATCATTGTTTCACTATAAATCTTCAATAAAATTTCTTATAAAAAACCGACATCATTGGTGAAATTAAATCCCATAGACTCCGATGGCTCGGACATCTCGAGAGAATGGGAGGGGATCGCGTCGTAAAAAGTATTTAAGACTGCCTGAGGGCCGAAGGCCCGTGGGCCGTCCCAAGTATAGATGGAAAGATGAAGTGGGAAAAGATCTACAGAAACTGGACGTCTATGACTGGCGTGAACTTGCGCAAGATAGAGACGAATGGCGTCTTGTAATATCGGAGGCCAACACACATTTTGGGTCGCTGCGTCAACATAAGTAAGTATAAAAACCGACTTCAAAAAACCACAAAATACAAACATTCTAAGTCAATATGCCACCACAAAGAACAAAATAATATTTTTACACGGATTTAGTCGGGTTATTAAGTCGGGCGGGAACTACAGGTTCCAATGGCGTAAATATTTACGTTACATATTACGCAAAAAGCCCTCTTTGCAGTAACGTAACACGATATGTCGAAGCCGTAACAAATATACGGCCAGAGGTTAAACAGAAGCCCGCGGCCAGATTCAGAATTAAATTAATTTATAAAGCATTTTGTGTGTACTCAGTCTAATTTATGGCGAAAAAATATGTTGTAAATTTTATATTTTAGGGGGTTACCTATAAAATGCATTACTGGATTTATCCCACTCTGCCCCACAAAGATCACCCACCCGCCCTAGGGACCTCAGATCAGATAAACCAAGGAGATATGCAATAGTAAAATTATCGTTCGTAATCTAATGTCTCCATGTTTCTCCCACTCTTCTCTATACTGCGAAACCGCTTAACGTAAAACTGTAAGCACAGCATACTTATTTATTTTTCACGCACACTAATAAACTTGTAGCAACACCAATGAACTAACTAATAGTCCACATGCAAAAAAGAGCGGTAAGGTCGTCTGCAGGGCGACTTCGACTAAAGGCATCAAGCCTGTTTAAGCCCTGATGCGTTTGCATTTACCACGCCACGTTACTATAACTATGTCACTTTAATGTCTGATCTGCGAGGAAGGGACGATCTTTTATTAGTTTTTACTCACAGATAAAGATAATTTGTTTGTACAAAACATCAAACCAAATATCGTCATTGTAACTATAACAAACTGTATAAACAAAGATCCAGATAAAGATGAGGAGATCCGTATACGAACGAAAGCTACCGACATAGCCCATTGGGGATTAGCAAGTTGAAGTGGCAGTGGGCAGGGCACACAGAAAGATAGCCGATGGGGCCGAAAGGTTCTCGAATGGAGATCACGGACCAGTAAGCAGCGTAGGACGTCCACCCACAAGATGGACGGACGACCTAAAAGAGAACGCAGGAAAACGCTGGATGCAGGCCGCTTCATACCGGCCCTTTTGGAGATCCATGGGAGAGGCCTATGTCCAGTGGTCCTATGTCCAGTGGTGGACGTCCTATGGCTGAAACGATGATGATATAAACAAACTTGGAAGTCGATTTAAACATACTTCTAATTGTCGTATCAGTTTAAAACATTGCAAGTATCCCAAATACTTTATTTTACTTAATGCACGTTGAAGCGGAAAACACTACTAGATTTAGTAATATTTAAACTTTCGCGATTTCACCATCATTTTTGTCAAAGAAACAGTTTTTAATACATTATTCACCATATATAACACACCAAAAATTTAAATTAACATAAAACATATTATAATTATGGTTAAGTATAAATAAACAGTTGAAGTAAACACACAATATGTAGATTGTACCTGGGTGCACCGAATGTTTGTTTGTTGAGTAGAATTATATCCATTGGCCATTATTATTCCAGCCCCGGGCAAAAATTAAAACGTTTAATTAAAAGCAATTCTCCAATGATGCTTATTTCACGCATGCCTGGATGTTTTACATTGAGCATTACTGTTTGAAATGTTAAATCTGGAGCCAAATATTTTTTTTTCCCTACATATGCTAAATTCACGCTTTTTTTAACTTGCCCTGGGACAAGTATAGGACAAATCTTGCAACTGAATTTTAGACCAGTTATCATCATCATCATCATTTCAGCCGTAGGACGTCCACTGCTGGACATAGGCCTCCCCCATCGATTTAGACCAGTTATCAACTGATAAAGCTGAAATTTGACATACTTATGTAAGTTCGGTGACAATGCAATGTTATGGTACCATCGAGCTGGTCTGGTGATGGAGACAGAAGGTGGCCATAGGAACTCCTAAACGAAACGACGTAACCCCGTCGAGTTTGTTGGAATTGTCTTCCCAATCGCTTTGGTCCTAGATGATAAATTAAATATAGCGGTCAAAATGTTCTTATCTACCATCATTAAAAGGGCATCAAATAAAAGGGTGTGCTGAGAAGAATACGAGAAAGATTATTTTTTAAAAGTAGTTCATTTATTGTTCTCGTTTTTAAATTAAGTTTTAATATTCACGGAACACAACAATATCGTATTTACTGTTAGCAGTGCCGCGCGTTTTTACTCTTTATGAGAAATGTATAGATTTCCGGAAATAAAACTTATTCTATGTGTTTTTAAGGGTATAAACTCCATCCAAATCCGTCCAAGAGTTACGGAGTCGAGTGGGAATAAATATAAAAGTACTAGCTGCGCCCCGCGGTTTCACCCGCGTAGTGATGAAAAATAGTGATGATAATGATGAAAAGTAGCTTATATATCACTCTCTGTCTCTTGAAATATACCCATGCATAAAAGCAGGTCGATCCGTTGTTCCGTTGCAGCGTGAAAAAGGAACAAACATCCATACATACAAACTTTCGCGTTTATAATATTAGAGTAAAAACACCGTGAGATTTTTTAAAGAATCCTAACAAAATTGATGCTGTCGCTACGCACGTTATTCAGTTACGCAAACTCTACGCGCCGTAGTCTCGTAGACGCTGCAATGTACCTGCTACGAATGTCTACGACCTCTTCCGCAGGCGCTTTATTCCTTGTACATTCACGTTTTGACCTAGAGAACCATTTGACGTGAAATGTAAACTTTCTCTGCTAGGGATGGTGCTCACTCACGTTTAGAACTGTTGAACGGACTGATGGCTGCCCCGCGTATACACAAATATATTCTGACTGTACTCAGAACGGAGCGTAGTTATTTTTTTATCGAATAATGTTGACGATTTATCCAAAATGTTGTTTTATTAAGAAAGTTAGCTTCAATTTTAGTTTGGAAACAAAAACATACAGACTTGAAAAACCAACTTTTATAACACGTGAGTAATTCCTGTCATATAAATAATAAGTTAGGTTCCTTCGTTATCCAGGAGCAACGCGGCGTTTGGCCACTTGGCCTGATATTAGAGATCGCTTGGACTGTCTACAGGCCCTTATTGCCTAAAGACACTTTAAACATATAATTAGTAAGTTTTCATATTTTTCATACATTCATAAGGTACGATAAAGTGCCCCTTTATTATTTGAGGAAATATATGATTTGACGGATGATTGATGGAGATATATATATCCTAAGATACAGGTAGTTTAGTTGTTTTATCTTATAGATTTTGCTATGATGGGAGGTCCGTTGGCCCAGATGGTAGTGAACCTGCCTTCTGCGCTTGGGGGCGTGGGTTCGATTCCCACATAGGACAAACATTCATGTGATGAACATTTGTGTTTGTTCTATATCTGAGTGTTAAAATATCTATTTAAGTATGTATTTAAAAATATATAAATATATGTACTCGTATATCAGTCTCTGGCAGCCATATCACAAGCTTTGCTTAGTTTGGGGCCAGATGACCGTGTGTGCAAAAATGTCCCGAATATTTATTTATTTTAGTTTTTTGTATGAATAAGTGAGATTGTCACATTTTTGAGCGTAGGTCTGATGTTACCCGGTATGGATAATACTGACGAGACCAGACGTACCAGAGCTTTGCCGTACAACACACCGTGCAGTTAATGTCACAAAACAAGAACTCAGAAGTAAGCAGGCCCCTACAGCCCTTCACGTTGGAGGCGCCTCTAGTGAAGTAACAGTAGTTATGCTTCAAACTTCGACCAAAATAAAATGAATGGACTGGGACATAACCGTTGAACTTGCTCAGTAATAAACCAATTTTTTTTAAATCGTGTATCGGTGAACACATCCGAATAAAATATTTTAAGAGCATTAATTAAACATAAAGAAACAATGTCAATTAATCAATTTTATAGGTCTACTTTTGAATATTCGTGAGGACGAATCGTCAAATGAAGCATATTTCGTCTTAAAGGACAATCAACGAAATTATTGATACATTATAAATATACCTCCTTACCTATTTACAATTTATAATCAGTTATTTTTGGAGTCAACTTTTCATCTCACCTTAGCGAGGAAAATATTGCGGGTATTACTTTCCTTGAATCAAATTATTTGTGGCACTGTTCAAAGAGGTTGAAATGATTTAATACTGAAAAAAGTGAAAGTAAGACAAGTACGTCAAGTTTGAATATAAAATTTACTTTTCGCGCTAGCGATAAAATCGTCTTTTGCGCGCAGATTTTATAAAAGCTTTTACGAGTTGGTGATTTAAAAAAATAAATATCCTTGCAAAAAATATATATAAATAGGGATATTTAAACTACTCCGAAGTTAAAAGGATATTATTTCTATTGACTCTAATCGCCTTTGTTTTTGACGTCTCGTGTGCTATCGTCAAAGTAAAGTTTATTTTCGTAACCTTTTTTCAGATCAGGTCGGATTTTAATAAACTCACATGGGACCATCTCGGAGTTATATTATTAAATAAGGAATCACTGGAATAGCTTTACAATTACCGGAGATAAAGTGAAAATACAAGAAAAATCACAGAAAGGATATTTTTTTGTTTAATTTAGAACGGCTGTCAAGGCATTTTTGTAATAAATTTGTTGTAGCCGCTTGCACCCATATAAACGTAACGTCAATAATGCGAAATCAGTGAGCAACTGTGATGCGGAGTTCGACGCCTTGATCTAAATAAGAATGTTCAATCAAGGTTAACTCATAATGCTTGGTAACAGATTTTCCTTCTCATTTCCGTTCTATTTACTTCTCTTTTCTGTGAGAAAAATACAATAAAATTTAAAAGCTTTCCTTTGTTTGCAGGCGGTTGAAACCCAAGGCACTGCAGAAATGTTAGTAGATGTGGCAGCTATTTGAGCCGCGTGTCACCCCTGCTAACTTTTGTTTGGCGAGAGAGGGCGCGGAAGCCAGACATCAGTCTGGTTTTGTAATGAAAAATCTATGGAGCTAGCTAATTATATTGTCGTATTATTAATGGAGTAGAAAACTTGGAATTAACCTTCCAGTTGTACTGATAAAACAAAGTTTTGGCGGTCGGACTCAAACTTCTTTCTCTTTTTTCTCTTACTAATATACTTTTATTAGATTCATTTGTAACTGAACAAATGAAAGAAATTGATTTTAACCATTGGTGTAAGTAAATAGGGGGAAGATACAGGACGAACTTCTTGACGTGGACCGCACAAATTAGGCTCACGGGCCTAATCAACTTCAGTCACAATCGAACTGTCGTTTTGATAGCACGTGAATTACTTGTCAAAATTGTGTGAAATAAAGCAGCAAAAATTACTTCCTGCGTTTTCACAGGGTGTACCAACAGTTCGAAGACAAAAACAAGTTTCACGGCATTACTTTTAACTCATCATCATCATCATTCATCATCATTTCAGCCGTAGGACGTCCACTGCTGGACATAGGCCTCCCCCATCGATCTCCAAAAGGGCCGGTTGGAAGCGGCCTGCATCCAGCGTTTCCCTGCGGTCTCTTTTAGGTCGTCTGTCCATCTTGTGGGTGGACGTCCTACGCTGCGCTTACCAGTCCGTGGTCTCCATTCCAGAACCTTTCGGCCCCATCGGCCATCTGTTCTGCGTGATATGTGCCCTGCCCACTGCCATTTCAACTTACTAATCCGGTGGGCTATGTCGGTGACTTTCGTTCGTCTACGGATCTCCTCATTTCGGATTCGATCTCGTAGAGAAACCCCGAGCATAGCCCTCTCCATAGCTCGTTGTGCGACTTTGAGCTTGCTATTGCTTATGCTTGCTTACTTACTTTTAACTCGTATATACTTAAAAACAATTAACTAAATTTTCTTTAAATGTCACTTCTATGGTCTAGTGTAGTGTCTAATGGAGCAGTGAAGTTGACGTTTACAGTGTAGACGTCAATGTCGCCTCTGAGTCGACCCGAAATAGAGCCATATTTATTGGTACAATGTTTGGATGTCACGCGTCTTCCCCCTTTTTAAAACAGTCATTGATTTTAACCTAGTTTTTATTGCCGTATCAATTTGAAACCTTGCAAGTATGACAACTCGCCTATCCAACTCGGTGCCCATCCGAGTTCGGGAAATTGCGTGATATCTTCTCGTCCAAGATACCACAGTGTCTAAAGACAAGGGTTTTTGCCCAGTGTGTGTTGCCAGTGATGACATATGGTACTGAAACGTGATCCTTAGCTGTTGGCCTGTTGGAAAAACTCAGAGTCACACAGCGGGCAATGGAGAGAGCTATGCTCGGAGTTTTTTGCGCGATAGAATCCGGAACGTGGATATTCGCCAAAGAACCAGAGTTACCGACATAGCTGTTAAAATTTGCATGATGAAGTGGCAATGGGCAGGCCACATCACTCGAAGAACCGATAACCGATGGGGAAGAAAGATTCTTGAGTGGAGACCACGAACCGGAAGACGTAGCGTAGGTAGGCCTTCCTCTAGACGTCTAGATGGACCGACGACATCGTGGGAGTCGCGGGTATGCAGTGCTCATAAATCAGTCAGTTACAAATATCAACTTAACTTTAAACTAAACTTTCTTCTTCGACCACATCGTCGCTTACCAAGGAGTTGGTGGTTGCCCGCGAAGATGAACACAGTTGAAATACAGCGCACTCACACATTCACGAGTCAACAAGTAACGTTATGAATGTAGGCAGGTAGCGAGGTCAGAACTTCGCGACTCCGTGTAAGGCTCAGGTGAGGTCGACGACCTCAGCCCTGATTTTTGTTGGAGCCTTTTTCTGTGGTGTTTCGGCCGTCCGTGCGTGGTTTCACAATTTATTTTACTAATATAAAAACCATGTTGGTCTGAAGAGATAGGTTTAATTGTAGTAAATCTTACAGGTTTATAATATACTAGCTGACCTGACAGACGTTGTCCTGTCTTAGAACTGTCAAACACGCAAAGTCAAAATTGTAAATCTTATTGTTTTACACCTTGGGTTACATTATTGGAGTATTAGTAAGGATCCCTTTTTTTTTTTGAAAATATAATATAGCTTATGTTAACCGGGGATAGTGTAGCTTCCCAACAGTGAAGGAATTTTTCAAATCGGCTTAGTAGTTTCGGAGCCTATTCAATGCAAACAAACAAACAAACAAACAAACAAACAAACAAACAAACAAACAAACAAACAATCAAATCTTTCCTCTTTATAATATTAGTATAGACTAACTGACCTGACAGACGTTGTCCAGTCTTAGAACTGTCAAACAAGCAAAGTTAATATTGTAAATCTAATTTTTTTTTACACCTTGTTTTTTTGTTTTTTTTTGGTTTATTGGAGTTTTAGTCCGGATCCCTATTTTTTTTAAACAATTTAGTCTATGTTACCCGGGGATAGTGTAGCTACCCAACAATAAAAGAGTTTTTCAAATCGGTTCAGTAGTTTCGGAGCCTATTCAATGCAAACAAACAAACAAATAATCAAATCTTTCCTCTTTATAATATTAGTATAGATAGTATAGATTTCTTTTGAAAAATGTGCCCTCCAGATTTCTGAACATATATGAGGAAAGTGAAAATTTAAAAAAAAAACGGCAAAAGTCCTTATAATCTGCAAACGGCTAAACAGATTTTCTTGAATCATAGCTAAGACCTTGATTAAGTCACCTTCAAACAAAACTAAATCAAAATAGGTTGAAACGGTAGACGGTGACCGGGAGTGTTCTTAGCTATGATTCAAGAAAATATGTTTACTCTGAAGATGAAGAAAATCAACGGATTTGTAATTTTGTAATTTATACTTGTTTACTCTGTTAAAATTAAACATAGAAACGCAAATCTGTTCCCGTAGAATAAAGCTTACTTTCACTCACTTTGGTCGTTCAAAAATGTGCGAGCCCGAGTCAGCCGGTGAAGGTAAACTTAGACTGCTGTTAGTAAACATTTCGCTGTTCATTAGGGACAAGGTCGGATCACCTGTCGGATTATAAAAGCATTGTATTAGTTTCGCTAATGCATCCTCTCGCCATTAGCAGCTCTAATGAGCCCCGTCCATCATTCTATCCACGGGGACTTTCAAACAGTATCGGAGATATATCCGAGCTGCTACCCGACTGCCTTGGCCGCTAGCCTTTTGGAAAAACTCACGAGTCGCACAGCGGACAATGGGGAGCTATGCTCGGAGTTTCTTTGCGCGATCAGGACGAACATATTCACCGAAGAACCAGTCTCCAACATAGCTGTTAAAATTTGCAAGATGAAGTGGCAATGGGCAAGCCACATCGCTCAATGAACTGATAATCGATGGGGAAGTAAGGTTCTTGAGTGGAGACCTCAAGACGAGACGCTGCGTCTTCCGGTTCGAGGTCTAGAAGTCTAGATAGACCGACATCGTGGAAGTCGCGGGTATACAGTGGATGCGGATGGCAGGTTGTCGTCCTGTGTGGAGTTCTAAGGGGGAGGCCTATGTTCAGTCTATGTTCAGTGGACTTCTTCTAGCTGATGGTGAGATCATTTATACCATACATTACATTTAGTTTTCGATAACCTTTTTTACTATGAGACCAACGGTGAAACAACAAAAACAGCTGTTCCATAGAAAAAGGCCTTCGGCACTCGACATAGTTCTATCCCTGTATAATTGCAGTTGTGTGTAGAATTTTCTGTGGTAGAACCAAGGTAGAACGCGTATGTAGAAACGTTCGATAAATAAATGATAATCTATATTTTACGCTAGTAGAAATAAGTAGCTAGTAGTAGTTCTGTCACCTTCTTGCGGGCGTGTAAAGACACGTGCAAAGACGAGACAAAGCAACATTTAGCAATGGTCTGTCAAACGTTTCTAAATATAACCGTAAATCTAGATATGCGAGTAAATATACGATGCGTACGAAGTTTCACAACTGGTTCACACCGCTCAAGGGTTCCGAGGGTCCACTTGGAAACTAGATACAACTTCCCTAATGAGTTGGAAACACAATCAGTTGGAATGCCGTGTGATTGTGCGCAACTTGCGGGGCCCGGGATACGTTAAGTGCTCTTTCGACGGGTTCGATGGAAGCTGGAAATATCCGATTTCACCAATTCCTGTAAACCAATTGTTTAGTCGAGAATTGTTGCTAGAACCGTGCGTGGATTGAAGTTTAACAAACCCAGGTTCAATCCTTCGTATTTGGACTATCGTATATACAAGTATATTGGACTATCGTGTTTCATTAAATTTTTCTGTTTGGTTTGGTCACTCAACTGTGAGCCGCCGGTGGAACAATCTTGTTTTTTTTTCACTCTTACCCACTGACCATGCTACGAGCTACGATGCTCGCTACGCGAGTTCGCGGCCAGCACAGTGTTTGTGAATTTCGAAAAGGAAAACTAGATCGGAGTTCCGATTTTCGGAGTATTTAATCTTTTGTTTTATCTTGTGTCACGCAATAGAATAATAAGTAACTATATAGTACTTTTATAGTATTTTAGATCATTATTTATTTTCTTAACATCTTATAATACAAAATAAAACAAACATTAAAAAAAAACACTGTTTGTTTGATTTGATGCCTTCATTAGAAGTGACAGAATATATATCATGATTTGATCTTTTTTTTTTGTTGTCTCTTAATTATGGGCATTTATTCTGTCATACCACTCACTAAACTAAACCAATCTGACAGGACTAAAATTATCTGCCTCTCTTTTCATTTTAATACGTGAGAGAAGGATGGCTACAATTTTAGAGTTCTCAAATTTAGTTTAGTTTAGAGTGCATCAGAATCGATGCCATTATCTGTCGAATAGCATTGCAAATAGTGTAAAGCAATTTTTGTGTTCATCTATACTAATATTATAAAGAGGATAGATTTGTTTGTTTGCATTGAATAGGCTCCGAAACTACTGAGCCGATTTGAATAATTCTTTCACTGTTGGGAAGCTACACTATCCCCGGGTGAAATAGGTTATAATCTATACCCGTGCGAAGCTGGGGCGGACCGCTTGTATTTTATAGAATAGCGGAAGATATAGAAAAAAATAAACAATTTTTCGAGTTTCTTCCATTTTAGCCGTCCTGTAAAATATTTATCAAATCTTCAATAATTTTAAAGTGCGAGAGAGTTAGCTGCGACTGTGGAGTTCAGCCTTAACGGGATATTAGCCGTAATAAGGTTGTGGAAAATATTATACAAATATACGAAATATTTGGAGCTCCCTCCGTATATTTCGGCGCAGGTACATGCACCATGCACTCCGCGGCCCTGCACTAGGTAAAGCTACTACGTAGACTCCGGCAGAGATTTTAACACTCTTGCTGTGCGCATAAAATATCTGATATCAAAGCGCCTTTGTACGTACGTGGGGCAATGTCTACATACGATATATGGATGGCGCTTTGGTCGCGTTTATCTGGGCATTAGATAAAAGAAAGGTGCAGGCGGGATCGAGTTGTGTAATTTCAGTACACACTCAGAAATGTATCCGATTCGATTCATTCTTTGACGTTTCTTTAATTTTCTGGTTAAATATAGACAGTAATTTTTTGACTTTTGCGATTTGAACACATGTTTTAAACCTTTATCGGGACTTATCACGTATTTTATTTGGGTAAAAATAGGTAACTTTCGCTCGATGTTTCGACCATGTTACAATGGCCGTGGTCATGAGCTGACTAGTCACGATTAGAATAAAAAGGTACCTATTTTTACCTAAATAAAATAATACGTGATAAGTCCTGATAAACATTTAAAACTAATATTTACATGCTTAGTCAGCTTGTCTAAGAAAAGTAATTAATATGTTGCTGACATTAAATCCTTGATCCAGGAAATTATTGCAAAACAATTACTAGATCTAAATAATTATAAACTGCTGAAATGCAATGTCAGCAATATGATTATTATAATTAACATATCAACTGAATCAGTAACTCAACTCAATGAAAATAAGCAACGAAGTTAATTTCAAATCACATTATGTACGCATGTTACGGTTAATTAACACCGCGTAATGGTTGGTGTTCCGAAAACCCGTACGAATCGCTTTGATTCCACTTTTATTGTTCAAACTGCTAGTCTATGGAATACACTACCTGAATGGGTGTTCCCCGGTCGTTACAATTTGGGTGTCTTCAAGTAGCGAGTGCATCGGTTTCTTCTAGGCAAGTGTGTTCCATCGTAGACCGCATCGTCGCAAGAGCGAGTCGGCGATCAAGCAAATATATAAAAAAACTACCACCTCTATAATAATAATCATATTTGTGCTAATTTAAAGTAAGGATAAATAAGGATTTTTTTATTTCATTTTAGCGATAAGACCTCCCCTCGTGGCACTCTTTGACTAGATACTAGAGAATAAGTCGATGTCGCGGCGTACAAGCTGCCGAGTAAAAGCCCCCTCATTTGGTTGTTTCTCTTTATCTGGGTGTCTATGTCTACCACAATCTCAAAAACATTCTCATTTTAATCTTACATTGACCTTCGTCTTGCTTTCTCTAGAGCAGAGAGAGCAAGACAAATTTTGATGTAAGATTATAATAAGAATGATTTTCAGATTGTCATTCGACCTCAGTAGGGTGTAAAAAGTTTATCCTAAGTAACGACTTATTCTATTAAATTATTATACTAATTATATTTACGATCCCCAAGCCGCCTGCCAAGCGTGGGGATTATGGCAACACCCCTCTCTACGAGGGAGGCCTTTGTTCAGCAGTGGACGTTTACAGGCTGATGATGATGATGATGATGATGACTAATTATATTTCAACTAAATTTCCCAAAACTGAACTTAGTAACAGCCTTTTTATACGAGTAATTAATCAAGGGCTACAAACACGCAATTTAATTTCGATATTAAAAACCACAGTGGAAACCATTTAACTACTGAACTGGTATTATCAAAGAAACTAGCTGAGCCCCGCGGTTTCACCCGCATTGTGATGAAAAATGGTTATAATAATGATGAAAATGTTGAAATGATTTTGATTTTGATTTTGAATTTTTTCGAGATAAGTACCCTATGTGTGCATCCAGGGTATAAGCTAACTCCATGCCAAATTTCATCCAAATCGGCTGAGTAGTTTCGGCGTTGAGTCCATCCAAACATACACACTTACACACAAACTTTCGCATTTATAATATTAGTAAGATAACCCGAAGATACCGCCGGGTTATAAGGCCAATGTCACCAGTCAATGCTGTTTGTGCAAATATTGTTTACTAGTTAGTATAATCGGTTGATTACATTTTGTATGGTCAAGTGTAAGTTAAACTGCAGATAACTTCCACGTAGATACCTAGACAATGTACACTCAAACCCAAGGTGTTAAGAATATGTCAAATATATAATAACAACTAGCGGTCCGCCCCGGCTTCGCACGGGTATAGATTATAGCCTATGTCACCCGGGGATAGTGTAGGTTCCCAACAGTGAAAGAATTTTTCAAATCAGTTCTGTAGTTTCGGAGCCTATTCAATGCAAACAAACAATCAAATCTTTCCTCTTTATAATATTAGTATAGATAATAACAAGCACTGTATACAATTATCAAATCAAATAATTTATTTGTCAGAACATCGTAGATACACATACATACAAAGTAGTAGCATATAAAGTACAAGTGGTTTTTTTTAAATTATTATTTAGTAATTAGGCTTACCTTTGACCGCGTACGCTTGCCTAAAAGAAACCGATTCACTCGTGATTTGAAGAGACCCAGATTGTAACTATCGTAGAGCACCCATTCAGGCAGCGCATTCCAGACTAGCAGTTCACACATTAAAAGCGGAATCAAAGCGCTTCGTACGGTTTCTCGGAACATCAACCGTGAAGCGGTGTTGATTTTTCGTGATCTTGTGATCCAAAAAAGAAAAAAAAAACACTAATTTTGTACTCCCAAAACAATGTGACGGCCTTAGAATAACTACTTAGAGAAGGTAAGTTTCCAAGCAACGCCTTCTCAAAACGTAAGCTACAAATTCGCTTTGTAGCTTACGTTTCGATTGGTATTCTAAACGATTTAAGCAAGAAAATTAATGGATTACCTGTGGAATGTCACACCATAACTGCTGCACCATGCTGCTTTTCTGATTTGTTGTGGTACGATTTCACCGCGCAAATTGTCATAGTAAATATTTTATATATTTTTTGGTGTCATATATGACACCATTTGAATGGCTTAAATTTTGCAAATGTACTTGGTTTCTGTTATTCTAAGGTGACGGCCTAAACCATTAGGAAGTACGGTCCTTGAATTTACTTACATTGCAATGCGAAACGACTAAGCCTCGGAAACCTAATGCAAATCTGCTCAAGACAAAAACAACGCAAAACATTTAACACCACCAAAGCCAATTTTCAGCACAGAATTAGCATACACATCCAGCTGTTACTGCGGCGCGCAGATGCGACATCATAACATAAAACACGTTTATAGCACAGGGGTGGCTCCATAAACCCGAGTGTGAAACTTACATACGGGTTTGAGTGGGTGTGTGGAGTGCAATAAGAGTTAAACATTACCTAAAATCTGCTGCATAAAATAGTGCTCTTATTATAAAAGGAGCGGACTGTCGCTCATTTTTACCACACCCTTGCCAATTTTAGTCACGCCCAATGTCTGTTTTAATTTTATTTAACACTAGCGACCCGCCCGGCTTCGCACATGTGTAATTTACGTGCGAAGCCGGGGCGGGTCGCTAGTCATATAAATATAAACCTTCAGTAAAAAATCCTCTAACTAATGGTGGAAACCGCATCATAATCCGTTGCTTGGTTTAGGAGGAGTTAGCGGCAATACAGACAGACAGACAGACGCGGAAAGCGACTTAAATTTATACTATGTAGAGATAGAGATAGAGAACAGTTACCCCTAATTGATTGAGCTGAAATTTTGCATACTCATTTAGTTTGGATGAAATGCATGGTCAACTAAATGACGTCAAACGTCATTCAAAATCCAATATAGCGGACTCCCAAAGACGGCGGACGACGACGTCAGTTATTTTTGTGCACCCCCATGCTATAGGTATCACATGAAAGGGTTTGCTGAGAAGAATACGAAAAATAAATGACGACATACTAAACTCAATATGGCGGACAATTTTTACTTATCTACCTCTATCATGATAAAAGGGTATTATGTATGGTGGGTATGGGTTAATATGTAGTTTGTTTGCAAAGTTTTTTTAAGTACTAATTTTATCAATTTTATTTTAATTTTTGATATTTATATGCCTATAGATAGATAGTCTACAAGGTCCAAATTCAGTGATTAAACTACTGAGTAACCAGTATAAACAAGATAATTCACCTCTTAAATATGATTGATTACCAGACCTTGCCCTAGACACGTGGTGTGACAAGAAAACAAGTTTATGGTTTCAATTGTTTCATTTCCTAGATTACAGCTCAAGGGCCCTCCGGTGCAGGAAAATACCACTTTGCCGAGGGGAATGGCAGACACTTTATAAAGAAAACGTCGCGGGCGTAAAACGAAGGTGAGCCAGTGAAGCAGCGCGATTTAGCCACGAGCTTTAAAATTAAACTCTAAATGGAACTGCATCTTGGAACAGACGTGACAAATTGCCTCTCATAGTAGAGAAAGAAGGAAATATTTTCTTGAGGACATAGCTAATATTATAGTCGGGCCAGGGCGCTGAGAGCATTAAAAACAAGTTTTCTTAGCAATTAACAAAGATTGAAAGAAATAGCAAGCCAAAATAATATGTTATGGCATTTACCGAAATGTAGCAACGGGTTAGATTTCGGCATTTACAACTGAACACTACCGTGGATCAGGGCCCCGATTTTACTAATCTAATTGTTTTTAAATTGTTATTGAATTGCATCAAAATTTACACTTCAAGTATAAAAAAGTGTCTTAAGTAACAATTTGTGTGACTAAACCAATTGTTTTTAGATTGTTAATGTATTGCCCCAAATTTTACACTTTTGGCACCAAAGTATAAAAAAATGAAAAATGTGTCAATTTTCAGGCAATTCACTAAAAAATTAAAAACTTTCAATTTTGAAGATTTCTCCTATATCAACGTGTTCCATCCTCGGCCGCAACGTCGCTTACTTGGTGGCCAAAAGTAGATCTGTTCAATATAAAAGACAGATTATGTCGTGAACGCCTGAAGTCGATGCAATAGCCGAGCCACAGATGAAACAATGGCGAGTATAACCCACAGCTAAAAGCACTCGTGCTCGGTATCACTGAATCACAATCTAGATGGGGCAGGATAGTTACGGCGCCCCGGGGACGAATCAGGGGCTTCCTCGTTTTCACACTTATGTTAGACTTGCGGGCAAGTACGAGATCTCAAGATATGTGCTAAGTTTTATGAAGGTTCTTAACTTTTGAGGTGTTTCATTTTGATTATGCGCTGGAGGTGCCGGTTAGTTAAAAGTTTTGACTATAAATTAACAAATATTCAAAGTTGTTACGTATACGGGGTTACACAGAAAGGCTTACTAAGCCGAAAGGGGTCCGTTATACTCATCGTCATGAACTACTTTTACTATGGGACCATTCTAAAACGTGAAAAGATCAGCTGCTCTACACCGTAGACATAGATACCGGCGATTTTAGGGTTAGTGCTATAGTGAAAGTTTTTCATAATGATGGGTGACGACAACGGGTCGTTGAGCTGAAATAACCACTAGGTTGAAAAGCATGTAAACCGCAAAAGGAACGGAATGTTCCTTAC
Organism: Agriopis aurantiaria; assembly: GCA_914767915.1. NCBI lineage: Eukaryota > Metazoa > Arthropoda > Insecta > Lepidoptera > Geometridae > Agriopis > Agriopis aurantiaria. The sequence goes on along the minus strand of OU611983.1, from coordinate 901,993 downwards.
ATTAAGAAGATTATAAAAATCTTTGAATAAGTCCAGTGCGTAACAACAAATCGGAGAGGTCGATAAGTTGTTAATAAGACAGCAAATAGCAAATTACGTGGTACAGAAGTTTCAACTATCTACTTCTAAAGATAGAGTTACAACTACTCGTAAACAGTTATATTTTACCCGTTACGTGCACCAGTGATAGCTGAAGCACATCTGGTGGGGCTCGTCCATCAATCAATCACTGACGAGTTTTTGATCGAGGTTCGATGTGACACCCTCCTGGTTGCCTGATGGCTTGATGTGCCTGATGCGAGTGCCGCTCTTGTGACATAAAATATGGATGAATGCCATCCACCGCGAGCGAAACGAACTCAAAGTGAAGCATATTTTTTTGCAATTCTAAACTACATTAATTCAAAAGAGTCAACGGCTTTGCAAGTTTTTCTCGCTTTCCGTTCATTGCCGTTTTGTTAAAAGGCAGACATAAATTCGGGATATTCGGGTCATTTTCGGGAATTATTTTTTTGCGCACACGGTCATCTGAGCCCAAACTAAGCAAAGCTTGTGATATGGCTGCCAGAGACTGTTATACATACATATATAGTTTTAAATACATACTTAAATAGATATTAACAACCAGATATAGAACAAACACAAATGGTCATCACATAAATATTTGTCCTAGGTGGGAATCGAACCCACCAAGCGCAGAAGTTAGGTTCACTACCAACTGGACCAACGGGCTATATACATAAATATTAGCACAGCTTTTATTTATTTGATATACCATAGCCTAAGCGAGTAATTTAAAAGACAAATCCATTATAGATAAAATCGATCCGCTCCGCATTTTGCCATACCCAATCAGGGTAATCATGTGATACCTACCTTAAACATGCTATCTAAAATATTATTATGTATGTGAATTTCATAATAGGCAATAAATGTAGTATGTTTACTGTCCACTTTGACATCATACGAAACTATAAAGTAAAACAAACATGATGAAAACTGTGGTTAACCTGAGATCAGGTTTAGCCGTTCAAAACTCGCCATTACTGCGACGTTTTTAAGTCTGTGAAAATTGTAACAAAAATGGAAAGCCCAATATCGCTAACTACAAATATTGGATCGTTTCGATATTGCTTTTCTTATCCGAGTTATTGTGATGGAACATAAAAATTTCCAAGAAATTCCTTCATATTTTCATTCTTTACATTTTTGTCTTTTCGAATGGAAGTAAGGTATTCTTTATTACATTTAAAGTTATAAAAGAATTTGTAAATTAGTCACGAGTTCCTTCTAAGCTTATTTTGATCCTACGGTGAAAGGCCGGTGTAATATATGCGTACTTACACTACTTACCATCGAGATAAATTTCAATAGAGTCACAATATCAGTGAAAACAGTCAGAAAACGTCCGAGCGTCATTGAACGAGCGACATTGTATCAAGTATTATACTTCACAATGCCACATTTACTACAATTTAGACGTTATGTCGCTTGCATAGTATTCAACATTAGTTGTCCGCTGTCATCGTAGCCCTGGCATCGTAGTCTGCGCAATTCGGTATGTAAAGTATTTTTTTTATATTTTTATTTCGTAGATAAGGCTATTTTAAGAAACTAATTTCAATATTTTTGTTTTCTATTGAGTAGTTATTTTACAATTTTTTTTTGAAAATTGAAATTATGTGACGTCACTATATAGCACAAAATTTCGTTGCGTTGAGAAGCCTAAAAAAGCACCCCATATTGGCAACCCTGATAAAACCAGACAGTCAAACCACAGAAATGAAAAAATATTCTATTCTGTGTGACGAACAGTGTGTCAAATGTATAATATTTTTATTCTTAAGAGCACAGAAAATAAAATGCTACAATGTGACGTCATTTAGAGGACAATGAAAGTCGAATGATTTTTAGTTGTATGTTAAAATAAATGGCATCTTATCGTTTTAAAAGGTCGGAGTAGAAAAATAAGGGTTGGTAAGATAAAATCTCGAAATGGTTTTGGAATTGGCATAGGTTAATTTTTTTTAGCATACCGAATTCGTAGCGTGCGCCGATTTTTGGTTCGGACATTTTTTTGACACGATTGTGAATCTATAGTATTCTATCTCGAAGGTACTTACTTATGATTTTCACTGAAAATTACGTATTACTTTCCTATCTCTAAATCGGCCTGCCACGAGTTCTACGTCCATAAAAATTAAAACCGATACATACTCATTAATGTTATGAAGGAAACTACATGCTATTGTCACCAAGATAACTAAGCAAGTAAACTAACATCCCCTCTCTGTCACTCGTTAACCGTTTTCTAAAGAGGAAGAGAGAGGAAAAACGATTCCCCCGGAAAGTTGCCTGGTCGTAAAAAACGCAATTCCCCACAACGTCAGATGGATTGATTTACGATACAACCCCTGAAGTGTATCTCGGTTGGTAAGTTAAACAAAAGTCTGCGGTGAAGGATAAACCTTTACAGTAAATAAGATATAAATCACACGTGAGGAGAAGCGTCTTGGGGATCATAAAAGTGGAACACAAGGTCAGACGCAGGACTCTGTTTTCAAGTGTGTGGCGACTATCACAAGTTGACTGAAGTACCATTTGCGCGGACAGAGATGAACCCAAAAAGTTATGTCGTGATCACAGATTTAGAGGGCTATCTCAACTTAGGTGAGCATTCAACATTGTTCTTTTTAGGGTTCCGTACCCGAAGGGTAAAAAGGAGTCCCTATTAAGCCTACGATGTCTGTCTGTCCGTCCATCTGTCCTACCTATTAACGGCTGTATCTTTCGAACCGTAATAGATAGCCAGTTGAAATTTTTACAGAATATGTAATGTTGGCGTAGCAATTGCTTCGACTATTTTGGAAAGGTTATAATAACTGGTAATTCAGTTACTTGGACGACATTGGCGGATCCAGAGGGAGGTCGACTCAATTCGATTTGCATTCGATTGATTGAATGCCCCCCCCAAAATGAAATCCTGGATCCGCTCCTGTTGGACGACCTTATTGTATTTTATAGTGGCACAGAACCTTCAGTGCGCAAGCTCGACTCGCACTTGGCTGGTTTGTTTATAATGTTTAACATCATTTTAATATTTTTTCTATACATTTTTGCCTTTACTTACAAATGAACAACTGTAACAAAGCTCTCATGCAGTTTCTGCATATATATTTTTTGAGTTCAGTATGCAACAATAATTTCTGCAATATCTAAATTAAAGTTTATATATTAGCAGTCTTCTCCCAATTATGTTTACGTTCAGTCTAATTAATTTCAAGTATACATATAAATTACTTCTCCAAAAACTAATTCGCATAAAGTACATATTACATAGATACATGAACTACATAAACACACGTAAATAGGTACCTATCTAATCTACTCATCAACTTTTGGGTCAAACTGACATAAGAACCGTTTAATCCCCGAACCCACAAAATCCAGCGATACCAAAAGGGTCACTAAGGCCAACCAAAAGTAAGGGTCGCTGATGACCACAAAGCTACTGGCCCAACTATTATATCGGTTAACCGATATATCGGGGACCAGACCATACAAAAAATAACCCAACAAGAGAGGTTATTACAGGACAGCCTGTATGTATGGAAACGATTTAACTATTTATAAGATTAACTATTAGTACGTAAACTATTAAACCGTGTTTTAGAAAAATATAGACATGAAAAATTAATAGGTAAACTTAATGACGCTATGTGTTAAAGTTTTATAAAAACATCCAACACAATAGTTATGTTTTGTTTATTCGTTTTTAGGGTTTTGTACCCAGAGGGTGTAAACGGGAGCTTATTACTAAGCCTACACTGTCTGACTTCACGTCTATCAGTCCTACCTTTTAACGGCTGTATCTTTCGAACCGTAATCGATAGCCAGTTGAAATTTTCAGAGTATGTAATGTTACGGCGGATTAACTAAAGGGCTTCAAATCACGAGTGAATTGGTTTCTTCTAGGCAAGCGTGCTCTAACGTAGACCGCATCGTCGCTTAACATTAGGCGATGTGGCGGTCAAACGCAAGCCAATTTTTTTTTAAAGCCTGTACTTGGATTGGTTACCGCCTGGACGTGATGTTGTCTTTTTGCACTACTTTTTTGTACTTTAGTGCCTGTTTAGTAGTTAACAATGTTGTGGTGATACGGATTTACGGAACCCACAGTTCGCGAGACCGACACGCACTTGGCTGGTTTATTTGGCGAATATAATATTTCTATTGTATAAAAACAGATGTACTTTTTTACATCAGTATTTTTTTTTTTTTAAGTTTTCAAGTCAGGGCTTTTAAAAAGAATTGTTTTTTTATACAATGGAAAAAACTCTATTTGCTCCCCCTCTTCAGGAAGTGCGTCGACAGCGTCCCGGTTGTTATTATGCATACTGATGCGTACCTGAAACAAAGACAAAGGAATATTGTGATAATACATTTTTACACAGTCATCACCATTTCATCATTTCAGCCGTATACAGCGTTTCCCTGCGGTCTCTTTTAGGTCGTCTGTCCATCTTGTGGGTGGCCGTCCTACGCTGCGCTTACCGGTCCCTGGTCTTCATTCGAGAACCTTTCGGCCCCATCGGCCATCTGTTCTGCGTGCTATGTGCCTTGCCTACTGCCACTTCAACTTGCTATAATCTGGTGGGCTATGTCGGTAACTTTAGTTCAGTTATATATTTTTAAAAAACACTTAGTTTTTTTCGCAAAGCGTAAATGTCGCTCAATTATGTCGCGAATTATTGTATACCACAACCTATTTATCAGATAACTATTCACAAAATCGGATCTTTCTCTCAAGTAAGTGCCTCACGCGATGAGACCACATTAAAACTTCCTAAGAGAGATGAGACTACACGGCTCAAACTGCTGCTTCACAAACTCTTTCAAACTGTTCCAGAGCTCCAGAATAAGATTAATTAATCCGCTACTGTCGCCATCTGCCCCGTGAGCCGGTAAACGCGCTCGTGTAGAGCTGGCATTAATCATGCATCGTGGTTCGCTGCGCTTTACCTGATCTCCAACGTAGTAACATGGAGTACTTAGTTTCATACCACACGTACCTAGGTTAAGTTTGTATGAGGATCCAATGCTGCGATCATTTAGGGATCACTGGAAACGACAAAAACAACTGGGCCCCGATTCTACTAAAGAAATTGTCTTTAAATTGTAATTGTTGCGATTTTAATTGTTAAATAACAGCCTCAAAATTGAGTTTTAAATTTTTTTATACTAGTTTTCAACCACCTAATTTTATAAATTAGTATAAAACAAAAACTGTCAATTTTGAGGTAGTTATTTAACAATAATGTATTGCCAAATATTTCCAAAACCCTTACCCCCCTTATTAATAAACGTGGAGTAGTCTTGGAATAGTTACGCCGTGTTTTGTCTATTTCTCTCTTTCACATTTTGAACTCGATCGAAAAAGACAAAAGACGGAGTAACGATTCCAAGGCTACTCCAAGTTTATTAATAGGGGTATAAAAGGATATGGAAATCATATGGAATAAATCGATCCACTCCGCACTTTGTTGTCATTCCCAATCAGGTTCATTATGTGATACCTACTTTAAGCTCGGTATGTGAAACACTGTTTTAAACTATCACGGTTGTTCACTAAAGTTATATGATTATTTACGGGATATTTACCATGGTTAGGTTGTGGAATGAGCTCCCGATATTTCGGCGCAGTACATGCACCATACCTAACCACGGTAAATATCCCGTAAATAATCATTTAGCTCTGTATGTGAATTTCATAATATGCATGAAATTATTGAGTACTGAGTATTGTGTGGCCAGTGGGAGAAGTGCGAATATTCGATCCGCAAAATAAGTAACGAAGTCCATACTAATATTGAATTTCAAAACTATTTTATGCTTAATTGTAGTTTGTTTAGTACTTTACAAGAAAGGTGCACCGCTAATGTCACAACAAATATAAATAGATTTTTTAAGCCCCGGATAAACACTGAATAGTAGGCTGAACAGATTTTCCTGAATTATAGCTAAGAAGAATCTGGATAAAGCCACCGTAAATAAAAAACAAAAACAAAAACAGACCGGTTTAACGAAATATTGCTAAAATAAATCAATATTAAAAATATCTAAGCGTCGCATCATGACGTAAAAAAGTTTAGGAACTAATATTCGCAATCGCAAATAAACTGTTTCTAGATTTAATCAAATAATATGATATGATATGCTATCCTGCGAATAAGCTGATGATCCTCAACTGTCGGAGCGTCAATATCGCGCAGCGGAGCGTGCATTAATCTTGCACCGAGGTTCAGAGCTCGACACCTCACCTGAGACCGACGCAGCTGAGATGTGTTCTGGATTTACAGGTACTATATTTCAAAACATTTGGTCGTGCCAGCTATCCGGTGGCGATGTCAAAGATACAGCGAAGTGAAAGAGAAAAAAAAGAAGGCTGTGAAACAGCCTGGTTTGTTAATCTCATGATCCAAGAAAACAAGGTTGGACAACTCCGGGAGTTGTCCCGCAATGACGTCACTGTCCAGTTGCCACTTTATTGTAACAAAGACAGATATTGGGAAATAAATTTGTTAATAATCTATTAAATAAAATACAAAATACATTTCAATTGTCATTTGGTTTGTACGCTCAAGCAAAGCAATTCAAGTTAAGCACGAATTTACATTAGTTATATCAAAACCACATTGATTTATTGGATTCCCACAGGTTATATACGGAGATTCGGAGTTATAATTTCACGTTACTGGTAATATAGAAAATCAGCTGCCTCATCGAGAGTCCGCCATTGTTTCGTGTATCGTCATCTCTCTTGAACTTGTTGTAAATTACTTATTATGCTCTTGCGTATGCACTTGTACGTGTATCCATGACATTGATGACGCAGTTGCGGGACACCCACATGATTTTTTTTCTCGGAGCGCTATACCTGGCGGAGTATATTATTATACCATTGTTAATCCTATTGACTAGTGCTTCGACCAAAATAAAATGAATGGATTATTTTGGCCGAAGGGTTACTGACAATCGATAGCTGAGAGAAAGCGTCTGACAGGTACAATATCATTGTAAAACTTGGAATGAAAATATTTTCTTCTTATATTTTACTGCAACATTATATTCGCTACCATCTTCAATCATTCGTTCAAAAAGCTAGTATAAGTGATTAGAATTTACTGTGTTCGTTCATCATCATCATCATTTCAGCCATATGAAGTGCACTCGACTGCTGGACATATGCCTCCCCCAACCGATCTCCAACAAGGCCGGTTGGAAGCGACCTGCATCCAGCGTTTTCTTGCGGTATCTTTTAGGTCGTCTGTCTATCTTGTGGGTGGACGTCTTACGCTGCGCTTACCGGTCCTTAATTGGTGTCCATTTGAGAACCTTTCGGCCCTACCGGCTATGTGCCCTGCCCACTGCCACTTCATCTTGCTGATCCGGTGGGCTATGTCGGTAACTTTTGTTTTCGTCGCCGGATCTCCTCATTCATTCCTCAATTGTGTTCGTTCACTTTTTTACAACTATCAAGACGCATTCTTTCATCAGCCGCACCGCTAAAAACTTCTCTAAAAAGCAATTTTGCCTTAGCATTTTATATAATACACCAAAAAAACTTTACTGCTTTTGCCCACGACGTATTCCCCAATATACTAAGGTTATTTTATTTTATTTATACAAGGGGCCTTTTGTACGGGACCCCGTAAAGATGTTTACGTCAGAAGCGTTTATCTACGTTTACTCTCGGCGTTTGTACGTACTTTCTAGCCATCTTTATGAATTTTATTGTGCTATCAAAAGAAGGGAAATGTCATACAAATGATGTTTGGATATTTTTGTTAGTTTGCTCGATTTTATTTCTTTTGGACTGTTCCGGAAGATGGAGGGATGGCGGAATGTACAAATATAGTTTTGTGCCATGATTGTATGAAGGTAACATTTCAAATACAGCTTTGCATATCGTATAGATGGAGAACAACAAATGCATGTTTTTAATATTTCTTGATTTATATTTCATAGTTACGAAATTAACTTTTCTGATTTTGATCTTTTTTGAAATTGGGTTTTGTGAATGCACAGTTATTTTATGCCGGTGGTCTGGTACTTATACAGGGTTATTAGGAAAGGGCATGGTAAGCTCAAAGGGGTTCGTTATACTCATCATTAAGAACAACTTTTACTATGGGACCAATCCTGAAATCGCGAAAAATAAATCGGCTGATCCATACAATATATTTTGTCGAGTGTCAATGACCGTTTTCTATGGAACAGCTGATATTTTTTTCGCGATTTCAGGATTGGTCCTATAGTAAAAGTTGCATTCATAATTATGAGTAGGTACAATAAACTCCTTTCGGCTTAGCATAACCTTTTATTATCATGTTTCGTATCTCGCGTGTAAATCAAAATCAACGCCTATCCTGCCTGGATTCGCGCTCCTGTTTAGTTATTTATAATTTGAAACATTTCTTTACAGAATAAGCTAAATCAACATTTTGATGATTTGATAGAGCCGAAGATAGATTCCAAACTTAATTACAGTTAATATTAGTACATAGTAAGTCAATTTATTTTAATTATTCAACACTCAAGAGCCACAAAGATGTCGAGCGTTAGACGAAGAGCTGAATTATTAAAATGAAACTCTCTAATTATATTTAGAAGGAAACTTTTTACTTAGCTAAAACAACGTCTGTAACTCCAATCGATTTAGAAGTTTAATATTCAATTAGGAAATTGTTCGAATTTTCCGGCGAAGCATCTCATTCGTCTGCTTCGGTGGGTAAAGCCCTGTTGTACACTCTCGGCGAGATATCGACCGTATAGTTCGAGCATTTGATACAAGCGCGTGTCACTGTGCATTTAAAGCTGGCTGTTCATGATCTCGATATAGACATGACGCCGATAGTTATTATTATATATCATTATCAGCCTTTCATGTTCCCACTGCTGGGAAACAGGCCTTCTATCAGAGAGAGAGAGAGAGAGAGAGAGAGAGAGAGGATGGGCCCGAATCCGCCGATCGGTTGAATTCAAATGGATAATTTAGGCCGCTACGTCAGTGGGATGAACGCAAATGGTTTTCGAGTTTGGACATTCACGGGCTGCGTAGCGTGATGCCAAATGGCGTTAGGCTGGTAGACACGGAATCCGTGGGTTGGGTTGTCATCGTGCCAAGGTTTCACCTTTGATTTGACAGTCACGAAAAAGTTTTAACTATATAGCAACCTCAGCATTTTTAAGTTGCTTGTTAATAGGTTTCTTCTAATAGACAAGCGTGCTCCGTCGGAGACCGCATCATCGCTTTACATCTGGCGAGATAGTAGACAGGGGCAAGCCTATTTTAGAACAATAAAAACATGTAATTTGGCTCGATGGACAGACTATGTGTGTGAGAGTTAACATGGCGCGAAGACTATTCGGTCTCTGGCTATTTCACCGAGAGTGTACAGCCGGGGCAAACAATCTCTGCTTCGCTTTTTGATTAATTTTCTATCATGGGAATACCTACGGCTTTAAAGGCGTTTAGGAGGTGAAACGAACCAAATTTAGTAGTATTTCATGTAAAATTGTGGAAAATGTAAAACTACCGCGAGTTTGACTCGAGCACCAAGCGTTTTTTTTAAAGGTTTTGTTTTAGCTCTTTAGGGTGCACTTGACTCGCACTTGGTCGGTGTTTTATTATTTGTTGTTTTATTTAAGTGACGCCAACGTTTGACGCTTTACGTATTAGCGTTTTTCCATATTTTTGGCTATGTGTATTTTTGTCCGTACAAAAAATACGTTTATTGTATGGTGCGGTTCACATAATATATATCATTGGTTGTATGGGACTTTATGTTTTACCTATTCTATTCTATTCTATTCTATTCCTTTTTTTAGGGTTCCGTAGTCCTACAAGGAACTCATTTCTTTGTGTTCGTCCGCCAGTCTGTTGATTGTATTATTATTTCTTAGTTACTTAATCTACCGCAAAATTATATATTCTGCCTAATAATATTCAAAAGATACAGCCGTTAAAAGGTAGGACAGGCAGACAGCGTGGACTTAGTAATAAGGAAAGAGAGTAGACTAAGAGTGGAAGTAACAAAATTAAAATATATAAATGTTATAATCTGTGATCCACTCTGGATCCGATCCACATTCGGGGAACAACGTGTGCAAATATCGAGAACATTTTCAAAGTCCATACATAAGTAATACCGCTAAGCCCAACTCCGGGGCTCCGGTCCAAGTTTTCTGTTTGCGATACCGATGTTTGCCTTTCACTGAGACGCTCCTGCTTCCTACTTCGTTAATTCAAAATGGAATGTATGAGTTGAGACGAATTTCATGTGGGACAAAAGGATTTGTTATTGAAAGCTTTGTATGTACTTATGCTCCCCGTTTTCTTATTTACAAATGCGATTGCTGTCGTTCTCTGGAGCGCTGTGGATCAGTCGACTGGAGATCAGACTGCTAACGATAGTATCTTCAGAACAGACAAACAAGTGAGATATGGTAAGATGGCGGGCAGGGTACGAACGCATCTGGCCTAAATTAGGCTTGATGCTTTTAGTCGAACTCATCTTGCAGAGAACCTTGCCGCCTTTTTTTGCATGTGATCTCCGGTCATAGTAAGCAAAGCTTATGATATGGCTGCTAGAGACTGATATACATATTTTTAAATACATAGTTAAATAGATTAACACCCAGATATAGAACAAACACAAATGTTCATCGCATAAATGTTTGTCCTAGGTAGGAATCGAACCCACGCCCCCAAGCGCAGAAGGCAGATTCACTACCAACTGGGCCAACGGGGTTTCGATATTAGTTAGTTTCTTGGTATGCGTGGAAAATGAGTACTTACCTCAGTGTGCCCTAGCAGTTTAGTGTAAATAGTGGGTGAAACACGGTGATACATTGTACAAGGGCATATATCTCTTGTTTATCTGATCTGAGATAATATCCCTACTTAGTTTGTAACCCACGTTTTAAAGTAAAACTAGGAAATTTAAATTTCATTGCGCATCCGAATTTTCTAAATATTTAATTACCTTATTACCTCATCATCATCAGCCTATCATGTTCCCATTATTGGGACATAGGCCTTCTCTCAGAGAGAGAGAGAGAAAGAGAGAGAGAGAGGATGGGCTCTAATCCACCATACTGGCCTAGTGCATGTTGGTGAATGTTATACGTCTTTTAACTTATTATATTCTTGGACTTCGTGGTTTCCTCACAATGTTTCCCTTCACCGTTGTTGAGCGATGGCATCGAATCGAAACTACACATAATTTATTTAAATACTAAAAAGTCATTGGTGCAGGGCCAAGGATCGAACCGGGTGCCGACAGATTGTAAAGCGCACATGCTACCGCCCGGCCACCATCGCTCCACCTTATTACCTGCATACGTCAAATGCATCGAATTTTCCCAAAGCGAAAGAATAACACAAATATCCGAACAGATATTGAGGAATGAAATGTAAACACCCGCCCGCATGGATATCCGAACGAGATACAAACAACGGTGCCTCGACTACTTTGACTAGCAACGAGGTACCTATTTGCGAGTAAGATATCTGTTTTATTGATTATTTATTCCAAGATATGTGTACCTGGGAATACATGGAACTAGAAATAGTGATTTGACTTTATATGAACACGAATAATGTATAGAAAGTTTATGTATACATTTATTATTATTTATTTAGCCATGCCTTCAGATTGTAAAGCGCACATATGCTACCGCTCAGTCACCATCGTCACTACATATATTTATCATCATCATCATCATTTCAGCTATAGGACGTCCACTGCTGGACATAGGCTTCTCTCATCGATCTCATATATTATTAATTCATAATCCACAAAGGATAAACCGACAATTCAGATACGTCGCACTATTGTGGAGAGACTCTATCTTCTTAAGGGCTCTTCTTCAATAGGTAGGTACATCTAAACAAAAAAAAATGTTCTACGACTTATAAAAATTTAATAATTTTATATATTTTATGATTCATATATTTTGTCGGGATTGAATGATTTTTCCCCCCGAATTTCGAAATCGTAGAACATTTTTTCCAGATATTAACTTGTAAGTGAATATACTGTAATTTATATAATATAATAAATTACTGGCTCAACGCATAAGCATTGCTATTCAACATGGTAATGCCGCCAGCATACTGGGTACGCTGCCAACTGGTAGTGGGCTTGAGCATTTGGATTGTCTTTAGACCTGCAACGGTATATGGGCAGTCTAACTGTATTTGTAGTGTTAGTTTTAGCTTGTATTTTGTTTAGTTAATAAAGGCACTTGCCCAGTAAAAAAACTTGTTAATTTTTAGTAGGTATTTAGATTAATTTGCTCCTTTCGAAGACGTAGATATTGTTTATCTTTGCGCAAAATACTAAGTTATCGCTCTCGATCTAGTTTCCCCGCGGAGTTGCATCAGAAGCGAGCCGCGCCAGGGGAAATACCCTGTATGCAGCCGTACAAGTAATTTAGATGAACAGGGGGTGTATCAGTATGTATGAGGTTAATTTACATGAATTATTCCCTGTAGTATCATTGAAATCCAGGGTAATATTGGCACTGGCACAGTATTTATGTGACAAGCGTTGGATTTTGATGCTTTGGTATATATACGACATCTGATGTTTGATTTAATGAGATTTTGATTTAAGAGGCCTATTACAAAATGAACCGTTTAATTTTAAGTGTTTGTATTTAAGGGCATAATTAAATAAAGCTGTAATTTTCAATATAAATATAAGTAAACCAAAATGTTTATTTTATGACAGTAATTCAACGAAATCCATTCTCATACTTTCCCTCCTAAAATTTACGAAAAACTACTTTTGTAAATTGGAGGTAAAAATGGATATGTTAAGTTTTACCAAAATCTGAAGCCGCTACATACTATAAAAATACAGATCTATTTAATACAGCAACTGAATTTTCTACAGATCTTATTAGTTCAAAGATTTTTTTTACCAAAAATTAAGTATTCGATGCTTTTTTCGTCAAAAAATGTGATAGAACCCTTAAATTTAGAGAATTGCTTTAAGTATTTAAGTACTAGAACAAAGTTTCGTACGTGCTTCTATTAGGGTTATGTATCCAAAAAATGTAAACGGGACCCTATTACTAAGGCTACGCTGTCTGTCTGTCTTTCGAACCGTAAGAGATAGCCAGTTGAAATGTTCACAGAATATGTAATGTTGCGGCGGATTAACTAACTGATAATAATGAAGTCAAAGAGTAAAAACAAAGGGAGGTCCCCATATAACAAACATATCTTTTTAACGTAATTTTATATGTGTTCTAATGTAAAAACTAAAAACGGTAACACGTACAAGCTTCAAACTTGCCATGATTATAGTAAACACTCTAAAGTATAACAACAAATTATAAATAATGGCCAAGTGCGAGTCGGTGACAATTTTCTGTTCACCACCAAGGTCGGGCGCGGTCGGTACTTGGACGGGTGGGCGCCTGGGCGCGATGTTGTCGAGGCGCGACTTGCACTTGGCCAGTTTATTATTTACCATAGGTATTGCATAAGTTTCCACAGGTGCACGCGCAAACTCACCCACACGCATTCTATATTTATAAGGTGTCCGCTTTTACGCCAGAATATGGCACTTTATGGCAAAGGAAGGGATATAAACCAATTTTGTGACGTGTTTATTTCCTGATGCTACTTATGACACTATGAAAGTTTTATTCGTTTTTATTTGGGTCGCATGTGTCATGGGAAAAGAGACGTGTTAAGTCAACAAAGTAGTATTGGTTTCCGGTCACTGCTGCGTTTGATTTTCTGGAGACATGTCTACAATAAATCGGCCAAGTGCGAGTCGCGCGCTCAGGGTTCCGTACCACCACAAAATTTATTAACGAAATTAGGTTGGTACCAGTTATAACTTGGTAATGAACAGACATTTTTCACCGACTCGCACTTGGCCATTATTTATTTGTTATTTGTTGTTATACTTTAGAGTGTGTATTATAATTATGCTAAGTTTGAAGCTTGTAAGTATTACCGTTTTTACATTAGGGCTAATACAAAAATAAGTTTAAAAGAAATACGTTTCTTCCATTTCGTATTTTTTTTTTAACTTTTTTATTTCCTAGTTAACCCGCCGCAACATTACATGTTCTTTGAAAATTTCAACTGGCTACCTATTACGGTTCGAAAGATACAGCCGTTTAAAGGTAGGACAGACAGACAGGCAGACATCGTAGGCTTAGTAATGGGGTCCCGTTTTTAACCTTTGGGTGCGGAACCCTAACTTGTATAAACTTGTGTTTATATAACCTGCTTTATTTTTGAAACAATCGGTGTGGTATCTCTAGTATAAGAATTAATTTATTTTGAAGTTGGAATATTAAATAAGCAACTAATCTCTTAGACTAAAAGCAGCTAGCTTCTCAACTTCTCGTTTTCAATTAAGTATTCCCCTACCTGAACAAAATTGAAAAAACCCTAAGACAAAAGGTCGACAGGGAAATAAAAGGAGTATATGCTAATTCTGCAAAGAAAATTCTTTTCGATTTGTATTTACAAAGAATATGGAAAATCAGTTTTTGCATTTTCTTACAGCTCAAAGACAAAGAAGTATCTCCTGTTTTGATTCATTCATGAGATGTTGATACTGATAAGGCATCTCGATATAAAGAAAGCAGATCAATGGCTCTAATAAATGCAAGATAAGCAGAACCGTAGTGGAAATATTTCTTATTCATAATACAAGCACGAGCTACTTTATCAGAAGGAGTTGAGAATATTGTCGAGTGAAAATCATGAAAGAGTAGTCCTATTCTAATCAAGTAGTCTATTCGCTCACACTCCGGTGATTTTATTTAGTACATTTCTAGCTTTTGTTAATCTTGTTTTAGTGGTATATGATATTTGAACTTTGAATCAGTTCATGTCAAGAGAAGTTGCTAGTCTATCGGTCTTTTATCGAATACATTTCGGAGGGTGTGCATCTGATCTTCACGATCTAATTCCCTCCTGCCCATTTTTCTATCGGACTGCCAGAGCGGGCACAAAAAATCGACACAATCGTCGAATTCCGAAAACCTGAACGAAGCGCTTTGATTCCACTTTTATTGTGCTAGTCTGTGGAATGCGCTGCCTGAATGGGTGTTCCCCGATAGTTACAATCTGGGTGTCTTCAAATCACGAGTGAATCGGTTTCTTCTAGGCAAGCGTGCTCCACCGTAGACCGCATCTTCGCTTAACATCAGGCGAGTTGGCGGTCAAGCGCAAGCCTATTATTAATAAAATAAAATAAAATAAAACAATTCTGTAAATTTTCTATTGGATTAATTTCGGAGAATGTGCATCGGAGCTACATGACCTTATCCTACCATCCTCTTTCTACTATAGGACAAGTAGGAAATCGGCCCACTACCTACATACATTGTGGATTTTTCTTGAATACATACCAAATTTTCTAATCCGTAAGGCCAAGGATTTGAACTACCTGCCGACTTCCTTGTTTCCTGAGAGATATACTCGTAATCTGGGCCTTTTCTTGAGTGGAGACCATGAACCGGAAGACGCAGTGTAGGTAGGCCTCCCACTAGATGGACCGACGACATATTGAGTCACTGGCATCCAGTGGATGCAAAAGGCAGGCTATCGTTTAGTGTGGAGGTTAAAGGGGGAGGCCTTGTCTTCTGGCTGATGATGATGATGAAGTATCGTACTTCCCCACTTTGAAGACAATATAATTATGACGCACTGTGGAACGAAATACCTAGTTCCCCAGTCTATGATAACCCTGTGCTCTTTTCACCCTGTAAGTACATAAACAAAAATCCCCAATGACTCAAGTTCATGAGAACATTTTTGTTTACAGTATGACTTCATTTGCAAATAATAGTTTCAATGAGAAAATGGCATGATCTTTTCTCCGAAGACGATTATTCTCCGCGATTACCGCCTTGTTTTTCGAATATGTGTCAATAACTAAGTAGGTATTTTTATCAGTGTCGCATTGACATGAGGGCGATAAACGCTGGTGCTCACTGGTAGAGGTTATCAATCACCAGGCGCCGTCGTGGGGCATACATACGCCACCCAGCGTCGACTGAGCGTTCTTTACGCAAATCTGATATGGCGGTCCATTCAGCCGTTAAGAGACGGCTTGAGACTAGCTCGGATAACGATATCTTACGGCAAGAGCAACGAATTAAGTGCCTATTAGTAACTAAGTAATTAGTGATGCAACTAACCGCTATAAATAGACATGCATTGCGATTCGAGCGCTCGCTGTTGGCACTACCGTCGAAACAACACGACCTATGAAAAAAGTGCTCAACTAATAAGAAGATAATCTAGCTATCTATCTATATATTATATTTGATAGCCCGTTGGTCCAGTTGGTAGTGAACCTGCCTTCTGAGCTTGAGGGCGTGGCTTCGATTCCCACCTAGGACAAACATTCATGTGATGAACATTTGTATTTGTTCTATATCTGGTTGTTTATATCTATATATTTATTTATTTATTTATTTAATACTTTATTGCACACTTACAAATTAAGTAGATATGTACAATTGGAGGACTTAATGCTAAGCATTTTCTACCAGTCATCCACCAGGTTGGAACAAATGGTAGGTAGGCGTGCATCAAAAACACCTTATAAAAGACAAACAGAAATAAATAGAAATACCAAAGTTTTACAAGATAATATACAAAACATATATAACTATGTATTTAAAACTATATATGTATTTTTATCAGTCTCTGGCAGCCATATCACAAGCTTTGCTTAGTTTGGGGTCAGATGACCGTGTGTGAAAAAATGACCCGAATATTTATTTATTTATTTATGTATATAAAAATGAATCCTTTTTTACCTTGGTCACGCCATTACTTGAGAACTACTTGACCGAACGTTTTCTTATACTTTGTAGAAGGTTCTTACGGAAAGAAAAATTAAGAAAATTGAACTGAAAATTTGAAAATTTCAGAATTCTGGAAAAACTATGATTTTAACTTCGTGCGTTTGACAGTTCTAAGACAGGACAACGTCTGTCGGGTCAGCTAGTAAAATAATAAAAATTAATAGAAGATTGTAAAACAAATGTATAAAACAAGCTATTATAGCTGAGACGTTTATCAGCCGGAGCCGAAGGCGAAAGCGAATATTAATCGAGGATAAAATGGGTTTAATTATACCTAAAAATTTTACAATGTTCTTTTTTTATTTGACAAATTTTGTCTGGGTCTTAAATAATACCGTGATCTATTTTATCTGATAGGGTATTATTGAAGACAAATGCAAATTTCCTGTATGAAATATAATACAAATTGAACGATTTTTTTTTTTTTTTTTTGTTAACCTATACTGTCCCACTCCTGGGCAAAGGTCTCCCCCAATTCTTTCCAGACAGTGCGATCACCCGCCAGACTTAACCACTGTATCTGGAACGTGTCGAGGTCATCGCGCCAGCGTTTTCTAGGCCTGCCTTGGCTCCTTCGTCCGTTTTCAGGCACCCACTGTGTGATCCTCTGGGCCCATCTATCAGGGTGCATCCTGGCCACGTGTCCCGCCCAACCCCACTTTAATTTGGCAGCTTTGATACCAACATCAGCGATTCCCGTAATTGAGCGCAGCGTCGTGTTTCGGACTCGGTCTGTCCTTTTGATTCTTAGGACGCTGCGCTCCATCGCTCTTTGGCAAACCCCAAGTTTGAACCTCTGAGAATCGGTCAATGACCAAGTCTGTGCACCGTAAGTTAGGACGGGCAGGACGCACATGTCGATGAGTGTACGCTTTAATGACAAAGGAAGGTCGACCTTCAGAACGATTTTAAAAAGAAAAAATTTTTGAGCACTGTTGCATAAAAAGCAGACCTTTATGCACATAAAAAGCAGTTTATAGTTACTTACTCGAACATAAACAAGAATATTACGAACATGAGAAGTGATTTTTTTTTTTGATGTCACAATATTTATTTATTTATTTTATTTTTTATTTTTATTTTTTATATGTATAAACATTGTATATATAAACATGTATTATTCAGCTAAATCATTAGAGTTTACTCATTAGTCTTCTTTTCCATTCAGAGCAGCCCAATCTCAAGCAACTTGTCCACTTAATCTCACGGATAACACACATCTCTCCCAAGATTGAGATAAAATGATGTAACTAACTCCCGAAACTTTCTCAGCCGTACGTAACTTTCGCAAACTAACGTATTTTTTCACGAAATTACGCCAATAGCGTACGCATCTGTAACCGCGGTAGAGTTATGGAGAATAACTCCGCCAAAACACATTGGCCTGGCAATCGGTATTGGGTTTCACCCGTTTTTTTACTGTCGTAATGCCTTGGAGTGTTGCCAGGATTGGCAGGGCGGGTATAGTCTGTGGTCCCGGATTACATGTAAGCCGGCTAAGTGAGGTATGATAGTGTGTGATATAGTGACTTAGTTATGTTATGATAGCAATATTGGACATGGCTGTTGATCAAAGTTTGATCTAATATTTGCTTAGGTTGTGCCCTTTGGTATATTACATCCATGCATTATATCGAAAAATTACGAATTTTGACACAAGATCACGAAGAAATTTATTTATTTATATTTATTTCTAAAAAATGATACAGTAATTAAGAATAGCCAATATAATTTACCTACTATTTATACATGTGTAGATAGATTTAACTGTGGGCCCCAAACTAGGCAAAGCCTGTGCTATGGAGCCCATTGTTTTATTTTTGATTTAATAAATAAATATTCGGGACATTTTTCATTCTTCTTTCATTTCTCATCCACATCTAAGAAATGTATGAAAGAGCTCATATTTATGTATTATATCTGATGGTTGGTTTCGTTGTAATATTTTTTTCATTATGATGAGTAAAATCCTAGTTGAGTATATCCTTTCGGTTTAGTACCTACCACTGTGTACGGTGTCGGGGTGTGTCGGCGACAGTGTACAGCCGACTTTATAGTAACACACCAATTAGCATTTCAATGAAACGCCTACTCGTTTTACCTACTGAGCCGCCTACACATGCATAGAAGCTAATTAGAAACTTTTGAACTGCCCGCGGAATTGTAGTCCGATGTAGTAAACAACCGCGAAAGAGACTTTCTTCAGACTAAACAGTTGTTTTAGGAACTATCGCTCTATAATTACTGGAATGAAATTCCTTACTAGACAAATGCAATAAAATTTAAAATTATTGTTTAAATAAGAATTTATCTAAATACCTTACTTAAATAATTCCGCTATAATATATTGGATCATGTTGCAATGAAAGTTTAAACGAATATAGTAGAGTCAGGCTAATGAAAGTTGAACTAAAAACGCCCGCCTTATTAAAAAAAAACCGCATTGCAACCCCAAAATTATTATGAAATGCAAACACTACTGTGTTCTGACTGTGTTACAATAAAAATTAATAACTTACAAGTATCAAGTGAGATGATTCCAGGCATTTCATACAAATTTTTATAGTTTCGTTGCTGATATTTTTAAATTTGCCGCGTTTTTTCAGCCTCTACTTTCATTAGCCAGACTACTTACGAAAGTGGTATGTTTTCTACGAAAGTCGCAATTACCGGTTTATAATTTTAGAAAATTGCGCCTGCCTGGAACTTGTTAGCAAATTCACTGCAGTGAAAATAACACAATACTAGATAGAAGATAAGTAGAAAGTACTTAGCATCAAAATGTATCAGATAATTAGATATAACATGCAAAACAAAACGAAGCAAAATAGACAAATAAACGATGGATTCTGGATGAATCGATTCGTTTTCTACTGATTGTTATTGAAGTACATTGGTGCGCGGTAGTGTTGATGAAATTCAAACAGTACAAAAGACGGCAAATATAAACATAGTTTTTCGTCACTGTGAACAGTGAAGTTTTAAACTTGCCACATGGCCAACTTGTGACCACGGCTAGAACGTCAAGCTAAAGGTACCTAATTTTACTTAAATAAAATAATGAGCGATAAGTCCCGATAAACATTAATAACAAAACAAACAATAATAGTTAATTCGTTCAATAACAATAATAGTTAATTCGTGAGTAATCCATATTAGCACCCCTCATACGTTACCTTGGGTAGGTGGTTTACGTTACTAATTGAAATAAATAATTAGGCCCAAATAGGGCAAATAGCCCACCGGATTAGTAAGTTGAAATGGCAGTGGGCAGGGCACATATCACGCAGAACAGGTGGTCGATGGGGCCGAAAGGTTCTGGAATGGAGACCACGGACCGGTAAGCGCAGCGTAAGACGTCCACCCACAAGATGGACAGACGACCTAAAAGAGACCGCAGGGAAACGCTGGATGCCGGCCGCTTCCAACCTGCCCTTTTGGAGATCGATCGGGGAGGCTACGGCTGAAATGATGATGATGAGGGCAAATAGGGTAGTCATTACCTTCTTTCTAGACAGCTGGATAAAAAGTCTATCTAAAATTCTGGTTAAAACACGAAACCACTTCGCAAAAGCTTAAAAAGCACTTTTCAAATGAGTCGTATTTCGAAGAAATACTATCGCTAAGTCCATTATGTCGTTCCACGAACAGAAATAACAAAGTGCTGAGAGATTTGAGAGCTCCCAATAGTGTAAAGGAGTTTAATATTCATAAGGCAAATAAATCTAAAGGGAACCTTGGAGCTCAGCTGCTTTGCGTACAACTTACAAGGAAGTTTAGTGTTGTTCTCCTGTCTCCGGACAAATAGGGAAGAGTGGGGAAATAAGTGCCTACCTATTAACGTGGCAATTCAATGCACAATTTACACGCATTTTTGACTTAGCAAAATTTTAAACTTTAACAAAAAAGTATACTTTTGCCGGGTCAAAAATGTGTGAAAATTTTAGTTAAGGTAATTCAAATATATCTTCAGCTATAATCTTCAAGGTGCCGTTCTAACCACCGTCGTGATAAGTAATGCCACTTTCTTTTGAATGATTTTTGTCAAGCCCTAAATCTAAATGAATTAGGAAACAGATTGAATCACGCGTTACAAAGACCTAAGTAAATCAACGCGCCTCTAAAGTATGCGAACCTACCAATCAATTGCATGTTGGCTGATTTCGCGTTTACAAAAATACTAGCTGTTGCTCGCGACTTTGTACGCGTAGACTTTCATATAAACTTTCAGTCCACATTTGCCCCCCTTATTCGGCCCTTTTGCAAAATCCTTTATTAGCGGACCCCTACACCCCATAAGGAATCTACCTGCCAAATTTCAGCTTCATAGGTCAAGTAGTTTTCGAGATTTCGTGATGAGTGAGTAAGTGAGTGAGAGAGTAGATGAATTAAAATTTTATATATATAAATATATCAAATGAATAATTGCTTTTTGCTTGTTTTGCTAGAAAAGCAGAATTTAATTTCGAAAGAATCGATTCAAATCGTACCAAACAATTTTATAAAAATCCTTCAGACGGCATTTATATGTTAAATTCCGGCAGAACTTTAAACATTTCTCCAAAAATGTGAATATAACAACTCTAAAATATTCTACACAAGTACGTCTGTTTGTTTAATACATTACTTACTTAAATTATGCATGTGCGAGTACGAACGTTTG
Organism: Agriopis aurantiaria; assembly: GCA_914767915.1. Taxonomy (NCBI): domain Eukaryota; kingdom Metazoa; phylum Arthropoda; class Insecta; order Lepidoptera; family Geometridae; genus Agriopis; species Agriopis aurantiaria. The sequence goes on along the minus strand of OU611983.1, from coordinate 880,410 downwards.
ATCTTCGCCTGGTTTGGATGGTCTATGTTAATTCTAAGCGCTCTAAAGAGGTTTTCTATTACGAATGTAAGTGTAATACACATTTATGAACAAAGTAATTCAATTAAGGTAGGTTCAACTTCAAGAAATAGGTCAATCGGCGAATCCAACTCGGCTGGGCAGCGTTCGGTAAACTACGCAACGTCTTCTCGTCCAAAATACCTCAGTGCCTTAAGACGAAAGCCTTCGACCATTGTGTGTTACCAGTGATGACATACGGCACTGAAACGTGGTCTCTCGCTATAGGCCTCATAAGCAAGCTCAAAGTCGCACAACAGCCTATGGAGAGGGCTATGCTCGGGGTTTCTCTACGAGATCGAATCAGAAATGAGGAGATCCGTAGACGAACGAAAGTCACCGACATTACCCACCGGATCAGCAAGTTGAAGAGGGAGTGAGCAGGGCACATATTACGCAGAACAGATGGCCGTTTGGGGCGAATGATTCTGGAATGGAAACCACGGACCACGCGGTAAACGCAGCGTAGGTAGTCCACCCGCAAGATGGACAGACGACCTAAAAGAGACCGAAGGGTAACGCTGAATACAGGCCGCTTCCAACCGGCCCTTTTGGAGATCGATGGGGGAGGCCAATGTCCAGCAGTGGACGTCCTATGGCTGAAATGATGAAGTAAGCAAGCAAGAAAACCCGGGTATGTTCTAAAACTGCGGCCAGAACCATCGGAGGATGCGCAGCAGCGTCCTCTAATAAGTGAACGTACACGGCTTAGCCAAGACAACTTTTTGAAATTTGAATTTCCCGCCTTATGTGTTGTGAATTGAACTCTGTAATGTATATTGTAGGGTCGCCATAAATCTAGAGTAGCATTCTGCGAATCCTCTTAAAACCCGAATTAGAATAACAGACCGCTACACGGCGATCTATACAACAGTGAGCGATAAATCTAGTCCGGCTCCGTCCGCAACAAATTTATCAGGAAATTAACCTTCGGCATACAAGGTGGTTTAACCCCACCACTCTTGAAATGCGCGATTTTTTACCGCGATAAGTGTCAACGTTGAATCAGCACTACAGAACCCCGATTCTACTAAACAAATTGTTTTTAAATTGTAATTGTTTCAATTTTAATTATTAAATAATTGCCTCAAAATTGGCAGTTTAAAAAAAATATGTACTAGAAAAATACCACCACCTATTATTATAACATAGTATAATTTTTTATATTAAAAACTGTCAATTTTGAGGCAACTATTTAATAATTAAAATTGAAACAATCACAATTTAAAAACATTTTTTTTAGTAGAATCGGGGCCCAGGTGCCGCGCTAGATCGTGCACGTGCGCAAAGTTGTTACGGGAATTTTTAACCCCACGTTGTATGACACGTCGTAAGGGTCATTGTTGTATATAAACCGCTCTTCAGACCATCTGTCTCATTAACTAACTATCGGCAAAATAGCTTTATCGTTCGTGCGTGTGGAACCTATAATAGGTTACGTAAATATAGGGGTCGATTTTGAAGGCACCATTTAAAATTAGAAAGCTAACTAAAATTTCTAACTATAAGTTTAACTTCTAACAATTGGTATTCTAGAGGCACCCATAAACTAAAATATTGACCGGAATTTGAGTTACTTTTGTTCATTTATTTTGAATTAACAGATGAAAAAACATCATTAAAAAACCGGTAATTCCTTCCGATTTCGTTCCCATTTCATGATTACCTGTGGTGTCACTCATTAGGCAAATAGCAAGTGTTGCAAGCTTTTTACCTAAAATGCTTATTGATATTATTCTTAGTAAACATTTTACTTCATAAATTTTTATATTATTAGTTGTATCCGACGGTTGTATCAATCGGCGAATCCAACTCGGCTGGGCAGCGTTCGGTAAACTACGCAACGTCTTCTCATCCAAAATACCTCAGTGCCTTAAGACGAAAGTCTTCGACCAGTGTGTGTTACCAGTGATGACATATGGCACTGAAACGTGGTCTCTCACTATGGGCCTCATAAGCAAGCTCAAAGTCGCACAACGAGCTATGGAGAGGGCTATGCTGGGGGTTTCTCTACGAGATCGAATCCGAAATGAGGAGATCTGTAGACGAACGAAAGTCACCGACATAGCCCACCGGATTAGTAAGTTGAAATGGCAGTGGGCAGGGCACATATCACGCAGAACAGATGGCCGATGGGGCCGAAAGGTTCTGGAATGGAGACCACGGACTGGTAAGCGCAGCGTAGGACGTCCACCCACAAGATGGACAGACGACCTAAAAGAGACCGCAGGGAAACGCTGGATGCAGGCCGCTTCCAACCGGCCCTTTTGGAGATCGATGGGGGAGGCCTGTGTCCAGCAGTGGACGTCCTACGGCTGAAATGATGATGATGATGATGATGATCCGACTGGTGCTACAGCTATTTTGCAGGTTAATTTTTAAGAGAAACATGTTAATAGTTCGCATACAGTTCAATTGTTACAAAACATCACTAAAGTACAAGAAAGTTTTCGTTACCATAGTAAATGTATTTATTAAAGTTCAAAGGGACACTTTTGCCACGGAAAACAAACACAGGTAAGGAAAGTTAGACATTTGTTTGCGAATTATAACACATTCTTGGGAAAAATAAAGGCTCGATTTCAGATTTCATAGCTATGGCAATTCATTATATGTAGCCGGCTCATGGAGTTTTGGCGCCAACGTGAAAAAAAACGTCTCCTGATTGTATTATTTTCCTAAACTTGTGTTATTTCGAGTGTTATCGTTTAATAATAGTAAATTACTGTTTAATAAGTTTTATCGACCGTTTTCAAGTGTAGTCAAACGATTTATTGACCTGAAACATGTATTTTCGGATGTTTACCAAATTCCACAGAAGCCTCTTATAAAGTCTCCACCATTTTATCAGGGAATAACTTGGACTTGACCGCAACTTACTTTGCTCGACTCTCCCTGTGAGAGTCGCTTCACATTATTAATTAATACCATGTAAACCTCAATAGTATTCTGACTGAAGGACTCTGTATCCATAATCACAAAAAGAAATAAAAATTTGCCGGATGACGTCCATTTGGTAAAAACATTTAATTTTTTGGTTATTTCAATTTCTCTCCGTGTCCACAAATAAAAAGATGAACAAACCTCTTATTGGTCAGTGGATCAACAGAATTCACAGAAAAACAGAATCAAGTCAACGATAACCGAAAAAACAACGACCACTCTGGCTGGACAGTCGAAAATACACAATCTAGAACGAAGTTGGATTAAAATGCTACGGCTCTTGACCTATTCATCACAGGCATAGAGCTGCCATCAATTGTATCTACAGCGGGAAGTATGCTGACGCAGCGTCATGGTTTTACCACTACAACATCACTAAACATCAGGTAAAACGGCCGTAGCTAGAATATATGCTGGATAGGCAGTGTATCGCGGTTTTACTCACTATGATAAAGCATTAAGTCGTTCTGGTCAACGGCCGTAGCTAGAATATATACTGGACAGGCAGTGTCCGTGATTTTAGTCACTATCCTACAGTTTTGTGAGTAGAAACCAAACAGACGCATTTACAAACTCGCTTTTGTAATATTATTGAATGTGAAAAGCAAATGTAGTTTTTAACGGGTCACTTTAAAAATTTCGCAGCGCAATACACTTCCACTTGTTTAAAATGTCAGCAAGGTCTAACAAATTCAAAGCGAATCAATTGAAAATGAAAAGATAATCCATTATCGACTTCTGTTTTTCTATTCGATCTTGTCAAGTATTAAATTAGATTATTTGGTTTCAGAACGATGAATGGATCCATGCACTCAATGACATAGTACGGAGAGCCTTTGTGTCAGCAAACGTTCCCTCCGGGCTCTGCAGGCCGGACGGGCTGACTCTCGTGCCTTGGAAGAACGGGAAGTGCCTGATATGGGGTGCTACTTGCGTCAGCACTGTCGCAGCTGGCCACCTGAGTCGCTCCGTCCACTCACCGTCAGCAGGGCGGAATATGCCGCTGATAAGAAAAGGGAAAAGTACACAGCGTTGGAGCCGCGTTACAATTTCGAGCCCGTTGAGCAAGAAGCTCATTTCGGAGATAGGGCACAGGCTCAAGATAAAGTGTGGTGACTCCCGCTCTGGCTCGTTCCTGGTGCAAAGGTTGGCCATTGCCATCCAACATGGTAATGCAGCGAGTGTTTTGGGTACCTTTGCGCCGGGAACGGTTAGGGGTGGGTTATTTGAATAGATATTAGTGAATAACAAATATTTTGGATTTATTTGACATACGTATTTAAATGTAAATGAAATAAACAATTTTTTATTATTTATGTAGTATTTATTTCAAGTTTTGAAACACTTTTACAGTTTTCCTATTAAATATTATTAAATCCACTTATCAATGGCATCTTTCAATTATATAAATATTGTAGTCTATGTATTTTGCATTCTGAACCTTGCTAGAATCTACCCAAATCATTATAACTCTGAAGTCACAGCAGATTGATGGACAGCGGACCTACTACTCGGTAGAGTAGTATTAGGATATTCCTTGCAGTACTATTTCATGGGGGTGATGGATTGACACACATTCGTGCAATGCTGAGATTGTGTAGCTTTAAGCAGCACCTGGAAGTAAAAACAATTTTAAGGTTTTTTATTAAGTACTCTGTCCACACCACATTAAGTTGTGAGTGTGACTTGTAACAGTGTAGTGTAGGTCGGTCACAAGGAATGGAACAGTCATATGGGCATTATTTCTTTCTTTTCGCATGTGCCAATTGGTACTTCGACCAAAATAAAATTGATGGACGGGCCCAGAAGAAGCGCATTTTTGAAGATTACAAAATGAGCGCCAGCGCTCACTTCGTTTCAGTCACTCTCTAGCCGTAGGAAGTGTATAACGAAACATCTGACAAAATTATGCCTTCGTGTGCTTTCCCGAAGTGTAAATACACAACAAAAAACCGCTACCTATCTATTTTTTGTAACAAATGTACTGTACTTACATGGTTATAATTAAGTGTTGAAGTAAATGTATGTCTGACGGTTTTGAGTCGTTTTTACTGAGCAAGTTCAATGGTTATAGCCCGTCCATTCATTTTATTTTGGTCGAAGAATTGGTAACCGTTCTGTAATGTTATAGAGCGAGATCTTTACTCATCACCATTGAATTATTATGAATCAAATAAGTATGGGTTCTCTTTCGGTTACTTTTTTTGATCCTACTATAATGCCCTTTGGTAAGGTAGTAGTGTGCATTATTAGTTTGGATATATAAGTACTAACAGACATGTGTATTTTGATGACAACCAACGGAAAGGGGAAAAAGTAAATTTTCTTTTTCCCATTGGTTGGACGGCGGTCTGTCAGCCAAGTCCGTCACGTCTGTTAGCTACTTAAGACATTTGCACAGACGGAGACCAGGACAGTGGGCAGGAGACATGCTATCTAGTCTCCGCTCTGCTTCAATGGATCATAACGGAGACAGGGAATTAATTGTATGGCAAGCAGATTAGCGCAGCTGAAAGGAGCGAAGTATAAAGTTATGCTATTGGATCATGCTCCCGCTCCGCTCGTCTCTGCTACACGACTACACGTATCTGTTTGTCTCCACTACTGAAGTCTACTCATCTCAGCTCCTCTCATCCCTGCTTCAATAGAAACACCCTTTACTCTGTCTACGTACCTATTCAACAATTTATCACAACATAACTAGACCATTGAACCAATCTTGATTAAATTTAACAGTAAGTGATGTGCTCTATGCGAACCGACAAAAGACATTTTTTATTATAGGAAAATAGAAAACCGCCGGGCGCCGCGAATCTTACGTATTGGTAGGTGCTGACCTTGGTGTGTTCTCCTTAGCTCCAACTCTATGTTATGCAGTTTTCTTACAGCACTGGAATGAATAAACGCATCTTCGAGATGCATAATAATAATTCCTTCAGGGTCCATCACGCATCTAGATCTTGTAATATGTATTGTCTTGTATTGTTTTCAACCATAAAGCAGATAAGTATAATCTACTTTTCTATTACTGGTGCCACTTGTTAGTCGCAAAAAGTAGATCATGTTTGATCCACATTTGATCACATTTCCCGTCGAACCAATACGATTTTAAGTCTTTGATATGTTTATCTGTATGTTGATCATTAGGACACGTTTGTTTTTTTGAGCAAAAAACACAAATAATGAGTTTAAACTCACTTTGAAATTCAAGTTATTTTAAAGAGGACCTCAAATGGTCCTTGTTAAAAAACTAACCTATAAGCTAAAATGTCAGCTGTTTTGGCAACTAAAACGATTTAAAATCATTTAAAATGTGCCTTCAGAATAGCAAAACTGCATTTAAACGTGAATTGAGTAGTTTACGGCACATTACGTTCATTCGATTTAAAAATTTGATTTTGACGTTTTTATAATAATTTAAGTGGTGCCTCTGGAATACCGATTAGCTTTTTTAAATATAACAAGTTTTAAAGCTAAACTAAATTTAACTTGTGCCTTCAAAATCGGGCCCATAGTCTAGGTATGGATATATTTGTCTCTAGTATTTCATCCATAAGGAAGTGGTTAAGTGACAACTTTTTCAATAATTATGTGTGAAAATTTTGGTACTATTTTGTCTTAAATATTATTAAATGTATTTCTTATCTTGTTAAGTGCACATCTTAGTTTGTCTTAGTTTATTTAGAGTCTATTGCTTTTTTCTTTGTTCTAGTAATATTATACATCTATTTTTTTTATTTACATGTTTTAGCGTTCATATAATGTACTGTGTTTTTATAAGTAGAAACTTCTAAATGGCCTCTTTGTCTCTAGCTAATTATTAACTCTGTTAATTAAGACCGTTAGTTTCTCTAAGATAATAAAAAATAAAATAAAATAAATAAAATATCTCTAAAGTTGATTTAAAAATAACTTCCAAATTAAACAGCTGGTTACGCAGTGATACGAAGTAATTACTCTTATGTGCCTTCTCTCAGTTATGTTCGCAACCTATGAAGAAGGACAATAATTCACACTACTATGTGATTGGAATTGTTAATCTAACTTTAAATCCAGATGTTTTAGTAATTGATTTTCTAACTATGAATTTCCCTTTTTATCTAAGGCTTTTATTTTGTGTTACAATCATGAATAGCAAAAGATGAAATAACCCAAAAAAGTCAGTACAAGTCGTAGCAATGAAATTATCTTAACAATGTCTGAAAATGAATTCGGTTTTTACTTCAGCCGGGGCGCCGTTTTGACCTCAGAGGAACTTAAACCATCCATCTATTGTAGCACAAATCGTGTAACAAAACGGGACTATTTTCATGAATGGAAACAAGTTGTCTTATCGAGCAGTTACAGTGCAGTTTCTTGTTAGTCAGTCAGTACCTAGAGTTATATGGGTAAAACCTTCGACCAAAATAAAATGAACGGACGGGCCATAACCATTGAACTTGCTCAGTAAAAACGAGGCAAAACCGTGGGACATATACTTCAACACCTAATAATAAATTATAACAATGTATGGTAAATTTGTTACAAAAAATAGATAGCGGTTTATTGATGTGTGTTTACACTTCGGGAAAGCTCACGAAGGCATAATTTTGTCAGATGTTTCCTTATCATCTTACAATAGACTCGTGTCGCACTTCCTACGGCTAGAGATCGACTGAAACAAGGCGAGCGCAGGCGCTCATTTTGTAATCTTCAAAAATGCGCTTCTTCTGCGCCCGTCCATTCATTTTATTTTGGTCGAAGGGTAAAACTCGTGGCTTCTCGTCGAAACTTTAGTTACACCTTTAGGTCAATCTACAAAATAAAAGTAAATAGCTTTGATCGATGACCGTTTAGACAGCCTAAAATATTGGCGATGAACCGATTAATACAGCTGTCAGTAAGATACCTGCGCAGGCGCATCAGACGATTTATACGCACCAGCGCGTTCGTGTCTCACGATACATCGAATAAAATATAATAATTCGCGTACATTCGTATAAACATGGATTCTATGAGGTGCGACGTCAAGTAATTTTACGGCTTTGTACACGGAATCAGTTGGTTCGTTGAACAAGATTGCTGATATCATATTGACATGCATGTTTTTCATAAATTGTCTTTATCTATACTAATATTATAAAGAGGAAAGTTTTGATTGTTTGTTTGTTTGTTTGCATTGAATAGGCTCCGAAACTACTGAACCGAATTGAAAAATTCTTTCATTGTTGGGAAGCTACACTATCCACGGGTGACATAGACTATATTATATTTTAAAAAAAATTGGGATCCTTACTCTCTAGTATTACTAGTGTTATAAAAATCCATTATAGGATTTTTATAACACTAGTAATACTAGAAATAAGCACTCCTCTGAACTGAGTTGCCTCATATGACGAATACATATTCTTCATAATTATGTCGTGAAAAACCGGTCAAGTGCGAGTCAGGCTCGCACACTGAGAGTTCCGTACCACAAATACAATAATTATCAATTTAAAAAAACTATTTGGTCCGACATTACGCCTACCATAATAGCCAAGCAATTACTACGCCGTCACATAATTAATACTTTGCAAGTAACGCTCGGTATAACTTTTAATGAACATAAATTTGACACCGACTCTCACTTGGCCATTATTTATTATTTGTTGTTATACTTTAGAGTGTGTGCTATAATCATGCCAAGTTTGACGCTTGTAAGTATTACCGTTTTTACATTAGAGCTAAATATAAAAATACGTAAAGAAAATACGTTTAAATAGACATTTAGACAAATTTTTATTTATGGAAGAAAACAAAACATTTATTGAGAATTAGAAATAAATACACACATTACAAATTGTTTTCCTCCACATCCGGACTTCGTTTTTTGTATAGGGACCCCCTTTTTAACCGACTTCGAGGGGAGGTTATCAATTCGACTGTATGTATTTTTTTTTTTTTTTTTTATATTTGTTACGCGATTATTCCGCCAATTTAGAATTGTTTTTGATGATTCTTTTTTTGGTTGGTAGGTCATATCTCATAGGTAGTCCCATAATTTTTTTCATATTTACTTTTTGACTTTTTTATTATTTTTTAATTAATCCGCCGTAACATTACATATTCTATGAAAATTCATCATCACGGGTAATAACGGGTCATCGTACCTTTAGTTTGCTTCGTTCAAGCTAAATCAGTCCAAGTCCTTGAAGCACGACAAAGATTTCAAGAAACAAAGACTCTCAAACACATTGCTTTCGTACCTAAGTATACTTATTATTGTTTTGGGCCATAAACACATTTACTTTATATTAAACCTGTCGCTAATAAGAAAATCTATTGAACATAAACAAGTCTGAAACGTCCACAAATCACTAGAACTGCTTGGAGCACGATAAATCCGCATAATAAGTCAAACGAGGCAGCCCTGAGGCCGCTAGGGCTGTCAACCTGCATGTATGAGCGAGTTTTATGGGAGTTTGTGACTTAATGTGACGCTAATGCGGACCTGTATAGTTAATGCTGACTGCGGTTATGTATAATACGCTTATTTTTCGTATCCACAGAATGTACGTATACGTTAATGTACTTCTAGTAACAAAGAGGTGTAAGATTAGAAATGTATCCTCCTGCATCCACGTTTTCCTGCCGTCTCTTTTAGGATTTTTACATAATACATATTATTAAAAGATAAAAAAAATCTCGACCGACAGGATTCGAATCTGTGCCATCCGGCTTTACGTCTCGAGCGTGATTGTTTGAATTGTCTATTACATTTAAATAGTAACTCCTAAAGTCTAGGACAATACTTCAAATGTTATAAAATCTTCGGCTAATAAAAGCTTTGTATATATAACTAGCTACGCGCCTCGGCTTCGCATGGGTGTAATTTACGTGCAAAGCCAGGGCGGGTCGTTAGTTATATATATAAACATCCCGTGAAAAATTACCTAACTGATAGTGAAAACCACATCAAAATCCGTTGCGTGGTTTAGGAGTTAGCGGTTATACAGACAGACGCAGAAAGCGACTTTATACTATGTAGAGAAGAGATAGGGAAGAAAGGAAATCTCAAGTTCATTGCCACGAAGCCAATTCATTGATTGAAACAATGTATGAATTGATTCAATGAATAAAACAAACCGATCAACGCAGAACGACATTAATTACCTTCATAATAAATAAAAAAAACCTTATTAATTTGCTAAACTACTGTATATTCGGTAAAATAGCGGGATTAAAGAAAACTGTCATAATCAACAAAGTCTATTGACTTGTGTGTTATTGCAACGGACAATGGTCCCTTTCAATAACACACAAGTCTTGCTTTCTTCAGGGGCGGATCTAGGATTTCATTTGGGGGGGGGGGGGGGGCATTCTGGATTTCATTTAAGGGGGGAGCATTTTGACAAAGTACGAAGGAATCAATTAAATCGGAAAATTGAGTCGAATGTATGGAATTAAATATTCAAAATATTCAGGACATTTTTTCACACACGGTCATCTGACCCCAAACTGAGCAAAGCTTGTGATATGGCTGCCAGAGACTGATATACATACATGTATAGATTTAAATACATACTTAAATAGATATTAACAACCAGATATAGAACAAACACAAATGTTCATCACACAAATGTTTGTTCTAGATGGGAATCGAACCCACGCCCCCAAGCTCACAGGTAGGTTCACTACCAACTGGACCAACGGGCTATCGATAATTGCTAGGTGTTTGGGGGGGGGGGGGCATGGCCCCCATGCCCGGATCCCCTCCGGATCCACCAATGGCTTTCATTCACCTATAATTCAGTGATTAAGAGCAAACATTGGCTCGGTTGTTCAATTATTCAATTCTTTGCGGACATTGCGCGAACACCTATGTTGATGCACGTTTTTCATGGAAATTCTTGCTTTTCATCGAGATTTCCTGTGAGGCACATCAACTATCAATACTACACTGGATATGGAATATGTCTTGATTAAGTACCTATATTTCATAAATTATACTCACTGGTATTTACAGGTTTAAAAAAATGGTGTGACTGTGGTTGGACACGGCCGTGTGATTTAGGTGAATACGTGTACGTTTTACTTTGCGTTACGCGTACGAAGTCGTGCGCTCGTATCTAGTATGTCTCACTCAACATTACGAATACATTTACCTTTTAGCTATCGAGTGCTGTAATTAAATTTTGGATGTAGATGATAGATCAGCAGGGCAACCCTGGATGCAAGCCGCCTCCAACTTTTGGAGATCGATGGGGGAGGCCTATATCCAGCAGAGGACGTCCTATGGCTGAAATGATGCTGATGAGATGACAGATGTAGCTGCAGCATTAAAATATACTTGGTCTCCGATTTTGTTAGCATCAGTTTTTTGCATTGCCTCTCTATTTATATTATTATCTATTTATAGGGGCTATCAACCAACAACGGGGTGTTGGTCCAGTTGGTAGTGACCCTGCCTTCTACGCTTGGGGGCGTGGGTTCAATTTCCACCTAGGGCAAACATTCATGGTGATAACCATTTGTATTTGTTCTATATCTGGGTGTAAGTATCTATTTAAGTATATATTTAAAAATATATATGTACGTATATCAGTCTCTGGAAGCCATATTACAAGCTTTGCTTAGTTTGGGGTCAGATAACCGTGTGTGCAAAAATTTCCCGAATATTTTATTTTATTATATATGGAAGCAAATTTAAAGGCAAATTTATTCACATCCAAAGTGTTACTTATATGAATATTACATATACGAAAAGTTACGATTTTTTTAGTTGAAGATTTTGTTGTACTATTTTATAATATTGCCGAAAAAAATTCTAATTTTAGCGACATATTTGATAATGATATACTTAGATCAAATAGAAGTTACAATTTGGTTGTAAGTCGAGCTATCGTTATTGCATTCCTAGGGCGCGGCTAGGGCTGTCAGGAAATTGTGTTGACGACCCACCAAGGATGAATAAACGGAGGACATGAAACATTTCACTTTGTTATATTTAATGGTGTTTCTATGGGCGATTCTCTGCGTGCGAGCTGCGTCTTCTCTTTTTGCCGCTCGAAGATTTATGCATATTTGTGGTTTTCGCGACAAAAAGTAGTCCATTTTTAGTAATTTCTTCTAGTACTCTATTGTAGACTGCATCATCGCTTAACATCAGGCGAAGTGACGGTCAATCTGCTTATAATCTAGTGCGCATTTTGAAAGTACATACTAACTTTTGCCTAATTTGCGGGAAATTGAATTTACCGTTGCCTTATAGGCGCATATACCCCGCACTGCACTGGATGTCGTAAAACTACGATCTACCGGAAGATGGCAGCAGCGTCCTATTAGTACACGGTGAACGTACTGCTACCCGCAATCCGCCTGCCAAGCGTGGGGATTATGGCAACACCCCTCTCTAAGAGGGAGGTCTTTGTTCAGCAGTGGACGTTTAATGGCTGATTATGATGATGATAGCCGCATATCGAGTTGTCACTAATACAGTCAAACTAATGTTACAGTTACTCGTTTACCACTCAAGGTAACAAATGTTTGATTTGAACAGAGAATGAGACACCCGCGAAGTGACCGGTCCTCCGACCAATTCGGCCGAGCCGTCGCCCGTTCGCGCGAATTCCACCCTATTTAACCAGGTATTCCCCAGAATGCGGGAATTTAATTCAATATACGGTTAGATCAAGGTCTAGATCGGAAATTGACGAGGTTGAGGTCAGTAGGTCTGTTGGAAGGAAATTGGATGGTTAAATTAATTAAATTGACCTGCAACTCTATGGTGGACTGTGGTCTTAAAATTCTGACAATAGGGCTAGTCACTTAGCCTACACGAGTGGCTTAGTTGTATGTCCAACTCACACAACTACAGAGTCTACAGATAGTTTACCGCAGGGTTACTCAAAGGGGGTTCGCGATCCTATCAGTTTATTTTTATTTTTATAAATAATAGGCTTGCGTGTGACCACCATCTCGTCTGATGTTAAGCGATGATGCGGTCTACGTTGGAGCACGCTTGCCTAGAAGAAACCGATTCACTCGTGATTTGAAGACACCCAGATTGTAACCGGATCGGGGAACACCCATTCAGTCAGCGCATTCCACACATTGTACACAGTTCGCACAATAAAAGTGTAATCAAAGCGCTTCGTACTACGCTGGAACATTGACAAATTATAGTCGTAACTAAGATTCTCGGTCGTAAACGTTTTATACATCCCAGTACAAGTAAATACATTGCCATTCAGCGTGGTGATGCCGCAAGCATGCTGAGTACGCTGCCAACTGGTAGTGGGCTTGAGTATTTGGATTTTCTTTAGGCCTTCAACGGTCTATGGGCAGTCTAACTGTACCTATTTGTAGTGTAAGTATTAGCTTGTATTTTGTTTATTTAATAAAGGCACTTGCCTAGTAACTACCAATACCTACATATTTACCCAAGAATTTTTAAATGTTTCCTTCGTAGAAGCATGAAAACAATTTACATCGCGTACTAATTGAAATCTATTGATCTTAGACGGCCAAGGTAAGCTTTAATTTAAATGTATTGGAATTATAATTCACGTCGGCGGCAGAATTTGGCTAACTTTGGACAAGTTTGATTTCTACAGGTTTACCTGGCACTCGGGATTTGATGAGTTGTTGACCTCTGTAAACATCTTACTGGTGTATTTTCAGATGTATAGCCCTTACCTGAAAAACAAAAATATCAACTTGTAATGCACAATTCGTTGTTCACACGTATTTCTCTAAAAAATCTAAAAAATTATACGTTTTATATGACTGTGCCTATTTCTCTTCGGAGGGTCAAGCTCGTAGATTAGGTAATTGAGTATTTATATGTAGAAGTTTGAAGTACCTATAGGCAGGCCGTCGTGGCCTATGGATGCGATCCCCAAGTAATTAGTTAGTTTTAGTATGTAATTTAAAAATAAATAAATATGTAATTAGATTTATGGCAGTGGCATGGTCGAAAATCGAAGAAAATCGTTTAATAAAAAAAAAAAAAAAAAAAAAAAAAACATTTCATTTTAATTTTCGCCTAAGATATTTATCTAACTACCACATTACAGCGCTCACCATAGAGTTTCTAGTTCTATTTATTAAAAAGCAAAATTGTTAAACTCTATAAAATACTGCAATACAGGCCTAGCCTAGAACGGAAATCGCAGTATCAGCATTTAGTATTCAAAACTTATATATAAAAGGTGATGTGTGTATGTTCCCTATATGTACTCCAAAACGGCTGGACCGATTTTGCCGGTACTTTCACTGGCAGATAGCTGATAATAGAAGGAGTAATCCACCCGGGTGAAACCGCGGGCGCAGCTGGTCCTTTATAGTTACAAGCCAGTGTGTGTTACTAGCTGATATGTAGTATAACTTATGTTAGCCTATATTTATGTTGGTAAAAAAATTTCTTTTAAAATGTTATAAATAAAAAAAACACATGCTAGTTCCTATGTATAGGAACTATAGAAATATTCGTACTCTACGAATGACTGTTACAAAAGGTCGATTAAATCTTGTCTCAAAGCTGATGCAAACTACAATCCCACTCGATTCCTGATTACGTAACTCGGAGCACCGGATTGCAAAGTAGCAATAATCAAATTTAATCGATTGTCTAATTTATTTCGACATGGTACGGATTGTAGAATGGTGCTAGAGGTTTCAGAGTAGCTTCAGAACTTCCCTGCGATTTTGTTAGCAAACATATAATAATTAAAATAAAGACATATTGTGAAGGGATTTACTAAGAATAAAAACAATCGTCCCAAACTTTTTAGGCGTTACTGAGCTAGCAACATATATATAAGCAAGCTGAAGCGGCAGTGGGCCGGTCATATCTATCGCAGAACTGATAACCGTTGGAGTAGACGTGTTCTAGAGTGAGAGCACGACTCGGCAAACGTAGAGTACGACGCCTTGAGACTCGATGGAGTGACGATATACGTACGGCAGCTGGCCGGAGCTGGACGATATTAGTATATATAATAGTAGACGATATTATACAAGAAGGTACCGCTGGTCTGAAGCCGTGGGAAGGATTTGCACTAGCTCCAGCTACTCGATTGGCACGAAGTCGCACAGGTCAGAATCAAGTCTCCACTCCTTTCGGCGCAGCAGTACCCGTCTGCCCTAGGAGTAGAATCTTTTGTTTTCTGAAGCCGAGATTCACTTTACGGTCTTAGCAGCACCCCAGTAAGGTAGGCACATATTACATAGGTACGAGTAAATATTTTTTTTCGATTCTGTATGTAATTGACTTCAAAAAAGGCGGTTCTCAATTCGACTGTGTATGTTTTTTGTGTGTTAGTCACGCGATTACTCCGCCAATTATGAATTGATTTTGATGTTTTTTTTTTTCTGGTAGGTCACGGCACTGAAACGTGGTCGCTCATTATGGGCCTCATAAGCAAGCTCAAAGTCGCACAACGAGCTATGGAGATGGCTATGCTCGGGGTTTCTCTACGAGATCGAATCAGAAATGAGGAGATCCGTAGACGAACGAAAGTCACCGACATAGCCCACCGAATTAGCAAATTGAAGTGGTACTGGACAGGGTACATATCACGCAGAACAGATGGCCGATGGATCCGAAAGGTTCTGGAATGGAGACCACGGACCGGCAACCGCAGCGTAGTACGTCCACCCACAAGATGGACAGACGACCTAAAAAAAGACCGCAGGGAAACGCTGGATGCAGGCCGCTTCCAACCGGCCCTTTTGGAGATCGATGGGGGAGGCCTTTGTCCAGCAGTGGACGTTCTACGGCTGAAATGATGATGATGATGCCCATTTGTATTGGTGTTCGCTTAAGTACTATGAGAGTAGGTTTATCAGCGAAAGATATGTACATCTTTATCCCCAGTCTCTTCGCCTACACCGACAGTACGTATACCTCGTAACAATGATCCCAATTCTGTATCACTTCGTTATTCGTTCTCATATTCTGCCATTCGTGGAGAGAACAGGGTTCGTTCGAGAGCTGTGCCGATGTCGTCTGATTCAATTACGTCCAATTGTTTTGCGCCATCTCATCTATCATTGAAATTTTATTGCAATTTAGCTAGAATCGACGCTTTATATTCTCTATTGAAGCGTATTTTAGTAATGTTGCTACAGCGTATAGCTGATATAACTACGGCACTAACATCATCTGTTCCATCATCATCATCATCGACCAGAAGACGTCCACTGCTGAACATAGGCCTCCCTCTTTAACATCCACACTGAACGACAGCCTGCCTTTTGCATCCACTGGATGCCAGAGACTCTCACTATGTCGTCGGTCTATCTAGTGGGAGGGCTACCTATTCCATCTGTTACATAGGAAACAATTATTCAGTTGACGAAACGTATTTGCATTGCATATTGAATTTAACTTAACTTTGCGAGAGTAGCGACCCAAGATGTGTTTCGGTCTTCGATATTAACAATTCATATTTTTGCTATTATTTTAACCCTATTTCGTGGCGAAATAAATTATTTTGCAATAATTATTAAAAAAAAAAAAAAAAAAAAAACTACTTCCTACGTCTAAGTCAAAGTCATTTATTAGTAAATTTAAATTTACAAGTCAATTAATAATATAATTATATTGAAAATGGTAAATAAAAAGTTATATATAACAAACAAAAAATCTACGTGTATCTATGTCTTTGTATGTGTCTTCGTAGCTCCCAAACAGCTGAACCGATTTTGATTTAATATTTTTGAAGATTATCAGCTCTTTTACAGTTTTTTTTTTAACTCTTGTCGACCAGCATTGCAAGTACCGTTCTTTATCGATCATCAAATTCGCTAAAATGCCATAGAATCGATCACAGCGAGTACTGAAAAAATTGCATATTCTCGAATTTGACGACCTCAACTGTCAATTTGACGATCGATAAAAGAACGGTACTTGCACTGCAGCTTCGTTGTACTTACTTACCCAGATAGTATGGTACCCTTACTCAGATGTTAATAGCCCTTGTACCCATATCACTCAGGTTCATAGTATACCAAGCGTATAATTAAACCTTTTCCCTTTAGGATTCCCCTAAAATACCCATCCTTTTAGTCCTGCCAGCCACAAAAAAGCTAACTACCCACACCTTTTCATCACAATTAGTCATTGTGGGATAAACGTTAACCTTTCTGCGATTAAACATTGTTTCTGATGGGAGGATATTTAAAGGGTAACCTGTTTTTTGAAATACATATAACTAGCATTTTTCCTGGAAATGCGGGTCTCGTAGGCAGAAAACTTAGCATAATCAGCATTCTTATAGTCCACTGCTGGACTTAGGCCTACCCCCGAAAGATAGATTGGGCCATGTCCACCACGCTGGCACAGCCCGGTTGCTGGTTAAAATAAACAAAATAAATAGATTTTGTTTTTAATTAAAGAGATTTTTTTCCTTTCTTTGTCCTAATAATTAAGGAATGTTTTGTTTACTGCTGAGAAGCTTCCTCTCACCTACCATTTTCTCATAATATAGTCTGCAATAAATAGCTGTAAATAATGTAATAAATATAATAAGTAAATGGAACTTCAGCCTGAGAACGCCTCCTCTTGCTCCTTATTTGAATAAACGATGACTCGGCCATAAATTAAACAGTTACTGGTAGCCTCTCCGAGCTTATTCCGCTTCCTCCACTATTAATATGTAAGAGCAAAAAAATACTTGAATTGTAAATTGTTTTAAAAACTGTTCCCCAAATTCCTGTGACCAAATTTGTAAGGCAAACTAGGTGAATATTCAATTAGTCTTGACCTGAGCAAGATGGCGCCTATTTTAAGCAAAACTATGTTCTTACGCTCAATGGACAACAGTGGTTATACTTACTACATAATAAACAAGCTATATAATTAAACAAGTATACATTTTATTATGAAAACTGACGAGGTTTTCAATAATTTTGTTTTTTTAACGTTTTAGTTGTAGATCTGCGTTACCTTGGTGCCACTGGGGAGCCCGAACTTTGTTGGAAACAGATTTAAGTGTGAGTCACACAAAAAAAATACTGTGGTGAGAGTTGTGCTTGGGAGGTCGGAACAAGCAGAGAAAGGACCAAATTACACTTTTTTGAAAAAAAATTGCTAATTACAGTATCATAAAAAACATGTAGATTTAGTAAAAGAGCTGATAATCTTCAAACGGTCGAACAGATTTTCTTGAATCATAGAGTTAAGAACACTCTCAGTTAACTTTCAAACAAATAAAAACTGATCGGTTTCCTGCGGCATTTCTGAGTAAAAATTACATTGGGTACTTCAAAAGGGCTGTTGTTAGAGTCATTAAAGGTCGGCGACGTATCTGTAATGTGCGTTACAGGTATCCGTAAGCAACGGTGATCGCTTACCATCAGGCGGCCCGTTAGCTTGTTTGCCAACTATGGCATCTTTTTCTAATAACTCTTGTCGCATATTCTTGTATGCAGTTTAATATTTTTTTCCCAGCAATGTTAATTACGTTGCGCTGTCGCGCGGACATGGCGACTGCAAAGCAAACAACTTATCTCTAGAGCTGGCCAAATGCTGGAACTAACATTTTCCGCGGGAGGCTATCAGTTTGTTCAGAAAATGCGACACCCTGCGGTGCTACAAAGCGGTCAGTACAAAGGCCGTGAAATGACCAAATAACAGTCCTTTTTATGGTTGGCAGGCTAGGCCTTTGACAACAGCCTGACCTAACCTGATGAAACATCTTACCAAATTCACTTACTTGTTAAATAGCACAAGCACATGCACATGCTCATACAGTGCGTTCACGCACTCACGCACACACATACACACCCGCACATACACTTCTCTTACACACACATACGCACACAACACTCTTTTCACAAACCAAGTGTTGTGTCCTAGGTAACTTCCATTTACGTAACAAATGTCATTTAATGTACATTTTCTCTTTCATAATTCTACTTAGATTATAATCCTACTAAATTAGTATTGTATAGACTGGTTTGATTTGATTTAGTATCTGATTAATAGACAATGGTTGTCAGCCCATGAAACCTAAGTTGTTAACTTGTTGTTGGTTCCTGCGATACAAGCTCCCGCTTAGTGCAGGGGCCGCTGCTACTTTAATGTGTATTGTGCATTATAGTAAATAAAGATTATTTGTATTATTTGTATTTGTGATGTTAAGTGACGGTGTAGTCGAAGATGGTAAACTCGCCTAACCGGGGAAAAGAAACTGGCTCTCAAGTTAGGCTGCCAAAACACACTTAAGTGCTTGGCGACAAACTTTCAACTGGAAGGTGATTTTGCCAGTCCAGCACAAATAATTATCAATTTAAAAAAAACGATTGTAAAATATGCAAATTCGGTTACTTGAATGACATAATATTGGCATCCGAGTAACCGAATTTCCAGTTATTTTGATTTCGAATTTCCAGTTATTTTGATTTAAAAGCAAGGGCGGATCCAGGATTTCATTTTGGGGGAGGCCATTCTGGATTTCATTTTGGTTTTGCATTCTGACAAGGTTCGAAGGAATCAAATCGAAAAATTTAGTCGCATGTATGGAATTGCTAGGTGTTTCGGGGGGGGCATGGCCCCCATGTCACCCCCCCCCCCCCCTCCCCCTGGATCAGCCAATGTTTAAAAGCCAAACTATGACAAACAAACTATGAAATTTCTATGGGAAATCTGAAAATCCAATCCAATCTGAAAAACCATGTCCTTTTAAATTAAAAAAATTATATATTCATAAGTGACGGAATTCTGAGAAAAACAGATAAAAACGAACTGAGAACTTCCTGCTTTTATGAAGTCGGTTTAAATTACGCTAACACCATGCTATTATTTCCTAACGTTTTTGTTTCTTGCAGCTCAAGCTTATTTTTGGGATTTGAACCCACACCCTTCGGTTTGTAATTAGAACGCGCCAACCACTGCGCTACGCAGTTCGCTGCTTCGTTCAAACACCCAAATTAAAGTGCCTCCTACATAACACTCTAGGAAGATTAATAACACACAAAAGCGACATTGTCCGTGGGTATTTCCGAATGAGGGAAGGGTATCGATTAGCGGTGACATTTGGGCGTGTCGTCCGCCACTGCCAAGGTCAGAGACTGTTTACAAGTCTCACATTTCACGGAGTTGTGACCATTAAGACCTCATTTAGTGCTTTGTGGACTAAAATTAACCATATCAGGAGCTCCGGAACAAAAGCCGATAAATCCACTTTATCCCCGTTTTTTAAAAACCATACATCACTCAGATTGTTGCAAATATCGTTAAAACGCACTAAATAAGACTATAAAGATTGGGGGATGGCTGGGGATGGATATCTTCCCCATATTTCTATACGCTGCTGAAACGTGGACGTTGAGAGAAGTGGAAAAGAAGAAGATAGACGCTTTAGAGATGTGGTGTTGGAGAAGAATGCTCGGGGTATCTTGGACTGAGTTTCGCACGAACGTTTCGATACCTACTCCAAGAACTTGGCATCAAGCAGCGCTTAATTTCGACAGTACAGTCTCGGATACTAGCCTTCTTTGGACACGTTTCAAGACGAGATTATCAGTCCATAGAACGCCTCGTTGTCCAGGGAAAGGTGGAAGGCACTAGACCGCGCAGGTCACCCATGCGATGGACCGACCAGATCAAGTCTGCAGTGGGTGGTCCCTTAAACGAGTGCAGCAGGATGACCTCCAGGAGAGAGAGATGGCGAGACATCGTGAAGCGCATCCCATCTGCCCCGTCCAATACTACTACATGACGACCACGACCGCTCTGCCAAGAGCGAAACGACTAAGAAGAAAGATGGGCAGGCAGACCTAAACCCGACAAATACACTTATTTTTTATCGATTACGTAATCATTTTGTGTTATCTGTAAAATTCCGTTTTTTATCGGCTTTTGTTCCGGATCTTCTCATATTTGAGACCACTTTGTGGTATGAACATCTAGTAAGGCTGTTGTTTTTGCCTTATAATAGGCTATCGGACTGGTTCGATACCTAATATGAAAATATTATTAAAATACAACATAAAAAGATTTCAATAAAAATTTAAAGTATTGTGTTAAAAACTTATTTAAAAACAAATATTCAAATAAAAGCTTGTAGACACCGACATAGTTGTTAAAATTTGCAAGTTGAAGTGGCAATTATGGGCAGGCCACATCGCTCGTAGAACCGATAACCGATGGGGAAGAAAGGTTCTTGAGTGGAGACCACGAACCGGAAGACGCAGCGTAGGTAGGCCTCCCACTAGATGGACCGCCGACAATGTGAGAGTCGCGGGCATCCAGTGAATGCAGATGGCAGGCTTTCGTTCAGTGTGGAGGTTAAAGGGGGAGGCCTATGTTCAGCAGTGGACGTCTTCTAGCTGATGATTATGATGATAATGAACTATAGAGTGTTAACGGGAATGCGCGTGCTAATTACGCGTCAGAAAACTTGTTAGATTACATACTACACTTGTCATGTTGCTTAAATGGACATCCCTCGTAAGCCGTATTAGTTAATTCCATTAAATCCATACAGATCATGCAATGTATCATCTAATAGAGATATGAAATCCCAAGATACAAAGGGAATTGCAAATAGCTTCTGACAGCCGCTGACCTATCTCGTCGTACATGCACTGCTACAAGTCTGGCTGGAGCATACGATACACGTATCCAAGACGCAGATATGGATCGATTGATTGGATTACCCTCTGTCCACTGGCAATTTCAATAAATCGTCCCTGAACTGAATCTAGTCACGTCCCGGACGCGTCCCGTTCGGTGACGTGTCGGAGGGAGGTAGGGTAGAATATTAGGTTTGTCGTAATCAGAATTATGTATTGGCAGTTTGATCACGTGGTGCTAATAGTGGAGCGGTTGCGGTAATACCTACAGCGCGGCAAAACTCACAATGAAAGTGGTGAAAATTTAAACTGTAGCTGTTGTTTTATTTTATCACGTTTTTGTAATTCGCTTTTTTGTATGTCTATACGGTAAAAACTATTTAAAACTAACTTACCGATACGCTAGACTTGAATGTCTTGAAACTTCAAATATATTTCAGAAACTGATGACAATGCAATATGTAAGTACAATTGTAATTACACAATAGCTTTTCAAAAACCCATTTGTGATTGTTTTAATGTTTTTGTGTAACCGATTAACGTGATTTTGTAACAAATAAAATAAAAATTAAAACTGCATTATTATTTACCGACCAACAGTACAAAACTGTACAAAAACCTTGCGTTTGACAGTCAATCTACGTGACATTGGCGGAATTGAAGAATCTTCATTCTTCACGGGAGCCACAAACTAAGAGTTGAAGTTGAAGCTTTTATATATTTTCGAGATAACGGAAGACATAAATAACAACACAAAAATGGTTTTTTTGGATCTTTTCCGCCATTATAAAACATTATGAAGATGAAAATTACTTTAAAACGTTTGCAATGTTATACCAAAGATAAACAACTACAGAAAACAAACAAAACACAAATAAACGAACAAAAACAAAAACTAAAAAACAATAAACTAGACAACAAACTAGATAATAACCAACAAACAACTAGACAAAACAAACAAAACTAACTAAACAATAAACTAACTAACTAACTACTACCACTACCACTACTACTACTACTACTACTACTAACTAGATAATAAACTTACATCAATTTCATCAATAATCAATTTTCTCCGAAGTGTTTAAGAGGGATATAAGAGCTACGTAGTGCCATCGTCCCACCAGCGCCCTCTTTCACATTTATTTTACTCGTGTAAGTCATGTCGTACTGTACAGTTATTGAGTTTAGTATGAGATTAATTTAAATTCGGTGTAGGCTGTGATACAGGTGTTAGGGACCTAAAGGTTACCTGTAGGTGTAGTCTGTACATGATCTAAATTTTAGAAATATACCAAAGTATTAACACGTTAAAATAAGTTGAAGTGGCAGTGCGCAGGGCACATAGAACGCAAAACAGATGGCCGATGGGGCTGAAAGGTTCTTGAATGGAGACCACGGACCGGTAAGCATGTCCATCCAATGTCCATCATGCTAACAAGAACCAGTTCCGTCGGTCTCACTTGCACCTATTGTTAGAGCAATGCTTACTTACTTTGTTCGAATTGATTGGCATGGACGGCCGATTATTCGCTGAATGTTTTTGCTACTTATTACTTATGTACCTCGTACTTATAATAATTATAGGATATTTTTGATATAAGTGTAACTGGATGGTTTTGGTATATTTAGATTGTTATTGATTTTGTATTTTGGAATTACACCTACCCACCGCGGGAAGAAGTCGGCTCCGGGAATCAGGTTTCCTTGTCCGGAGTACGACGCATTATAAAAACTGTATCCACAAAATGTTTATTCAATAATTTTTTTAATTATTATAATCCATTAGATGGACAGACGACCTAAAAGAGACCGCAGGGAAACGCTGGCGTTAATAATAAAAACAGCTGTTCCAAACTTTTTGTCGAGTGTCAATGATCATCTTCTACGGAACAGCCGGTTATTTTTTCGCGATTTCAGGGTTGGCCCCATAGTAAAAGTTGTTCATATTGATGAATACAATGACCTCCTTTCACTTAGTACAGTCTATATGCGTAACCCTGTATAGGTAGAAAGCCTTTCAAGGATGAAGGTGATATGCAAATAAGTTTTTGAGGTTCTAAGGTTTTGAAGAACCCCGTGTTTATAGGTAGTAGGTTAATTGACCCGAATGCAAGACACAAAAAAAAAAAAAAAAAACATACAGTCGAATTGACAACCTCCTCCTTTTCGAAGTCGGTTAAAAAGAAATTGGCTTTCAAGAAGCGTGAACAATTGAATATCGCGCGCGCATCAAACTCGCTATCATGCGAAACATCCAGAAGTCTCGAAAACTGAACCGTATCATGTCATCACGTGTCATCAATCTACGTTTTTTTACTGCCAATTAGTAAAATAAACGATTCGAGTTATCACCCAATTAGCGCGCGATTTGCATGTCAATATTCCACGGGTATAACGCCGAATGGCTACTGCTATCGATATTAAAATCGATTAAGTTTAATCGATGAATCTAAATGTATTAGATTACAATGTACTACCATAATGGTCAGATTTAAGTATCTTTGAATGGAGCCTAACCGGCAGTGCAAGTACCGTTTTTTATCGATCGTCAAATTCGATAAAAATCCATAGAATCGAACATAGCGATTATTGATCAAATCGCATTGTATTGAATTAGTCGATCTCAAATATCAAATTTCGTCATATTTGACGATCGATAAAGAACGGTACTTGCACTGCTGGTCATGTATAAGCCCGAATGTTGACGAACGGTGACGTCATCGTTCAACGTAATAAATGTGGACCAAGGCAAAGCCGGCACAGACAACGTAAGCTCGGCCATAACCTCAGAACAGACAATCAAGGGAGATATGGTAAGTTGGCGGGCCGAGTGCGAACGCATCTGGCCTAAATCAAGCTTGATTTTTTTAGTCAAACTCACCCTACAGATCTTGCCGCCCTTTTTTGCATGTTGACCAATAATAGTCAGGTCATAGGTAATTTTCATGTTGATATTTTTTTTATTTTGACGAGGTTTTTTAAATTTATCTTCAGTGATTTTTCTACTTTCCAAAAGCTAATAATGTGTGAGCGAGATAGCTGTATGTAAATATAGGTGTAGCGGTAACCGGGCTCTTAATGCCTAATTCCCGTCAAAGCATGTATAGCACTTTTCATAATCATCATCATTTCAGCTATAGGACGTCCACTGCTGGACATATCGTAGGCTAGCTATCGATCTCCAAAAGGGCCGTTTGGAAGCGGCCTGCACCCAGCTTTCCCCTGCGGTCTCTTTTAGGTCTGTCCATCTTGTGGGTAGACGACCTACACTGCGCTTACTGTTCCGTGGTCTCCATTCGAAAACCTTTCAGCCCCATCAGCCATCTGTTCTGCATGCTATGTGCCCACTGCTACTTCATCTTGCTAATCCGGTGGGTTATGTCGGTAACTTTCGTTAGTCTAAAGATCTCCTCATTTCTGTTGCATAGCAATTTTACTTACTCGAGTATAACCTTCGACCAAAATAAAATGAATGGACGGGCCCAGAAGAAGCGCATTTTTAAGATTACAAAATGAACGCCGGCGCTCACTTCGTTTCAATCGGTCTCTAGCTGTAGGAAGTGCAACACGAGACTATTGTTACATGATAACGAAACATCTGACAAAATTATGCCTTCGTGTGCTTTCCCGAAGTGTAAACACACAACAAAAAACCACTGTCTATTTTTTGTAACAAATGTACTGTACCTGGTTATAATTAAGTGTTGAAGTATGTATAATTATGTATATGTATATGTCCGACGGTTTTGACTCGTTTTTACCGAGCAAGTTTAATGGTTATGGCCCGTCCATTTATTTAATTTTGGTCGAAGAGTATAAGTAGTATATTCACGGAAATATCATAACAGTAATTAACGCACTTCGAACACGTTTTTTTATATAAAGATCTACGGTATAATCTTTAATCGAATATTGATAACATCGGTTCAGAAGAGCAAGTAGTCCATTCGATTACCGATTACTAATCGCATTCGAGTCGAGACTTGAGATTAGCGAGTGCTTTAATAGACGCTTTTATCACTGTTTTATTAATCTACGGAGAGCTTATTCAGATGATAATGAAATTTTCAATTTCACTGCTCAGGGAATTGGTATTTTAGGTGCCGGTTGGCTTAATAAAATGGAACTGCTGAATTGTGATACTAAATTTTTAGTAATGAAATTATAACAATCATTCATCATCATCATTTGCGCTTCACTTGCTACCTACATAATAATTGCATTACTATAAAAAGTTATAATAAAAGGCCTTTCTGATACAGGACCAGCAATTTTTTTACAAGTTTTCATTTAACTTGCAATGTTTGTGTTTGTTTATTTACGTTAAATCTTGCAAGCTGAATTAGAAACACTTTTGTTTATTTTGAAATTCTAAAATTGTATTAAATTCAATTCGTGTTTTCATCATCATCAGCCAGAAGACGTCTACTGCTGAACATAGGCCTCCCCCTTTAACCTCCACACGGAACGACAGCCTGCCATCTGCATCCACTGGATGCCCGCGACTCTCACCATGTCGTCGGTACTAGTGGGAGGCCTACCTACGCTGCGTCTTTCGCTTCGTGGTCGTGGTTTCGTATTTTACGTACCGAATATTCTTACTTCGCCCACTGTTCACTTTACGGGCAACTAAAGAAAACTGAATAGTCCTCGGAAGTCTACAAACGTATTCGTAACTATTTGATAAGGAGGGCCTGCAAATGTCGAAAAAAACAACCAACACTTACTAAGCATTGCAGCCATTCGTTCCATCGTGGAAAAATACACCTTATATCATAACATTAAGGTACAATACCGTATATGTTATCACTGGCTGTTTGCCAAGCAAATGTGGGGGACGCACTTTCGTCTGTTTTTCATGGAGATGCACGTTTGAATGGCCATCCGAATGTTTTTTCTTATATTTTGATGGCTTCTTTTTTATGCCTGTTAAATTTCGGTGAATTATATTGAAAGAAAGTTATATAAAGAGATAATCTCATCTTTAGTTCAAAAGTAAACTCTTTTCTAATCACTATTTTAATTTGTTTCAAACAAAAGTCATGTCTTTAAACTTCATAGCAGCGTGCTCCATTGTTGACCGTCACATAAAAACAAGAAAGAAAGAAAGAAAGAAAGAAAGAATGAAAATAAATTTTATACGACACCTTTACAAAAACTTATACCTATCTAAAGGATACAATCAGTGTCAAATGGGTCCGTCTCGGCATTAATGCTGAAAGTCAAGGACTATCAGCGCCGGTTTTAAGACGAACCCTTGAGTTTACACTTACATTACACTTAACACAAATTTACATATATATTCCTAACAAACTCTATTCCTAGTCAAAACCTTATCTAAACTTTAAAGAATCTCTATAACAGTCCATTAAAAAAGTAAATTTCAGTCATAATTTAATTAACCATTGACCTCTCGACGTCCGGCAAAGAGGGGGGAAGCAGAGGACACCTGGCGAAACCTTCTCGAAAAATACCTACTGAAGTTCTTAATTAAATTACCCACCCACCTCTCGCCTCGACTCGTGTGGACGTGGAAAGAATTTTGAAATAAGTGCAAAATGTACATACTGAATTTTTGATTATATTTTAGACAAGCTGTTGCCTGCGATTTCGTACGCGTAGACTTTCATATAATTTTCATATATTTTTATCAACGGACCTTTTCATCCATAAGAAACCTACTTCATCATCATCATCATCATTTCAGCCGTAGGACGTCCACTGCTGGACATAGGCCTCCCCCATCGATCTCCAAAAGGGCCGGTTGGAAGCGGCCTGCATCCAGCGTTTCCCTGCGGTCTCTTTTAGGCGTTCTCTTTTTCTTTAAACCTACTTGCCAAATTTCAACTTAGTAGGTCAAGTAGTTTTTGAGATTTCGTGATGAGCGAATGAGTGAGTGAGTGAGTGAGTAAGTGAGCGAGTGAGTGAGTGAGGAGTGAATTTTGCTTTATATATATATAGATAGATTGAATTGCTGACGTTTTTGAAGAACCTCCTTGCTAGAAACTAGATTATGATGTATTTAGTTAATTAGTGGAACGTTTAGATTTAGTGAAAGCTAAAACTGGCTGGTAATGCTATGAAGGAGCCAAGTTCGACATTTTAACTTTGATTGATTACATTTTTGACACACGATAATAAAATCTAGGAAAAAATTGGCATATTTTCGAAGCTAAATCCTTAGAATTTAATATTACTGGGGTTTGTTAATTGCCGCCGTAAAATCAAACATGCAAAGTGTTGCAACAAAGTAATATTGCATGTAACTTGTTACCTACATGGCTCGCTGCGGTTTCTGTGTCACTGATCGCTTCCATCAGCAATTTCGAATATTTGTCAAAAGAAGCAATACTACCAGATTAATTATTTTTTATTATCATATAAAAAAGCTAACCGTAAATAGAGCCGATTTCCGAAAACAAAACTAAAATGTGTTCATAATGAAGCACGCTAATCTGCATTTTAATGGCATCGATTCTGATGTGCTCTAAACTAAACTAAATTTGACAGCTCTAAAATTGTTGCCATCCTTCTCTCACATGCGTCAAATGCTCCATTGGCGTCGATTCTGTCATACCACTCACTAAACTAAACCAATCTGACAGGACTAAAACTATCTGCCTGTCTTTCCTTTTAATATGTGGGAGAAGGATGGCAAGCTGTCAAATTTAGTTTAGTTTAGTTTGCATCAGAATCGATGCTAATGTTTTTATTTTACGTTATTTTATTTAAAAACACATAGTACGTTACATTTCGAGTTAGTAAGTTGTTTTAAAGCTATGTTAGATTTATCTTGCTAGCACGGAGCACTATTACTCCTAGCGGAGCTTGCTAGTGAGCGCACTATACCTACTTACCAATAACGTCATTTGTGATTACGCCATATAAATATACTCCATCACTTTGCGGAACGGAGATAATCCTAATCCGAACAAAAACTTTAAACGAATACAAAAACAATCAAAACTATAGAACTCAGAACTGTATCGACGGATTCAAATAATTTCTTCGGTAGCCATTATTTATGATCGCTGATTTATTCCCGTAGACTCTTATCACTTTGGTTGGTCGGTCAGCTTTTATTTTTTGCAACTTTAGTTTTACGTGACGTTCCGATGAAAATTCTTTATGTGGTTAAGTTGTGAAAAACTTAACGTAGACGTCGTAGAGATGGCGCCTGGCTCTATAAAAACTTGTCTATTTCCTATATAAACGAAGTGAACCGGTTCCACCGGATGATTCCCACGAGCTTGCATTCATTACTAATTGTAGCTCGGATTTTTCTTGTGAATGATAATTGCGATTCTTCATGCAATTAAAGGAGTAGTGGGAACTAGAGAGAAGAGTTCCGAGAGTCCCAGGACGTCATTCAATGTTCTACAGAATATTCAAAGAATATAACGTTCAAAGAGTAGCCGTCTTACCAATGTAACTACTTACGGCTAAATTATAAATACTAAACTGAAATAATTATACGAAAAAAGTGTTGATTTTATCATTTTTTTAAAATGTTTTCTTTATTGTCCCACTGCTGGGAAAACAAACGTCTCTCCCAATTTCTTCCACTGGTCTCTGCTGGGGGGTTAGACAAGACCCACGTGCTGTTAGCGTTAACGCCTGCGGAAAGATGAAAATGTATAAAAATGACATTGACATTAGCTTGAGAGATGTTATATCAAGGTTATGTCATTTTCATACAATTTCATCTTTCCGCAGGCGTTAACGCTAACAGCACGTGGGTCTTGTCTAACCCCCCTGGGCCAGCACCGACCAATCTGGTTTAAACCTCCCGAGCTCGTCGCGTCATCGGGTCCGGGTGTAACCTGGGGGTCAACTGTTCAGTAGCGCCCACTCCGTGGAGACCATCGGCCATCTGTCCGGGAGCATTCGGCTTGCGTGAAGCTCTAAAAAACCAGTAGAATTGAGAACCTTATTCTCTGAAGTCTGTTGAAAAGAGGTTTCAATTAATTTTGTATCTGGTTAGCTACATTAGCAACTAGCAGACATAAATATAAGTAGCAGTAGGTACTATCAATTTACAATGTATGCATTCCAATGTGTTCTGTGAAACAGACAATGCAACTAAGTTTCATATTGCAGAATATTACACCGATACCGTCGCTCCAGTGCCAATCCTTTTACTGTTCCAAATATAGCTTGTCCACTATCATTACACACGTCACAAAGTAACAAGAAAACAAACCTATCAGAGCACCTGGTCGTTGCGACGCGTCACCAAATAAAGGCGTTTATCTGGCCCAAAGCACTTCGCAGATCTTTGGACCAGAGTAAGCAGTATCGCCAGCATGCTGCACGCTGCCAACTGGTAATGGACTTAAGCATTTGGATTACTTCTATATAAGCATTCGACGGCCCGTAGATAATCAACTGATTTTGTGTACGTAGACCAAATAGATTAAAAAACAAGAATAAATAGAATAGAAAAAAATACAATATAATGTTGATAAAAAATAAAGGCAAAAAAATTGAATAAATTATTGCGTATTGAGTATTGTAGATCAGTGATAGTTGGTATGTATTTTGTTTAGTATAGGTAACAATAAAATCCAATCCAAAGTTATCAGACCCGTTGCCCATGGCCATCCTGGGTCTTAACAGTATTAAGTGAATTCATGTGATATATCGGTGGGCTACCGCGCCTGTGCGGACGTATTCAGGGCAAGACAGTTGGGGGCAAATGTGCATATTCACCAACTTCTAGGTGTGTTTTAAAAAGGTCATGTTCACTTCACAGTACGACATGGTTTATAATGAATATAGCTGAGGGAGCTGATAGAGCATTGTTACTACTTCAGTTTCTCTTTAACACTAAAGAGAAATAATACTGCAGTAGTAGCGGGCACCATAGAATTTTATCTGCATGGACCCCGCGAGTTCACCTACTTTGTATGTCTGTTTCCTGTCTTTTGTTGGATCCATCCACCAACTAGCACGCCGCATAATTCAGTTCTATGCCCGTCGTCTGATATCACGTCAGACATCGATACAAAAAATTACAAGTTGCGTCAAAGTAAACTATAAAACATAAATTAAACTCTAGACTAGACCGTGCCAATGGAATAATTTATCAGGTTTTCGAAATATTACGCATTGAAATAAACACTTTTAATAACGACATTTATTAAACATCCGGTATTTTTTTTAAATACGCAAAAAAACCTTTAAAAATGATTAACTTCAACGTGCAAATGGAGTTAAAACTACCACAAAAAAAACTCTCGTGACGTCACAGAATATTTAAAAAATGCGTCACGCAGGGTTTTCAAACAATTTATGCTCGCGGGATCTATCTTGTATAGGTGCGTTGCGCTGTACTCCAATAGCTATGTAGCAATGACCGAAGATGCAGCGTTTGAAGTTTTTTAAATGCACTCGATAAAATACTGTTTGGGTATTTTAAGCCCCCATAAACATAGTCCTCAATACGTCCTTAAACAACTAATCCAGTGACGTATGACGGGCAGACTGTCGGAGGTAGATAAAAAGGGCGAAACTGGTATTCGTCAACTACCCCCAAAACACCCCCAGGGCGATATGGGTTATTGACACGCGACAGTAATATTTACACGTCAGTTGCTTTTCATTGAGATGTTTTGGTCACTGAGGGAACGTTTCAAAGAACATAAAGTAGAGTTAGTGGTTTTCTTTATTTATTTAGAGTTCCATATATAAAATACAACAAGGAACCCTTGTAAGAAAGTTTATGTATATTGATAATGTCGAAGGCCATATTTTTTTTATGATGAATTGGGCTAGCGTTTGACTACAACTCACCTGATGGTAAGTGACGATGCAGTCTAATATGGGGCACGCTTGCCCATGAGGTGCCTATTCACTGTTGTCTTGAAGAGACCCAGGTTGTACCTTGTAGGGAACACCGAGGCAGGAAGCGCATTCCATTCCTGTGCAGTTCGTATTAGGAAGGAATTTTGGAAATAGTCCTAGTTCCGTACCGACATCTAGCCGCGGCCATCGGTGTAAGCATGCTTTATTCTAAAAATATAAAAATTTATTTAAATAATGCGTTTTAGGGGTTTTAAAAAAAAATTTAATGCAACTCCACGGACTCCAGGATCCGTGACTTTTATTATACTTTACAATTTTGTTAACTTAAACGAATTTACTTTGTTATTCACAATACAGGGATAGGAAAGTTAGTTATACCTATCTTAATCTAAGGTTGAAACAATTCGGTACCAGTGTTGTGTATATACCACGAGCAGACCAGCGACCCGCAAGCAGCACCCGGTCACGAGTATGACACATGTGCCAGCCATCGCCCTCCTCAACCATATCTGAGGGAAGAGAGCCACCCGACACACGACGCCGCCGCAAGAAGGTGCCTTCGATGGCGAGCATGAATGCTCGAGTCATACACACAAGCACAACCCTTATTTCTTTACATTTTTAATCTTTATTTCTCTACATTTTTATATAGAGCTTTTTAGGGTTCCGTACACAAAGGATAAAAACGAAACCCTATTACTAAGCTTACGATGTCTGTCTGTCTGTCTGTCCTTCCTAACTTTAAACAGCTGTATCTTTCGAACCGTAATAGATAGCCAGTTAAAATTTTCACAGAATATGTAATGTTACGGCGGATTAACCAAAAAATTATAAAAAAGACAAAAAGTTAAAACGAAAGGGAGGGGGGTCCCCTTTTTGTTTGTTTTTTCCATACGTTTGCTGTATGAACAAAGGTACTTTTTAACGTATTTTTGTATTATCTTTAATGGAAAAACAGTAATACGTACAAGCGTCAAATTTGGCACGATTATAATACACACTCTAAAATATAATATAAATAATGGCAAAGTGCGAGTCGGTGACAAGTTTCTGTTAATTACCAAGTTAGAACTGGTAATTTCGTTATTGAATTTTATGGTGGTACGGAACACCCAGTGCGCGAGCCCGTCTAGCACTTGACCGGTTTATTTTATCTTGGTGGGAATTTTGATGATTGTTGGGTAAGTATTTCATATTGTATTATCACCAGAACTAAAGGTGTATGCAAAATTTCATAAAAATCGGTAGGTTGGTTTTAATTCAGCTTGCAAGATTTGACCTAAACAAACTAACAAACATTAAAAGAAAGAAAGAAAGAAATCATATATTGTGTGCACAAAACACTACAACATCAACATAACAAAACAGAAGACATGTTCCGTTGTCGCTGTAGTGTCCAGTGCGACAAAAAAGTGCAGTGCTCAGCGATAATGCTACATATTTCTCTGCAGCGCTGATTTTCAGCACTGACCTTCTGAGACGCACGAAACTACAAATAAAGTCAACATTGCAAGTCAAATAAAAGCTCTATTTGTATATGACGAATCTCTAGTGTAATGCCGCTTCTACGTCGCTTCGAGTAAAATAAAGATTTTGGGATAAATTACTTTTCTCTATAGATATAAGTAATGCTAATTTTATTGCGTAGAAGCAGAATTACACTATAGATTAGTCATATACAAATAAAAGCTCTATTTGTATATGACGAATCTCTAGTGTAATTCCGCTTCTACATCGCTTCGAGTAAAATAAGGATTTTGGGATAAATTATTTTTCTCTATAGATATAAGTAATGCTAATTTTATTGCGTAGAAGCAGAATTACACTATAGATTAGTCATATACAAATAAAAGCTCTATTTGTATATGACGAATCTCTAGTGTAATGCCGCTTCTACATCGCTTCGAGTAAAATAAAGATTTTGGGATAAATTACTTTTCTCTATAGATATAAGTAATGCTAATTTTATTGCGTAGAAGCAGAATTACACTATAGATTAGTCATATACAAATAAAAGCTCTATTTGTATATGACGAATCTCTAGTGTAATGCCGCTTCTACATCGCTTCGAGTAAAATAAAGATTTTGGGATAAATTACTTTTCTCTATAGATATAAGTAATGCTAATTTTATTGCGTAGAAGCAGAATTACACTATAGATTAGTCATATACAAATAAAAGCTCTATTTGTATATGACGAATCTCTAGTGTAATTCCGCTTCTACATCGCTTCGAGTAAAATAAGGATTTTGGGATAAATTATTTTTCTCTATAGATATAAGTAATGCTAATTTTATTGCGTAGAAGCAGAGTTACACTATAGATTAGTCATATACAAATAAAACATGGACTTCCACAATATGACGCTTGATTCAATCAACTAAATAAAAGCTCGTTGCCGCAAATACAAACACTCTTTCCAATTTATAATAGTGTGATGTGATCAGAGAGCATCGTAGTCATCGTCGCGGGCAAACGCTAGGTTAAATAATGCGAAGCACGTTATCATTATAGCATCCTTTAAGATGCAATCGAGCGCAGGATGCGCGTGCGTTGTATTTTAAACTTAATTACTGATTAACTCAAGTGCGTTAGTACTTGTGTGTTGTCCGGTTGACCGCCAGGGCTTCATTGATAACGTATGAAGATCTATAAATCGAATAACTTA
The DNA here is from genome assembly GCA_914767915.1 of Agriopis aurantiaria. Classification (NCBI taxonomy): domain Eukaryota; kingdom Metazoa; phylum Arthropoda; class Insecta; order Lepidoptera; family Geometridae; genus Agriopis; species Agriopis aurantiaria. The sequence continues at coordinate 846,386 of OU611983.1, read as the reverse complement.
TGTTACGTTAGTTGTATGCTAGTGACGCCCTGCAGTTACACTCGTTACCCTGAAGCAAAGATGGCGAACCTTTATTAGCGTACGTGCCATTTTTATGTTTAAAAAAAGCCGTAACATTACATATTCTGTAAAAAATTCAACTGGCTATCTATTACGGTTCGAAAGATACAGACGGACAGACGGGGGTAAAACTATATAATATTAACTTAAAACTCTTTATTTGATATCCAAAATAAGCATTTTGTATAGCAATTGAAATATTTAATGTTTATTTTAATAAAAGAAAAAGTTTGTGTGATTTCTTCTGTTGCAAATTATGTCAAATGGTTAATTTATATCACGCTCGTACTTTGTTATTTTTAGCAGCGAATTCTAACTGTCTCGTACAATCACTAGTAGGTAACTCCTTACGCAATGAACTGTTGTTACCTTGATGACGTAAAATGTAAAAGAAACATATTTTTTCTTTCGATAAGGTTCATACATTTCTTAATTTTTGGTGTGCTTGAATTATTTACTGAGTGAAACTAGATTCTCAAAGCTAACTTTACCAAGAGTAGTGTTGAAGTAACTTAACATAGTCGAAAGTGAGAGTTACGAGGAAAACTTGCCTTGTTGCGCAGAAACCGCAAAACTTGGGTGAGTACATTTAAGTAGAACATTTTCAAAAGGTTAGAAGATCCTGAAAAAATACTTAAATATCCTTAGGTACACCAAAAACAATCAAATATCACTCAAGTAAACCTACTCATCGAGTTAAGGCACTGAACGATAGCCATGTAAGATTTATTGAGGTAAGTCAGTGTCCGCCGGAGGATCAAGCCACAACTCACTCACAAAGCGACTCACTAATAGGCTGAGGACAACGACTCTATGCCATAATAGACATCACATAAAACATTTTCACAAAGCCAAGAATTCGACTAGCTGAGGCGCGCAGAGAAGGAATGCTAAACGCTGTGTCCGCTCAAGGTCACGACATTTTATACTACTATAGTGGTTGGTGAACTTTTATAGGCGCTTTTTGTGCGTATGTGTTGATTGAAAGTGGTCGCTCTATGCGATATCTGAGGTTGGAAGCCGTTCGCTGAGGCTAATACATAGGCGTCAGCAGGCCATAAACCCGAGCGATTAGCTAACGCAGCTTGATAACGTCCACTGACGCAGCGGCGGCCATGAATTATCGCTCTATCTGTGGATGTGGAGATCACAGTATTTCACTGAAATGTACTGACACGGAGAAGTAGCTGAACTACTGCAGTGTTTGCGACGTGGCTCAAATAGCCGGTTAGCAAAACCATAATTGCCAACTGGCAATACAATGCGTGTTGCAAAATAGAACGCGATACACCAAATTACTAATACAACCCTTGATTCTGTAACGGATACAAGCAATGTCAGGACAGGTCACGTTGCTAGGCGTTGTGATGATAGGTAGAGTCTGGTTGACAAAGTGGTGGACGATGCAAGGTAAGTGTCCTTCTACCTCCTGTATGAATCCTCTCCATCCTAAGACTGCCTGGAAGAGATCTCTCTTAGCGATAAGGCCGCCCATTGTTGCACTAGTTTTTAAGCTGTTTTATCGTGTGTATGAAATTAAAGACAATGAATATTATATATATTATATATAAAGAGTTTATCTATCTATCTATCTAAGTGAGCTTCCAGGTGAAAGATTGGTCGACAATACCGACACGGTCGCGGTTTGAACTTGATCCGATTAGCACAGGACCGATGCAGATGGCATAGGAGACATACCTTATCCTACACCGCATAGTATAGACAGAATAGACATTTCAGTGGGATATATGAAGCTTGCAGATGATGATGATGAAGTAATACCTACTAGGTACATCGTACTAGATTATTATTAGATCTTGTCTAGATGCATGGTAGCCTTGACAAAACTAACTATGCTGGCGCAGCGACCCAAAATATGTATTGGCCACCGATACCAAAATACGCCATCAGCCATGAACGCTCAGTATTCGAAGATATTTTTTCATTTCCCTTTTCCATCTTTACTTGAGACAGGCTACATATACCCTCCGGCAACTCCGAAGTAAGCCCTTTTTACGGGCTCCTCTTTCATCATTTACAGATGTACAAGCTAGCGCAGTCTACGGCAAAACTAATCAGTGATAAACATGGCACCACTTAATTAACAACTATCAGCATAATTATTAAACAAATGCCAATTCCCGACCGGCAATAATTGAACTGACCTGTAATGACCAATCAATGCTTTAGCCACATTGAATTAATTAACTAATGAGTAGAAATAGTTTCTGTGTTATTAAAGCATAATTCATTTGCAATATTTGTGTAGTGTACCCACAGAAATTGGAAAACGTGTTATTTAGTCTGCGTTCCGATAGATTAACGATATACTTGCACAACGAGCTATGGAGAGGGCTATACTCGGGGTTTCTCTACGAGATCGAATCAGAAATGAGGAGATCCGTAGACGAACGAAGGTTAAGGCAAGTTGAAGTGGCAGTGGGCAGGGCACATAGCACGCAGAACAGATGGCCGATGGGGCCGAAAGGTTCTGGAATGGAGACCACGGACCGGTAAGCGCAGCGTAGGACGTCCACCCACAAGGTGGACGGACGATCTATCTGAAGGATAGTAAGAAGTTAGGTACAATGTACATTACCACTATACATTTCCCAGTACGGTGCGATGAAACGCTTTGGATATCAGTTCAAGGGCCTTGTTCCCAAAGATATTGAACCTACCTTTGCTTGTTCCCACAGATCTACTACCTATAGATTTTCAATGAGCGTGGCTAGCTCAGTGCCTCTCGCTTCAACAAGGTGTGTTGCCACATTAAAATGATTTGCTATAAGTTAGGGTAATTTACCTACTATGATGGGTAGTGAATCTTCAATGAGTACTTTGGAAACAATACTACCTTTTAAATATTTCTATTTTATACACTATCTGCTGCAACCCGCGGAGCTACCTGCAATGTTCTGGGAAGAAAAGTACGTTGTCTGTCCTCATGACACACCCCTATCGTCCTGACAAAATTTGACTTAGCCCATGATCTAAGAAAACAAGGTCTAGCAATTTGAGAGTGGTCCCGCAATGACGTCACTGTCCAGTTGCCACTTTATTCAATCAGCTGTTACGTGGTGTATCGTCATCTCTCTCGAACCTGTTGTAAATTGACATCATGACATCATTGCGGGACGCCCACGTAAACATTTTTTCTCGGATTGCTATACCTGGCGGAGTATATTATTATACCATGACTTAGCCATTTCCTCGTAAAAACAGACAGAAAGTTACTTGCGTTTTTATTATAATTATTTGTTAGGATTAGAATATAGTACTAGAAAAAAGGTTGTAAAGTAAACATAGCATGATTTTTTATAATTAATAAAATATAATAAAAAAGTCAGAGTTAAAACGGAACGGGGGTCCCTCATGCAACAAACGTTAAACGTATTTTTGTATTTGTTCTAGTGTAAAAACGGTAATCCGTACAAGCGTCAAATTTAGCGGATTATAGTGAACATAAGTAAAACAACAAATAATAAACACTGGCCAAGTGCGAGTCAGTGACAAATTACTGTTTACCACTAAGCTAAGCAACGTCGGGCGCGGTCGGTACTTGGATGGGTGACAGCCTGGGCGTGATGTTGTCTTTTTGCACAACTTTTTGTATTTTGTGATTGTAAAAAACTCTCAGCGCGCGAGCCCGACTCGCGCTTGGTCAGTTTAGTTTTTTCATGAATGGAATTATGTATAACATTCCAAATAATTAGATAAATAGACTCTTTAATGTTTACAGTACAAATTTCACGAACAGCGCGTAGCTTTTTGAATCGGTTCGCCGAAATCGCCTTTTGCTTTTCCAGCTTCATAACTGTGGCCTCATTAATATATATTTAATATTAACATTCACCATATTCATATGGGCATAAAAGGGTCGGTATTTTGCACTTCTTGCAATGTGCCAGCTTTTTTCAGCAATGTGACAGGATCAGTTGGAAACCTGCAGAACGAATAATTTATGTTAGTTGCGGTGGGTAATTTCTTTCATAAACTGGCAACATTCATAATTTATTTTCTAAGTGAATAATTTGATAAAATTCATAGAATTAGACCACAAATCGACCTAAAAACTGACTAATTATGAATAAAATATTTGCAAATTGATATCCTGAATTTATTTAGGTGATCGTTACAAGCTTTATATGTTTACTTACGTGTGAAATGATATTTCATCGTATTTTCGCTCACTGCGCTTCTTGCAGCCCAAAATGTTACAACCAACCATTGTAAAATATCTTTTACAATTATTTCTCAGAGGAAACACGCATTTATCACATTAAATCACCAAAAAAAAGCAATAAATATAATTCAGACCCGTTTTGTTTGTCACTGATTATTACAGATTTTGACACTTGAGGTACCAAAAACAGGTCACGCCGATAAGGACAACAAAATCTATTTATGTCCTTTTCGTACTTGTGCTGAGCCATATCAAGTTGTCTCTTTCACTAAAATATATTGCCGATCTGGTTGTGTATATCTGTGCTTGTTCCCAATTTTGTAATAGCGGATTTTGACAACTTTCGTATAGCAAAGCTGTCAACAGTTATTGTTATGAAAAATCTGAATGTCAGTAACAATAGTAAAAGCTCAATGGTCAGGTTAAAATACCCAAAACATTTTGAAACGAATTGTATCCGCGCAAAATAGTAGAACATTGAGGAACGACCGCTATTTTTCTTCTTAATCGCCGTCGAAATGCGTTTTGATGGTATCGGCCCTCCTCGCAATTAACGCTTCTCTTTTGACGATTCCCGTTTATTGGATGTTTCGGTTGGAATAGAGGAGAGAATAACGTCAGTAATGTCTATCTAGGTTTCCTCTACTGATGAACGAGAGCTAGAAAGGAAATCGATGGAGGTGTTAAATGCTAGGTATTTCCTATTATGTCTTCTGTGGTATTACCCAGGAAGGTCAAACATCAACACAAAAACCAATATATGATAAAATGTAATGTTGCGACGGGGGTTTATAAAGGCTTCGACTAAAATAAAATGGACGGGCCATAACCATTGAACTTCCTCAGTAAAAACGAGTCAAAACCGTTGGACATATACTTCAACATTTAATTATAACACATTTAATTGTACAGTACATTTGTTACAAAAAATAGATAGCGGTTTTTGTTGTGTTTTTACACTTCGGGAAAGCACACGAAGGCATTTTGTCAGATGTTTCGTTATCATGTAACAATAGGCATGTGTCGCACTTCCTACAGCTAGAGACCGACTGAAACGAAGTGAGCGCTGGCGCTCATTTTGTAATCTTCAAAAATGCACTCCTTCTGGGCCCGTCCATTTATTTTATTTTGGTCGAAGTATAGAGGACCGCTCGAAGATCGGAGTCGAATTTGATTGAGTTTTTTTTGTTGTTTGATATTTGACTTGATCGAGGATGTTCTTAGTTGTGAATTGTGATTCAAGAAAATCTGTTCAGCCGTTTAAAGATTATCAACTCCTTTATAGGGGTTTAAAAAACCTACTTGTTTTGTATGGCGACATTATTTATTAGGGAGAATTCTCCCCCTTTGATTTGATTTGATTGCATTGATTGGCAATATGTGTTTACTATAAAATTGAAAAAAGAATTTTATTTACACAACATCTCGTTCTGTCCGCCTTGCGAGAAGACGCACAATTGAGTCACAACTTGTCTCTCTTGGCAGATGTATTACAAACAGTTACACGACACCCAAGAACTAAATCAAAGATAGTATCAATAATATCTGTAGTAGGGTTCCGTGAGTTATTAGCACAAAATATGCTTATACTCATGTCAGTACGACGAACAAAAAGGAATAAGGAAATTAACCTAATATAATAGAAACAAGATACTACTTTGAATTAGGTACTCCTTTTTTGGAAAGAAAAGATATAATTAAAATTGGTAAAAACACAACTGATCACATCATAATACATCAAAATGACTACATCTTACAGATGTTGTTTTACTTTTTTTATCCTTCAGAGCAATATCTACCTATACCCAAATGTTACAGAAGGAATGATAGTAGTAAAGGAAGGAAAGGAAGACTTGAGTCTAGAATTCATCGATGAAGGCCATTGTTTAAAAAATTGCTCTTTTAGGGACAGAGTATTTTTGCAACAATTTTGATTTTAATTTAAGACCAAAACCAGATGGCAAAACTTTGTGGTTACAGTACTTTATTAGTTAATTTAAACTCCTTTTAAAATCGTTTCTAGTGACAGTATTTTACTAGGTAGTATATTTAAAATAGTTTATAGTTACAATATTTTAATAGTAAATTTAAAATCTTTTAATGGTTACAGTATTTTACTAGTAAACTCCTTTTAAAAATCATTATTAACGTTACTTTGATCCACATACTCTCGTCTCACCTCTGAACATCACGTCGTTTTCCATTGATCGTTACGGAACCTTAACGCATTTATTACCACTGATTTATGAAATCAAAGCGATCGCGTGACCGATCTACCCGATTATTGTGCAAAAAATGATACATGGTCACAAATTCGTGACAATGTGACAAAGACATGCGTATAAAATAATAATAAAATGTTAAAAATTCCGGAAAGTAAGATTGCTGCGAAAGTGAATTTTACGATTACGCCTGAATGCGTGAGCGAGTATTTTGTTACGTTAGTAAATTCAAACAGTGGTGATTAATATAATTATAACGGTTGCTATCTATGTGTGCCAATTAGTTTTAATTATTTAGTTCGCACGGGTGTTATTTACGTGCCAAGCCGGGGCGGATCCCTAGTTATATATATATATATATATAACGTGTAAAATTATCTGATGGTGAAAGCCCCATCAAAATCCGTTGCGTAGAGCGACTTTATACCTTGTAGAAAAGTTGGGAAAGAAATAGAGAATAGATAGAGAAGAAAAGAGATAGAGATTTATTTTTGATTGGTTCTTAGCTATGTTTGAATGTTTATAAGTTTTATGATCTTTTCCGAATTAGTCGTGAGTCTTTTTTAATTTAAATTTCCACAACTTTACCGCGTTAAATATCGCAAAATGGGCCATTGCCGAAAATGCCCGCTACACAAGTAACACGGTAAATATCCCGTAATTTTTTTATTTTTTTTTTATAATTAATAGTCTTGCGTTTGACCTCCATCACGCCTGATGTTAAGCGATGATGCGGTCTACGTTGGAGCACGCTTGCTTAGAACGAACCGATTCACTCGTGATTTGAAGACACCCAGATTGTAACCATCGGGGAACAGCCATTCAGGCAGCGCATTCCACAGACTAGCAGTTCGCACAATAAATGTGGAATCAAAGCGCTTTGTACGGGTTTTCGGAATATCAACCATAAATCGGTGACGATTTGTCGTGCCCGCTCTGGCAATCCGATAGAAAAATGGGCAGATGGGATATTAGATCATGCAGATCCGATGCACACTCTCCGAAATGTATCCGATTTGTTTTGTAAAGCGATTGACATTGGCTCATCATCTTCATCCACACCCACAGCCTTTCTTATCCCAGTGCTACGTATACTATGCGCTCTCTTGCTATGCCATCTGAGGTCCGCTGTTGACCTCTTATCCCAAGTTTTATTACAAAAAATTGGACTATAAGTATTATGAGATCGCAATGCTAATTACTAAATTATAGGTTATTTGATTTCTATTTTCAAAAAATTATGAACGTGACTAATTTAATAATTCAACGACGGAACATGATCATAAATCTTGAATTTTAAACGTCTAGTTATACGATACCGTATTATAAAACTTTTAAACCAAGCTATCGTACCCAACGAAGTTTTAAGAATTTTCTAGAAGAAACCTGACTAACTAATATAACTTAGCACCGCAGAGTTCGATAAGCAACAAATAACTTCGACGGTTGGTAGTGAAAGGTTATCAGAATATCAACTGTTATTTGTATCACTATTACAATTTGTGCTTACATTGGCGAAACTTCTTAAATGGACTCAATTTAAAAAAAACTATTGATATCTCGTTTCGATAGGAGATGAAGCATTTTTTGTTTATAAATGTAAAAAAATAATTTCATAATAGTACAGACAAATGTACATAATTTGCCATAACAACATCAATTAGTAATTTCACGCTCGTACCAAACTTCAAGTCGATAGAACTTTTACCTCCACAGAAAATCGGCATTTATTAGATAAACACCGGAGTCTCATAAGGGTTTTTTTACTATATTGGTGAAGAACCCTAAACAGGAAAATGATTCACGTAATTCTGAAATAAATCAATCCCCATTTCACATGTACTCTTTGTAATGTATATTTGGATATTTTCACCAACGACGTCGTCGTACAGAAAAGTGATTAGCCGAGACACTGTCGAGCCGCGCCGGTCATTGTGAACTCTCCGGAAACTGCCGAGCCTTGCCGAGCACACCAGGCAGAAACGTATCGCAGATGATAAACTCTGTGATAAATAATACAACTTTACGAAAAAAAAATATACAACCGTCTTTACGGTAAGTTTAATAAACTGGATTCTTTCAGTATTTAATTTTCCACTCGTAGAAGTGGAATATTTCTTTCAAATTTAAACAAAATCGGCGAAGATGTAGATATCGCGTCACATACATAAAAAAAATACATATTACAGACGTGTTGAAGTCAGTTGGAGGCTTACCGAACCGTTAAAGGTATACGCGTTTGAGCTAAAAGGTTGTGTCTGTCCAAAACGACGTAACCGATTTCAATGCGCTGGTTTTATCGTGATGGTTTTAGCAATTTTTATCGAAATCTAATTAGCCGTTTAAAAGTCACAAGCTTTTTGTCGAATCAGCTTTTTTTGTACTTGTTTATTGATAGTTATCGCAAATATGTTTACGCTTGAACGCTGCCTAACCAATTGAGGTGTGGTCGGAGTCTTCAAGCCGCCCAACTGCAACCGGCATGTCGTCGTCACCATCAGAATTTAGAGAGACGCAGGCCTAAGCATTCAGCGCGCCTAGCTTTGTTTGCTCATTACACGGGATTTCTCGCCTTTACACACTTGATTTGAAGCACTGCACCATCGGAAGTATTACTGTTAACTCTTCATTTAGCACAATACAATACAATACAATTCTTTATTAATAACTCCATAGTTACATGTCAAACTTCTCAAGTAAAAAAAAAAAAAAAAAAAAAAAAAAAAAAACAATCAGTAGTAAAAATCAATGTTGAATGACCAAGGCTGAGCTCGTAATTCTGGGTTGCAGTTTGTAAAGTCTGTATTAGAGACGCTCAATTAGGAGCGTCTGTGTTATTAGCTGCACTAAAATAGAATATATACGGACTGCGATGCAACAGCGTAGGTAGGCTTCCCTACGCTGCGTCTTACTAGATGGATCGACGACATCGTGAGATTCGCGGGCATCCAGTGGAGGCAGATGGCAGGCTGTCGTTCAGTGTGGAGGTCTAAGGGGGAGGCCTATGTTCAGCAGTGGACGTCTTCTGGCTGATTATAATGAAACGAACTGCATAAATTAACATATAACGTAGCTTTTTTATTTGTACTGATATGGCAAACCTTAATCACTGTAAGAGATGTGCGTCGTCTCACTTCAACCAATGTCGATATTACCCGGCAGAGTGCGGAAATGGAGGCCTCTATCTGTGTAGGTAATGGCTGTAATGGAGCACTCTTATGTATTTATGACGCCTTTCATGTGGTGAGGACTTTTTGTGTGCTTTAATGGGTTTCCCAAAACGTATCGATTGTCTGAGCTCTTATGTGTGCGTCCTCTACATTACTCAGAACGATGGAACAATGCCTTTTACACATTTTGGAACAACTGTGTATGTAGTAGGTTGTGAGCAATGTTATGACTAATAGCTTAAGTGATTAAACAAGATTAAACTAATATTACTGTACGTTAGTGTTGCGCAATATAGGGACGGGTGGAACCTTTTGATATCGAAAGCCAAGAGACATTTTGGGTCGCTGCGGCAGCATAGTGTTTCCACTCTAGCCTTTATTACCTGAAACAAAAAATACAAATTTCAATTTATCGATAAAATATGTAACAGCTCTAAGGTATAATAAAAATAATATAGTCATTCAACACCTGCTCGACTTTTTTTTACATATAACTTTTGGATTAATGTATTTGATGTATTTATTGACATCCAATTTTAATTAAGAGATTAGATAAGTTTTTTAGTAACTCCCGTATCATATAAGTAAAATGTATAAATTGGTACTTAGAAAATAAACTAAAATAATTTTATTAAGTAATTATAATTACTCCTAATAATTACTTACGTAATAAATTGATTTCCTAATTTTGCCCTTGCTTTTTTGTCTCGCATCATCATCAGCCGGAAGACGTCCACTGCTGAACATAGGCCTCCCCCTTTAACCTCCACACTGAACGACAGCCCGCCTTTTGCATCCACTGGATACCCGCGACCCTCACAATGTCGTCGGTCCATCTAGTGGGAGGCCTCCCTACGCTGCGTCTTCCGGTTCGTGGTCTCCACTCTAGAACCTTTCTTCCCCATCGGTTATCGGTTCTCCGAGCGATGTGGCCTGCTCATTGCCACTTCAACTTGCAAATTTTAACAGCTATGTCGGTGGCTCTGGTTCTTTGGCGAATATCCACGTTTCGGATCTTATCGCGCAAAGAAACTCCGAGCATAGCTCTCTCCATTGCCCGCTGTGTGACTCTGAGCTTTTCCAAAAGGCCAACAGTTAAGGACCACGTCTCAGTACCATATGTCATCACTGGCAACACACACTGGTCAAAGACCCTCGTCTTGAGGCACTGTGGTATCTTGGACGAGAAGATGTCACGCTATTTCCCGAACGCTCCCGAATCCAAGTTGGATTCTTCGGGCGACCTCTTTGCCTAAGTTGGACTTACCTAACTGAACAATCTGTCCAAGATAGGTGTAATGGTCAACAACTTCGAGAGTATCGTTCCCAACGACTACCGGCACGGGTTCAACATGGACATTGGACATAATTTTCGTCTTGTCCATATTAATTTTAAGACCCACCTGTTGGGAAAGGCTACTGAGGTCGCTGAGCATCGTATTGAGATCCTCCAGCGACTCTGCCATGATGACTATATCATCGGCAAAACGAAGGTGAGTGATGTATTCGCCATTGATGTTGATGCCGAATCCATTCCAGTCCAAGAGCTTGAAAACGTCCTCCAATGCGTTCGTGAACAGTTTCGGAGAGATAACATCTCCCTGTCTCACGCCTTTCTGCAGTTGGATTGGTTCCGTGCTCTCGTCCTGTAATCGGATCGACATGGTGGCGTTTCTATACAGACACTTCATCACTTCGATATACCTATAGTCGATATGACATCGCTGTAGGGACTGCAATACTGCCCAGGTCTCGATTGAATCGAAGGTTTTTTCGTAGTCCACAAACGCTAGGCATAATGGCCGATTATACTCCTCAGTCTTCTGTATAATCTGGCGGAGCGTGTGAATGTGGTCTGCGGTGCTCCAGTCTTTACGGATCCAGCCTGTCTCGCATAAGGAGAAAATATATTCTCCTCGGGGATAAAGCTGCCTTCGTCTTGGGGAACCTTGAATCAGATACACACACTGTACTCAGACTTCAATTCGAATGCTTCGTTACGTTCGAGATTCAATATGCTCCCTAGACAGCTGAAGAACACTGCTTTATACCTTTGCCCTCTTATTAATAAACGTGGAGTAGCCTTGGAATAGTTACTCCGTCTTTTGTCTTTTTCGATCGAGTTCAAATTTTGAAAGAGAGAAGAAGACAAAACACGTCGCAACTATTCCAAGACTACTCCACGTTTATTAATAAGGGGGTTGGTGAATAATCTACCTACATCATTTAAACTGTTTGTAAAGCATATGAATTTTCCTAATATTACTCCATAAAACGTTTTTTGAAGAATATGGTAATTATTTCATTTAGTTAATATTGTACCCTACCTATACCGTGTTTTTAGAAAACCCGTTTGATTTTACTACATTCTTAAAAACACAAAGCAACAAAACATTACGATTCATTAAAGCTTCATTTCTAAACGAACAACCCACAAATATGTGGGCCCACTGTAAAACCCACGTGTTTCGAACGTATTGTCGTGAACCTCCTTACGTCATTGGAATTCAGGGCCGGAGCCAGGTGTTAGTCAGGTGGGGTTTTCGTAATTTGCTTCAATAGAGAAAAGGGCATTTTTGCAATTCTAAACGCAGTACCACACTTCACACTAATATTATAAATGCGAAAGTGTGTGTTCAAATGTGAATTTGTCCGCACTAAGCTTCGTAACAGCTGACCAGATTTGAGTGAAATTTGGTACGGATGTAACAAATAGGCTACTTTTTGTCCAGAAACAATTTTTTTTTATACTGAGGAGCGCTGCTCCGAGCATATGACTAAACGGATGCTTATACTCAACAATGAGTTTATTCACGGCAGTTTCTTATAAAAGCTATAATAACACTTTTTCCTGCTGCTGTAACCAAGTGGACGTTGGTAATCAGACGGTATTTACATAGGTATAACCAGGTAAGCCGTGGTAGCCCATTTGAGTTGTAAGCGTGAGGTCGCGGGTTCTGTCCCGGGCCCGAACCAATGAGCTCTTTGGAGTTTATGTACGGATTTTCGGTGAAGGAAAACATCGTGAGGAAACCTGCATATGTACGGAGAAGGAATTCAATGGCGTATGTGAATCCACCAACCCGCACTAGGCCAGCGTGGTGGATATGGCCCAATTACCCTTTCGGGGGTAGGCTAAAAGTCCAGCAGTGGACTGTTAAAGGGCTGATTATGATGATGATGATGATGATGAACCATGTATACAGATTCTCCAAAGCAGTAAACTAGCACGTCCCGTGTGGAAGGAATAACTTTCATAGTGAAACCAAGTGGCCAGTAGCCCCCAACGAACCCCACCTAAGTTCAGTCACGCACGCCGTAGTATTGTCGGCGAAAACAATAAATTTTATATCAGTCAATAAAGTCGGAGCCCGGGCCAAGGTGAGAGCTAAAAACTCAATAAAAACTGTGTCCTCTAACAATAAATCAGTTTTTAGCTACTAACAAAAAATACTCCACACGTAGAAAATTTGGTGACGTAGCAAAACGTCAATGTTGCAGGTTGCTATGTTAGCAAAGTGACGAGAAAACAAGTGAAACCCTAACTCGATGATTTCAATTCAAATGTTGAAGACAGATATCAAATCGTAAACTTAATATAAATAAAATAACTTATATTTTTATAAATAGTAGGCTTGCGTTTGACCACTTTCTCGTCTGATGTTAGGCGATGCGGTCTACGTTGGAGCACACTTGCCTAGAAGACAACGATTCACTCGTGATTTAAAGACATCCAGATTGTAACCATAGGGGAACACCCATTCAGGCAGCGCATTCCACAGGCTAGCAGTTGGCGCAATAAACGTGGAATCAAAGCGCTTCGTGCGGGTTTTCGAAATATGAACCATAAAGCGGTGACGATTTTTCGTGTCCGCTCTGGCAATCCGATAGAAAAATGCGCAGGTGGGATATTAGATCGTGCAGATTAGCAAAATAGCAAAATAAAGCAAAATACAAAACTACCAGCTCCACACTCCACATCCTCCTGCTGTAATAGATGAAAATCGAGCTCTAAAACTTTCCGCTTCCAAGCTTTTATCACGCCACGGCCAATATGTACCTACATACGAGTAAGTACCAGTTGTCGAGTGTAACTTAAACTTGTTGTCTTTAACAAGTTGCCCTTCCTTGTACGCCTTTTACACGCTTATTACGCCTGTTCTTCAATTAAGTTAATAACAAGCTGACACCGTACGTAAGGTAATACGTATTCGTGAAATAAGCTTTATTGGGTTTATTTAGAGTCAGTTTCATTTCAACACGCTTCGGAGTTCGATGTTGCCAGATTGGTATAAATAACTTTATCCATACAGATGGGTAAAAATTAAATGTTTTTAGGGTTCCCTGATAATTGCCTTTGCCTAAAGACAAGGGTCTTTGACCAGTGTGTGTTGCCAGTGATGATGATAGTGATATGGTACTGAGACGTGGTCCTTAACTGTTGGCCTTTTGGAGTCACACAGCGGGCAATGGAGAGAGCTGTGCTCGGACTTTCTTTGCGCGATATAATCCGAAAAGTGGATATTCGCCAAAAGCCAGGCGGTCGTTCAGTGTGGCGTTTAAAGGGGGAGGCCTATGTACAGCAGTGGACTTCTTCTGGCTGATGATGATGAGGCGAAGCGATGGTGCGGCCGAGTGGTAGTACGTGCGCTTTTCAACTAAGAACACTCTCGATCACAACTTTCAAACAAACAAAAAACAACATTAAAATTGGTTCAGCCTTTTGGGAGACACACAGATACACACATCAAACTTATAACACCTCTCTGTTTGCATCGGGGGTTAAAAATCTTTAAAGTCAAAAAATTTATTTCGGTTTAGCGGATTAAATCATGTATCATGAGTACACAGTATCAAGGCCGCTGAATCAAAACCACCAAGTTTCGAAAAAACCTCTAGATCTGGCAACACTGGATCGTGCGCAGACGCACTTGTTTCAGTCATATTTGGACTTGCAGCTGGTGACCTTTCCGACCACCACCGAAAAGGCCAGCAGATGGTATGTTATGTAGGCGAGTGCATTTTAAAAGTGCAAGGCACGATACGAGCAGCTTAAATGTACTGAGTAACAAAGTATTGTTGCAATAAACCAGTACCTCATCAACATCATCATCAGCCAGAAGACGTCCACTGCTGAACATAAGCCTCCCCCTTTAACGTCCACACTGAACGACAGCCTGCCTTTTGCATACACTGGACGCCAGCGACTCTCACAATGTCGTCGGTCCATCTGGTGGGAGGCCTACCTACGCTGCGTGTTCCGGTTCGTGGTCTCCACTCAAGAACCTTTCTTCCCCATCGGTTATCGGTTCTCCGAGCGATGTGGCCTGCCCATTGCCACTTCAACTTGCAAATTTTAACAGCTATGTCGGTGGCTCTGGTTCTTTGGCGAATATCCACGTATCAACCAATACCTAAGTTAGTTAAATGTAGATTAATAAAATTAAAATTACACATTTTGAAATTCTAGAGTAGACTTTTCTCAAGCTGGCCGTTTTGCGTGTCCTCAATGATATGACGTGGAATATGATCCTCAATGCCCTATAGGTGGGTTAGAAGGTGCAGGCCATGTGTTGTGCAGTGCAGGCGTTCCTTCGCAATGGAATATACAGTGTAAACTCCATATAGCGACTCTTAAAGAACTGCACATTTTATGATGATATTGTGAGTTGTCGTTAAATTGAGTGAATTAAAATTAATATTTTTTTCCTATTATAATGTGTATTGACTAGTAAAGTATACAATTTCCAAACAACTAATATTAATTTTGATACAAATAACAACGCTTATTGCGTATTGTCTGTTATATTCGTCTGACGTTTTTTGCTGCTCCAGTATTTTATTTTATTGTAAATACGAGGTGTTAGAAAGTACTGTTTATTGCTTAATTATGACGTATTGTTGTAGTTATTTAGAGTGGGTGTGATGCTACATATAGAGTGTTTCATTGTATGGACAACAGGCTATTTAAAGCAACCAAAGTCAAGTAATTTCGACGTTTTCGGAGTTTGTCGTTAATTCGAGTTTCGCTATATAGAGTTTACACTATTTTATAATCGACGCAATAAAAAACACATTTACAGGATATTTACCATAAACCGACAATTTTATTTTCGTTCAGTTAATTCGTTAATTTTCGTTTCGTTTTTAAGTTCAGAGTCGAGGCATGTCTATCACTGGCACAATAGGTAGACAATGAGCGGCAAGACAATAATTAGTCATTGTTACATCGTCTATTCATCACATACAAGTCTTTCTACAGAAAAATTGTAATGCAAACAGCTGGTCGCACGCTCCGGTGAACACCGCTACAGCCGCGTGTTTCACGCGCTCGACGCACGCATACTCACGCGCATCAGTGTTTAACTAATCCGTATCCATAATCGACGCAATTATAGTAATTTGTGAGGTTTTAATGACAGCACTTATTTAGTTATTTTTTTTTACTGATTTGTTAAGTACTCGAAATTAATCGAAAGTTAGCAAAAACACCTCCAGGCTACGCACAAGACAACTATAAGACGAAATTGGCTCTAAGGCTACACACAGAAGTTGTTTTTGTCAGTAATTATAATGCCTACGAAAACTACTTCTCTATTTTTATCTCTTCTTCTCCTTTCTATCTCTTCTCTACAAAGTATAAAATAAAGTCGCTTTTCGCGTCTGTCTGTCTGTATAACCGCTAACAGAACTCCTCCTAAACCACACAACGGATTTTGATGCGGTTGTCACCGTCAGTTAGATAATTTTTCGCTGAAGGTTTATATATATAACTAGCGACCCTCCACGGCTTCGCACGTAAATTACACCCGTGTGAAGCCGGCGCGGGTCGCTAGTCACTAATAAAACAAAGAACTAACAAGTAAGATTGACTAAATAATAGTACAGCATGCGCAGAAAACATTGTCAATCTACTACAAACAAAAGGTTGAAGAAACTGAGTTTTCTGAGTTTCTTCCATGAGAGTACTTATTTGGTCAAATACAGATGCGTCGAATGGTCTTGAGTTCAGACATCCCACATGGTCAAATAATCGCCCCATACTGGAAAAAAACCGATATGATAATGCCGCCTAATTGTAGAACAATAATTGTTTCCGTCCCTGTCACAGAAAAAGATTTTTTTTGTTGTTTACTTCTCTTTTCTGTGGTCCCTGTGTATGTCCATCTCAATAAAAGTAACAGAAACATAAATAAGATCAAATGCTTAGAATAATGGCAGGTGACAAATAAATGGCAATACAGACACGCACATCGATCTATACAAATTATTGACATATGCTCACCTTTACAGCTTTACTGCAACTTTTCCTTGTCACATAAACACAATCGTGTATCAAACTGAACATGAAATCAATGGCTACAATTTGTGTTTCCATTCGAGTGCAATGGGCGCGTGCAAGCGCAGCCGCCGTGGCCATTGTCGTGGTCAGCACGCATAATCCAAAATAACGGCGCGGTCACACGTGGCAGTAGCTATTGTTTGACCACTAAGCCAGTCCCTTGATCGAATAGTCTGTAGAGCAATATCTCTGACACAAATGTCAAGAGATTGCAAACCGTGAAACGCTAACACCGGTACATCTAAATTTATTCAATGGCAGAATGCTGAAGTTTAGAACAACTCTTCAAATATTAAAAAAAAAACACACTTTCAAATAGAATGCTACTTTACAGGCTGACGTCGCGTCGTGTGCATCTAAGTATTTGAAAGTGAACTTATTAGTAATTTTCCTTAAGAGTAAAAATTTAGAAGGAATACATATTTTTTTTAACCGAGTTAATAAAGGTCTAGATTATATTGCACCAAGTCGAAGTTTGTATATTATGAATGTTTGTAAAATGTACATATGTACCGTTGATCCAATTATCGTGTTATTTTGTAGGCAAGTAGTATGCAAATACGATTGTTAAATTCGAATGTGGGCAAAACCGGGCTTAGGTCAATGGGAGGTCACAGTTCGGGGCGAAGTTTAACTTAAATTACATAGAAACTTCTTAAGTTTTTCAAAGAAACAGCCTGATGATTATCCGTATATCCGTATAGATAAGTTCGTTTACTCCGTTTAGTACTACTTTACCATACTTAACGGCCAGATAAACATGAATAGTAATGCGATGAGATAAATCAGATAGTGCGGAGTAGTCCACTTGATGTCATTAACAGACACTCCGTCACGTTCCAGTTACTCACTCTAACCACTGCTCACTGCTATCGTGTGGACAAACCATTAAAACCTGTGATTAATCGCGCTGAACTTGAAGGAAGTCAACTACTTGTGCTCGATTAATTGTGTGTTCCTGTACAATAATTGCTTCTTTATGGTCGACTACTCGCTGATTTCGTAAGGAACAGCTATAGTCGCCTGGGGACAGATATTTAGGTATAAATCATAGTAATGTGTTGTTTTGCCATATAAAACCAGAATGTAATGATAAATAGCCGATTGTGTTGTTATAAATTATGTACTTTTATTAAATCATCATAATCAGCCTATATTAGTCCACTGCTGGTCATAGGCTTCTCCCAAAACAGCCCGACCGCCTGATGGTAAGCAGTCACCGTCGCCTATGGATACCTGTAACACCAGATGCATCACAAATACGTTGAATAACTCGCCTTTTGAAGAACCCCATGTTGTTGCTTATCGGAAACACCGCGGAAGGTAGTTCATTCGACATTTTGCAGGTGTGAGGCAAGAAAGATCGTGTGAATCGCACAGTGTGCGATTTCCACTGATCTATGATGTGTGGATGAACTTTCAGCAGCTATTGGCGGCTAGTGCGATGATAAAACCGTGACGCCGGCATCAGATCAAACAGTTCATCAGAACACTCTCCGTTGTAAATGCGATAAAACATCGCATCGCATCGAATAAATTGATATAGAAGTTAATATTTATTTAGTGAAAGAAAGGATTTGCAACATTTCTCATTGATGCGTGGCCAAATGACAAAATAGTACGTAGGTACTAGGGGCCAATACCACAAAACGGTACTAACCGCAAACATTCAAAAAGCGCTTAATCCTTTTTGTTTATGATTACAATAATGTTCTTATTTAAAAAACCCTTAAGATACTTATAGAATAAGGCTATAAATAGAATGGAAAGTACAACAAAATATAATTCACTGTTTTAAACTATCACGGTTGTTCACTAAAGTTATATGATTAATTACGGTATAAGGTTGTGAAATGAGCTCCCGATATTTCGTTATTTATAATATCGGGAGCACATTCCACAATCTTACCACGGTAAATATCTCGTAAATAATCATATAACTTTGAAATATAATTCGTTCGTACGTAACAGTAGGTACCTATAACCTGTATTGACAAAAATCGATAACCACGAACATTGTATCCACGATCATCGATTATTTACTAGCTCGGATTATGTCATATTTATAAACGATCAGTGTCACATATATCATGAACTTTGGTCTAGGTTAATGGCTTCCATTTTGCCTTTGTTATGCCAACGCGAAACCCCAAATAATTAATCACAGGCTTTGTTTAAAAGCTCTAGGAATTCTAGAATTAAGCATTGTTATTGTTACCTCAAATTACCTCAAGGTACGATTGTTTTTGAAGTGAAATTTGAGTGTTGAAGTGGCAATGGGCAGGCCACATCACTCGAAGAACCGATAACCGATGGGGAAGAAAGGTTCTGGAGTGGAGACCACGAACCGGAAGACGCAGCGTAGGGAGGCCTCCCACTAGATGGACCGACGACATTGTGAAAGTCGCGAGCATCCATTGGATGCAAAAGGAAGGCTGTCGTTAAGTGTGGAGGTTAAAGTCGGAGGCCTATGTTCAGTAGTGGACGTCTTCCGGCTGATGATGATGTTGATGATGACGATTGTTTTTTAATTCTTTTTGAATTGACATTTCGATATTATTCCTCTGAATTACGTACAACTACCCATTGAAGAAATGTCAACGTATAGAAATGGACGTCGTCTTTTGATGGCAGACTGAAAATAAAGAAATACCAGTTTTGAACACACCGTTACTTAATATCCAGTGAGATATAGGCAGACGCCTAGCCTGCCGACCAGGCTTTTATCACGCAGCTGTAAAATATAACTAATTTTCAATTTCTACTCCCAATTGACACCAATATCTGTATTACCTATGTAATAAGTACTAAAACCCGACTACTTCAAGCGCTAACGTTCTTTACTGCGTGGCTGTTAAATTTGAAGTGAGCACTAAAACTAGGCTTTATGGCTAGTGAGAATAGGGCTATTCTCACGCGCTCGAGATTATCTCAATCGTCGTCTTATCTCCCATCAGAAATGACGTGAGAGTGACCGAAATAATCTCGATTGCATGAGAATAGGGTCCCAGTTTATGGATGAATAACAGTGTCACCTAATCTATACACGTGTTCCATGCATCATGATATCATGTTCAGTACACTCGAATTGAATGGTAAAATCAAATACCGCATAAAGATCTTTAATAGGTGAGCATTTTTAACTGACTTCAAAAAAGGAAGGGTGTTCTATTCGGTGGTATTTTTTGTTTTTATGTTAATTGTTACTTCAGTACTCCGTCATTTAGGAAACGATTTAGAAAATTATTGAAAGGATATACTTTCAGATTGGTCACACAGAAATTTCATCAAAATCGGTTTAGTAGTTTAGTATTACACTTATTACACTGTTTTAAACTATCACGGTTGTTCACTAAAGTTATATGATTATTTACGGTAAATACTTATCCCGTAAATAATCATATAACTTTAGTTTAGTTTTAATACCCGTTTTTTTTAACTTTCGCGATTTGAACACCATGTTTTAAATGTTTACCGGGACTTATCACGTATTTTTACCTGAATAAAATAATACGTGATAAGTCCCGATAAGCATTTAAAACATGGAAAACATGTGCGTATTTACAAGTTTTGAAGGTTTTTAATTAAGAATTTTGTTTAGACGTGTTTCGAGCTCTATAACTTGTGATAAAATGAGTTATACTTCTGCTCGGTTGGACGGTTTCACTTATAGAGGCACTCGACTGTACCAGCACACCACTCATCTCTGTTTACAATAAGTGGCAATATAACGTTTATCGTACGATAACACATGCTCTACGCACTTTAATATAATGAGATAATAAAAATTGACGTAAAATCTCGTCCAGTAAATACATCTAATCACTTCAGGTTATAAATAAAACACGTTAAAATAATACGCACTATTAGAATTGTCTGTCTTATGCTTTTGAAATGTTAACCCTTAACAGCAGAAATCTGCCGAAATATACAATGTGTCATTCGTACTACCTATAATCCTACGCAGTAGTAGTACCACAAATAATTCACCTTTGTTTTGATATTACCAGTAGCCGTCTAATTGTACTAGAGCCTTACGGCTAGCTGTTTAAAGTAATCTAGTTTAGGCGATAAAAAAATGTTGCGCGACCGCAAACCATATCTGGGCGCGTTAAGGTTCACGTTTGCGTGAGTTTCCTAACTGCGCGGTTTTAACGTTAGTTTGATACCGCGTAAGCAGTTGCCCGTAAGGCAAATGTAGATTAAAAAAACGTAACGTTGTCTGAGTTATCTATATATATGAAACAAAGTCGTGTATGTTACACCACAAACTCAAATTTATAACTCAAGAATGGCTGGACACTGGACAGATTTGAATGATCTTTGATTTGTTGGATTCCTCTCCGCCCCGAATAGTATAATAAGTAATAAAATATCGGAAATTTAAAAAAAAATATGTAAAGAAAATTAAATTTCCCATACATTTTATATGGAATGGGAAGAATAGAAGTCTACTATAAGTTAATATTTACATTCAAAGAGAATTCACATAATAAATCATAGACAAAAAAGAACAATTAAAAGTCAAACGGGGTTGTTGTCACTACCAAAACGGTTCCATCAAGGAAGTATATAACGCGGGTGAAAACGCGGGGCGCAGCTAGTTATTTGTATTTCTAACATTGACTCGACTAAAATTCCCTATTAAAACAGTACTCAACAATTTAGAGCAAAAAGCGTCCAAGAACGTCAAAAAAAATCAATAATGAAACAATCGGCAGTAATTAAGGCACAAAGGCGTATTCAGTTGACGCTAAATTTCCATTAATATCAGCAAAGCGTGAGCGACGTTGACAAATTACTCTGCTGCAGGTAGGGCTGTCTCTCCGGGCTTACAGGACTACAGGTATAAATGCGATGCGGCGG
The DNA here is from genome assembly GCA_914767915.1 of Agriopis aurantiaria. Classification (NCBI taxonomy): domain Eukaryota; kingdom Metazoa; phylum Arthropoda; class Insecta; order Lepidoptera; family Geometridae; genus Agriopis; species Agriopis aurantiaria. Next base: position 824,540 of record OU611983.1, on the reverse strand, counting down.
TCAACTGCACTCTGATACACTGCTAGCGCGCTGCTATAGTCTGTAGAATGCGCTGCCTGAATAGGTGTTCACCAATAGCTACACTCTGGGTGTCTTCAAATCAAGACTGAATCTGTTTCTTCTAGGCAAGCGTGCTCCATCGTAGACCGCCAGGCGAGTTGGCGAAACGAAAGCCTATTATAAAAATGTTTGTATGTTGTCTATGGACTCCAAAACGGCTGGACCGATTTTGACGGGACTTTTATTGGCACATAGCTGATGTTATAAGGAGTGATCCATGCGGTTGAAACCGCGGGGCGCAAATAATGGTTAATAATTATAATCATTGTAAGTACTAATTAAATGGTAGAGCAAGTGCAGGCACAAATTACTTAGCCTGAGAAGTCTTTAATTTCAAACCAATTTTTAAATATTATAAAAGCAAAGATTACACAGCTCGTTATCTCACCTCGCGCCGTTTAATATAGCCATGGCCTAATAACAAAACAAACAAAGCCAAAAATACGCGACTCTTCATTACGGCAACTGGATCCGTGACAACCCTAATATTCCGCGGCCAACGCTGATCACTGCACGTACAACACAGGTCGGACTCGGAGGGTTAAAAGGGTTCATTGCATTTATTTGAAGTCAGAGATATGTCATGTTCTCGGTAAAGCGTTCCTGTCGCTCATAGTATCATTTTAGTAATTTATTTTACTTTGTTATTGGTAAATCATAGCATCATATGATTTTATTCGTAGTTGCATCACGTAACTAATAAGGTGAATTTTGTGCTTAACACATTTCAAATTCTAATAATAACACTGGCAATACCGGTATTTATCTGTAGGGTTTTAAACTGTACTGTGTGGACAAAATTGGGATTAGATGAAATCTGTTAAATTTACAGGGCATACAGATCTAACATACAATTTGGATGCGACCAGGCGGTGCAGGTTTTGTACTCTTGAAGATCAATATTCTATGTTACGTAGGTTAAAGCAAGCTTGGAGCTTAATATTAGGAGAACGAAGTGTCCGTCTAATTTTTCCCTAAAAATAGATAGATACTTAGATAAAAACTCTTTGTCATTATTTTCTCCTTTTTTTGTAATCACTTACTTTCGCATTTATCAAAAAGTGTAAAAGAAATCCTACATCGCCACCGAAATATTTTGCTTAGTTCTCCAGCTCAAACAGCGACTTTCTAAAGTTTCGACAAAGAAAAAAATTATTTTTTTAGGGACGAGTTACTTCTTAACCGACTTTGAAAAAGGAGAAAGGTTCTCAATTCGGTCCGTTTTTATGTATGGAAAGCGAATACGCTGGCATCTGTAAACCAATTTACGTGTTTCTTTTTTTATCATGTAGAAGAAACTCACGAGATGGTCCTACAAACATTCAATTAGGGCTCAGTCGTTTTTAAACCAGCTCACATAAATTGATATTTTTGATAGAGCGCCTACGAATTTAGCGATAACAAATCACTGCAATACTTTGTTTTTTACACGGATTTTGAAGTCGGGTGGGAACTATTACGTAATAAATTTAGAAAAAAATTAATCTAAGTTTGGTAATTAAATTAAGATCCCACCCGACTTCAAAATCTGTTTAAAAATATTATTTTGTTCTTTGTAGTGGCATATTAACTCAGAATGTTTGTGTTTTGAGGTGAAGTCCGGTTTTTTTTAAAGATATATTATTGTTCTTTATGTTATTTTTAGAATTGTGACGCATCACTTATTATAAACGAGCTCTGTCCACACCGGAATACACTACAGAACAATCGATAGTTCTAGGCTCGATCCATAAAATATGTAGGTCACCTCAATTGACTAGAACCACAGAATAGGTAGAACCTATCTTAATTGAACTTTATTCTGTCCTTGATGAATATATAAACAGAACTGGTACTTCATGGAATACGTAGGTATTTTCAAGACGACTGTTCAGTCACATTATAAAAAGTTACCTAATGAAAAAATTAAGTAATGAAGACTCTGTACTTAGCAAAGTCTGCTGTTCATTTCTAGGCAATGGAAATTATCACGCACTAAACAAGACCCAGGTTTTTCACCGCTCTAAAGTGATGCGTTTACCGAAGAACAGCATTATACGTAGCTACAAGCCCGAAAGACGCTGTCCTGTCCAAAAATAAAAAGTGATCGTTCTGTGAATTTCTTTGTTTGTTATGCTCCCGAGATAGTACTAAATCAAACTGATTCAAACCACTGCTCTTATAATTTATTTTTGCGATCTACATTTGAATTGATATTGTTTTTAGTTCTTACAAAAATCCCATAGAAAAAAGGTTGTTCAGTTTTCCCCGAATTTTAAAAATTTACCGGGAAACTTTTCAAATTTTTTATTCCAAAAAAACCTAATTTAGACTATTACGAATATTTAGTATGACGCCTTTATTGGTAAAACCTCATTGCGTTAAATATCCTCCAACAGTCCTTGTACAATAAACGTATGAAAAGGCAGTTATAGTATTATCAGGACTAACTATTACTTCCGATCGCTCATTTCTCTCCCGTCTGTGGACTTCATTTCCGTTACTTATTATCGAGTCCTTCACCCCTGACTGCATGTTCGGCGGCAGTAGGTACATCAGGTACCTATAAATAGTAGTGCCAACACGTTTTGTTAATGAAAATTACCAGCCTCTCAAACATAAAATAAACCGGCCAAGTGCAGTCGGGCTCGCGCACTGAGGGTTTCGTAACACCACAAAATTCAAAATTAAACGAAATTACCAGTCATAACTTGGTAATTAACAGAAACATGTCACCGACTCGCACTTGGTCATTATTTATTATTTGTTGTTATACTGTAGAGTGTGTACTATAATCATGTCAAGTTTGACGCTTGTACGTATTACCGTTTTTACATTAGAGCAAATATAATACGTTAAATACGTTTAACCCTAGAACCGTACCCTGGGGTACAAATCGAAAAAATAAAAATGATTCGTCTTTAACTTCTTTTCTATTTGACTGTGAGTTTCGCGGCTCGGGGTATTTACGCGGGTCGGGCGGACGCGCCGATAGGTCATTCGGACGGCGGTCCTGTTGGTGACAAGACGTGGTGCGTTGCTTTTGGGGTACAGTAGTACCCCAGGGTACGATCAACGTAAATATTTTACAAAATGTATTTTTTTTTATTTGTTGTATTTTTAAGTTTTTTGAGTTGTTTTTGAAAAATTATTTTATTTCGTTATATGTATACGTTATTTTTATGTTCTGTTAGAAAATATTGCCTTTTTTTAGTTATTTACATATTTTTTTGTGTTTAGCTTTTTTTTATTTTTTATACGGCTTAACGGCGTAAATTAAATGAAAATGACATTGAAAATATACTACTGCAGACGGACGAAGAAGAAAGTATTGTTTTGGGCGAGGAACTGGAGGACGAACCGGATGAAATAATACAAGATTTTCCCTTAGAGGAAGATAGCTTATCTACATCTGAAGAAAAACGTCCTCATGCTTTCCACAATGCATTTTCAGGCAGATAAAGACAAGGCTGTGAATTTGCCAGAAATCGTTAGTTTTTATAATCTAACAAAGGGTGGCGTCGATACTTTTGACCAGCATTGTCATACATACAGCGTATCCCGCGAAACTCGCCGTTGGAGCCTTTGTGTCTTTTATGGAATACTAAATATTGTAGGAATTAATTCCATGATGTTGCTGCATTCTTCGACAGCCACCAATAAGCAAGATTTCAGGAACAGACGCACATATCTGAAGACTCTCGCCTTTGATCTAATCAAACCTCACCTGGAGGAAAGATTTCTATACAGAAGTTTGCCGACGTCACTACAAGTAAATATTGGAGAAATTTTGAAAAAAAAGAGACCAGTAGCAGTGGAAACTTCATCTAATGCAAAATCAGGAAGGTGCTCCTTTTGCCCAAGGTCTAAGGACCGAAAATCACGCACACAACGTGCTACATGTAAAACTTTTATTTGTAACGAGCATCAAAACAAAATATGCCAAAATTGTTTATCAGTTCCTAATTAATGATTAACCTGTGATTTAAAAAGACTTAATTAATGTAAGACAGCATATGCATGTTGATTTTTTAATAAAAGTTTATTATCCTTTTCTTTATGCGTTTTTTAAATTGGGGTACACCTGCACCCCAGGGTACCATTAGTTGGAATTTTAATATGGGTACGGTTCTAGGGTTAAAAAACGTTTATTGTATGGGATTTAGTGATGAGGTTCCCCTTTAGTTTTGATTTTTTTATTATTTCCTAGTTAATCCGTAACAATATATACCTACCTATTCTGTCAAAATTGTAACTTGCTATAAATTAGGTTCGAAAGATACAGCCGTTAAAAGGTAGGACAGACAGACAGACATCGTAGGCTTAGTAATAGAGTCCCATTTACATCCCTTGGGTACGGAACCCTAAAAACTAGTCCGCAGCTTGTAGGCATATTACAAGCACCGAACACTGGATCGTAAGTTAGCATGTCTTGAATCAGTTAATGCATACAAATGAATTGACAATAAATTAATCCTAACCATTAACCTATTGTTTAGAATTACGCACAACAAGCCTTTGTGTATGGCAGTCACGAACCTAATAAATTGTATGGAAGATACATTGTTTATATCAACAGTGATGCCTTCTTGAGGAAGTACCTACTTACTTATATGCCCATCAACCACCACCACAAATGATCTGTGCAAACCACTTTTAAAATAACATCTGGCACATTTTTCTTCCAATTAGGGCAGAAAAATGTGCAAGGTACCTCGTTTACTTTGCAAATAATTGCCTCAATGAAACAGCTTACACGGTCAGTATATCGAACTCTTCAGTAGACAATGGATTATTGTATTTTTAACACAAATTACATAACATTACATTACATTTTATTTCTGTGATTGTATTATTGGCAAATGGGTATTAAGCCTGAAATAAATGAATTTGAATATTGGATTTTCCTATGAAATTTATCACAAAACTATTTACTTCCCAGACTTTTTTTGCCAAACAGTCGGTGCTCGTATCAAATTCTCAACCTGCGGAAGTTAGTGATAGGCGATACAAATATTTTTCCTCTTATGCACAAACATTATATAAGCTAATCGTGGTATCGGCCTATAGTTTTTTCGTTGAATAGTTTTTCGGCGAAACGTTCTTTCGGTAAAAAGTGTTTCGGCAAATAATTTTTTCGTTCAACAATTTTTCGGCGAGCCGTTCTTTCTGTGCACGGTTGTATCGTCGAAAGGTGTTTCGGCGAATCGTACGTGACTCGTGATTTTGTTATATAGAATAATTTAAACTCAAAACAAGGCAAAACACATTTTAGTTAAGCTCACAACCTCATTGTATGGCCCAGTGTTCCATCCTAAAGCTACTGTAATTTAGGGAGTACGATACAAATAAGAACGATCATCAGGCGAGATGGCGGCCAAGCGCAAGCCTATCTATTATTTAAAAAAAAACGCTAACTTTACATTTCCGATCACGTAAATAAGTAAGTAAGCCCTAAATCATTAAAAAACATACTTAACACACGTACGTGCGTAACGTCCAATTTCCTGAATTTCTAGTCTTCAATTTCCCTGAACATCCAATTCACCGAATGATCATTCCCCTAAACCAATTCCTTTAACGCCCAATTCACAGAGTGTATATTCTCAAATTTTCCCTCCCTTCAGAGAAAAATCAAAGACTTCAAACCGTCTATTATTTTTAATTGTCTACGCATTTCCAATGTTTAGTTATTAACCTTATTCAGTTCCTTATTACCACGGATTTCGCAAAAGAAACGCAAAAGGTTACAATGTGCGGAGCAAGCTATAAATTAAACTTACGTGCGTGTCGCATCGCGCATCGAAAAACTGGACTGAATTATTCATTTATAATCATAATAATACAAAACTGTTTTTGATACCTGAGCCGGGAAAGTTGTCAAGTAGTAAACTGACTTTAATCAATTTTGCACACAATTCTTGTATCCACAGATATCAGCGGGAAATGCGAAAATTTTGTTTTTCTGTGTGTGTGGATTTTTGTTACAAAATATTGTGTATTGTCTATAATTAGCCACGGATCCCGGCGAGTTGTATCCAACGATACCGGGTTCCGTTTCCTTAAAAAAAAAATTTGAATTGGCTGATAAATCTCTGAGATATGAGCGTTTAAAGTTTTAGGTGGGGATAGAGAGGGGATGTTCTATCCCTTTCTCGCAAAGCGTATGTTAGTATAGCATTTGTATGGCGCTCTTGAGCCGTAACGTCACGTCTCAGTATAGTGCGCTCTCTGTCTAGCATGAAATTAAAATGCTTATATCTTATTTATTTTTGAACTAATTTTAATTTTGTTTTTGTTGATGTGCTCTATTTATGATCAGCTTTTTTATAAGGTAATAAAAAAATATTAGTCATCATGCCTATTACAATGGCAACTAGTAAAAACAAAAGAACAACAATCAGATTAACATAACTGACCGGTAAAATACTTACCTAGAACGAGTAGGTATAGCAACATTGTCCGGTTGGTTTTGTCCAATCCACAATGGCAAGAGAATCTCATTAGGCCTCGCAATCGCATGCATAATCAATGATGTTCATAAAATTGTCACATCAAATCCAGTCTAGTGGCACATAGGTAGGTGGTTCGTATACTGGTTGTAAATCTTTTATGCTGCTTTTCCGGGTACAGAGAATGGAATACGCATTTTCATTCGAAATCAATTAGCAACTATGATGCGGACAAAGAACTTTGAGACCTAACCCGAAAAGGTAAGGTCCAAGTTCTTTGGATGCGGAGTTCGACGCGTTGACATAAATAAGAATGTTCAATCAAGGTTCTGTCATAATGCCTGGCGACAGATTTTCCTTCTCATTTTCGTTATATTTACTACTCTTTTCTGTGGGTCAATCCATGTATCCGTTTGTAGGACCGACTAAAGGTTTTTTGGCTAAACGATTGTTATTATGGGACGAACAACCGAGATATACAGTACGATGTCACGTGCCACCGAAACACTGTATAACAGTTGCGCTCAGCTGTAAATGCCACTTTCGGTCATCCAACCGCAGGCTGGCCGGATTGTCCATCATGAGTTAGGTATGTGTTAGAGTGTAAGCCACATGCATCTCAGAATTTTTACTTCAATTTTAGCTTTAGCGTTTGACTTTTTTACTCGTAACAGCTTCATTAAAACTCGCGTGAGGATTCATTATCAATAATTATTATAACACCGGCTTGCACTCACGATTATGTTTCTATCGGTCGAGACGATCGACCGGTTTCGGTTTCGACCGATAGAAACATAATCGTGAGTGCAAGCCGGTGTTATAATAATAATCGTAACAGCTTCTTTCAAATTTGACTTCTTGAAAATATTTAGTCCTCATTAGAAGCATTTTTTGTTTCCCGCTTTAGCCATTATTTGTTGTTATACTGTAGAGTGTGTACTATAATCATGCCAAGTTTCACGCTTGCACGTATTACCGTTTTTACATTAGAGCTAATACAAAAATACGCTTGTTGTATGGGATCTCGCCTTTCGTTTTTACTTTAGACTTTTTTATTTCTTAGTTGATCCACCGTAACATTACATATTCTGTGAAAACTTCAACAAGATATAGCCGTTAATTGGTAGGACAGAAAGACAGACAGCGTAATAGGGTCCCGTTTTTACCCTTTGGGTACGGAACCCTAAAAAGTATTAGACATTCTCAAAGCGGCAGAACCTATCTATAGCCAACCGATCATCCAATCTCTGGTTCATCTAGGTTTCAAAACTGATTGCTCTTAGGTACATAAGATTAGGTGGCTGAGTACATATCCCCAGGGCCCCGATTCTACTAAACAAATTGTCTTTAAATTGTAATTGTTGCTATTTTAATTGTTAAATAACTGCCTCAAAATTGACAGTTTTTAATATTTTTTTATACTGGAAAAATATAACTGCCTAATTTTATAACTAACGACACTAAATAGAGCGACCTCGGGGCCTACTATTGACGACCGGTAAAGTTCAGGTGTCAGCGCGGCAGCTTATGTACCGCAGGAGGCGCGGGACATCTACGATTCCCGGCCGAGCAGATGTTTGAAATCTGCTCCTAGTTTGGATATTACATACCTACGTCATTTATTTGATGTGTGATATTATGCGTATACATTTAGCGTTATTATGTGTTTATATTTATTTGTAGTCTATTGATTTTTTGTTATTATTTGCATAGGTATTTAATTTAGTTTTTTTTAGTTAGGGCTACAATTTTTTATATAATTCCTTTCTGTGCACGGTTGCCTGGAAGAGATCGCTTTAAGCGATAAGGCCGCCTGTTTAAAGCCTAGATAATATTTTTATTGTAATGTTTATGTTATCCTTGTTTTGTGGTATTTTAATAGAGTCATTGTATTGTATTGTACTGTTTACTCTATGTACAGTTGAGAGAGCAAAAGAAAGTTCGTAAAGTTACAAAAAAAAATGACAGAGTAGAGATCTTAAGCTAATAAATAGTGGTAGGCCCCTGATCTCGACTGCAGCGCTGATCCAAGTTAAGCAGAGCAAAAACTTGAATTTTAATGGAGATTACGCTAAGCGATGGATTTCCGGAGCTTATTGATCATTTTGCCTTTTGGAACGGAACGGCGGGAACAAGACTTGTACACAAATATTTTAATTCAAACTGTAATTGCAAATATGCCTATTGAAACATCATTCCTACTTCCATATCTCTACGTTTAATGCGTATTAATTGCGTCAATAAAATAATGTTAATAGGTTATTACTGGGCAAACGTGCTCCATCTTCGACCGCATCATCGCTTTCCATCAGGCGAGATCGCGGTCAAACGTTAGCCTAGACCAATGTAAAAAAAAAAAATATAGCATAGTGTATTAGTAAAGTTAAAGCCGTGGTAGCCCATTTGGGAGACCGTTAGACTTGAAAGCGTGAGGTCGCGGGTTCAAACCGATTTTCATGCCACTGGCTTTTCGGTGAAGGAAAACATCGTGAGGAAACCTGCATATGTAGGGAGGAGGAATTCAATGACGTATGTGAATCCACCAACTCGCACTGGGCCAGCGTGGTGGATATGGCCCAATCACCCTTTCGGGGGTAGGCTAAAAGTCCAGCAGTGGACTGCTGGTTATGATCAATTGCGTCAATGTGTTTGTCCGTTTTTCACGCAGCTATAGAGCAACAGATCGATGTGATATTTTATATGGGTACCTACTAGCTGCGTGCGCCACGCGGCTTCACATGCGAGTTAAAATCGTCCTTTTTCAAATGAAATTTTACAATTATGCACATTTTTCTTAATTTACTTTCCGTAAGAACCTTCTACAGAGTATTAAAAAACGTTAAAAAAAGATGAATGAAATCGGTAAAATCGTTCTCAAGTTATGGTCAGATTAAACCAGCGTTTAAAAAATTTTTTTTTAGTACGAACTGCAAAGGAATGAATTGCATTCCCTGCCTCTGTGTTCCTTATAAAGTACATACAACCTGGATCTCTCAAGACAAGAGTGAATAGGCACTTTGAGGTGCCTATTCGCAAATTTCGCAAACGTGCCCCAACTTTCACTTACCATCAAGTGCGTTGTGGCTCATAGATTGTGGTCAAAAGCTAGCCCTTATCAAAAAAAAAATTAAACCGGCCAAGTGCGAATCGGTCTCGCAAACCGAGGGTTCCGTACCACCACAAAATACAATAATTATCAATTTAAAACCCGACTTAAAAATTTGTTAATTATGGCATTTCGTTTCGGTGAAAGAAAAATGAGGTCATCCAAATAGGGTCCCGTTTTTGTCCATTGGGTACGGAACCCTAAAAACACGGTGTCTGCACAGTATGCATGATTTCAGTCATCAATAAGGCGTCATTGGTTATCATTGGCAACAGTACACTAGCGTTATCCAATTGATTAGGTAAATTCTGTGGAACAAACGAGCTCAAATCAAAATAATGTTGACTGTAAATTTACGACTAATCAAATTAAATGTGTTGACTTGGTGGCCAAATGTGTTATTGGAATTGTTGTTCGATAGCGTAGTGATCAATACCCAGCAGACCTAATGACTACATGTAGCTATTTAGATGTAGGTAGGTGGAATATTACCTGTCATATCGACCGGCGGATGGTGAACAATGGCTTCCAAGAAGCAGTTTTTGTGAAACCTAATCCTAAGGTCCTAAGTGAGACAGATAGGCGAGCTCGGTGGACGCAAGTAATGTAGCAAATTATACCTGTCCTGACGAACTAAATTGTTATAAATCGTCCTCTCCTGCTTCTTTTAGCAGATTAAAAGGCCAATTTATTTTTTAATGGCTTGGCAACACGACAACTTTGTGTTACTACAAGAAGCGTTCAATTTGTAGACTTTTTTTTAGCAATAGTCAGTCTTCCCGTGAACAAGGTGCATGTAACTGCGCCGAAATATCATGAGCTTATTCCACAACCTTACCACGGTAAATATCCCGTAAATAATCATATAACTTTAGTGAACAACCGTGATAGTTTAAAACAGTGGTTTTTTTAGCAATTATCTAACCATAAAGTCAAAGACCTACATACAGTAGTAAGGGGAGCTCTATGCGCGTTACTATGTAGATTCCGGTACTCTCCATCAGGCACAGTGACAGACTACCGGTGTAAGTGGGTGTAGTGCCCACATAGCCCAGTACCCAGCCAGGGTATCTTTGGAAACTACCTACACGTCATCAAAAATAGGAACACCTTACAATCTGTTTTAAACTATCACCGTTATTCACTAAACTTATATATGATTATTTACGGGATATTTACCGTGGTAAAGTGTTCCATAATAACCATGTTCACGAGAAGATTCTTCCCGTGAACATGGTGCATGTAACTACGCCGATATATAGGGAGCTCATCCACAACCTTACCACGGTAAATATCCCGTAAATAATCATATAACTTTATTTTATCTTTATTTAAGACCAACAGCACAAAAATATATACATTAGTTTTAATTCGTTATTTTAAAGTACAGCCATTAATAGGTCTATAATTAGTGGTAGTAACAATGTCGTGGAAAGTCACTACTAAAAATCATATATGTATTGTGAACTAAGCGATAAAGAGCTAAGTTTCAATAAGTTAATAAAAAAAAATAACGAAATTAATCCCGTAAATAATCATATAACTTTAGTGAACAACCGTGATAGTTTAAAACAGTGTTTTTTTTTAGCAATTATCTAAGCATTAAGTCAAAGACCTACATACAGTAGTAACCTTTACCTAACAATCTGTATGTAGTATTGAATTTAAGTGGAGGTTTGGTCGTTGAGAATTTGCATCCGACCCTAAAATTGTTTTAGTGGCGCTGTGGATTGTTTCAAGAACTTTGAGAAGTTGGTGGTCAAAGGCGGACTAAAACGCGTTAAAAAAAATAAGTATCAGGATATTGTTGGACAAGTCTGGTGCTCAGTTTATTCTCTGGAATGTTTACTAAATTTCCTAGAAGGAGGCCTTGTAAATAATTCAGACAGAGTACCCATAATACTACAAGAAGGATGTAGCCAGTTAGAGCCCGTCGTACTGCGATATATGTAGTTGCAGGACGTCGCGCCATACCGACTCATATTTACCAACTGGATTCAAATACAACTTTTGATTTTTTATAGGCTCCATTCATTTGGAGCACTTACTGGTTGTAACTTAATAAATGTATCCCTTATTCATTTACTCTTATAATGATCAACGGAACAAGAACAAACAAACCGAATTGGAATTCTATGATTAATTATTGCAATATTGTTACTGTCAATGGCATCGATTCTGATGTACTCTAAACTAAACTAAATTTGACAGCTCTAAAATTGTTGCCATCCTTCTCTCACATACTAAAATGAAAAGAGAGGCATATAATTTTAGTCCTGTCAGATTGGTTTAGTTTAGTGAGTGGTATGACAGAATAGACGCCAATGTCAACTAATTGGTGTAATTATCAAATATATTTACTACTAGCTGCGCCCCGCAGTTTCACCCGCGTAGTGATGAAAAATGGCGATGATTACAAGTATCCCCCATCAAGCCCATCAAGCAGCAGTATGTCACTCCATCCCTTGAACTGCCCATGCAAAAAATCAGGTCGATCCGTTGCTCTGTTGCTGCGTGAAAGAGGAACAAACAAACACAATTTCGCATTCATAATATTAGTATGATTTTACTTTACTGGACCCAGGTGGAACAGGGCTCATACTTGAAGGACTGAAGCCAAACTGCGAAAAATAGGGAAGATGGAAAGAGGGAAGATAGGCCGTATATGCAGGGTCATAAAATAATAACGATAACATACTTTTTATCGTCTACTGCCGAGTAGTTATTTCTCAAATTATACCCTTTTGAGAACATAATATTAGTTTTCTCAAACTGGGTATCTAATGTATTTATTTATTGAAGAAAACGCTTCTACCAAAATAGGACTTTAAGGCCTCGACCACAGGAGACATGTTGCTAAAAGCAATTGGTGGACAATAATGTATCCTCTAATTATCTTGTACAGGCGTACAATATAATATTTCAATGTGCAATGAGGTTTTACTACGTTTTCTCACAAAAAAGAGTCGTCTCTTTTCACACAGAGGTTATGTAAAAGTCAACAGACAAAAAATTACATGGTGATTATTATTCTGAGGTGTCCTGTGATTAGATCATTCATACTACATAGATATTACAAGCCATGGCCAAATTGGCCAATACGAAATGTGTTTTTTTTCTTCCAAAATTTGGTTGCAAACGTTGCTAGCCAACTTTATAATGATATGTAAAAATTTCCTCAAAATACAATGAGCATACATATTATTAAGATCATTGCCAAAATATATAACTATAAAAGCGAAATTCATCTATTCACTCACTCACTCATCACGAAACCTCGAAAACGACTTGACCTACGAAGCTGAAATTTGGCGGGTAGATTCCTTATGGGGCTACACCCCATAAGGAATCTACCCGCCGCTAGGTCCGCTAAGAAAGGATTTTGCGAAAGGGCCGAATTAAGGGGGGCAAATGGGGTGTTGAAAGTTTATATGAAAGGCTACGCGTACAAAGTCGCGGGCAACAGCTAGTATGTAAATAATTATGTGTTTGTTTACGTACGTATATGCAGTCTAGAAATAAGTCTGTAAATAAGGATAACAAAATACACAAGTTCATTAATTGCTCGAACAGTAGGTATAAATAGTATAGATTAGCAAGCCAGGAAAACAATCTCATGAAATCATGAATGGGCCGTGAATCATCATAACTGCTAAAGTACTTTGGTAACAGCTGTTAAGCAGATGGCGATCTCTAGAATTTCTTATAATTCGTATGATTTATTGTTACTGACAGAGTCGGGGTTTAAAGCCCTTTTGTTCGGTCTTTCTTTGTTTAAGTATTTATAGTTTCAGCTGAAAATCTTGGGACTCGTTCTTTAGAGTTGTAAGGCCCAACGCACACTTCTAAGTCAAGTCGAAGCGGGACGCGGGCTTTCAGGCACGGCGTGGAAAAGTCAATACTTTTTGGTTTACTTTTTTTGGGTTACAGAAGGTTGGAAATTGCTTAGGACTCTTCTACTTCCATACAACTGACTTATTCTCTGAAAATGAAAAAAGCTGCAAGCACTTTTGCGGAGTGAAACAAGTAAATAAATAAGTCTCATTTTGGGTCATTATAACATAGTTGAAGATATATCTTTTGATACTATACCAAAGGAACAACGATAAATGTGGGCAGACCCTTTAGAAATCTACTTACCTCCTACGGAATTGAATTCTATTGGTACAGCCCCCGCTAAGCAATCAAGGTAAGTGCCATTCTACTGTAATTATAAATCATGGGATGGGAGTCATAAACACCTTTACACCTACTTGTACCAAAGTACCTACCTCAATATCGGTTGTCTATCTATCAGTTACATCGAACCTACTCCGCACAAAATATTTATTTATCCTTGTAACACTACCAATTACGTTATTTAATAATTTTCTTCGACTTTAATGCTATTTATACTTACTCAACATTTTGCGAACCAAAAACAAGTAAAAAACAAAATGATTAATCAACAGGTAAGAGTCAGAGGAGCATCTATTATAACAACTATCCTGTAGTTTGGAATGTCATTGTCGAACTCGATTCGACTTTATCTATTTGTCCCTCGGCCCTCAAACAATGTCGGGTCCGAACTTGGAACAAAAACTCTGACACAATAGGGGTGGGTCGCCGGCCTATTTTCACACGTCTCTCTTGTACTCACTATTAAATATTCTGTGGTCTCACAACTTTACCTATATGTAAGCTATAGTCTAACGAATTTGTTTTTCTTACCCTTCTTCTTGGGCCTGAAATTGTTAAGAAAAAATCATGTACTTAGGTAAGTAATTCACAAATTCTTAGTCGACTCTTAAACTCTATCGATAAACAGTTTTTATTTCAAAGTGAATTTTATTAATTTAAAAACCATTCATCTCTGACATCTCTGTTGCTCTGAAACTGGTTGGGCAGTAATCACTTCAGAGTAGCAAATTGCTAATGTAATTATGCCGGTGCTCTTTGTACTTAATAGTTATCGTATACAAAAACTAACGACGGTCATAAAGAGTAGATTTTAGATAGGATAGCAATTTTGCTGGGTACGTCCGTTATTATCTCACTTTTTCATCTCACGCACAATAAATAATAATAATAAATCCGTTTTCCTCTCGCTAATATAACATGAGTTCGTTTTTATCTCACCTCAGTCCTACGCCCTAGAATAAATAATAGTACTCCGTAACTGCATCTACCATAGAATACTAAATAGTACCTACTTCTGATGATAATTCAGGTATCTTTTTGTCCGTTTTAAAATGATCTTAAGTTGTTACAGATCGATTACAGATTTAGCTAATATAACCGCACGGTGTTGTATTGCGTAGGTAAGCTATGGAAAGACGCGTAGCTTTGGCTTGGAAGATCACCACTGCTTTGTGAGCATCTGTCTTCTTTAAGAATAATAAAGACCTCCTACAGTAATTCTAAGTGATTAAATATTGTTAGTCATCACAAAATCGACTAGACTCGCCTCCACACTGAACGACAGCCTGTCATCTGCATCCACTGGATGCCCGCGACTCTCATGATGTCGTCGGTCCATCGAGTGGGAGGCCTACCTACGCTGCGTTTTCCGATTAGTGATCTGCACTCAACAATATTACTAAAACATTATTTTTTTATTAGACAGCTACTTACTCTACGGCTTCTCACCGGATGGCATTGGAAGCTCGACCGTGCACTCTCTTTTATCCACGCATTGAAGGAAGAATTTCTTTTGTCTCTTCTTAGTCACTAAATACTATAGAATTCTTCTGGACCATAATTGGTAACCATGGTATAATTTTTTTTTTTTAAGTTTTTAAAAACAAGCTTTTTCATTCTTCTTATCAAAACGTTTCATTTGATACCCATATCATGCGAGTGCATAAACAATACCTGGTCCGCCGTATTGGATTTAAAATGACGTCATTTAGCTAACCATGCATTGTCATCCAAAATAAACGTGTAAGTATGCCAAATTTCAGTTCAATCGTCTGAAGACATCTACTTCAAAATTGAGTTGCAAGATTCCACCGGCACAAATATAGTTACATACACAGGCTAGGTAAAGCTACTACGTAGGTAACATACATTGCAAATCAAATAAAAGCTTGTAATTACTACCAAAGCTCCAAAGCAAAGCTCAGACTTGATGACTGACATTTACTACGTCCTTCATCTGTCTTCCGTTTTGCACAAACAAAAGTTTTCGCGCCTGAACTTTTATTTTCACAAAAGTCAGTCTTAGATTATTTTTTTACCTAGGTGGGTAAATTGTTAATCTTTTAGAAACAAACTAAACGCCCTTAATGTATGACCAACGCCAAAGCCTCAGCTACAACGAAACTTAAGTACTCATGTTACAAAATCAATGCCAGTGAAAAAAATATTTAGAGCGAATGGCTCAACTAAGACTGAAAATTCTTATAGAGTATTCCAGGTTAACGTATATAAGTCCTTTGCTTCGATAGAACATAATTGTAGTGATCTCAGACTGCCTCGTGCCCAACATCCATCGTCCTGCCTGCTAAAAATAACGCAAGGGCAATTCGTTGTTTTCTGACGTTCATTTGGCGGTCAACAGCTCATCAGCCTTGATGTTTCTCACTCAAAATTGAATCTGAATCTTTTTCCAAAACATCCATCTACTGAACTCATGCTTTCTAAGGTTTATATTGGTTAGATTATGTAAATAGATGTCTATGAAGTTATCGTCGGTTTGTAAATGGGAACTACATTGTCTAACTAGGCAAGTCCACTGTTTGTCTCCTTTCCATTACCAGAAATTTGGTCATGAAATAATGATTCTATATTCAATATAATTATAAAGGATCATCATGCAATGCAATATAATAGATTGCATTACAGCAGCGTCAGGCAACAGAGGTTTAATAGATGAACGTGAAGATGTAAGCCAAGGCGTAGCTGAGTCCAATATACGTGGGTTCATAAATGCTCAGTTGCCACCAAGACTTTTACATTACTTCTCTCAAACATTGCGTGGATATTCACGCAAAGTATACTACATAAAAATATGTTGGGGGAATTTCTTAAAACATTTTCCAGCACCCAAACTTCGAAAGAACATTTCGAGATTGCCACTGCTTGTAATATTATGAGCCAATCACAGGACACCATCGAGAAATGTCAATTATTTTTTGTCTGTATACTTGTGGTGTACTTAATTATTAAAACATAACTTGTGCATATTAGCCTCTTTTTAATGGAAAAGACATAATTAAATTAAACCTTTTTGAACATTGAAATATTGTACTTAGCTAAGATATCTAGATCTCGAAATTTGGTTTCGTTGCGATCGTACAATATAACCAGAGGAAACAAAAATTGCCCATCAATTAAATTAGCAACGGTCGAGGCCTTAAACTTAAATTTTAGCGTAAGCGTATTTTTCAATAGATAGACACATTCGATACACTGTTTGTATTTTTTGTATGAAACATGATTGTGATATCTCTCTCGCTAAGTTAGGTATATTGTATTCCTACAAATCCTATAATATTATATGCATGCATATATTGATGCAAAGATTGTAGAACTAAGCATAAAGACCGTCAAGTTTTACTTTGTCTAAATTGTCTTTTAGCTATTATGGTTCTGCAGTAAAAAGTTTGGTGCCAAGCTCTCGGTCCCAAAACCTTGGCCAAAACATTCAGCTTACCCCATTTCCATGGATGTATGATGTCTCTCAACAAGGTTTAAGAGTTCACTAGATTTGCCAACGGACAAGAACTGTTTTCATTCGTTGCATTTTTCTGTCGATTTATAATTTCAGTGTGATGAAGGAGTTTGATTTTTGCGTCTTAATTTCAACAAAGGCGTTCGCCAAACAAATCATCACGTTGCTCCCGTTAAAATCTACCAGTGTGCTACTAAGTTGTTTATCAATATCTCCTATTTTTGACTGTAAAAACACTGTTTTAAACTATCACGGTAAGACTAAGAAAGAGGGTAGATCGTTTTGTCTGCACCTAGCTTTTTAACTGTTCGACCAACCACCTGCATTCTTCTTTAGTCTTCCCGTAAACACGGTGCATGTAACTGCGCTGAAATATCGGGAGCTCATTCCACCTTACCAGTTACCAGGGTAAATATCCCGTAAATAATCATATAAATTTATTGACTGTATTTTCAAGACCTGTGTCTATGGGTGAGGCGGGTTATGTCCTTGTTAATAGGAGAACCAACGCAGTCTCTGAATACTACCGCGGAATGGGCGACGACGAAATGGCTGACCACCAGTCCGACGGTCTGAAGAGATTATTATTAAGAAAGTACTTGCGTCGAAAAGCAGCGGAAGAGGCTTGCACAATGCACATGAGCGAAGTGTGGCATGAATGTATACTCAGTATTATAGGTGGAGACGGGCTGATTAGACAAATACTTAGTTTCAAAAACCGAGACAAATTTTGTCTTATTTCATATCTGCTATAGCGAACCCTGGAATGCGACTACTTAATCCATACAATTCTATGTTAGAAAACAGGTTTATTTGATTGTGTTAAGATAGTTCTGAATGTCTAACTACCGCGCATTAAACTCGATTGGCCGTTGTCAAATTAAACGCTTGGAGCGCAATGAAAATTCACAGTAAACCGGCAAACGCGCCTACTTATTATCAAAACAGGCACGTTCGTTAGTGCACTGCACTGTTTATACTGTGAACAGTGCAACAATCGATAGTTAGAGCTCCCTAAACGTTAGATACATGCATACGCTAAAGTTAATTGCACAAGCTCTTCTTTCATTATGAACAACTGGTTGCAACCCATTTCACTCTTAATTCTCCAGCATTTCTACAATATAACGCTGTTTTTGATACACTTAGTAGCAACTGAACAGATTGGTATACAGCAAATTGTAAAGTAAAACTCTTTTCAAACATGGACAAACTGTGTGTCGCCAGTTTGTTCATGTTTGTAAAGAGTAGAGTTGATGTGTCTGTAGGTATTCCACGAAACTAAACATGGACAAGAAGCCTTTTGGAAGGTGTTTGGTGCCAAAATAAATTTTAAAAAGTCCAGAATTTCATATCATGCACGAAGTATTTCACAGATGCTTGGATGCTAAATTGCTGTGAAACTTTACTTTAGAAGACGAATTTGTCTAAATCCCTAGTAAATCTTACAATGTAAGGTCTTTAGCGAGCATTTAGTCGCAAACACAGAAAGTTTCGAGAAGATCTATGGAGGTACGCGCCTAACAACTGTTTAAACTCGAAATTGAAACGATAAAACTACCGGGCTAGCGTACAGAAGTATCGACCTATTACGTATTAATGGTCTACCAGCAGTTACTTTTTGTTACCTGGTACAACTGTAAGATACAGTACAAATAGTGCAATCACACATTTGGTCGTTAAGCAAGGTTAACTTTTAATTGTCGAAAGCCTAGGTTTGATTGCGTTTTCGATTCTACGATATATACAAATAATTTCTTCCAAATAGAACATAACTTTTTTTCAATTATAAACTTTGTTTGATCAAAGATTGTACATACGAAATTTGGAGCTTTTCTGCATATATACTTATACCTACATGTCTTCAAGAAAAAGGAGGGCCAAAAGAGGTTAGTTTTACCAAGTTACCATAATATGAAGTAACACAGAAAACAAGAGGCATGAGACAA
Organism: Agriopis aurantiaria; assembly: GCA_914767915.1. NCBI lineage: Eukaryota > Metazoa > Arthropoda > Insecta > Lepidoptera > Geometridae > Agriopis > Agriopis aurantiaria. Next base: position 805,340 of record OU611983.1, on the reverse strand, counting down.
ACAAGAGACAAACAAGAGTCAAACGACATGAGAGTGATCATCTATATTATAATATAAGAGAAGAGAAGGTTTGACGTTCCCGTAGAGTAGCCAGGATTTTTATTACACGCCTTTCACCCTGGTTCATTGAGATTTGGGTGGTCTTCTCTTGTCAAGCACCAGATTTTCTGCGCTGGGCTGGGCAAGGCGCTACGTTTTCTAGGACGAGTTGCGTGCATCAATGCCTCAGGGTTGCTACCAATTTTTGGCTAAACTGTTAACATACTAGTCGGCATGTCGTCATTCCGCTTCAGGGTTCCGCCAGTGGTATATACTTACTGCGTAGCCACTGTCATACGACTCCTAGAATCCGTGTAATTGGATAATCACACTGAGTAAGGCGACAGGATCCTCGGCTCGACACGTGATAAATAAATAAGTAGGTATAGGTACGTGGCCTTGATTCGCTTGCACTTCCTTGCGAGCTGTTTTCGAAGAGGGAGCTCTGAGCTCTTGTGTCACCTTTTATGACCTCCAAATGAAGGTCAAGTCAGGAGGAGAATACTATTCTTGTTTCTACTATAATGGTATGTTACTCAGGATTATAAAAGCGCAAACTAAACGACAAACGACGAAATTAAACTTCGAACGTATGTACACTATTGTACACACGTTTTTGAAAAGGAAATTGATAGAACTCTATCTAAATTACTATGCGATGTGACTGCATACCTAGTTAGAAACCAGAATCTCAATATCTATACTTACTTATATATAATATATGTATAATATATATATGTAATATAATATATAACAATATTATAAAGAGGAAAGATTTGTATGTAAGTATGTTTGTAACGAATTGGCTCAAAAAGTACTGGACCGATTTTAAAAATTATTTCACTGTTGGGAAGCTACACTATCCCCAGGTGACATAGGCTATAATCTATACCCGTGCGAAGCTGGGGCGGACCGCTAGTAAACTTATATTATAGAGACTATACATTGTATTGACTAAATAGCAATGACCAACACATACTTACATCAATGAGTAATAGTCATCAAATAACGATGCCCCAGACAGAAAAAAAAAAGATTAGGTATTGTACCTATGTATTTTTTTCATGTCATGTAGAACACATGTAGGCCAAGAGGTTTACATATGTAAATGTAAACGTGCTCCATCTTCGTCCGCATCATCGCTTTCCATCAGGCGAAATCGCGGTCAAAAGTTGGCCTAGTCCGAATCAAAAAATTAATAAAAAATAAAAATTACATGTTGGCATTGAATTATCAAATCAACCTACAGATTTGAGACGAAAGACGAAGATTTTACAATTGCGATTTATAATCATGATTCTATCTTCGTCGTTATCATCTACACCCTACCTAATCTCACTGCTGGGTATAGGCCTCTCTTGCTATGACATAACATATATTATATTTTTATTAGTTTAGGTTCTTCCATCAGTCAGTAACAGTATAAAGCCTAATGACCATGTTCAAGTTTGTGTATCGTACTTAGGTATAGACGTGCGTATTGCGTACTAATAACATTATCATCAAAAAACTCTATAGAAGTAATTTTTGATGTGGTTAGGTGGCAAAGAAGTAAGCATTTATTGTAGTAATTTTGCTTTTTAACCGATGAAAAAAGGAGGTCGTCTGGTCGGTGTTTTTTTTGTATTGTTCTGAATGAACTCCAAGTGAAACAAACATCTTGCATGAGTGACCGCTTGGAAGTGATGTCTTTTTGCACTACTTTTTGTATTTTATAGGGTACGGAACCCACAGTGCGTGTGCCCGACTCGCACTTAACCGGTTTATTATAAAAAGTGGTTGTCTGTAAAATTGGTTTACGGACGATAATTTACCGTGATAACGCTTAGGCCGATCGTGCATCTCTATCGCTTGCACGAGCTGGTGGAACGTGACAAAGTTTCGTGCGTGCATCGGCGTTCATCGATTTATAAGACGTTATCACGTCAAAAAAATCTGACTGTTACTCTACCTACGGTGACCATTCATTATTAGATACTGAGACGATCTTCATCAGTCCGTGCAATGGCTCAAATGGCAGTTACAGAGCGGCCGAAGTATTGTTGGCAGTGAGGAGTAACTGAAAGGTTATATGGAATTATTATTCCAGGTAATACGACTGTGATTCCATAGTTGGCTGCTCTAGGTACCTAGAGATGTCTCGCTAAGTCAAACATTACTAAACTCCGAAATATTTCAGACGTTGTTGTACTGATAACATCCAGAACTTGGCTTTATTTGTTCACGTGCAAAAGAGACCTTATTTGGGCGTTTTTCAAAAAAGATGTACATTTGCGAATTTGGGGCGTCCAAAACTTTAACTATTTATTATAATTTTTGTATGTACCGTACATGAATAAACGGAGTTATTATTTCATGAGTACATATTTAAGTTACCAAATTAACTGTTAAGTGCAACCTAACACTCATTGATATTAATATATAACAAAAACAAACCGCAAAAAAGTGTCAAATCTGTATGTCCCATCGGCATTATTGAAACTTTCAAGTCTCAGAAAATATTCCACAAATTAAATAGCGCCACTGTTTTAGATTCTGTAGACGAATATTGAACTTGCCAATACGATTTAGAGCGAGATGTTGTCGTAATGGGTCTTAAAATAGCTCAAAATATTATATAATTGTTGTCCCAGGAATATGGCAAAACCGGAATTCCGGCAATAGTCACGGTGCATTTTTGATAGATAAACAAATTTTTACCATAAAATATGGTTATTTTTTGTTACCGGCAGCGTTAATCTTGTGTGTGGTGTAGCCGCAATTTTGAAGCAAACGTCAGTGTAATCAAAATCAGTGACGAAAGCGGGCGCGTTACGTTGGTTCTAAAGTGGAGTTCCAGATAGCTACGGGATTTTATGAGGTATGTATAGTTTATCAAGGTATTTGCCGTTACACAAGCACATTTTTGTTTTTAAACTATTGTAAAACAAATCACAAGTAGCCATAAAATGAACACAACAGCTTGAATTATTGTTAGAAGTTTAGTTGATATGAATTCGTCACATCGCGTTCGTCACGTATTGTATAAACGGAATCATTTTGTGACAGACCGGAACTATTAGGCCGAGGCTACATTTGACAGATGAATAGTACTAAAGTAAATAATCTCATTATAAAAAAGTTTGAATATTATGTAGTTATGTACGTCTGTCACTGCTAATCTTTGGGACGGCTGAACCAATTTAGATAAAAAATATATATACAGCGTTAGCAGCTTGGGGTGTACCTAGTATATAATTATCTTTGGGTGTACTAAGCCGAAAAGGGGTCATTATACCTATCATTATGAACAACTCATACTATGGAAACAAACCTGAAATCTGCTGTTCCATACATTATGTCGATGGTCATTGAACTTTTTCTTTGAAACAGCTGATTTTTTTGCGATTTAGGTACTAGCCCCGCAGTTATAGTTGTTCCTAATGATGAGGTACAATGACCTTTTTTCGGCTTCTTACATCCCAAGCTGTTAACCCTGTACATAGATTATGTTGAATAATATAATTTATATAATACTATTATTTACTTAGGTACTATAACTAGTACTAAATATCTTAGTGCTAAAATTCAAATCTTGCAATTAATTAACGTGAAAACTTGCGTATTTTGACGTGCATCTATTTTGTCATATATTGTAATACTAAAATTTGTTAGTCGGGCGGGGTACTTTCTGGTACTACTAATCTAATTTTTAAATTATTTCTCTAATTATTTCAATAAATATTTGGTTCATATATTTGATATTTCAACATATATTTGATTTGACATTTCAGTGACCATGGCCCTCACGGTAGCGGAAAGAGCTAAAAAATACCGAGAGAATTTAAAACGAAACCCTGAAAAGTTCGAAGAGCAACGGAAAAAGCAGTTAGAACGACTTAAAAAGAAACGAAAAAGAATTAATGACTTGACAGAAGAAGATATAATACTACTAATATAATACTAATAAATTAATTATACTACATAGTATAATTAATATATTATTATTAATTAATAACAATTAGTTTAATGCTAGTACCTACTTACCTTACCAAATCAATGTATGATAGATAGATGTTACTAAAAGTTCCTTCAGTGTAAACATAGCTTAGTTTTTTCCAATTAGTCACTTAGAATTCCAGATAGCCACTGTCACATATTTTTAGCTAGACAAAAACGAATCCTATTCAAGATATATGAAGTTATTTGTTAATATTTAAGTTTGCTTAAGTTACTGATGTCCTATATTTTTATTATTTGTTAGCTTTAAACGTTTAATGTCATTAGGTAAGTAGTAAATGTAATGTTTTTAAGTTCAAAAGTTCCTACTGTGACGATCTCGAAAGAAAAATGATTGCTACGCAATAATTACACTGATTTTTCTATGTATTGAAATGCTGCTTCAAAGATTTTAAAGTTATTTAATGATTAATAAAAACAAATTAAGATAATTATTCATATTTTTCATTTTATTAAAAAAAAACTTTTGTGACTAACCGGAGCGAGTTCCTTTGAACACTTACGTAAAAATTAAGATTAACGCGATATTTTTCGTTATACTGATATATATTTGTAATTTTTACTTAAATAAAAGTATATTTTATCAAATAAGATAAGAAAATACAGCAAAATTTCAATTTCACAAAAATCAACTCCTGTTCGTCACGTGTACATCTTTTTTGAAAAACGCCCATTTGCATTGATAAAATAGTTATTAATACCTATAAGCAAGTTACTTTGCTTGCTTAGATATTGGAGAGGAAAGCGTAGGTAGTACATTAGACATGCAGAAAGATGGTTTACAGATTTGCTAGTCGCCTTCTTATAGTGCTAACAGACGAGACGCACTTGGTTGACGAACCGCCGTCCAACCAACGGGATAGGTAGAATAAGAAAATTTTCTCTTTCCCTCCCGTTGGTTGGACAGCGATTCGTCAACCAAGTAGGTACGTCTCGTCTGTTACCACTATTACGTATAGGTAGGTACTAGGTATGTAAAGTAGCCAAAGTAGGTATTTATGTAGGTAGGTACCCATTTAAACCTATTTAAAAATGCAATTTGTAATTTTAATAAATGCACGATTCTGCGTGCAGACAAATACCTATGAAGGTCATGCAAACTGCGAAGAATCAAAGCAGCAGGTTCATCTTTTAATAAATTTCGACTATTTAGGCCAGATTTAATCCTCTCGCACTTACGAGTCTCAAATCAAATATTTTTACAGCTGGTTTGGATTTGGGTGCACTTCCAGGGTGGTCCTTTTAAGGATTCGGTCAAGATTTCGTCTATTTTTTGTTGACGTGGGTAATTATTATTTTAAAGGATGTTTTGTTGGATGAGGTATTTTGGGCAGGTAGGATTCTGCATGTTATCGTACATTCAGAATCTGCTCTAGACGAATAGGTACCTACCTATGTGCGTTACTCATTGAACGTCTGACCCAAGAGTTAGGGGTCACCTCTACATAAACCTGCAAGGTACTCGTGTCAACAGCACACGTACGATGTAGATACAATTTTAGTTTATTAACATGTTGACAATCTGTCCCGAACACATTGTGAATGAAGCAATGTGCTTGGCGCAAATGGGTGGGTGAGTGACTCATAGAAATGCGTGGTGCAGCCACTTCTCTAAGTTTAGAAGTGGTAAGTAACCTCGTACAGAACATCCTTCTGGCTTCATGTTGCCAGTTCACAGGATTGTAGAGCAAATGTTTGCAGCGTCTGCAGTTTACTTCATTACTCATCTCCCAGACATAATATCAGACTTCCGTGGAAATTTAGTTCTGGCGCTCGGAGCGAGACTAAACTTTGCTATAGGTAGGTACCTACTAGGTATGCTAGATATTTATAGGATGTTAACTCGGATTCGAAACTAAGTTTAGGAGACTTTTCCTTTCTTCCTAAGGGTTCCCCCGAGTGATTGAATCAGACAACGATCCACGACTTCGAACGCTTTGAGTCAACTTTAAGGGCCAAGTAGGTATCGGGTGAGATAGCCGGGCATTATGTAGGCGCGTAAAGCAAACCAGCTTTCTCCCAAACCAAACGTGGGCGATACTCGCTCCCATTCATTCTCGAGCGTGTTTACATCGCCGTACGATAGTGATACGGAAACAAAAATAACGCGTCTCGAATCGAATCGATGGCAGCGCAGCCACGATAACGATTGTTTACCTGCGCTGAGCTGCGATTACCACATTCAAGGTAACCGTTCTCAGTTCTCACTTCTCGCACGCATTCAGGCCCACGCTCGACGTGTGTGTGCACTCTTGCAAGTTCAAAATCCCGTATTATGGTGTGTGACATTGAAAGTATAGTTACGCAAGTTCGTGTCTACTGTCTAGCGCACGTCGAGTTGCAGAGGGCTGGCGTCCCCCGAGCCAGTGTCTCGACTCGACTATAACCGGGCAAATGCCGCATTTAAGACGGTCCCCCTTACCTCTGTCGCGCGAACGTATCCTGCGAGGAGAACACAAGACAGCCATAGGTAAATCCTCAAATGCATCACAACAACGTAAACCGGACCGGTCGCACCAGCTGTATAACACAATCACACTGTTATGCCACTGCACAGGATTGTTATGTTATTCTACAAACACCATACACACGAGTAACGTGTCGTGAGACGACATGCGGCGCCCTATTGCGATTGTGGTAAACTGAGTGGCGTTCCGTTCGTACTTGTTCGCCTTCGCCGTCGAGTCGAGTGGCGGACGCGCGTCGTTCGCGGCTAACTTCGCACCGCTCCGGTCGTCGCCCGCCGTGCCGCCGCCGATGGTCGATTGAGCTGCGTTTCGCGTCACGCACTGCTATTCATTCATTACCAAATAATAGGCCCAAAAAAACGAACCCTCGAGAGCCGCCCTATCTTTGCTGCGCTCCACAATCCAACGAACCCGTTCTAAATTTGGTGTAATATTATTTGCTGGGGCGATCTTCGGCCTCATGTCTGTACGATCAAAACAAACAGAGCGATAGACATACATAGGTATCTGATGAGCAAAAAACATTATTTTTAGAAAAACAGAAGACGTAGTTCCTAAGAAGTTGGTAGAATACGATTCTATTGCATATTGTGTTGCAATCTAATTGAAACCAACAATACAAAGACCCACAGAAAAATGCATGCAATACTATAATACTAGTACGTTATAAACATTAATTATTTTACTACAGGTTATAAAGGTATGAATGCCACTATAAACTGCTATAAGATTAACAAAAATTTAGCTAGGCCATCACGAGCTTTGACTTTGATCATGAGGCCAACATAACGCAGCGCACTCAATAGAACCACAGACACCAGCTACCGAAATTATTTTCAGCGCCATCTATGTTCACACATTCTAACTGAAGTTATCCTTTTGAGCAATGAATGCATGGATGGATACTTACAAATTACAAAAATAATAATTGACTGAAGTCATCATAGATTGCATAGCAAAAAACCCGATGTCTGTGGCTATAATTAAACTTTATAAACAAAATTAAATTTAAATCTAAAAGAAGAGCAGCAATATAGTTTATTGGATCTACGTTGGCAAACCAGTTCTTGATTTAATACTGGGAGATAACAGCAGATGGCTCACCATACAACTTATGTGTATTTTGGCAAAGGTTTTAGGTGGCAAACGACAAGCAGACGGGCTGCCTGATGGTAATCAGTCACCGTCACCTATAGATACCAGAGGCATCACTAATAGGTACTTTGCCGACTCTTTGACTACTCGCCTCTTGAATCATTACCATCACAGCGCCAGAAGCGCCACCTTAGTATTTTCTGTGCGGAAACTAATTTTTGCTATTAGTTCCCTCCACAACAAAAGGTGGGTAAATATTGACAGAATTTCAGTGTTAAATAAATTTTTCGCTTGTAGACCCTTTTCTCTATGTTCACGCATCATATACAAGCCAACAAGCCGGGTTTCTGTTGTTGTTGACCATTACTCTATTTATCTATGCCATTACTATCAGCATTAATGCTGAGACGGACCCATTCGACACTGATTGTATCCTGTAGATATAAGTTTTTGTAAAGGTATTTTCTTTCTTTCTTTCTTTCTTTCTTACGTCACTGTCCAGTTGCCATTTTATTGCAACAAACAGATTGGCATCGATTCTGATGCACTCTAAACTAAATTTGACAGCTCTAAAACTGTTGCCACCCTTCTTTCACGTATTAAAATGAAAAGAGAGGCAGATAATTTTAGTCCTTTTAGATTGGTTTAGTTTAGCTAGTGGTATGACAGAATAGGCCTCATTGGCGTCAATTCTGTCAATTATCTGCCTCTCTTTTCATTTTAATATGTGAGAGAAGGATGGCAACAATTTTAGAGCTGTCAAATTTAGTTAAGAGTACATCAGAATCGATGCCATTGGGAAACAAATTAGCTAATAATATATTAAGTAAGATAGTTAAAGCATTTCAATTGTCATTTGTTTTGTCCGCTCAAGCAAACCAATTCAAGCTAAGCACAAATTTAGATTATTTATATCAAACCACATAGATTTATTGGATTCCCACAGGTAATATATGGAGATTATAATTATGATTATTATTATTATCATTATAATATTGTAGACATCGTACCTATTTAACTTGACATAACTACTATACTATGACATTTCCTTTGTAAACTAACAATACTAATAACTTATAATTAGTGAGTTATGAATGCCAGTGCTAATATTGCACGTCCATTTAGAGACAAGTTTGTTTTCGGAGCTCTTAAGAACAGATTGTCTGTATTACATCTAGGTTTACCAACAAACTACAATATATATATTTTTTTTGATTTTGATTAGGGAGATAAAATTTCACGCTATTGGTAATACAGAAAATCAGCTGTATCGTCATCTCTCTCAAACTTGTTGTAAATTACTTATTCTTCTCTTGCTTATGCACGTGTACGTGTATCCATGACATTGATGACCTCAGTGGGTGTCACCCACGTGACACTTTGTCTCGGAGCGCTATACCTGGCGGATTATATTATTATACCATGGCTAAGGTCAGCCAGGGCAAGCGCCCTACCGTTCCCCAACGTGCCTACGCCCATGCCCTAGGCTCATAGGGTTGTTCCACAAAAACAACATTCACGATGCCTAGAGTATAATTCAAACATCAGTCTAACAGCTAAACAAAATAAAAGCGAAAAAAGTGACACCTTAAAAAATAATTATGTGCAATCTTACATCTTTATATCTTTAACACTGATGCTGTAACTTTAATAACACCCATATTCATGAAAAATACAACCAATGATTGACATAATATCGAAAAGTTTAAACCTCGTGAAATAAATTTCTTATTTCATTCGATTTAAGAACTTATTGGAATTTTACTGGTTGTATAATTGAGGAATATGTGCAATGTTGCGTTAAGTATAAATTGCCAAGGGTTGTTCACTTTTGCTCCACCTCCTCGACCGTTTTCTTGTGACGGCGGATGGCGTCCTCGTGGCGCTTGATCTGTTCCTGGTGGAAGTTGATCTCCTTGTCGATGTGGCTTTTGAGGTTCTGGAGTTGCTCCCTTTGCTGTGGAAATAACAAAAATGTATGTACTAAATACATTTTTACAAAAATGTATGTAGTATGTTGCCATTGCGTATAACATAGAAGATGTTTTAGTATCAAGTATAACATCTTCTGTTATCCTATAGTATCAAAACTTTATGAGCACACTTTTGGAATTCGAAAATAAATTAAAGTACAATAATTATTATTTTTAGTGCCTGGCAAAAAAAAAACCGGGTACGAGTCGGTCTTGCGCACTGACGGTTCCGTACCACCACAAAATACAGAAAGTAGTGCAATAAGATATCATCACGCCCAGGCGGTCACCCATCCAAGTACCGACCGTGCCCGACATTGCTCAACTTTGGTTAACAGACATTGATTTTCTCACTGACTCGCACTTGGTCGGTATTTATTTTCACTTTCATTCAAATCCGTTTTGCTATTAAGAGTCGAGTGTGGACACCAATGACGATTTATATTATCTTTGGTGGACACATAATATATAAATATCACATAGATAATACACACTTACACAAAAAAAAACCTATTTATAATACTAGTGTAATTATTATAGTATCTGTCTGTGTGTGTGCAACTGCTTTTTTGCATTACTACTTGCAACAATGTATCATTCTGATCTGATTTCTATTTAAACAATACCTACATGACGTCAAGGCACAGTGCCAAATTGCTACAAGTTGCACAATAATACATCAGCATCCTCCTGAACTGATACCAGCAATTTTCCGGGTCAGTAATTATCGTATAATATGCTTCTTTAGCCAAATTCCATTAAGATTAGTTCAGCTGTATATTTTAAGGTCAAATTAAAATTTTACAATATTGGTGTTTTTATTCAACAGTGACGAGACAAGCAAGTCGCTCGTATAATGGTAAAGGTTAACGTACGTGCATCTTGGCTGATGCGATTTGAAAATGTATAGGAATGTCAGTCGTCGGCCGCACGCATCTTACGCAGACCTCGGATGCGATACCAGACATTTTCATATTGCTATCGGCCGCAATGCACGGATGTCAACCTTAAGCATCACGCTGGGCCTGTACAGTTGGCCAGAATCTTGAACCTTAACAGCTCAGAACCCTGCACAGCGCTAGACTGTGCTTGTCAGTCCTAAGATATTATTAACATTGAAATACTTCTATACTATGAATAATGAATATACCTTCTTATAAAAGAACTCCTCCTCCCTGGCTGCCTCCATCTTGCCGAAGGCGCCGCCAGCCTCGCGGATGGCACCGCCGCCGCCGCCTCCCCTGCCGGCGCCCGAGCCCGGCTCACCAGAGTACATTCTGAATAAATAAAAAATTTAATAATGCATCACACTCATAGTTTTTCACAATGCTTAACATTTCTCTGTGCTTGCAATGCAACATAGGCGGCGATTACCGCTTACCACAAGTTGGGACTTTTCTGTATTAAAAAAATGTCTCCGGGTTGAGGTTGAGTCCTTATAGTGTAACTCTGGTGGTGATGGTGTTCGTCTACCGTCCTGCTCGAGCACATGGTGCGAGTAAGTTGGCGCGAGAACGATCGCACGCATTTACCATGTTATCACCAGACTTACTTTCACAATAAGGTCCCAGATATGACAGTTTATTTAATCTTGGGGTAAAAAATAAAAAAAATTATAGAAAAGGTAAAAAATTGCTCTTCTCAATGTAAGCGCTGTCATCCATTTCATAAAGTAAAGCTGTATTACTGTTTTTAGGGTTCCGTACCTCAAAAGGAAAAAACGGAACCCTTATAGGATCACTTCGTTGTCCGTCTGTCAAGACCCTTTTTCTCAAGAAAGCGTAAAGGTATCAAGTTGAAATTTATACTAAATACTTGGGTCTACGGTTTCTTTCGGCTGTGAAAAAATAAAAGTTGTAAGTCAACGCAATCAAAAGATATAAATGTTTATGTTGCATATTTTGCGGTTCACAGGGGAATCAAAACCTAAAGGGTACTTCCCGTTGACCTAGAATCATGAAATTTGGCAAAAGGCAAGGTCTCATAGCACATACATAGGAATAAATCCGAAAGTCACAAATTTGAAGTTATATCATTGAAAAATAATTATTTTACTATTACAAACTTACATTTTGTAGTTGGAATGCATGGAAGAACCTAATTGTCAACTACAAAGTTAAGTTTGTCTTTCAATATTTCAACTTCAGTTAGTTTTTTTTTGGACTCGTGCTCTGAGGTTTGCGTTGGATGGAACCCTCAGAGCGCGAGTCCAACTACTCGTACTTGTCCGGTTTTTTTTTTTGTCTATGTATGTTTTTTTTTTTTTTTTTTTTTTTATTTATTTAAAACACATAGTACTTTACATTTCAAGTTAGTAAGTTGTCTTAAGGCGCCGTGACTAGCTGACTTTTATGTTTTTGAGGGGGTGAAGCAGAGGCAGTGGCGGCCGACTACAGCGGGGCGCACCGCGTGAATCTCGCAGAAACGTGACGACCTTCACCTATACAGAGCTAAAGACATGTAATTTCGTCGGTCCACAGCAAAGCTCTGTTGGCCTAGTGGTCTGGCACCGCGCTGGTAAACCACGAATGCCCGGTTCAAATCTAGTACGATGTAGATATTTTTGGACTCAATTTTTTATCATAACATTACGCATTATGCAAAGGGACCCTTTGCATAATGCGTAGTTATAAAAGTCGTACACGCGCACGGCCCAGACGCACACAGCGACGGGACGACGGAGAACAAACAAACCATAATTCAATCAAACCATATAGTTAGGTTTTAATTTTTTTTTTTTTTTTTTTTTGTTTTTTTTTAAATAGAGTAAAGTTAAAACTGTATATTAAACTGATATTAAATAAATCAATTTAGTAAACAAAAAAAAAAAAAAATCAAACCATATTGCTAGTTTTAATTATTAAAATTTACTTTCGTCGTACGTTTCAATATTTTATGTTTCTTTTTTGCACCAAATATTTTACCTATTATATTATAGTTTATAGACTTACTCCTGGTATGATTCTACTAACTTGATGGTAGAGTTCGGAGACTGCTAAAACTGCTAAATAGGGAAAGCGAGATAAGTCAAGGTTGGGCTCGTTTTTTTAGTCTTAGTGAGAAGTGTTAGTCAAGGAATAATTTGACTGAGCTGATGGTGGAATTTGGAAGACTGCTACTGGAACTGCTAGACGGAAAGACCTAGAAGTGTCGAGTTTGGGCTCGTTTCATTAGTCGTGATGAGATCTTCTTCCAGGAATATTTTGACTGACCTGATCGAGGACTTCGGAGACTGCTACTGGAACTGCTAGACGGAAAGAGCTAGAAGTGTCGAGTTTGGGCTCGTTTAATTAGTCGTGATGAGATCTTCTTCCAGAAATATTTTGACTGACCTGATCGAGGATTTCGGAGCCAGCTAGTGGAACTGCTAGACAGATAGAGCTAGAAGTGTCGAGTTTGGGCTCGTTTCATTAGTCGTGATGAGATCTTCTTCCAGGAATATTTTGACTGACCTGATCGAGGATTTGGAAGACTGCTACTGGAACTGCTAGACGGAAAGACCTAGAAGTGTCGAGTTTGGGCTCGTTTCATAAGTCGTGATGTGATCTTCTTACAGGAATATTTTGACTGACCTGATCGAGGACTTCGGAGACTGCTACTGGAACTGCTAGACGGAAAGAGCTAGAAGTGTCGAGTTTGGGCTCGTTTAATTAGTCGTGATGAGATCTTCTTCCAGAAATATTTTGACTGACCTGATCGAGGATTTCGGAGCCAGCTAGTGGAACTGCTAGACGGATAGAGCTAGAAGTGTCGAGTTTGGGCTTGTTTCATTAGTCGTGATGAGATCTTCTTCCAGAAATATTTTAACTGACCTGATCGAGGACTTCGGAGACTGCTACTGGAACTGCTAGACGGAAAGAGATAGAATGGTCGAGTTTGGGCTCGTTTCATTAGTCGTGATGAGATCTTCTTCCAGGAATATTTTGACTGACCTGATCGAGGATTTGGAAGACTGCTACTGGAACTGCTAGACGGAAAGACCTAGAAGTGTCGAGTTTGGGCTCGTTTCATTAGTCGTGATGAGATATTCTTCCAGGAATATTTTGACTGACCTGATCGAGGACTTCGGAGACTGCTACTAGAACTACTAGACGGATAGAGCTAGAAGTGTCAAGTTTGGGCTCCTCGATCAGGTCAGTCAAAATATTCCTAGAAGATCTCATCACGACTAATGAAACGAGCCCAAACTCGACACTTCTAGCTCTTTCCGTCTAGCAGTTCCAGTAGCAGTCTCCGAAGTCCTCGATCAGGTCAGTTAAAATATTTCTGGGAGAAGATCTCATCACGACTAATGAAACAAGCCCAAACTCGACACTTCTAGCTCTATCCGTCTAGCAGTTCCAGTAGCAGTCTCCGAAGTCCTCGATCAGGTCAGTCAAAATATTCCTGGAAGAATATCTCATCACGACTAATGAAACGAGCCCAAACTCGACACTTCTAGGTCTTTCCGTCTAGCAGTTCCAGTAGCAGTCTTCCAAATCCTCGATCAGGTCAGTCAAAATATTCCTGGAAGAAGATCTCATCACGACTAATGAAACGAGCCCAAACTCGACCATTCTATCTCTTTCCGTCTAGCAGTTCCAGTAGCAGTCTCCGAAGTCCTCGATCAGGTCAGTTAAAATATTTCTGGAAGAAGATCTCATCACGACTAATGAAACAAGCCCAAACTCGACACTTCTAGCTCTATCCGTCTAGCAGTTCCACTAGCTGGCTCCGAAATCCTCGATCAGGTCAGTCAAAATATTTCTGGAAGAAGATCTCATCACGACTAATTAAACGAGCCCAAACTCGACACTTCTAGCTCTTTCCGTCTAGCAGTTCCAGTAGCAGTCTCCGAAGTCCTCGATCAGGTCAGTCAAAATATTCCTGTAAGAAGATCACATCACGACTTATGAAACGAGCCCAAACTCGACACTTCTAGGTCTTTCCGTCTAGCAGTTCCAGTAGCAGTCTTCCAAATCCTCGATCAGGTCAGTCAAAATATTCCTGGAAGAAGATCTCATCACGACTAATGAAACGAGCCCAAACTCGACACTTCTAGCTCTATCCGTCTAGCAGTTCCACTAGCTGGCTCCGAAATCCTCGATCAGGTCAGTCAAAATATTTCTGGAAGAAGATCTCATCACGACTAATTAAACGAGCCCAAACTCGACACTTCTAGCTCTTTCCGTCTAGCAGTTCCAGTAGCAGTCTCCGAAGTCCTCGATCAGGTCAGTCAAAATATTCCTAGAAGAAGATCTTATCACGACTAATGAAACGAGCCCAAACTCGACACTTCTAGCTCTTTCCGTCTAGCAGTTCCAGTAGCAGTTTCCGAAGTCCTCGATCAGGTCAGTCAAAATATTTCTGGAAGAAGATCTCATCACGACTAATGAAACGAGCCCAAACTCGACACTTCTAGCTCTTTCCGTCTAGCAGTTCCAGTAGCAGTCTCCGAAGGCCTCGATCAGGTCAGTCAAAATATTTCTGGAAGAATATCTTATCACGACTAATGAAACGAGCCCAAACTCGACACTTCTAGGTCTTTCCGTCTAGCAGTTCCAGTAGCAGTCTTCCAAATCCTCGATCAGGTCAGTCAAAATATTCCTGGAAGAAGATCTCATCACGACTAATGAAACGAGCCCAAACTCGACCATTCTATCTCTTTCCGTCTAGCAGTTCCAGTAGCAGTCTCCGAAGTCCTCGATCAGGTCAGTTAAAATATTTCTGGAAGAAGATCTCATCACGACTAATGAAACAAGCCCAAACTCGACACTTCTAGCTCTATCCGTCTAGCAGTTCCACTAGCTGGCTCCGAAATCCTCGATCAGGTCAGTCAAAATATTTCTGGAAGAAGATCTCATCACGACTAATTAAACGAGCCCAAACTCGACACTTCTAGCTCTTTCCGTCTAGCAGTTCCAGTAGCAGTCTCCGAAGTCCTCGATCAGGTCAGTCAAAATATTCCTGGAAGAAGATCTCATCACGACTAATGAAACGAGCCCAAACTCGACACTTCTAGGTCTTTCCGTCTAGCAGTTCCAGTAGCAGTCTTCCAAATCCTCGATCAGGTCAGTCAAAATATTCCTGGAAGAAGATCTCATCACGACTAATGAAACGAGCCCAAACTCGACCATTCTATCTCTTTCCGTCTAGCAGTTCCAGTAGCAGTCTCCGAAGTCCTCGATCAGGTCAGTCAAAATATTCCTAGAAGAAGATCTCATCACGACTAATGAAACGAGCCCAAACTCGACACTTCTAGCTCTTTCCGTCTAGCAGTTCCAGTAGCAGTCTCCGAAGTCCTCGATCAGGTCAGTCAAAATATTTCTGGAAGAAGATCTCATCACGACTAATGAAACGAGCCCAAACTCGACACTTCTAGCTCTTTCCGTCTAGCAGTTCCAGTAGCAGTCTCCGAAGTCCTCGATCAGGTCAGTCAAAATATTCCTAGAAGAAGACCTCATCACGACTAATGAAACGAGCCCAAACTCGACACTTCTAGCTCTTTCCGTCTAGCAGTTCCAGTAGCAGTCTCCGAAGTCCTCGATCAGGTCAGTCAAAATATTTCTGGAAGAAGATCTCATCACGACTAATGAAACGAGCCCAAACTCGACACTTCTAGCTCTTTCCGTCTAGCAGTTCCAGTAGCAGTCTCCGAAGTCCTCGATCAGGTCAGTCAAAATATTTCTGGAAGAAGATCTCATCACGACTAATAAAACGAGCCCAAACTCGACACTTCTAGCTCTATCCGTCTAGCAGTTCCGTAGCAGACTCCGAAGTCCTCGATCAGGTCAGTTAATCCGTTTCTGGAGAAAGTAACACCACGACTTACCAAACTAGCTCAAATAAAAATAAAATAAAAATTGGTGCTGATGATGACGATGATGATGAAAAGCAGCATTTTTTCCTCTCGTTATAACATCAGCTATCTGAGAGTGAAAATCCCATCAAAATCAGTGTAGCCATTTTGAAGTTTATACGTAATATCATCATCATCATCATCAGCCTTCATAGGGAACATACATACATCGCTTTTTATATGTATATAGAAGAAAGATATACTCAAAGAAGACTGTAACACCCTTTTAGGGTTCCGTAGAATTACAAGGAACCTATATAAGTTCGTTCTGCCCATCAGTCTGTCTGTCTGTCCATCCCAAGTTGTTTAGGACTTCCTAACCACTATAGTAGACTTGCACCCCGCGCATTCACCTACGTAGTAATGAAAAAATTGTGATGATGATGATGAAAAGTTGCTAAATTTTTTCTCGATTTTTTTTCAACTTCAGCTATCTTACGGTGAAAATCCCATCAAAATCGGTCCTGCAGTTTTCGAGTCTATAAAGAACATTACGGACACACACACGCACACGACGAATTATTTCAAAAACATTAGAAAAATAACAAAAATAAACGGAAAAAGTGACAATTGAACCCGGACCCTACTCAGTCCAGGAACTAATCCATTGCGTCAACCACTCGTCTAATTGAACTATGACGCAACCGGTGAAATTATCCTTCTAATTTATAAAATAATATAAATATACAAACAAATCGACACAAAATGTAATTTGCATTCGACTGCTTGTTTAGTACTTAGTACTTACTTGAAGCCTGACCAAAGAAAGAAAGGGTGCGTGCCATTTGAAATTAGCTAGATATTGCGTACTTCTCAAGGTATCAACTGGAGGGTGTCTATTTAAACTGGACGGAAAGCTATTTTGTATGAAAACGTCGCTGACTGTCCACTTTGTGTGACCTCTGCAAATGCTCGAGACTGCTTTGTTCTTATATTGCCCTGGTACACCGACCACCGATACTTGGAAGTAAATTATTACTATGCCTCTCCACTTATGTCACTCCTCCGTTAGACGGAACCATCAGAGCGCGAGACCAAAAAAAAAACTAACTGAAGTTAAAATATTGAAAAACAAACTTAAGTTTGTAGTTGACAATAAGGTTACTCCATACATTCCAACTACAAAATGTAAGTTTGTAATAGCAAAATAATTATTTTTAAATGATATAACTTCAAATTTATAACTTTCGGATTTATTCCTATATATGTGCTATGAGACCTTGCCTCTTGCCAAATTTAATGATTCTAGGTCAACGGGAAGTACCCTATAGGTTTAGATTCCCCTGTGAAATCGCAAAATATACGACATAAACGTTCATATCTTTTGATTGCTTTGACTTACAACTTTTATTTTTTACAGCCGAAAGAAACCGTAGGCCCAAGTATTTAGTATAAATTTCAACTTGATACCTTTACGCGTTCTTGAGAAAAAGGGTATTGACAGACGGACAGACAGACGGACAACGAAGTGATCTTATAAGGGTTCCGTTTTATCCTTTTGAGGTACGGGACCCTAAAAAAGTAGACTAACTGTGCTCTGCGGGTTCACCTGCGAAGTAATGAAAAAATGGTGATGATGATGATGATAAAAAGATGCCAATTTTTTTTCTCCTCATAGAATCAGCTATCTGACAGTGAAAATCCCGTCAATAATGGCCCTACCATTTTCGAGTAAAGAACATTACACACATGCATACAAACACAAACATACACACACTCACGCACGCACGCACGAACATGACGAATTATTTTAAAAACATAAAAAAATTACAAAAATTAAAATTATTGGTGACTATGAAGATTTGAACCCGGAGCTTACTCACAGAGTCGCAGAGAACTTATCCATTGCGTCAAACCATTCGGCCAACTGGACTATGACGATTGTGGTGAAATTATCCTTCGTAAACTAATATATACAAACAAATCGTTACAAAATGTAATTTTCATTCGCCTGCCTTTTTAGTACTTATAATGCAAGAAAACATTGCAGATAAGGTAGGTACTTACTTTACAACTTACGTCAAGGTGTTTTTGTGTCATAAAGTTGAGATTATATTTTGGAGCGGTTAGCGGAACAAAGCGACACACGTCCGTCTAGCAGCGCGCCTCAGCGGTCTCTGTCACATCGCGTAAAAATAAAAGAGAAGTGAAAAAGCGCCGCGGCGGCACGACGTTTCGTTCGACACGTTCGAGCCAATTTATGATTAAATTAATTAATAGATAGAAAAATTGAATTTTAATCAATAAATAAAATTAATGATGTTATTTGTTACAATATTTAACATCATTCTTGTAAATTTTGTAAAGATTTGTTCATTAATACTCGAGATAACATTGTATGCGTTTAGGTAAATTTCAAGGTTAGAGGTTATTTCATGATTTTTTTCTATCGAGAAAATTTATCGGAAACGTGTTTTGGAACTAATGGTACACTCAGAAATATGATCAAGATTACCACATATTTTTTTTACTGCTTTAAAATGAATATATTGTCTTAATATTTTTTTCTGTGAAGCCTTTTTTGTCTGAAAGACCGCCTTAAAATCTATGTTAGATTTATCCAGACAACTGGTTCTCGGTAATTTCTAATATGAACAATAAAGAGTTTCTGTTTCCCTGTGTCACCATCAAGATTGGGAACAGCTACGGTGATCTTCTAGCGTACGCCACTCACATCTAGAATAAGCTCCATCGAGAAATATGGGGAAGCATTTGCCGTTTCCTTCGACATTGAAGACTCTCTTTTAAATATAATTGAATAATAGGTTGCGCTTGACCAGAGCCTTGCCTGATATTAAGTGACTCCATAACTTCGGAAGGCATTAGCATGACTTCCCAACAAGAATAAGACACAAAGAAACGACGCGTCATCTCAGCCTGCTGACTAAGTATCACATTATCCACTGGGCGAATAGTTGTTTTGTTTTTTGTATGGTATGGCCAGCATATGTTTCCCATGGCATCTTCAACAAGGAATCATAGTAGGATCTATAGGTGTCGGCATTATGTCACTCCAACCTTCCTAAATCTTCCATCTATTGATCAAAACACACAATGCTATGGTAAGAATTATGCAGTGTCAGACACTTAATTAATGAAAAAAGTCTAGAATGGTCTGTTCCTCTGTCGAAGTATGCTTCAGTAGTGTGGAGCAAGCACTGATGCTGTGTCGGTACCGCTTACCGTAGCGTTCTGTATTCCGATCAAGACACCCAAGTTTCAAAAGAAATTTCAGCTATTAGGGGAAAATATGGTACGTATTAAGTAGTCCATATTTATACTTAAACATTGTGTGCAATCATTCTTTGTTTGTTTAGCAGGTTCAACTTGACATTACAGGTAAAACAGAGTATACCTTCTGACAATCACTCAACACATTAATCAAATAAGATAGGGAAAACAAAAACAACGGCTATTTCATCACAACCAATGTTATCTATCAATAAAAAATGCATTAACATTAAACTAGGTATGAATAAGCCATTGTTAAAAAAAAAAAAAAATATTCTTTAACTGACCTGATAGGATGTGTAGCTACGACCTACGCTGCACTGAAGAGATTTTATCTATCTTTCAGAAAATATGGTTCAAATAATATAGTAGGAACTAAGCAAGAACAACACTAAATAGATATGGTGGATAGATACAAGTAAAACGCAGTAGGTGACGCAGTTCTTATTGACAAAAGAAAGTATATTTACGCCGAAGTATATGGTGTCATCATGTTTTTTTTTCGTGCGTAGGTATGCCAAAAATCGCGATGGATGACGGACGCAGAAAACTGAGGATTTCTTCAATTTACTTTCGGAATATAATTATAAGAGATTGAGTAAGAGGTCGAGATCTTTTCTTACGGTAGGTATCAGTAATTTGCTGTAGATTGTTAATAACGATGAATGACCGGCTAAAATGTGCTTCTAGTAGGTATTGATTGCGTAATCTTTGAAAGGGGTATAAATATTCTTACCTCAGGCTAGCTAGTGCAGCCCTTGCCAAAGAAGTCCGGTTTCCAGATATAACGTTCATGATTGTTTATAAAATAAATGCAATAAAACCCACTATAAAATATTTCGATTGTTCAATCCATTCGTCTTTTTCGGCGATAAGGGTTGACTTCATGCTGTGGTAATTTAGAACATTAGTGGCGGAACGCTCTAAGGCTGCTGCCATCCATCCGCCCCTAACCAAAGAGATGAAAGAGAATGTAACTCGACGCTACGCCTAACTAAACTAATTAAAACAACATAACGTACTGTGTCAATATCCTCTGGTATAAGTGTTCTGTGGTCAATATCATCCATCAAAAATGTTTCAAAATAAAAAACATAACGTCAACAATAATTATTCTTTGAACATTATTAATAATAAATTTATCTTTTCTTCGATAAATTTCACGGTAATATCTCTAATTTTATCAGTAGAGTGATTCAAAGTTTCTGTGTACCTATTTTAGTGTTAATTTGAACGCATGTGCCACCGTTTTAATTTAGCTACCTTCGAACTGAGATTTCATATTTTACTACGTATCGTTGCCCCCCCAAAGATTTCATACTATACTACGTGCCCCCGAACTGTGAACCCATAATATATTTGTGCTAAGCTTTGTTCAAATTTCGGAGAAAAAACTCGTTGTGCAGTTATCTAGGCCACGTAGTACAGCTTGAGTAAAGCCCGTTGCAGACCATGCGAAGTACAGGTGGCAAGTACAAGTAGCAAGTACCTACTAGATACTAGTAGTTAGTAGATACTTGCTACTTGTACTTCTCATGGTCTGCAATGGCATAATACTTAGGTGATAATTTGAATTTAGTTTAGGAATCGTGGTAATTTCTGGTAATAACTGTGATGATTACTTGTTTTGCAGTTGTTTGAACACTTTGAACTGATACAGGACTCACTACCTATATTATTATCACTGTATTGCAAGATGTCATTCAAGTTGCTGGTTGCAACGTGAGCGATGGAAAAGGTAATTTCATATTAAAACTGTTAACATATTCGTGTCCTACAACGAAAGAGAATGTAAACACAATGGTACCGTATTACTAATGACCATTACCCAATGAATAGACTTTTCGAATTAGCAATCCAAGGTATTTATTACTATATAATTACGATTTACCCTTAGTCTCAGATATGATAGTTTTTGAACACTTTTTTCGTTTACGTATTGTTCCATACATTTTAGTAAAGCGCCTCCAGCGGAAACGCGAAAGAACTAAAATCGGTAGTAAACGGCGGTATAGATTGCTTCACTATAGTACGAAAAAAATATCGAATACCTTTCAGCCCAGCAATGTATGGAACAATACGAAAACGAAAAAAGTTTTCGAATACTATCAAAACTTGTACTATGTGTAGAACAGAGTAGATACTTTTAAAGGTTTCGTACGGCGTACCGTACCCAAAGGGTGAAAACGGAACTCTATTACTAAGCTTACGCTATGTCTGTCAGTCCGTCCTACCTCTGAACGCTGGTCGGTTTTTTATGTTATTTCCCAAAAGCAAAGAAGTTTAAACTACTGCTGGAACACAGGCCTTCTCTCAGAGAAAGGATGGGCCCTAACTCATCATCATCATCAAACTTGCTTGGGCGATATCTCGGAAACTGTCGATCCTGGACTAGCAGTTTCTTTGCAAAAGTGATAGATCTCGTCGAGATCTTCATTTCAGATGACAGCTGTCAAACTTACTTGGGCGATATCTTGGAAACCGTCGATCCTGGACTAGCAGTTCCTTCGCAAAAGTGATAGATCTCGTCGAGATCTTCATTTCGGATGACAGCTGTCAAACTTGCTTGGGCGATATCTTGGAAACCGTCGATCCTGGACTAGCAGTTCCTTCGCAAAAGTGATAGATCTCGTCGAGATCTTCATTTCGGATGACAGCTGTCAAACTTGCTTGGGCGATATCTCGGAAACCGTCGATCCTGGACTAGCAGTTCCTTCGCAAAAGTGATAGATCTCGTCGAGATCTTCATTTCGGATGACAGCTGTCAAACTTGCTTGGGCGATATCTCGGAAACCGTCGATCCTGGACTAGCAGTTCCTTCGCAAAAGTGATAGATCTCGTCGAGATCTTCATTTCGGATGACAGCTGTCAAACTTGCTTAGGTGATATCTCGGAAACCGTCGATCCTGGACTAGCAGTTCCTTCGCAAAAGTGATAGATCTCGTCAAGATCTTAATTTTGGATGACAGCTGTCAAACTTGCTTGGGCGATATCTTGGAAACTGTCGATCCTGGACTAGCAGTTTCTTCGCAAAAGTGATAGATCTCGTCGAGATCTTCATTTCGGATGACAGGTGTCAAACTTGCTGAGGTGATATCTCCGAAACTGTCAATCCTGGACTAGCAGTTTCTTTGCAAAAGTGATAGATCTCGTCGAGATCTCAATTTTGGATGACAGCTGTCAAACTTGCTTGGGTGATATCTTGGAAACTGTCGATCCTGGACTAGCAGTTCCTTCGCAAAAGTGATAGATCTCGTCGAGATCTTCATTTCGGATGACAGGTGTCAAACTTGCTGAGGCGATATCTCCGAAACTGTCAATCCTGGACTAGCAGTTTCTTTGCAAAAGTGATAGATCTCGTCGAGATCTCAATTTTGGATGACAGCTGTCAAACTTGCTTGGGCGATATCTCGGAAACCGTCGATCCTGGACTAGCAGTTCCTTCGCAAAAGTGATAGATCTCGTCGAGATCTTCATTTCGGATGACAGGTGTCAAACTTGCTGAGGTGATATCTCCGAAACTGTCAATCCTGGACTAGCAGTTTCTTTGCAAAAGTGATAGATCTCGTCGAGATCTCAATTTTGGATGACAGCTGTCAAACTTGCTTGGGTGATATCTTGGAAACTGTCGAACCTGGACTAGCAGTTCCTTCGCAAAAGTGATAGATCTCGTCGAGATCTTCATTTCGGATGACAGCTGTCAAACTGCGTTTGCCGATATCTTGGAAACCGTCGATCCTGGACTAGCAGTTCCTTTGCAAAAGTGATAGATCTCGTCATTTCGGATGACAGCTGTCTATAATAGGTAGAGACTCTGGCAAAGCTATAGTAATATCTTTGTGTTTCAGGCATGCAATCTCAACCAAACGCAGGACATACAAATGTAAATGATACAAGTGCTGCAATGGTTCCTAATGAAGGTGGTGTAACATCGGATACACAAGAAAAAAAAGATTTTTAAGAAGATTTTCGAGATTGGTTTGTGTTTGCAATCTCAAAATTATGAGATTTATAGAAAACAATGTTGCTTGATTTTTGAAGTTACCAAAAGAATGTGAAGAAACTGCACATCTTTTGATGTTCTTCGATAAATTATTTGATTCGGTGAATGGATCTTACAGTGAAATTCAGGGAAGACATTTTTACTTGCTGCAGTAACGCCGAAATCACCACATCAGAAATTTTGGAGTGAAGCTCTTCCAGTTTTAAGATCGTTACGATATTTAAATGACGGGAGGGAAAAGGTTGTTCGGTCCATAACAAGCTGGATTAAGACTAAAGAAGGATTCCAAATGCTTGTAAATTCTTTACACAAAAATCAACTTAACTATATTGTTATTAAATTTCAACCACAGGATGACAGGACCCATTAGAAAATATGTTTGGCTCCATATGGTCACTGAGCATATGCAATAGAATACCTGGTGCATTTATTTTTGAAAGCAAATATAAATCACTTTTAATAAATATCAATGGGTCATTCGCAAGGAGCGAATTGTGAAAAAGATACTTCAGCCGGCTTACAAACAATACGCGATTATTTTGATATTTGAGCTCCAAATCAAATGAAAAAGAAAATATCGAAATTGATGAGGAAGAGTTTATAATGAGGATCAGTAATCATCATCAGCCGGAAGACGTCCACTGCTGAACATAGGCCTCCCCCTTTAACCTCCACATTGAACGACAGCCCACCTTTTGCATCCACTGGATACCCGCGACTCTCACAATGTCGTCGGTCCATCTAGTGAGAGGCCTCCCTACGCTGCGTCTTCCGGTTCGTGGTCTCCACTCCAGAACCTTTCTTCCCCATCGGTTATTGGTTCTGCGATGGGCGATGGCAATGGCAATGGGCGATGTGGCCCGCCCATTGCAACTTCAACTTGCAAATTTTAGCAGCTGTCGGTGACTCTGGTTCTTTGGCGAATATCCACGTTTCGGATCTTATCGCGCAAAGAAACTCCGAGCATAGCTCTCTCCATTGCCCGCTGTGTGACTGAGCTTTTCCAAAAGGCCAACAGTTAAAGACCACGTCTCAGTACCATATTAGTAAAGTAGTAGCAAATTCAATAGAACTAGTACTCACTTTATTCTTCATGACATATCTTTTTGAATTATCCAAATCGGACCATTACTTACGAAGATATTAAGTAATAAACATTATGCCGTTCCTGCCGCTAAAAGAAATGTACGTGGGTGCGTATGACGTCACTGGGACGGTCGCCGCCAGTTACCCGTTGGCCGCTAAAAGGCGCGCAGTGTTTTGGGTGGTTAATTGTGACTTTGATGCAAATTAAGTGCCCGATTTGTGTCTAATTCAACTTTTTAACTATGTACAAATATTGTATTGAGCCAAAATGTACAAACACCTCTTTTAAAATGCCAGAATGTAAAAGTAGGTTTCAACTTATTTCCATATCAACTAAATAATGGGTAGGTATAGTTATGTAGGTACTAACATCGAAATGATCTACACAGCCATGTCTAGTAGCTTGGGTAGAGGGTGGAGTCATAGTAAAAATAATAGTAAGTTGACTCGAGGCCCGTAGGAGATTTAAATACCTACTCATGCCCGAACACGCAGGGTTATCCGTGTCTCTGAGTTTTATAGGTACCTATGTATATTACAATGAAACAATAACACGTAGATACGGATATACGGATTTTACGATTGTAAATAATAAGGTACATACTCCTAAAATAAATCCATGTTTGTAGCGGGTGGCTATCTACGACCCGGTAAAAGTATAATTTTATTCTTCTACAAATATCGGTCTCGGCTATCTCCATTACTCTGATTATATTATGTCAATAATATTGTAAGTATATTTTTTAAATATACAACTGAGTGCGAGACGAGTAAGGTATGATATGTTAATAAACCTGATGGTCAGTGTCACGCCTATCCATATAGTAGTCAATATCTGTAACCGTGTATAATGACCTTTTATCTGCTTAGTACAGTCAATATGCGATAACCTGTATTATGACCTTCTTTCGGCGTAGTACAGTCTATTATGCATAACACTGAATAGTTACCTCCTTTCGGCGTAGTACAATCTACATCCATAGCCCTGTATAAGACCTCCTTTCAGCTTAGTACAGTCTATATGCGTAACCGTGTATAAAGACCTCTTTTAGGCGTAGCACAGTCCATATTCGTAACCCTGTATAATGACCTCCTTTCAGCTTAGTACAGTCTATACTTAATGCGTAACCCTGTATATAATAATGATCTCCTATCGGCTTAGAACAATCTATATGCCTAACCGTGTTTAATGACCTCCTTTCAGTATAGGACAGTCTATATGCGTAACCTTGTGTAATGACATATTTTTTTAGCTTAGTTCAGTCTATATGCGTAACCCACATCCTTCCGGCTTAGTACAATCTATATGAGTAACCCTGTATAATGACTTCCTTTCAGCTTATTACAGTCTATATGCGTAACCCTGTATAAGACCTCCTTTCGGCGTAGTACAGTAGGTCTATTCCACTTTGATCCCTGACTGAAAATACCATTGTACCCCAGACATTTGTATTTGTGTGCGTGCTGCGGTGCGTGCGTACAGGCATGCGCACATACAAGCCGCACGATGTATCTTTCTTCGAAGATAACTTACTATTATATTTTTACTACGGTGGAGTTTTATCATCTCTTTTTACAACGGAGTACCATATTTTACGAAGTTTTGGGTCTCTCGGCACATTAAAAAAAAATAGTTTTTCTGGCGTTTTAATAGAGGTGTTTGTACATTTCGGCACTATACAATATTTATACATAGTTAAAAGATCAATTACACACAAATTGGGCACTTAATTTGTATCGAAAATCACAATTATCCACCCAAAACACTGCGCGCCTTATAGCTGCCAACGGGTAACTGGCGACGAACGTCCCAGTGACGTCACAAGCTATCACGCCGGCCGACCAGTGAATTTCGCTAGTAATTTGGTCATAACTTCGTTATTTTTTGTCGTAAAACAATATTTTTGCACTGTATGTTAAGGATTTCTTAGCTCTATAAATCTGCATTCTCAACTAAAAACGTTACTGATCCTCATTGATCCCATCAACACTCAATCAATGATGATGAACGCATCCACTAGTGATGTAGAAAATTGTGCAGCTGTTGGTTATTGCAGTGGATGGATGGTCAGAAATGAAAAAATAATATTTAGTTAACCACTGTAAAACCTGCAATAAAGACCTCGAAAACCATGAGGAACTACCATTCGTGGTCTCCACTCAAGAACCTCTGTTCCGGTTTATCGGTTCTTCGAGCGAAATGGAACATAATTATAATACATAATATTACCTATGATTTTAGACAAACACAGTAAAAAAAATTAAATCGCAGAATACATACAATTGATAATATCTATAAATGTAGATTTAAACTTTTTAAAGTCTAAATTGCATAAACAACGCCTGCAGAGTTTTTTAATATCGATTGGTGCAAACTAATCTTAAACATATTGTCAGGAAAATCACAGCCAAGCGATAAGACGGAGATTGTTAAAGCTGCTTTTGATTATTATACAAAACATAAAACAAAAAATTTAACTTAATCAGTTGTTTTTTTTATTTTATAGGTTTTAGCATAGTATAATGTTTAATTAAAACCAATGCATTTTTAACATATTTTTGTATAAGCTCTAATGTAAAAACGGTAATACGTACAAGTGTCAAACTTGGCATGATTATAGTACACACTCCAAAGTATAAAAACAAACAATAATAAATGACCAAGTGCGAGTCAGTGACAAATTTCTGTTTATTTCTTTAAGATATAATTGTGTTACATTATAGCGTATTCATTTGATAATTTTATTTATGAGTTGTATAAAACTGTACAGCCGTTTAATAAAATATTTTATTAAAGCTCGTAAAAAAGCTTATTATTTCTGAAGTAGACGGAGCGCTGCAGCCAAACTTATGCTTAGCGGACTTAATTTTTACAGTAGGCAAGATGTTTTTTCTACTATGGAAAATGATTGTAGTTTTTTACGGAATGTATGGGATTGGTCACGTGAATTTTTCACCAGTTGTGTAAATCTCATACATTTTGTATAAAACTACAAGCGTTTTCTGTAGTAGAATAGAATTAATACAACCTGCTATTCATCTGTAGGTTAAATGTAGTACCGTTAGTGGCGGATAGATGGAGGCACATATAATTGATTTCAAATATGGCTGAGTTGCCAGTCTATCTCCGTATATATATAGTAGTCTTTGGTTGACTTGACGTTTTTTTACTATCTGTCACTGTCAATGTCAATGTCATTGGCCATGGCCACTACTTTTTTTATTATTTTTCCAGTTGGCTAAGCTTTAGTGTTCAGACCATACCGCATTGTCCATCAAAAACATTAACTGATTATGAACTAATAATTTTATTAACGTAATGTTTTTGGAGTCTACTGTAAATTAGTTGTTCTGTACGACTTCACGAAATACCCTGTCTTATTCTAAATAAAAAAATACATCTCTTACGTCATCTCTTGTTTTTTGACCCACAGCACGTGCTTCAACTTTTGTTCAGCAATAATTTTATTTAGCTCCGCTGTCTCCCGCATGGCTCTAATGACCTGACGTTCCTCTTTCAGGGATTCCATTTTCATTA
The DNA here is from genome assembly GCA_914767915.1 of Agriopis aurantiaria. NCBI lineage: Eukaryota > Metazoa > Arthropoda > Insecta > Lepidoptera > Geometridae > Agriopis > Agriopis aurantiaria. The sequence goes on along the minus strand of OU611983.1, from coordinate 777,070 downwards.
TTTTCTCGGCAGCAATAAACCTGAAAATGAACAGTTCGAACGTAGTTTTACTAATGAGACACAGATGACGCTACGTGTTGTAAAATAGTGTGAAAGCCCAAAATAAAATAATGAGTGCAGTTTTCTTACTTGAAATATTCTTTCATTTCATTATGAAAAGGATTAACTCCAACGTGAGACTCCTTGCAGTATGTGGCCTCAGTCATGTTTGAAACGTTTTGCTTTGAAGCTTCTTTATCACACATATCGTCGGTAGCATCGAATTCGTTAATTTCAGATATTTGTTCAGAGGCTGATGAAGCAGATGATTCAAAATGTTCCGGGTTAACTTTTTTTTTGCTATTGTTGATTGTTTGATCCTCTTCAATCATGGTAGAATGTTTTATTCCACTGCAACTTGGTTGGTTCAAGTCCCTGTAAGAAAAATGAGGTTTTAGTAACTTGAGCTTATATCATGTGTCAATGGTATGCACCCGTAGGCGTTGTATTATTCAGGTAAGTAAACCTACATGTATATTATTGTATTATACCTAAGTAGGTACTTAGCTAGCAGCAAGGACGTTCTATCCCTTTAGGGTATATATAAGATCTTTGGCTATCAGTTACTATAATAAAACCTGTGACAGAAGACTGCTTGGTTACTGTTATCTATAGATCTAGCAGACCAGTCTAATACCTACCGGTCTACCTAAATATCTAATTGACCCCTCACTGTAGTTATGTACTGTACTTAACTATATTCATACGAGTTCAAGATATGTACCTATCTTACTAATACGTAAGTCATGGCTGCATAGATTTTACTAAATAAGTTAGGTATGTACTTAACTAGCTTTATTTTAGTACCTACGTAAGTGCAAAGATACACTTACTCCTCAATCCGTTCGGTCTTTATCTCAACATCTGTAGTCATAGGCGTTTCGTTGAAATTGTGTCCCTCTACTTGTAACACACCGTCTTTGATCATGTCTAGGATGCTGCAAACTTCCGCCGACTGCCTCGTTAGCTTATGCAGGAAAGGCCCGTTTAGTGAAATCTCTTCACGAGCTATGCGTTTCATATTTTGCCACTGAGTTTTAACTTTCTTAATGGAACTTCCATTAAATTTTGAGCCGTATTTTATCTCCAAGTGTCGCAATATCTCGTGCCAAGCGACGTCCTTTTCTTCCGAATAATTCGGCCCGTTGTTGCTCTTGGTAATCACCACATCCTTCCGAGCCTTGATCAATTCAAGGAGGTATTGCTTTTCGTCGAAAGACCAATTTGGCGTTCTCAAACGGCGGTTGCTATTGTTGTTAGTGATTTTTCCCATTTCTTCGTTATCTCGGGGGTCGTGTTTTATCTTTTGCAACGATTTGTTACAAACGATGCACTCAACGTCCAAAATTATCGGTTGCCACATCAAAACAAAACAAATGAATGACGATAAACGAAAGAAAAAGTTTGACAAGCGACAGACTGCGTACCGTACCTACATAATTTAAATAAAAGTTAAAACCTACTTCGTTATGTAACGTTATTAAGAAAACATTTTAGATGTGGGATAGTTTTTAATCATGTCGTGGTAGGTTAAGTTTATAATGCGATAACCAATCACGTCATAAGAATCTGTTAAATAATAAAATTATAATATTATGAAAATCAGTCAGCAACTTAATTAAATTTAAAGTTACTGTACAGATAATACACACCACATTTAGGTACCTATGCACCCACCAATATTTTTTCTACCATAGTGACTACGATCAAGGATCATTTTGTCTACGCTATTATTGAATTAAATAGTAGGTAAGGGAATATTTTTTTTTTAAACTAATGCTCAAAGCTTTGTAACAATAAACCGGCCAAGTGCGAGTCGGGGTCGCTCACTGAAGGTGCCGTACCACCATAAGATCCAAAAAGTAGTGCAAAAAGACAACATCACGCTCAGGCGGTCACCCACTACGACATTGCTTGACTTGGCAGTGAACAGAAATTTAACACCAAATCGCACATGGCCGTTTTTACATTAGAGCAATTAAAAAAGCCGTTGAAGCCCTACTTGAATTTTTACGTATTTTTTTATATTAAATAATAGGCTTGCATTTAGCTGCCAACTCGCCTGATGCGGTTTACAATGGAGCACGCTTGCCTAGAAGAAACCGATTTGCTCTTGATTTGAAGACACCCAGATTGTACTTACCTACTATTTACATATTCTGTGAAAAATTCAACTATCTATTACGGTTCGAAATGGACGGACAGACAGACTAGACAGCGTAAGCTTAGAAATAGGGTCCCGTTTACACCATTTGGATATGGAATCCTAATAATTATCGTATTAAGTTTTAATTGTATTAAGTTGTATTAATATATACCTAATTGTATTTAGTATTATTATAAAAAGTTAAATCAGTTGAGGATCAATTATTAAAACAACGCTAGTAACACAAATATTTTGTCAAATCACTCTATTCATTAGCCTTCACAGAGGAGCTGCAATTAGGTACCTCTACATTCATAAACTTGATTGAAATTGCCCAACAAAATGAATAATAAAGTAAAAAATATATTAATTACCTATTAGTGGAATTCGACTAATATCCCTAAGAAAAGAGGATGCCATAGGAATAATTATGTCAAACAAGTTTCCTCAGAGTTGGTCTCAGTCGTGAACCGAGGCGTCTTAGCATCGCACGCTCCTATCCGCAACTTTCATAGTTGACGTTTAGAAATAAGTTCTTTAGTGCACGCGTTATTTGTTCAAGTGCAGTGAAGAACAAGAAAGACAAGTGTTTATCACTGGAGTTACTGTTCGCTATTGTTTGGTAAGTTTCTTTAAAAAGTTTTTAGTGATTAGAATTAGTCGTGGTCAGGAAGCGGCGGTAATGAATGCACTAGCAATCCACCACGTGTGTTGACTTATGGATTGTATAGATAAGTTTTCTTGATAATAGCGAAAAGTATTATTTGAACAGACATAACTGTTCCATATTCTGTGGCTATAGATAGTACAAAAAAGAAGCCGTTTTGAAAACCGGACGTCCGGGAAACTTTACAGAACCTTTAATATTTATTATTTAAAATTTGATTTAGGAATCTTAGGTTGAGTTAAAAAATATTTCAGAGCAACCTAGGGCAAATACTCGAGCTTAGTGCATATATTAAGTATTTAACGTTTTTAGCGGCTTTAAATAAGAGAGTCAGGCGATGAGAAACATTGTAGCCCGGTCAGGTACCTAGGTATATAACGCAAACCGCATTGTAAATGTTGACCTGAATTTCAGGCGTGATCAATGTGAACACTGTAACATGATCGGATAGGATCAGTTTGAAGTATTGTGCATCGTATTGAAACTGTTTACATTTTTGTAATGTACCAAAATTCTACTTCAATTAAATTCTTTGGAGCGTCTCTACCTTCGCTAACTCTAACTTATGTTCTAGATGTCAACCGGTAATAATAGAAAAGTGAATATTCGGACAATTGTCTACAGATAAAACTGCTTTTTCCATATAAGATACTAGTTGCACCCCGCGGTTTCACCCGCGTAGCGATGAAAAATGGTGATGGTGATGATGATGAAAAGTAGCATATGGAGGGCACTCTCCGGCCCTTGAACTATACCCATGCAAAAAATCAGGTCGATCCGTAGCTCTGTTGCTGCTTGAAAGAGGAACAAACAAACCAACAAACTTTTCGCATTTGGATTTGCTTTCCTTTCGCAAAGTCGTCTCTAACACCTTTCCTAAATCCCAGTCTTCTGCCTTGCCAACTGTCCTGGATGCGTCAAGATCGTCACGCCTGCGTTTTCTATGCCCACATTTACTGCGTGACGATTTTGATTTATAGGTAGGGATGCATTGCGCCACATACATCAGAGCAAATATTTTGTCTCATATACCCACGCCCCCAAGCGCAGAAGGCAGGTTCACTACCAACTGGACCAACGGACTATCGAATGAATGACTGGTTAAGAGTCACGAGGCGGACTTCAGAGTCAGTTCCCAAATCAAACAAGACGGGTGTCCACTATCTCCGACCACAGTCACTACACATCAGGTGAACTATATACCTACCTATATATCTAACGGCTATACTCTTTCCAGCATAAAAAGCTCGTCTATTTCGACACACCGGTCCGTAAAGTGACAAACCGGCTCTTTAATTCGATCATACGAAAACAGGTGCCTCATTACAATTCAATTGAAAAGAAAGCTCTGACGTTGATTGAATAATTAGTTGATTTGAACTAATTAAATGTCTCGGTTATGGTAGTAGTGGCAGGTTGCGTACTACACGAATATAACATGAAAGGGAACCATAATAGGTACCTGCCTTCTTTCTCACTATTTATTCTAGATGCTACTATTTTTTCTATTTATTATTATTTATGTGCTCGCGATTGTCTAAATTTGCCGAATTTTCGCCGCGCTAACTTTTTGTCAAATTTGTCAACTCCTGGTAAAAATTAGTTTGAGAAACAAACTGTTCGATCTGATGCCAGCATCGCGGTTTTATCATCGTACCAGCCGCCACCGCCTGAAACTTCATCCACATATTTATTAGCATAGATCGGTGGAAATCGCACACGGTGCGTTTTACGCGATCTTTTTTGCCTCACACAATTTATGGATAGAGCTCCCTCCTGCGGCATTTCCGAGGAACTGTAACATGGGGAGGCGACGGTGATCATTTACCACGTTAGATTTTGGTGATACTTTGACATTTCCATGCCATGCACAAAGTAAAATGAGTATGTAATAAATATATCCATGATATACTCTAATACTCACTTCATCAAAACTCGCGCGAGGATTCATATATTATTATAACACCGGCTTACAATCACGGTAATGTTTTTATCGTTCGTTGTTTATTTACTCTAGTAATATTAGATATAAAGTGCTATACTAATTCGTACCAATAAAACCTTTATGAATCAATTTGTTATTATATATTATGTATAAGAAATGTAATGTAACATTAAACCACACGCATGACTTGATAATTATTGCCATATTTAATATATACAAGTTATGTAAATATACAGGGTTTAAAGTCAAATTCTTAGACCAGTGTGTGTTGCCCGTAATGACATACGGCACTGAAACGTGGTCTCTCACTATGGGCCTCATAAGCAAGCTCAAAGTCGTACAACGAGCTATGGAGAGGGATATGCTCGGGGTTTCTCTACGAGATCGAATCAGAAAATATCCGTATGATGAGAAAATCCGTAGACGAACGAAAGTTACCGACATAGCCCACCGGATTAGCAAGTTGAAGTGGCAGTGGGCAGGGCACATAGCACGCAGAACAGATGGCCGATGGGGCCGAAAGGTTCTCGAATGGAGACCAAGGACCGGTAAGCGCAGCGTAGGACGTTGACCCACAAGATGGATTGACGACATAAAAGCAGCCGTAAGATAGCTGGATGCAGGCCGCTTCCAGCAGCAGGACGTCCAGCAGTAGATGTCCTATGGCTGAAATGATGACAGGGTTATAAGGAAAGGGTATGCTAAGCCAACATTATACTTATCGTTATAAACAATTTTTACTACGGGCCAACTCTACATCTTTTTTGTATTATAAATTACAAAAATACAAAAATGAACAATTACTTAACAACCGGGCTAAAAGCTTCATGTAAACATAAAAGACTACTTAGTGTATTGGTAAATGAATCCAAGGATAAAACGCTAAAAAATCACCATAAAAATTATTCTAAAATCCTTAAACGATGCGTAAAACTATCAAAAAAACTAAACTACATAAAAGAAATGGAGAAATCTAGAAACAAAACCAAAAAAATGTGGGATATAATAAAAAGAGAAACAAAAAAATCTATAAAAACTCAACACAAAAATATAGAATTAGACACAACCAGTGGTATATTGAAATGCCCACACACTATTGCCACCACATTCAACAACTATTTCTCGTCAGTAGGAGACCCACAAACAAATCCTAATAATTCACTTGCTTCTCGTCACTGCCCAGTAATCAAACCATCTATCAACTCCATGTTTCTTGAACCCGTAAATGAAAAAGAAGTGCTTAATATAATCCAGAATCTTCCACACAAACGTAGCTGCGGTGTTGATGATATACCTCCCACACTATTAAAAGCTTGTGCCACTGAATTATCTCCCCCGCTAACCTTTCTAATAAACCAATCCTTCGCGGAAGGAACATTTCCATCTTTGCTAAAGATAGCAAAAATAAAGCCTATCCTAAAGAAAGGCGGCAAACCTAAGGACCCCAGTCAATACAGACCTATTGCAGTGCTCCCATCATTCTCCAAAATATTTGAAAAGGCAATGACAAATCGATTATATACATTTCTAGTTCAATATCCTCGACACAAACCAATTCGGTTTCCGAAAACATCGATCTACAACCCTAGCACTATATAGATACTCCCAAGAAATATTTAACGTCATAAAACAAAAAAGTTATGCCATAGGGCTCCTACTAGACTTAACAAAAGCCTATGACAAGGTATCCCACACTATCCTACTCACAAAACTACACGGGGTAGGAATCCGTGGAAATGCACTAAAATGGCTAAAATCATATCTCTCTAATAGGCAACAATGTGTGGAAATTGAAAGTTTAGATGAGAATGTAAGAGAAGTACTAACTGTACTGTCAGATAAACTAACAACAAACTGGTCCATTCCCCAAGGCAGTGTGATAGGTTGCATATTATTTCTTATCTATATTAACGATCTGCCAAAAATATGTAATCCTCTCTGTGTCCTATTTGCTGACGACATTTCCCTACTCTTCAATAGCCCTAATAACTCCACAGACACTAATTCGACTATTATTGAAACCTACAATACATTGAAACTCTGGCTCCAAAACCATAACCTTGAAATAAACGACAAAAAAACTAACATTTTACAATTCAAACCGTATCAGAAAAAAAACGTAAACCTTAAACCAATAACTAAGACCATAAAAATAAAAGAAACCAGTGAATGTAACTTATTAGGATTGACCCTCGACACTCACCTCAATTGGAAACCCCACATAGAAAAAATTAGCTCTAAAATTTCACAATTTACATATGCCCTTAGTGTATTAAAAACAAACACTAAAAAAGATTGCGCCATGTCCGCGTACTACGGGTATGCATACGCATGGCTCCGCTATGGCATTGTCATGTGGGGCCATAGCTCGGAAGCGAAACATTTATTCATTGCACAAAAGACATGCCCTAGAATTATTGTAAATATTAAACAAAGGAAAAGCTGTAAACCCCATTTTATCACAGAAAAAGTTCTTACCCTACCCTCTCTTTATATACTCGAAGTGGTCATATTTGTTAGGAAAAACTTAAACATATTTAGTTTCGATAAAAACAAGCGCCGTGAAACCAAATTAGCTCTCCCTGTACCCAATTTAGAAATATATAAAAGTAGTCCTGAATACCGATGTGTTAAAATCTATAATAAGTTACCAGATACCATAAAAAACATTTGTAAAGATAGCTCATTTAAAAACACAGTCAAGTCAAAACTCATTGAAAAGGCCTACTACAGTATACAAGAATATATGGACGATAAGTGGTAGAAAAATAGCAAATTTAGCAATAGATAATTAAATATTAAGCTTATAGTTTTATTTTGTTTTTATTAATAGAAACGCTTTTGTTTAATAGTTATTATTATAATTTAGGATACTAGTATATAATAGAATATAGTTATAAATTATGTATATGTGTCAAAATAAGTTAAATTGCAGCGCCCTAACAGGGTCTTTGTATCGACATGTAGTTTTAAGGACCTCATGTAATGTGTACACTGGCAACAATAAACAATAAATGAAATAGAAATCATCCAAATAAAAACTGCGCGCTACTAAATAAAAATTGTCAAAATTGACATCATTTTAGTTTTAGACCGTCTATTTGTAATGAAGTATATTGAGCAATGTGGTAGAGCTGGGCCGGTATGGTGGATTGGGGCACATCCTCTCTCATCACTCTCTCTCTCTCTCACACACTCTGAAATAAAACCTGTGTCACAGCAGTGGTAACGTGAGAGGCTGATAATGATGATAGTGCGTAGGTGCTATGTAAAGGCGCGAGTTTTATATCGTATGACTATCCAACCTTTGCATTGTCATTTTCCAGATTATTTGAACTACAACTAAAATGATAAAATGAAACAAGCAAGGTATGTTTCTCAAGTTCCGGTAGAATAAAATTTGTATGGAAACTTGGGGCTGAGTTATCACCTTAACTTATGTACAGTTTTTTGCTCTACAATCTAGCGATCCAAGCCATCATTTTACCTTTAGTTTAATAATCGAACTCTCGTCTTATCTTCAGTGCCTAAAGTAACGCCCACTAAAATAAAGTTTAGACTTACGAGAAAAATTGTAGAGGATGACTGCATCATCGAATTCTGCAATCATATTCCTAGTTGACTATGTAAATAAATAGCGAAAATTAAGTTTTTGCAATTTTGATGCGACGCAAGCCGGAAGTGCAATTGCGGTTTTTTTTAATCCACATTATCTACTTAATCCTACCTACACAATCTGCTCGTATACTGCATTTTTCATCTGCATCTAGCTTATAATTTATTGGGTGTTTTTTCATGTAGAGTTCGTTTCACGAAAAGTCTGGCAGACGTAACGCTACAGTCGCCACAGAATGTTACTATCTAATACTGTTTTAAATACTTTAAAGAAGAATTAGATTTTATCGTTATTAGTAAATAAAACTGACATGACTACATTAAATCTGTAAATTATTATTGACGCCATACCAATGGTAGTTTCTGAGTAAGACTCGAAGGTGTTTTTATAAAAATATAAATAAAATACATGACCAACCAAGTCGTAATATTATTACACATTAAAACTCTAATATTCACAAGTTGAGGCAAATAATACAACGAGCCGACAAATGTTTTTTCCACGTTGGCGCCAAAACTCCATTTTTATTATTAACTCCATTCGTCCAGAGTTGCCAACAAATCTCACGATTTTCTGGTAAAAACGTACTATCGTACGGCCGGATGCTACTTTCCAATAATTAGTGAGAAGTGACTGAAGTGTGATATTGAAACCAGATCCGAACCTACAACATTAAATCCGAGATTCCATACAAACCTTCAGATGACCTGGAAAACATCACCTCTCTTCCTTTCTATCAACATTGTCCCTATTTCGTCAGTATGATAACGCAAGCCGTCACCGAAGTGTAGTGACCCGGGTATCCCTGCCTGTAACGCGACACCCTCCAGGTAACGTTACCACGTGGAAAGCGGACGGCCTCGCCGCAACTTTAACTGTTTCTCCATAACTTCCCGAACGGAATTCTCCGTGGTTTATTGAACATCTAGATGTGCATTGCTATTTTCACCCTTGTGGGTAGTTGACCGAGCGAAGAGAGGTCTCACATACTAATCGGACAAGTCGGCGTTTATATGCATGGTTTGTTCAACGATAAATCGCGTATCGTTGATCCGATCATCATGAAAAGCAATGCTAAAAGCAAGCTTTGTATGCAAGTAGTTAATTTCAATACAATTTTTAAGTTCGATTATGGGCAAAATCGCGTCCTGAAAATTTATGGATTACGAGGTCACAGTTCGAAGCGAACTACTAGACTATTTTAATCGACAAACGAAGTGTAAAAGGGCCCGTCCATTAATCACGTGAGGTTTGAAAGGGGGGAGGGGGTTTAGCAAAAATCACGAAACATCACAATCAATACACAAACAATAGTCTTAAACCTCACCAAGGGGGAGGGGGGGTTAAAAATGCAAAAAAAACGTGATTAATGGACGGCCCCAAACGTTGACGCAAAATTGCTAGCCTATTGGTCATTTCGGAGAGCGTGCATCGGATCTGAAGATTCTAAATCCCTCCTGCCCACTTTTATCGGTCGACCAGGGCGGGCATGAAAAGGCGAAACCTTTTCACTTAGTATTCTAAGGCGTTACATGGTTGTTTCCGAAAACAGACTATATTAAAATTAATCAATCATAAACCTATTTTTGCTTTACCATAATGTTTCATAGTATTTTCAACCATCTTCAAAAAAGGAGGAGGTTCTCAATTCGACTATGTTTTTTTTATGTATGTTTGTTACGCGATTACTCCGCCAATTACAATTGATTTTGATGATTCTTTTTTATTTGGTAGGTCATATTTCACAGATCCCATATGAATTATATCGAAATTGATTTAGTACCTTCGAATAAATCAACTTATATAAAAACTTATATAATTTGTAATTAAGATAATAACTTATATAATGAGATAATTGATAATTTGTATAGTTATGATTACTTTCTTTGCCAAAACTAAATAAATTATTAAAATAAAATACATTTTTAAACAATCTTTATAGCATAACCATTTTATATATATTATTCTTCTCAGCAAACCCTTTCGTTTGATATCCATATCATGATGGTAAATAAAATAAAAAAAACCGCCATTTGGGGTCGTCCTCCATATTGAAATTATCTTCTAGGGCCTCAGCAAACCCAAACTTGACGGGGCTACGTCGTTTCGTTTAGAAGTTCCTATGGCCACCTTCTGTCTCCATCATCAGACCAGCTTTGGCTTGACTACCATGGCATTGCATTGTCACCGAACTTCAATTGTTTTGGTAACCACGGTTTCATAACGCATTTCGACTTATTAGGTATGGCAAAGTTATTCAAAACCGTCATGAAACTTGTGAATAAGAAATCCTTTCTCCCACAGGTCCCGATGACGTAAAGCAATGAAAAACGACGTGGGCCTGAAGCTGCCAACCAGGAATGTCCTCACCGGTGCCATCGTGAACTGGGAAGACGACGAGATGGGCCTGATGGGGGACGGGCCGGAGAACCTCACGCTGGCGTGGAAGGACCTCTCCGTTTATAGGAAGAAGAAGATACAGACTAGCATATGGAGGTCGCCGACCTATGAAGAAGTTAGGGTTTTGAATGGAGGTGAGAATTTCAGCCATTTGGGAGCTACGATGCCATAGACAGACACAAAGATACACACATAAAACTTATAATATCCCTCTTTCTTGCGTCGGGGGTTAAAAACAATGTTTTCAATCAGTTTTTACAATGTTGCATCTTACAGAACTAAAAAACCAAGCAAGACACAAGTCACATAAGTTAGGCGTAAAATATTTTTAAAGATAAATATAAAAAAACTACGATATTAACATTTTAGACAGGCATTTGATATTTAATGATAAAAATTCTGAATAAAATATTCAGAATTTTTTCAAGCAATTACAAAAATTACTACTTCATCGTATCTATCTACATTTTTGTAAAAATTTCCTGACTTTTTTACAATTGTCGATGTGTTATGTCAATAGAACCATGACCTATCAATACACAATATTTATTGCATATCAATAAGCGATAAATTATACAATAGTAGCCGTTAAACAGGCCTATTAGTATGACAAAAATGTCTGGGGTTTCGTAGCGCTGTAGCATGTCTACGTAGCACCTAGACTATTTACTTCTATGGTACAGAACAATTACTTTAATTGTAAAGACCTATGTATGAACATAATATTTCTGGACATAACAATTGCCTCTACTTTGCTCAAAGGGTGAGAATTATCCTGCATGACCATACAACGTCGTAATGGGGCCAGCTTTATGGGAACAATTCCCACTGGTAGCGGTTTAATATATTAGTTTAGTAGTTGGGTATTATACATTAGTTGTTTTTTTATTATTTAGTTTATTGGCACACAAAACAAAATATGGTCAAAACAATTTAAACTTAGAGTAGACTATACAATTTTAATTTTAGTTTTTTTATTATTAGTTTTTAATATTACAAAGATGGAATGTTATTTAAATTATCGACAAAATATACGAGAACATTAACTGCAGCTAACCAAAGCTAATATTTACTTACATACGTTGTTACGTTTTTAATTTATACTTACCAATTTTATGCTAAAAAGTCGTTTCCTATTTAATTATTTACATTTGTATCAATATCGTAGTTGTATGATCACTAATTAATTATACAAAGATAACAGATCTATGAAGGTTCTACGGCACTTTAATTTCGAACAAGTCCGTTCGAAAACTTTATAAATTTCAACATACCTTGTATTCTTGCATCACCAAAACTTAATGGAACCGGTTCAATGGCATGCGGTGATAGCCCACAAAACTACTGAGTCTTTTAAACTGTCCAAAATGGAAACAGCGTGGTACGTTAGTTCGCTACCGGATCATTAATTTCTTAGACTTCCATGTTGGTTTTAATTCTAAGCCGACCATGGTTTTTTTTTGTTAACATCTTTGATGGCCAAACCATTAGATATGTTTAAGAGATTTTCACCTGAACTTGATGTTTGCAGGAATAATGAACAAAGCCTTATTAGATCGTGCTAAAATCTATGTGGATTTGGTTGACCGGATCGCCGCACCGTCTGACCAACGAGAGAGAGGAGAGGAGAAATGTTATAATCTCACTCTTTCTCTCCTATTGGTCGGACGGAAGTCCTGTCAACCAAATCCACACGTCTGCTAACACTTTAAGGATGGGAGGAAAAGAAGAAAAACTAAAGATTGGGATGATGGCATAACTGGGAAAGAACTATGTCCAGCAGTGGACTGATGTAGGATGATAATAATAATGATGGAAGCACAGATTACTAGGTATATTACGTCGTATTGTTTAGCGTCTTAATTATGTACTTATTGTCTTTTCTTTTTCAGTAAGCGGCTATGTGACTTCAGGAACCTTGGTAGCGTTGATGGGGTCGAGGTAAGGATTCACTTTATAACTACTTATTAGTATCAATAATTAATTTTTAGGAGCAAAAAACAATAACCGACTTAAAGACTATACCTACATGAACAAACTTAAACTAAAAAGTAGAAAATTACAGTTAAAACTGAGATTGAAAGTCCTCATCAAAACTTTTGCTGAAGGGAACCAACCAAAACGTCATAATATATATTTTTGATTTTTTGTTTATTTTTTCAAAAGGCGTGAATCAATATCGGTAAAATCTATATCTGACCGCTTCTGAAGTATGACCTACCAAACAAAAAAAACATCAAAATGAATTCATAATATATTGGCGGAGTAATCGCGTAAAAAACATACAAAAACATACAGTCGAATTGATAACTACCTGCGTCGGTTAAAAACAATGACAATTTATATTATCTTTGGTTAAAAACACATTATGTCTCTACTATATGTAAAAGTTGAATTTGTGTAAACATGGTGAAGAAAACGAGACGAATCTTTCCATAACTTGAGGTATTAACATAATCCAAACGTTTCAATGCTGTTGAATTAGTAGAACAAGTCAATATATTATTAATACTAGTTTAGATGTGTCACCCACCTAGATATACCTACGTATGTAGGAGCAATATTTTTCGGCCGCTTTCCACCAACCTTCGCTCTACCGCTATGTGGAGCGAAGCCGAGATGAAATGTCTATCTGAATCAGAATCAGAATCATCTTTATTGTAAAAACTGGTACATTATAATCTATTTTTTCAAAATGTGTTTTCATTAAATTTAACAAGCTGCGCCCACGGTCTTACCTGCTATCCCACAGAAACCGGGACCGGGACACGGTACATATTTCGGGATAGCACTTTTTTGTGTTAATACAGGGCATTCTACCTCCGTACAAAATGTCATCCAAACCGTTACAGCCGCGAAGGAGGTTAAAAAAAAAAAAAAAAATTAAGCACTCTTTTTCAACCTACTACAATTTTTTTTTTTACTAGAGTGTATTTTTGTGTGTAATTGTGTATGTTACGCGATATCTTCGCCTATTGCGAACTGATGTTTTTTTTTTTCATTGGTTTATCATCGGTTTTGGTATTGGTATGTCTCGAGGGTGTTTTTTAATATTCCACTTCTAAGGGTTCAACATTTGTATTTTTAAAACACTGTTTTAAACTATCACGGTTGTTCACTAAAGTTATATGATTATTTACGGGATATTTACCGTTTTTTTATTTGTATTTTTATTTATTTAATTAGCACGGTTCAAACACCAATTACACTAATGATAGACAATAATCGAGTAGGCCGCCCCGGCTTCGCACGGGTATAGATATATATAGCCTTTGTCAATCGGGGATAGTGTAGCTTCCCAACAGTGAAAGAATTTTTCAAATCGATTCAGTAGTTTCGGAGCCTATTCAATGCAAACAAACAAACAAACAAACAATCAAATTTTTCCTCTTTTAAATATTAGTATAGAGATGCATATAAAAATGAATCCCTATTTACCGTGGTCACGCCATAACTTGAGAACGACTTTACCGATATCATTCAACTTTTTTTAAAGTTTTCTAATACTTTGTAGAAGATTCTTACGTAAAGAAAAATTAAGAAAATTGCGCAGTAAATTAAAAAAATTTTGAAAACGTAACGACGATTTTAACTTCGCGCGTTTGCCAGTTCTCAGACAGAACAACGTCTGTCGGGTCAGTTAGTATTGCATAATTTTGAACATTAGGGATGAATCCTGATGAACCCCGTTTATTGAATTTCCCGTCAAGTCGGTTGTAATTTTTTGTAAACATGCATTAATTATACTTAGTCATCTCAGCTAAAAGTGTTAGTTTACAGTTAGTTATAACTAGTAACGCTCAAAAACGTGTTCAAATGAAGGCTAAATAATTATGATTTCGAGTTTTAAGTTCAAGGCATTCGAGATCAAAACGATGCATTTTAATGCCTACTACCAAAAACAAATATAGGCTGGAAATCGTTTCCTCTAATGATTTGCATACTTCTGACTATAATAACGGTTTGGTCAATTTTCCAAGGACATACATTACATTCCATATATTTGGTGTCATCGTTAATTTTTTTTCTTCTATTTTTCGATGTGCGACTGATAAAAATCTCCATGTCTCTATAGTCGTCAATAACGTCGCTAAAACTAAAGCATTAGTGCTACCAGCTTATTTAAACTAATATATAATACTAGCTGCAACCCGCGGATTCACCCGCCTCCTTAAATCGTCAGCTATCTGCCAGTGAGTCTTGGCAAAATCGGTCCGTTTTGGAGTCCATAGGGAACATACATACACATATCACCTTTTATATATAAGAAAAAGATGACCGTGTAGTCATCGCGTAGTCCTTGCGTCGTACACCCGATGTTCGTCTTAATAAAACTCACTAATGTATATAAAGATAATATAACCACAATGTATGGCATACGGTTATAAGGTTGCCTGGAAGAGATCGCTTTTAGCGATAAGGCCGCCATTTGTTACACTCGTGTTTAAGAGTTTTTGTCCTCTGTATCAAATTTAATGGCGTGAACAATAAAGAGTTAATCAATCAATCAATCATATGATGTCGGGGCTACATTTCAATGTGTTTGCGCCGACATAGTGTCATGCATGGGCGTATCTATAGCGTTCACATTGGGGGGTTCCGCTGGTACAAAAATGTAGTTTTTACCCGGTCTTTACGCAGAAAAAGGAAGAATTCTAAGCTCTTCTCTCATATCTAGGTATAGTTCGTTGTCACAGCCAAGAACCGTTGACCATCGCGCGGCGTGTGCACATACATATGGCACTGTGGCACAGATTATCCATGCCATCTGTCCAATATTCAACAAAAAAAATCGTTAGATTGAGGAGGGATAGGAGGGACCGGACCCCATAAACCTCCCCCTTATATACGCCCATGGTGCCTACTAGCCCTTATGGAAGAAAGGCGACACAGTCAATATACGTAGTCGATTAATATTTCGCTAAAAATCTTGAACCAGCTTTTCAGACTAGAGTTGAATTCATATTGGCCATCGTAATGTACTATCAAAATTCAGATCAATAAGGATTATTTAATAATGTTGCTCGGCAGCTTCATTAAATCGTTTACATTCTTTTATACCCGGTTGTTAAAAATTACCAATTCAATCAGTAACCTTGGATTGGTTTTAAAGTTTTCATATCAAGTTATAGTTAACACACGAGGAATTTTAAAAATTAATATTTGATTAACTTTTTTACTTATAATTCTCTAACGTCTTTAATGTTGAAGATCAGGTTCTAACTAAATATTCAGCTAGGTGCAAGTCTGGTCACTGAGAGGGGTTTTAGCGGATATAATACTCAGATCAGACAAACGGAGATATGGTCTGTTCTGGACCCGGGTATGTCCTAATACTGCGACCAGAACCACTGAAGGATGGACAGCAGCGTCCTATTAGTACACGGTAAACGTATTGTGATCCCCAAGCTGCCTGCAAAGCGTGGGAGTTATGGCAACACCCTTCTCTAAGAGGGGAGGTCTTTGTTCAGCAGTGGATGTTTCCTGGCTGGTGATGTATGATGATGTGAGACAAGGGAGATATGTCTTCGTACAACATAAACCATTACAATACCATACATACTTTTCACTATACCGCAAAACCGCTCTGTAAGTACGGCTCACTTACCAATTTTTCACCCACACAAAAAAACTTGTAGCGACATCAATGGTTAAAATTAAAACTTCCCGTGAACATGGTGCATGTAACTGCGCCGAAATATCAGGAGCTCATTCCACAACCTTACCACGGTAAATATCCCGTAAATAATCATATAACTTTATTTCTATAGACGTCCGGCATCTAGTCTACCTGTGACCACAGACACTGCAAAGTGTTTGAAACGTCAGGAATTAAAACAATGTAAAATACACGCGATAAAAGCCGTTCGTTTCCACCTTATTTAACTTCAATGTCCTCCTCAGTGGCGCCGGGAAGACCACCCTCCTGGCGGCCATCAGCCGTCGCGACAAAAGCGCTATGACCGGATACCTGATGCTGAACGGCAGACTCGCTGGTGCTGACCTGATCGCCAGGATCTCTGGGTTCGTGCCACAGGAGGACCTGGCCATTGAGGACCTAACGGTCTCTGAGCACATGGAGTTTATGGTAAGTGAGACTTTATTTGACATTTAGTGTTGTACAGCATCAAATTTTAAACAAGTACCGTTTTTGAGATCCTAATATTGTGCTCTCTTTTGTTTACACTTCATTTTAAATTCATCAATAGAATAAAAACAAGAGATCAAACTTTAGGCATTTACATTTTACTTATACATTTCGATCCTGTAGAATAGAAGAAAGAAAGAAAAGAAATATATTTGACATCTTTAAAATACAACTTATATCTAGGGATACAATCAGTATCGAATGGGTGAGGACTACAATCGCCGGTTTTCAGACGAACCCTAGAGTATAGAGCAATGCAAGTAAAGACACTTCTAGCGTAGAAGAACATCCACCTTTTGAATATATTACACAAGGAAAAGAAAGAAAGAAAAGTAAACACATTAATTAAACACTAGCTGACAGACGTTGTCCTGTCTTAGAAATGAACAACGCGCGAAGTTGAAATCGTTGTTAAGTATTCTGAAATTTTCAAATTTTCTTAATTTTTCTTTCCATAAGAACCTTCGACAAAATATAGTAACCCCCATTAATTTGCTTCACGTGATTTGCGGACCCTTTTTGGCATTTACTTATTTATAGATTTATTAAGTACCTACTCAACGTACAATACAAAGTGCTCTACAAAGCTACCGCCAGCTTAAGATGAGCCGTACGTTCAAAGGTTCCTGTACATTCCAGAGGTTCAAGTTATTTGGACCTATTACTGACGGTTGTGATGTCTGTAATTTCTGAACTACGAAATCGATGACCTTGAATTTTTTACGGGACGTTTTTTAATGTATCTCCTTTCTAACAAAAAAAGAATTAATGAAATCAGACTACGCGGTAATGATTTACAACTAAGCACACATTTTGACTTTCATCCCCTCTCCCAAGAGAACCATGCAAAATTTCGGGATAAAAAGTATCCTATAACCTACCTCGGAGTATGAACTCAAATTATGCTAAGTTTCATTTGAATTCATTTAGTAGTTTCGGCGTGATGCGCGGCCCAGATAAAGACAGACAGACAGACAAAAATGAAAAAAATTACAGTTTTGACTTCAGTATCGAAAATTGAATGCCGCCCAAAAAATTATAAAAAAATATCTTCAATGTACAGAATTGGACCTGTAACAGTTTTATTATAAGTATATATAGATTGCCAAAAAATTATATCCAAAGGCAGAAATATATTTATATCTCAGTGTGTGTGGGTGTGTGTGTGTGTGTGTGCGCTATATTCTTCCCTACATAAGATAAATTATTTTAGTCAAATAAAAAACTTTCCTTTATCAGTATGTTCAAAATCAGTCTGTGAATGTAAATATAGTATTAGCTGTATAGATTATTCACCACCAACATCAATTAAAATAATTAACGAGACTTTGAAACACGTGCAAAACCAGCACGCGTCGCTAGTATTATTACCAAACAGATGTATTATCGAGACGATTAGTCTAGCTAGAAACTTAGATATATTTAATTAGTTCGATCAACGTTGAAACAAGTCCTTCGCGTCTCTCTGCAAGTTCTAATACCTACACAGTACACAGCTTCCAACACCTCCAAGGCCTCCAAAAGGTTAAATGAAAACAGGTTGTGATTATACATAATTTCTATGGTCTTGACAGAATCGTATTTTAAATTAAATGTCGGATCGTTTTATTATTAAAATATTATTTGTTCTTATTTACTACTAGCAACGCATCTCAGCTTCGCACGGGTGTAAGTCTTATTTTTTACATCTTGGGTTACATTATTGGAGTTTTAGTAAGGATTCCTATTTTTTTGAAAATATGGTATAGCCTATTAGTATGTCACCCGGGGATAGTGTAGCTTCCCAACAGTGAAAGAATTTTTCAAATCCGTTCAGTAGTTTCGGAGCCTATTCAATGCAAATAAACAAACAATCAAATATTTCCTCTTTATAATATTATAGTATAGATTAGTATAAAAAAATATGTTACGAGTGGAATGTGGAGTGGAGTGAATACTTTGACTAACTTATTTGACTGAGCGAAGCGAAGGGACCAAGTCATCCTTCATGTTTGTATAATGTTCGACGGTAAACTGCAATTCATTGAACTGATCTTCATACATTTTTGTAAACAAGTAGTTCATACAGATTTTATTTGGTCAGCGGTTGCGAAGATATACGGTCGCGAGGTACACTTCGGTCGGGGCGAAAAGTTGAATGTAATCCTGCTAACAATATTTGCGTGTAGTGTTTTTTTAAAATAATTAATAGGCTTGCGTTTGACCACCATCACGTCTGATGTTAAGCGATGATGCGGTCTACGGTGGAGCACGCTTGCCTAAAAGAAACCGATTCACTCGTGATTTGAAGACACCCAGATTGTAACTATCGGGGAACACCTATTCAGGCAGCGCATTCCACAGACTAGCAGTTCGCATAATAAAAGTGGAATCAAAGCGCTTTGTTCGGGTTAAATATTATTAATAATATAATGTGTACGTAGGTGGCTGACCGACCATGTGATTTAAACATTACATTCAATTAGATATTTCGGGGCATATAATATTATCTCACACATCAACGATAATTGCTATGATAATCTATACTAATATTATAAAGAGGAAAGATTTGATTGTTTGTTTGTTTGTTTGTTTGCATTGAATAGGCTCCGAAACTACTGAAACGATTTGAAAAATTCCTTCACTGTTGGGAAGCTACACTATTATTTTTTTTTTAAATAGGGATCCTTACTAAATCTCCAATAATGTAATCCAAGGTGTAAAAAAATAAGATATACAATTTTGACTTTGCGTGTTTGACAGTTCTAAGACAGGACAACGTCTGTCAGGTCGGCTAGTGTTCAATAAGTTCGTACAACCTTAACTTTTTGTAGTTATGAATAGTAAATATGGAAATTTGATAACTCCTATAGGAGTTATCAAATTTCCACATTTATTTTCTTACATAAATCATATATGATTTATGTAAGAAAAACTGTTTTAATTTATTTACCGCTATTTCTTCGGACCACCAATAAAACTTATTTGTAAGCTTTGAAGTTTGTAACTATATTACAGTTTATACTCGAACTGCATACCTGAATATGAATAAAAATGTAATAGGCATCAGTCATTACCGCGTAACATGCACATAAATTATTCTAACATTTTGTTTGGAGATCTTTTATGATAATTTTACTGACTTGAGTCACCCTACACAGTTGTAGAACTAAGGAGAGGTGAGAAAGTAGGTAAGCTTACCAGACTTCTGGTGATGATATTAACTCCCATATTTAATAATTATGACGGTTTTAGTAACTAAGTATAATTAAGTATGTTTAGTAACGTTCATACGTTCTAGATTTTATATTTCTAGCACGTTCTAGCTTTTATATTTTTAGACAATATTGGTACAAATCTATAGAATGTAGAAGAATACATTTATTTGTAATATAAATATTAGAAACTCTGGTCACGATTAAACTAAATAAAATTAAAATTTTTGGAGGCACGGTACTTCGTTTTTTATCACGGGCCATCAAAACTATTTTTGAAACTTAATTAATGCATATCACAACAGGCTAGTTTCACCATTAATAAAAAGTGGTCGAGCGAATGAGAGATAACTTTTTTAAATAGTCGCATAAATTATTTAAATTAGCCCAAAACGTACCCAACCGGCTTGTCATACATACTTACTTGTGGTTTTTGTCTCCAGAAGCTTAAAATAGCAGCTAGAAAACAGGTTGAGGTGTTCCGCAATGAACACAAGTTGGTGACTAAATTTTTATCTACCTGATTAAGTAAAAATTATCGCACAAAGTATGAAGAGTAATAAGTTTTTAGGGTTCCGTAGCAAAATGGAAGCTTCGCCGTCTTTTCTATGGTCATGGCCGAAATGGGTGTGAGCATAGAAAAGGCCTATAGGGATTTTCAAACTGAAATTTAGTTTACGTATAAATTATTATATCCGTGAAAGGCAAAATATTTTAATGGTAGCTCCGGTAGGTACATGAATAGTGGGGATGAAAAAAAGTTTATCTAACCCATCAACTATGGTGTCATTGAAAAATTAATTCAAAATCCTTGCAGTGTTTTTATTTTATATTTCAAAGTCACGTCGCATTTTTCAATTACTCATGTCTAAAAAGGCAATTTTCGGCTTTATTCTATGTTGATCAAGATTTAAAGACAGGTTCCGATACAACATGAAAAAAATATGTAATAGTAATAGTGATAAAAAAGACCCCAGCATGTTAATGTTTGTGTGGAATCAAACAATTGTTCCAAAAAATACCGTAAGAATAAGTTTGCACGTTAAGAAGTTGGACTACAATGATTGTTGTTTATTTATAAAACAACTACGGAACCTTAACGTGGTTGTGTCATGACACGCACTAGACAATTTATTGATTAAATAATACAAGTAATACACAGATTAGCATTCAATCACCTGCTTGCTTACCATATCGGTGGTTTCTAAGTAAAAAATGTATGACTAGTTTTAAATATTATGAACTTTTACCTCCTTTGATATACAATTTGTTTCAGATAACTGTTTTAACCCACTCGAAAACCTTAAATAAATTGTACTTCACTTTTTATTACTTTACGCTTCGCTACGTAGAGCGTAAAATTATCGGACACGTTGCAAGACCTCTTTTTATAGTTGGTTAATTGAATTCGAACGTGTAATTTGAGTGCTTGATTGATCTTAACGGCAACGGCAATAAAATTACTAAGATTGAAAGAATCTACAAAAAGTTTTCTTTTTTGCTTATTCTACCTTAAGTTTTCTGTAGACTGTACTCTATGACGTATAACATACTCTTGTTGTCATAAAGTTTTACAAAATCAATTTGCGACGTAAACTAAACTACCCCATGCAATAATAAATATCGTCAAATGCATGCCTCTTGTCTTATGTAGCCCTTTATGTATAGGATTCCGTACACTTCTGACTAAGAAGAAAATTATTGAGTCCATTTCTCGTAACTTTTAAAGCAATGCAAGGACAATCATTTCGATTAATTTAATTTAAAATATATCTTAACCATATATCTGTCTATATATCCCACGTAGGTGGAGGAGTCAGTTTCCCTTTTTACTTGAAAATCTCTACAATGAAACAGAAGACCTTCTGACTGTACCAACCAAGCTAGGGTTGTATAATCCTTCTCTTACGTCTTGTACCTTACAGACACATTACACCTTGTAGTATCTGATACTGATTTCCTTGTTGAACACAGGCGCGCCTGATGATGGACCGGCGTTCAATGCAGCAAGCTCGGCAGCGGCGCATAGAGCAGCTGCTGGGAGAGCTCGGCATCAACAACTGCACCAGGACCAAGCTGAAGGCGCTGTCGGGGGGAGAGAGGAAGCGGCTGGCGCTCGCTGTACAGGTGACAACAACGACTCATTACCGAATGATAACTAGACAATTGCTCGCTATGCATGGCCGTATGCACACCGCGGAGTTTGTATTTATTTTGTGGTAAGCAATCTATAAGTTGTAGGACACCTTTTGGTTTTTAGCTTGACTTCCACCTTGCCTGACGATAAGAGACAGGGTTGCCACTTTTTTGAAAAAAAAAAGTCGAGACAACCAGTCAGTCATCGTTGAACAACGGATGCCTAGGGCCGGGGTCTCTAGTGAACGGTCTAGCCGACGCGTATTTTTTGGGAGGCGTCTTCGTGCTGTGAGTCTGAACGAATTGAGCGATCGTCACATGTTATAAAAAATCGGAACAAAACTATAGGTCGGTAAAATTGTAGGTAAATTATCAGGACGCGGGACAATATCATCAAAATCGGGAATGTCCCGGCAGAATCGGGACGAGTGGCATGGCAACTGCAGTCTACGATGGAGCACGCATGTCTAAAAGAAACCGATTCACAAGCGATTGATATCACAAATTGTCAAAGTAAATCTATCTCTCGTTACTTTTTACAACTCAAAGACTTAACCGATTGTCCTAAAATTTTGCAAGGAAATAGTAGTAGTAATGTAGCATGACGATGCCCATAGGATATATGTTATTGCCCAGAACATGTGGAAACACTAGAAAATTGCGGATAAGCTGTGAACTACAGTCATTTATACCTACCAGTAGAAACGAACGCAAAAGCTAATTTAAAATTTCAACACGATATTATTATTATAAAATACCAACACAATTAAGTCGTACAGATTTAGATAGCTACTGTCATGTTCACATTTAAGTTTTTTGCAGTCCTGCCCTGCCACTATTAAACATGATGCGTTAAGATTGACTACAAATTTGTCGCGGCTTTTTGTATCTACATGAAGTGTTTGTATTGTAGCACATCGTTTGTTAGCTTTATACCTAGAGGTATGACCAAATAAATCTGTAGAGTCGAATGGGAGAGGCACAATCGCAGTTTTTAAATAGTCCTTATAAAGCCTTGTATCGTTTCACGTAGAATAAGGTATCTACAAATGAAAAAATTTGTAGTAGTAATTTGTTTCGCTGTTTTAATATCCTCCTGTACAAGACGCTACGAGTACATACACAATTTTTACACTCCAAAAGGGCCTGGCGCTTCACGGGCCTTGTGAATCAAACTTTGAGTCTTTCTGTAAATTGTCTACATGAATTTTAATGTACCTTAACTATAATTATTTTGTTAAAATGTAGTTAATTCGTGTTTTTGGAAATAAAATTTATCTTATCTTATATCTCTTATCTTCTGGTAGGACAGCTAGCAAATTCCACCATCTACTTTCAGCTCCTAAACGACCCACCCATCCTATTCTGCGATGAGCCCACCACTGGTCTGGACAGCTTCTCAGCCGCCGCGGTAGTCAGCCGCCTCAGGAAGCTGGCTGCTGGAGGCAAGCTGGTGATCTGCTCGGTGCACCAGCCGGCTTCTGGAACCTTCGAGATGTTCCACCAGGTCGTGCTGCTCGCTAATGGAAGGACGGCGTTCCACGGGACTATTCAGCAAGCTGACGAGTTTTTTGCTTCGTAAGTATCTTTCAGCAAAATACTACAGTTTCGAATCAATTGGTCAAATCACCCAGCGTGACGTTTGATCATTAATAAAGGATGTTCTTCTTATATATTGTGTTACAAAATATGTTTTCAACAAGAAGGTACAAATAAAAAATTAGGATAATATGGTTCTACGAAGGTGCTACGAATTGCTACGCAGCCAGTCAGTAATAAGTGCTCAATCACTGATCGTCATGTTTTTTTATTTGTTCAAAAGGTTATTCATCTAATTTATTGAACACTTTAATCATTAAAAGCAAAGGAAGCTCAAAGTTCTGAAGATTGTTTTACAACGAGACAAAAAAATCATTGTGAAATATCATACTTACGCTCACGCGAGCCAATTTGTGCTCGCAGGTAACGTCTCTGTTCGAGGTCATTATCTAACTCTAATACTATACTGTCCCGATCAAATTGCAGGTTTATTGCTACTTCCGCATAGAATAGAAAATAACACACCTAAAACTAAATTGTCGTATTGTTATAAACTAAAAAATCAAATCAAATTATATATGTCGCTCGGAGAGGCACCAGACTTGCTTGTCCATTTTTAGATCAACAACCTTGGTATTATTTTTAGACGTAAAAGTTGTGCATACAATTATAGTTAATCAATTCCATAAAAACTAAACTGGTTTAGTATTTTTACTTCACATTTCCAATGGCGTTTTGACAAACGTATCTTTTTGATATCACGTGACTTTATGTCCCTGAGAGTATTCTCATTTCTTCCACGAGTCAGCCAAACCTACTATTTGACATGAATATTATTTTAAATTAGTGAATTCAAACTCAGATGGTAAATATAAGAAATTATGTTCGATAACCTAACATATACTCAGTGATATTTTGCTGGTTATTATAATGTTGTTATGACATTTAGCTGCTATTTTAGATATCCAAACACAAACAAGTGTCCCACCCACTGGATCTTCAGATCTCTAAAAGTTTCACATATTTAAATTAATATCATATTATTAAATATCTTCAAATCTACTTTAGATTATCAGCACGATAATATCAGATAGTCTGTTACCAACGTAATCATGTCCGTTTAGTCTATAAATTTTATAGATGAATCTCTCATAACAGGTTATTGGTAATTAATGTTCTGGAACGTATCCTAGAGTTCTTTTGTGTTATAATGGTTATTTCCTCTTTATCATGCCAATTTTTGATGCTAGCTATATAATTTATCGAGGCGTGGATGTGCATTTAATAGTCTAGGTATTGTCATTTACAAAACGTTTATTTATAGTTATTGGTTTATTTTAAGAACAAAAAATTCATGCATTTTTAAATCTCGTTTCGATGATTATAATATATCATATACAATGTTGGAACCTGCTCGAACCAAACCATTCACTAAGTATTAAGTTTTACAGAAAATAATAACTCAAACATAGCATCTACATACTAAATACAACCTTGAGATTACGTAAAAGTTATGTTCTCCGTTTATATTTCGTAATGATAGAGCGCACTGGTGTAGATTCTCCCTCTCGAAAGTTCTTCAAGCATGAAATATTAGACTTACTTGAACATTTACCACAATACAAAAACAATACAAAAACTCTTTATTAAAAATACCACAATACAAGGATAACATAAATTACAATAAAAAATATTATCTAGGCCTTTTACAGGCGGCCTTATCGCTAAAAGCGATCTCTTACAGGTACGTGCACGGAAAGGAATTATATAAAAAAATACTACATATAATTTTAGGTCTAATCTCTACAATCTATTCTAGTCTGAACTACAAATGCCCAATGGGTTTCAACGCAGCGGAATACTACGTCTCTCTCCTGGGCACAGAACTCGACAAAGAGAGTGAGAGCAGAGAGAGGATCAGGAAGATTTGCGATGAATACTCCAGGTCCGAGATCGCTGCTAACATAGAAACCAGAGTTGGAGAAGTGCAAGATGAGACCGAGTATTTCAATGGGGAAATTGACGAAAAGGTAAGAAATCGTAATAGTATAAATAATTAAGGAAGGAGAAAATTTGGATATATATTTTTTTTGGCGAAGACTGCTCTAACTAATAAAGTTAAATAATTGTACCTTTATAGCTACATACCAGAATTATCTTAAATTTCATTCCTAGTGGTAATCTCGAGGTCCAAGCAATGTGATAATATTTTAAGTGGATAATATACAAGGTGGAAATTTTTCAAGGACAATAAAGGATACCTTATAAAGCTACATGAAAACTGCCTTAAAAAACATATATTTCATACTATACAACATATATAGATCGTTGATCGGGACTGCCGACAGACGTGAAAGCTAATAGCGAAATGTTATTGTTGAAAAAAATTAACATATTATGTGTTCTATATCTGGGTGTTAATATCTTTTTAAGTAAGTATTAAAAACTATATATGTATGTATATCAGTCTCTGGCAGCCAAATCACAAGCTTTGCTTAGTTTGGGGTCAGATGACCGTGTGTGCAAAAATGTCCCGAATATTTATATATTTATATTTAATTATTATTTAAATCTTCGTATTCATAATAAATTATTTAGAGTTTTGGGGAATTTTTGAATCTACCCATATAAAGTTTCTAACCAGTATAAAGTATTATTTATTATATTAACTAATATTATTTTCTTTTTGTTACAGAACAACTATTTTGAGCGTTACCTAACTCTGTAAGTGGATTTAATTTAGCATAATTTAATTTAGATAAGGTTAAACAGATCAAAGTGTTCGATAAAGTGATAATTTAGACATTCAGTTATAAAATAAATAAAACGTAAAACGTAAACACTACCTTTGATAATAATGTAAGATAAAAACCAGAACTTTATTGATAGATGTTTATAAAAGATAAGTCAGCTGGTATTTAAAAGATTTTAGTAATCAAGCAGATCTCCTATGGTGTTGATATAAAATTACCTAAAAACCCGATCAAAAACTATTTAACTTTGCTGTATTTTCTATATTATGAGTAAAAATATTTACACACAGTGACAAAATTAAGTTCGGAGACACCTAAAATGCAAAATTGAGATCTATAGCTAAACTATAAATTTTATGCAAAGTTTTATGCACTTAACTTGATAACTATAAAAGTTTGTAGGCTCAAAAAATTATGACTGTCGGACAGACAGACAGACGGCCAGAATGAACTTATAAGGGTTACTTGTAGAACTACGAAACCCTAAAAATTAGGTCTGTTATAGATTGATGACAAACAACGAATATTTTGGAACATTTAGTCATTTATTTGTATTGGTTGCAGAGTCAAAGTAAACTATATGGTGCAATTCTACTGGCTAATGTGGAGAAACATACAATCCGTCAGACACAATAACTCTATATGGATCGCAGAATTTTTACTACTAATGGTAAGGACTTTGAATCTTTAAAACACTGTTTTAAACTATCACGGTTGATCACTAAAGTTATATGATTAAATATCGGGAGCTCATTCCACAACCTTACCACGGTAAATATCCCGTAAATAATCATATAACTTTTGAATCTTTACTCTCAAAAATCAATGGACAATCATCATGATTATTATGAGCGTTTTAATAGAAAGAACAAAACATACAGTCGAATTGATAACCTCCTCTTTTTGGAAGTCGGTTAATAACGCGTCGCTATGCTTTCACAAAAATTAAGTTCTTCATAGTTTTTTTCTTTTTCAAAATGTAAACTAAAAAAACTAACATTTTTTGAAAATTATATCACTATTTAAGCCTTTAAGTATGTTAGTTTAGTATTGTAAAGTTATATTCTTAAGAGGGTTTGAATCAATGGAGACGAGTACTTCCTAAAATAAATTATCAAAAAAAAAAAACATCATAATTATATAAATATTTTAATAGTCAGATTATAATGACCGTGGCCGCAGAGCAATAAAGATTTATAACTGGCCATCATGTTTGGAAGATAAACTCTATATAATATTGTGAGCCGTTATCACCTTTCTAAGATGCGTATCTAAATTTCAAATTGATAAAATAATACATATTTCTTAGACGAGTTTATTTAACGATACCTTTGTGAATTTGTGTTGCTTGGTCCCAACGACGGTTTAACGTTGATTTTGTGTGGTAAAGCTGTCAAAAACCTACATGACAAAATTTATGTGTAAGGGGATATTCCAATTTCTAAATATCCACCATATTTAGAAATTGGAATATCCCCTTACCGAATATCCTCCCTATGGTGTCCGTTGGTTCCCTACATAGGTTCCCGTTTTACCAATTTGTTTTTTTAAGTATGCTGTTTTCAAAGATAACTCTCGCGAGTGTCACGACGAATCAAAATATTCACAAATATCAGTTTTCCCTACAAACATGTCAGCACACTTGACTGTCCAGTTCGTGGGGCTCATCATCTCGGTCCCGTACCACGGGCACTTCGCGGAGCTGGACCAGCGTGACATCCAGAACGTGGAGGGGCTGCTGTACCTCACCATCACCGAGACCATCTTCCTCTTCATCTACGCCGTGTTCATCACCTTCCCCAGCGAGGTGCCCATCCTGCTGCGGGAGACAGCCAGCGGTCTCTACTCGCCGCTGCCCTATTATCTT
This sequence comes from Agriopis aurantiaria, assembly GCA_914767915.1. NCBI lineage: Eukaryota > Metazoa > Arthropoda > Insecta > Lepidoptera > Geometridae > Agriopis > Agriopis aurantiaria. Next base: position 748,620 of record OU611983.1, on the reverse strand, counting down.
TCTAAAATGATATTTTGGGTGAGTTTACTTTACCTTTTTTTTGCTGTGACTTATTAAAAAATACAGAAAGTTCGCTTTCGTTTGAAACAAATTCATATGTGGTTAAGTTACGCTGTCATAAATGACGTTAAGGTAATATTTATTTATTTATTATTTATTTGATGACTGTTATTCGAAGATTCCTAATCATGTAGTGTTATTTTAATGATCAACTATTAAAATAACTATAGCAAAAGTTGATTAATAACGATGACGTCTACATTGTTTGACATTACGAAATACGGCCATTCTAATAACTATAATCAGAGTTTTACACAAGACTTCCTGTCTTTATTCATGATTTATTTAGGTACTGATGTTGATTATATCTAGTTAATTTGAATATTTAGTACACAACCTGTTTTAAATTTCTAATTATGTGTTCCCATGGAAGCACTTAATTACGACTTTTCGTTCCTTGTGCCTTGTGTATATTTACCTATTCTGTCTCTGTGCTTAAAATAATTTAATTATTTGAATGTTTTCGCGAGTGAATCGATTTCTTCTAGGCAAGCGTGCTCTATCGTAGACCGCATCATCGCTTCACATCAGGCGAGATGGCGGTCAAACGTAAGCCTATCAATAAAGAATTACCTCAATTTATGTTGGCAGCTAATATCTAAAAATATCAAACTAGGTAAAAAAAAACAAATGATCAATGGACTAGATTAAAAATAAAAATGTGCAATAGATTGGAACATGGCACTTCAAATAACTAATTCGACTTCATCAGACATAAATCTTGTAACTGTCAAATGGAATCAGAAAGATCTCTTTGATAATATCAAGTTGCACGGCGTTCAAGTAACGACATCAGTTGATACCTTCTAGTTAATTATTTAAATTAAGATAGTGAAATCTACAATTTTATCAATAAAATAAAACCAGCCAAGTGCAAGTCGGGCTTGCGCAATGTCTTTACCCAGGCATCCCCGCGGTCCCGTTTTTTTTTTTCAAATCAAATCAAATTATTTATTTGCTAGAATACATTACATTAAAAGGTCTTAATATTATATTTATGTCACTTTGTACTCAGTCTGCAAGCAGACGTGCAAATGCCAATTTTTATACTAAAGAATTTAAATAGGTATTTTAGAAACGAATAATATTAGAATTAAATTCCATAAATTCCTTAACACTATAAAAACAATGGTTAAGAAGCCAATTAGTCAATTCTTTTTTTAAATTTGTTACCGTCCAACATTTTTATATCATTAGGTACCTTATTATAAAGGGATTTTACGCTATGGGTACGGAACCCTAAATACAAGTGGCTGTTTATTACGATTATAACCGTTAAAAGGCAGGATAGACAGACATACTGACAGCATAGGTTTAGTAATAAGATACCATTATAATTCTTTGGGTCTGGAATCCTAAAAACAACGTCTCCAGTTTTAAGCTAACCAATATACTGCAAATTAAATATTTTAGTGACGCTTAAACCTATTTCGTTCTCTTCATTGTTCCTGATTCTCTAGATTACCTACAGTTTATGGATTAGATGTTTGTATTGCAGTGTATGGATCCAGACCAGAATTACAATCTATACACACACAGTCTAGTGTATATGTATAAGTGATAGTCTATTCATGTGATTATTGTGTGCGTTCCAGATCCCACGAGCGGTGATCGAGCCGATCTGCTTCGCGTCCCTGGTGTTCGGCATCGCGGGGCTTCGCGGCGGCTTCATGGGCTGGATGTGGTTCTGCTTCGTCTGCGTCCTCTGCGCCAACTACGCTAACGCTTACGGTAAGATCTTCAACAACTACTTCAACAACATCAAATAGATCTGTCTCTTATTACAAGTTCAACAATAGAACACATAGTAAGGTACTTATAAAATTTAAGATGAAACGCCTGTGAATTACTTCATACCTATTCCATTGCTTGTAATCTACCCTTTTTTTTTACTGCATATTATCAAAAAGCACGGAAACAAAATTCTAAATTAATACAAAAACAATCTTTGAATGTTGTGATGTTTTCATAGAATGACATAATTTGCTTTTTCTTCATCTGAAGCGAACTCATATTGAAGAATACTTAGAGATCTTCCGAGCTAAAACTGCGCGACTATCTACTAAATATGCAATGTAGGCACTTGCGTAGATTTAACTTGGACGCTCTCAACCTTTGCTACTTTACCTATGGAATGTAATATTTAATTGGCAAACCGATTCTTTCTAGGCTCATTCCTCTCCGCCGTATTCGACCGTATGGAAACCGCTGCCCTCTTCTCTGTTCCCTTCGAGCTTATCGGCACCATGTTCTCCGGGCTTTACATCAACCTCGTCAGCATACCTCCCTGGGTCTCCTGGCTTAGATTTGCCTCTCCCTTCTACTACGGAGTCGAAAGTATCTCCATCCTTCAATGGGACTCCATTGAATCAATCGACTGCGTCAAAATCCCTGGGATCCCCTGCATAAAGACCGGCCCAGACGTCTTGAACAGATATGGCTACTTAGAAGAACATTTTTGGAGAAATTGCGCCTGCTTAGCCCTCATGTATTGCATAGGCCATTCTATAGCTTTTCTCATGGTTATCAAAAGAAGTAGAGGGACGCCTGTATATTAGCATTTAGAACGTTAATTTTGTATACGGGTAATAAATTGTCTTTAGACGTGTCAAAATTCTAAATTGTTGTGAGGAGTTTAATCTCTAAAATTTGATGTTAATAGATTTTTTGAACTTTTTGATTGGATTTTATGTCTATGATATAATAAATTTCTTTAGGAGGCCATCTCTGTTTATTTTCAACCCTATCTATTTTTTAATATGCCTGAAAACTCTATAACTCAATTTCTGCTGTTAAGTACATGTACCACTCAGTTTTTATGCATGTTGTATGTTCATGTTAGTAAAAAACTTAAAAGGTATGGCACAAGTAAGTCTAATTATGTTATCACACTAATATTATTAATGTGAATGTTGTGAGTATGTGTATGTGGAGGTGTATATGTTTGTCTGCATTCAAGTTCCACGGATTTTAATGAAATTTGATATGAAGCTTAAACCCTGGACACATGAGCAACAGTAGGAATGCAAGTGAAACTGCGGAGGTGCTGCTAGTACCATATACGATTCCAGCAGCTGTTTAGATACCAACGTATCCTTACCAGAAATTATTTCATCAATTTTTCACTTTGAGGTTTCTTACAAACCGAATACCATCCACCATCATCGTTCAAGATTAAAATGAACAGGTTTCTCTTGCAGGCTCATTTCTGTCAGCTACATTCGACAGCATGGAGACCGCCGCTCTCATATCGGTTCCTTTCGACCTCCTCGGCCTCATGTTCTCCGGCATCTACCTCAACCTGGCCAGCGCCAAGCCATACTTGTCCTGGCTCAAGTATATCTCCGGCTTTTACTACGGAACCGAGTGTATTTCTATACTCCAGTGGGACTTGGTTGATAATATCGACTGTCTGAACATCCCGGGGATTCCATGCATCAGAACGGGGGACAGTGTACTCACGAGGTTTGGGTACAATGCGGACAATTTTTGGAGGAACTGTGCTTGTCTTTTGGCGATGTATTGTATTAAGAATGTAATAGCATATATTATGGTTGTAAGGAGGAGCAAAGGAACGCCGGTCTACTGAAGGTGTACATATAAATCTATTAAAAAGGCATTCTCAGATTAGAAAAACACGGGAGATATAGTAAGGTGACGTGGCAGGTGCGAACCACAGAAAATTTTTTTTTGTTTAGAACGGCTATCAAGGCATTTTAGTAAGAAATTTGCTGTAGCCAGTTGCACCCATATAAACGAAACGTCAGTCATTGGAAATCAGTTAGCAACTGTGATGCGGAGATCTAAATAAAAATATTCAATCAAGGTCCACTCATAATGCCTGGTAACAGATTTTCTGTCTCATTTCCGTTCTATTTACTACTCTTTTCTGTGGTGCGAACTCATCTGGCCTAAACGAGGCTTTATGCCTTTACTTGAACTCACCCTGCAGACGACTTTGCCGCACTTTTTATTGCATGTTGACTATTAGTTGTTCATTGGTTCATTTACAAGATTTTAATGTGCGTGAAGAATTTGTAAGTGAGCCGTGCAATTACAGTTTTTGCCTGTTTAGCGGTGTGGTGAAAAACTGTGCATGAACATTTTTGACATTTGAACACTGACTATAATTGTACTAAGGCATATCTTCCTGTTTATCTAATCTGAGAGGGCACTATATTACCTTGTAACTTAGGTTATAAGTAACTTACTCGGTTGGACGTTAACAAAATATAAATAATTAACAAAGTATAACTATCCACTTTTAATCACATTCTTAAACTGACCAAACTAACAGGTATATCAAGCAAACGAAACTTCAAAATTACTGAACCAAGTCATATAAAAATTCTTTACTGTTTAAATTGCTCTTAATCTAATGTGGGTACTTAAGTAAATAATCACAATGTAGTTAGGCAATTTTAAGAGCTGTGTGTTTTGACTATTTTAATACCTTTCCTCTAAGTATAAGAAAAGATAATCAAAATAAGAAGTAAGAAAGTATGACCAAGTAGGTCTTACTTAAGCATGTACTTACGATTTTTGTCTTAAAGTTGAGGAAGATTATGTGTGAACAGTGACTAAACTAAACTGGTTTAAACAACTACGGCGTGTTCTGATTTAAAGTTAATAGAACAAACACATTATCTAGTACATAATTCAAATAATAACCAACTGAATAGTCTATTGTATTAGTTTTTGCAAAACGCCGCTTTAGTTGTCTTGTCATACAAAGATATACTCTATACCAGTTTCCTAGAAATAGGGACATAAAAAACGAACAGTAAAGTCACTGACCCGCGGCCTTGAGTGAGCCTAATTTTGAGTGGAAAAAAACTCACCTCTGATTCGACCTACGACAAGATAATTCTTATGTGTCTGTCAAAACGTTTATGCTTTTAACAACTAGGTAGTTCGAAAGTACTATAATTATAAAAGCGAACCAAGTACTAGGGCACTGTAACAAACAGTTGTTACACTATTAACAAATTATTTCGGTGAAAGAACTAAAGAGGAAACTGTAGGGTCACTTCCATTTATAAATTTTATCTGAACCTGAAAATATGTTTTTTTTAAATCTGTAAATTCTAACACAACATCTCTGCGTTCGCCTCTTTTTCGTAGAAAAACGTAATCAAACTTGTTTGCACATTAAAATATTGTAGTCACGTTCATGCTTCACAGAGGAGATAATTGGCAACCAATTAAACGGGCAAAGGGATCAAATATTCGTAGAAGAGTATTCTAAAAAAAAAATAGACATATTAAATAATATAATAATACAACACAATAATATGTTACTTTTAGATGTTTATATTTTTTTAATCTAATGCCAATAGTTCCCAAGTAGGAAGGTACTTGATAAGGCAAATAATAGGAAGTAGGTAAGGATAAAATCTTTCTCACGCTAAATTTCACAACACAGAATTTCCAACGAATAGGTCGATATGAGGTAACTACGAACATCATACGTTACAAATAAGCCTCTACGATGTCAAGTGCACTGTCCGTAGCCAAATTAGGCTCAGAAAAACTCCGTGGGACGCCATTGTTCCATTCTATACAAGTTTATTTAATGGGCTCGCTCGTAGACGTCCCCGCGAGGCACGTCAACACCATCTCTAGTGTTAGAACTTTGCTGCATTAAGAAAATCTAAACATTCTAGTGTATTGTATGGAAAGGTCAAAATGTTTAACTGCGACAAGGTATCTAAGAGCATCATCGTGTTGATGGCATAATCCATCACATTATAAGGGACAGTTAGAGTAATTGGTTCTTAGATAAAAAAGCTTTGAAGCATGACGCGGTTTTTAGTGGACGAAGGTTCTGTACGAGTATTTTTATCACCGACAAACTAGGTATTTTTGACAATTGCTTACTAGATGTTAGGTAAAGATGTGGTCGAATATCACAAGCCTTAGCTAAAATGGGAACTGGCTCTCAAATAAGGTTGCCGAAGCACATCGTTAAGCAAAAGCTTTATTGGTAGGTATTATATAAGTTCCACCTAGAATTCCACCTGCAGAAACAATAAGGTTTACAAGATTAGATCACAATAACTTATTCCTAATACTATTACGATACAAACTTTATTTAATGGTCCCGGATCCGTTTTCAATATTTTGATCTCTACAATAAAATTAACTTTTACGGCTCTAAATGAGTAGGCGTTTTTGTACTTAAATAGTACAATTAAACTTTTAAAGTCATATAAGTGTTTTATTACAACTATGTATTTTCATCTCTTTCACTTTCTCTATCGATTTAGTAAGCGTATCCTTTCCTCTCTTCTCTCTTCAGGCCGCAGTAGCCAAGTAGACTCCAAAGGACGGTTACTAGCAGCAGGCCGAGTCCATCTTGAAACATGAAGTCCTGGGAGTAGCCATTTTCGAGCAGGACCGACGGTCCATCCTTTATGCAGATAGTAGTTGAATTCCATGGGCAATCTGAAAAGTACAATTGGAAATTTAGAATACTCTTCCAATATGGTTGATTATTTAAGGCTGAAGATAGAAGTGGATGAATACATGTGCATAAGCTAGTTTGAGATGACGATAGATCTGGGTCCTAAATGAACTGAACAAAAACATTGAATAACTGACATTACTTAGCCGTTTATACAAAAAACAGTTAGATTACCCATAGGATAAGCTATTAAAGATCTAAAGATAATCAGCTTGGTCGAGCTCTATGCCAGCTGGCAGCGTAGTCATTATGCTGACGGCATTACCACGTTGTATATGGCAATGCTCATACGTTGAGCCATAGACGAACGCTTAAATGAAAGCATTTCGCTCACGCGTCGCGTCAAGCAGGCGCTCTGGTCTAGTTACTATATATCCCGTACGAAGCGCTTTGATTTCACATTTATTGTGAGAACTGCTAGTCTGTGGAATACGCTGCCTGAATGGGTGTTCCCCGATGGTTACAATGTGGGTGACTTCAAATCACGAGTGAATCGGTTTCTTCTAGACAAGCGTGCTCCAACGTAGACCGCATCATCGCTTAACATCAGGCGTGATGGTGGTCAAACGCAAGCCTATTAATTATAAAAAATTAAATAAATTAGTAAAAAGTTGCTGTTAACATGTATAAAAGCTGTTCCTGTAAGTTTCCGCTAAGCCGATTCAACCCTCGATGTGCGTTGTCCGTGGTACAATTGTGAAAGTTTAGTACTATAACATATTCTATGGTAAAAGCACAGAACACGTTTTGTTCGCATAGACTTGGTGCTTTCGGTAATCGCGTACAGCGTCAGCTAAGGTAAAGCAGGAACGGGCAGCTGCTATGTTATATAATTCAGACGATATTTTTTTTCCGATTTTTTTTGCAATATTTTATCTTCTAGTGCCTATCGATTACAGGCTGGTTGGGAGCTATCGCTACTCCCAGTAGCTACTCCTGGCCTTGTAGAGCTGTTCCATGCAATGTGAGTCTCTATACGTAGATGTTGCTCACCCATTAATAACGACAAAGACAAATGCTACTGCCTGTGGCGATGCGTACGCCGACGCGTAGCAGTTTGCCTACCAGCTGAGAGTTTTTGCTTATTGAGGCCCACCTCGGCGCTACATCCATAACTACAATGATTTATTCTACAATCACGAACTATAAAGCAATAAAATGTCAACGTACTACCACCATTCATCTTTTATTCACTTAATAAACCACTCCTATTCACTAATGGACACCAAAATTAATGGCTCTACGGAGATTCAAAGGCAGGACCAGTTTAGGGCCTCTCGCAAGATAGAGTCTATAGAGACCATTTTATTTCTCATTATATTTCTCGCCATGCGTCACTACAAAGTGTCTTATTTACATAAACATTCTGTTATTTCCAAAAGTGGTCATAGGTCAAAATAAAATTGTCACTGTATCCGTGGGCTGCATTCCGTGGTAGAATTTTCTTCAATTCAATTGTTTCCATTTTACTAGAATCTTTCGAGATAAAACAGCAAAAATATGTTCAAGACATCTTGCTGTGGAATGCTATAACTTATACATTTAATAGTTAATACACCAGTCGTGTAGGCATCTAAGTAGATAAATTAAGTACCTACCAAAAGTGATGGAATCTTTATTACCTCCTCAATTTTGACGTTTACATTAATGAGATATTCTTATGTAAAACTAACGATTTAGAAACAAATTGCAAGAAATCTATTATGTTGGTAGCAATATTTTAACCGTTTATTAAATGCTTATGACGAGCGGCAGAATCACAAGTGGAAAAGGACATCAAAGTGGTCGTTAATAAAATTAAGACATATTATGGCTAAGATATTAAATCGTTTCTGAGATTTTAATAGGCAAAACAATTGACTAACACACTTCGTATCAAATATTTCTCCTGTTCCTATCAAGATGTTTTTTTACACGAAACGATGGTACTTAACCGAAAGGAGGTCTTTGTACTTATCAATATGAACTACTTTTACTATGGGACCAACCATAGCTCACAAACCAGAAATCGCAAAAAAACTCTCTATCTAACTTTCTAATGAAAATTGTAACTGAAAAACAGCAAGTTTCTTAGTAAAAGTTATTCATAATGATGAGTAGGTACAATGACTTCCTTTCGGCTTAGCTCCGTAGGTATACTGTATAGTATATTTTTTATCTAGGGTATCGCTATAAGTACACCTTTATTCTGCGTGTTTCTTCACCCCCTCAAGTTCTCGTAGAGTAACAAATCCAAATCAAATGTTGTAATAGTTCTGTGGTTCTATGCCTCTTGAACCCTCATAGAGATAGGTACTTGGATTTGGAATCTTTTCATCCGTCACAATAAGAAGACTCACCGATCGACCCAATCTGTCGCCAGTAAATGTTGCTAACCGCGTCCATGGCGTAGTAGAAATGCGAGAGGAACTTGACGGGGTACAGCCACGCTGGCATAGAGGAGATGCGGAGAAACGCCCCGGACATCAGGAACAGAGGCAGGTCGGCGCAGGGCATCACGTCGCCCATGATGCCGGAGGACGTGAAGAGGGCAGCCATTCCCAGACCTTACAAAGAAATAAATAAAATCATTACATCATCTCCAGATCTTGAAAACATGTATCACCATGAGTTTAAAATCATTATACAAGATTATGAGATGCATAAGCCCCTTGAACAATGTCGAAAATAGATTATTTTTGCCCTGGACGCTATCAATTCTTACCCTCTTATAGCCATAGAGGTGGGTGAAATTTTCAAGGGTTTAATTACCATAAATATTTTATGACAAGGAAGATATTATTATATGGGATCACTTCATCAAAACCGATCCAAAAACCGGTCGATCGTCTCGAACAGTAAACATAATCGTGAGTTTTAAATGTTTATCGGGACTTATCACGTCTTACGTAATACGTGATAAATCCCGATAAACATTTAAAACATGAGTTCAAATCGCGGACGTTTAAAAATTACTATAATCATGATTATGTAATAAAACGTCGAGCGAAAGGTACATATTTTTTACCTAAATTAAATAATACGTGATAAGTCCCGATAAACGTTTAAAACGTGTGTTCAAATCGCGAAAGTTTAAAAATTACTATGAGTATGTAAGTCGTTTATGATTTTATTTGGCCGGTATTCAAATTTTATCGCACCTTGTTATACAATGACTTAGTCGTTTATTATATGGGATTCCTGAAACGTCCAAACGTTCATATACGATTTTTTTTAAATTATCGTTGAATATTTGCATTGCAATTACATGTCAAAAACATCTGAAAAAAGATCTCTAGATACAGTTTAATCTCACATAATAAACATCGGCACAGTAAGCTTTCAAAACTCGTTGAAAAGGTCAAAAGATTAATTGCCATGCTCAGTTTAATAGAAAGTTAAAATTCTTTATACGTTTCAGAGATTCGGATATCGTACCAGAGTCATCCATTATAGATTATTGAGCGTGTGAAAACAATCTTGCAATCCACTCTTATATCTTGTGTTACCTTGATCAATTTGATACATAAGATGATCAGAACATAAACATTAAACATACACCATCATCATTAAACTGTTGTTTGAACCCGGCTTACCATAAGCAAGTGCAGCAACACCAGCCACCATCAGCACAAGCATGAACTCCACGGAGGTGAAGATGTGGTTCGGAAGCTCCACCGCGAACGTCGACAGAGCGACCAGAGTTACCGGCCAGATTATACAGCGAGGTATCTAGAAGATGTCATATTGTTATGACAGGTTCGATTGACATAAGCCTGCTGGCTGGATTTTACTGAATGTTTTTTTTTTGTCAGTGTTGGATTTCTATGGAAGATGAATAATTTAGAAGTTAAGCCGCATGATTTGTGCTGTTTTTACGAAACGCTAATTCTCTGAACAAACTATGTTCAAGGTATTCCTACCTTGAGCATAGTTTGTTCCAAGAATCCATTATGGGCTATTTCAAGGATACCATTGTGCCTTAGGCTATGGACGAGTAGTTAAAAATCTACTTAAGTTACGTAATTATTTTTTCATCCTTTTCGTCTCGACTTGACTAATAACAAAGATCCATCATAATCTTCCTTGCTAATAAGAATCTAAATAAGATAAGCAAAGGGTATATATAATATATTATAGGGGAGACAAGAAAGGAATACCTCTTCTAATCACACTTTTTCACTCATAATTGTGAACGTTGTAAACACCTGTAAAGAGTACACGTATCAAAATTATTCTATTAGACATAAGAAAGTGTTATTTTAATTATTAAATATGTATACTGTTGGTGTTCCTGTATAAATAATGAAGTTGTGGTATAATATATGTATAGAAATTTGGTATTGAGCAACCGGCTTCAATTCATGTTAGCAACTTACAAAGCTCAGAAACCTAGCGACAAAATACGCCGAGCAGCGGTACACGCCAACTTCCCTCCTGAACAGCGCCATTTCGTACTCGAAAACATAGAGCGCGTTGTAGGAGAGGCTGAAGCAGACCTCGCTGGTGATCAGCCAGAGGAAGCCGCGGATATCCTGCACGCCGCGCTGTGAGGTGCCCGTGATGCCGACGTAACACGTCCCCAGGACAAGGGAGGACACCACCTGGAAAAGGCTGAACATTCTAAACAGCACCAAATTTTTTAGATTTTCACATATACTGATAGAAAGCAGAGAGTTTAAAAAACTGTAATAATACAATGGACACAAGGTGGACATCTACTTATAGTAAAGCAAGTAATGCTATTGGAAAAGTATACATAGGCACTCGTCATAACAAGATATCTGGATTGAGATAAATAGACTTTTCCAGCAGTGGTAAAGGGGGGGGAGGGGGAAAAATTCTTGAGAATCTAAGATTGAGACATGATTATGAACTGGTGCAACTCATTCATTATCTTCCTCCATCAGTAAGGGAGAACGGGATAATTTTTGTGTTGTTGGTCCTCACTGGTGGATATTGCAACTTTTATTTCCGATGTTCACCAGTGAGGGACAATAAATGGTGGATGAACGGAAATAGACGACTTTGGTGTATCTGATTATAAACCATTACAACGGCGAATTGGTAGCTGAAATAATTAATAACTTACTACAGAAAGAAACAGCTGAAATATATGGCTCTTGACGTCCCTCTTCAATGTCAGTGACAATCTCCATAATATCAACTGAACTTGCTTCAACCAATTCCTTTGCGACCTGGAAACGTGTAGGCACTGGACTCAATCAATTCTTCAATATGTATTGAAATTCCATTGGCAATTCAGAAAGATTGACATGAAGACATTTAAAAATGACTCACCATAAATAAAGCGATTTGATGTTGATAAAGCGCTTTACAGAAAAGGCATCTGAGCATTTACATATTTGAATATTATATCAGACTAGTCCAACCACTCATCAAATTCTTTTTTTATCCGTCACCCAATTTTACCTGACGCTGACCTCACCATTAAGTTTTGGAGTCCGTGGGCTTAACGACATAGTGAGATAGCAACAAATCCATTTTACATGAAGCTACAAAGTAGCTCTTTCCGGTTCATACTTACAGTTGAATATGTCCCAAAGAGCCAGAACAAGCTTGTCTATCGGCCGAGCTTGCGGCCAACCGACCGTGGTAATTTTCCATAATTTTTTCGACGTTGTTCTCGCTTTGATTTGACACGGCCCGTATGTAGAACTCGGCGGGATTGTAATTTAACGGGCAGTGTAGGTTTATGCTAATAACACACAACATTTGTTAGGAAACGTGATCTTTAGTATACAATTTGATACGGTTCGCGTTGCGTCAAAGAAGACAAGCTTTTTATTAATTTAAATCGAATGTAGGCGCTATATCATAATCTGTCACTACATTATCATTGAATATTGAGCATGATTTATGGCCGTAGCCACAGGTGGGCGTGTTTGTTTAATGAGATATCTAGAAGAGGAGTCAAAGACGGACGTGATTCGTTTAGCCTTTCATCTGCATCGCTACCTTGACGTTTATCATTGTGTCTCAGTTGTCACAATTAAGTTTGGTCTCTGTATTACATCAGTAAATCAAGATACTGTAATAGACTTCTCCTGGAACAATCATCATCTCATCAGCTTATGTAACATTGGTCCACTGCTGGACGTAGGTCTCTCCACTAATATATTCAGCTTATTACATTACTAGCTGCACCCCGCGGTTTCACCCGCGTAGTGATGAAAAATGGTGATGAGATGATGAAAAGCCTAGCCTATATCACACTCTGGCTCTTGAACTATACCCATGCAAAAAATCAGGTCGATCCGTTGTTCCGTTGCAGCGTGAAAGAGGAACATCTATATACATACAAACTTTCGCGTTTATAATATTAGTAGGATTTAAGCTCCTTTAAGTTGATAGACTTCCCCTAGCAAAAGATGTGAGAGACGGAAGACGATGGTTGAAGAGGGGTTACATAGAACATTAAATATCATCATCATCACCTACCCACTCCTATAATATTGCATACCTTTCAAATACATTTCTACATTCATCTTGTGTCCCGTGAAACAGTAGTTTGCCATTGGCCATGAGCAGAATTGAGCTGAACTCTTTGTACAGGTCACAAGAGGGTTGGTGGACAGAGCAAATCACAATCTTGCCAGATTGCGTCAGTTTCTTCAAAGCTGATATGACCAGAGTAGCGTTGTAACTGTCAAGCCCTGTAGTTGGCTCGTCGCATATTAGAATTTGTGGGTTTGATAGAAGCTAAAAAAGAAATATTGAAACTATACAGAAATAGGTAAGTATATCTAACGTCGAATTTTTTATATTTTTTAACAGGTTTCTGTAATTATAAAGACAATTTATTTTTACAAAACAAATCTAGACTTAAATTAAATAGCCGAAACGCTGTTTTGGTCTCTACGATTAGGTGCTTATACTTACCGTCAACTCAGATGTTGCCGGCAATAATTCTGGATTAGTTAATTATCTCGAATCTCGAATATAGCAACTTTCAGTATATATAGGGACAGAAGAGTAAGAATTTTATATTTAATAAAATAAGGCGTGAAATTATCAGTATTTTCTAATCAAAACATAATACAGTGTCAGTGTTTTAAGACTATTCGGCACATTCGCGGTTCCGTTTTTCTAATTTTAAATCTATAGCTCATATTTTCAACTTACAGAAGTAGCTAAAGACAACAAGCGCTTCTCTCCACCAGACAGCGACCCGATAGTAGAATTCGTAAGGGCTTTCAATTGTAGCTCACACAGCAGTGTCTCCAAAACTAACTGGTTGTGATGTTCTCTGCTGCTGCCTCGTTTCATTTCTATCTGAAACAAGTTTACTGTTGACGAAATTGTTTCTTAGTTTTGTTTGATAATTATTTAATCTGTTTGTACTGTATATTGTTTATGTCTTAGGGCGGTTACACACGCCGACATTCTGCGCTAATGTTAACGCGCGTTAATAAAACGTTTGTCAACTTCGATACGAACAAACACCCATACGATGAAAAGATTATTCCGGGAATAGTATTCAACAAGCTTGCAACCATTCGTAAATAGCATTCGTCTAAATGTAGGTAACCCCTTTGTAGGGTTCCGTAGTACTACAAGGAGCCCTTATATATGATTTTTTATTACTATTTGATTCGTCTATTATTTATTCTTAGTTATTATTTGATTGGTATAATTTTAATTTCATTTATAATACGACTGACATGTAAAATAACATTTTATGAATAAAAAATATGATTATAAATTCGTTATATCCGCCCTAATTATTTATAACCTTCTAACTAATAAGTTTTTTTCTGTATATCTTCGTGTACGGTAACGTTGAATATGTTTTTTTTAAAGGAGGTATAAGGTTTCATATACCACTTTTATATCCAATGCATGTTTTGCGAAATTTTACCCACCAACGTGGCAAAAAATGTCAATGCATTTCAAAACAATTAGACGTTATTACTCAAAGTCATCGATCTATTTGTAAAAAGATATTATGAAATAATGTTTCCTAAGTCGTTTTCTTTTTACATAAAACCATATAAAGTAGGTATATGTTATATCAGGATCGGATCTCAGAAATAATTAGCTAAGCCTAACGAGCTTCGTTTGCTTGTTAAATTTTAGAAATAATAAATCGCAAGAAATATTTGGCTTTGGCTACTGAACCATAATATGCGTGCCACGAAACGCTCTTGGCCAGTTATTTCGTAAATAACAATAATGCGCAAGACAATTCTCCTCACATTACCATAAATCAGCTGGCAAAATTCGTCAGTCCACTCACCATGAAGACCAAATGCTCCATGACGCTCAAGCTGTCGATAAACACTTCGAACTGGGGCACGAGCTCCACCACCTCCAGCTCGCTGACATTTACACCGTTTATCATCACTTCACCTTCTGAAGGCAGCGTACACTTGCCCGCTAACGATACTAGAAATGTCGTTTTGCCCGCGCCACTAAAACATGGAAACAACAAAGTAGTAACTAGGTAGGAGCATAGAAATGTATGTTAAATACTACAGTTGGACGAAGTACATATATTATTACACTTCTATAGGTAGAGATAATGATATAAAGAATTAAAAAACCGATTTTGTAAATTCTTTCATTGGAGATAGTCTACCTACATGAAGCTATATAATATTATGTAAGGCAGTGACTGGAAGAGAAAAGCCGAAGATCGGGCTGAGTGGTTCCTTGGAATCTCTCCCTATGACCAAGAGTGGACTAGTATATAGGCTGATTATACTGATGATGATGAGCTGTGTTCAAACGCTTAACCTGTAAACCATAAAAAATATTAGAAATTACCTTGGCCCAATCACAGCAGCAAATTCACCTTGCTTTATGCATCCTTTTACTGGAAACCAATATAAATATTACTTTAGAATAAGTATTTGGTCAACACAACAAATATCATTATGTTTGAAATACCAGAAGTAGTTTCTATAGAATAGAAATAAAATATAAAAATGTATAAAAAGATTACATAACTTTTTTTTTTTTAATCTAATTTTTTATTTGGGGCTTTAGTCGCTATGCGATTATGCCAGCCCCGTTTTTCAAAGCATCATACATCATACACAATCAAAAGGGAGCAGAGTCCCTACGCTGATCCAATACGACCGAGAGCATGGCATACAAGGCCCTCGCCGCATCACACGTGGGTGCGGCCAGGATACCTTGAAACATGCCAACATCTCGAGGGTTTACGCCGTACTCGTGCAACATATATTCTCTCATAGAGATAACATTATAGAAATATTATATTTGAAAAAAACTGGGTGCTTTAAGTTTTTCAGTAGATGATTTTTATCTACAGCGACGACTAAGCTCGAAGGCTTGAAATGTGAGCTGAAAAGTCTAGATTAGCATCTAAAAATGTTAGAAGTTGAACTTTTGCAATTTTAATCCAATGAATTTTCCCAACTTATTTCTATAAGTTTGGTAATTGCTGAAAGCAGCGCATGCCCCAGGTAAATTGCGGGATATTATTGTTTTACTGACTTCACATTATTTTATACAGACTTGCCATTATTCAATATCAGTATTTTCTGCTTTGTTGGCTTTCTTCTCCACCATACTTTTTCTTCTGGAGTCCATACTTTGAGACTCCGAATTGTGATAGTCACTTTGTTGTTTGAATCCTGGAAATGTATAAATGATACTCATTATAATCCAAAATGTCCTAGTATAGAAGTAAATATTAGCATAAAATTTAAATTTAGGAGACAGTCTAAAATCGAATATGTACTCGTATACCTCTTCATTATTGTTCATCATTATTAGCCTATCACGTTCCCACTGCTGGGCCACAGACCTTCTCTCAGAGAAACAGAGAGGAGTATGTAATGTATACCTATAATAATATTAAAATAAACACATACGCAATGATTATTTTAGATATAATATATATGTATCACCAATACCAAGTGGACCACCCAGCCACACCTTATGTTCTGCATTCTTTACTATTGTCATTATAATTTTGAGAAAGGTCAGTATAATAAAATAATTATGTTCTGAACGACAACGAATGTCTATACCAAGTTTTTTTATATTTTATTTTATTAATGTATTTATAACCAATTTTTGATTTGAGGCAACTGTAACCCTAGAAAATACCAACGTACGATCTACGTACTTTTCATGCATGGTAGATCGCTTAATAATTATACAAATATGCATAAAGGTCAGAGTAGTGGCCGAGGCAAGGTAGGCGGAGCGTGGTCGTCCAGCTGCAAGATGGGTCGACGATATTGTTACTATCGCGGGTCGAACCTGTACTCGATTAGCACAGGTCCGAGGCAGATGGCATAGCAAGAGAGAGGCCTATACCCAGCAGTGGGATAAGGAAGGCTGTGGATGACGATGATGATGACTTAAAGGTCTTGATCTTTATAAAACACTTATTAAACTCACCCCATTCGTGTTCATTATTGATGCACTAGATATCACCTAAAATATTTAGTAAAATGATTTACAAGGCATCACATTAAATGTAGTGTCTACAGTAAACTGAGACTAAGAAAAGAAGGACAACAGAAAGATGTTATCACAATGCAAATACCTAGATAAGTGTTTAATTTCTGTTTAACATGAGGATTTTAGTTCGCTCGCCTTCCTCTAGTTGTTTTGTATTTGGTTATGACATTTTCTTTAATGTAGAACAAGTTTTAATAAAAATAATAGTACAAATACTAACGTACCTCTGTATCTATAGAGAAGTAAGTAGGTACTGTATATATCATCATCATTATCAGCCTGTCATATTCCCACTGCTGGGATACCGGCCTTCTCTCACAGAGAGAGGATGGGCCCTAATCCACCATGCTGGCCCAGTGCATGTTGGTGGATGTCATGTGTATTTGAACTTTTGAGGTTCTCGAGCATACCCGGTTTCTTCACGATGTTCTTCTTTACCGTTTTGAGGGATGGCATCATAACTGCATAATTTATTTAAGTAATTAATAAGTCATTGATGCAGGACAGAGGATCGAACCGGGTGGCATCAGATTGTGAAGCGCACATGCTACCGCTCGACCACCATCGCTCTGTACCAGTGTGTATGACTTTAACTTGTAACTATTTATATTTAGTGTTGAATTATATTATTATCGTAATTTAGGTTATATTTATTTGTAAGTAGTTTTAGATTTTATTTTTGTTTCTTTTCCAAATATTTGTAATTTTATTGTTAGAACAAACATAATTTGTTTATCTACTAAATAATAATGTATACAGTTTCATTTTAGTTTCCTAAGTACGCAGAAGGAAGGTGGATAGTTTAACTTTCACTTACAAGTACTTATTTATTAGATTAGTCTGCACCTGCAAGACAAAGGCTTCCCTTCTCTCCTACCATTCCTGCATGTTTTGCATAATTAGGGTCCAATCCGTCAATAAGAGTCTAGTTCAAATCCATCTCTATTATTCTCTATCCAAATAAAACGCAAGCAACCTTTGACCCCATTAATATTACATTAAATTAATCACATTACATTAATTAATAGTACTTACATTACTTTAGCGGCCGGGAACAATACCATTTATAGACGAACGTGAAAATGTGAGCCGAGGTGAAACCGCGACCAACATATGCGAGTCCTTAAATACCCAATGCTCAATTTCCAAGACTTGTATAGTACTTTCTGAAACTATGTATTGATAGTAACGTAAAAATATTTAAATTTTTGAACTAGGTAACGTCATGATCCAAGAAAACAAGGTCTAGCGCTCTGGGAGTTGTCCTACAATGACGTCACTGTCCAGTTGCTACTTTATTGTAACAAACACAGATACTGGGAAACAATTTATTTACAACCTTTTAAATAAAATACAAAAAGCATTTCAATTGTCATTTGGTTTGTCCGCTCAAGCAAGTTAAGCACGAATTAAATATATTAAACACAATTTTATCAAAACCACATTGATTTATTGGATACCCGCAGGTAATATACAGATATTGGGGAGGTATAATTTCACGCTACTGTTAACACAGAAAATCATAGAGACCGCCATTGTTTCGTGTATCGTCATCTCTCTCAAACTTGTTGTAAATTACTTATTCTGCTCTTGCTTTTGCACGTGTACGTGTATCCATGACATTGATGACATCATTGCGGGACGCCCACGTGACATTATTGCTCGGAGCGCTATACCTGGCGGAGTATATTATTATACCATGGGTAACATTTTATAAGCAACGTTTTCATTAACGTGGTTCGTATAAGTTAACGTTTCAACTTTCCTTAAGCTTCATTAAAACGATGTTATCTTTTAATTTTTAAGTAATCAGCCGTAAAGTTTACTTATATATAAGCTTCTTTAAAATGAAACTGTATTTTTTTTATGTTCCGGAATCAATCGAATTCATATATTTTGTAAGTGCAACGAACCCGTTTGGGCTGACCATTAGTTTTCTGTTTCGTAGATGACTAACAGTTGCGCAAGAGTCGATTTAGGAAACTTGTTTTGTTTTTGTTAGTTTAATTACAGGTCTTTATAGCCAGGTAAGGATTCAGATATTTGTTGGCTATAAATAAGTAGGTGTAAGTATGATCCTTGCCGGAAGGCCCAATTTAACACGGCAAGAATGTGAATAGATTTATTGTGAATTTAACGTGAATTTTATTGTAGGTTAATGAATAGGTATACTTAGTCTGATAAATTCAACGGACGATCTAAAAGAGACCGCAGGGAAACGTTGGATGCAGGCCGCTTCCAGCCGGTCCTTTTGGATATTGATGGGGGAGGTATATGACCATCAATGGACGTCCTATCGCTGAAATGATGATGATGATGATAATGATCCAGTACAGTTTGTTATTAAGACTTTAAACAAGTTTAAATTGAAAATGTACATTTACATTACAGCTATACTTTTCGAAAAATATAAGAAAAACATCAATAATAGAAGTAGCAAAAACGACTGTGTGTAAGCGCCTATGATTTTGCTCCACTAAATGCGACTTTAATACAATATATTAAACCTTATGGTCATCTGTAGAAAAAGTAAGTAAACCTTACATGTAGTGGAGCCTGTGCAGCGCCTTTTCGACACCTGCTGCAGTGTGGAGGCGCACGCCTGTCGCCTTCTCTGACGCCGAGTTATCATTGCTTTTTACCCGTACAGTGGATAAGTATATACATTTTATTTATTTTATTTTATTTTTTATTATCTTAGAGAAACTAACGGTCTTAATTAACAGAGTTAATAATTAGCTAGAGACAAAGAGGCCATTTAGAAGTTTCTACTTATAAAAACAGAGTACATTATATGAACGCTAAAACATGTAAATAAAAAAAATAGATGTATAATATTACTAGAACAAAGAAAAAAGCAATAGACTCTAAATAAACTAAGACAAACTAAGATGTGCACTTAACAAGATAAGAAATACATTTAATAATATTTAAGACAAAATAGTACCAAAATTTTCACACATAATTATTGAAAAAGTTGTCACTTAACCACTTCCTTATGGATGAAATACATATTGTGTTTACTGTGTCAGACAATTTAGTGAGGCGTTTGACCAAATCGCATGTGTTACGACGTGGTATTACCAGCGATGGGACCTACCAACCACCTAAGCATGAGCAAGAAAAAAAAATTTTTTTCTTTACTCCTCCTCCTCCTCCTCCTCCTCCGGGTTTGCAGGCTTAACAATAGTTTATACATGCATCAAAACAATTTGTCACACAACTAATATTTAATAATTTTTATTTAATTTTTTTATTTGCTTCCTAGCAGTCAAACTATTTAGTCAAACTGGTTTGACCACAAGATATGTATGGTCTTTCCTCGTGGTCAAACTATTAAAATGATTCCCCTGTATCGTTGTCAAGTTAAAAATATGTAGTTTTGTATAAAACAATAACGAAAAATAGTATTTTGAATGACAAAATAATAAGCTTCCAACCTTTTGTTGATCTTTCTAAGTCATCGTCCATGTCTCACTCAAGACGGAACATCGGGAAAAAACCTTCAACTTCCCTTTATCTTTATTTCACCGTCAACGACATTTCAATGCCCTCAGGCCACTTGGATCCACCGGCAGGCTCCACCAGTGAAGTGAAAGCATTTTTTTTTCTCTTCTTGAATCCACCAGTGGATCCAAAGATATTTTCTTTGCCTTTTAAATCCACCGGTGCATGTAAGGTCTTTCATATCAATGAAATAAACAACATTCCGTTCACTAAATATTTTATTAATTACAACAACACTTCACACTCATACAATAAGTAGATAATACAATAATTATCTGTATTTTTTATTATGATACACTTATTATAACAAGGTACTATAGGTACATACGTCATTATGACTTCAGCCGCAAATGGCACGAGACGACTAAACGAGTAATAATTAGTCAGATTAGAAAGTAGACATTTATACCTATTTAACTATTGTACAGCATAAATTCGATCAGAAATAAAGGCACTTCATATTATTAGGTTATTAGTCAAGTGGTTATGGAATGCTCAGATTTATGGTCTCTATCGTAACGACTCGACAGTAACTCGATTTAAGGTGTTGGAGTGTAGGCTTTATTCCACGTCGCCATGTCAAATATATAGGCACTGCATTAAATTTGTCAGTTATAATTTTGAATAAAAGAAAATCGAGCCATAATCGCATAATAATTCACTTTTTTTTTTCTTTGAGTCTGGTCGCTGTCGAGACTTTATGGTGTGCCATGACCTTTAAACTACAATCAACCTAGACTTAATGTAAACTCTATTCTTCTGAGCATTGAAAAATATCCATTCTTAATGAGAATAAAAAATTAAATTGCTCCTATAATATCCTAAAATAAATATAAAACAACTTTGTTCAACTAAGAGTGCGTAAGGCACGAAACAGAAAAATACAGCAATTAGCCAATGAAATAGAGATATTTAAATTCGGAACTACCAATAATTGGTCTGCTAGAATATTTGGTTGTAAAATTAACCATTAGGCGGTGAGCGTTGAACAAACACACAAGGCAATATTTGGTATTACTAATAGTACATTGCTTACTAAAAACTTAAAACAATACAATTTCATGTCAACGAAAGGTAAGCAATGTAAAATCAAAAAGCCTAGCCATATTGTGTGTAAGTATAAAATCTCGAATGATGTAAGGTACATGAATTGGTCCTTCGAAAATAGCCCGCTATGATTGGCCTCTTTATAAATTGGCGCGCTGTGGTCCGTTAAAAAAGCGCATTGTAATTGGTCCGTTTAAAAATGGCGCACTGTGATTGGTCCGCTTAGAGGATGGCGCTGTGATTGGTCAGCAGTTGCAGGACTTGGTACTCGAGTCCCTGCTGTTCTCGCCGTTGGCTATCTTGTGCTCGAGGGCGAATCTCTCGCCGTCCCTGTTGTCGTTACTATGAAGAAGTTTGTCGTTTAGGAGAATCTGCAACGAACGAAATCACACATTAAAAACACACACCTCTTGAGTTTGGTTTGTATGTCAGAGACTCGTGTTCTATTTTATTGTAAGTCACGAAAATATTAAATAATAAATAAATATACGGGACATTTTTTCACACACGGTCATCTGACCCCAAACTAAGCAAAGCTTGTGATATGGCTGCCAGAGACTGATATACATACATATATAGTTTTAAATACATACTTAAATAGATATTAACAACCAGATATAGAACAAACACAAATGTTCATCACATAAATGTTTGTAAATCGCCAAAAAATATCGGAGTAACAGGAATTCGTCCTGAAGTGCTTCATCTTCGACCACAACGTCGCTTACCAACAGGCGATTTGGTGTTCAAAAGCGGAATGACCCGCAATAAAAAAAAATATCGGTAAATAGTGAACAGTTTTTGTATCTCCTTGAAGGTTCAGTTAACAAACTTAAATTAAATAAAAGTTTTGCTGTCTTTACTTCGTAGCATGAAATAAAAACTACAGTAATATTTTCAGTAAGTTTAAAACTGTCAACGAAGGTTTCAAAATTGATCCCATTATCGAATTAATTGTAAAATTTATCATCATCCTCATTTCAGCCTATAACGTTACTACTGCTGGCACACAGGCCTTCTGTCAGAGAGAGAGGATGGGCCCTAATCCACCATGCTGGCCCAGTGCATGTTCGTGAATATCATAATTATTATTGTTTTGAACGTTTGCGGTTCTTGGACATGCCGGTTTCTTCACGATGTTTTCCTAAACCGCTTAAGCGATGGCATCTAAATTGCTCATGATTTATTATGGTACTTAATAAGTCATTGGTGCAGGGCCGAGGGTCGAACTGGGTGCCGTCAGATTGTAAAGCGCACACGCTACCGCTCGGCTATCATTGCACTAATGTAAAATTAACAGTTTATATTCCCGTTTATTGCCCGCGGACCAGCAACGGCTCAACCAGAATTTCTTGAAAGTCACTATGTTTACACGGAAAATATTTCTTAATCTCGATTATTTATGAGACACTTAGAAACCTTCTTATAAAGGTCAAATTCCATGATGTTCCTACAATAAAACAATTTTTGGTAGAAACTTGAACCGTCATTAAATTCGAAGGTGAATGATGGGAGTTCCGTATTCCGTAACGCAACAACATAACAAAACCGTAAAGCGTATAATAATGTGTCTAAAGGCGCATTCAGACTTACTCGTTGAAAGGCATAATATCTATCGGAAGTTTTGAATTTTCTGTCCACCCGACCAGACTATCCATACGGTGTTGAAAGAGATGACGAACAGTGACCGTATATACTAAACATACTCGTATATAAAAATCGTGTAACCGTACTCGTGTATCTCTCTGTCTTTATATTTGTGTGTAGCTCTAAGTGTGTGTGGATTTTTGTTACAAATATAATATTGTCTATTGTCTTATATTATATTTTACTAGAATGCATTATTTCATTTAAATTTAAACTTTTCCCCTTTTGACTTTTCCGGGATTCTACTCATTATTCACCAATCGTGTCTTATGTTAAGGTAGGTACTTGTTATATGTATTAATATTTCATCAAAATCAGTTCAGCCATTTAATGTTTCATAGTTATTTAGAAGCAAAATACTACATCACAAAATCTCGAAAACTGCTTGCCCTACGAAGCTGAAATTTGGCAGGTAAGTATATTCCTTATGAGGGTTAACATTTTATTTGGATATATATTATATTAGTGATAATTAGTATATAATAATTAGTATTAGTGATAATAATTAAGGCTTTTTTATTTTCTTTGTTTGATATACCCAATTGTTCCTGAAATAAAATTAAATACACGTTTTGGATATAGGTACGCGTAGTAAGTCGCGGGCAACGACTAGTTTTCAATACTAGTGTGATTCGAATATTTTAACCTAGTCCCATCAATGTATTACCGCGGGTTTTTTTATAGAACAGACTATTTGCTCGATCCGCGTCTACCATCCCACAGGAACTGTACGTTTTTCCGGGTGAAAAAGCCTCAGTTGTGTGATTTATCACTCACAAAACCATTTCAACAGTTGCTCAGTTACTGCGTGAAAGAGGAACAAATGAACAAACAAACATTCGTATTATATAATATAAGTATCATCATCGTATTGAACGTGCATATGACAGCTAGTACTGTAGTTTTGCCTAAATGTCCTATCATACTTTATAGACTTGTAACAGAAACACAAAACTTTACGACCCGAACATTATGTAGAGACGTCTTTACGTAGTTCTTTAATAGTTATTTCGTTTCGTAACTATCACACGATGGAGTGAAAGGTTGTAACGGGACAACGAGTTATATCGATGCACAAAATAGGGAAATTAGAAACTTTTTTGTTTTATTTGGAACTTTGTCGCTATGCGGTTACGATAGGGCCGTTTTACAACGATACGTTTTTAATCGAAAATTTGTCGCAACGCTGATCTAAGTCCGATACTATGGCATACCAGGTCCTCACCGCCTCGCAGGTCAGATACCTTCACCAAGATATCTTGAAACATGCAGACATCTCAGGGGCTTATGTGGTACTCAGGTAGCAATTGGAAACTTCGGGCAAACGTTTCGATCCCGAATCCATTGCGTGAAAAATAAAACGAAACTGGATAATACCAACCCCCGAAGATAGTGCCCCAAGCATCTTACAATTTGTATTTAACATTCAATTTTGTTTGATTTCCAAAAATTAATAAGAAAGTTGATATTGGACTGGTAGCCGCTTTAAAATTCGTTGCGCAAGTTCGTCGGAATCCTGCTCCTACCGTCGTAGTATTTGAATAAAATAAACTTTATTAAAATAATAAAAAATTTGTGAGTCATGTTGTCTCATTCCTCATTTATTATTCAAATGTTTACAGATTCTGTAATTTGACACCAAAATGCGTCACACGGTGTTCGAGATTTTCTACACAATATATTTCCGCGATGAAGAGTAGGTACAATGTGTGCTAGGGAAGCAAGTACCGCGCCCTAATGCTAGAGCTTTCAAGCAGCCCGAAAGCTTCTGACCACAGAAAATAAAATTTATTTTGTTTAATTTAGAACGGCTGTCAAAGCATTTTTGTAATAAATTTGTTGTAGCCAGTCGCACCCATATAAACGAAACGTCAGTCATTCGAAATCAGTTAGCAACTGTGATGCGGAGTTCGACGCGTTGACCTAAATAAGAATGTTCAATCAAGGTTCACTTATAATGCCTGGTAACAGATTTTAATTCTCATTTCCGTTCTATTTCTTCTCTTTTCTGTGCTTCTAACAATGCTTAACAATTATACTAGGGCAAAGAATCGAGATCTACAATTTGGTTATCCTATACCCACGGTAGCAGCGCTCATTGGTGCGTTACAAGTTTACCTATGCTGGATATCTCTAAATGATATTGTGTTAGAGTTTAGACGGAAACATTCCACAAGGTCCCACACTGGGCCCACATAAATTAACTAGTTAACGACCGTGATGTCCGCGGCTCACAGAATAGCATTCTTGATCCGAAACTAGTTTAAGAATCGGTGTGTTTTTTGAATAGAGCTTTTTGTTTAATTAAATATTCACACATTCGTAAGTTAGTTACGATCAAATATTTGGCTAAGATTATGGTAATTATATTATTTCATGATATTAGGTATGTCATAATCATAGAAAGAAGCTTACAAATTAGAAATATTATAACATTGAGTAAGCATAAAGTATTCAGAGATTGAGTTGATGGCGTTTTGTTAATAGCTTTAAATCGTTTAAATAAAACTGCGCTAGAGGGAGTTTAGTTCCTAGATGCTATGGAAGTCCAAGCAGTTTTATGTATGCAGAAAGACACACAGATAGAGTCAAATATGTTTCCATTTATAAGATGAGTAAAGTATGATTTCCGCGGTACCTTATTGACTAGCGAGCGCGCCGCCTCTTCAATATTGATGTTTTCCTTAGCGGAGGTCTCGAACCAGCCTGCGAACCCTTTCTCCCGGCAGTACTCCTCCATCTTCGCGGGGGAGTTCACGATGCCTTCCTTCTGTTGGTCGCACTGCGGACGATACCAGAGAGATGTCAACACAACACAGTACATCACTGATAAATTATAATCATCGTGCTGAAGCAGAAGGGAAGAAAGGCATCAGAAGTGGGTGGCAATGCAATCCTTCTGTTAGATTCACTGACAAACAGACGAGATAAATTAAAAAATAGCAGAGCCCCGCTACCCAACAGGAACCGTATATATTAACGGGATACAATGCAGTAGGTAAAGTCACGGTATATATACACGTCTAATACTGTTATTAAACTAGCCAACAATTTTTCTCGTATTGGAACTATTTACATGACCATATAAAAGTTTAAAAAAAATGTACAAAAATTCATGAACGGAGCAACAGATTGTACCTACGCTATATTTATCATCTAACAATTATATATACATACAAACACATATACATACATACATAAAAACGGGTATGTTTTCTTAGACTTTGAGAGATTCGCTTGGCTTGGTAAAAAACCGTGAGACAGTGGGATCTAACTAAGAATTATTATTACGAAGAATTAGCTGTGTCAATTAAAAATAATGTTTGCATGCGTACCTTATTCGCGAGTAAGACGCAAGGTATGGGCGACCCGTCAGGTAGCTGCACCTTGGAGTCCAGGTCGTTCTTCCACTTGGCCACGGCGTCGAAGGTCGCGACCCGGGACACGTCGAACACTATGAAGGCCCCGACTGCCTCCTTGTAGTAGACCCGGGTCATGTTGCCGAAACGCTCCTGTCCTGCAACCGATATACTGATCGTGAAACGAGAACATGTCGGCTGATAAAAACACAAAATATTGACGATGAGGTAAGTAAAAGGTCGTGAAAGTAAAGCTATAAAACAGCTTGATGATAATAAAGACAAACATCTTTAAAATGCTGATGACGGAAGAGATGATGAAGGGAATGATATGAAAATGATATGAGAAAAATGATAGTGAAAATCAAAGAAGAAAGATCTTTGTAAACTCAGTTTGCTATCTATCGTTGTCGCTGCTACGTTTAAAGTAATGAAAGGAATAAAAACATATTGTTTAAAAAAAACTCTATTTCATAAGTACTAGAGTATCAGCTACTATCTTATTCAAAATACTAGGTAGAAGAGATCTGAATTTATGGTTAATAATAAGCTGAGTTTACAATTTAATGCAGCTGTCAGAATGCTTCTTATCGCAGCTTGGGTATAACAAATGAACATTGGTTGATTCATCGTAGAAATGATCGGAGAGTAGTAAAACTTGCATCACGCTCTAGATAAGCACAAAATTGATCGCATTAATGCATATACCTATCAAATGAACGAGGAATCAGGGAAATTCAAAGATACACTATATACTTAATATGCAAGAGGAAAATTCTGTGGTGGAATTATCTACAAGATCTATCTAGGTTCAGGTCATTGATGCAAAGACCTATTGTACCTAGTGCCACTAAATTAGTAGGTAATAATTATGGAGAATTCTGTGCGTAAAATATAAGGTATCTATTACGACTGGTTCAGTGAATGCGGTGAAAAAGAAGCTAGCTAGTGGTGGTATTTAAAATAGTGGATTTACCTGAATAAGTAATAGCTTTTAATCAATATCCACCATTACTGGTAATAAGAAAAACAACAACGTGATCACCATCATAACCGAAGCAAATATATAATTAAAAATTGCAAACTCGTCAGTCTCCATTTTCCAATATTTTGAAATGACCCGTATACATGCTGTGGTAATTTAGAACATGAGTGGCGGAACGCTCTAAGGCTGCTGACATCCATCCGCGCCTAACCAAAGAGATGAAAGAGAATGTAACTCGACGCTACGCCTAACTAAACTAATTAAAACAACATAACGTACTGTGTCAATATCCTCTGGTATAAGTGTTCTGTGGTCAATATCATCCATCAAAAATGTTTCAAAATAAAAAACATAACGTCAACAATAATATTATTTGAACATTATTAATAATTAATTTATCATTTCTTCGATATATTTCACGGTAATATCTCTAATTTTATCAGTAGAGTGATTCAAAGTTTCTGTGTACCTATTTTAGTGTTAATTTGAACGCATGTGCCACCGTTTCAATTTAGCTACCTTCGAACTGAGATTTCATATTTTACTACGCATCGTTGCCCCCCCAAAGATTTCATACTATACTACGTGCCCCCGAACTGTGAACCCATAATATATTTGTGCTAAGCTTTGTTCAAATTTCGGAGAAAAAACTCGTTGTGCAGTTATCTAGGCCACGTAGTACAGCTTGAGTAAAGCCCGTTGCAGACCTTGCGAAGTACAGGTGGCAAGTACAAGTAGCAAGTACCTACTAGATACTAGTAGTTAGTAGATACTTGCTACTTGTACTTCTCATGGTCTGCAATGGCATAATACTTAGGTGATAATTTGAATTTAGTTTAGGAATCGTGGTAATTTCTGGTAATAACTGTGATGATTACTTGTTTTGCAGTTGTTTGAACACTTTGAACTGGTGCAGGACTCACTACCTATATTATTATCACTGTATTGCAAGATGTCATTCAAGTTGCTGGTTGCAACGTGAGCGATGGAAAAGGTAATTTCATATTAAAACTGTTAACATATTCGTGTCCTACAACGAAAGAAAATGTAAACACAATGGTACCGTATTACTAATGACCATTACCCAATGAATAGACTTTTCGAATTAGCAATCCAAGGTATTTATTACTATAATATAATTACGATTTACCCTTAGTCTCAGATATGATAGTTTTCGAACACTTTTTTCGTTTACGTATTGTTCCATACACTTTAGTAAAGCGCCTCCAGCGGAAACGCGAAAGAACTAAAATCGGTAGTAAACGGCGGTATAGATTGCTTCACTATAGTACGAAAAAAATATCGAATACCTTTCAGCCCAGCAATGTATGGAACAATACGAAAACGAAAAAAGTTTTCGAATACTATCAAAACTTGTACTATGGGTAGAACAGAGTAGATACTTTTAAAGGTTTCGTACGGCGCGCGGCGTACCGTACCCAAAGGGTGAAAACGGAACTCTATTACTAAGCTTACGCTATGTCTGTCAGTCCGTCCTACCTCTTAACGCTGGTCGGTTTTTTATGTTATTTCCCAAAAGCAAAGAAGTTTAAACCACTGCTGGAACACAGGCCTTCTCTCAGAGAAAGGATGGGCCCTAATTCATCATCATCATCAATCTTGCTTGGGCGATATCTCGGAAACTGTCGATCCTGGACTAGCAGTTTCTTTGCAAAAGTGATAGATCTCGTCGAGATCTTCATTTCAGATGACAGCTGTCAAACTTGCTTGGGCGATATCTTGGAAACCGTCGATCCTGGACTAGCAGTTCCTTCGCAAAAGTGATAGATCTCGTCGAGATCTTCATTTCGGATGACAGCTGTCAAACTTGCTTGGGCGATATCTCGGAAACCGTCGATCCTGGACTAGCAGTTTCTTCGCAAAAGTGATAGATCTCGTCGAGATCTTCATTTCGGATGACAGCTGTCAAACTTGCTTGGGCGATATCTTGGAAACCGTCGATCCTGGACTAGCAGTTCCTTCGCAAAAGTGATAGATCTCGTCGAGATCTTCATTTCGGATGACAGCTGTCAAACTTGCTTGGGCGATATCTCGGAAACCGTCGATCCTGGACTAGCAGTTTCTTCGCAAAAGTGATAGATCTCGTCGAGATCTTCATTTCGGATGACAGCTGTCAAACTTGCTTGGGCGATATCTTGGAAACCGTCGATCCTAGACTAGCAGTTCCTTCGCAAAAGTGATAGATCTCGTCGAGATCTTCATTTCGGATGACAGCTGTCAAACTTGCTTGGGCGATATCTCGGAAACTGTCGATCCTGGACTAGCAGTTCCTTCGCAAAAGTGATAGATCTCGTCGAGATCTTCATTTCGGATGACAGCTGTCAAACTTGCTTGGGTGATATCTTGGAAACCGTCGATCCTGGACTAGCAGTTTCTTCGCAAAAGTGATAGATCTCGTCGAGATCTTCATTTCGGATGACAGCTGTCAAACTTGCTTAGGTGATATCTCGGAAACCGTCGATCCTGGACTAGCAGTTTCTTCGCAAAAGTGATAGATCTCGTCGAGATCTTCATTTCGGATGACAGCTGTCTATAATAGGTAGAGACTCTGGCAAAGCTATAGTAATATTTTTGTGTTTCAGGCATGCAATCTCAACCAAACGCAGGACATACAAATGTAAATGATACAAGTGCTGCAATGGTTCCTAATGAAGGTGGTGTAACATCGGATACACAAGAAGAAAAAGATTTTTAAGAAGATTTTCGAGATTGGTTTGTGTTTGCAATCTCAAAATTATGAGATTTATAGAAAACAATGTTGCTTGATTTTTGAAGTTACCAAAAGAATG
Organism: Agriopis aurantiaria; assembly: GCA_914767915.1. Classification (NCBI taxonomy): domain Eukaryota; kingdom Metazoa; phylum Arthropoda; class Insecta; order Lepidoptera; family Geometridae; genus Agriopis; species Agriopis aurantiaria. The sequence continues at coordinate 718,296 of OU611983.1, read as the reverse complement.
TGAAGAAACTGCACATCTTTTGATGTTCTTCGATAAATTATTTGATTCGGTGAATGGATCTTACAGTGAAATTCAGGGAAGACATTTTTACTTGCTGCAGTAACGCCGAAATCACCACATCAGAAATTTTGGAGTGAAGCTCTTCCAGTTTTAAGATCGTTACGATATTTAAATGACGGGAGGGAAAAGGTTGTTCGGTCCATAACAAGCTGGATTAAGACTAAAGAAGGATTCCAAATGCTTGTAAATTCTTTACACAAAAATCAACTTAATTATATTGTTAATAAATTTCAACCACAGGATGACAGGACCCATTAGAAAATATGTTTGGCTCCGTATGGTCACTGAGCATATGCAATAGAATGCCTGGTGCATTTGTTTTTGAAAGCAAATATAAATCACTTTTAATAAATAATTTATCAATGGATCATTCGCAAGGAGCGAATTGTGAAAAAGATACTTCAGCCGGCTTACAAACAATACGCGATTACAAAATTTAACGTAATCAGGTGTTATTTTTAAAAATAAGATTTAGCATAGTATAATGTTTAATTAAAACCAATGCATTTTTAACATATTTTTGTATAAGCTCTAATGTAAAAACGGTAATACGTACAAGCGTCAAACTTGGCATGATTATAGTACACACTCCAAAGTATAAAAACAAACAATAATAAATGACCAAGTGCGAGTCAGTGACAAATTTCTGTTTATTTCTTCAAGATATAATTGTGTTACATTATAGCGTATTCATTTGATAATTTTATTTATGAGTTGTATAAAACTGTACAGCCGTTTAATAAAATATTTTATTAAAGCTCGCAAAAAAGCTTATTATTTCTGAAGTAGACGGAGCGCTGCAGCCAAACTTATGCTTAGCGGACTTAATTTTTACAGTAGGCAAGATGTTTTTTCTACTATGGAAAATGATTGTAGTTTTTTACGGAATGTATGGGATTGGTCACGTGAATTTTTCACCAGTTGTGTAAATCTCATACATTTTGTATAAAACTACAAGCGTTTTCTGTAGTAGAATAGAATTAATACAACCTGCTATTCATCTGTAGGTTAAATGTAGTACCGTTAGTGGCGGATAGATGGAGGCACATATAATTAATTTCAAATATGGCTGAGTTGCCAGTCTATCTCCGTATATATATAGTAGTCTTTGCCCGTATATATATAGTAGTCTTTGGAAATGACGTGTGACCACAGAACACATCACAGGAACACATATACCAGAGGCGTGTGACGAAAATGGAGGAAATGAGGCCAGTTAGCGGTTATATTCTCTTTGGATGAGGCAACTCCTATATTTTTTGTATTTCCAAAAAGGTATAATACATTAAGTCTCAAAGAGGTCACATGGACTTGAAAAAATGCTATTAGCGAGGATGTCCATAGAATGGGAGCCTACAAAAAAGGTAGAATGTAACTACACCTATTTTGAAATTAAAACGGCCTTATTTTATAAAACGTTAGTTGACTGACAAAAATGTGAATCGACAAAATAATAATAAGTACATATGACAATCATCAGTGACGTCGTATTGTTTTTGATATATGAAACCAAAGACTACTATTATAATTATATTATGAAACCATATGAAACCAATGAATGAAACATACTTCTGTTTGAAGGCAGGTTTGGCCAAGGACGAAACATTACCTATGTTGGGTTTGGCGTATTCCACATTTTATCTTCGACCAAAATAAAATGAATGGACAGGCCCAGTAGAAGCGAATTTTTGAAGATAACAAAATGAGCGCCGGCTCTCATTTCGTTTCAGTCGGTCTCTAGCCGTAGGAAGTGCAACACGTGTCTATTGTTACGCGATAACGAAACATCTGACATAATAGGGTACTTGACTGTATTAAAAATATTATTCCAATTGACGCCATCCATAAACATGACATAATGAAAAAGCATATTTCATTGATTTTTTGATAAAAATATGCTTATTTTTTGTAAAAAACGCGAATAAAATAACTGTATTTTCGACATTTGATCACGTGATCGAAAACGGTCTGTAACTGGCTTCATCCCTAGTGACGTCACACAAATCTAAACAAACAGATTTTGTATTGATATTTGCGAATTTAATGTTGTAAAGCTATTTTGAGAGCGATTTATCCAGAAATTTTCACCAAAAACATTCCGGAGGTTAAATGTGAGAAGAATGGAGAAACATTTTGTGCAAGCAGACAGCAGTAACTTACCCAAAATTAATGTTTTTATGGTTGCATATTTCTTTAATAATAATCCACGTCATTGTTTCTACGCTGCAGAACTCAAAACGTAAAAACTACAATGTCAGTATTAATTTTTAATTGTTCTCCAAGCAAAACATTCAATCAAGTTGTACAAAAAGTATGTTGTAGTAAGTGGATATAACTATTTTGTTAGGTTATGTCGAGCTTTACAATGTTTAAAAAGAAAGTAACAGTACATAAAATAGTGATGCAATAAAAACACAAATTATAATAGAAATATATAGACTCAAATATGTACCTCAAAATGATCTTCGCACATAGAAACACTTGAATTAGCTCCAATACTTTTGGGTTCTCTACGAGCTACTTAGTTCCAACCTTAGATTGGTTCCAACTACTTTTTTCGAGTTTTGGGGAGTTTTGGGTGCATTGGAACAGGAACAAATAGATTTTCCAGTGTCTTTATGGAAGTATTTGTATATTTTGGCACTACACAATATTTATAAACCATTACTTCTATTAGAAATTAATTAATCATCAAACTTTTGCAGCCTGGCTGCAGTTGTTTTGTTTTGTGTGACGTCAATTAGTCACGTGATCGGAGCTATGACGCAGGTCTGCGTTTTGGCGCGATATTTTTTTATTCAAACTTTAACATCGATTTATATCGCAAATACGACTGATATCCAGAAAATATAAATGCAGTATACATTATTTTATATCAAACAATAATGTGCAATAGTTTCCCAAAAGTAGTCAAATACCCTATTATGCATTCATATGATTTCCCAAAGTGTAAATACACATAAAACCGGGATCTGTTTTTTGCAACAAATATACTGTATATTTTTATAATTAGGTGTTGAAGTATATGTCCGATGGTTTTGACTCGTTTTTACTGCGCAATTTCAATGGTTAGGGTCCGTCCATTCATTTTATTTTAGTCGAAGCATTTTATTATGATTTGCCGCTTTATGAAATAGGGCCCTGTAGGTGAGTAGTAGCGATCACAGATTAGTATTATGTAGCAATCTCTAGGAATGAGCCCAATATCTATCTACCTGCAATATCCCATAGCTGCAGCCTTATGACGGTATTCGCGTCCCAGTTGAGTACTTTGAGCGCGAAGTCGACGCCGATGGTGGCCCGGTAGTGCTGACTGAAGAACTGATGCACGTAGCGTTTGATTATGGACGTCTTGCCGGTGCCCAGTTCCCCGATCACCAGGATCTTGTAGAGGTGTTCGCGCCGCTCCGAGCTAGGAGACGCATGAGACTGGAAGATAATACACTTGCTTTAGGCCCGTTCATATTTTAGATGTGATTATACAGGATTTTTTTTAACATGTATATGTATAAAGATTAAACCTGGAGAGGTCGTGTGGTCTACCTATGTGGAATGGACTACATAAAGTCTCATGCAATATCGATAAAATCATAGTGTAGACCACGCGTAATTTTTACAATAACTTTTATTTCATAGAATTAGAGTGCAAATATACCGAAAAAAATCATGCAATAAATCGAAAAAATAATTTCTGCAAATAACACGCATACTGTAGGGTTCTGTAGCCAAAGCCATAATATAATATAATTGCAGTTGCTATCAAGTAAAAATTTACAAAAATGTGTGCTGTATCGCTGAGGGACAATTTAAAATTGATATTGATAAACCGGAAGTTTGTACGCCGTACGTTTGTACTACATCGCCTAAAGTGGGCGTTGGGCCTTATTATAAGCCGTAACGTAACTAATTAAAATAACAAATATTGAGTACTTATAAATAAACCAAATCTAGAGACCTTCAGCTGTCAAGTCAAGTAAAAAACAAGAGCTATGTAATAAGCTCTTTAACAATTTTATTTAACAGCAGCTGGCCCGACAGACGTCTTGTCTACATTTCAATAAATCTGTTTGAGACAATGGCGTTTTCCTATTAAATCGATGGATTGTATTACGCTATTGAGTTCTTACAAAAATCCTATAGAAAAAAATACACTTTCATCATCATTCATTCATTTCATTTTCCTCAAATTTACCAATTTCACGGGCAACTTTTCGAATTTTTCTTCCCTAAAAACACTATTCTATGTAGAATAATTTAAAAAAAGGTTATCTAAATATGTCAACCTAAAGTGATTCGCTTACCAACGAATAGCAGTTAGTTTGATGTATATAGTATAACAGCCTACAGCTTAGGAGCCAAAGCAATCAAACTACATTGTTAAAAAAACAAGTTTTTTTTTTAAACCTACTAATAGTATTAATACCTAGTATTTTAATAAAACAGGTTTGGTGAGAAACATTTTATTTATAAAATACGTAACTACCTACATATTTTTTTCAAAAACATCCCAGAAATATGTACAAAATGCCTAAGAATCAAGGTCTACAACATAATATTGAGTTATCAAAATTCCAAGGCAAGAAACTTGTTAAACGAAGGTCAAAAACGTTTGCTGGTGCTGATAAGAACTGGTACCTAGGTATAAAGAGGAGTACCTAGGTATGCGGGTATGACAAACAGGAAGCCTTGGTGGTTGAAAAAGAAAAAGTCATTAGAAGCAATCAATATATTATGTTTATAAAAGCGAAATACCACCTGATCATCACGAAATCTACTCGATCTTAGAAGCTAAAACTTGGCAGGTATAGATTCCTTGTGAAGTGTAGATATCCGCTAAGAAAGAATTTTGCGAAAGGACTTTTACAAAGGGAACGAATAGACGTAGAAAAATTAAGTATATAAAAATTTACGCGTACGGAGTAGCGAGAGAGCTAGTTCATTCATAATACTAACACTTATGCCAAAATTATGGTAAGTAAGTAGTTATGTACTTCTATAATAGACTAACAGATAGATAATTGTTATTACATTACCAAAAAACAGAACATGAAGAGAGCCGATCGCCGAAAACAAAATTAAAATGTGTTAAAATTTAAGGAAGATATTATATAAATTTAAAGTCTTGCTAGAGATAAAGCGCATTATATTTACATGACGTCACTTTGTAAGTGCGCCATACAAAAGCTTTGACTGATACTCACTTTGTGACAGGGCCCAAGCATCCCTACCTAATCCGGCCAAAACTTTAAACACTTATAACTCAGAACTTTATTACCTGATTTAAATCATTTTTTCAGTATAAATGTCACATTTCAGTGTATTTTTCAATAAGACTGTTATTTTTAACACATCTAACTCCCGTCCGATAGCCTCATAAGTACATATTTGTGGTAAATTACACCTATTCTGATGGGCTAACTTTTCTCTGGTATGGATAGATACTAGGTACCAACAGTATCTTACCGTACTATTTAGTACCTAAGTAGATACATACAGCGCAATAATGAAAGACGTAGGTTGTCAATTGGAACAATAAGCTTAATCGACTCTACCTAACTACTATTTAATCGATGCAACTATAAATAGTAAATAGTAGTGCAATATCATGATTAGGTAATCGATGCAGTCGATTCATCACGATATTTCAAAAGAGGTAGTAACTTTGTCTGATAATTGTTTTGTAACATTTGCATCTTTAGGTGAAATTTTGCAAACAGATAAGTGTCGTCGCTAAGACAGCAATAACTTAGTATACCATTCAGGGTTATTGAAAACATCACGCAGGCAGCTTCCCGACAAATCATACCTAAAAACTTTAGTTACATGAATCTTTTTTTTTTTTCATTAACATAAAACAATATTTAATGGTTTTCGCGATTATTATACACATTGAAACAATACACTTCAAACACTTTTAGTTGTTAAGGTATTTTAAGGCGTGTATTTTATAATTTTAATTTCTGACGTTTTAAACAATGCATTGTCTGTGGTCACCGGTACACTAGATAACGGATGTCTATAGAATTTTTAAGTACCGTCAATGATTTTTAATCAAAACTCTGCCTATGTGTGCATGAAATATTCACTCACGGTGTCCAGTTCTGTACCGGACTTAATTTCATGAACTTTTTGGTAATATATAAACTTTCAGTACAATGGTAATTGAACAAAAGTTTGATGTAAGAAACCCTGCGAGAAGTTGTTAACTAATGATCAATAACCCTGTATACTTAATTCACAAGTTCAATAAACCTCAGCATGCGAGTCACATTGTAAAGAAAGAAAGAAAGAAAGACATACACACATACACAGACACACATACATACATTGTAGTCGTGTAAGTAAGTGAAACTACAATAAGATAACACGATGAACCCAAGATACCCGTCTGATGCTTACCCTTACATAGCACAAAAATAATTAAACAAGCTTGAGATAAGAAAGAAAAGTTAAACTAGAAAGTTTATAACTTATACATAAGATAATATAAAATAAAAAAGAACGATGAAAAAAAAATGTTCCAAACGAAACGGCACTCAAAACTTACACCGCCAGCTTTCGGTTTTTGTTTCGGTGACATCATTCAATATCGCTCACACTGTCAAGAAACACAACTAAAAATCCAGTAGAACAATTCCTCCGCACTAGAATTAGTTTTACGTCCGAATAAACAACACATCGCACTTAAAAGATCGTTAAATTATCGCGCCATCATCTCCGAACTATAAAGGGGCTTTAATAAAAAATATTCGAGCGTGTTCGGGCTTTCGTGCGGGTTTTAAACCTGTTTTTAATTTTTTTTTATTGATAGAGATGGTAATGTAGGTTTGATAGGGTCGAGATGTATCGAGGAACTATCGCGAGCGCGGAATGACCGCTTATTTTATGAAGTAGGAGTAGCTTCTTATCGGACAAGAGATAACAACAAGTATTTGTCATTTGCACTCCCTGGCTGGCCGGCAGCCGAGCCAATATTTGTGTCGTTCCAATACCTGGGGTAAATATAAATTTATTTCCTAGATTTGCCTTTTTTTTTAATGCCACAAACAAGCTGACTGGCTGCCTGATGGTAAGCAGTCACCGTCGCCTAATTCGGATACTTGTAACACCAGAGGCATCACAAATACGTTGCCGACCCTTTGCCTACTTTGATACTGGTTTTTCGGACACCCGATTACAAAATATGAGGTCTCGCAAACTCTTCCTTCCCTACTTGAGACGAATCTAATATGTATCTATTTTTAGGTCCTATCCCTGAACCTAAGATAGACAGGGCAAGATACATAATATATATAATTACAAAAATGTACTTTATAGTGAATCTTTTTCTATACTATACGTACCCACATAATTACTGGTTATCACATATTATAACATGATAACCAGTAATCATGTAAGTAATATTTTTTATAGGCTAGTGGCACGTGGCCGGCGTGGCGCGCTAGGCAAGCGTGCTCCATCACCTCCATCGTAGACCGCATCAGGAGAGGTGGCGGGCAATCACCTCCTAGGTACCACCTTCTAGGCACGCTTGCCTAGAAGAAGCCGACTCACTCACGATTTGAATACACTCAAATTGTAACTATCGGGACACACCTATTCAGGCAGTGCCACAGACTAGCAGTTTGCACAATTAAAGTGAAATCAAAGCGCTTGGTCATGGGTTACGGATGATTTATATATTCGACATAATATTTTTACTGTGGGTTTTTCAATTTAGTAAGAAGGCATATCGTTTTGGCCTCAGAACACAATGTCTATAGTACGGTAGAGCACTAGTAGAGCTCCGCCCGTGGAGAGTATACACTCGAGCACAGTGCTAGGTTATTAATACGACTACTTATTTGCCGTCACAGTGTATTTAAAAAGCTGATTCCAATATCGAGCAAATGCTCGACATTGGAATCAGCTTCATAATTTGCAGCTAGCGACGTCACTACTTTTTTTAGATTAAAGTCGTATTTTAATCTAAAAATGCTTAAGCAACAATTTGCCTGGTGTAAAACAGATTAATGCAGATATTTTTTGTACCAGCGTTTTGACATCTTGACATGATATAACTTTTACTAACGGGAAACAAAAGTCATGTCGTTCTCTTTCTGGTAACGTTTTGAACGTTACCAAGATAAAGAAAGAGAACAAAGAGAAATGATATCTACTTCACCCTCACAAAAAGGTCATTCTGTGACTTCACCGGAAAGTGCTCTTAAACGCGAAAGAAGGAATAGTTTTGAACTACTTTTACCGTCTCAATTTCGATACATCCACTAACTAACAGTACCAGCAACATTGTTCCAAAACCACAATCATATAAAACGGCTTCACACCACATTAGCTATCTGTACAATGCGTTGCACAACCGTTGGAACCTCGTTCGCGGCTTCACAATATACAAGGAATATACGTAGCACATTGCTTGCGGTAAGTCTAACCAGGGCTCGGGTTACCACCACGCTCCACCGGCGACCTCCGACCGGTATCGATACCAAATTATATCGATAATAGTGAAGGTAATGTTGATAGACAACTCTAGCACTTTCTGAAGGAATTTGACTGTTTGACAAAGGAAAGACTAATTGAGACAATTCTCTCGAAGATAATAAATAATAAATATTCGGGACATTTTTGCACACACCTTCATCTGACCCCATACTAAACATAGAGTCCTTTTCATGAAAGAAGTCCCACGGCAAACAGCGGAACTAAATTTCCATGTTGTAGTTGTCAGGTGTTGTTACTGTGTTTGGACGCTAGTGAGATTTTTATTAATTTTCCATCGTTAAAGAGTCGTGTACGATGCCAAAAGTTGTTAACGTTCTACTCAAGAAATGATACTGATAGTGATTGATACGCGATGACAGCGCCGCGTCTGGGGGACTTCTTTCATGAAAAGCACTCTAACTTGTGATATGGCTGCCAGAGACTGATATACATACATATAACCGTATCTGGGCGCAATAAGGTTTGCGGTCGCGTGATTTTCCAACTGAGCGGATTAGGTGCCTGTAATAGCAGTTGTCGGTAAGGCCCCAGGAATAAATCATAGTATTCAAATATTATCAAATATTCCCTAGTAATAAAATATAAGGCTTTAAAATACTTTAATAATCAATAAAAACTATTTCAATAAGTAATAATCCTGAAAATAATTACTCACTTTAGATTTCTTCCGAAGCCAAGGCATCATTTGGTAAAATGACTCAAAGTTAGGCATCGTGACAAAAAACGCGTAAATTTAAACACGTGTTTTCCAAATTAAAAATTCTAATGGTGATAACCTTCAAAAAAATCTGGTTTGTAAAATTCGCGTGATATATTTTACCGCCCAAATATCGACTAATATTTCAATAATACGCGCCAACTGGAGCGATACGCTGCTCCGATACTTCACAACTGGTTTAGTCAAGGAACTGTCCATGGAGTATGCTAAATAGTGATTTCAATAATAATACTAGTCTAGAATATTCTAACTACCTAAAAAAAATGCATGACATTTAAAACTGGAAACTATTTACTGATGCAAGTTAGGATAAAAAATATTCATAAGAGATATAAATAGTTAGATTAAATATTTCTATCGGTAGTTTATGTCTTTAAGACGAGTTTATTTCGCTCGTTTATTTAAATAGGCAATTGAGGTTTTTTTATGATTCAATCATTTACTTATTATTTTTGTTATATAAAATAACAAATATATGTATATGTTGTTACTTATTGTTTTTGTTGCTGGATTGTATCTGTTTTATTTGTGAAAACTTTTAAAGCTTGTTTATTCTTATTTTTCTTACTATGCCTTATGTTGTTAAACCTGTTTGTTTTCCGTAAATGAATAAATAATTATACTGGGAAATTAGAACTTTACAGATAATGTGTATGATAGGTATTGTCCTGAAATTCAGCGTTCTGAACGAATATTCGGACATACATATTGAGTTAGGTATAAAGGGTCAGTAAGTAAATTATTACAAACATTTTAGAAATTTGGTAATTCTTTCGTAATGTGATCATTAAAATTGTTGACGCAAGCACCGCCGAGTCATTCCATCAATTTACAACTAATCGGTAATGAAACTAGAACTCTAAACTAAACTTTTTAATAAATAAATTCAAAATAGTTTTTGGAACCTAACACTTATTTAGAAAGTTGGTCGGAGTCAACGACTGTTTAGTGTTATGTAGGTAAGAGATTTTCGGATTCAGATTTGATTATCATATTAAAATGAAGTTAAAGCGGATTAGATTAAATCGAGCAATGTGACAGTCGCACTGTGTATTATTTACCGATGACTAATCACCACAATACAGACGTTACGTACCATGCTGGCTCAACGTATAGTCACAGATGAACAGATACAGCCACTAGGTATGGGAAGGTACGACTTGCAAAATAATAATCTGATGAAGATAGATAAAGGTAGCACTGCCGTGATAGTTGCGCAACTATACCAAACGAGTGTGCGTGCACTTGAACACAGTAGAAGAGCGGTGCGGCGCTTCAGGGCGCCCGGCGGCGCACGGCTGAAAGCGAAGCGCACACGAGCAAGCAGGCTGTGTACTCACGAAGGGCATCGCGCGCAGCGTCCGCTGTAAACTAGCGTCAAATGTAACGTACTGGGAACAAGAGCGCGGTCTCGGCGTTGAAGCCGCAGCACTCGCACACCGTCAGGTAGCAGTCGTCGACTGCCTCCTCGAAGGTCATGGCGCGCGCGCATCGCACGGAGTACCTTCCGCCACTGAGGCGCGCGGGCGGGCGGCGCACTCACCGGCTCGCTCCGCGGCGTGTTCGTTGGCTCGATCAGGTCTCCGTAGGCCGGCATCGTGTTCGAGCACCCCTCTCCGGTGTCTGCGCCGCGGTGGTGTGCCGCGGGCGGCGCGCACGGCGCCAGCCGCTCGCGTGCCAGCGCCACCGCCTCCTCCAGCGACCCCACTCCGCGCGCGCCCCTCTCCTCCGCGCACTCCTCCGACAGCCAGGTGGACGCTTGCGACACGAACGCGACGCGCCTCCGCAGCGCGCTCTCCGGCGACGGCTGTTCCACCGGCTTCTCTATCTCCAGTTCGTGTTTCCGCTTCCACGCAGACTTGGTGAAGGGGCGGGTCGCTACGGGATGCACTACAGATATGGGACTCACCGGTTCGGGGGTCGGCGGCTCGGGAACTAGCTTGGGAAGCAGCGGCTCGGGACCGGGGAGTGCGGGCTCGGGGGCGGGAGGCGCGGGGGCCGGCTCCTCGGGGGTCGGCGGGCGCGGAGGACGCGCCTTGGGGTTCGGTATCTCGGGGGTGGACTCCTTGGAAATCGGGGTTTCGGGGGTCGGTGACTTCGAGGTGGACGCCTCGGATGGTCTCGCCTCCGAGCGCGGGGCCGCCTCGCTCTCTAGAGAGGACTCCTTCGTGCTCCGTTGCAGGGTGGGCGCGGACGTGAACTCCTCGGCGCGTTTTTTTCCAATACTTCCCATCCTGCGCATGAAGCCGCCGCCATCCTTCTTCTTGTTGTCGACGGTCGGCAAGGTGTCGGTGCTGCGCGAGGCGTCGCTCGCGGCGGGCGCGGGCTCGCGAGTTTTCTTATTGCGTTTACGCATCGTGCGTTCGTCGCGCGCGAGATCGCCGTCTGACGCGGAGGACTTGCCGGAGCCGGAGCGCCTCGAGCCGAGGTGGAAGGGCGAGCGGAGCGAGTGCAGCGTGCGGCGGAGGCGCGAGCTCGCGGCGGGGGACGCCGGCGGCAGGGGGCGCTCGTCATCGCGCTCCCGCATGCTGGCTGGCTGGCGGCTCGAGCAGCGACTGCCGCGCCCGCCGGCTCGCGCCCGCCGCTCCACACGACCTTGCGCCCCTTATCCACGCGACCAAATCTTGGATAAACTTTTCACAAGGTTTTTCCATTCACCTTCGATTGAAGCCTAGTCATTGCTAATTAAGGTTTTCCACCAAAAGTTACCCAATCCACACCTAGATACTGTGCCTCTGCTTTATCCAGTTTCTTTGTAAATCGTTTAACCAGTCAGTATTATAATACGTTATCTATTGCTTGTAAGTTGTCATTATTATTTATCTGAACTTGTCGAGTTTATCTATATTGGTGAGATATTTAGCCTAAACATTACCAATATCTGCTTATAACGTACTGATAGATGAAGAACATTCATGAATTTTTATGCTTCATCGTAGATCGCATCATCGCTTTACATCAGGCGAGTTGGCGGCCAAACGAAATTAGATTATTTTTAAAACGCAGATTTGTTTCAATACAATTTTACGATGGACCTAAAAAAATAATGTTTTGCTAACCGGATGTTACAGCATTTAACTTTTCTTCAAGGGCGCAAGTGCCTTTATTAACTAAACAAAATACAAGCTAATACTAACACTAACACGAGCCAGAAACACGCCAGCATTTTGGTCAGGCGTCGCATTGACCAAGCGCTGTGAAAGATTTTTGAAAATGAGGTGAGCCTTGAGCTCCCGGTACCCGAAGCCCCAATGTCTCGACCCCAAACGCCTCAAATATGTAACCACTGCCGAGGTTAGCATATTTGCGTCGCTTGTGCTGCTCTGCTGAATTGGCAGCCGCGCCAGCCCTACCTTGTCTCTCAGGAAGATGTGACGGCGCCAAAGCACAGAAGACATAATAGTATCGACACAAGTTACGTCCCATACAAGGGGTTGTCATACTATATAGTTGCATAATAATATAATAAAACAAATAAAGATAATATAGTAAAGTAAAGAAAAAATTTAGAAAGAAAAAGTGTGACAATAATTGCTAAACATGAAAACCAATTAAATAAATAAGTAGGCACCTATAAGTAAGATAATTATGTACTTAGTTAGGTACCAAAACCGATATTTTGAGATAGGCATGGGATTTGTGAACCGGTTTTATGGGGTCGACACCTACAGCCTTGGCTGTACCGATTAATCCGCTTAATTTAATTTTTGCATGGTATACGAGTGAAAAACTACTAACTCTCAACACTACTTTCGTTCCTTATCGTTCATTTCGTTCGTGGCCCAATTGGCGTACCTCAATAGTGTTCTGGACGTGATTATGTACTGTAGCGGTGTTCCTACTCTTCATACCTATCTGATTACAATACTGGACAGTTGTAAGAGAAAACTAAGTGCTTGGATAGTAAGAAACTTGGCTTAAAGATGCTACCTTGTTTTATGCCATAGGTGGCAAATAAGCAGAAAGGCTGCCTGATGGTAGCAACCACCATCGCCTATAGATACTTGTAGCACCAGAGGCATCACAAATACGTTGCCGACCCTTTAGGACTCTGAACCTAAATATCTAATCTGAAGAAAAAAAACTAGATGTACGATAGTTTTCCGGCGTTTTCCCGCACTAATTGGCTCTAACTTACGCCCCATCAGTAATTCCAAACTGTTTCAGCAGAAATTAAATCCAAAGAAGCAAGGTCTTCCTTTGTCTAATGACCCGCGCCAGGAGTTGGTGAACCGAACACTCGGTTCTGGAGCATTTCTACGGAATCCCCGTGAAGAAACCCACAAAGTACTGTACGTTTGATATCGAAGTATATACAGTTGCGTAAGATCGTGGAAAGTCAATGCGGAGTGCAGGGTCCTTACGGCTAACTGGTATCATAATCAAATATTGAAAATTATTTAACTTAATTCCATATTACCTAATTAAGTTATGGGAACCTTCAATTCAAGTGAGTCTCAAAACAAACAAGTTTCGGACACGATTTTTAATTAAATGTCGGCCTTAGGAATTTTAATTTGGTTAAATAACCTGTTCACCCTCATAAGACAACATAGATTTCATTGTAACCTCGAATACATTAATAGATTACATTATTATTTAGTCGTCTGCGTGATTTGTAATTAAATAGCGACCTGCCCCGGCTTCGCACGGGTGTGAGTTTATATATAAAAATGCACCTATATTTTAGTTGTAAATAATTTTAACTGCATAATTTGTTTTTAAGACTAATTAATGTATTTGACTTTCCTACTATAACGAATCATTGTTGTAAAGCTAATAAAAATCTGAATCTGAAATATAAACCTTCCGTATTTTTATTTCTATCTGATGGTGAAAGCCGCGTCAGAATCGTTGCGTGGTTTAGGAGTTAGCGAACATACAGACAGATGCAGAAGGCGACTGAATTTTATACTATGTAGAGATATTACTGCTAGTTCTTTTTTGGCCTTGATTCTACGATTGTGGTAGGATAAAGATTGAAGGTAGTTTTAGCAAAAAGTATTTTTAAGTTCTTTACTTAAATTATTTCTCTTTATAGATATAGGTAACTATTAAATTGTAAATTTTTTGACCCTTATTTAAGGCCTTATTTACAGCAAAAGACATTTTTTTTTAATTGCAGCATGTGTGAGCAAATGTTTAAACCTTTAAGTCAATAGCTTTTATAATTCCTGTGAAAATCAGGTGTGACATACAGATACCGGAGTGTCGCCATAAGGTATAATTTTGATCCGTACGCAGGTTTCCTCACGTAGTTTTCCTTCACCGAAAAGCCAGTGGTATGAAAATCCGTACATAAGCGGAGAACGAATTCAATAGCGTATGTGAATCCACCAACCCGCACTGGGCCAGCGTGGTGGATATGGCCCAATCACCCTTTCGGGGTTAGGCTAAAAGTCCAGCAGTGGACTGTTAAAAGGCTGATTATGGCGATGATGAATTTTGCTCCAAACTACAACGCAAGACAAAATATCAAGATGTCGATTGTCGAAATAGTAAGATGAAGGGACTGCGTCTAGCAGGAAGAGCCAATCAACAGGCCATCATTGCCATCTAATGGACATCAGTAACGTAACGTAAGTAGGAACTACTGAGGTCAGATGTTTGTGCTAGTAACATCGACGGTAGGTACATAATATCAATTACTAGTAACTAGTGTAGTAGGATCCCAGGATTCGATATACCCAAAGAAAAGAAAAAAAGTATGTTTAAATTAGAACGGCTGCCAAGGCATTTTTGTAAGAAATTTGTTGTAGCCAGTTGCACCCATATAAACGAAACGTCAGTCATTCGAAATCAGTTAGCAACTGTGATGTGGAGTTCGACGCGTTGATCTAAATAAGAATGTTCAATCAAGTTTCACTCATAATGCCTGGTAACAGATTTTCCTTCTCATTTCCGTTCTATTTACATCTCTTTTCTGTGGATATACCTACCTTACCCACACATACACTGACTGACATCGTGAAATCTCGAAAACTATAATGATCTATGAAGCTGGCATTTGACAGTAGTAGTCCTCATAGGTAGAGATCCGCTAAGAAAATGTTTTCCGAAAGGGCCGAATTAAGGGGGGCAAAAGGAGGTTTAAAATCTAAGCGTAAGAACTCGTGCGGGCAACAATTAGAATAATAATATAATAGTATCAGGACGAATTTAGTTAGTTTTCATCGATACTGAACAATAGCATGGAAACCGGCAGTTCGGTCCTGCAAACATTTCAAAGGCTGGTTTTTTTTTTGTTCCTTAAAAAAAAAAACTAATAAATAATCATCCTCATCCTTCATCCTCTAACCACAACTACGAGGATATTGCTAGAAGTGCCTAGAGCAACAGTGCCTCCTCTAGCGGCAGACAATATTTTGAAATGATAATTGAGTAGAGTTTAGGTAGGTAGGTACTTAGGGAAGAAACACTGATGATATTGAATCACTTGATAATACGTATTACCTACCTTTATTCTCCAACACGTATCACACATAAATGTGGTAAGTATAATAAAATAGCCAAATAAAACTAGCGAACTCACAGTTAAACGCCCATTGCGATCTGCTATAAATGCCTCCTCAGCATACATCATAGTTTTTTTTAAACCTAATGGCAACACAGGTTTTGCACAACAATTTTAGGCGCACATTTTTTTCAGATCACTGCTTATTAAAAAATTAGAAGTTAAGACACACTTTTTTTTCTAATTGAAACACTTCTATTTCCGTATGAACGAATTAAATACTTAGAACACATCTAGTACTTAAATAACTTCGCAGTTTTGTCCCACTATCTCTGACAAACACTCAGCGTATCCAATCTGTAGGCTAACGCCCTTATAATTGCTCTTTATCAGTAAAACATTGTACGTATTAGCAATTGCGAATGCAATGAACACTTTTTCTTATATTTTACTATGTATAACAGTATTCTTTCTTATTTTTAAACGGCGTATTGATGTGGCCAGTTGCGGATTTGGCGACACTATCAGGTTTTTTAATCAAGTGACTAACATAGCCCCTTATCAATAACTGCGGTGATAACGAATATTATGCATAGGTAATGTCAGTGGATAATCTTACCTGAAGATTATTTATTTTGTGTTGGTTTACCTTTTGCAAAAGGTAAACTACTGAAACTACGTACCTACTTAAGTACCTATGTATATAAAAATGGGTAAAATAGCCGTTGTTTATTCTTATTTTGGAATCAAAATGTACGCACCTGGTTCAACAATTTCCCATTTTTTGCTGCAGACATGGTGTTGTATTTGGGTTTACTCCGCGCTTCGACGATCTTCTCTTGCTCCAACAAATATTCGTGAACTTTTTGTTTGTTCAGATGCTTTATCATTATACCACCACCGCATATGACGAGGTCGCAACTTAACACCTTGTACCATTAAGATAAGTTATATATTTAATTGAATTTACTTTCATTTTTAATTTAAACTGGCACAAAACACTACAACTATAACAAAACGTTTACAATTAAAAAAAGATTTCAACCAAAATAAAAGAGAAAAATGGCGGCAAAAACAAAAATTTAAGACAAAACAAACGCAAGGCACGAGTACGCTTATCTAGAGAACGCGTTGGAGTAAACTAAGTATTTCTTAATTATTGTGCCCCAAGATAATTGTGGTTATTTATAACTATTTGCAGGATTAAAATTCGTTCTGTTGCGCGTAGCGACGTGTCGGGTCAACGTGCACTTAACAATAACATGTCATTAATTAATTCATCGAAGATAATCTGGTGAGTACCTAACTGCCACATTAGTCGATTCGCATTCGTACTTACATTAATAGAAAATAATTAAATAAATAATGGCACTTATGAATTTGTGTTAGCACTTGGTAGGTAGGTACCTACTTGGCTATTGTGTAATTAGATAGGTATATACCTAATACTTATAAGCATATTTCTAAAGAGTTTTTAGGCGAGGGCTTAGTTTCTTTACTCACTACTGTTAGGTATGTTGTATAATCCTTACTAATATTATAAAAGCGAAAGTAACTCTGTCTCTCTGTCTGGATGTTTGTTCGCTTTCCACGACTAAACCGCTAAGCTGATAACTGATAAGCTGACCGCGAATTTTGGCAAAATGATAGTGTACATCATATGGACGGACATAGGGTACTTATTCTCCCAGAAAATGCGGGAAAATTGGAAAATCGCGGGTAGCACCGCGGGATTCAGCTAGTAACATATTATATTATTAGGCAGGTACTTTTTAGGGTTCCGTACCTCAAAAGGAAAAAAACGGATCCCTTATAGGATCACTTCGTTGTCCATCTGTCTGTCCGTCTGTCAAGACCCTTTTTCTCAAGAACGCGTAAAGGTATCAAGTTGAAATTTATATTAAGTACTTGGTACTACGTTTTCTTTCGGCTGCAAAAATTAAAGCTGTAAGTTAACGCAATCAAAAGATATGAACGTTTATGTCGCATATTTTGCGATTTCACAGGGAAATCAAAACCTGGGTACTTCCCGTTGACCTAGAATCATCAATTTTGGCAAGAGGCAAGGTCTTACAGCACATATAAAGGAATAATCTGAAAGTTGTTAATTTGAAGTTATATCAGTTATATCATATAAAAAATATTGTTTTACAATTACAAACTTACATTTTGTAGTTGTTATGTATGGAAAAACCTTATCGTCAACTACAAAGTTAAGTTTGTCTTTCAATATTTCAACTTGTTAGTTTTCTTTTTTGGACTCGCGCTCTCAGGGTTTCGTCCAACGGAACCCTCAGAGCTCGAGTCCTACTCGTACTTGTCCGGTTTTTTTTAATAAAGGCGTTAAATTATTCACGCACCTGGCTACTGCCTATCAGGCCTTACGCCCAACTCCTTACGCGGTCTCAAACTAACGTTAAACCATTGCAGTTCAGAAAATAACGCAAACGTGAAAGTGCAAGTACCGTTCTTTATCGATCGTCAATTTTGACAATTGAGATCTTCAAATTCGATAAAATGCCATTTGATCAGTTCTCGCTGTGATCGATTCTATGGCATTTTATCGAATTTGACGAACGATAAAGAACGGTGTGAACTTACACTGCAGATACGGTTTACGGTCGCGCAACTTTTTTCATCGCCTAAACTTACTGGATTGCTTAAAACAGCTAGGCGTAAGGCACCTGACTCTTAGCTTGGTCAGGGTAAAAAAAATAAATGAAGAGTAGGCAGATTATCAAAAGTAAATATCATGATTTTTGGCTTCATCTAAAACTTTATGACACATAATGTTCAACGAGTCTGAAAACAACATCGAACAAGTACCTATTAGATACTTTTTATCAATTCAATTATCACAAGAAGACATGGAAAATAACAAGTTAGCCCCTTGAAAGGGATCAACTGATAACAATTATGTTTAATCTATTAATTCGGGTCGATGGGCCCCGAACAAGTAATATTCATATTCATATTCATTTTATTAATAAAATGTTATTTTACATGTCAAATAAAATTGTTAAAATAATACAAATCAAATAATAAATTATGTCAATCAAATAATAAATTAGATCAACCAAATAATTTAGAACTAGACTAAAATAAAAAATTATATCAATCAATTACATAATAAAAAAATAAGTCAGTTATAAAATAAAAATTACAGTTAATGTAATAAAATCCATTAATTAAATTAAATTATACATTTATAAAATTCGTCAAACGTGTAGAAAGATTGCTCGATCAGCCATTTTTTGAGACGCGACTTAAAAGAGTGCAGGCTGACGGCTGCAGTGACGTCGTCCGGCAGGTGATTGTACACGGTGGGACCCATGACGTGCGTTAACTTAGAGGACTTCACCGAGGATCGCGGGATGGACAACAACTTGTGCCTACCACGAGTCGGGTACTCGTGCTTAGAGCCGCGCTCCGCGTACGTATCCAGGTTTACCCTGACGTACACTGCCACTTGATAAATCAATATGGCAGGTAACGTCAGGATACCCAGCTCTTTGAAATGTGGGCGAGCTGGAGTGTCCCAGGGCACACGCGCCACGAAACGCACCGCACGCTTCTGCATGCGGAACGCTCGCTCCCAGTCCGCAGCTCTAGCCCACATTTCAGCACCGTACTGCAGCTGAGAGTGCACCGTTGCAAAGTAGCACGCTCGTGCTACCTCTCTCGGAACCACCCTCGCCACCCGACTCAATGCGAAGCACGCACTTCCAAGCCTTCCACAGACCTTTTCTATGTGATGGTCCCACTTTAATCCCCGGTCTATTTCAAACCCCAGGAATGTTGTAGATTCCAGCTCTTCAATCCTCACTCCATTCACGAGCACTGTCAAAGGTCGCAGAGACCTACCCGACAGATTAAACTGAATGAAGTGAGTCTTGGAAAGGTTAAGAGCGAGACCGTTCGTGTGGAACCACCCCGACAGCTGTGAGGTCGCGTCATTTAACTTCCGCTCCAGCGCGTCCACCGTCGGTACCTACCAAGTAACTATAGTACCTACTAAATACTATGTTAGTTTTTAGGGTTCCGTACCCAAAGGGCTAAAACGGGACCCTATTACTAAGCCTATACGATGTCTGTCTGTCCTCTATCTTTCGAACCGTAGATAGCCAGTTGAAATGTTCACAGAATATGTAATGTTACAGCGGATTAACTAACAAATAATAAAAAACTCAAAAAGTCAACACTGAACCGTGTCCCCATTACAACATACTTATTTTTGTATTAGCTCTAATGGAAAAACAGTAATACGTACAAGCGTCAAATTTGGCAAGTTTATAGTAGGTACACACTCTAAAATACAACGACAAATAATAAATAATGGCCAAGTGCGAGTCGGTGACAAGTTTATTACTAAGTTATAAAACTGGCAATTTCGTTATTGAATTTTGTGGTGGTACGGAACCCTCATTGCGCGAGCCTGACTCGCACTTGGCCGGTTTATTCTACAAGTTGAAATAAATACAACATACTAACAATCGGAATGAAAAGAAAAACACGAACATTTTAGGAATACAATCTACGCCATCTATGCGAAAAGACGGCCAATAACACAAACTATCAAGTTACGGACAACTGCTATTGCGGCACCAAACTAACGTTTAATCCGTTGGAAAATCACGGTTAAATCATACGGTTAGGTTTACTCACCATTTTCAGTTGAGCTGTCCTCTTTTTGCACTTTACAGAATGTTTTTTCACTGGGTGATGTTCCGTGAGCAAACATCTCTTAGAATTGCGGCCGCAGACTGCGGTTAAGCGCGCGACGGCACACATCTCTCATATCAAATATATATGCATACTTATCTATGAGTAATCTAGATAGACAGTAAGCAAAGATAACTAGGTCTTCGATTTATAATCACACACCTATCCCAGTTAAAGAAAATGAAACCTTAATATAGGTGCGTTCGGATAGGCTATACCTACTGGCATTTTTAGCATTGTCAAAATTGGCGTTGATGTAAAGCGTTCGGTTTGAGAATTTTGCAATTTTTGCCACTTTTGATCCCTACCCTAAACGAACGCTACAGTCACCAGCGGTGACGTCAAACACCGTAGTTCAAAGATAATATAATCCGTAGTTGACCGTAGATTTGTTGTAAAACGAGAAACTAAAGAATTATTACAGTCGCGCGTAAACAAAACACCAAAACATCGCGAAAAACAAACGTCAAAATCCTAATGTCAAAAAACGATCACAACGATCCGATGTCGCGAGGTGGGTCAAAAGTGGTAGATTACGATGGCATTTTTAGCTGTTTTCGACCTATCCGAACGGTGAGCGAAAACAGTTAATAATGCCACTTTTGCACACTCATTCCCAAAACGAACGCAACATGTGATCATTATTGGCGTTTGTAACAGTTATTTTTGCCAAGGGGCTATCCGAACGCACCTATAGTGAATCAAATGTAACATCTTCCGTTACAACACGGTGTTTTAAACTGATCTGTGAGATGAGATTGAGGTATTCATAAGAAAATAATCATCTTTACTGCACTAAATACAGTATTTTTGATAAAAATGATGATGATGATTTTGATTTTTATTGTTTATTGATACTTAGGTACCTAGGGTGCAAATATACTTATTAGTGGTTATATCGTCATTTAAAGGATGTCTAAGTACCTACAGTGGCGGATCCAGCTCCTGAGATCCTGGGGGGGGGCAGGACCCAGCTAAGGGTAGGCTTTATCAAGGTAAATACTAAAAGGACACACATTTTTATTTTGCTCATTTAAAGCATAGCGAGTGTCGTCGGATAACTTATTGCAAATTCTTTAATGATGATTTTGTGATTTGTCAGCGGTGGACTATTATACCGGATATTGGGGGGGGGGGGGGGGGTGAATCCCTTAGCCCCCCCTGGACCCGCTACTGGGTACCTACCTCCTTACAATAAAAGAAGCGTAGGTACCTCCGTATTCTATGCGCAGTCCTTTTGTCAAAAGTAATAAATCAGAATTACGTACGTAAGCGACGAACGTCTAAGCCCTATTCCGCTGTCGTTCCTTACGCAATGACTAAAATATCGCTGTCAGTCGTAAGAAGCAGTTCCTCGGTTTATAATGTTAATATATAATAGTTCACCAAATGTATTGAGTACTACTAGGTATGCCTAACAATAAAAAACCAAGACCTGTAGGTAGGTACTCCGGTTTTTTTGTCCCCAGTGCCAGAGAGTAAAATTACTTTTACAACACATTTGCTCAAAAAGTGCACTTACGAAGCCTGAATACATCTTTCGAAAGTTAAACATTACGGATCATACAACGGAGCGTGCTGTAATGAATTTGTCCGCACGCTCCGTTGTATAGCACCGTGCGTGTACTTTACGGTATATGTTTAATTTCCATTTTTTGTTTTTTTCTCGCAAATGTGTTGTAAAACGTTGTATGGCACACGTGCGGATTGGTTATTACAAACTTTCCGCACTTGTATCATAAATAACTATGGCACGGGTTTCATGATATAAATTGACAATGTTTCGTGAAAGAGAATGCCGGATTGCTGGACTTCTCAGATAGTCAAGTTTATCCTTTAGTTAGTAGATACTTAATAAACCTAACCGACTTACAGAACAAGGAAAATGATTAAAACAACATTCTACCATTTCCAATTTTTATTAAAACGAACAATCTACTTCGAATATCTAAACTACATAAACAAATGCAATCCTTATTTCATTAAACTTAATAATTCAACGCAACAATGTTACAACCAAATGTACAACATGTCACAACAACAAAATATAAAACAAAATGTATATAATTATGTCACATTAGCGCGCACACTACTTCATTCCTGCTGGATAGTAAAATACAATCCAAACACAAGATTCGAACTGATCGGATAGTCCGCGTGGCATCCGATGCAAATCCACTGCCATTACATCAGTGGGCGTGGTACGAATTTTCGATACGCAAAATAAGTAACGAATAGTCATGATGACTAATATTTTTTTATTACCTCATAAAAAAGCTGATCATAAATAGAACAAACGAATCAAAAGAAATCAACGAAAACAAAATTTAAATTAGTAAAAAAAAATAAGTTATAAATATTTTGATTTCATGCTAGACAGAGAGAGAGCACTATACTGAGTTATGACGTCACGCCTCAGGCGCGCCATACAAATGCTATACTAACACACTTTGTAAGAAAGGTACAGAGCATCCCCTCCCTATCCCCACCTAAAACTTTAAACGCTCATATATCAGAGATTTATCACCCAATTTAATTTATATTTTCAGTATTTGTAATGCATTTAGTTATATTCTAAGCGTGTTATTTGTAATAAATATTACTATTTCATACAGATTTGTATAGAATTTGATAAGTATTTTACGTAGCAAATACTCGTACTTCGCCCACTGTACGGATTATACACTCCGACAGTAATGTTTGCGGATGGCCGCCTCCCATATGAAACAGCCGGCGGTAAGTAATGAACTTCGAGATGACCGGCTAGTGTCGAAGCGTCGGTAGCTCGTAGAGCGTCGTCTCTGTCACTCACTACATTTATGTGACGTTTTTGACCGTGCGACAGAGACGACGATATATGAAGCCAACACTAGCCGATTATCTCCATCTTTACCACGATGTGCATTACTTGCTTATAAAACAAATTCTTTAACGTTTTGTGCAATAAATACACCTTTATCATCAAATTCAATTTACACATGAAATATTACATTTTAATCGTAGACGAAAACATTACGAGGGATCTTCAGACTACGCTATAGTATATATTTATCTATGGTATAACTAAGTAGAAAGGATGCCATTGCACTCATCATTATGAATAAGTTTTACTACGGGAATGGGATCAGCTGTTCCATAGAAAAACCCATTTCCATTCTAATGAATGTATAAAACTTTTTTATTTATTAAAATGAGTAAAATTTTGTTTATTCGGCTAAGTACACCCGTTCCGTGTAACGCTGTCACTATGGCTTTCCCCGCACTGTCCCTTGCCTGTTCTAGCCTAGTCTGAGAGGAACAATGTCACATGATGGCATTCAGTTTAGTTTTACGCGTATGGTTGCAAAGATTTATAGTAATCTCTACTATTGGTAACAAACCTACTTATAATATTTATAAAAAACTTATTTTCAATCAAACATGTTAAAAAGGAACTATGCCACAGCCATTTTCAAAGTAAGAGCCATCGCAAACGACGGATTTCTACTCAGCGGAATGTCTCCCCACAGTTGCTTGGAAAATATCACTTTGAGCGATAGAAGTCTCCATAGTACAACTAATTGCATCCTGTGTCCACATCAATGTGGTTTTAAATAATTAATTATCTATCTCTCACAATTTCACTGGTTATGTCCGTCGTGTGCGTTGGTTCTAAATGACATACATACTTATATGATAATAATTTTTGTCTTTGTTTCAAAACAATACGAGTATGTATGATTACAATTGGCAATGAACAATAACATAAAAAACGCTAGTTAATAAATTATATTGAAATTAACAACTAAATTTTCCTAATCTATGTTTGTGATATAATTTAAGGCACTAACAGACGATGCATAGTACAAGTTGCAAGTATATAGCTACTACGCATCGTCTGCAAGCGCCTTAATGTCATAGGTGGGGGAACCACTAGGTTTTCGACATACTAATAATATTAAATCACTAAATTAACTGGAAAGGGAATTTTTGTACCACATGCGGTATTTAAATTCGTAAGTGCAGGGTGCAGTACTAAATATTTAGGTACGTAATTGTGTTTGAAGGGGCAGATAAAGAGGCAAATAAAAAAAATTAAAAAATTACTGAGTAAAAAAAAACGACGGCATTATTTTTAGAATACTACAAATAGCTAACTACTAGGTAATACTACGTGGTCTCTCACTATGGGCCTCATAAGCAAGCTCAAAGTCGCACAACGAGCTATGGAGAGGGCTATGCTCGGGGTTTCTCTACGAGATCGAATCAGAAATGAGGAGATCCGTAGACGAACGAAAGTCACCGACATAGCCCACCGGATTAGCAAGTTGAAGTGGCAGTGGGCAGGGCACATATCACGCAGAGCAGATGGCCGATGGGGCCGAAAGGTTCTGGAATGTAGATCACGAGTAAGCGCAGCGTAGGACGTCCACCCACAAGATGGACAGACGATCTAAAAGAGACCGCAGGGAAACGCTGGATGCAGGACGCTTCCAACCGGCCCTTTTGGAGATCGATGGGGGAGGCATATGTCCAGCAGTGGACGTCCTACGGCTGAAATGATGATGATGACTACACATAGTATAAAGCAATTTTTCGTGTTGATATTTTATAGAATGGCAGAGGAGAAAGATAAACAAGAATTTTTTTAAGTATTTTTTTACTCTAGTACCCTATATAATATAAAAAAAAAAAAAATGCTTGACACTGTTTGCAATATTATTCTAACCATGATGCCGGTTTTTTAAATACCCACTTAGTAATTTTTAATCTTCAAAAACGTGTGAAAGATATACCTGCGACCACAGAAAAGAGAAGTAATTAGAACGGAAATGAGAAGGAAAATCTGTTACCAGACATTATGAGTGAACCTTGATTGAACATCCTTATTTAGATCAAAGCGTCAAACTCCGCATCACAGTTGCCAACTGATATCGAATGACTGACGTCTCGTTTATATGGGTTCAACTGGCTACAACAAATTTCATACAAAAATGCCTTGACAGCCGTTCTAACTTGAACAAAAAAAAATCTTTTCTGTATCTGTGACCGTAGCCTTAAAAAAACTCAAATCAAAATTCACAACTTATATAAAGTTCGTTGCGTATTTACGTACGGTAATATTTGTATTAAACCCACAGTCGGAATAGGAATACTATATCTCGGTGCCATAGTTTAACTACAGATACTCTTAGATATATCACCTCGTAACCTACGTCGCGTCGTCCATAGAAACACTTTACATTCTGTCTTTCAGGGTCGCGACCTCAGATCAGCTAAACACGGGAGATATGCCTTGCTATCATTATCGTTCGTGTTCAAATGTCTCCATATTTCACACACTTTTTTCACTATACCGCAACTGTAAATACGGCACATTTACAAACTTTCCACGCACACTCATGAACTATTAGTCCACATACAACAAGAACAACAACGTCGTCTACAGGGTAAGTTCGAGTCAAGCCGGCAAGCCTGATTTAGGCCTGATGCATTCGCAATCACCCGCTATCTAACCATATTTTTCTTGTTTGTCTGATCCGAGGTAGCGGCAAACCTGACACTGGTAAAGGAATAACAACATCACATACATTGACATCGCCCCCGCAAAGCAAAGGTTGCCGTTTCATTATTAATGTTATTTATGGTGTTATACTGACGGTCAATACGTGTCGTCTATGGAAAAGTGTCGGCGTATAACACTTGAAGCGAAGAGGAAGCTAAAGTGGCGCCCTCATTATAAAAAAAAACATAACATGTACACTAAATGATAAGTAAATGAAAAAATTACACTTTGTCGGTCGAGAATTTTTGGAAGTATTTTTGGATTACTATGTCTAGTAACATAACATATTGCGTAGGTTATAAAACGCAGATTAACTAAAACTGCCGTTTTTGGCGGTAATGAGTTTATAACTATATACCTTATGGCACTAAAAATAATAGTTCAAATTACCTTCTCGAGAACCTGTGGGTGTCAAATTTTTATTTACTTATCTTTTAGTAACCCCGCAGTGTAAGTACCGTTCTTTATCAATCGTCAAACTTGACAGTTGAGATCGTCATATTCGATAAAATGCCGTTTGATCGGTACTCGCTGTGATCGATTCTATGGCATTTCATCGAATTTGACGATCATTAAAGAACGGTACTTGCACAGCTGTTATGTTTTTTTTTTAAATGAGAACGCCACTTTAGCTAAGCTTTCGTCTTAAATCCTGTCATACGTATAGTTTATTGTGATCGACCGAGGTATACACCGATCGTCCAACTCATTAAAAATAGTTTAAAACGCGATTAAGCCTCGTCAATTCTAAAACCATATGTTCAAATCGTGAGAGACTACTCTCTCGCAGAGACCCGAGAATCGACGGACAGTGTCACTCTGACTCAGCTGACACTATGTGCGGACCATGGTATAATCATGATAAAAAAAACAAGGTCTAGCATTCCTGGAGTTGACACCTATTTACGTCACTGTCCAATTGCCACTTTTTTTTTATATGAGCAAGTGCCTTTATTAACTAAACAAAATACAAGCTAAAACTAACACTAAAAATACAGTTAGACTGCTCATAGACCGTTGAAGGTCTATGGGCAGTCCTCTTTATTGCATATAAAGTCAAAGTCAAAGTTTTTATTTATATATGCATATGTATGCCGATAATTGTCACAGAAATTGGGAAACAAATTTGTTAATATTCGATTAAATAAAATACAAAAACATTTCAATTGTTATTTTGTTTGTCCGCAAAGGAATTCAAGTTAAGCACGAATTGAAAATATTAAAAACACAGTTTTATAGGATTTCCACAGGTATATACCCGGAGATTCCGGGTTATAATATTATTCATGCTACTGATTAACATAGCGTCGATGACGCAGATGGGTGTCACCCACGTGACCTTTGCGTCTCGGAATGTCATACTTCGTCATTTCAGCCGTAGGACGTCCACTGCTGGACATAGGCCTCCATCGATCTCCAAAAGGGCCGATTAGAAGCGGCCTGCATCCAGCGTTTCCCTGCGGTCTCTTTTAGACCGTCTGTCAATCTTGTGGGTGGACGTCCTACGCTGTGCTTACCGGTCCGTAGTCTCCTTTCGAGAACCTTTCAGCCCCATCGGCCATCTATTCTGCGTGCTATGTGCCCTGCCCACTGCTACTTCAACTTGCTACCCGGTGGGCTATGTCGGTAACTTTCGTTCGTCTACGGATCTCCTCATTTCCGATTCGATCTCGTAGAGAAACCCCGAGCATAGCCCTCTCCATAGCTCGTTGTGCGACTTTGAGCTTGCGATATCATACTTAGCGGAGTATATTATCACACCATAACACAAGCTTGTTTAAATTGAACTGCTTCGCTTGAGCGGACAAATAAAAATGACAATTTAAGTGCTTTTTGTAATTTCATAGATTATTAACTAAGTTTTTTCCCCAATTTGTGAAGTTGCAACTGGACAGTGACGCAGGCATGTGTCAATCCTGGAGTGTCAGATCTTGTTCATCATGATGCGGACAATGTATGACGGTTGCCGTACCAGTGAGAGATGGTGTCTTCAGAGCTTGTCAGGGTTAAAGTAACACCGTCGGTCGGTCGGTGTGTCTGGGCTGGCGCCAGTCACTAGGCGACCGTGGAAGGCAGGTTGATCCGATTCCGGTTGAGCATGTAATGCGACACGTTCTCGTATGTTAGGAAGGTGATCATGGTCGCGGGCACCACTCGCACCAGGCTCGGCTTCAGACCCTTGTAGAAACCCCATATCCCCTCGTGCCTGCAACACATTTTACACCTTCATTTAATAACGTTAAGGTCGATTTCACTGCACGATCGACGGTCAACGCGTACAGAGCGACCAACATATCTGTAGTTATCGCCATCGTCGTACTATTTGGACACAACTAAAGTTTTCGGTCTGCAAGATACAATACCTATAGAGTCACAATCACTAAGTGAAACAGTAAAAAAATTGACCGAGCGTGGTTGTACATACCTAGACATCAATAATATAGTTCGCAATGGCACATTTACTCCAATTTAAACGTTGTCACTTGGATAGTGTTCAACGTTGTTTGTCCGCTATCTCATCGTAGCACTGGCATCGCGCGGCGTTGTAGTCGAATCGCGGTTGCCTTACAATTAACCAAATAGTCTTGAGTTTAGATTTGGCATTTTTTGACGTTTGTGACTCTACAAGTATTGTATCTCGATGTTTCCGGTAAAACATTTTTAGCTCCTTTATTTAGACATTTTAGCTCCTTTATTGAGTTTGGTCGGTTATTGTTTATTGACGTGATCGACCGACGCGCATCGACCGTCACTCGAGCACTGTAACCGACCTAAATGAATATGACCCAATTTTGGGTAGGTGCAGCACTTACCTTTTTAAATACCTATAGCACTAATTAAATGGTGGTTGAAGATTGGTTAGTTTCACCGTAATAATTCAATTTAAAAAAAAAAACAATTTAAAAAAAAGTATCATTATCATTATCGCAATCAATTCTATTTAGACACCTCAGTATTTTATTTTATTTTATTTTATATAGTTAGGTACAAAAATAATCAGCAAACTATGCTTATAAACTTAAAAACGAGTAGGTAGAGAAAAAACATTATAAATTTGCTAATCCAAACATTGTACACAGCATTGTTAATAAATTTTGATTTTTACAATATAACGTCAACTACTTAAATATCTGTACTAAGTATTTTTTTAAATTAATCAAATTCATATGAAAAATATCGAGTTCGTCACACACGTTAGTGGATAATAAATCATTATATGACTGGCACATACGATGGAGCGGGTTGTTGCGCCCAACATTGTTATTTGCGGGAGGAATACTAAACAGCGCACGAGTGGGTCTGCGTTTAGACATTTTACGTGTAGCAAAATTAATGTTCAGAAGTAATTCCTCACTCAACAAACCGTTCGCTATCTTGTGGAGGGAGCATACATCAGTGATTTTACGTCGCTGGGTGAGGCTATGGATATTGAAATGCACTAGACGGTCTTCATACTCAGGAAGAGCTTTTCTTAAGCCTTGTTTAGCACTTAGTTGTCGTAGAAAACGTCGTTGTATCGACTCAATTTTATCTCTATCAACATTGTAAATAGGCATCCAAATAGAAGAACAATATTCTAGTTGTGACCTGACTAATGAAGTATAGAGTATCTTGAGTGACTCAACACGTTTAAAAGGTTTTGATGTGCGCATTACAAAACCCAACATTCTACTGGCCTTTGCTGCTACAGTTTTATAGTGGAATTTAAAATTTAGTGATGAATCAAACCATACACCTAAATCTCTCACAACGTTGACCCTATCTAGTTTGATTCCCTTAATAGAATAAGGATATTCTATGATGTTCTTTTTTTTCGTGAATGTAATACACTGACATTTTTTTATGTTAAGCGACATGCTGTTACTTTTACACCACTCATTTATAATGTTAATATTATATTGGAGCAATATGCAGTCATCTCTACTTGATATCTCTGTATATAGTTTTATATCGTCTGCATAAGCTAAACGTGGACAAGTAATTTTTTCCAATAGATCATTTATAAACATTAAAAATAGAAGAGGACCCAGATTCGATCCTTGGGGAACTCCTGATATTGGTTCAAATGGAATGGATTCGAAACCATACAAGGCAACCAATTGAGTGCGACTCATTAGATAAGTACGGAGCCAGCGATGAAGGTTGCCATGAACACCCAGACGATGAAGCTTGGCCAAGAGTATATTATGATTAACGCGATCAAACGCCTTCGCAAAATCCGTATATACTGCGTCCACCTGAGATTGTTTGTCGAACGCCCGGCATAAGTAATCTGTATAATTCAATAAGTTAGATAATGTCGATTTGCCGCTAACAAACCCGTGCTGAAAACAGCTACGCTGATGCTTAAAGTGATTATAAAGATGATCGTACACCATACTTTCGAATATTTTAGCAAAACTATTTAGTATGCTAATAGGCCGATAATTAGTGACATCATTTTTGTCACCGGACTTGTGGATTGGAGTGATTTTAGCAATTTTCCACAAGTCCGGAAAAACACCTTGACTAAGCGACTTATTAAAAATAATAGTTAAGGGTACTTTGAGAGCTGAAGAACACATATGAATAAAAATTGCTGGGATTCCGTCAGGCCCGCTACCCTTCTTCACATCAATTTTATATATATTTACCTAAGGTTTGCTATTTGTAAGTAAAAATTAAGGTTAGGTTTTACTTCTGCCAATAAAATATTCAATTCTATCTATTGATATTGAAGGTAGTTTTTTTTTGATGATTTGAATTAGCTATTTCCAGTTTTGTATTCGTGATTCTTTCGATTATTCAAGATAGTAATGGACCTAACTGGATCAGGAGACCGTATTGTATAAAATAAAAACTAATCCATCAATTTGTTATAATTTTATTAATTACACAAATTGAATAGGCGAGTCGAAATTGTGAACATTCAGCGATAATAGTTAATTATAATATAAAAATATAATAATGTCTTATTAGAATATTGTGGCCAGCCACCGAGCAAGACAATAATCATTAATTAAACTAATATGCACTACTACGAGACGATAAGCGATGCTAATTATATACCTAGATAGTTAAAATTAAAAAAATCCGGATTGGGGAACTCTGCTCATTTTCATTCTTTTCATGCAAACAATGGCGTCGATTCATTCATACCACTCACTAAACTAAACCAATCTGTCAGGACTAAAATTATCTGCCTCTCTTTTCATTTTAATATGTGAGAGAAGGATGGCGACAATTTTAGAGCTGTCTAGTTTAGAGTACATCAGAATCGACGCCAATGCCTACATCTATCTGACACACCAAATTTTGATGAAACTTGTTACTTAAATATATTTGAATTAGCAGTATGAATTACTGGTGATTAACTTTTTCAGTAAAAAAAATAGTTAATCATTAATATTAGTAATTCATATTACCACAGACCTATATCAAGTAGACTTCACAAGCAGTCCAAACTGTATGAAAACTAGCGTGCATGTGTTGCGTGTTTCATACCTAAATGTGAAAAGAAATATCTTTATTCTGTCTTCCAACTCCATTTGCGGTCTTCTTACAACTCAGTATTGCACAATTACCCATTTTCGTTTCAAACTGACACGTGTTGTCGCGGCACCGATTGAACAGACTGATTTTAGCCGGACTCAATTATGACGATTAATCATAATTGTATTCGAAATAAAACATGCAACGTAGGTCGCCTTGTGGCGTCTATTTGGATATAGGTCTGTGATATTACCAATTGAAATATTATAATTACCAAATCTCTTCAATATATCAAAAATTAAGTAATAGGTAGTTTAGTAAGAATAGTAGTATAAAAATGGCCCGAGCTCCAGCCCTGCTTAAGTTCTAGCCATTAAATAGCATCGCTGATCGAACGATCCAGTGGACACACGAATTAAAGAAATTAAACCAACAACAATAATAGTTATTTTGATTTACGACATTCATCACACTTTATTTGGTTTCTTAATATTTGTCGATTCTAACGTTTTAAACTTCAATGCATGTAGCAAGTCTGCAGTGCAAGTACCGTTCCATAACGATCGTCAAATTTGACAGTTGAGATCGTAAAAATTTATAAAATGCCTTTAGATCAGTACTCGCTATGATCGATTCTATGGCATTTTATCGAGTTTGATGTTCGATAAAGAACGGTATTTGCGTTGCTTAGTTGCCAGTGAAGGTGATAAAGCAGCGCCTAATATTTAAACAAATTTGGAGTACCTAAACTTGAAGAGTACTTTTTGTCAACCTACTTGGTTTCACATAATCAACAATCCGGCTAACAAAAAATGTATAATCGTAAATGTAAGGAAGGTAAAGATTTATTACGATTATTACTCGTTGAAATTAAACATTTATAATGAAATTTCTCGCGTGTATTTTAAATTATTTTAATTCTTGACATACGAACACTGCAGTGTCCGTGGTCACAGGAGGGCTAGATGCCTGTCTTCAGACGTGGTATGAAATTATTAACAAGTACGGCCAATGATTTTTAGTCAAAACATTCCGTATGTGTACGCAGTAATTGCTTATGGTGTCCAGAGGTTTTGCAGTTCTGCGCCAGGCATTTATCCAATATAGTGGACTTTTGTAGCGACTTTTGGGAGTTGTAAAGATTTTTTTAGCAGACTTAAGCGGACTTTTGTAGCGGAGTCGAACGGACTTTTGTAGTAGTCGAACCGTATTTTTTTTACGCAAAACAGACTTTTATAGAGGAGTGGAGATAGTTTTTTCGCGGTTTCAGGTTGCTCGCATAGTAAAAGTTGTTTATAATGATGGGTACCCTTTCAGCGTTGTACACCCTCTAACCCTGTAGAAGTTTTGGCACTATTTCGGTAGAAAAGTATTTTGTGTGTAACGGTATAGTTTTATTTACGCTAGATGCCTTTTGTGTCCTTCATATGTCAAATTTGCTATTCGGTCCTACATAAATAATAAATAATAAGACAGGTGACTCATTCTCAGAGCTGTCCGGCTCAACATACAAACCTTGCTTCATATTCACGCTCTCGCTATGTGACATACTACAATATATTATTATGTGCGAGCAAGACAGCGTGAACCTAAACTGGGTCTTTGGAGTCGGAAGAGCCGGACCAGCTCTGAGATAATTTATTTATTTATGTTGCGTGCGCGCACCCGGCCCGCTGCCGACCAGTTTTGTGATGTCATAATGTCCCTTAATTTGAAACCATCATCAATGCTAAGTGCATTTTGGCGTACATTTTCTAACGTCGCTTTACAAGTGCTAAAATGACATGTAAATAAATAAAATGGAGTATTATTATAACATACCTACTTATCAATAAATACCTAGATAATGGTCATGATTCTACGATATAATACGATTGTACTACGTTTATCTATGGTAGATGAAAATTAAACAATTATTTTTTTGGGATTTATCATTTTTGAAAGAGAAATATCGATCTTTTTATTCAAGGCGGGACTACACAACTAACATTAAAAGACAGATTAGCTTCAAGCCTGCGTATGGAGATCTATTTCAAACTTTATAACGTTCGATACGACCAACTGACCCCACGAGATGTAGTCCGGTCACTTGTCTGCATACTGTAAGTAGAAGATCCATCTATAGAGGCAAGGTTGAAACGAAACTATCTCACACAATAAAGAACTAACGTCGTCTCACCACACATGTAACGTTCAATATATTAAAAATAAAGTGTCTTTTCTGTTGTATTTTTAGATTCGTCATGTAGACACTGATTTGCAAAGAAATACTAAGTACGTACCCTATTATCACAAAACTCGTCATAACTAAATTGTGCTAAATCTGGCAACCTCGATCACTGGTGTTGCCATCGTTAAAATTAAATCAGCCGCAATCTGATGGGAAAGAATACTGCTATTTGTAGGAGATTACGAGCTGGTAACCGTTAGAAAATTAATAAATTAAAAGACACACAACATATGTCGTGAGACAGGTTTTACATTCCATGTTAACTTTCAATCTGACACCACAAACTTTATGAATATTTTACATTTATATACCTTGGACAAATAACCCAAATAACATGAAAAATCAACACAAATTGTCTCGGTGCTTTATTAGTCCAAGATAAATACAGTAAATATAAACAAAACACAAAGTTTGTGACGTCGATACACATTTCAATATGTTATTAGACACAATGTTCAAACGTCTTACTAAAGAACAAGTCAATGACGAATCATATCATAATAGCAAACAATTCGTCACAACATCTATAGTGCCGGAGCGGCGTCTACGTACTGAGTAGCTAAAAATGCAAACTATGCAAAAACCTGTCCTAGTTACAACAAACTCAACGTCAAACCGTAAGTTACACAATACAAATAAAAATGCAAGAAAAATAAATTACACTAAACAATAACTTAGTCCCTTGCTTAGTTCCTAAGTTACGATACACGAGGTGTGGGTGCGCTCATGTTGCATTCCTTGACGTTTGTGAGACGAATCTTACGACTGTAGTGTCCAATGATAAAAACCAACAGTCTTTTGACAACCAATGGTAAATCTTAGTTTTATCACTCGCAAGTCGCAGTTTTCATTGATTGCCAATCCACCATATTTGTTTACACAATAGGCATGTTGACTGATATTTATTTATAACCTCACAAAAAAGCTGAACATAAATAGATCCCATCAACGAAAACAAAATTAAAATTTCTTTAAAAGTTATATGTTTTAATTTCATGCTAGACAGAGAGCGCTATATAGCAAGTTATGGCGTCACGCCGTACGCGCGTCATACAAATGTTATACTAACACACGCTTTGCGGGAAACGGACAGAGCATCCCCTCTCAATCTTCACCATCATTTTTAAACGGTTATATCTCAGAAATTTTAAGCATTTTTTTATTTTTTCATTATGTATAATGTATTTAATTATATTTTCACTAATCCTTACTAATATTATAAAAGCGAAAGTAACTCTGTCTCTCTGTCTGGATGTTTGTTCGCTTTCCACGACTAAACCGCTAAGCCGATCTTAACGAAATTTGGCAGGATGATAGTGCACATCATAAGGGTGGACAATTTCCCTCCAGAAAGTGTAGAAAAACTGCAAAATGGCAGGTAACACCGCGGGATTCAGCTAGTTTGTAATAAATAAAACACCAGACAACTAGCTGTTTGTGCACTTAGGAAGGACTGGGATTATAAATTAACTAATATCACGAGTTTATCGTATACAAAAGAAAGCTGAGACTGTTTTATACGTTTTAGTTCATATGAGTTACCTAAAACAATTCGTAAATTAATATATAATGGTCAATCTGATCCAACTAGCTGGTACTAAATCGTCAACACTCAACGCGACGCTAGCGGCGAGTTAGCGCCCAAATAATCGCGCACACTTTCCAAATATTTTAGACTTACTATTGAATCTAATCAAATCGTAAAGTTTTTTTTTTGTTAATATTTTCATGACCGTGGATTCAATGTCCTTTAGTCGTAATCTTAAACAGTTTACATAGTCTTAATAGCGTCAAACAAGTCATAGTCACAGTCAGAGTCAAGCTAAGTAAGTCACGGTCAAGTCAAACTCATGCCCCTGTAAAGTGGTGGAGACTTTACAAGAGGCTCCTATGGAGTTTTGGAAACCACACGAAAAGACACGTTTCACCTCATTATATCACTTCCCCACACTCGAGCACGTTTACGAGCACTTAATGAATAATAGTTCACCATTTAGTACACATTAACACTCGAAAATACACAAGTTTAGGAAAATAATCCAACGAGCCGACATGTTTTTTTCCACGTTGGCGCCAAAACTCCAGTTTGAGAATATTTTCTGTAGTGTTGCCATTCGTCAACAGTATCAGACCAGAGAAGTATATCGTCAATTATATTGTGTACTGGTAATACAACACTATTATTGATACGTCTAATAACCTAAGGGTGTAATGACATTGGTGTCATTACACCAATGTCATGTGTCTTGGGACAGCGCCTTGCGGCGATGTGGCGTGCTATACTACCAACATAACGAGGCGTTAATGAATTAGATTATAAGTCCAATTGAAATAAAGTTTAATGCACCTTTTTACATTTTGACCCTGACCATGACACCAGTCACAATGGCGTCGATTCTGTCATACCACTCACTAAACTAAACCAATCTGACAGGACTAAAATTATCTGCCTCTCTTTTCGTTTTAATATGTGAGAGAAGGGTGGCAACAATTTTAGAGCTGTCAAATTTAGTTTAGTTTAGTTTAGAGTACATCAGAATCGATGCCAATGTCAAAGGTTATTTTAGTTTTATTTCAATGATGAATGTAATTTGTTTAGAACTGCTGGAAGCAGCATGCTGCGACGCTGTGGGTATAATCCCAGGTGAATGGCTCACAAAGCGCGCTCTTAAGAACGCACCCACGCTCGTGGCACGTCCACGTCCACGCTCACCTTAAAACACTCAACAGAACCCTGTATTACAACAAAATAAATAAATAACAATAGCGTAGTAGTTTCCCATCAGATCGGTCGTTAGAGTGAATCGTTGTTGGTGAATTTCTCCCATATGAGCATGACGAGGCATATGTTGGGCGTTACATGTAGCAGGTACGGCGTGAGTCCCTTGTAGAAGCCGCGCACCCGTTCGTACCTCCAGGTCTCGGTGACGCAGTGCCAGGCGCCGCGGTACGAGCCGTGCTGGTCCTGCAGGCGCGCGCGCACCACCTGGTACGGGTACGTGGCGCCCGCCGCGATCAGCTTGGACACCGCCGCGAACGTCAGGTACTCCATCGACGTCTGCAACACACATACATACACACGTTATTCTTAGCGAGAGTTAGCCTATACCCAGCAACACAGTTTTTTTGTTTTGTTTTACTTAGAACTGCTGTCAAGGCATTTTTGTAAGAAATTTGTTGTAGCCAGTTGCACACATATAAACGAAACGTCAGTCATTCGAAATCAGTTAGGAACTGTGTTATGGACAAAGAACTTTGAGACCTAACCCAAAAAGGTAAGCTCCAAGTTCTTTGGATGCGGAGTTCGACGCGTTGATCTAAATAAGAATGTTCAATCAA
This sequence comes from Agriopis aurantiaria, assembly GCA_914767915.1. NCBI lineage: Eukaryota > Metazoa > Arthropoda > Insecta > Lepidoptera > Geometridae > Agriopis > Agriopis aurantiaria. Next base: position 681,254 of record OU611983.1, on the reverse strand, counting down.
GGTTCTGTTATAATGCCTGGCGACAGATCTTCCTTTTCATTTCCGTTCTATTTACTTCTCTTTTCTGTGCCCAGCAACATAGACATAAGGAAGGCTATAGATGATGATGATGATGATTAAGTTATTCAACGCAACGAGCGGTCACTATCTCGTTCGCACATTTCTAAAGATTCTCTACATTTCAGCCCCGTTGGTCCAGTTGGTAGTGAACCTGCCTTCTGCGCTTGGGGGCCTGGGTTCGATTCCCACCTAGGATAAACACTCATGTGATGAACATTTGTTTTTGTTCTATATCTGGGTGTTAGTAACTATTTGAGTATGTATTTAAAACTATATAATATGTATTGTCTCTAGCAGCCATATTACAAGCTTTGCTTAGTTTAGGGTCAGACGAGTGTGTGTGTAAAAATGTCCCGAATTTATATTTATTTCTAAAGATATAAAATGACTGAATGTTCTTACGAGAACTCTAAACAAGACATCGGACCAACGTCACGTGGCTTTTGTAACGTTGGCGTTGTTTCGTGACCAAATAACAAAGATTTCAGCGTTATTTTTAAAGGTCGCGTGACTCATACTCTCTACGTATGAAAGACAAACTCATCATACATGTCTACCACTCGAGAGAAAAGACCTCGTTCGAATAAATAATTATAACGAAGTCAACAATCAACACTAAAAATATTCGGTCAATGAGTATGTAGGTATAACAAAAAATAAAGACGTCACTACACCGTCACGGTATAACAAATACTTTGCGATTGTGTTACTGGAAATATGCCATATTTGCTTTGGCATCGGGTTCTGTAGGCATACGATCACTCGGACAAAGAGTGAGTTCAGAGACAAGTCATTGAGTTGTCAACATTCAGTGATATTCCGCTAGAGTACCAAATTCACACTAGTTAGTAGATTGAGAACCAACTCAGTTAAGGTCTGCATGAAGTGGCATTACTTTGTGGCACGGCCATGAATGTTTTGCTTATACTTTTAGATGGTATAAAATAGTTCAGAATTTGTACTATTTTGTACCACTATTTAGACATTTTATACTCTTTAGAATTTGAAGATACCGATGGTCGTGCTGAAACAAATGTATTTCTTATATCTTTAGATGGTAAAAATAGTTATGAATTTGTACTATTTCATACCACTATTTAACGATTTACGCAAGGAAGAAAGTATTCTTTCTAGCGCAACCATCCTAACTCCAAAGAGTATAAAATCCACTAAATAGTGGTACAAAATAGTACAAATTCTAAGTCATACGTGCAGCAGCAACCACAATGGACAGTTTAATAAACCGGCACCAGTGTGAAAGTTCGAAGAGTTTCAGGCCATAAAGAACCATGGCCCACTTGAAAAACACTGAACCGTTTTCGGTCCCAAATGGGCCGAAGCTACAGGGACAACATGGCAAAGTGGAAAGGCTGCCAGACCAAATGCCTCTGTGGTGTGAGCGCCCAAGCAATATCACCATGGAGTGTACAGTGTGCCCCACAGCCGACACTCCATATGACCTAAATGAGACCACGGTAGGCCATTGGAGTAGTCTAATTCTGGTTATAAAATGTATGAATTACGAAACATCGACTGAAAGAGTGGAGGGAGACCACGGGCCGGTAAGCGCAGCGTAGGACGTCCACCCAAAAGATGGACAGATGACCTAAAAAAGATCGCAAGGAAACGCTGGATGCAGGCCGCTTCCAACCGGCCCTTTTGGAAATCGATTGGGAAGGCCTATGTCCAGCAGTGGACGTCCTACGGCTGAAATGATGACTGGAAAGAGTGCAATGAAGAAGATGGGTTACCAGTTTAATATCGATGGGCAGGTTCCTGTACTGGTTGTAGCTGTTCTTCATCTCCTCGTAGGTCATGAACTGCAGCGCACCGTGCGACACGCCGAACATGCCCGGCACGAACCCCTGGAAACCACACGGGATGGGGTTTAATGTCTTGACAATACAAACGATACATTTTACAATTCCATTTACAAAATCGGAATCGATTAAACAAATTTGGCGAGTCCATTTTACGTTACATTTGTAAAATATCTGTTAACGCAACTACATGAGATAATAAATAATACTCTATTCTTTGATACAATCACTTGCTACTCCCCGCGTATTTGTATGAGAACACTAAACTTTCATGTAAACCTCTATTTGCCTCACTAGATTCGGTCCTTTCGCAAAAATCCTTTTTTTATTCTACGTATCATAAGGAGTATACCTAGCAAATTTCAGCTTTCTATATCAGGCAGTGTTGGAAATTTCATAATGAGTCAGTCAGTCAGTGAGTGATTGGTATTTCGCTCTTATAGCTTAGCTTATGAGCTGTCCAGGTGGATGTCTATGTGATCCAGGAACACACATAAAGATACAAGATTCGTTATTTCTCATAAAGAATGAAAGTGCTCTACTGGGGCGTCTTTACCAACGTCGTCCGATGATACTTAATGACATTGACAACGTCCTTACTCAACATGTCATTGAGCGCCGTCAAACGATGTGAACAAACGTAGCGCTGAACTTCTGTTGCTGCAAACTGCACTGACTTCAGACTTCGAGGAGAGACTGCCGTATATCAGAGACGAGTCACATGTGTTATTGTGTTATATATTATTATCTATATTATACTATACTAGCGACCCGCCCGCCCGGCTTCGCACGGGTGTAATTTACGTGCGAAGCCGGGGCGGGTTGCTTGTTATATATGTAAACCTTCCGTGAAAAATTATCTAACTGATGGTGAAAACCGCATCAAAATCCGTTGCGTGGTTTAGGAGGAGTTAGTGGACATTGTGAGAGTCGCGGGTATCCAATGGATGCAAAAGGCAGGCTGTCGTTCAGTGTGGAGGTTAAAGGGGGAGGCCTATGTTCAGCAGTGGACGTCTTCCGGCTGATGATGATGATGATGATGATGATGAGTGGCCATACAGACAGACAGACGCGGAAAGCGACTTTAATTTATACTATGTAGAGATATCATTTGGTAGTATTTATTTAATGGTATCATTAAGTGTTTTAGCATCCCCGTCGATCCTGTTACGTACATTGTTTCCATCCAACGGTTGCCTGGAAGAGATCGCTTTCAGCGATAAGGCCGCCACTTGTGGCACTAGTTCGTAAGTGTTTCCTATCTGTTTGTAATATTTTTTTCTGGTGTACACAATAAAGAGTTTTTGGGAGTACTTCAGTATTTATAGGAAATAGTTTTAAATTAACTAGGTTGAGAAAGTTAGCTTCAGATTTTATCAGCAAAATAGCAATACAGTGGCGAAACACATTTAAAATTTGTTTACCATTAAAATTTGTTTACCATTAAAATTTGTTTACCTTTAAAATTTGTTTACCATTAAAATTTGTTTACCTTTAAAATTTGTTTAGTCATGTTGGTAGCCAACGCCAATGCTCGACTTTCTCACACCAGTTCATTCCAGTTTTTGCCGATAGGTATGTTATTCATATTTCATAACATATTAGTTCAGAGGCCGCGCAGATAAACGTGGAATTTGGAGTACCAGTCACATGTGGAGCATATTATTAGGTCTCATTACACGCTTCATTACTGTCTAATTAGGTTCAATTGCTAATGGGAACTTTCCTTTTCATCATCATCATCATTGTCAGCCTAACATATTCCCACTGCTGGGACACGAGGCCTTCTCTCGGATAGATTCTCTCTTCTCTCTAGATGGGCCCTAATCCACCATGCTGGCCCACTTTCACTATGTTACCAGCTGCGCCCGCGGTTTCACCCGCGTTGTGATGATGATGATGATGATGATGATGATGATGAAAAGTAGTCTAAATTACTCCTCAGATATCTGTCAGTAAAAGTTCCGTCAAAATCGGTCCAGCTTTGGACCCACAGACTAGGATCGTACATACATATACAAATCGATTTTTATATACATAGATGTATACTGTTTTTATAATTTATTGAGTACTTTTACTCATCTCTTTTAATAAAAACTTATGCTACTTTTAACAATAAAATTGCTATACCATAAATTTTTGATTAGTGGTAAGTATTGTAAGACATTTTTTGGTATAGATTTGCAATATATTGCGATTGCATGGTTAGTCCATTTCGGGTTTGCAGTTCATTGAAGAAGCTTATAAACAATAAAAAAATGTATGCAGCACCGTCATAATTTCTACATTATAAATTAGCAACATAGAGTATTTATTATTGGGGGTGTAAGTCTTATTTTTTTACACCTTGGGTTACATTATTGGTTTTAGTAAGCATCCCAATAAAATATATATATAGCCTATGTCACCCGGGAATAGTGTAGCTTCCCAACAGTGAAAGAATTTTTCAAATCGGTTCAGTAGTTTCGGAGCCTATGCCTATCAATGCAAACAAACAAACAAATCTTTCCTCTTTATAATATTAGTATAGAAGTATAGATACAGATATTAAATAAGAATACAGAATGTGATGAGTATCCACGATAAGAAACAAATACAAGGGCGATCGATCAGACCGGATGAAGGATCACGTGCTAGGGAAAGTGTCATTCACATCGTCTAATCATGACTACAATGTCACGACCGTTGCTTATCTCGGAGTAGCGCCGAGAGCACGCGTGGAATCAGGAAAAGGAAGTAGTTTGCTTCAATGATAAACTATTACATATTATTATGTCTTGTAAGAATTCTGTACAGAACAAAAGTTCCGCTTGTAGGTCGATTCCGTGTCTCGGTCTTTGCAAAAACATCTCACAGCAGTGTTTCAGAGATATTTCAGATAGCGAGTTTATTTTAAGACAAGAGATATTATTCCTGCATTTCATTGAGATTAGGGTTACCCATACAAAAGGTTTTATTTATTGTTTAAATTAGAACGGCTGTCAAGGCATTTTTGTAAGAAATTTGTTGTAGCCAGCTGCACCCATATAAACGAAGCGTCAGTCATTCGAAATCAGCTAGCAACTGTGATGCGGACAAAGAACTTTGAGACCTAACCCAAAAAAGTAAGGTCCAAGTTCTTTGGTTGCGGAGTTCCGACGCGTTGATCTAAATAAGAATGTTCAATCAAGGTTCTGTCATAATGCCTGACGACAGATTTTCCGTACTGTTTTATCGTGTGTATGAAATTTGTGGTGTGAACAATAAAGAGTTTATCTATCCATCTATTTACTTCTCTTTCCTGTGGGGTTACCATATAAAAAATAAAAAAAACTGACCTAAAGCTGGATATATCAATAAAAGTTTGGATATTTTAGTGACCAAATTCAAACACTGCTCACAACAAGATTAAAGACTGATTTTATATCATTATGTATGTTTTATTAGTCGTCTTAAATCGCCCAAGCCGGACAAAGTCTAAAGTCCGGACATATTCGGACAAATCTTGACGGATGGTAACCCTAATCGAGATGCACATGGAAGCGAAAGGGGGTATAGAACAACGTCGATAACTCTAGATTCAGCCGCAAATTCTATGATTTTCACCGGTTTCGGAAGTCTCAAGACTTGCTCGCCGACTTGAAGAGGATTAAACACAAAATTTAGTTTTATAAGATTAACATTAAAAATGGAATTGTTATCGTATATAAAGAGACAAAATACGAAAACAGCAATAACAACGAAGGAAAACATCTGGTACTGCAAACGTAATCCGTAAATCAATCACTGCTTCCACAGATAACGTCAGATCGTGTCGTTACATAAGGCTGGTCGCACACAAGCCGTAACTCTAGTCGCCGACTTGCGTAAGTCAGCGACAAAAGTTAAGTCGCCATTCGTAGCGCGTTTTCACCGACTTTCTACAGATCGCCTAAGCTTAAATATTTTTTTTAAATAAAGGCTTGCGTTTCGCCTGATGTAAGGTGATGATGCGGTCTATGGTGAAGCACGCTTGCCTAGAAGAAACCGAGTCACTCGTGATTTGAGGACACCCAGATTGTAACTATCGGGGAACACCCATTCAGGCAGCGCATTTCACAGACTAGCAGTTCGCATAATAAAAGTGGAATCGGGGCGCTTCGTACGGGTTTTTGGAATATCAACCATAAAGCGGTGTCGATTTTTGCTCACCCCATCTATAGCATCTACGCACTATACTCCATTGCATAATATGTAGTGGACGGGCACACAGTTTTATCTTGGAAGATCTCTACACAAATTGAACAAAATGTCGACGATGTGTGCCATACAAATACACGACGAGGGTTGCCGACTTGCGTTGTCTCGTGTACGAACGGCCAAAATCAATAACAAAGTATTGAAAACACAAGGCTAAAGCAACAACAAATTTATGGATGTTTGTATTTTCCATATTTTTGTTTGCTTGGGATGTCCACGGTATAAATAATGTATGGCGACTTCGTTAGTAACTCTACAGATATATGATTATTGACGGGATATTTACTGTCATTAGCAACACTTCATACGCAGTAAGGATGAGAACTGGAGCCTTACGGCTTTTTTTTTACTAAGGTTCACGTTCGCGTGATTTTCCGAACTGCGCTAATTTGAGACCGCGTAAGGAGTTGGCCTTAAGGCCCTTGGTCTTGGAATAGTCGCTACTTGATCAATGTGTTACAGATTGTATGTTGTTCTGCGGGCCTACCACTGCCTTAGCCTCTCTTTGCCTAATCTTTGCTCTCTAAAAAGTTTAATTAGCAAGAAAAAGTTTAATTAGGCTAAAAAGAGAGTCTTTTTAGCCTAATTAAACTTTTTCTTGCTTTCTAGAGTGAGTGATAGTTTTGCAAGAATAAAATAAGAAACCTATAAGCATTGATGTAAGTAAATAGGGGGAAGATACGGGACGAACTTCTTGACGTGGACCGCACAATATAGGCTCCGGGGCACAATCCACTTCAGTCACAATCGAACTGGCGTTTTGATAGCACGTGAATTACTTGTCAAAATTGTGTAAAATAAAGCAGCAAAAATTACTTCCTGCGTTTTCACAAGGTGAAAACAAAGAACAGTTCGAAGACAAAAATCAATTTTCACGGCATTACTTTTCACTCGTAAATACTAAAAACAATTAACTTAATTTTCTTTAAATGTCACTTCTATCGTCTAGTGTAGTGTCTAATGGAGCGGTGAAGTTGACGTTTACAGTGTAGACGTCAACGTCGCCGCTGACTCGAGCCGAAACAGAGCCATATTTATTGGGTACAATGTTTGGATGTCACGCTCTTCCCTCTTTTTAAAACAGTCATTGCCTATAACAGGCTGTGGTAAGCTGGTAGGTTGTTAAGTTTAGTTTGTTGTAAAGTCATTTTAAGTATTTTTAGTTCATTTTAAATTTTTCTCAAATGTTCTGTTGACGCATTTGTTCTTAGATGCTCCATACTGCTACATTGGAGAATCGGCAGATTCGTCGATAAAAATCATACATTCAACGATAAAATATTATGGACAAACGATTTAGAAAGGAAAATCACGTGATTTTATGGTTAGATTATGTGCTGTAATGTATAACAACACATACGTAGGTAAAGTTATTATGATTATTTACGGGATATTTACCGTGGTGAGGTTGTGAATAATCATATAACTTTAGTGAACAACCGTGGCCGTTTAAAACAGTGTTTTACCTACGTTACCTAATAATATAAAGTTTGACTGTCTGCTTTTAGCAGACTCTAGCCTTCAAGTTGAAGTCTTCAAGTTTGTCCTCTTGAAACTTGAAAAAATCAATACTGTTAACGGAACAGAATAATTCGATATGAAAATAGGTTTGTTTCTTTTAACTAGATGGTTACTTGCGCACTGTCAAATGAAAGAAAACTGACTTCAACCAAATTTTTGCGATGTAAAACCGATTGTAACTGCGTAAAATTCGCACTTTTTAACGTTATCTCGAGAACTAAATTAAAAGTGTAAACACTGATTAGGAGCCCCCGGGGTTTATGAGTGTTTGCCACACTTTAGTACACATTATCTCCGTGCTAGAATGAGCCAGTCCGTTTCCTAACTCATTTATCAAACATACTTGAGCACGTGTTTACGGTTGGCACTAAAACTATTATACCAGGTATTTCCGTCAAAAACTACTCTGCGTAATATTATTGTCGCGGCAAAACGTTTGATGGACGAACGGGAAGCATGTTGGCCGATGCGACACTAAGGCATACATAACGCGTGTCCAGCATAGCTTGTATATCACATACCAAGGATATTCTGTGATGTACCGCGACCGTAATGAATATCAAATGGGAATAATCGGATATCCGACATTGTCAAATATGCATTTTCTTTTTTAAAGGAGGATGCGACGATGGCCGTGCAGTTATTTGTGAGTTTTACAATCTGACGACACCCAGTTGAGCCTCGGCCCTGCACCAATCACTTATTTAGTACTTAAGTTATGTGCAGTTTTCGATACGAAACGGTGAAGGAAAACATCGTGAGGAAACCGGTATGTCCTAGAACCTCAAAAGTTTAAAGACATGACGTTCGCCAATATGCACTGGGCCAGCATGGAGGATTAGGACCCAACCTCTCTCTGTGAGAGAAGGCCTGTGTCCCAGCAGTGGGGAGAAAGGCTGACAATGATGATGACATGAAAACTGAGCGCTATGACAAACTAGCTAATAAGGAAGTGGCCAAGCCCTTGTAAACAATACTGGATACTATCTATGTAGGTAAGTGACGTCATAGGCGACCATTATCAACAACAAAGTCGAGTTTCCTTTCCTATGCATTAGTTGTTCAACAGGCACTTTACCTATCCACTATACCACGTTTTTCCAGGGAAAAAATCCCGTGCAATAGTGTTTGATAGGATAAGTATACCCAGGTTACGAAGTAGGGCATGGATATCACAAAAATACATACTTCTTGATTTATCAATTTTTGCATTTCGGCACGATGGACAAAAATATTTTCTTCCATCATTTGGAAACTGTAAACCTTGTAAGAGTGGTGAAGTTGCAGACATTATACTCGGCTCGGTTTTCTCTGACAGCTACAATAGATTGTAAAAATCTTAATAAAATCATAAATACTGATCACTTTTACCATTATTTTAAACGTAAGACTGTGGCTGATAGGTAGCCAATGCACACTGTGAATTATAAGAGCTTTTTTATCGTATTGCATCTGTCAGATCAAAAACAAATTGCACCGAGTATAAGTGCACCGGGTGTGTGTCCTGTCCTGTTGCATTTTTAACTTACAATTAATGTTTGCGTTCTCTCTCTCTGTTCTCTCTCCACAATACAGTAACACTATCGAAACCACGACAATAACGTCAAGAATATGTATTCAGAAACGGACCCAAAAAAATGCTGTCTTATCGCAATGAGCAATCTCAGTCAAACAACCTCCAAATGTAAGCGACAGCTCGGGTCTCTACTGTAGATATAGCGAGGGAAAAGCCTGAAAAATGCTCAAATCCCTAACAGATTGTGATAGCCCCAGTTTCCGAGTATCACATCATGTGGGTCAAAGCAAGGTTGATTACGAAGTGATCGCGGTATCGACCCGATGGTAACAGCTCGTGACGTCACAGACAACCTCCGTAAGGTCATTACACTACTGTCTATCGAGTCCGTCCAGTCACGCGACACGGATCATATTGACCTATTGTAGTCGATTATTTGACGTCTAATATCGAATATGAACTGAATACTATTTAAAAACCGATAATCTGTCCGAACCCGTGTATACACACGGAAATAAAAATTGAAAAATTCTATGTACACGTATGTGTACAGTACCTATTCGAACAATTTCACATAGAATTTAATTTTCGTTCTCAATTAGAATTTTCTCTTTCAATCTCCTTGTGTGATTACTTGACACCTTACTCTTCTGGCTTCTGTCTCATACTTACACAAAACACACATTTACGATTATTACCTCATGTGAGAACCCCCCCCCAACACTATATAACTTCGTACTAATAGAGTTGGCCGGCAATGACCACGCGCGAATTCGCGCTAGAATAGCATGAACCACAGAAAATATTATTTTTTGTTTAAATTAGAACGGCTATCAAGGCATTTTTGTAAGAAATTTGTTGTAGACAGTTGCACCCATATAAACGAAACGTCAGTCATTCGAAATCAGTCAGCAACTGTGATGCGGAGTTCGACGCGTAGATCTAAATAAGAATGTTCAATCAAGGTTCACTCATAATGCCTGGCGACAGATTTTACTGCTCATTTCCGTTCTATTTACTTCTGTTTTCTGTGCTTCCCACAGCAATCTATGCTAGAATTTTGACAGTTGCCAACCCTCTGAAAACTTGGTTAACAGTGATTTTCTTCCTTCACTGATAAAAGGCAACACTATCCCCCGAGTTACATTCGCTATGTTTTGTTCACTAAGTAGACAAAGCTAGACATTACCCTTTTCTTTTAATTCAGCTCCTATCAGAGAATGGACAGCATTAGGGAAATTCTTATCTTGGAAGTAGTCGCTCTGAAGAACGAGGTGGTGCTACAGCCAAGCATTACGAGCCACGAGTAACAAAGGGTCGTCAACGTTTTTGTGATGGCTCTGGTGTTACAAGTATCCATAGGCGACGGTGACTGCTTACCATCAGGCAGCCCGTCTGCTTGTTTGCCACCTATGGCATAAAAAAATTTACAAGAACTCACCCTATACAATCCCCTGATCCCTTCCGTCCGGTAGATCTTCGTGAGGCCGTCCACCATGCCCTTGTACCGCTTGGTGTCTGTGATGCTCTCTTCGTACTGCAGGCAGAGGCGTGTCTTCACCACCCAGATGGGGTTGGTCATGATGAGCGAGAGCACGCCGGCCTCGGCTGCGGCCAGCATGTGCAGCCCGGGGCCCAGCGGCGTGCGCGCGTTCCCGCCCTGGATCCATGTCTTGATGGCATTGTAGCTGGAACATACATACACGTTACTGTCATACCTACATGGAGAACATTCCATATAATATACTCAAACGGACTTTGCTCGTCTTTTTAGGGTTTCGTACCCAAAGGATGAAAGCGGGACCCTATTACTAAGCCTACGCTGTCTGTCTGTCTGTCCGTTCTACCTTTTAACGGCTGTATCTTTCGAACCGTAATAGATAGCCAATTGAAATTTTCACAGAATGTGTAATTCAAAATGTTTTGTTATTCGTTTTTTCACGCGCCTTCGGAACTTCTGCACTAACAACGACTGAGAGTAACGTTGCGGCGGATTAACTAAGAAATAATAATAAAGACAAAAGGTTATAACTAAACTAAAACTAATAACTATACAACAAACTTTTTTGTATTTGCTCTCGTGTAATAAAGGTAATACGTATAAGCTTTGCATGATTATAGTACGACACACTCTAAAATACAACAACAAATAAATGATGGCCAAGTGCGAGTCGATGATAAATTTCTGTTCGTTACCAAGGTAGGGCGCTATCGGTACTTGGATGGGTGACCGCCTGGGCGTGATGTTGTCTTTTTGCTCTACTTTTAGTCTTTTGTTGTGGTACAGAACCCTCAGTGCGCGAGCCTGAATCGCACTTGGCCGGGTTTTTATTGGCTTTCTCTTGACCGCTCTATTATGCGATCTACGATGAAGCACGCTTGCCTAGAAGAAACCAATTCACCCATCTCATGCCCCATCTATTCCACAGCAGTCGACGACGGTACACGGTATACTATTATAAATATTTAATGTTTTGCTAGCAACTCTTGCTACCTGAAGCAATATAAAAAGTAACTACCCCATTTGACTTTGTCGACAGACCTATAATAACCTTGCGAGTGTGAAGGACGGGAGAAAACTTCTACGTAATTGAGTTAGCCATGAAAGTTCTAACCTTGGTGGTTGAAACGTCCTTCCACATATTGATTCGTCTCGACCGATAAACATAATCGTGATTTAGCCTTTTAGCTTTTTTGCCAAGCCTTTAGTTTTATACTAATTTATTAATTGGCCAAATTTTGAGACATTCAATTTTTTTTATAGTAGATGGGCTTGCGCTTGGCCGCCATCTTGCCTGATGTAAAGCGACGATGGAGCACGCTTGCCTAGAAGAAACCGATTCACTCTCAACTTGAAGACATAGATTGAAAAATCGAAAAGCCGTAAAAACGAAATTGAATCTTGAAATTCGTCTAGTATTCAGAACGAAGCAACCTGTCCACAAAAATGCAAGTCTGGCCAAACAGACAATCGAACTTGGTCACTTATTTATATGTCTTCTTATGACGTAGACACGTAGAAAACAAAGGTAGAGCGTCATTGTTAAAAATTGTTCCATTCGTCAAAGAGATAAGTTAAAATAAAACGCGATCAGAAAGATTAGGTACCTTATGTAGATATTTTTAAGGATAAACAACTCTGAAATAAGATTTTTTTTATCAGGATGAGTGATAAAACCAGATTAATGAAAAAAACATAAGTTTTTTATGTTTGTATGTACTTGTTATTTATTAATTTAATAATCGTTTTGTAAAGCGTAATACGGTCTACGATGGAGCACGCTTGCCTAGAAGAAACCGATTCACTCGTGATTTGAAGACGCCCAGAAGTTAATCCAGAGACACAGTAATTTTAACTCTTATCACCAAAGACAAAGTTAATGATTTCAAAGAGGAAATACTCTGAAATATTTGTTATTTTTAGCAATTATATATACACGTGGATTGGCACGAGGTTCAACATTAAAATGTGCCTTATCTAACACGTTTTCGGTACTAAAATTTTCAAATTTAATAATATACTTTTATCAATGATGTCATGCTGTTATATTTCAATGCGCATTCATTTATGTTTCGGATATATTGGGATCAGACACTTGTTTGTTGTTATGCAAAGAACAGATGCGTCCGCGCAAATCTAATAGACTTTAAAATCAAGAGTTTCTGTACGACATAAAACCATTTTGAACATTACATACAGGTTAGAAACTAACATTTGTACGCTGTAACAGGCAAGGACATGAGATACGTCTCCATTCTTACGCCCATGTATGCTACTTTATATGTATATGTGTACCTACCATGGTTCTGACAAATAAATATATTAAATTTGAATTTGAGTAATAAGTCTAGCTAAACGTTTCTAGCGATGCAATAAAGTAACGGGATGCAGCTTCGCTATAAAAAACTCCGACGTGTATTGTATAGCCGCTCTAAGTCTTCCACATGTACATTTGTTTGAGTAGTGACCAAGTGACCAACATTTGTTTAGACACCGAGTATGACAATGGTCAATCAATAAGTAGCTCAGCTGATAATGCGACACCGATACTTCACATGGACACGTGACATGTGACGAACATAATGCACGAATGAACAACTTCATGAAGCCAATAATAAGGTATACAATGATTTTATTGCTATGGCTAATTCTCAGAAACGATCAATCTGATAGGATGAGTGAATGGATTTCTAAAGATTATAGCCATAACTCTAATAGTCAAAAGGCTATAGGTGTGTTGGAATATGTCCAAACGCCATCGAGATACAATTCCTATAGAGACACAATTTCTCAGTGAAAACAGTCAAAAAAAGTCGAAGCGTCATTGTACATACATTATATCAATTATATACTTCACAATGCCACATTTACTCCAATTTAGATGTTATGTCGCTTGCATAGTGTTCAACGTTGGTTGTCCGCTATGTCATCGTAGCTCTGGCATCGCGCGACGTTGTATTCGGATTGCGGTTACCTTGTAACTAACCAAAAAATCTGCGCAAATTGTATGAAAATTACATTGGCTTAGAGATGTTATCTCAATCTAATGTCATTTTCATACATTTCATCTTTCTGCAGGCGTTAACGCTAACAGAAAATGGGTCTTGTCGAACCGCCTTGAGGCCTTACGGCCAACTGCTAACGCGGTATTAAACTAACGTTAAATCCGCTCAGTTGGAAAATCACGCGAACGTGAACCTTATACGGCCCGCGCCCAGATACGGTTTGCAGTCGCGTGATTTTCCAACTGAGCGGATTTAACGTTAGTTTGATACCGCGTTAGCAGTTGGCCGTAAAGCCTCTGAACACATGTAAATGCATCGTTCGTACGTTCTTCTCACGTTAGCGGCACAGATTAGATGCGTGTACAAGACGCATTAGACACACTGACTCTTGGCTATGTCCATCCGCGGGCAAATCTTCCTTTAAAGTGTACTTTAAAAAATAGGGCGATTCAAATTGCTACCAGCTGGTTTACTACATTGACATTATTATATAGTTATAGTATAGTTTATGACATTAATTATCCATTGAGTATTTTTTTCTGATTTGAATTTCTTTTAAGTTTCATAATATTGTGTAACATTGCCTCATTGGTGTAATTGGCACAAGCCGTAGGTACTAATTGAATAAACAAATACAAATACTATATTATATACTATATTATCAATTTAAAAACCAACTTCACAAAATTAGTAAAATTCGCAATTTCAGCTACTTGGATGAAATAATATTGTCATACAAGTAACCGAGTTTTGCCCAATTTTTATGGTTTCCATGGGACCAAAACTGAAAGCCATTATCATCATTTGAGCCGTAGGACGTCCACTGCTGGACATATGCCTCCCCCATCGATCTCCAAAAGGGCCGGTTGGAAGCGGCCTGCATCCAGCGTTTCCCTGCGGTATCTTTTAGGTTGTCTGTCCATCTTGTGGGTGGACGTCCTACGCTACGCTTACTGGCCCGTGGTCTCCATTCCAGAACCTTTCGGCCCCTTCGGCCATCTGTTCTGCGTGATATGTGCCCTTCCCACTGCCACTTCAACTTGCTAATCCGGTGGGCTATGTTTAATATGTATTTAAAAAACCGAATCGATTTAAAAAAACCCCTCCTTTCTGAAGTTGGTTTAAATATGTAGCTAAACAGTTTATAGCAAATTTATGAATGAATAATATACCCCTAGGTCATCGATCACATTTAACTGAATTACCGCATTACATGACCGTTTTAATCTGAGCATGACTGGCACAATGCATGCAAATATTGACAATACAATAATAATTATACATAATTAAATAAGGCAGCAAGTAAAGGAATAAATTTACTGACTGTACCTATAATAATTGAATTCAATAAAAACAACTTTTGGAAGCATCTAATATTTCAAGGTGACAAATTGAAAAATTATTTCACTGTTGGGAAGCTACACTATCCCCGGGTGACATCACTACATAGTATAAAACAAAGTCGCTTCCCGCTGTCTGTCCTATGTATGCTTAGATCTATAAAACTACGCAACGGATTTTGATGCGGTTTTCACCATCAGTTAGATAAGTTTTTACGGAAGCTTTATATATATGTAACAAGCGCCCCGCCCTTGTTTCACACGTAAGTTACACCCGTGCGAAGCCGGGCGGGCGGGTCGCTATTAGGCTATAATCTATACCCGTGCGAAGCTGGGGCGGACCGCTAGTTTATACTAATATTATAAAGAGGAAAGATTTGATTGTTTGTTTGTTTGTTTGTTTGTTTGCATTGAATAGGCTCCGAAACTACTGAGCTGATTTGAAATAATCTTTCACTGTTGGGAAGCTACACTATCCCCGGGTGACGTAGGCTATAATCTATACCCGTGCGAAGCTGGGGCGGACCGCTAATATTTAACAAAGAGCATTAAAAATGTTCATTACACACATGTGCAATATAATGCACTTAGCTGTGTTATTAATATTATGTTACGTAATGAGATAAACCACTGTATAATTATAAATCAGTGCTTATTTTCTGATAAGATATGAAACTGTTACGTATGTAAGTGATTTTGGTCATTGTAGCAGTTCAAAATTATCAGCAAGATTTTGTGTGAAATGTTTCCATTTGATTTTATTTTAACAAATGAGTCAAGGACAGCGTGGCAACAGTTAAAGGTGTTTGAAACTTTTTTATTATTATTTATAGCAACATATCTCAGTTTAAAAGACTACTCATTTAAACCAAATAAATGTAACGTCGCTATACAATTTCAAATAGCATCAGCCGCGTGCGTTAGACGCATGCGTGGGACGCACGCGGCTGCGTTCGGCCGCGTTGCACGGAAGTCAACCTTTAGTGTAGAAACAAAATAAACTCACAACAGGAAGTAGAATCCCCAAGCTGAGCCGGAGCCCCAGACGTTAGGGGTGACTCCTCGGTACAAGCCCTTCACTCCTTCTTTCTTTACGATGGTGAGGAAGGCGCTGCTGAGCCCGTCGTACCGCGGCACTGTGGCGGTCCTGCCGTCGTTCACTGAAAGCCATACAACATCACTTAGCTTCTCAAAATACCTCAAATGTTATGTAGATTAAATGTTTTCTTCTCGTCTAATCTTTTTGTAGTGTTAATCAAGGATTCATAGTCGTCCTTGGTGTCAATCAAGTGTTATTATTATGGATTTGGATTACTCCTAATATCATCAGCTATCTGCCAGTGAAAGTCCCTTCAAAATCAGTCCAGCCGGGCCAAGGGAATATACATACATCGCCTTTTATTTTTGTATTTGTATATAAGAAGCAGAAGATTGTAGGCCCCAGTTGTTTGACAAGTTTGTGCCGTATATCTAGGCAGCTACATGCTCACTTTGTATGAGACTTTAAGCCCAATGTATGGAAAGTAAGGTTGGGTCCAGCTTTTGTTACATGCCAAGATATATAGTGCGGTCTTTAACAACAATTTGTAAAGCCCTGACTGCGAATTTTAGGTGGCCTACAAACCCTGGCCTAGGGGCTGACCACACAGCTTATAAAACTGTACATATTTATACAGTAGTAAAAAAAATATTTAAGGTACACACTAACCAGAAGCTATTACTTATTACTTTTTCCAGTAGCTTGTACTGAACTATTAAAAGATATTTTGTAGCAGATGTGTTATTTTACAATGTTTGCAAAACTAATACGAAAATAATTCCATATCTCTGTTTTTTTCTAGGCCTTTTCACTACTTGATGGTAATTTCCAGTATTTTAAATGGTACCTTTAGTTTTCTTTACTATTTACCCCAAATATTAGAGAAAAATGGAAATCCCAGCCACATGTACAAAAGAAATAGATTTAGAATCCTGTTGGTTCCAATACCAGGAATCTCCTGACACCCCATGCTTTGTAAATTCTGTTGTATAAAAATCATTCTTGTAATATCAACATTTACAATGCGAAATTTGGAATGAAAAGTAGAAACTATTAGTATAGTTGGTAGTTGGCAGTCTGCACCAGTCTGAGTTACACACCAGTTCCTGTATGAGTCATTTCATGTGGGACATACACAACACAAATTAAGCTGCGGTTTTAATTGAATTGCTACCTAGATATATTCAGTATTGGTTTGCGTTTGTCCGATGCCTGATGTGAAGCAAAGATGCAGATATGGATGGAGTATGTTTGCATCTGAATTAACCTCTTTACCTCGATTTAAAGACACTGGTATTGTACTTTTCGGGAAAAACAAGAGTCTGGAGAGTTCCACGTCCTTCCTGTGCATATATACAAAATATTGAAATGAAGAGTTTTGTGCCTACATGGGAAATGTCTACCATGTAAGGATGGCGCAATGGTGGAATCTAGTTGTGCAATTCCAATGCATTTTTTTTTCGTGAATTAGTCTGCCTTTGACGACCTACTCACCTGTTGGTAAGTGACGATGTGGTCGAAGATGAAGCATGCAAACTTAGAAGATAACTATTCACTCTGGCTTTGAAAAGATTATATATCTCAGGAAACAAGGAAGCCGGCGGGTTGTTCCAATACTTGGCCACGAACACCACTTGGTACAGAATAGAAACGTAGAATCAAAACATTTGATATGAATCCAAGGAAAATCCACAATGTATGGGTGGTAGTGGGCCAATTTCCTACTTGTTCTGTAGTAGAAAAGGGATGGTAGGATAAGGTTATGTAGCTCCAAAGCACATTCTCCGAAATGAATCCTGTGGAAAATTTACAGTCTCGCTACTTTACTGCGGTGTTCTAGACTGAGAAATTTCTTAGCCACTAACTTCGTATAATATGCAACAGAGGACTAAGCTAGGCTGATTATGATAAATACCGACAGTAGCAGACATTTCCACGTTACGAACGAAAACTATTTTACAATACAATTGTAAACAAAGTATTCCAGAAACTCTGCACTTTCACTCTGCGGAGTTCAAGGTCAATCCACGAGGCATACCTACAAACTATCATTGACGACTTTTATAGATTATTTAAGGCAAATTAAACACAGTGACCACACAAAAATTGTACAAACATCTTTCCAGCTCGAAATCTCACATGGCAACTAAAATTGACATCGCAGTACTTACCAGCGAATCTAATTTTTATCAGGTCCAAGGGATGCAGTATGAGAGTGGAGGTTACGCCACCTGATATACCAGCTACCAGGTGCTCGTACTTGATGTGGTTGAGCAAAGCGAGCTTCGAAGATGACGAACTAGGATTCTTCATTGTGCCCATGACGAAAATATTAAATCACAGATATAAACTTTACCAGCATCTTGCGCGGAACCTTAACACTTATATCTACCGGCACACACAGTCCCAAAAATCTGTCACGAAACTTAATTTGTAACAATCTTCACTAAACATCATGCCCTCGTAATAATCCCACGAAATTACGTGCGATAAAAACGAAATGAAAGAATTTCTCGTCCGCCTCGAGTGAAATACATTCCTGATAACGTAATTTTTTGACAGAACCAACACGTTTGTTTCATATCACATTTAATTTATCGGATTCACTTATTATATTGACTGAAAATAGTATAAATTAATAGTCATAGCTATTTAAAACCAATCCTCACTAAAATCAATCGTAATATTATTTGTTTGAAATAACAATTACAAAGGAATTTATTGCAAATTATATATAAACATAGACATTATACAGACATAGAGATTATATATAAACTAGTAACCGTGTAATGGAATGTTAAAAGCTGATGAAATGAAATGGGACTACTTGGCTTTAGCCAGCCCAGTAAAAGAAGAAAAAAGCAATGAAATGTGCTGCCATTTAACATAACTGATTCTCTACTAAAGCACTTTTTTAAAATTCTTTTCTCTGGGAGGATTTTGGCGTCGCATTCTTGTGCATTTGCCAGTGTCAAGTATTAAATTATTATCAAGTTTGATAATGGCGTCGATTCTGTCATACCACTCACTAAACTAAACCAATCTGACAGGACTAAAATAAATTGTCTGCCTCTCTTTTTATTTTAGTATGTGAGAGAAGGATAGCAACAATTTTAGAGCTGTCAAATTTAGTTTAGTTTAGAGTACATCAGAATCGATGCCATTATGTAGTCAAATAAGTCAAACAAGTGTAGTCACTGTCAGAGTCAAGCAAAGTAGGTCACGGTCAAGTCAAAGTCATGCCCTAGTAAAATGGCGAAGACTTTATAAGAAGGCTTCTTTTCCATGGAGCCTTGGAAACAACACCAAAATACAATGTTTCCTCGCGTTATATCACTTGTCCACACTCGAGCACCTCTACAAACACTTAGTAAATATAAATCCACCAATACGCATTAATACTCGAAAATAAACAAGTTTAAGAAAAATAATACAAGACATATTTTTTCACATTGGTGCCAAAATCCCTTCAAGCACTTGACAACCACATTTTCATTTTATGACTTTGAGGAGTTGTTATTCTTCATTCTTTTTCAGTGTTCTTTTAAGACAGTTTTTCACAAACACTGTTTTAGGGTTCCGTACACAAAGGGTAAAAACGAACCTTATTACTAAGCCTACGTTGTCTGTATCTATCCGAATGTCTGTCTACCTGTCTGTCCGTCCATCCGTCCTACCTTTTATCGGCTGTACCTATAGTTCAAACCGTAATAGATAGCCAGTTGAAATTTTCATAGAATAGTTATGTACCTAATGTTACGGCGGATTAACTGAAATAATAAAAAAGTCAAAAACTAAAAACGAAAGGGGGTTTGGGTACGGAACCCAAAAATTGGTAGATCCCACTGACTGTCAACAATAAACAGTAAGGTACTAGAGTAAAATATCAAATAAATTTCACATTCGTACTTATTATAGCCAGTGCATTCCTACTTGATGCAATTTTTTATTTTGTATAAGAAAATCCGTAAAATATATTTTTTTTCTACAAAACCATAGGCAAAATTAATAAAACTGAATAGTTTTTTTTTTTTATATAGTAGTTAGTAGGGTGTTTTGGCGCAAACGTGGAAAAAACATGTCGGCTCGTTGGATTATTTTCCTAAACATGTGTATTTTTGAGTGTTAATGTGTACTAAATGGTGAAATATTATTCATTAAGTGCTCGTAAACGTGCTCGAGTGTGGGTAAAAGGATATAACGAGGTGAAACGTGTCTTTTCGTGTTGTTTCCAAATCTCCATAGGAGCCTCTTGTAAAGTCCCCACCACTTTACAGGGGCATGACTTGACCGTGACTTACTTAGCTTGACTCTGACTTGTTTGACGCTATTAAGACTATACAAAACAGATGAACAGGCGGTATGGCCTTAAAGGCTTTAGCCTGCCCGATGGGCGAATAATAAAAAAAAAATTGGATAGTAGAA
The DNA here is from genome assembly GCA_914767915.1 of Agriopis aurantiaria. Classification (NCBI taxonomy): domain Eukaryota; kingdom Metazoa; phylum Arthropoda; class Insecta; order Lepidoptera; family Geometridae; genus Agriopis; species Agriopis aurantiaria. The sequence continues at coordinate 660,809 of OU611983.1, read as the reverse complement.
AAAAGTTTTAAGCTACTAGTAACACATTCCACTTTGCTTTGACACTTTTGCTCGGGACTATATTGCCCATTTATTACGTAAATCAGCGAGGAAAAATTTGTAATTTATAGTGCAACAGAATCAAAATGCTGAAAGTAGCGACTACGTTGCGGCTCGTCTCAAAACAGGGCAATCAGGCGCGTTTCCTCGCGACCGCAGTGGGCTACAAACAGGCGTTAGTAAACGTCCCTCCGACCAGGCTCACAGTACTAGATAATGGTCTACGAGTCGCTTCCGAAGACTCCGGGGCCGCTACCGCCACCGTGGGGCTGTGGATCGACGCCGGCTCCAGGTACGAAAACTCAAAGAACAATGGAGTAGCCCACTTCCTCGAACACATGGCATTCAAAGGGACCACGAAAAGGTCGCAGACGGACTTAGAGCTGCTCGTAGAAAACATGGGAGCGCATTTAAACGCTTATACCTCCCGGGAGCAGACCGTGTTCTACGCGAAGTGCCTCGCGAACGACGTGCCGGTCGCCGTGGAGATCCTCGCTGACATCATTCAGAACTCCTCCCTAGCCGAGCCCGAAATCGAACGAGAACGTGGAGTCATCCTGCGCGAGATGCAAGATGTGGAGAGCAACCTGCAGGAGGTAGTGTTTGACCACCTCCACGCCACCGCCTTCCAGGGAACGCCGCTTGGGCAGACTATCCTCGGACCCACCAAAAACATCAAGAAAATCTCCAAGGCTGATCTGCAAAACTATATCAAAACCCACTACCAGCCTGCTCGCATTGTGCTCTCTGGTGCCGGTGGAGTAGACCATCAGAAACTTGTAGATCTGGCCAACAAACACTTCAGTGGACTCAAGAACACGGCGGCAGAGATCCCCGAATTGGCCACTTGCCGTTACACTGGCTCTGAAATCAGGGTCCGAGATGACTCTATGCCCTTAGCACATGTCGCCATCGCTGTGGAAGGTGCCGGCTGGACCGATGCTGACAACATTCCGCTGATGGTTGCCAACACATTGATTGGAGCCTGGGACCGCTCCCAGGGAGGTGGCCTCAACAATGCCTCCTACCTGGCGCGTGCCTCGGCCTGCGCAGGCCTCTGCCATAGCTTCCAGTCCTTCAACACTTGCTACAAAGACACCGGTCTATGGGGTATCTACTTTGTGTCAGAGCCCCTACAGATTGATGATATGGTATTGAGCATTCAGAAGGAATGGATGAAGCTCTGCACATCTGTAACTGAGGGTGACGTTGAGCGCGCCAAGAACCTATTGAAGACCAACATGCTCCTACAGTTGGACGGCACCACCCCTGTTTGTGAAGACATCGGCCGCCAGATGCTCTGCTACAACCGCCGCATCCCTATCCATGAGTTAGATGCCCGCATTGAATCTGTGTCTGTATCCAATGTCCGCGATGTCTGCTACAAATACCTGTACGATCGCTGCCCCGTGGTGGCCGCCGTAGGACCCACGGAGGGTCTTCCTGACTACACTAGAATCCGCTCTGGAATGTATTGGCTTAGGGCGTAAACACCTGTAGTAGTATTTTAGAACAGTTATTTATAAATCAGTTAAGATCGAAACACATTAAACAATCTCTTCCAATGCCTCTCGTTTTATTGTGATAAAACACTGTCTTTGGGGAACTGTATTTATTATAGTCAAATGAATCATGTAAATAAAATTACGTTTTTATAATTATTTAGGTTTTTATTTGTATGTAATTTCCTTTACAATAACAAGAATAACTTATTTCCTATTGTCAACATAAATTAACATAATAAATAATGGAATAACATTTTACTTTTGGAATTCGTCTCTCAAAGAATAGTATAAAATTTGACATTCAGTTATAAGTAATTGTTTTTGGCTCATGTACAAATTTCATGGAAAAAATTGGAATTTGCAGAAGTACACTTGGGTGGTTTATTAAACATAGATTACGTTACAGCAACCAATACACTAACCAAAGTAAAATTTTCTGTCAGGCTTTATTTCCCCCGTATTGTACACTCTCCTCTCTCTATTGAAACTTTCGTGCTCACGACAATCTATACGTAGTCCCTTTGACTCTGTCTCAAAGGACCGAGAATTCGCGAGGTGAGGCACGCTCTCGGCTTGTCTCCGCGAGAATGAACAGCTGGCATGATAATATTTTGAATATCTCCCTTGTTTGAATGATCTGAGTCGGACACACAGAGAAGCTGTTTTTATGTGTGTTTACTCTTACTTTGTAAACCTATTTTAATTTGTTAAACAGAGACCCCACCAGCCTTCTCCCCCTTCTCATCCCCCTCCTGCACCCTTGTGACGCTAGGTTTCCTGACCACGCTCTTGGGCTTCACTCCGTAGGGCTGCACAGGCTCCGTGTGGCTGATCAGGCTCGCTGACGATATGAACACTGACACCTGTAAATTTATTGCATTATGAGTTTAAAGATTGCAGAAGTTCATCAGTTTACTTGCAGCATATATAGAATGACTTCTTAAAGGGGATGTAGGATTAGTAGCTATTGAAGAGTTCCACTATTCACTTCCACCACCACCGCCACCACCACTGGCACCATCATTAGTTCAGCTCGATGGTACCAAATTATTGTATTGTTATCTGAATTACCTGCAAAGTTCTGCAGGCTTTATTTCACCGTTATTGTACACTCTCCTCTTTCTACAGACACTTTTGTGCTCACGACAATCTATACATCATCCCTCTGACTCGGTCTCAAAGGACTGAGACCACAAACAACACAACCAGATTACTCTACCACCCACAAATGCATTCCTATGGAAGGTTGGCGGCAGGCAGCCGGAATAACTGTAGCCATTTCTCTAATAGCAGGTATGGGACACCAGAAACATACAAACGTCATATCACACATATGTGGGATAAGGAAGGTGATCTTTTCTACTCTACAGTATTAAAAAGCAGAAATACATTCAAGGGCGGTTCTAGGATTTTATTTTGGGGAGGGCCATTCTGGATTTCATTATTTTGGGGGGGCCGTTCTGACAAGGTTCGAAGGAATCAAATCGAAAAATTGAGTCGAATGTATGGAATTGCTAGGTGTTTGGGGGGGGGGGGGGGGGGGGGGCATGGCCCCCATGGCTCCTGGATGCGCCAATGAATACATTAGAGGTTATTTTAAGATTGAGTTAGGTATACCTGTTCGGGAGTGGGGCAGGCCACTATGAGGCAGTCTTCGTACGTGTAGCCCGCGTTGGTTAAAAGTTGCTCGATCTGGACAAAGTAGCCCACGACGTTGTTCTAGTTGACAAATAAATATCACACTTTTATTATAGAAACTGACGTGGTTTTCACACATTTTATTTATATGACACGGGAATTACTCACGTAAGATTAAGCCGGTCACTCCGACTATAGTTTCAACTGCATTAGGCGGTCTTTTTCAAGGTGAATGCGCGCGCTTAAAATTATAGTTGGAGTGATCGCTTCAAACACTTTGTAGTGTACGTTGTCACAAGCGACTAGATGACGGATGTCTATAGATATTTTATGAAATTATTTACAATTAGCAGGTCGACTTCATATAAATGCCGATCGCTGCTGTGACGAAAATTGTGACCCTAAACCACGCTCCGGTGTTTAAAGGAGTTGGGTCTGCTCGGGAGTCGGGTAGTAGCAAAATAGACACCAAGCGGGACATCATTGCAGGACTAATCACGTCACGTCAGCAGCCATTAAACGTCCACTCCTGGACAAAGGCCTCCCTATTAGACAGGAGTGTTCCCATAATCCCCACGCTTGGCAGGCGGCTTGGGGATCGCAGTACGTTCACCGTGTACTAATAGGATGCTGCTGAGGACTCACCATCAGAAGTCTAATAAGAAGACCGTTAACTAATTCTCACCCTGATAGGCCTGAACAGTATGAACTCAGTCTCCTTGTTAGCGAGGTAGAGTTGCATAGAGCGCTGCAGCGGCGCGAGGTGGGTTCTGATCCGTCGCTGCGCTTCCTTCACCACGACGGCCAGCTCTTCAGGTGTAGCCCACGGCTGGGACTTCAGCTGCTCTAGAGGCGTAAAGGCTTGGCTCTGGAATAACACAAATGGACTTTAAAATATAACTCTCCACTTTTATTTTATTAAAGCATGTATTACTGCAAAGGCATGCCAAACAAAATAAACCGGCCAAGTGCGAGTCGAGATCGCGCACTGAGGGTTCCGCACCACCACAAAATACAAAAAGTTGTGCAAAAAGACAACATCACGCCAAGCGGCCACCCATCCAAGTACCGGCCGCGCCCTACGTTGCTTGGTAATGAACAGAAATTTGTCACCGACTCACACACGGCCATTGTTTATTATTATGCCAAGTTTGACGCTTGTACGTATTACCGTTTTTAAATTAGAGCTAATAAGTAAAATATTTTTTTTGTTGTCCTTTGGAGACCCCCCATTTGTTTTAATTTTTTTTGATTTGATTTTTATTTCTTAGTTAATACGCTGTGACATTATATATTCTGTAAACATTTCAACTGGCTATCTATTATGGTTCGAAAGATACGGCCGTTAACAGGTAGGTAGGCCAGACGGACAGACAGCATAGGCTTAGTAATACCGGGGTCCGTTTTTACTCTTTGAGTACGGAAACATAAAAAAATGGTGTCAGGCTAGGCGTATGCCTACAGCATATCTGGTAACAGTGGTCAGCACACTAACCTTCTCCATAAACGCAATCATGGGCCCGGCCAATATCTCCGTGGCGTCCTGTATGAACAGCTCGCAGCAACTCTTCAGCTGGCGGTCCACCTGCTTCCTGGAGTCCAGCAGCTGCTCCCTCACCGTCGGCGTGCCTTCCAGCAGGAACTCGAGCAGCGCGTTGTTACTGTACAATATGGCAGTGCTCGAATTGGACTGACTCGCGAATCGGAACGCATGTCCCTTCAAACCTTGCGAACTTTTAACCGACTGTCCAAGAAGGTGGGTAATGTTTTTGGGTTGTATGTAAGCATGTAAGTATGTGTCTGGGTTCCTGTAGTCTCCTGTAGCCTAAACGGCTTGACCGATTTTGACGAGTGAGGTGTCGTCGGGTTCCTCTTTACGTCCAGAGTGACGTAGGCTACATTTTCCGCTTTTTTCAGAGTATTTTCAAACAAACTAAAGGTTCTGTACCTGCCTAGGGTTTTTGCCGAACCAGAACCTTTACGAAACGGAACGGTGATTTCACGAACCGAGACGGCGTTCCGGTCCATTTCGAGCATTGGTCTCATAGCATTTATAGTTACATATATTTACACAGTGTTACATTGTTTACAGTGTTTTAGCATCCCCCGTCGATTCTGTTACGTAAATTATTTCTACCCAATGGTTGCCTGGAAGAGATCGCTTTTAGTGATAAGGCCGCCACTTGTGGCACTAGCTCGTAAGTGTTTTCTATCGTGTTGTAATTTTTATTTCTGGTGTACACAATAAAGAGTTTCTATCTATCTATATTTTACATGTTATGTTAAAAATTAAAACGTAACAATGAATTAATATTATGTAAACAAATCATAAAGAAAATCAACAATACAAAAAAAATAAAAAATACAAATACAAATCTTAAAAGATCAACAATACAAGTTATCGTCGAGACCATACATACATACCTATTCAATGAAAATATTTGTCGCGGCTTCTGTATGAGGCCGTACGCCGCGTTCTTCATGTTACTGAAGTCTAGGCTCGTCTCTTTTATCACAAAATCCACTTGGAAAGGCGCGATTTGCTCCCGCAGTATGAGCAGATGCTTGATTTGGAACATTTCTCCGTCTATGACGGTCGCGTTCGTAGATATTTGTTTGGACGCCGCGTCGACACTCTGGACGCAGAAGGAGATCGCTTCTTGAGCTAGGCCTTGGAACACTTTCTTCTCCAGACATCGGTAGAGTCTCGACAGAGCTGCTAAAGTTCTTCTCACGCCTGAACAAAACAGAATTATAGTTATATATTATTATTATTTCTTTGTTTCATTTTTTCTTCTCTCGTCAAGCGAGGGGTCACCATTTTTCACGGGCTTTTGGCCAAGCGAAAAATTGTTAAAACTTTATTGATTTAGTGATAAAAAATTGCGAACAATGCGGCAGTTGTTTAATATAATTATTATTATTAATTATATTGATGTCATAAAGTTGCAAAAAATTATTAACAGTTATACAATACTACTAAAATTATAATAACTTATATAACTACCAAGAACAATAAAACAATTTTTCTATATTAAAAAGCGGACAAGTACGAGTAGGACTCTAGAGTAGCGCTGTGAGAGCGCTCAGAGCGCGAGTCAAAAAGAAGTTGAAATATTGAAAGATAAACTTAACTTTGTAGTGGAAAATAAGGTTCTTCCATACACACCAACTACAAAATGTAAGTTTGTAATCGCAATACGATATTTATTATATGATATAACTTCAAATACACAGATTTTCCCCTTTATTATTATTATTTTATTTCGGAAAACATCCATATACACCATATTACACAAAATTGAAACAGTATTACAATAGAAAAATAAAAATGTCGAAATAATAACTACAAACATAAAAACAAAACACAATTACAATTAAAATTATTTTACAATAGGTACACAATCAATTAATTTAATAATATAATTTTATGTGCTGTGAGACTCTTGCCAAATTTTTTGATTCTAGGTCAAAGGGAAGTATCCTATAGGTTTTGATTCCCCTGTGAAATCGCAAAATATACGACATGAACGGTCATATCTTTGGATCGCAAGCTTGTGATACGGCTGCCAGAGACTGATTGATAGCCCGTTGGTCCAGTTGGTAGTGAACCTACCTTCTGAGCCTGAGGGCGTGGGTTCGATTCTCACCTAGGACAAACATTCATGTGATGAACATTTGTGTTTGTTCTATAACTGGGTGTTAATATGTATTTAAAACTATATATGTATGTATATCAGTCTCTGGCAGCCATATCACAAGCTTTGCTTAGTTTGGGGTCGGATGACCGTGTGTGCAAAAATGTCCCGAATATTTATTTATTTATTATTTATTTATATACATACCTATATATTTTAAAATATTTTAAATGACCGTGTCGTGTCACCCTGCGTACCTGGATACCACATCCCGTGCAGGTCCGCCGGGGAGGCCTGCGGGCGGCGCTGCGCCTCCACGCTGATGTTGGCTACTTCTTGCGACGTGGCAGATATGTCGGAGATCATGGAGTTGCGCGAGTCACTCCGCTTCAGAGCTTGCTCTTGCTGGATCGAGATCGCAATTTGCTGTCAACAGATACGTGTTTTGTATGACCCCACTTATTGCTTTAAGTAAGTAAATTATACATAATTAATAGTAGTGGTAGTAGTAATAATTAAAACACTGTTTTAAACTATCACGGTTGTAATATCCCGTAAATAATCATATAACTTTGGTAATAATTAATATTATATGAACAAGCATCGAGCACAGGACCGGAAAAGATGGCGCGCTGAAGAAGAGACCCATACCCAGCAGTGGGTGGAGAATGGATGATGATGCTGAATAAGCATCAGCTATCTCGCTATATTTCGATTTAAACTCGGTTAGAGTGTAAAATGCTTTATTTCTTTCGCATTAAGTTAGTTCTCAAAATCAAAACGAAAGTCCAAATGACCCCGATCTAGGTGTAGATGGCGTTTGCGCGATTCAGAAATCACTGTTCATTTGCTAACGCCATGTAGCGGCAGAATGTAGTTATATTGATTTCGCTTACACAATATATAAAAAGTAAAGCTTTGATCATCATCATTTCAGCCGTAGGACGTCCACTGCTGGACAAAGGCCTTCCCTATTGATCTCCAAAAGGGCCGGTTGGAAGCGACCTATTGTTTTATTTAGTGCATTTGCCAGAATGTATTTTGACTGACTGTACCTACTTAAACTATTTGGGTGTTTATTCTGAAAAAGGCGCATTATAGCAGCGCTCGCGATTTTTCCCATTTTTAGGGTTCCGTACCTCAAAAGGAAAAAAACGGAACCCTTATAGGATCACTTCGTTGTCCGTCTGTCTGTCCGTCTGTCAAGACCCTTTTTCTCAAGAACGCGTAAAGGTAGCAAGTTGAAATTTATACTAAATATTTGGGTCTACGGTTTCTTTCGGCTATAAAAAAATTAAAAGTTGTAAGTCAACGCAATCAAAAGATATGAACGTTTATGTCGCATATTTTGCGATTTCACAGGGAAATCAAAACCTATAGGGTACTTCCCGTTGACCTAGAATCATGAAATTTGGCAAGAGGCAAGGTCTCGTAGTACATATATAGGAATAAATCCGAAAGTTATAAATTTGAAGTTATAACATTTAAAAATTATTATTTTGCTATTACAAACTTACATTTTGTAGTTGGAATGTATGGAATAACCTCATTGTCAACTACGAACTTAAGTTTGTCTTTCAATATTTTAACTTCAGTTAGTTTTTTGGTCTCGCTCTCTGAGGGTTCCGTCTGACGGAACCCTCAGAGCACGAGTCCTACTCGTACTTGTCCGGGTTTTTTGAGATTGGACAACAGTTCACCGTGATTTAAGTGACGGTGTAGTCGAAGATGGTGAACATGCAGAGCTGGAATGGAACCTGGCTCTCAACCGAGGCTACCGGAATGCACAGGTGCTTGCAGACATATTTTCAACTTGGCAGCAGAGCTTTACAAAGTGATTTACTTCCTGCTTGGTTACCTCACAATGTTTTCTTCACAGGCAGCTCAAGCTGATTGTTGGAAGTGGAACCCACACTCTGTGGATTAGAATGGGAGCGCGCCAACCACTTAGCTATCATCACTACAAAGGTACCGTCATTATACCGTTTATAAGTTCTTTCGTTTCTATCTATCTATAAGTTCTGTTACTTGTTTTAAATATTTAATTACCTTTCAACTCCCTCTTCAGAGTGATCACTTATAGCAAGGGTTATAGTAAGTTACCTCCACAGAAAAGAAAAAAATATATGTCAAGAATGGCTGTCAAGGCATTTTTGTAAGAAGTTTGTTGTGTTTATGCACACATATAAACGAAACGTTATTCGAAATCAGTTAGCAACTGTGATGCGGACATAGAACTTTGAGACCTAACCTAAAAAGGTAAGCTTCAAGTTCTTTGGATGCAGAGTTCGACGCGTTGACATAAATAAGAATGTTCAATCAAGGTTCTGTCGTAATGCCTGGCGACATATTTTCCTTCTCATTTCCGTTCTATTTACTTTTTTTTTCTGCGGTTACCTCCATCATGTGCAGCTTGTGTGGGTAGGCGAGGTCGCCGGGCGCCGCGCGGTAGTGCAGCACGTCGTGCCGCAGGTGCACGTGCGCGCGGAACACGAGTCGCTCCTGCGCGTCCTGCAGCAGCGCGCGCGCAGACACGCCCAGCGCCGCCAGCACCACCGCTGGAACACACCACCTCTTTACTCTCTGCATCATGCACTGCATCACTCTTTTAAAAGGCTTTTCATTAACGAACCTGACTATATGGGCCGAGGCACACAGAACATGAATTCATGGTATACCTGCCACTGAAACTTGTGTGATTAATCACAGAAATACTACGACAGTAAAGATACAATGTTGGAAATTGGAAGGAACTGACTCCTATAATACAGGTACTCTACCTAGCATAGGAGTCAGAGATTCACCTAACTTGTACATATGTTATTAAATAAATATTTTTGTATTTGTATTTTGTATTGGTATTAATGTCCAAACACATGTACATGTTACATGTTTGAGAACAAGTAATTGCTTCCTCGCCAAAACACTAATAACTAATACTAATTAGGAAAAATAACTCTCATAGAATGCCCTTTATAAAGTGACCCTACGTTGTTGACATGGAGAGAGCTATGCTCACACATGCCATGTGAACTACAGTCACCGACATAGCTGCTCCGATTTGTAAGTGGAAGTGGCAATGGACAGGCCACATCGCTCAAAGAACCGATAACTGATGGGGTAGAAAGGTCATTGAGTGGAGACCTCAAATTTGATTGAGCCGTGTTGTCAATAAAGGAGACGAAATTGATGGTAAGGATTAAGGACGTCAGCTAGGGTGACTCACGCTCGTGATTGACTTGTTCCTCGATAACCTCGACCCTCAGTATGACGCAGAGCTCCGCGAGCGTCTCCAGGTGGTTGATGTGAATGATCTGCGGCCGGAGTGTCTCGTACAGCACGTTGCACAGCGACTGCAGGTACTCCCTGATATATCGACAGATCAAACAACTGTTAAACAACATTAAACCGAGACATTTTGATATTCACGACAACGCCTGACTTGATGTGTCACAATTGCGCAAATACGTTTTCGTGTTAATAATTTCCCGCGATCTTCGTCGCAACAAACATATTTGCAAAAAAGTTTACCGCGGCAGTGGCTCCTGGTTGGGCTTATTTTACCACGACCTAAGACACTTGAGTGAGGAAACAGGACAATGATAGATGGTGATTTTGCGTTAAGATACGATTCTGAGGCCATCAGCGACTTTTTTTTTCAATTGGTTTTTCTACCTTTGGCCACCATCTCTTGATGGAAAGCGATGTGTGGCCGAGGATAGAACACGTTGATCCAGAAGAAATTTATTAGCTTGAAGATGGCCTATGGCTAGATTGCCTTCGAGTTATTCGAATGGCGGTTAAAAGTGGAAGTCTGCAGACGCATTGGCGTTCCCAGGAGTTTGTACCTCCCGTAGCAATCTTCTATATTGAGTGAGCGTTTCGCATGATCGCAAGCTTCAAACCTAGAGGTATATATAGAAGTACGTACTGCAGTGGTGCCTGGGCGTCCCCTGGCGCGGGTCTCGTGAAGATGTGTTCGTAGAGCGCGCACTCGTCCCGTGACGCGTGCGCCAGCAGCGAGCATGCCGTGCGCACGAGCGCGCAGTGGTCGCGCGCCAGCGAGCCGGCCGCGGCGCGCAGGGCGGCGGCGGTGGGCGCGCCCGCCACGCGCCCGCGTCGCGCCGCGTACTCGCGCTGCAGCTCCCACAGCAGCGCCGAGTACCTGACCGCCCAGAGTGTTACAACTACCCGCGCACCGCACACTCAACAATAAACCCTGAGGAACGTTTACCGAGTGTTTACAGCCGCCAGGGAGCGCCAGCGAAAAATGCAATTTCTTTGATAGTAGCCTAGCCTTAGTAGCAAGACAGACATATGAAGACGAGGTGCTCTTCATATTGTTGTTTGTTACCACACACACACACACACACACACAAAAACAAGACGCTCTTCTTCAAAATTACAATTGATTCAATTTCATGGTTGCTTTGATATAGCCGTAAAACCCGTAAGAAACGCTTTTATTCCTCCATTATTGTGCGTACTGCTAGTCAGTGGAATACGTTGCTTGAATGGGTGTTCCCCGAAAGTTACTAGCCGATGTTTTTGGGATTTCGTTCAATAGTCAGTCATTTCGCATGAAAATTCTCATGAGTACATTTCAAAACAACGACCGACGATTTTCAAATCGACCCCCTTTTCCCTTAGTTAGTTTCCCGACATTAGTAGTACGATTACATAAGAGACAAGGTAGCGTACGTACTCAGTATTAGTGTGCGCTCGTCTCTCGACCTCCTTGATGAGCCTGCTGAGTTTGTGCGCGGCCGCCTGGAACTTGCCGAAGTAGACGGCGTACGCGGTGTCAGCGCGCTCCTGCTCCTCGCGCGGCTCCGCCCCCGCCGCCTCCAGCACGTGGCTGGTGTAGGAGCGCACCAGCGCGATGGCACGGTTCTGCAGGTGGCGGTACTTCACCAGGTACGTGTGGGCCTCCTTGTACTGACTCTGCACGGTGTACGGGAATGTTACCTCATTTCATAAATAAACTTAGTACTCGTTTGAAAGTAGTGAATTTGAGTTTACACGAATCATGATTTTTTTTCTGTGATAACCATTCATGAATATCCACTTGTTACTTTTTAGGGTTCTGTACCCAAAGTACCCTAAGGGTAAAAACGGGACCCTATTACTGAGCCTACGCTGTCGTGTCTGTCCGTCGTACCTTTAAACGGCTGTATCTTTCGAACCGTAATAGCCAGCAGTACCAGTTGAAATATTTACAGAATATGTAATGTTACGGCGGATTAACTAACATATTATAATAAAAGTAAAAAAGTAAAAACGAAATGGAACCCATACAACATACTTATTTTTGTATTAGTTCTAATGTAAAAACGGTAATTCATACAAGCGACAAACTTGACATGATTATAGTAAACACTCTAAAATATCATCATCATCATCATCATCAGCCCTGAGTGACCCACTGCTGGGTATAGGCCTCCCTTTGTTTATGCCACTCTCCCCAGTCTCTCGCTATTCGCATCCACTCGTTCCCGACAGTATTTCTGATGTCGTCAGTCCACCTCATCCTCGGTCGGCCTGGGTTCCGCTCTAAAATATAACAACAAATAATAAATAATGGCCAAGTGCGAGTCGGTGACAAATTTATGTTCATTACCAAGTTATAAGTGGTAATTTTGTTACTTGGGTGATCTTTATCATTTTACCAAATCAAAATGCCAAATTTTTAATTGGGTTTTTATTAATTTTTTATTGTATTTTGTGGTGGTACGGAACCCTCAGTGCGCGAGCCCAACTCGCACTTGGCCAGTTTATTTATTCAAATAACCGAACCAACCTTGATGACATTTGACGACTAAATAATGGAATCAGATATTTTTACTCCATAAAATTGAGAGGAAACTAGAAGTTCCACAGTAACAGTGCCGCTGCTGGCATAGCATAGCATAGTATACTTGCATTAGCTCTCATATAATCCAAACACTCATCGATCTTAGCGAGCAGAATGAAGAACGCATCGCTGTTCACGGACAGGGTGGGGCTGCTGAGCCGCTGCGAGAGGTGCTCCACTTGCGTGAAGTAGTGCAGCTTCGCCTTTATGTCTTCCCCTGAAGTATTACAATAGACGATACAATACTACAATGACCGTTAGTTACAGACAGATGGACAAATAAATAAAAATCGGACAAGTACGAGTAGGTGCCCTACCCTCAAACAAATAGAACAACAAAAAAAAGTTTAAATATTGAAAGACAAACTTAACTTTGTATTGAACAATAAGGTTCTTCGATATAATATACCAACTAACAAAATGTAAGTTTGTAATTGCTAAACAATATTTTTTTATATGATACTAGCTAGCGGCCCGCCCCAGCTTTGCACGGGTATAGATTATAGCCTATGTCACCCGGGGATAGTGTAGCTTCGCAACAGTGAAAGAATTTTTCAAATCGGTTCAGTAGTTTCGGAGCCTATTCAATGCAAACAAACAAACAAACAATCAAGTCTTTCCTCTTTATAATATTAGTATAGATAACTACATATTAACTACCTTCGGATTTTCTTTTATATCGTCGGTGATTTGTAGAATGGGCGAATAAGCCACTTTTCGAGAAAATACGTTTTATATGCAGAACTGATTTTTATTGACATTGCTACCGATCTGAAGAATAGGCGAAAGTCCAAGCCTTTGGAATCAATAGATAAAATAGAGTTTATAACGGCGAATGTCGCCTTATTGGTTTGTAAAAAGGCCTAATATGGCATATTCGCCTTTTTTGTTAAAAAGTTTTGATTTGGTGGATTCGCCCTTTCTACAAATCACCGACGATATGTGCTGTGAGACCTCTTGCCAAATTACATGACTCTAGCCATAAAAAGTATGAGACTTCATTTATGGAGATCCAGAAGTGGCGCAGGCAACACCAAACGCTTCTGCGTGAATGTTTTCATACATGGCCATGACTACATGACGCCCCGCGCCTCTATAATCGAGGACTAGGTGCATCTCGTTTTGCTACACAATCTGAGAAATATTCCCTATTGATAAACTAGCTAAGTCAACCGTTATAACTTGTGTTTTTCCAGTTTTCTTAGATTTTACAAAGAATTCATCCTTATGATCTTCCTACTTCCATCAAGGCCTGTTTAGTCATGAAAAGGTCTGGTGCAATGGGTCATCCTTGATTTAGTATTACGGTTTTGGAAAGTAACCTAGCTTATATGTAAAGCAAAACACCTGACTGGCCTAACTCACGAAATCTTGAAAAGTACTTGACTTACGAAGCTGAATCTAGGCAGGTACGTTCCGGGTGAAGAGATCCGATAAGAAAGTATTTTACGAAAGGGTCAAACTAAGGGAGCAAAAAGGGGTTTAAATTTTATATGAAAGTGTAAGAGTACGACATTGTGAGCTAGTATTACCTATAGAAGAGAGTTGGTTCTGGTCAGCCAGAAGCTGCTCGCTCATCATGTGCAGTGCATTCGTCTTGTTCGACACAAAGTTGTACTGTTCCGACAACTTGTTGAGGTCTGATATTGTTGCATCAATCTGGAATTTTTAGAAGAAAATAAGTTGCAATGCTTAAAGTGGAGTTTAAATAACAATGAGCTGTCGGTGAAGGAAAACATCTACTCTCTACATGACTTTCGCCAATGACTGGCAAGAGATAGTGCGACCTTGCATCGTCATGGTCGATCCAAAGTGGGTGTTAGCCTCACTAGTGTGGATGGGTCGCTGAGAAGGAACAATGACATTAGTAAGGTTCAGTCTGAATGGTTAAGGGGGAAAGGCAGGAATAATCCAGATTAAGTACATGTAAAAAAAAATTGTGTGACTTGGACTTAAATTTGTCAATTTTAATGAGTACTTTTGTTTATTCTTTTGCTGTCTTTTGGGTACCATTAGTGACTATTGTATTGTATAATTTGGTTTATAAACAAAACCTTAACTTAACTTTACTTTTAACTTTTACTACCGAACCCTGTCAAAGGCCTTCAAAATGTTGGAAACCAGGGATGCACTGGTGATAGGCATATGCCATGGTTAGAAACCACCCACTGGACAACGCCATTGCGCCAAGCTACTTCCCATGTTCCGGCATGATGTCTGGTGACAGTAAACGGGTTAGAATAGTTGCTTCACTTTTGCAAGACTGTCCTGCCATGCACTGTTAGTAGGGGGCCCAAGTAGTAAGAAAACACCTCGAAAAATTCCGGGTGTGCCATCATGCAAGTCAGCGACCAGGTGAGAGGGCCCAATAGACATACCCAGGGGGCTCGGGAGTCCCAGCAGTATCCAGACTAGTTCCCGATTGTGTGGCTTGCAGTGTATGTCTACTGGTCCATAGCGTGAAGTCTCAGTCCACTGCAGTTTACCCACGAAATCAATCATACATCATGCAGCAAAGGAAAAAAAGAAAAAAGGCTTCACAGCCTTTTCAGTCTTCAGTTTTAAGTCCATCTGAGCTATACCTATATCCTAGGGCACAATTTTAAGTCTTGAGCCGGTGTGTGCCTATACGCCCGAATGACATCTGCTGTCAGCGTGTTCGTCAACTTGAACTCTCTACTGCATCAAATAGAAATAACCCACCTGATCAGTCAAAGCAACACATTCATTTCTCCTGTCTTCCAACTGTTTATGGTAAGCCTCGTACGGGGTGTCAGCAGCCTTCACAGTGTTGTCGTAAAGACTCTCATACCACTCCAAAAAGTCATATGTACTGTCAACCGGAGGCATCAAGCTTATGCCTGGTTCCTCTCTTGGACTTACTTTGGATTTATCCTGAAAATGGCGTGGTTTACTCAATAAGTAGGGGCAAAAGTTTATAATGAACATTTTAGTGATTTGTACTTCCAGTCTTATTCTCCAGTTCATCAATAAAAATAACACTTTTGTACACTGCAATTTTTATTCCGAAAAACTATTTGACACTATACTCTACTCTACGAAAATAGCTATCTAATCTATGAAATAATCTATGAAGCTAATTAAATAGGAGTAAAACCCTAGCTAGCTTTAAATATCAGCTCTGGGTTTGAGTGTTAGTTGTCAGTGTCTTTGTTTTCCATAGAGTGCCAGACACAGGGAATCCTATTGGGAGCTGAGTGTGAGGCGTTATCTATTTATAGCTAAGGTCTTTAATATAGAAGAAATTATTGGAAATAAAGCAAGAAATATACACACATCTAAATCATTTGAAACTCCAAGTATTAATGACTCCAAATCATGTATGGCTTCCCTCTGGTCAGACGTGAGAGGTGCCAAAGGATTATCTGAAGATTCCCATAGGAGTAGCTTGCTTTGAATTTCTTTTAAACTCATGTTATCCATTTTGAAATTGATATTATTTCTCTTTTTCGGACAATTTGCCAACCTAGCCAACTTATTTGTTTTGATTAATTATATTCTGGCATTGACATAACATAATTGACATTTGACAGTTTATTAATTATGACAGCAATACTCTGTTCAAATTGATAGATTTAGATTTATAGCATGAAATGAAAATCATTTATGTTATGTTGATCGCACAGATATAGGATCAAAGTAGGTAGTAGATCTGTGGTTAATCGTGATCACGCTGTGGGATCACGCCTCACGCGCTTCACGGTCCATGTTTTTTAATTATTTAGCCCGCGGCCAAGAACCTTGGGCCTTACGGACAACTGCTATTACAGGCACCTAATCCGCTCAGTAGGAAAATTACGCGATCACAAACCGTATCTGGGCGTGATAAGGTTTGCGGTCGCGTGATTTTCCAACTGAGCGGATTAGGTGCCTGTAATAGCAGTTGTCCGTAAGGCCCATAGATTCAGTATGTAAGGCCCCTTACCTATAGTGTTAACACACTTATGGATTTGGTTGACCTCAACCGCCGTCTGACCAACGGGAGAAAGAAGAGGGGAATATGATATTCTCACTCTTTCTCTCCCGTTGGTTGGACGGCGATCCGTCAACCAAATCCATACGTGTGTTAACACTATAAGGTATATACAAGGTCCTTGCCTGTTGCATGGTAAATAATGTTTAGCAACGCCATCTGTGTTGGAGTAGCAGTTATGGAAAATTTTATTTGAATTAGCGCCACCAAGCGGTAAAGCCGTAAAGTTTTCTGACACCAATAGATGGCGTATACAACAAAAATGTATTTTTAATCTAAATATAAAAAAAATCTACTACTGAACGTAGGTATACTCAAGGATTCATGAATATGGTATACTGGACATCGAAGTTAACTTTCTAATAATTAATCAGATGGCGCTGGACATAATGGTGGTTTTGTATTTTACGCCATCTGGTGTGGCGGTGGAGCAGTCTCCACTATTGCATTATTTCGTCAGTTTAAAAAAAAAACCCGTATTTCCGGGCCAAATTATACCAATTACGTTCTCATGATAGGTACACCACCTTTTTGCCGAGATCGAAAATAGTGACAAACACCTCACGAATTATATTTGCATTTATATATTTCTTTAATCTGAAGATGCGAGTACCCGAGCATCGAAGAATACAGGGTTATAAGGAAAGGGTAAGCTGAGCCGAAAGGAGGTCATTGTACTCATAATTATGAACAACTTTTACTTTGAGACCAACCCTGAAATCACGAAAAAAATATCAGCTGTTCCATAAAAGCGGTCATTGACACTCGACAAAATGTATGGAACAGCTGTTTTTTGTTGCGGTTTCACTGTTGGTCCCATTATGATGAGTATCATCATCATCATCAACAGCCAGAAGACGTCCACTGCTGAACATAGGCCTCCCCCTTTAACATGATGAGTATAACGAACCAGGGTGCAAGTACCGTTCTTTTAGCGATCGTCAAATTGACAGTTGAGGTCGTCAAATTCGATAATATGCCATTTTTTTCAGTACTCGCTGTGATCGATTCTATGGCATTTTAGCGAATTTGACGATCGCTAAAAGAACGGTACTCGTTTCGGCTTATCATATCACTTTTTTTATAATCCTGTATAGACTCCTCAAGTAGTTTAGATAAGCGTCTCCTCGAGCCATGTAGGTAGGGGTGCCTGGAGTAGGCAGTCTTGGTATTGATGTGTCTTAGTCAATGATGGATAGGGTAATGGGCGTGACGATGAATCAAACAACTGCATCGAGTATAGTTTTGCATTTATTGGGTATGTACGAGGAACCTTCCTGGTCAACATAAGCTACATTGGACATTCTGTTTACAGTATATTTACAAGTTCAGTATCATAAATCCTATCTAAAGCCTAGGGTAATGTAATGCTCTTCAGGAGTATGCATATTACTGTCATATTCACAATAATAACAAAAATCAACTATACACATCATATGCTGCAGCGTTGTACTATCTACTCTATAAAGTAAAATAGTGACTCCGAGACCTGGGACCTGCTCGCTGTGGCTTTAAACATATGGGAGCCGTGCGGCCTGTCGCGGTCCCAGCCGCTTTGTTCGCCCGTTCAACGTTCAACAACGAAGCTA
The DNA here is from genome assembly GCA_914767915.1 of Agriopis aurantiaria. Lineage (NCBI taxonomy): Eukaryota > Metazoa > Arthropoda > Insecta > Lepidoptera > Geometridae > Agriopis > Agriopis aurantiaria. Next base: position 642,552 of record OU611983.1, on the reverse strand, counting down.
GTATTAAATACAGCGATATTTAAACTTATACATTCCTCGACTGCCAGCGGCGCCGGGCCGGGCGCGGTCCTCTCGCGCCGGTCGCCTCGGCGCTCTATCACATTCTTACATTATGTACACCTTTCCGACCCATCAATATCTATTACAACTTGTACTATATACAAACAATTTTTTATAATTATTTAAAAAAATACAATGTTAAATTGCTATAAACCTCTATTTTTGATATAGGTTTGGAATAAAAATAGTTTTTTTTTTCGATTTCAGCGTGCAAAATTGACTAAAGCCAGCAATCGCACGAATCGACATTCGCAACAGTTCTAATGTAAGCCACTCAGCGCAGCACATTCGTGTCACATCAACTGCGGTTCACATACACTCCAACGTCTATTCATATGTGTATTTAATTAATAGTAAAATGATCATAAGTAAAACATATAAAACTGCACACAATTCATTCAGAACGCTATTTTATCGTCAGATCATTGTCCTCACGACAAGAAAAACACTTGCAATTTATATGTTCATGTATGTAAGTAAATTAAACGTCGATAAATAACTTAAATTACAATTAAAATATATAGAAAATAAATTAAGACACAGTCCTTGTTGAATGCGCGGGAATATCCGCCAACTGATAGCATTTATCATGAACACGTCTTACGGTTACCTTATATGGAATACATTACGTGGGTAGCGACAACTAACTAAACCAAACGACGAACTAAAATACAGACATCGAAACACTAAAGACTCGTCGCTGAGATAGCAAAAGCATGGCGGTTAGCACGACATTCTGCACCCTAAATATAATTATTTAACAGAAAAATACGTGTTGTGTTGAAGCATGATCGGTGTCTATGTGCGGACTCGTCGACGTCGCGTCGGCGAGTCGGCGACTTGACGTGAGTGCGGCGCGGGCGCGACGGAGCGCGCCGCCTCATCCCTCGGCGCTCGACCGGGGTACTCTCGAGATCCCGGTTGCGGGGTGCGCGGGGCGCGCGGGCGGCAGGCGGTCGCGCGCCGAGGGGGAACAGAGCCTGGTGCCGGCAGGGGGCCGGGCGGCGCGCGCGCTCTACGACGCGGGCGGCGGTGGACCCTGCGGCGGCGCCTGCGGCCGCGCCCCGCCTGCGCCCGGCAGCGCCGCCAGCGTGTCCTGGCTGGCGTGCGCGCGCAGGTATGTGTTCTCCACCTCGAGCTGGTTGATCCTCTCCATCAGCTCCGCGATGCGCTCCTTCAGGACTTCCACCTCTTCGCGCACCGCGAACATTAGGTGGCTCTTAACCAGATCCTGGAACAATACAAACATTCTACGTTACTAACGATCGAAAACATCCAGCTGGTCCTATACCGTCCCGACCCGACCCGAGCTGATGTGGCCTGGTGATCGTAGTGAACTACCAAACAAAAATATCTTCAATCTAAAAACCTAGCCACATGCACAAAAAATATCATTTCAATTCGAAGAGACAGTGGAAATTAGCAACAATAATGTTATATAATCAAACAATATAAAATGTTTCTGTGTACGAGGGTCACAATAAAATAACATTTACATAAATCAATGAAATAGAAACAACGTTCTTTAAAGATCATTGTGTCTATCGGGGCTATCGAAAACAGTTAACAAAACTTTAACTCCTCCACAAAAATAAAAAAGAGATTCAAAGACAAGAATATGAGGTTCAGAATATGAAGGAGCCGAACTCACAGGTGACAGAATCTCTTGAAGGTGCTGTAGCTTGGTACAAGTATCCCGATAAGAATAATTAATAACATTCATTGATAGCGCTTTAAAACACGAAAACAATCAATAACACCATCGATGAAGCTGCTTCTCGATTTATAAAATCGATAGTATTAGTCAATCAACTGCACAAAATCATATAAAAGTATTGTATAAAGCAGCGAACCTATTCAAACTAAATGTAGTGTGAAGTTTTCCAACAGGACTGAACAACAAGAATTAAATAAATAAACTGCAAACGTACTGTTGTATTAGGCACGACCACGTAACAGGGATCCTTGTGTCCCTTCTGCCTGATCTCGTAGAGGCAGCCATCTCTCGGTTTTTGCACGACGTCAATCATATTTGTTTGGTTGCGATGAACTAGTTCTGAGGTTCAGTGAGAACTGAGAATGTGCGCGTCGGCGGCGGCGGCTAAAGTGCGACTGGCGATAACGTGTGGCTCGCGAACCCGTGTGAAGTGGCGACAAGCACTAGCGTCCTGGCGGCTGGCGGGCGACTGGTGGTCTGCGCGCGCGCACGCCCTATATAAAACGGTCGCGCACACGACACGTCATCATCGACCACGCGATACGGCCGTGCACCCTGAACTCGACAACAACCTACATCGATACCGCAGAGCCCTTATTTTAAATTTATTTGCGAGTTCTAAATAAGCTATTTATACACCAAAAGACACCGGATGCGGAGTAAAAGACTCGATTTCGAAACGGTCCGCAATTACATAGTGGACACGAATGAATTCGTGTCAGACACTAATAAGAATAATTGAGAAGTAAATTAAGCTATAATTACGGCTCAACAAGCACGCGGATGTGTGCACAAAGTAATTGACGTACGCTCTACATGAAATTAGAGCAAACAAAAAGTATTCCACGAATCACTCTAGCGGCTCTAACTCGGACGCTATATTAGCATCGATCTAAAAACACCAGCAAATGCCAACGTGATAATAAATACCGGCCATAATGGCAGCCGAATAAAGAATCATCGATTCAAACCACCTCCGTACAAGAAATAAATCAGTTCTGACCAAAACAAACAAGATGTATTGCGAAAAACAAAACTGGAAGCAATATTGTTTGAAGAAACAGTAGTATAAAATATGTATTTAGAGAGGCCTTTTTAAGAACGTTTACAGACATCAATTAAGATTCATTGAAATATATCTTTGTTAATCAAGAAGTAACTCAGTAGCAGCGCCCAAAACGCAAACAAGACCGACTACTGTGCTACATTTCAAAACCAGTAGCATCGAGAGACAACGTTAATAAATACCGCATTCGAGTCTATAAAAATAATATTACAAAAGCTATTTCTGTGAGGTTCTAACTGTTAGAGATAGTAAACATTGGAATGATTAAGCTGATACAAAGAGCTGACATAAAGTGATCAATCAAATCAATGGATTCAGATTTTATGAGAATGGACAGTAAGAATGCGGATAACAAGAGTGTCAGTCAGACCACATAGTAGATGTTAATATAATAGCTTGCACAATTTACACAATATTCTTGACGATGTATGTTGAATTTATTACAGACAATGACGGTTGACTAATTTATGACATTAATCAAATTTGTGAGAAACGACACGCGAGAATGTTATTTCATCGCGAGTAATAATAAATTATAAAAAGGAAATAATAATTGTCAGGTTTACTATTTTTTCTATCTTTTGCGATAAAAAACGAGCACCACATTAACGATCTCGGGATTCTCACGAGACGGTGACAAAAATATGCAATGTGGAATCGGCGTCGAGTGGCTAAAAGTGGTCTGGGCTGATTTGTATGATGTTATAATTAGAACAGGAGAAGTATAAATAGCTGGATTGATGAGAACTCGTTCAGTGGCGGTTCGCGTGGGTGCAGCGACCTTCAATTAGGAGGAACCCGTGCGCTCAAATTGCACCAGCGCGAGCCGGATTTCGCTAGTCGTCTTACGCTGCTGCGCGTGACACTTGCTAATTGATGCCGCGCCAATGCAATTAATACTCTTTTCAATATTTGAAATAATATCAATCATTTGAGAAGGCACCGTTTCATAATAATTTTCTGTGCGTGGCACAGACCTCAAGGCGTCCACTATTTTTTAGACTTATTCTTAGGATGTACAAGATTTTAACACTGCATTTCACTGCACAACTCAAAATAATAACGAAAAAAGAATGTAAAAAAAACTAATTATTTAGAATACTAGAATATATTAAGATAGCCCATTGGTCCAGTTGGTAGTGAACCTGCCTTCTGAGCTTGGGTTCGATTCCCACCTAGGGCAAACATTTATGTGATGAACATATGTGTTTGTTCTATATCTGGTTGTTAATAACTATTAAAGACAATAGACAATATTTTATTTGTAACAAAAATCCATACACACTTAGATCTACACACAAATTTAAAAGTAAAAAAGTTGGACTTTTGCTATTTAAGTATGCATTTAAAACTATATATGTATGTATATCAGTCTCTGGCAGCCATATCACAAGCTTTGCTTAGTTTGGGGTCAGATGACCGTGTGTGAAAAAATATCCTGAATATTTATTTATTATTATTTATAATTAACGTCTAGTTTTAGTTTGAGACTGCTACAATATACCTGAGTATACGATAAAGAGAGAAGCTAAAACAAATGCCAAAAATGAGAGTACGTTGATTAGTAAGGTGCCAGGTTGCGTTAACACGTCGCTTGCAAATTAAACACCAGTTATCGGTGTTGTCCGACATTTTCATGTCAGTGGGTAAACTAGATAAGGATGGTGCGTTTGAACAAGTATTGAGGCCACGTTGGCTGTGGGAGATTTTAGTGATAGTATTATAACAGTGGCAAATAATGACAGTGCAGTGAACTGCAGTATACTAAAGTGAAGCAGAGAGCAGGGCTGTCATATAAAATCTGTCCCAGCATGCGTCGCGATCGGCTCATATTGTTTTGTTTTAATTGCAACTGGTCAATACCAGTAGATGGCACAAGTTAGACTACTTTTATACGCGTGGGTTGACCGCTAATTACTGACTGGTGATCACTGGATATCATAATGTGCTCAATTGATCCTTAAATCCATAGCTCGGCTCTAATGTAAGACAGGAATAGAGTTTTTAATTAGCGTTATGTAACTTTACTAATACGAACAGCGTAAACAAAACGATTACGTTTAATCTAAACATTAATTTCGCACACATCAGCTTCAGGCTGATAAATAAACTACCAATTATAAACAGGACGTCGTACTTTATCGATAAGCAATTTATATTTATAGACGTAAATCCTCATCCGGATGATGACTATTTATGTCAGTATCGATGAACAACTTTTTATAATGCCACAAATGCGATCATAATAACCAAAAAATACACATTAGAGATTCAAACAACGGGCGAGGGGAACTGGTTTCGATCGAAATTCGAAGCATACATAAATAAGTTGGTTGGAACGAGCCGGCGGCGCGGCGGCGGCACCGCGGCGCGGACTCGGCACGGAACATTTAAGTTTTTAATCATATTGTTTTAATGACATCACCCTATACAAAACAGGTTCATATGGATGAGCACATGTGGCCGCACACCAAAACAACATTGCCATACATTTTAATAACTACCTACGGCAATAATGGTCTCGGTAATAATAACGATAATGTTTACATAACCAGATATAGTGTGAAATGGAATAAAGTCAGTGTTTGAGAAAGATTGCCCCGTGTACACTTGATTCGCACTGTTTTTATGAGCTCATCATTAATTTTTGATCTCACTTATAGCCTTTGTAAAGTAATAATTTTATTAACGAGCCATATTTTTACTTTATAATATTTTCTCAGTTCTGAGAATGTTGAGCAAAACAAAATGATTGCGCATAATTTGTTTTTGTAGAGGTAGAGGTGAAAGACAAATTAACTTCCCAGACTCTCTGAAGCTCTAAATTGAAAGACGTTGATATGCGTCTCCTCGGGTAAGAAAAAAGGCGACGGGAATTTACCAATGTACATACTGAAACCTGCACAACAGGTTGTCGTTCTTCCAAAGAGAACTTGTAAAAGTGGTCGGACGGGGCAGGCTTTTCCACGCACGCCTGGCTCACATACCCATACGATTTTCTCCACATCGTATAAAGTTTGCATGACTAACGCAAGTTGCGTATACTTCGATCGTAAGATAACCGACGATGTTTGCGGAGAACTTTTACAGCTTGACACACAACGGGAAATAAATATTGAATTTGTATAAATGTATTGTATAAAACCCAGAACTAGGTATATCAAGCTTTGCGATTTTAGTCTTTTTAACAGACTTCGAAAAAGGAGGAAGCTACAAAACGCCTGAAGGGTTTTGTTCAAACAAGGAGGTATTCATGCATGGATTTTTTTTTTTTTTTTTTTTTTTTTTTTTTTTTTTTAATATTGACTTGTTCTGTTGGCCTTTTGGCCTCTACAGCTTGACCTTAGGGCTAGTTAGCGAACGCAGAGTGCGTTCGGCATAACTTGGTGGTTAAGTTTATAGGCGACTAGCACAAGGGCACCTCGAAGGTACGAACCTCGGCTTGGGCCGTCGCCGGGAGTGGGAATCAGACTTGCCCAGGCACCCCAGAGGGGGTGTGCCCTGGAGCCCTAACGGTTTGTTGAACTGAATGATTATTTGGAGAGAAACTAACCGATCTTCTAATAGATCCTGTGGGTCTACGATCCTGCCGGCGGGATCGCTGTGTGTGTGTGTGCCTCTGGTAACCGACGCCTGTACCAAAAACTGAATATTTCCTATTGCTAGGAGCAGTCGGATCGGGCGAGCCCAGCGCCGCCGCGGTGACGACGGCGATGGGGTCGTCCGGGTCGCCCAAGATGTTTCTAGGGCGTCTACGGAGAGGAGGAGGGTCTGTCACGTCTGTCGAGGCATGGATGTGTAATCATATCTATAAATAAACTAGTACTTCGCACATTCCACTATCAAAGGTGTTTCAATTAAAATTCCAAAATAATTTTTCTTAAAAAAAAAAGATGTGTTACGGCATATTAACTTAGAATGTTTGTATTTTGAGGTTTTTAAGTCGGTTTTTTAAAAGATAATTTATTTTGTGTCGATTTCTACTGGGCTAGGCTAAGTTTGTTGTGCCTGAATTACCGTTCAATATCAACTACTTTTGTATGAAACGCGAAATGATGATGCTACTATTTAAATATTATTGCAATATTACGTATTTACATATAATTTTCAGGGCTATTGTTGTGAAAATTACATTAGCAAAACTGCGCACCTTGAGGTAAAGTTATTTCAGAAACACATGTTCAAACCAAATACAGCTATAACACGCCTGTGTTTTACTGTATTTGGTTTGCACAGTTGTCATACGTTAACAATAGATTTATTAATATTCATGACACAGTTTCAAAGTTATCCAACAAGCTGTTCAAGTAGGTATAACTTATGATATCATCTCACATTTGTTAGATATAGAAATAATTTTAGAAGATTGAGTACTAGTTCTGCCCACAGTTTCACCCGCGGTGTATCCGTAATAAAAATAACCTAAGGTACTCCTTATAATTATAACATCAGCTATCAGTGAAAGAAGAAAACAATGCAACCTCCTTGGTGCAACATTGGTAGCAACAGCAACCTCCTTTGACGTAGATTTAAAAAAAAAACTATGATGTAATAATGTCAATGTATCGACTTGCAATTCTTTTTCTTGTTTTTGTACAATGAATTCAATATACTGTACACTCAGAATAACTGTACATTAAATGGATTTTGTTATTGACTGTCCCTGACTTTAATATTGTCGACGATTTTACATTTTGGACGTTTTACTCGTAAGTAGTTTTGCCACTGAAGACATTGTCACCATATAGACGTTTTAATATGCCGACGTTCTGCAAACTACGTCATTTTCCCTGATAGACCTTCTGATACGGAGGGTATTAGTTGTAGGGAAAATATTAAAACAAAAATCTGTTGATCCGAACGCTACCAAACTTCACAGGAACCCTCGCTGCGCTAATCTGAAGATTGCCTGAAAATTTCTTGAAATTCGGTCCAGCCATTTCGGCACAAATTATTTGATATCAGTCATCAACACATCATCCAGGTCCCATTCATAATCAACACGACCGAGGGAGCGTACGCACTCGTATCTCGCAAATACTTGAGTTAATCACCTGTACTATCGATTTCCTTACATTGTATCTACTCTACGGGCGTATGTAGGTATATCTTAATCGTTCAAAACAAAGTTCACGTAAACATATATTGACGTACCGTCGTGTAAGTCCAGATAAGGGTAACACAAACAAGTGAAAATATTGACCTCATCAGCTGTAATCTGGTCGGCTGACCTGCAGGTGGAGGTCAGGCTGCTCGGCTCGATATATCTCATCATTTCATGTACTTACTACATACACCTCTACTAATTGAAATTTTATATTATATTTTTGATATATAGCAGATGTAAAAATTAGGAAATAAAATATTCCATCTATTTATTTACTATGCCTAAGTATGTTGTTTTTTTTTTGGAAAATTAAGGTTACTTTTTTATTTATTTATTTATTTATTGGAAAACCAACAGCTTTTTACACTAAAATATACAATGGAAAAACGTCAGGAAGCCAATTACAGGTTCTCACGACTAGTTTTTACTTTACTTTATACAAAAAGCTTAAAATGTATCATATTTTTTCTACTAGCTATCTTAATATGTAGTAAAAATTGTATATTCTATTTAAGTATCAAATTAGAGTGTACTGTTGGAAAATGTACTTATCTCTAAACGTTATGTTAGTTTACCTTGGCAGATAAAGTTGAAGTGATAATAAATATTGTAACTCGAGTTCTGATGGTAAACATCAGAATTTTCAGCAAAAACATGTTTACCGAAGCATTTTACAATCTGGTTAGAGTCTATCTTCGATGTATCGGGCGATACGAAGTAATCTATAGATTATACATATTTGTCTTGGTAGATTTCCACGGATACCGAGTTTTCCATCGTGCGTGTTTATGTCATAATTTAGGATTGAGAAATAAACATTATCTAAAATAACCTCCTCCTTTTCGAAGTCGGTTAATAAAGAGCAGATAATAATAACCGATTTAAATAACATTTGTAAGGTCAATGCGTATTTTGATATCAAAGTGCAGAAAAATGGATGCAAAGGAAAAAGAAGTATGAGAACAAAATTATGATACTAAATAATAATGAAGTTATATGATTATTTACGGGATATTTACCGTGGTAAGGTTGTGGTTCTCATTCCACAACCTTACCACGGTAAATATCCCGTAAATAATCATATAACTTTAGTGAACAACCGTGATAGTTTAAAACAGTGTTCTAAATAATAATATAAATTATTATAACGGCGGATACAAAATTAATTATGATAATAGAAAATGTGAAAGCTAATGAAAACTAAAGTAAACGAAGATATTTATGTCAACAAAATGACTGTTGACTGCCGCATATAAAATTGTACGAGCGGAGGGTTAGGAGCGCCGATAGATGCTAGCGCCATTCAATATGACGGCTTCATTACGAGCACCGGGTTCATATTCCGAGTAAAGCTTCAGTCGGAGCGTTTCCTGGGTTCGTGATGCGATTCCCATCGGGCGCGTGCTCTGCGCCGTTCTTAGTTGCAAATTAGCCGATGGTTGTTTGGAGGCACGCGACCGAATCGTGTGACCTCCTTGTGGCTTCTACTCCTTACCCTATGGCGGGTGCACTCGAATCAGCCGCGTAATCAGCGGAGCACGTGTCTCCAGCGAGCATCGGGGCCGGCTTTCCTTCCGTGTCTATTCTCGGCGGCGAGTCCCTTCGAGTCACGCTTGCCCGATGCAAATCACGTACACAATGAGGGAATTAGCATGCCGCGGTGCTTCGACCAAATAAAATGTTCCACGCGCGCGTTACAAATGGCTTCGTCTTCATAATACTTGCTAATGATATCTTAGAAACAAAACCAAGAGTCGTATACCGGGTGGTTTCAGTACTATAGCAGACAGTAGCAACGCGTTCGGTATCCATCATCCGAGTTCAACTTAAAAGAGCCGGTTGTGTAGAAAACGATATCAGAGTTAAAGAAATTTATGTTTGAACAGATGCAAGGAATCGGGTCAGTGATGTGAGCTATGGTCGGTAAACATCAACAGATCGGCCCGCACGAGCGTAGTTTTCTTCGATGACGTAACGCTAGGCGGAGATCTTACGAAAACCGGCGAGAGGCGGAGTACCTCGGACGGAATCCAAAATTATGTACAATCTGCAGGTGTTCAGTACATTCATCGCGACGTGTAAGATGGCGTGCTTCAAGGTGGACCGGTTCACTCTTAACTACTGGTCGCGCGACGTTAACTCGATGCTTTATACATGTATTATTACTAGATCAAATAATCCAGGAGCATAACCGCCCCTACACACTACTTTAGGGACTCAATTTTGTCAAACGACCAATTTATTTGCACATTTGCTAATATGTTTGCTTTAATATATTTATTTGAATAAGATGCAAGTTTACTAATCGAGGCAATTAAGTAACGCACTCATAAAGACATGTGCAGTGAAACAGTTACGACATTAGAGATACGTGTCTTTTTTGTAAAAAAAACCAAACTGCGCGTTACCAAATGGTTTCTTGAGAAACCACTGCGCACATTGCGTCGATTCCAGCAGGTAACAACGTTAGAAGCTTATCTTGTATATAATCGTATAATATTATCTCATATTTTATCGAGTGTCAAGATTAAAGCAAAGCAATTAGATAAACCAGTCGGATACTACATGGAAAATAGAACCAGTGCGAACCGACTGAATAGTGACAAACAACGTGAGTGATATTCATCATTTAATTGATCGGTGATACACTCGTATTGGAGTCTAACAAGCGTAACAACATCAGAGGCTTATTATGGAGGTAAGGGAGAACGCGTTGCAGCGAGTGATAAAAATACTGATGCGATGGAAGCGTAGCGGGCACTAGGGCGGATTGGGGTCAATCGCTTGAGGCCATCTGCGTTGGCTAATTATAGATGTTGAGACAAGCCCAATAGCGCAACGCACTGAATCTCAATTGAAATCGCGTCGCACGGAGGGATGCTAACTAAGTATATACGGAGCTTGGAGCTCACTAATTCGCTATAGGAGTACCTCAACTTGTACAACGAAAGCAGATTTGAATCGATACCAGGTGTGAAAATAGTATAGGAAACAGCAAAGTATTGAGAGTTGAGAACAGCACTACCATTCACATTTCTATCCACGAAGCTCTCAATGGCATTAGCGAAAACAAAAACAAGTTTCTGCGAGTTGATCTCATCTGAACCATCACTCGAATAGAATATAGTACGCTATCTGTTTACGACGTTACACCTTTACAGTTATCAAGTCAATAGATCCATAACCACTTTATGTGTATGATGAATATAATATGGAAATTACTGTATCATAAAAGTGTAGCGTGTTTAACGCCCGGGGGCTGAACGGGACGCGTTTCCTGCCCATTACGGAGGGGAAGTCATTAGCGATTCGAACAGTGACTCCGATCTAATAACGGTGTTATGCAGCACAAGCATTGCCATTACAAACACGGATAAACTCTCTGGAGATTGCATCTTTACGCAACCGCGTGCCGTGGTACGGATTCATAACGTTCGATGATCGCGCGCGATCCAGAGTGGGGCAAAAACGAGACAATTTCAACATTTCCTCAATAATGTACGCGCGATTCGGTTTATCGTAGTACGCATATTATCTATCGATATCGGTCGACGAAATCTCTTGACCGATATTTCGTTTGAGTGTTAAGTGCTTGGAGTAAATTGCGTTAGAAACAGGTGTTATATTGTAAAAACCTGATGTTGAATTGGCACGAATAAGAAAAATAAAAGTATTGCAAAGATTAAATTGGAATTGAAATGACGAAATTCCATAACCGTTAGGTCATGAAATCGCACTAGGTAATTAATAAGTTCATTGGCTTTCACTGCTATTAAGCTGTTTAATCATGTCTCGTTTTGCTAATTTAGTTAGGAAAGTTATTTACAATACTCGAAACTAATAAGCGTATCGGCAAAAGAAAAAAGAAACTATTTTCAAGTATTCCACCAAACTTATGTTGATCAGACTAGTAAACAATTTTTTGTCTCTTCTCTTCTCGGCTTCTGTTGCCGAATCTAACCTTACTTTTCCTATCCTTCGATTGACAACTCATTGTCGATGCCACATTTACAATGCTAGTGCCGCAAAAGAGCAGCTTGCAAACCGTTCCTCGAATGTGGATGGAGAGCACGCGGAACGCACGCGACCGACTGACACGACATCGAATGAACGCACTAAATTGCAAGCTGGCGCTGCTAGCAGTACGGATACTCAAGAATTGCCAGCTGCCACTGCTAACAGTAAGGATAGTCGAGACTGTCAACTGTCTACCATCGCATCTGAAGAACACCACCCTGACATCGTAAGAAGTTTTGCCTTGAAACGCAATACCTACTAAAGAGTTGTAATTTTGCGAACCCGAAAGTCTTGCAAGATCTTAGGCCGAGTCACATTACCTGCCTTCTGAGCTTTGGGGGCGTTGGTTCGATTCCCATCTAGGACAAACATTTGTGTTTGTTCTATATCTGGTTGTTAATATATATTTAAGTATGTATTTAAAACTATATATGTATGTATATCAGTCTCTGGCAGCCATATCACAAGTTTCACTTAGTTTGGGGTCAGATGACCGTGTGTGAAAAAATGTCCGAAATATTTATTTTATTTATTTATTTTATTAGTAAGAGGGAGTGAACACGAATATAGAAGATTGAACAAAAGCCCGTTCAATGCAGCGTCCGTACTGGAATACAGTTTGTATCTTGATGACGAAGCACAAAAACCTAGATTGCACACACGGCGACACATTCTAGGTTATGCTTGGAAAGCGCATTAAATTGAATGGGGCAAACAAATTACGAGGAGGAATTACGGATTTATACTGACGAGGAGTGCCCAGTGTAAGCTTACAATCCTAGTTTCTGTGTAAGAAATTATAACATTTGTGCGAAAAGAACAAAAGAGTTGAGATCGCATTTGTGCGCGAAAAAGAGAGTTTAATCCAGTCGTATGAAATACCAAGCTAGAAAATTTCAAAATACTTACTGATTAATGTTTTTAATCGAAAGAAGTGCAGCCACAGCACGCTTGTTATAAAGGAGTCTGGTTATAAGAGCAATTATATTTTATTGATAAAAAAGGCAATGTTGCTTCAATTGAAAATTGCCCGTTCGAAGTTCCCGAGTCAGTTTTTGCTTCAGTGTAAGAAGTAGAACCAGCAAGGCATCTATACGATATGTCAGCCAACTACATCGGTAATTGATCAAACTCGTCCATCGTCGTTGTCGCACACATTTCCGATGACATTTCGATGCTATTTCCTTTATTATAGACAGTTATGATAATATCCATGAAGGGGATTAAAATCGACGAGTCACGTATGATTTCTATGACGCGCTAGATACTTTGTATCAGAATAGATTTATTGTTGGATGACACGCGACGTCAACCTTAAAAGGCCTTGTAACTAAATTCCGATGTGATTATTTTCTTTGCGTGTTTATTGCTTTGCTTAGATAGCCCGTTGGTCCAGTTGGTAGCGAACCTGCCTTCTGAGCTTGGGGGCGTGGGTTCGATTCCCACCTAGGACAAACATTTATGTGATGAACATTTGTGTTTGTTCTACATCTGGTTGTTAATTAAGTATGTATTTAAAACTATATATGTAATTATATCAGTCTCTGGCAGCTATATCACAAGCTTTGCTTAGTTTGGGGTCAGATGACCCCAAATCGCTCGTCAATCGTCAATCGTTTTAATCGCTTATACAAAATGTATGTGAAGTCTATATGTAAAGATTCATGTTTGAAAGCCAACATTTTATTGCAAAAAAAAAAAACAGTAATAAAGCCAGTTAGAACAATAGTCTTTGGTTCGTGAGCATTGGGCATCAAGAAGGAAAATAATAAAAAGGAAACTATACAAGAAGTGAAATGAAACCTGGTAAATAAGAAAGGAAATGATAGTGTTTATGTTACTCACCATGGCTTGCTCGATCTTGTTGTCGATGGCCACCGCGCTGGTGCCCGATGCGCTGTAACAATACAAAATACACAGTCAGCAATACTGTACATAATAGCATCTTCGATCATTTAACTAAGACAAGTAGGTTAGCTCAAAGTCGCACACCGAGCTATGGAGAGGGCTATGCTCGGGGTTCCTCTACGAGATCGAATCAGAAATGAGATCCGTAGACGAACGAAGGTTACAGACATAGCCCACTAGATTAGCAAATGGAAATGGCAGTGGGCAGGGCACATATCACGCAGTACAGATGGCCGATAGTGCCGAAAGGTTCTCGAATGGAGACCACGGACCGGTAAGCGCAGAGTAGGACGTCCACCCACGAGATGGACAGACGGCCTAAAAGAGACCGCAGGAAAACGCTGGGTGCAGGCCGCTTCCAACCGGCCCTTTTGGAGATCGACGGGGGAGGCCTATGTCCAGTGGACGTCTTACGGCTGAAAAGATGATGATGATGATGGTAGGTTAGCAGAAAATGTTAACGTGGACTATTGGCGAGAATAAATTAATAGGTACGCATAACCAGTGAAAAACTTAACCAACTCAAATTTGGAGGATCACGTTCACGACCATTGATTTAGGATCACGCATGACCTATCCAGGGGCCTTATGGACAACAGCTAATTGCGGCACCTAATCCGCTTAGTTGGAAAATCACGCGACCGCAAACCGTATCTGGGCGCGATAAGGTTCACGTTCGCGTGATGTTCCAACTGAGCGGATTAGGTGCCGCAATTAGCTGTTGTCCGTAAGGCCCCTGGATGTCTTTAATCGCCAATTGATTCATCATATAGGCACCTTCCTACAGCGATAAACATGACTCGTCGAAACATTTCCTACAATTAAATGTTTCCGCAACATTAGCAATTCGATGTGCTTTTGTCTTCATATTTGCACAAAACAAAGTCAAACCGTCGATGTAAACAGAAAAATAAAGCTATTATCGTAAAAAATGCGAGAATAATCATTATGTCGGACGCTTTCACGATTGTTACCGGCAAAACAAATGGCGCGTCGCAGTACAATTGCTAAGGCTGTGCATTCGACTCAACGGTCGATGCTATGGGAAAGGTGGTGCAGGGCACAAAATATACCTATTATTATACAATTATCAACCCTAACTAGTACATGAAACGGCTATTTCGAGAAAAGCTTCCGTCGGTCACACGGATGATTACGCTAGCGAACAGCGGTTTGTGGATAAATATTGCAAAATCGGTGACCCGCGTGGCGGACGGAACGGCAACCGTAACAATACCTGGAAATAATACACCGAATTTCGGTGGAATCTAAACAATCTGCTCACTTATCGAACGCGTTTGTATTGATCGGTGAGAACAGTTTACGTCACCGCCATAACATAAGAAACAGATGACAGTATTTAACATTTAACACTTGACCTAGAAACGTCTATTGCTACGATCAGACACGCGGCCGCCAAACCAAAAACTGCAATTGGCTTCGTCACAAAAGCAAAGTATTCAGATAACGGTTTAGGATGTCCTCATTTTAACTATCAATCATAGTTTCATTAGTGCAGTAGCCGCATTATAAATGAGATCAGTTTGTCGCCTAGGCGGTGCCAACTAGCCGGTTCGCTTGTTTGCTTTGCTGAGACAGAACTGCAAATTGTAAAACAATACGTAGGTGCAGGAAAGTAGTTACGTGTCTTGATCGGCACGCAGGGGCCGCCGCGCGCCGCGCGCCACGTGCTGCGCTCGAGTGACGACACACTCTGCTTAGCAACTGCACCAACTGCTGATTCTATTACCGATCCGGGGATATTGCCGGACTCTGCCATTATGATCCAATCACGCCGGTGTAATAGTTCCGATGGTTAAGCGCGGCACGGATTACGGCTAAGTTAAGTGTACTTGACTTTCTCCGGACAGATTCCGTGTCGCGTCAACGAGGTGAACAACACTACGTTAAAGTTGAAGCCATCGGAGCGTTGAGAACCGCGGATCGATTTCGACCGGTCCGCTGCCGCCGGCGTGAAGTCTCGGACGGTGAAGGAGGCCGCGGACCGCATGATCGCCGCCGCGACACTGCCACTGTTTCAAGCTCCCACACACTCGCACATATTTATGCAAGTCGATGAATCGCACACGTAACAATTCCCTATTATGTAAACACAGGCAAAAGATAATCTTTGAAAGGTGACACTGAGGTGTTGACAAAAAATAAATAATTTAACTTTCTCTAAGCAGATTTCGGCAAGAACAAGTTTTAGTATTTAGTGGGCGGTTGCGCAAATTTGGAAGTTGACAAAATTGCAAGCGAGCGTTGACGTCTCGCGAGACATGAAATAAGTGAAACATAAGACTTAAAACGTCAGAGAAAGTGCCGCAGAAAAGTGACGACATTTCTCGACCGACATCGTAACTAAATGATCATAATTAGTAATGCAAACAGAGGTTTTCTAAAACCAATCCGTCCTAATATAATCGTAAAAGTACGTGCTGTTTCACCGACTTTCTCAATATATTTTTTTACTATTACCCAGTGTACGGGTTTCATATACGTGTCAGTGGACGGAACAGCAACCTGGCAACAAAGCGTTATTTGACACACAAGTTACAAAAGAGTCATCAACCTAAAATACATTTCAAACGGAATCAGCCGGTGGAAGCGCGTTGAGCAACATATTCACTCAAATAGCAGAAGTACCTTCGTTAGCGCTAAGACCCGTACAATGTGAGTGTGTTTCAAAAGACGTTAAGTAAATAGGAGCGGCAAACAAAGAGATAAACGTTTTGTCATCACACACGTGCGTGTTTGGGCAGATCCCAACTCTGCTGCACTTCAAACAAGCCTAAGACAAAAGACTCCAACCCAAGCTAAGGTTTTCATCATCGGCGCTATATGTTCACTGACAAAAGAATCTTCAAGATCCTTTTCAAGATTTAATGAGCACATACAATATTCTTTATTCTTTGTGTACATCACATCATTCACGACTAAAATAGCATCTGCCAAATATCGTAAAGCCAGTTCACGGGTTTATGAAATCGCCAAACCGGTCCGATGAAAATCTTTTGTTCACAATATCAAGATTCGAATTTTAAGTTTTGAGAGGTGAGACGAAGTGATTGTGTAACTTTGTTTATATGAATTTATATTAGGCAGAACCGTATAATGGCGAGGTTACTGTTTGGAAAATAGGCAGGTGTTTAAAATGTAATGTCTAAATATAGAGTCTGAAGTTGTATATAATTATGTACTGTTTTATTAAAATGTTGTAGCAGTCAACAGTTATGTAGTGAATCTATATTCGAAAAGCCTTTACGATTATCACGTTAGTAGATTTGATTACATTGTTACTATATACTTATATTAACTGCTTTATAACACGATAACAGTTAGCGACCGATATCAATATCGGAAATCGAATAAAACGCATTTATGAGTCACCAGCCAGCACAATGACGACGATGTACCTACACCTACGAAACGTGGAAAAACAATGCAGAGTACAAAACAAAGGTCACTGAAGAAATTATGCGAGCGGCATGAAAATTCAATGTGTTAGTCATTGTGTTTAACTGCGTATTAGACAAGACTATTCCGAATTAATTATTATTTATTGAAGGAGTTCAATTGGACGCCAACGTGGAGCATTCTAAAAGTCTCTGTAAGACGGTGGCGATTGCTCGATCCCATTTTGATTTTTAAGTGATCATTATTGCGAAGTGAATTCGCGAGCGATCACAGTCTAGGTAGAGCGTTCGTCATACATGAGAGTTATCAACGCAGCGTACAATAGTCGTGGTGCAGCGAGCGGGCTGCGCGCGCGCAAGGTCATTGAAGGGAAACCGTCGAGTTTCATGTCGACACGAGTGGCGCCAGCGCCAGTGGCAGCGCGTTACATCTCGCAGCATGTTTCATAACATAAGCAGTCAGTTTCAATTAGCCTGAGAATAGCCTCCAATAGGATTGATGTTATATACGTGACGGCTATTGCAAGATTGCGCTGCCAGTACAAAAACGATCAGGAGAACAGAAAACCTTTAAGTAAAATTGACATAAGTAATCTAGTACCACTGGAAAACCAGTACCTATATAAGTAGTGTCGAAAGGACGTGAGCAATGATTTGTTCGCAGAGGATATTAGTGGGACACTGGCGTATTGTAGCGGCAGTCCGCATTTGTCACGCGAAACGGTCACGCAATCGTGCTTTCCCCAGGATTTGTATTACCACCAGCAAATTATTCATGAATGGCTTCATTTAGTAACGGCATAACGTGACCTATGAATGCTAAGTTATTGTTATACATGTAAGTAAATGTGGATGTCAATACAAATCTCTTGTACCTAATCCATATAATAAATAATCTCTAAACTCATATCGGTTGTAGAGTAGGTGGAATCCTCTTGTTCACGATACGATATGAGTATGGTAGCGCCCGCGATGGCCGTGAAGAGCACAATAATTAGTCATCGCTATATCCTGGCACCAACAACATTATGAAGGCGCATCTAGAGCTGTTTTTCAAATCTCACAAAGCGAACAAAGATGGCGGCTCGGAATGTGATATAGAAACCAACCTATACATTATATCGTATGGTGTTTAGTGCATTGGATCGATATATCAGTCTGCGAGGCGACAGTGGTTCGAGTTCAATGGGCGGTGCTGACGTCGAGTTGAACCGTTGCCCTGGTGCAGCCACGTTGCTGTCGCCGTGGAACCTTCACCGACTTACCGGCTCAGTAATTAGCTTGGCTGTGAAAACCTTCACGCCGCCGCCTCGCTCCTACAGACATCCGACAGTCTGCAATGCGCCAGCTGTCCCGCACGGAGACCGGCCAAGGGTACTTACACAGGATAAAAGTAGTCGATGTATTTGACGACTACTTCTCGGAGCAAGTCTTGCTTGTTCATGATGGACGCGTAGCTGCCACTTATTAGTTTGGACTGCATCTTATCCACTTTATCTTGTCACCTGCCGTCGTGGGAGTTAAGAGTCCCTGTCTTCGGGTTGTGCGGAGCCGTTTTTTGCTGATCGAGCTGAGGGAGATGTGCGTGTTCGAGTTGATGCGTTGGTAAAAAATAAAATAAAAAAAGTGGGTCGTGATGGCGCGCGAGCAACCTGACCGACGCGTTGCGGCAAACTGGGTGGGAGAGGGCCGGCCGCAGAGCTGCGGGGCGCGGCGCGGGGGGCGCAGGGCGAGCGAGCGGCGCGCGCACCTTTCCAGCGACTCGCCTACTACGGACGGAGCACGGCGGCGGCGCCTCCAAACACCAAGGCAACGCTTTTGCGACACACCCGCCACGCTTTTACAATCAAAATCTGACTAGTTCGATGCTAACGATCAAGCTCATTTGTTATTAACGCGTGGGTTCAAGGTTGATCGGATAGATTCGTGCTGTTCGATATTAAGATAGAAACAATCCCTATATATATAAAAGAAATGAGGCAAGATTAAAAATATTTTTTGTAATGAAGATTATAAAGGTATATTTAAACCGTGCAGTTACATATTAAAACAAGAGATAAAAGACTTATGAAAGGTCAGGATAAATTAATAGGATGCAGTGCAATGCAACGGAACGCGTGCCACGGTTGGGAAACAAGCCAGCCTCAACAAGGTATTATCAGCGAGACGCTAGACGAGTGCCATCAAACAATTGTAGACTCATTGCAGCTGACACTTCCGTGTATTGTTTCCACAGGGACATGCTGCAGAACTCTTTTACTAAAATATCATTTACTAGTAGTTCGCCCCGAACTTGTGACCTCACGACCCACAAATCTTCAGAACCCATCGATAGATTTGGCCCATATTTGAACTTAAAAATTATATTGAAATAAAAATTGCCTACAAAGTTTCATTAAAATCGGATAACGATACGCAAGTTATGGTCGAACAAACCATGCGTATAAACGCAGAGTTGTCCCATTAGAATGTGAGACCTCTCGTCGCTCGGTCAATAAACATACATAACATATATATTAAAGTACACGTAGTAGTAGTAGTAGTAGTAGTAGTAGTAGTTTTATATATAAAATACACTTTAGAATAAACAGTTTTTAAACATTTTCAACATGCAACAACGAAGGAAAAATATTGATAGAATTTACAGAATTATCGCACAATATTTATAAAGAAAACAGTTCAACGTATTGATAAAATGAACACATGTACTTCCAAGTACATTTTATGGTAAGATTTAAAAAAAACTGCATATATTGTACTTCTAAATTAACTGTGATAGTGTTACTTATTTACTTGAACTAATTTCTATGTAAGTAGGTACTGCAAATTAATGGTTAATTAATTTAATGGTGTGAACAATAAAGAGTTAATCAATCAGTCAATCAATCAATCATATTTTCAAACTTGCAGTATTGCAAATATTATCAGGAAATATACATACTTATAAATTTTCAATGAAAAGGAACACTTTGTAAACGACGTACTCAAGATTTTGATTCTATGTATGAATATGAGAGCACATAAAACTTTTGATTTTGATAATAATTGACAAAAAACTAGAGATCATAGTTCCGCCCGAATACAACCAGTATGCAAATATAGAGTTAGATGAAAATATCACAAATCTAGTAGCGAGACAATAGGAAATCGACAAGTTAGCGACATTTGCATACGCCAAGCGCCGTAACAACCTGCAACGGCGACAAGTGGCACTGGCTGGGCGAGTATTCTAGTTGTTACAATCACAATCTTATAACGAACCGAGAAACCCAAAAGATTTGTAACACTGTTTATTTATAAACACAGTGTTGCTAAAGTTAATGTTATGAAACGAATTCGAGTAGAATATAGCGCAACTGTCTAACCGTGTGTGATGAGAATTTAAATTTCAAGTGTTTGTGGCAACAGTAAAACTAAATGTTCAACTTTGCAATTGCAGGACACGTTACACGATGGCGATTACGTGGCATAATAATAATTAGCATATTTACATTAGATGGCACAAGTTATGATACCCGTCGACCTTGACTGTAAATTATCTTAATTGCAAATAACATTGCACATAGCTATTACGAATGAATGAATATGAAATGAGATACGTACAGAGGATCACGTAACACGCACAATAAATGGCAGAGCGGCTTGTAGTTTATTGTGCGTTGAATACGACCATCACTGGCATTAGCAAGTTCGTCCTTAACATTAGCCGCGAGAGTATTGTATTTCCCACTTGTTGTAGAAACATTACAAACGTCGATGTGTTCAAGTGCTTTGCTCGTACATCTAGATAAGCAGCAAATGGCAATAATAGCAGATAGAGCCTTCACGATAAAAATCACGTGCAAGAAACCGTGCCTGAACGATATAAAAATAGACAAGATTAGAAATGTACTCGAAATAAAATTGAACGATTATAGATTAGGCATCTGCGCAAGAATTTGACTAAAATTTTAATTTTCATAATATTTTGCTTCTGGTTTTTTTTTTTATCCGAGACGTGGATATTCACCAAAGAACCAGAGTCACCGAAATAGCTGTTAAAATTTGCAAGTTGAAGTGGCAATGGGCAAGGCACATGTGTTGAAGAACCGATAACCGATGGGGAAGAAAGGTTCTTGAGTGGAGACCACGAACCGGAAGACGCAGCTTAGGTAGGCCTCCCACTAGATGAACCGACGACATTGTGAGAGTCGCGGGCATCCAGTGGATGCATATGGCAGGCTTTCGTTCAGTGTGAAGGTTAAAGGGGGAAGCCTATGTTCAGCAGTGGACGTCTTCTGGCTGATGATGATGAAAACACGAATTGAATTTAATACAATTTTTGAATTTCAAAATAAACAAAAGTGTTTCTAATTCTACCTGCAAGATTTAACGTAAATAAACAAACATACAAACATTGCAAGTTAAATGAAAACTTGTAAAAAAATTGCTCGTCCTGTATCAGAAAGGCCTTTTATTATAATTTTTTATAGTTATGCAATTATTATTATGGAGAGGGCTATGCTCGGGGTTTCTCTACGAGATCGAATCAGAAAAAGGAGAATAGGTAATGTAAAAAATGTATGTGATGATTGTACCACAGTACTCTACATATAATTATCTCATAAGTACCGACAACTCACCATCACCATAATGTGATTTGACCTTTAGAATGAGGTATGCTATGTATAGGGATGACGGCATACGATGATTGTAAGCCAGCAAAAACGCATCGCCATTGTAACTTACGAGTTTTTGTTACACACAATCATGAGAAACGTATTAACTATATTGTTGTGTAGGTACTAGGTGTACTTTGTAGAATCATCTTGTTCAATTAATATTACGTCATATTATTGGGGCTGTAAAAGGCATTATGATTTATAGTGTATATATATATACAAACCTACTATAATATTGTATGATGGACTGTTCAAAATGTTTATGTTGCAGATTGCCGCATTTGTGGACTGTCCGCCATAATATTTAAGTAAAGTCAGGTGTAGAAACAAACGAAAATTAAACTCGATGAATACTAAATGAACCTTAAAATCATCGATCTATTATTTATACATGTACAAATGTATATACATATATACTTTTGACCAATTCACCTGATGTTAAGCGATGTTGCGGTCTACGATGAAGCCATACTAGATAACCTAATTATTACCTACATCATAATTTCAGCTAGGATGAACGACGGTATAAGGAATTTAAAGCACTCCTTTGCATCGTCATTGCACAAAAGAAATTCTCTCAAGTGCCCAGTTCCTGATTTCGTAGCTTATTACAGTAATAGGGCTCCGAGACATACAAATTGAAATTTCCGTTAGTTTAGTCTCGAATTGATGGATAGTGCTTCGTTAATGCAGTTTAAGGTGATCGTCCTTTGGCAATTGATTTTCAGGTGGGATATCCACATGGTAAAAAAAAAATAGCCAAATATGTATAACAACGGGACACGGCCTTCGGAAATCCCAGTCATATACATTAAGTATTCTGTATTTAATAATCCCGACAAAAACATAATCGTGTGAAAAACGGGCTAAATGATGGGTACCTATATAGGTTCTGATGAAATAGTCGGTTACGTCGACAAAAAAATCTAACTGGATGCCAAGCTCTATATTAATTCCTTTAATTAGGAAGGTATAGCTACAATAATAAGAAACTTCTTGAATTGCTTTATATGATAATTTCTTGTTTCATACTACTGAACAGCAGGGCAATCGCGCTAAAGAATTACAGACGAATCGTTGACGAATCGCAACCGCTCCACTACTTTTGGTCGATTTCGTATCGCGCTAATGATTTTAACCACAGACTAAACGCAACCCGATCACAGTTGGAACGTAGACGCTGTCAAACGAACGTTTGTGATAAAGCTAGAAAATATCAACTTTTTCGCGCTGATACGAAATCGACCAAAAGTTGTGGAGCGTTTGCGTTTCGTCAACGATTCGTCTGTAATATTTTAGCGCGATTGCCCTGCAGTATGTTACTTGGCAAGTTGTTGTATTTCGAAGTTTCCATATAATACATTATGTGATTTAGATAGGTTTGCATAATAACACAATAGCTTCACTTGGTAGATCGTTTAGGTATCAAACATCTTTGTCGGCAATAGAAACTCACAATTTCCCGACTGATTTAACAACATTTTAAAAACCTTCCAAGATGTCGTAAAACAGCTTGAAAAATATTCATCTAACAAGCTTTAGCTAAAAACCACAGCTATGACACTTCAATACACAAAAACGGTATCAAAATAGGACCAGCCGTTTTGAAGAAATATCGAAATAAAACATAAAAACACACTTTTAGTCAAAACGCATTGTCACACTCATACCTTCTCCATTCCATCGTACCGTATAAGTCTACCTACACAATCAACTCTCCAGTGGTGCTCGTATATACCATTCCTAATATATCACCAAAGTTAAGCATAAACCGGTAGGTTACGGTTGTTTATCTTATAACAACAACTGTTAAGCCATGTTAGCGGCTTGCGGCCGGCTTTAGGGCTGGCCCCTTAGCTTATACGAACTTAAAACCTGTCCAGATCTTGCATTCTTAATTTTCACTATTCTCAGAATAAATAGAATCCATAAGTATCTATGATGTACCTACACCAATCAATTGACTTATTTTATCAAGATCAGTTCAGAGTCGAATGTTTATAAAATGTTTTATACATGACTGAACAGTGATCAGCTACCACGATGTTAAATTAACCAGGGGGTCGAAAGTAGCTCGAAATTATTCGTATAAATAATAATATGTATACACACGGGTGCGCTAGCGTGTCGCTTCGCGGTAGAATGGCCTGGACACTACCGTGTGTCTAGATTATCTTTAAATAACCAAGCAATTTAAAGGCCATATCAAAACAAATCATATTTCAATCAGTAGGTAATATGTCAATTGCAAAATCACGCGAGACTGAAGTACATTGTAAATTATGTTTTCAATCTAAGGAAATTAATCAAGCACTAATAAGATAACAATTTGTTTAACGAGCGACTGTATATCTTGTCGATGCCACCAAGGCCGCAGTGTTTATTGCTACCGATACAAACTGGTGGTAGCCTTACATAGAAACTCACTAGCTATCACTAAATTAAGTAAATCGATACAAATCAAGGTTGCCAAGTCTGTTTCAAAGTGTATTCACGATAGAAGGCACACGGTGATGACAGCAGTGAAGTGTCAGATAAGATTATTGAAGAAGACAAACAACAAATATAGAAATATACGGACAATAACACAATCAACATAAAAATTGCGATAAAGGCAGGTCAGATAAAACGCTTAACGATAGAAAACAAATAAGATAGGTGCATCCAAAATGTTTCATAACTTCACAAACATTTCATTGTCACCGTATGTATGTTCATTTACGTCCATTTGGGGCACGTGTATCAAAATGTCTATTGGTCAAACTTACGAGCACCACGTGTTCCTGCGAGCGAAATGTGACCGCGTCGGTTCGGCTGGTGTCGACCTCGGCTGTGAATCAGAAGGCAGGTTCAGCTTGAAGCCAGCGATGGACTTGCGACGTTTCGCCGCTAGCGCTCGAGACGCCAAGTCCGTGTCGTGAACTTCATGTTTTTCAGGTGCTGCATGCGTGCACTGCTTCAGGTGCGCCTGCGCCATCGCCACCTGCAGCAGCTTGGTGGAGAGACTCCGGCGGCCGAGGGCCTCGCACGTCGCGCACCGTGCCTCCTCCATCGAGGTCCTCGTGCGTCTGCCCCGGCTCCGCCGCGGACACTGAGCGATGATTGTTTCCAACGGACGTGGTGGCTTAACTGATGTCATCCGACGAGCGATATAAGCGCGACCGTCCGCGCTCGCCACACGAAACAATTCAAGACGGTTTCAGTCGGACGACGGAACCGATCGATACTCGAACGAAATAGGTTTAATGCGATAATGGGAACACGATAAGGTACACGCGAATAAGTGTATTGACCTAGACGTTGTGGCACGGCTTCTGTGCGGCTTCGGCGGCGGCGGCCGTGCGCGGGCGGCTCGCCACACGCGACTGCGACCAGCGCGGACCACGCCGCCCGGCGCCGTAATCCGAACACTCAAGAAGATATCGATAGTTGCGGTGAACAATGTGGCCATCATATGACCAGAAACGTCTCCGAGTCGCGGTATAACGAGCACCGCACCGAGCGAGGTGTCATTCCGACATTCCCTTGGAAACGATCCAGGTGTTTATTACGTATGAATAACACAGGGCCATGGTATTTTCCCATCAATGCGTAAGAGGCCCGAAGAAAACCGTCTTGTCTACAAGGAAACGACGTGGACGAGTAAACGAGATCAATATAAACTTACTGTTAAGTTTACTTTCCTAACCAGCCGCCGGGATGGAATAAGTCACTAATAGTGGTAGAGTCGTCAGTTTAATACCAGTAGACGTACATTCTGACAACATTTTACTTCACTCGCTACATCAAAGATTCAACATCTAATCGGGTTTTAATTACAGTACTCGTTGTAATTGCTGCACTCAAGTCCCAGATGACTGGTAATACTTGCCAGTATCATTATTTTAACATTGTAGCCTCAAAGCTAATGGACTGGATATATTGGCAACCAATCGTCATAGATGTAAACATTACTATTCTATTACTTATGTAGAGCCATTTATTTTGTATCTAATGAGAAACTTATGTATACAGTTGGCAGCTGCAGAATTAAGAATCAATAGAGATATGCAAATACATTAAGTACACCAGTTTTTTTTGTGTAGGTCCTGTTCAATGTTTGTACTCTTGTGAATTCGAGATCAACAAAATCAGCGCAAGGTCGTCAGTTTCCTCGCTCTGGAATCGTTGTTTATTTCTGGACACTGACCGAGTTATATACCGCATGTACGAATTAATCATTGTTAATGTTCGTCTGTGACAATGTTTGTAAAATGCGAGCTAATTTTTGTGCAGCCTATTACTCAACCTTCAAGAAACACGATCAAAGAATTCGTGTTTTTATTTTTTGAATATTTTATGGGGCGCAGAAATTAATAGTGTGTGCGAGCTTTGGCCGTTTCATTCGTAACAAATGTATAATCTTCATGAAATTATAAAGCTCTATTAGTCCACGTTTGAACTTCCCGGTTTCGCAACATATTTTCCAAGGACTTCATAATTATACTTTTTAACCGACTTCAAAAAGAAGGAGGTTATCAATTCGACTATGTTTTTTTTTTACTCCAAAAATAACTGATTATAAATTGTAAATAGGTAAGGAGGTATATTTATAATGTATCAATAATTTCGTTGATTGTCCTTTAATTCTCATTGCTTTGAAGAAATTTTAATATTATTTTTTACTTTTTAGTTTTGGTTTGTAAATGTAGGTATAGTGATGAAGTCGGTTCTTGTTTTTTCCCTAAATATTAACTTTATGAAATCAACGAAAGCGGAATACATATTTAATACCAAAATGTTCTCTCTCCCTACAATTCGCTCAAAACTTATGGATAAGATCAAATCTGTCCTTGTAATGAAAGTATAATATGAAGGCGTTGCTGCAGTTATGTATGTGGTATCGATTTGTAGCTCTAATATTTATTTAGTGGTACATTAGAATAGAAAGGTTTGTTATACTACCTTATTTACGTATATATTTTATTTTATAAGTATTTCTTTCTACTAAATTCACTTCTCTTACCTTACCGTACATAGATAATCTTTGTGAAATTTGAACTTGATTCTTAATGAACTTGTTTTTTTTATCAGTACTTTATTTAGCACGTGATTTATAAGGAAACCCAAAGTGCGTTATTAATCTCTATTTGAATAGACAAATTGGCGCGCGCGGTAGCGTGTCATTCCAAATGTCATTCAAATCAATCTGAATATCTTTGTATGAATTCGACAAGAGTGTCGAAGCTGTCTCATCAGAGGTGCCAGCACTATAATGGTGTTCTTTACATGCCAACTGTTGAGTTATAATGGTGCGATTATTATGATCTCCTGTGTAACAGAAGATGTTATAATCGAGACATCAAGTCAACCGTGTAGATACACGGTTGCTCATCTTGGCAGGAAATCGCTGTTAAGTTCTCTATTTATAATTTGCTACATTTATAGTAATTTTCTTCTATATAATAGGCGTTTCGTTCTAGCATTATAACTCCAGAGCTCAGAAGGATGCAGCCAAATTTTATTACACAAAAAGTGATTCTTTTCCATAATGTTTAGAGTGGAAAAAAATTATATGAGTGTTTGAGTATATTCACGCAAAAAATCAGCATGACGTAACGTTCTATGTATTAGTCCCTCGTGACACGCCTAGCGGCAATTGCTACAAATTGCCGCACTGGACACATGTAAACACGCCATTAAAGCCATAATAACCTTTAATAATGGATGTCACATACATTACAGTAGGTACTTTGATATAAATAAGAGTAATTACATTGATTAATATCAAATAACATACTCGTGCAGTCCTGCTGGATGTTTTCCTCTACCGATATCATCATCATCATCAGCCAGAAGACGTCCACTGCTGCACATAGGCCTCCCCTTTAACCTCCACATTGAACGAAAGCCTGCCCTTTTCATCCACTGGATGCCCGCGACTCTCACAATGTCGTCGGTCCATCTAGTGGGAAACCTACCTACGCTGCATCTTCCGGTTCGTGGTCTTCCACTCAAGAACCTTTCTTCCCCATCGGTTATCGGTTCTTCGTGCGAGGGTTCTATCGACATAACAAAGGAATACTATGTACAGTTTATCAATAGCAAGACATGCCGCATGGGAACATACAATGTTGCTTGGATTCGCTTGACATTATGCCTTAACAATTGATTGAACTGATTGAAGATGCTTGAAAGTTGCCTCTTACAGAGCACAAATAATATCTGTGGTAAAAGGTAGAAGGAAAGAGAGGACCGGGAAGATCAAGATGAGTATTCTTAGACCAAATAAAAGAGAAGGCAGATGTCATGTCGTACAGGGAGGTGAAAACGCTGGCAGAAGACCTTCAAGCCTGGAAGTTACTCCACCGACAAGAGCTATGTTGAATGAATGAATGAATGATAAAAATCAACTGTTATTGTTGTTCTACAACCATTTGACCTTAATAGATATATTTTTAAGTGTGTTCTAAATTAAAACTCTGAAACGTAAAGTTTTATTTTCAATTAATTTGATACGGACTGTTCAATGATTGTAGGTGTGTTCGACCTCGGCTGGTTAAATTAAATATTTTTGAATGTTTAAGGTTATTTTTACAGCTCGCAATCGGCATCTTATTATAAACCGGTATTAAAAATAACGACGATTGGTGTTTTACTATTGAACTAGTTAATTAAGGTTGTAAGTTAGATGCAAATTAGTCATTAAATAGTTTAACATTATGTTGATTGCAGCATTGGTGGATATGGCATAATAACAAATAACATTAATGATGCTAAATATGCAAATAATATGCATGTAAATAAAGTTTCAACCTATACCTAACCTATACCATTATATTTAAAACCTTTGTTTATAACTCAAGACCGTTTTCATAGTAAATCCTATCAAGGATTTCAACGAGTGCGAGTAGAGCATATCTATCATCATCATCATAATCAGCCTTCACAGTCAACTACTGGACTTTTAGCCTACCCCCGAAAGGGTGTATTATATATATTATGAATCGAACGATTTCAATCATCTTTTTTTTTACATATAAAAATGAATCCATATTAACCTTGGTCAAGCCATAACTTGAGAACGACTCTACCGATTTCATTCATCTTCTTTTTTAAATATTTCTAATATTTTGTAGAAGGTTCTTACGGAAACAAAAATTAAGAAAATTCCGCAGAAAATTTGAAAATTTCACAAAACTTAACGACGATTTTAACTTCGCTCCTTTGACAGTTCTATGACAGGACAACGTGTGTCGGGTCAGCTAGTATAATTATATATAAACTAGCTAAGCCTCGCGGTTTCACACGCGTAGTGATGAAAAATGGTGATGGTGATGATAATGATGAAAAGCCTATGTCACTCTCCTGCCCTTGAACTATACCCATGCAAAAAATCAGGTCAATCCGTTGCTCTGTTGCTTGCGTGAATGAGGAACAAACAAACTAACAAACTTTTCACATTTATAATATTATAAATAATATGATTAAATAATGGTTCTCAGACGTTTCATCATAACGTAAGTATTTATGTTTATTACCGTTAATTACTTCTAAAATAGTTGCTGATCAACATGCAAATTGTACGCCAATTGGCCTTGACATTTCACAGCTCTAAATTAATCACTGCCAATACATATTCTTCAACAAAGTACAATAAATATGTTGATGATGGACCAATGACAGACGCTTCGGATAAATATTATTTCAAAAATGGCTTCAAAACGGAACAATACAGAAGTTTTACATAATTTGTAATGTTTCGTTTTGGATGGTTATCTCAAGTATTATTGTGGTATTATGTCGAACGTCATTGAATTAATATTATCTGATGAAGGGCAGTGCAGCAATACTGTGTAATGTTAACATTCCTACGTGCATTTCACCTTGTAGACACCTCGACGCTAATCTCTCGATAACAAAAACATTTGGTTTACGTCATCGCCTTGTAATCTGTCAGAATATGTTGGTCCCAGTGGCTTTGGTTTAAACTATAGAGCCCTCTCGACTGACCTGTCTAACACGATACTCATGTGCCTGTTAAGGTTCGCCTTCAAGTCTCGCCTGGTGTAGCAGTGCTGGTGCTGGGCAGGCGAGGGCGGGGCGGGGGGCGGCGGCGCGGGGGGCGCCACTCCCCCGGCCGGTGCTCGTCTCCCGATGAGCACCTTCAGCTCCGCCATCAGAGTCTGAACCATACGGACGCGTCTGCACGGCACCGCACTACGCACACTAGTGAAAACTTCAATCGGAGACCGCCTTGCCAAGAGCCATTCGCCGTGCCGTTGCATATATACGATAGACGCGAGTGCTGCACACGTGATAACAAAGCATCGATAGCGATTCAACGTCGTTTCGAGTCGCGTGCTTGTTCGACACTGTGAGCTAGTGCGACGCTTTGACCTCGCCGACGCTTTTTATAAGTGTCCGATGAGAGCGCAAGGTGGTGTATGCGAGACGGAATTAATGTATTTATATTTAGGCGGGATAGTTGGGAACGCACGATACGCATTATAAGATTCGATTGGATTTTGCTTTTTAGGTAGTATGGTGTATTGAAGCGGATAAAAAATTAAAGGCCACGGTCGGTTCATCGGCTTTAGCCGTGAATTATTCACTAATTGGCGAGGAATAAGCAACTGTCGACGTGGATCGTTGCGTTGGATGACAATGACTGCGATAGAAAACCGGGTCATGAGAGCATTGTTTGGGTTCAACAAGAAGAGTGCGCTAAATGGGGCACTGTGACGCTTCCGAACGCAAAACTGGACCAAGGACAAGCCAACCAAGCGCAGTATTCATTTTAAAATAGTTTTATCTATACTAATATTATTACGAGGAAAATTACTAATATTATAATGAGGAAAAATTTGAATAATTGTTTGTTTGCATTGAATAGGCTCCGAAACTACTGAACTGATTCAAAAAATTCTTTCACTGTTGGGTAGCTACACTATCCCCGGGTGACATAGGCTATAATCTATACCCGTGCGAAGATGGGGCGGACCGCTAGTCTAAAATAAATTCGCAACTCGTTAGAAATATTTTAAGAAAGTGTGATAATCATAGAGACCTATAACTACTTTCATTGATTCATGTGAACAATGAAATGCACGGAACAAATAATTTTCAATAGAATAGTGGCAATGAATTTACATACACGTACAGAAAACATTTCGACAAGTTTCGATCGAGACAAACAAGCGAAATACGAAGAACGCACCCAACGCGAAGATCCTTGAATTTCAATTAGTCAAGAACGAAAACAAGCTAGTTTCAATATTGTCTTTTAAAATAATCGACTTTGAACGTGAATTGTGAGCGTGGCCGGTTCACGGAGAGGTAGAAATAGCACCTGACGCCGGCGCCGGCGGCGCGGCACAGGAAGTGCGGACGGCCGGCCATACGACCGCTATACTACACACATCACACAAAAAAGTGCACGCAATAATTATCCGAACGGTTTTGACTTCAGAAAGAAATACTGCAACGCGCAACATTTATAAAAGTCAAAACTTCCTTCGCAGCGAAACCAAACAACAATAAAGTTTTGGGGAAAATATATATCGTAAAATCGATATGTGCTCGAATAAACTTGAAAGTTCACGCACCCTCACGGAACCGTCGCTCCGGCCTGCATCGGTGAGGGCATTAAAAAGCTATAAAGTTACCATATCGCGCGATGCATACACACGCAAATGAGCCACTTTCAACAACTGACATTGTCAGGCCATTTCTGTTTTGGTTGGTGAATTTATTTCTTACGCATTGAATACATATTTTTCCCACCCACTAAATGGACAGACGACCTAAAAGAGACTCCAGGGAAACGCTGGATGCAGGCCGCATCCAACCGGCCCTTTTGGAGTTCGATGGGGGAGGCCTATGTCCAGCAGTGGACGTCCTATGGCCGAAATGATGATGATATTTTTTTTTCTTGTTGGAACGAAAAAATTGCTAAACCTGATGATGCGAACGTGATAAAGACAATAACAACAGTTAGAATCAAATAAATTAAGAACATTCTAACGAAGTAATTGGCAATAAAGGAACTGCACCAAGCACGGCATGACCTATTATAGCTTTCTCCGAGTGAGAAGACGAGAGATTAGATCTCGATTGGAGATTATCCAAGCGCAATCAACAAATGTACAAAGCTAAGAGGAAGTTAGATTTCTCTGAGAGTTCCTGAATCACTTATTTCAGATTGAGCTATTTCTGGAAATACAAAAACCGTTTTTAAACCTACACTACCCACATCTTGCTTTCTTTTGCTGCACAAAGAAAAATGTTGTTTTTGTTCTCTTAAAAACTTCGTCGCAAAAGTTATGGACCATTAAAAGTTATGAAGACTGCAAATTAAAAACCAGACCGTTCGTGAGTAAACAATAGCTTTGTAAGGGATGAAGTCTCAACAATGGAAGGTTAAACCCTAAAATTGCACATACAAATTTACAATTTAGTAATCTATACTAATATTATAAAGAGGAAAGATTAGATTGTTTGTTTGCATTGAATAGGCTCCGAAACTACTGAACCGATTTGAAAAATTATTTCACTGTTGGGAAGCTACACTATCCCCGGGTGACATTGGCTATATATTTTTTTTAAATAGGGATCTTTACTAAATCTCTAATAATGTAACCCAAAGTGTAAAAAAAATAATACTTACATCCGTGCGAAGCCGGGGTGCGTTGCTAGAAAATTAAAAAATTTCGAGTGAATTTGCATCTTCAAGACTTACCAGTCTCCATTATCACTGCATTTATCGCTGACAAAGTTTGTAGTAATTTAAAATTAATAACGATTAAAGTAAATATACAATTATGTGTATATAATATAATAACCTTTTTATGGGTGTATAATGGTCAGTTTAAATAGACAAAGAGGACGAACGCTCTTTGTTAGCAAATGGGGTTAGAGCACATCAGCATTAACAATGCAAGCTTTGAATGAAGAAAATGCAAATAGTTTATGGTAAAATCGATGACGCCCATACTGTTGAAGTACGATGACGTCACCTTAGCACCCTATTGCTTGGGGGAAGGTATGAGGTCATTGAATTGATCATAAAACGGAAAAGGTTTCTACTGTTGGATAAGCAAAAGCAATGTTAGAGCAGAAAAACAACACGCCCATTCATAAATGAAAACCTTTAGGGCCGAGGACGCGGAAGCTTGACCTAGTTTAGTTACCCGGGGTTTCGTCAGTCTAATACGGCTTCACACTTACAAATGTTGTTTCAGAGTATTCTCCAGTGCAACGGCTGCTAATTTTCAGTCAAAATGAACACAATAAGGCACTTACGCGGGTTAAAGTTAACGCAACGGGACACTAAACGTGTTCTCCACGCGATGGACGAGTTCGTACTGAGTTGAGTGGAATAGTGTGTATGCGCGCGTCCCTATTCCCGACGTCCTTGCGTGAAAGGGGCGGCTTTGGGAGGGTGGCGCCATGGTAGCCCGTCAAGGCAACGCATCAATCAATATGCGAGATGAGTCTCCTGGGTGATTGCTCCATCATTCCCATACTCATCACGCGTGAGTGACCCTTCACTTGAGTGAGGGCCGTTTTAAGACGAAATCCATTTACATCAAGGTGGTGTCATTGCAAAAGTAAATGCAACAAGTAAGTCCCATGCAACAGGTTTATGTATGCACATCACTGCAGATTCAAAATTGGTTGCGTAAACTTGCAGGAACGTTTTTTCTTGACCCTTGACTCTTTAACCTCGTTAAAAGCCTTCCAATCTAGTAGTTTTAAATGAAATTTTCTCATTTAGCTAGTGGACTGAGACTATACTACTGAGTTGAGAAGATGGATTTAAGTTAGCGGCGTCGTGGAATCCAGTAGTAGGCAAGTGTACAAATCGCGGTGTAGGTACTAGAACATTTATCAATACAGTCAGTGTTGTGTGTCGTAGTGACAACCCTTCGATTTTTCAAGACAAGTGAGGGTAGAAGAACAAAACACCCGCTCTTCTCGCCGGACTCACCCGCAGTGTTCAGTCAGCTCGTGACCACGGCCATTGTAACATGCTCGAAACGTCAAGCGAAAGGTAACATATTTTAAACAAAATAAAATTATGCGCGAGAAGTCCCGATAAACATTTATAACATGTGTTCAAATCGCAAAAGTTTAAAAGTTACAGTTACGGTTATGACATGAAATATGTAGAGTATTGTATAAGTTGGGAATCGGCGTGTTAGATCAGAAGCAAATTCGTACAAAATTATGGAATCTAATGATAGTATGACATAACGGTCGTATATTGGTAACAACACAAGGCGAAACAGTACGCAGGTTACGCAAGCGGTACGAGTTACGTACCTTCATTGGCGCAGACACGCACTATCTCCTATCATATCAGAACGCATCGTTGCGCGAACCGACAGCTGATCGAAACTAACAGACAAAAACGTTCTAATAATATAAAGCATATGTTCTTACATTCTCGAAAATTTCGTTGTCCATTTTTTTTTTATGAGTTACTTTTACTGTTGGCCTTTTGGCCTCTACAGCTTGACCGGACTAGTTAGCGAACGCAGAGTGCGTTCGGCATAACTTGGTGGTTAAGTTTATAGGCGACTAGCACAAGGGCACCTCGAAGGTACGAACCTCGGCTTGGGCCGTCGCCGGGAGTGGGAATCAGACTTGCCCAGGCACCCCAGAGGGGGTGTGCCCTGGAGCCCTAACGGTTTGTTGAACTGAATGATTATTTGGAGAGAATCTAACCGATCTTCTAACAGATCCTGTGGGGTTTCGTTGTTCAACAACGGAATCAACAAATATACGAAGTATAAATGTGCGTTGGAAAGCATTGGCGTCTATTCTGTCATACCACTCACTAAACTAAACCAATCTGACAGGACTAAAATTATCTGCCTCTCTTTTCATTTTAATATGTGAGAGAAGGATGGCAGCAATTTTTTTCGAGAGCTATCAAATTTAGTTTAGTTTAGAGTGCGTCAGAATCGATGCCAATGTCACCGATACAATAAAATGAGCATGATAATTGTAAGCACAGGCAAGTATCTACATCGATAAAGAAACAGATAAACCTACTTGTACAGTGAAATGGTTTAATCGAACGCGACCATTAGACGCGCAATAATTAATGGTTACAGAGAAAACTAGAGTAGTCGAGATCAATTGCGAAGAAACGGAATAAACTAGCCAAGTGCGAGTCGGGTTAGCGCACAGAGGGTTCCGTACCACCACATAAAAATAAATTCTTTTTTATATTGGCTGATTTCACAAAGAAATAAACAATTTTATTTTTTTCGAATTGAGGCCATAAACTACTTAAATTGATAACTACAAATGTACAAAAAAGTAGTGTAAAAGACCACATCCAGGCAGTCACCCATCTAAGTAGGTAAAGAACGCGTAAGACGTTGCTTACCTTTGGTGGTCGTACGAGAATCGGTGGTGAACAGTTTCCCGCCAACTCGCACTTGACCAGTTTATTTGTTGTTTTACTTTAGAGTTTACTATAATAATGCCAAGTTTGACGCACGTACGTATTACCGTATTTACAATAGAGCAAATACAAAAATACTTAAAAAATAAAAACGCTTGTTGTATGGGGACCCCCTTTTGATTTTACTTTTTGACTTTTATAATATGTTAATTAACGCTTTGGGTACAGACTACGAGACCCTAAGAATTAGGAAAAAGAAGTAAAGATGCAAAAAAATACTAGGAAATTTAATGAAGCGCAAAAAGTATTAACAGACAAAAATATATCAAGCAAGCAGTTAGAATAGGAAAGCTAATGAGGTCAAGTCTTGAGAAATAAGGCACAGAAGTAAAAGGAGGAAAACAAGTGACGTTTATGGCGAAGTTATTTCTTAATATAACTACAAGTAAAAATATTAAACAAGTTCCTTGACGTAAGTGAAACGCTCAAGTTCTTAAAGCTACAGAGAAATATAATCATGACAAGAATACCTTTCGTCAAAGCATCCCCGCAGAGATTGGTTGCGATAACATCAACAACGTTTGTTGATTTTATCGCCATTGACATAATCTTTATTGCCGCACAACATCCTTTAATTGTACGTATGTTACTTTTACAGTTGTTACGTGACTTATTGATGAAATCCTCTAAAATTCATATCACATGAAGAAAAAATATATATATTCAAATTCAAAATATTTATTTGTCAGAACATGGTAGGTACACATACATAATATAAAGTAGCACACATGGTCGTAAGAATGGAGACGTATCTCATGTTCTTGCCTGTTACAGCGTACGAATGTTAGTTTTTTTATATTATGTCTTTATTAGGTTTTGTTACAGTAAAAAAAACTAAATTATGTCTATGTTAGAATATTGTTAAAATCATATGTTGGTTTAGTTGTTTTTTATACCTCAATTAACAAAAGAAAACATGGTACTAAACCTATATTATTATTTGATTATTACTAATTATTATTTTATTTTACCTAATCTCGATCTTATGTCAATTATTTAGTCTACATTACTGGTTAATTTTTTTTTATCATTATGGAATTCTGACATTTTATTGTTACTTTTTTTGTGCTTATAAAGTTTTAAGTTGATTTTTAAACATTCCAATATTAAAGTCTCTGATAATTTTAGGAATTTTAGTTTATACTAAAGGAGCCAGAGTCATACATGTTGTGATGTTCAGTTAATCATCAGTTTAACAATTTTACTTGCAGAATTTGTTTATAGACATAATTTATTGAAGTATATTTCTGAGTGGACTTGCACAAGGGAGAGACTCCTGCATATGCGTGTAGCATTAGCCAGCTCTAGAATAAACAATAGGAATTAACTGCGGCCGATAGTCCGAGCTGATCTGACCGCAAGGGAGCGGGCGCCACCGCCACTTTCCCTTTTCTTATTGTGAAAGTGATGATGCAGGATGCAACAAAGCAACAGAAAGTTTGCATCTGAAACCAACCACCGATCAAATCATCCGGAACAACGGTGCCATTGTTCGAACATTTCGAGTTATTACATAAACGCAGCCGAGACAACAAATTGAAAACATCGGTGCGTACACGTGAAGGTGAAACGGCAACTATAATGGAAAATTAAATTTTATAGCCATGTGCTCATGTTGCTGTTAAATAGAACGCCAACCTGTTTAGTTATGCAAAATAAGAACCTGCCGAGTTAATTGCGAATGTAATTATAGGAATCACTGAAGTTCCTGCGTTGCTTGCAATTGATAAACAGTCTGTCGGAATCAGTCGTAGGGACGGTCGGTATCTGATTTGTAGAGTCAGTCGGGTGCTATCTCTGGCTGCGAAGGATCACTTCCAAGTTGGATACGATAACAAAACAAAGCGTACTTTCTAATTGAAGACTTTCTCCTAACGAAGTTCGGCACGTTAATGCCAGCCCTTTATTGTGAACAATTAGCTGGCGGTGCTGTTTCAATGAGACACGGTGTACTAACGGCAAATTATGCACAACCTGAGCACTGGATACATTTCTTCCAGTCCAATTTTAATATTAAAACTTTTAATTGATATCTGGCCAGCGAGGTATTTTATGGCTATAACACGACACCTCTGCTACATCAATCTCACCAATATATCATAGTACGGCTGTCCGTCTCCGGCAGCCCAGCTGTTCCGCTCAACATAGCGGAGGCGGTTTTTACAGGTACAATGGACCAGCTGACACATAATTAAAACCGGATCAGATTGCCGCAGGAGATCTAGACCCAGATGTTTAGATCTCCTTTAGCAGAAGGTCAAACGCCTAGCCTGTCAACCATTAAAAAGAAAATGGTTGAATGGTTGGTCTAACAGATTAGGCAAATAAGAGAGATATGCATGATATGAGATATGACAGAGAGTACTAGTACAATTATAGTTCAAATGTCTCAATTTTTCACACATTTTCTTCACTATACCGCAAAACCGCTTAACGCGAAAACAGTAAGTACGGTACACTTATATTTTTTGCGGACACTAAGAAAGTTTTAGCGGCACCAAGGAACTATGTGGACTACTGTCCACATGAAAAAAAAGGGAAAAAAAATCGTCAGCTGAGTGAATTCGACTATAGATATCAAGCCTGATTAAGGCCACATGTGCTCTCCCGCCAAGCCACATAACCTTATCACCTTTGTCCGATCTGAATTTCAAGGTTACAAACTAGTAATAATCGTCCTCCTCAGAATGTTAATAACGAAAAGTTTCGAAGTAGCGAAATCGCAGCTAAACAAACGTATTCCAAGTAAACAAAACGTGTAATCTACTCATATGTATACACTGTACAGGCAGGCGAACCCAAGCCGATAAATAACGTAAACATAGGTGTGAATTGAACACAACATGACTGTATGTGAAACTCAAGGTTACATAACAAGTAACAACATCATATTGGACGAACGATACCTTATCTATTGCAGATACTGAGGCGAACATAAACACTTTAGTCCTTCCCATCTGCATATGTTACCGGTTTATCGTATGTGTGTTATACTTAAAGCGATGAAACATGATTTCGACATTTTCACCATAGTTCGCTAACCTCAATTAAAATACCATCTTATTTCGTTAGTATAATAATGTAATATGTCTTTCTAGGTTCTGTGCAGCATTATTCTTGTTTTTGTTTAAGTTTTGTTTCGTGTTTTGTAGTTAGTGACAGCGATAAATAATTAATGAACTATTTGATTAATTAATTTCCTAGTTAGATGTTACATGAATGCAAGGTCCATATCAAGAAGGAAATGCATTTTGTTAGATACTAAGTGTTGTTTGTTAATTCTAAAATAGTCTATAATCTATTTCCAGTTCTGTGGTCTTTAAATTTTTTTATTTATTGAATACGTGTGAAATATTGTACGTTGTGTTATGCCCATGTTGATTAGTGTCAGGGTGTCGTTAAGGTCATCCTACTAATATTATAAACGCGTTTTTTTTGTATGTATGGATGTTTGTTCCTCTTTCACGGTGCAACGGAACAACGGATCGACCTGATTTTTTGCATAGGTATAGTTCAAGAGCTAGAGAGTTTTCATCATCATCATAATCACAATTTTTCATCACTACGCGGGTTAAACCGCGGGGCGCAGCTAGTATCGCTATATGTCTACGGAATTCTATTAAAGTAAGAATGAACCTTCGTTTAACAACATTGTGTTGGTAGCTAACTCAAGTGATAAAACTGACGATCCGCTCAGTCAAGGTTGAGCTATTGTGCCGCGGAACAATATATCGTTGTATCAGTATTATATTAAACTTACTACTGCTGCCACTCTAACTTGATATTATACTGCAACATTGTCTAGTAGCAACAGTATCACTGCAACGGTACGCAACACAAGGAACGTAATAATGTGGGCCGAGGCGTAAACGAGGCCAACACTACTTGAATTAACTGATATTCACGTTAATATATTTTGAGGTAATTTTATCATTTCTTTAGAACGTTGCCTAGCAACCATATAAAAACATTTCAAAATGGCCACGGCTTGTACTATGAGCCAATTACGGGACACCCGCTATAGGTATCTTACAACTTCTGTGCTTTCGCCTTTTTAACCGACTTCAAGAAGAGGTTATGTAGTGAAAAAACGTAATTAAGCCTCTGCACATAGAAATATTCTAATCACGTACAAGATATTACAATATTAGAAGAGACAAAAATTGGCCGTTAATTAGGTACTTCAGTAAAGGTTCTCACAATTTCGTCGGAGTGGATTTTCAAATTATGGTCACATTAAATACCATGCGTGAGAAAATATATTTTTGTACTAGCAGATATTTTACGACCTTCGTTTCGACATCAATTTCTCGACCTATCAGTCCGTCAGTGAAATATAAATTTGCTCATTATGCAGCTTAATGCTAGGGCCATAGATCATGTGCAGGCTTTACAAGATGTTCACCGACATTAACATGTTAACTTTGAACTTTTATACCGAGCCATGGCAAAATTGCGGCATCACCGAAGAATACACTCTGTCAAGGTTTTGCTAGTTTTAAGCGGAACTTCACGTGTATATGAAGAAACTTGGAATATCCTTTCCTGCTTCTCGAGTCGAGCGCGAGTTACATAAGGGGATCGCGGCGGGGACAATTCCTAAATGATAAATGGACGCGTACTCACCCAATGAAATTTTTAATGAAGCAATAAACGGCGAATAGCGTAGCATCATTGAGGCCCAGGTCAGGCTTGATCCTGGGCAGCGCGAGGGCTGGCGAGGCGGCGTCGGGCGGCATCGCGCGCACCTCCGGCATGGCCGCGCTCATGGGTGGCGGCCGCGTGCCCGACGCGTGCGGAGCGATCGTGGCGGCGCCCGAGCCTCACGCGCCCTGCATGCCAGCAGCGGCGCTCCCGGCTGCTCTCCGGAGCGCGCACCACACCAGCCGCTAGCCCGCGCGGCGCTCGCACCACTCTCACCCGACCGCCGCCCGACGCCGAGCGGTATCGATCGCGGGACACGGCCGCGGCTGCGCTCTGCGCTCTGCGTCTGCCTCGTCTCCGACCTTACACGTCCAGCATCAGAAAACCCAGGTAGATCACGAGAAAGAACCAGGGGCAGACGAGGTACATGCAAACTGACATAGTGCGAGTGTTTCTAAATGTAAATAGTCTGTTGTTTGGTAGCGTCGAGTGATGGACGAGTCGTGCGAGGTTTAATGTCAGCACGTGCAAGTAGCGCGTGCGTCTGGCGGCGCGGCGGCACTCTGACTGCGCGCGCTCGCGCCGCGTGCTTGCCGTGCCGCCGCCCGCCCGGCGTCCGCTCTATCTATACTCTGTTTGTACACACGCCTAATGCACAGCACACCGTGCCCTGCCCGGCACACCTTCATTTACTGAACGTGGCACGATACCCATACCCGAAAATATAAGGGACCAGATCGATCATTTGGACAACGTCTCAACATCAATTATGATGCTTAAGTTAGTTCCCTATAAAATATGCAATTACTTTTAAGTGTCCTAATGGTTGCAAGGAGTATATTCTTACTAGTCAGATACTTAATCTACAACAATTAACACCAAGGTATTTTAATCTAAATTGGAGCTCTCTAATCTTCAAAAAATGTAAGCAATGAACTTTCCAATGGAAATAAACAAAACTCGAAAATAAGAGAACAATTGCAGTAATCGCATACAAAAACTAGAGCACAGATGAGCAAAAACATAAAAATGCTATTGGCAGTAATTAAGGACATACAGCCAGTAAAGAGTTTACATAGAAACCGAACACCCTAAATAGAAGAACCACGGTCAATGTCCGCGTGACGGACAGACGGATAGAGCGATCAGTCAAGAGAGGGAACAAAAAAAATCACTCCCACAATGTACGCGCTACGAGTAAAATTGAGGCGCGTTTTTGCGGCATAGCTTTCGGATGGTTCCAGCCCGTGTATTGAACTCCGGTCTCTGGTAACATCTGACCTGCTTACCGCACGCATGAGCTTCGCCAGCATCGGAGACATATCCAATTTCTCCATGCGGAGCCCGGACGTCGACCTCGTCTAGCTTAGAGGTATTTTTTGCGTAGTACTCGCCAGATTGTCAGCCTATTCGCATGATTACCAGTTTAAACATTTAATAACCTCTCAGTGATAAAGTGAATGACAAACTGTCATCGCCATTTCTCATGCTCTTTTTGGACGACAACTTCCAATTCCCAGAAAACGATACGCGTCTTCCCAACAAGAGTTCTGGTAGATTTCTGAGAAGCGATGCAGTGAGATTCAAACGCAGACAAAGTAGGTAAGTCACTGGCTGATAATAATTAGTCGCGCTAAAAGGAAGATAGACAGCCGACGATCAGAATAGGTCGTTGGCGTCGTTGCTTGTAAAATACTATACAGTCGCAGTGCGGTTCAAAATATTGTCAGAACATGGTAGGTACACATACATATAAAGTAGCATACATGATCGTTAGAATGGAGACGTATCTCATGTCCTTGCCTGTTACATCGTACAAATGTTAGTTTTTTTATATATATTTTTATTAAAACACTGTTTTAAACTAT
This sequence comes from Agriopis aurantiaria, assembly GCA_914767915.1. NCBI lineage: Eukaryota > Metazoa > Arthropoda > Insecta > Lepidoptera > Geometridae > Agriopis > Agriopis aurantiaria. Next base: position 600,626 of record OU611983.1, on the reverse strand, counting down.
TATGGTTGTTCACTAAAGTTATATGGAGCATGTAACTGCGCCGAAATATCGGGAGCTCATTCCACAACCTTTATATTTTTATTACTTAGTTATTGGTAAGTTAAAAACAAAAGCAATTTAAAAAAAAAAAACTAAAATATGTCTATGTTAGAATATTGTTAAAATCATATTTTAGTTTAGTTGTATTTTATACCTTAATTAACAAAAGTAACATGTTAGGTACTACCTATATTACTTATTATTATTTTATATTTTTCATTTTACCTAGTATCGATCTTATGTCAATTATTTGGTATACTATACATTACATATCAAAACATTTTTATCATTAAGGAATTCTGAACTATTGTGTTGTCTATTATATTTTAATAATTTTATAAATTCAATTTGGAAATTAAATAAGAAATCATTTGAAGAACGAATCATTTAAAATATATAATACATATAAATATTAACATCAGAGCGTAAAACAATTTTTCATTTAATTGTAAGCCAATCAACTCAATTGAACATTGTTAGCAATTGGCATTGGCACTATTTGGCACAGTTAAGAAAATAAACTAAGTCATAAATTGAACACTGAACTGTACACATAGATGATGTATATGTAACAGATTAGAGGCTGGAATTACGAAACAGGCGCTGTTGCCGTTGCAGAGGGATATGCCTAATGAAAACGATTTCATGTGCATTGTGCAATTTGTGCATATTAGTTAATCATTGATTTTCCTTCCACAATAATTATACGATACATATAAGTCGTATAATGCAAATTTAATGCGTTCGTAACTTGTTTTTTTTTTGCCTTTTGTTTGGCTTGTATTATTCATAACAAGGATATCGATGCCAGTGCATTTCGGAATAATATTAACTTGAGGCTTGTTGTTTTGGAGCGTGCTATTGTTGAAGCATTTCGCCTACAAATGCATGTGTTGTGGCAACAGTGGTGTCGTGACATGAGAAAATTACAAGTTGCAATCACCGCCATGGCGTCTGTCGCGTTTGCATGCATCGTTATATTGATGCAATATGACCCAGATGCCATTTACATGAAGCCGTCTCGGCCCGATCAACAAAGAATTTGCATTATTCATATTATTATATAGTATTGATAAAATTACTTCGAGTAAGAACGAATACTGCATTGATTCTAAGTTGGAAATAAAATAAAATAAAATAAAAAATTAATAAATTTTTATTTTAATAAGTTTGGCACTGTGCGATTCACACGATCTTTCTTGCCTCACACCTGCAAAATGTGGAATGAGCTACGTTCCGCGGTGTTTCCGAGGAACTACAACATGGGGTTCTTCAAAAGGCGAGTTAATAGAGTCCTTAAGGGTCGGCAACGTATTTGTGATGCCTCTGATGTTACAAGTATCCATAGGCGACGGTGACTGCTTACTATCAGGCGGCCCGTCAGCTTGTTTGCCACCTATGGCATAAAAAAACATTATGAAAGGTTTCTGCGTAGAAAGTACTTAGTACAATTTAAATAACGATCTGTATCAGAGTTGAAGCGAACGTACTAGATGGAGTAAATCTAATCTGGAGCCGGCAGCCGCTGCCGTATTTACGCAAGTATCGGCGATTTCCCGCCATCGACAGGCTGCGCACGCGCACCCGCCACAGAACACACACAACGGACAGTATCACGCCACTAGCACATATCAAAAAGAAATAGGACTTGTAGTGCATACACTTTATCTATTGCGAGATTAATGCATTTATGACTGTCGTAAACAGGATTTATGTAGTAGTGAGTACCAGCCGCTGACAAATCCATTATAGATGTATTTAAGCCTATTTGTATTATAAAACATACTTAGAAGATTATTTTAGATCTTGCAAGTCCGTCAGCTTGGTAAAACGGTAAAACTTATATCTAACCTAGACAGTTTTGTCGTGCAATATTTTTAGTTGAACAAAGTGTTCATACCGTATCGTGGTGTCGGCGCTATGGCAGTGCTGATCTGTGGCGCAAGCTTCCATCATTATTCTCATTACGAGCAGGCGTGTTGGCAGTTGCAGCACACCAGGCCGCTGCCAAAAGGCAACTTCACAATATTACTTGGAATCTACTTTTATGCATAACTTGCAAACTCGACAAAGACTTGGTCCTTTTATGGGTTAGCAATTGAAGCCGTTAGAGTATCATTACGTGTATAATAGAACATTTAATGTTGAAATGTTGTGAAACTAGGTGACTAGATATAATATAATTTCTCGTTTAGTAATATGAACAATATTTTTCATACATAGCGATAATGTCAACACTTGAAGCGTGAAGACTTATACATGTGAGACGGCAACTTCTAGAAGGCCATCTGCAGCGCAGATTGTCATCATCAAGTTCAAACGTGGAGTACCTACAGAAACGTCTGGTGTTCAACATTATTAATATACCCAAAGATATACATTAAAAAAAAACATCTTCAAAAAACCACAAAATAAACATTGTGTCACTACAAAGAACAAAACAATATTTATACATGGATTTTGAAGTCGGTTTTCGCACAATGTTTGTGTTTTGTAGTTTTTAGAAGTCGGTTTTCTTAAAAAGACAATTTATTTTAGAATTCGTACTGAAATAACATTACGACCTATTTACACATTCATGTATGAATACTAACTACTCTTTGTTTTGACTCGAAAAAAACTATTGTAGTAAAGGTTTGAGAGTTCCGGCCGTAAACGACGTGCATACATTTAAAATAAAAAATAAAATACGGAGCTGATTGAGAACCTTCCTCCTTTTTCGAAGTCAGTTAAAGATAAATGCAGACTTCTAGAGTATAGGCAATAAGTTAGAGATCTACTGATCTCTACTAGTAAATAGATTTATAATTTCCAAGATTAAAATGTATCCCAGAATAGCACATCAGTCGATAGAAACGTTTGTCCAAGTTTACACACGTGCTCTCAGTACTGCGTTTCCCTATTCCAGCCATAAACTTAATAACGTTTTCGATTTTATCGAAACAAACAGTGGCACTTCAGTCAACATGGCGGCACTTTTAGAATTTAATTGCTGTATTATTTCTGGTGTCACGTGTGTTGACTCCAGTGTACTGGAAATCAAGAGGTTTGCTGGAAGGGAACGGTAGCAATGAAAGAGATTAAGATCTTGGATGGTTTTAGTACTTAGTAAGCTTGTAATTTTGCATTGCCAAGTGTTTTTAGAAAGAAGAGATCCGTAGACGAACGCAAGTTACCGATACAGCCCACCGCATTAGCGTGTTGAAGTGGCAGTGGGCAGGCACATAGCACGCAGAACAGATGGCCGATGGGGCCGAAAGGTTGTTGAATGGACACCACGGACTGGCAAGCGCAGCGTAGGGCGTCCACCCACAAGATGGATATACGAACTAAAAGAGACCACAGGGAAACGCTGGATGCAGGCTGCTTCCAACCGACCCTTTTGGAAGTCGAAAGGGGAGGCCTATGTCCAGCATGTTGATGATGATGAAGCGTTTTTAGAATGATTTTAGAAGACTGGCAGGCGATAAATTTAGACGCGATTGTGTTATTTACAGAGTATAGGTCCACAGCTTAACATTATGAGTTCTAAGCAAGTCCAGTACATGTCAAGAAGCCGATGCATGTGCTGAAGTGCACCGGCGAAGAATGCGAGTTATGTGCCGCGCTATCACACTACTTGCGCAGCCTGGAGTTAGATTACAAGACGCGAACAATTGTGTGGTTGCATAACGTTGACACATCGGAAACGTCTACAACTTGTAGGTACATGATTCAAGTATCTATGCATCACTAAATTTTTTACAATTCACGCAAGCAAATTAACAAATAACAATATGCCTCATTTACCATAAGATTTCCTTACCTGTTTGTCAATTTAATATTGGCGTAGGTACCTATTAGTAATGCCAAAACTCATACATAAAAACCAGGATAATTCTCAATATATCTACCTACTACCCAAGTAATAAGAAAATAAATTACTCAACAAATTTTTTTTACACAGAAAATTGGATTGTTATTTTTTTGGTAAGATCTTGGATATAAAGAAAAAACTACATATTATGTACGATTATATTTTATCGTAATTGATGTTACATTTAGCCGTACTGGGACATTCTGCAAGAAGTAACTCGAGTCTTCAGCTAGGCCCGGGTAGAACACAATACAATATTACTTTATTATACACCAAGACAAAATACAAAGTAACTAAAATTAATACAAAAACCGGCAGTATTACCGCCTCAAGCGATTTCTTCCAGGTAACCTTTGGACGGACATTACTATAATAGGAGTAAGGGACTTGGTCGCGAGTGGCGCGGGGAATGCCCGTGAGAACTGTCTGCTGGCTGTGGGCGAACTTCTCACGCGATACTTATGTTTCGAATTCAATGAGAACAATTCAACGTGTCGGCATTCTCGGAACTCTCGGGAGCACTGCGTTCGAATCGATTCGTAGTAAAACACGTTAGAAAAATTTCAACGTAACGAGTTAATTCACGGCTGTCGAATGGCATGCGATTTCAAGGCCGCCGAATTATTCTTGCACAACGATTAAAAGATTCAAATTGATATATTTCTTAGAATTTGGCAACGAAATAATAACACGCTATTAGGAGGGAGCTCTGAGGTATTTTTTTATAATTAATAGGCTTCAAACCGATTCACTCGTGATTTGAAGACACCCAAATTGTAACCCAGGTTTAAACTATCCTCCGAGCATGATATACCTGCACGTCGAGAATAAACCATCGGGTTGGTTAACAATTTATCATACGCTTGCACTCCTGCAATCGCATTCGGACGCTGCAGTCATTAGTTACAATTCGCAACAGTTGCTCTGTTATTTCGAGAAAACAACTAACTTGGGAGCCTGACACGGACTAGACTGACATACACAATCGTCCGCACATATTAATTTCTCAAGAATCGAGAGCGGCTAATTATAAAAGCATACGACGTGCCAAAGGGAAAAACTCCTAGTAATTAAAACAGGACGGTTCTCTGAACGGTGTCGTTTCTGGCGAGTGGCGGGGAACTGAGCCGATTGTGGGAATAACCCGAGACATTTATCGCGATTAACTGTTTTGGAAAAGATAATACATGCAATTGAATGCATGTTTTATATGTCTATCGGGACTTGTCGCGCATTATTTTATTTATATGTTAAAATACGCAGTACCTTACGCTCGACTTTAAAATCGCATAAGTTATTTTTGCGCACCAATAGAAAGCACTTGAGATTATTTAAAATTAGATTTAGTCGCATCTTTTTACTTAGTGGGTAAACCAAAGCATCTACTATACAACTAAGTATTTTACTAAAGTTATATGATTATTTACGGGATTTACCGTGGTATGGTTGTGAAATGAGCTCCCGTTATAAAACTTTAGTGAACAACCGTGATAGTTTAAAACAGTGTTTTAAGTATTTTACTTTTATTTAGAATCTCAAGAATGATACTTGATCTACAAGTAGCAGTAGAGGTGCGAGGAAAGCCATCTGTCACGAGCAGTGAGGTACCAATAAGTACAACAGTTGCGCGACAAGGGCCACAACCCTCTTGCAATCCAACCAATTAGTACCCGCGTCACTTTGAAGACCAACTCCCCATCGGTCTCTTTGATCACCACTTGCAAAATGAGCACCATTTACAACGCTAAAATTAAACCCAGGTTGTTTGTCCCGGAGAGGTTATTAACATGGACGAATAAAAAAAACTAAAACATGTGTACATAATTTCTAAGAATATCTAGCGTTGAAAATGTGTGTCAACGTCTATAAAGTCGGTAACTCAAAACCTAAAGATAGAGGAAGTGGCAATTAAACTAAATGACTCTGCGACTAATAAACCTCGATTTCTTATAGTTGGACGGAATTGCTGAGAACTGTTAAATTTCTGGTTACTTTGTTGAGCAAAGCACATTGTCGCGGTGCACACACCTAGTTGTAAATTGATCACTTTCGATACTTTAATTGGCCAATATGTAAACAAATTTTATGGCTTTATTACGGCACCAACCATCGATGTTTTGATTTCGCAGGCACGCCTCTCTGGCAGCCGCGAACTGTGGCCATAACAAATGACGTCATGCCTGCACCCAAAGAAGTGTTCATTAACTTCAATAATAGAATACATTGTATTAATAATGAAGGTCTGGTAACTGTAGCGGACATTAATAGCAGAGATCTTACGCAACGAGTCCCTTGACTTGCATTATTCCAATTTGTATTTGTTTGTACAAGCAATTAAGAAAAAAATACAATTTAAAATAGCAGAGAATGCATGTGCAATTCCGATAGGCTATATATTAGCTTTTCATTAATATCAAGTCTTCGTAGAATTCAAAGCTATGTTTTGATTAACATTCTATAACCGTTAGTATATTTTTTTCATTAATACTTTTCTGCGATGTGACATGCGCGTTAATGCTGTGTCAAGGGTATCTGATGAATTCGCACATTACGGTGAGGAATTGTCGACCCAAAACGCCCTAAGGCCGTGACATAAATAAAATTGCAATGAGGAAACAGGGTAAGCTTTCTTTAAGTCCACCTTACATTGTATGGGCTATTTCTGCAATGGAGAACAAATCCTGCCGCAGAAGATGTGTCGTAGCGATAGATGTACAGTCAAGCCATTTGGGGAGGTATAAAAGTATCCAAATATATTCTAAACACTATTGATCTAGTAAAAAAGTTCGTTTCATTCATAGATAAAAAAAAATGTGGATCGAATGGTTTATTACGAAAAGCTAAACAAAAATGGCCGGTATTGTACTTATTTCAGCTAAATACAAACAAGATAATAGTATTTAGTGCACACACAATTTGCTACCTGTGTTTTATCAGCTGCATCAATTTGCCAACCGTGTCTTATCAGCTGTATCAATTTTCCAACCATGTCTTATCAGATGTATCAATTTGCCAACTGTGTCTTATCAGCTGTATCAATTTGCCAACCGTGTCTTATCAGCTGTATCAATTTTCCAACCATGTCTTATCAGCTGTATCAATTTTCCAACCATGTCTTATCAGATGTATCAATTTGCCAACTGTGTCTTATCAGCTGTATCAATTTGGCAACCGTGCCTTATCAGCTGTATCAATTTGCCAACCGTGTCTTATCAGCTGTATCCATTTGCCAACTGTGTCTTATCAGCTGTATCAATTTGCCAACCGTGTCTTATCAGCTGAATCAGTTTGCCAATCATGTCTTATCAGCTGTATTAATTTTCCAACCATGTCTTATCAGATATATCAATTTGCCAACTGTGTCTTATCAGCTGTAGCAATTTGCCAACCGTGCCTTATCAGCTGTATCAATTTGCCAACCGTGTCTTATCAGCTGTATCCATTTGCCAACTGTGTCTTAACTGCTGTATCAATTTGCTAACTATGTCTTATCAGCTGTGTCAGTTTGCCAATTATTTCTCATCAACTATGTCAATTTGCTAAATGTGCCTTATCATTTGTATAATTAATTCCCGTAGACAGCATTACATTACAAGAGATTGTTTGCAAAGTATATAATTGTGTGAGAATCAAACGACAGGAGAGCTTTTCTTGGCAAGACCTAGTTGTCATAATTTGTGATAATTGTCATCCATAAATCCCTACAATTTTAGAAATAGCCACAAAGGTACTTATCACAATGAGTTGACTTTACAAGCCTTTGTTGTTGTCAAAATTACAACGGTGAAAGGAGGCGGAGCGTAAACTGCGGTGATTGGTTGCCATAAACAGGTGATTTTATCGGCTGACATTCGGCCAGATAGCGAAGTTTAAAAACAAGTAGCACTTATTAAATCCACGAGGCATCGTGCTAACAGGTCGTTCGTAGTAAGTGCTACTGTGTGTTCAATATAACTTTTCAATTAGTTTTCGATCCAGATTGATCACAAGCTTGAGTCGTCCGTAGAAAGTCAGATCAAGAAGACCAATAGCCGATCACCTGGTTACATCGAGACCGCGAGCAATTTAAATTCGAATCTGCAAATCATTCTCAAAAATTGAATCCATGACCTTCGCTCTTTTTTGGCTATGAATTATTGCACTGATACTGGTAGGTATAGCATTTAATTACGTGCAAAGTTCGTTTGGATCATGGCAACTTTCATTTCGTATACCAATGCCGTTTCATTTTATACTAGAATATTCCGGACGTTTTGATTTAACATGTTAAAATTAATGATTGCACTGCAATTTAGTAAAATACAACAAACGTACAAATGAAATGTGCAATAAGCTACCAGAATGATTTTTAAATCTACTATATACCTAAATGAAAGGCGATGTGTGTATGTTGTATGTATGTTCCCTATGGACTCTGAAACGGCTGAACACATTTTCACGGGACTTTCACTGACAGATAAAACGGGTGCAACCGCGGGGTGCAGGTAGTTGTCTTATAAAAAGGCTGACTGAAATTATTTTCGATTCTGAAAACAAAACTAAAATGTGTTCATAATTAGGGAGAAAGGAAAAAAAAAAATAAGGAAGATAAAGTTACACTTAAACACACACACACACACATCCCGGTCACTACACAGTTTATAACTTTAATGTCTTGCTAGATACTTCCGAATGACGTCACTAGTAAATACGCCATACAAACTCCATATTGACACTCACTTTGCGGGAAGAGCATCTCATCCTACCCAAACACGAACTTTAAACGCTTATATCTCAGAACATGATTAGCCGATTTAAATTCTTCACATATATGTATACATATTACATTTAATTACATTTTTCACAAACTCTAATAACTGTCTGAAAGCCCATTGTGTATAGTGGTGATATACTAAAGTCTCTTATTTTCGAAACTGACATTGGGAGCAAGTACAGGGATGGTAAGGAAGAGTTGCAAACGCATCAACAAACTACACAAATTAACGTGTCTGCAGACACCGTCCGCGTCGTCGTGAAGGGTGCATCTTACGAGCACAGATTACTTAGCACCCAGTAAAGCCACAACTAGCAATTTGCAAGCGGTATGCGAATCATGAGCACACTGTAATTATAGTTCGATTGAAAACAGCATTTGAAGCGAAACAGAATTTAATGAATACGATAACATTATTGACCACCTTACATTAGTGGTGAATACGTATCTAGCAAAGCTACTAATTATGAAGTCCATGTGTGGGTTAGATAATTGGCGTGTGTTTGGCTATTTACAAACCAACGTACCTACTACTTGTAAATAATTCACTTAGGCGTGCTAAATTCATACACATCCTCGTTTAAATTTATTGAAGCAGTTGTTCCTTAGTTAGTTATTGCCGATGAGTCCGAAAGGTTCCCGAATGGAGACCACGGACCGGTAAGCGCAGCGTAGGACGTCCACTCACAAGATGGACAGACGACCTAAAAGACTATGAACAACAGTGGACGTCCTATGGCTGAAATGATGAGTTATTCCTTTGGACACGAATTTAAAGCGTTTACGTTATAATAACACTAATGTTATAATTGCGAAAGTGTGTGTTTGTTTTCGTTCATTACGTAAATGGACAAATGAGATTAAAATTAGCTGTGGAGGTGGCTTTTTACCCTGGATTATAACAGGTTGCATTTTATCCTGGAATAATGAAAAGTTCTTCCTTTCTCAAAGTGTCACATACACAATGCAGTAGCAATATTATTTTCTTTTCTGGTCGGCAACTTTCGAATAATAATTATAATAAACCAATATGACAAACTAGCTAAGAAAAATGAAGGAAGGAATAGCATATTCTATATTATATACCACAAGGTAGCAATGTACTTTCAAATGTCGCAGATACAAAAAGTCCAACCAATTTATCCTCGGCCAACAGACCAGAGCGGGGTTGTTTCAAAAAGCTTTCCTTTCCATCCACGAGTGAAGGCTCAGATGAAGGTAATTAAGTTTTCATCATACACATTACAGTGTTTAGAAGTGAGATTAAAATAGTCTTAGAGATTTGTATTTTGTTTAAAGTTATTGTCAAAAACACTGAATTGTAAAATGAGGCGTGACAAGAACGAAAATAAATAAATAGAGAGCGATAATAATAGAGGCGTAAATAAATAATTCAATTTAAGAACCCCCCTATAGATATAGTAAAAATGTATTATCAAAGCCTGTAAGACTTGTAAGTAATTTTATATGTAAGTGTAATGAAGTAGATGTTATAATATCGCATTTGTATTGTTAAGGTAAAATATAGTGTGTGGGATATAAGTTGTTAAAATAAAATTTGTGTTCAAATCGCGAAAGTTTAAGAGTTACAAATTAGAACGATTAAATAAATAAGAGGATTTAAACGAACAACATTCTGTAGGATACACGAATATGATAAATGATTACGTATGCAGATATAAGTAATGCCAATATTTGGTAATTATAATAGGTACCAAAAATAATTCTAATAATAAAGGATGTACAGCTAGGATAGAAATCGGATTCACAATAAAACCATGGTGGGAAGCAATAAAATAAAAATGATGGCCGACAAGACTACAAACTACAAACGATTGGAGAAATCAACGGCCACTGTTTCCTGCTAGATCTCACTGACCAGCTTCCTGGCGAGCTTCTACAAAAATATAAAAACAGCCTCGACATTTATATTATGCGCAAAGAGATTTGCGTGATTTTATTAAGTTATGGTCGTTATGTAATTGGAAAGCCACTATACACTAAGTACATGTGATTTCGATATTTAACAGATAAACATTTTTATTGATAACTGTGTCAATTCTAAGTCAGTAAATAAAAGTAGATTAAAAATAGTTCAAAATAGTAACATACATTACAAGTTTCCAGATTAGATAAACTTCATACAAAAATTTGCGCGAACGTATGTAAAGGTAATTTACATTTTGCCGAAACACAGTGGTAAACTTTAAACTGGAGAACACGATGCAAGTGAATAATTTCAATTATGGTCCTGATGGAACCCATTTTCTGAATAATACCTCGCCGGATAATTATGTTAATAATTGGTTTCGGAGATTCGAGGGCCGGCCGGACCCGCTTATGAGTTCAAACGCGTATGCGTGCCGAATTGCAAAACAACTCTGGTTTGTAATGCGATACCCACAAACTTATTTTCATATGTAAGCAATTAACTAGTTCGCAGTAAAATAACGCTTGTTGGAGTACAATATAGAAGGTATAAAAAATAGACGGATCGAGACCAATTAAAGTTTATTGTACAAGCCCGTTGTACTTCAGTTCGGCCGGTGGAGGTAATCAGCGGGATAAATTCAGGTAAGAAGTGTAGCGAGTTGTTTACGCTCGTGAGAAGCCTGCGGCGATCGGGCCGGTCATTAAAGGAACTGACATCATCGCCGAACTTAGAACGGGTATTGTTATTATGCGCACCAACGAGCGAAAGGCGAGAGATGTGTTATCGCTAACCGACAAGAATATTAAAACGCAATAGAACAAACCGCATAGAATTCACACTAAGTTGAAGTTCAATGCCGTTAGGTTCGAGTTAGAAGCAAACAATTCGCCGGTTCAGCGATTTTTATCGCGACCAAATTTGCACGCATTGTGTTAAATGATCCATTGATAGAGCTATGAGCGGCCATCGAATTGCTGAGCAAACGGTGAGTTGTATAGGTAATTAGCATGTTAGATGACTTATTCGGAGCGCCTAGGTTGGTTCAACAGAAATAGACATGACGAAAGTATCAAGTACTGAACTGATACTTAAGCAATTACTCGCGAATTAAATTTGTGTTCTATGTTGCAACTATGTATTATCATTTAACATAAGCGAACCTGCTGAAAACAAGGCTAATATAAAGTTGCAGACTCCGAAAGCACTGGCGGTGAAAATGATTATTTAATTTATTCTGTTTTGCAAAAGGGCCATTAACGTACTCTAGAATAAACCAACGGATTTAGAACATCAAGTTTCAATATGCAAAATAAGGGTTAAGAGAACACACGACCTCACTTAGCTTGTACTAGATTAATAAAATTAGTAGCCTTCAAAGCTAGCTGCTAGATGGCAAAGCATGCATTTATTCTTTTAGTGGAAATAAGGCTATGCATTAGAATTAGTGGAGTGAAGCGATGGTGGCCGAACGATATGATAGTGCGCTTTCCAATCTGACGGCACCCGGTTCGATTATCGGCCCTGCACCAATCATCATCAGCCGGAAGGCGTCCACTGCTGAACACAGGCTTCCCCTTTTAACCTCCACACTGAACGACAGCCTGCCTTTGCATCCACTGGATGCCAGCGACTCTAACAATGGTTAATGACTTTATTAAATTATGTGTATTGTCGATGCTATTATTCAACAACACTGAAGGGAAACATCGTGTGGAAACCGGTATGTCCAAAACCTCAGACATAATGACAATCACCAACATGCATTGGTATAGCATGGTGGATTATGGCACATACAATCTCTCGGAGGCCTCTGAGGTCGCTGGAGGACCTCAATACGATGCTCAGCGACCTCAGTAGCCTTTCCCAACAGGTGGGTCTTAATATGAACATGGACAAGACAAAAATTATGACCAAACCCGTTTGTTGAACCCGTGTCGGTAGTTGTTGGGAACGATACTCTCGAAGTTTTATTCGTCGAAGTTCATTACAAGTGTAATGGTCAACAACTTCGAGAGTATCGTATCTTGGACAGATTGTTCAGTTAGGTAAGTCCAACTTAGGCAAAGAGGTCGCCCGAAGAATCCAACTCGGATGGGCAGCGTTCGGGAAATTGCGTGACATCTTCTCGTCCAAGATACCACAGTGTCTCAAGACAAGGGTCTTTGACCAGTGTGTGTTGCCAGTGATGACATATTATAGTACTGAGACGTGGTCCTTAACTGTTGGCCTTTTGGAAAAACTCAGAGTCACACAGCGGGCAATGGAGAGAGCTATGCTCGGAGTTTCTTTGCGCGATAGAATTCGGAACGTAGATATTCGCCAAAGAACCAGAGTCACCGACATAGCTGTTAAAATTTGCAAGTTGAAGTGGCAATGGGCAGGCCACATCGCTCGAAGAACCGAAACCGATGGGGAAGAAAGGTTCTGGAGTGGAAACCACGAACCGGAAGACGCATCGTGGGTAGGCCTCCCACTAGATGGACCGACGACATTGTGAGAGTCGCTGGTATCCAGTGGATGCAAAAGGCAGGCTGTCGTTCAGTGTGGAGGTTAAAGGGGGAGGCCTATGTTCAGCAGTGGACGTCTTCTGGCTGATGATGATGAAGCTCTCTGAGAAAATGCCTGTGTCCCAGAAGTGGGAACATAAAAGGCTGATAATAAATTATGATTCGAATTAGAATACACTAGATGCAATAAAATGTAGGAAGTTGACTACAAAAATATCATGAACGAAAATGTAGCAGATTAAAATAAAATATGTATTTCTTAGAAATAAAAAACAAGAGGAATTTATTGGAAACAATGAAGTAATTCTTGGAATTATTGTGGTGAATTATACACGTGCATAAATAATGAAACATATCATTACATAAGACATGTTTTGTAACTAACACAATGGGTTAAACCGAACTAATACTGAAACTAGTCAACAAATGTTTTAGTTAAAAACATGTACGCTGTAAGTAAACAGCACAATTCAAACATACTATCTTTAGGAAACGTTTGAAAACAAGCCAAACAGTAAACGAAAGAAATATTCGGGACAAAAAATATTTGAGACATTTTTGCACACACGGTCATCTGACCCCAAACTAAGCAAAGCTTGTGATATGGCTGCCAGAGACTGATATACATACATATATAGTTTTAAATACACAGTTAAATAGATATTAACAACCAGATATAGAACAAACACAAATGTTCATCACATAAATGTTTGTCCTAGGTGGGAATAGAACCCACGCCTCCAAGTTCAGAAGTCAGGTTCACTGCCAACTGGACCAACGGGCTACTTAGTGCTAAGGTGCTGAAGAAACATGAAATTTGGTTAGAAGGGTTATGTATTGTGACCGCACCAGCAAATATGGTTCGTAATAACAATGTATACACATCTCATATTTAGAAGAAAAAAAATATGACAATAATTGCTTAGGTACCACAATAACGAGAAAGTTTTGTCAGCAGTGGTAGTAGCACAGAAGACATAATAGACAGTAGTAGGTACGTTTTAATAAACGTGACTTTACGAATTGAGAAAGGAATTTGCTATTATGTGAAATATTATGTTTCATATTTCAGATATTGGAATGATCGTATTATAATACGTTGTAGGTGTGTAAATAGGCCATTGTTTAAGTGTACCGAACAAGAATTCAATCTCGGGGCAAGTAGCTGTACTGTGACATCAATATCTGCTCTATCAAGTGACGATGACAACCTGGTTTGCTATAGAATCGACGCTTAAAAAAGTTTCAATCCAACAGAAAGTTGCCTTCAAGCAAATATTGATATTTAGGTCGAAATAGTTGTAAAATTAACTGTACATTGAATCGATTCGCGATCTGTTGCTAGGCATTCACTTGGTTCGACTTCAGACTATACTTGAGGAGAAATAAGAGTGATGTCATTATTTTTTGCTGGTAAACCGTAATGCTAATGCGAGATGAATTGCTTTTTGTTCGTGTTCAACAGATGTTGCTCGTTCACAATGCTTCGTTTGCATTTAAAGACAGCACATATGACTAGCTACGTATAACAAAACACTTCATGAAAAATATACTGCCTTCCATAGAAAAGAGTTATGAACTTTAAGTGACGCAAATATTTTAATTACTTCTAGAAACGAGTAAATTTTGAAATGAATTACTTAAAATTAATAAGAGACTGCATAACAGCAAAGACTGAACTCAATCGTTTTGTGTTTTAAAACAATCATTAGTACTATTTATATGGTATGAGGGTGTCTTCGAACACTTTTGGCTTTACTGTCTACGGGAACACCTACACCCGTTCACAGCCAAATCGATTGCAGCCGTGAAGTGCCACAACAAAGTTGATGTTATAAGATCAATGCCACTTATCGTGAGGAGGTAAGGTTGACATTCCACTTTTCACGAAGGAGTTGAAAAGTGGGATAAGCAGGAAGACATCCGTCAATCAACAGGGCCGTCATTGACGCTCGAGCTCGTTCTGAGAATGGTGTGATGCCTCGTGCCTAAAACCAGACACAATTTCTGGCGAACATAGGAAAAATTACGTCGATGAAAAATATCCAAGAGTTAGTGGGAGCCAGGGATTGACACCAATCTGCAATCTTGAAATTAATCTGCCCCACGAGTCAATAAACAAACCGTAAAGATGGTAGCATCAGAAAAGAGGTATAATTTCAATCATTCCGCATGATAGATACAGACAATGATAGTAATAAAGCAAAGCAATAATAAAAATGGACGACCATAAAACAACCTGTGTGAGTTTGTTGTTATTTAAGGGAATTCATAAAAATTGTAACAAAACAAACTATAAAGACCACCGCAATGAAGTAGATGCAGTAGAAACACAACGCGGTGGTTACGGTCACCAAAAATAGTTTCGTGTGGTGGTTTTATTAGTTTCCAAAAACTAAAAATTTTCGTTGTTGATGAGGATGACCTATCTAGTGAAGCAGGCGAGATTTATACATATTTAGCGCGGTTCAATCGTGTCGTAAGTGACAGTATGATAGATTGTGAACGTTTACCTATCGACTAGTCAGATTTCTACATTAGCAAATTTGCATATTACATAACGGCTGTTCTATCGACACGATCGTTACACTATATAGAAATAATCTTGACAAGCAACTGTACTTTGATGAATTATATATGATAAGCTACTGGTGTTTTAAAAATGCTATCAATTCCTTTTTAATCATTGGTTTTCTGATTTCCGAGAAAGATGACCAATGACCAAGCATCGCATATTGTTTTCAATTAAAGAATCCATTTCAGAAATGTTCGGCTAGCGGTTGTCTTTTTCGCCGCCCCATGCATTGGCACGATGCTATCTCCAATGAGATGCTAATGTATTACTTGGCACGTTCGTCCGTCAAGAGTTCGGCCTATCAGATGTCTGTATTATTAGGAGTGACTAAGGACGGCTATTGTTCCAGCGACTTTTTCACGGTCTCCTTGTTTTTCAATGTAACCTCAGGTTTCATGTCAACTGCGCATCGGCCTTGGTCATTGTGGTTTTGGCAACTGGAACGACAGGCGAACACAGTTAGCAATATTATAAATAATGGTTAATCGTAAACATATAGCAGGTGTTTCCAATCAAATGCACAAGTTGGCATCTTATTCAGGATCAATAAACTAAACGCTTATAGTACGGCGCATGAACGTCATGAATATGAAATTAGTGAATATAGAATTATACACTAATGAAGTAACCATGAACGACAAGTGTGACAATATTAGCGAAACGTAGGTTAATTACTTAGTATTCTACATAAAGGCTACAACAACCCAAATACGGCATAATCAGCGGTGAGTACTCGTTGCGAAGTTTTTATTCAATGCTCGTCGGTGAACGAAAATGTGTCCAGTGCCCGTGACCTAGGGTTCCGTTTGCGATGCGATGGCCGTCCGAAAGTACCAGACTGCTTGTCGCCGCCAGTTCTAGACCGAGACAAGCTTATGGATAAAGATAGCGAAGGAGTGAGACAGATATAGCATCATGGCGTAGATGATATTAAAACTCTTTTGTGAGTGGAGCAACGACATGTAGCACGGTAGAGAATAAAACGCAATTAAGTACGTCATGCATGACAGATGTGATTTCGTAGAACACAAAAGCGAAATTAGTAAAGAACACAAACCTTCTCTAAGTCAAAAGAGACAACTGATTTGTTAACAATCACAGAATTTCAAAAGTTTTTCGTGTTATGTTAGAATTAATTAGATTAGATATTTTATTATTATTATTATATTATAGACAAATTAGATATTTAACTGAGAAAAATAAAAACAATATTAAAATTGCTAAGTCGAATGATTGTTTACAACTTATGTGTGGCAATACTGATAAATGTAATCAGTTCTGTAAACAATAGCAGACGACAATGATCACGGACGTTTCGAATGATCGAGATATTAAGCAAATTAATGAAATAAAAAAATACTTAGCATTTTATACAAATAAAGTATTTTATTTATATTACACGGGAATTACTCACGTAAGATTAAGCCGGTCACTCCGACTATAGTAAAAAAAAAAAAAATGTGTGTGTGTGTGTGTTAAATAAAATGTGTGAAAACCACGTCAGTTTCTATTATAAATAAAGTATTGTTTGTTTAGAAAGCTAAGCTATGTTAATATGGATAGGAAATAGGGAAAATGACTGATGTACAAAGATAGATAAACCTGCCAAGTGCGAGTCGGGCTCGCGCACTGAGCGATCCGTACCACCACAAAATTCAATAACGAAATTACCAGTTATAACTTGGTAATGAACAGAAACTTGTCACCGACTCGCACTTGGGCATTTTTTATTATTTGTTGTTGTACTTTAGAGTGTGTACTATAATCATGTTAAGTTTAACGCTTGTAAGCATTATTACCGTTTTTACATTAGAGCTAATACAAAATACGTAAAAAAAATAGTTTGTTGTCGTTTTTACTTTTTTATTTGTTAGTCAATCCACCGTAACATTACATATTCTGTGAAAATTTCAACTGGCTATCTCTATTACGGTTCGAAAGATACAGCCGTTAATAGGCAGGACAGACACAGACATACAGACGAATAGACATCGTAGGCTTAGTAATAGGGTCTCGTTCTTACCCTTTGGGTACGGAACCCTAAAAAGGAATTCTAATAGTATTTCTTATACAGTACAAATCACTGAACCATAAAACTAACTTTTAATCTTCGACCATAATAAAATGAATGGCCAGGCCCTGTAAAAGCGCATTTTTTAAGATAACATAATGAGCGCCGGTTCTCATATCGTTTCAGTCGGTCTCTAGCCGTAGGAAGTGCAACACGTGTCTATTGTTACGTGATAACGAAACATCTGTCAAAATTATGCATTCATATGCTTTCCCGAACTGTAAATACACAAATAAAACCTATTCTTTTTCTATTTTTATCGGATCTATTTTTTGTAACTAATATACTGTACATTTTTAGGGTTCCGTACCTCAAAAGGAAAAAACGGAACCCTTATAGGATCACTTTGTTGTCCGTCTGTCAAGACCCTTTTTCTCAAGAACGCGTAAAGGTATCAAGTTGAAATTTATACCAAATACTTGAGTCTACGGTTTCTTTCGGCTGTAAAAAAATAAAAGTTGTGAGTCAACGCAATCAAAAGATATGAACGTTTATGTCGCATATTTTGCGATTTCACAGGGGAATCAAAACCTATAGGGTTCTTCCCGTTGACCTAGAATCATGAAATTTGGCAAGAGGCAAGGTCTTATAGCACATATATAGGAATAAATCCGAAAGTCATAAATATGAAGTTATATCATTTAAAAATAATTATTTTGCTATTACAAACTTACATTTTGTAGTTGGAATGTATCGAAGAACCTTATAGTCAACTACAAAGTTAAGTTTGTCTTTAAATATTTCAACTTCAGTATTTTTTTTATTTTTTTTGGACTCGCGCGAGTCCTACTAGTACTTGTCCGGTTTTTTATAATTAGGTGTTGAAGTATATGTCCGACGGTTTTACTCGTTTTTACTGAGCAATTTCAATGGTTAGGGCCCGCCCGTCCATTTATTTTATTTTAGTCGTAGCTTTTAATAGTATATTTATGGACGAACGTAGAAATGTGCGCGAATACGAAGCCGAAGCCAACATAAATATGTAAGTCCATAAATGCTCAGTAGCCGCCAATGCTTGTATAGTACTTTTCTGAAACTATGTGTTGATATTTACGTAAAAATACGCATAAACATTGTGGCGTACTTTTCACATTTTATTGAATCCTTACTTAGCAACAAAAAACTTAGCAAGGAAAACATTTCCAGGTGGCTATGGCGTGTACTATGAGCCAAGCTCAGGACACTATTTAGAAATGTAAGCGTCTCCAGCGGAAACGCGGAGGAACTGAAATCGGTAGTAATCGGCAGTATAGGTTGCTTCACTCAAATACAAAATAAAACAATACGTAAACGAAAAAAGTTATCGAAAACTGTCAAAACTTTACTAAGGGTACCTGTGAAGGGTACAAGTTCATTCGCCTCTTTATAGATCACTAGCTGACCTGACAGACGTTGTCCTGTCTTAGAACTGTCAAACACGCAAAGTTAAAATTACAAATCTTATTTTTTACACCAAGGGTTACATTATTGGAGTTTTAGTAAGGATCCCTATTTTTTTGAAAATATAATATAGCCTATGTTAACCGGGGATAGGGTAGCTTCCCAACAGTGAAAGAATTTTTCAAATCGTTTCAGTAGTTTCGGAGCCTATTCAATGCAAACAAACAAACAAACAAACAATCAAATCTTTCCTCTTTATAATATTAGTATAGACTAGCAGACCTGGCAGACGTTGTCCTGTCTTAGAACTGTCAAACACGCAAAACTAAAATTGTAAATCTTATTTTTTACACCTTGGGTTACATTATTGGAGTTTTAGTAATGATCCCTATTTAAAAAAAAAAAAATATAGCCTATGTTACCCGGGGATAATGTAGCTTCCCGACAGTGAAAGAATTTTTCAAATCAGTTCAGTAGTTTCGGAACCTATTCAATGCAAACAAACAAACAAACAATCAAATCTTTCCTCTTTATAATATTAGTATAGATAAAGATAATTTTTAGAAAAAAAAAGAACCTACTTCATGATTATACCTTCATTTACAAACTAAAACTAAAAAGTAGAAAATAATATTTAAATAACTTCAAAGCAATGAGCATTACAGGACAATCAACGAAATTATTAATACATATATATTACCTACTTATATACATATTTACAATTTATAATCAGTTATTTTTGGAGTCAATACAATGTACATTGAATTTGTAGATATTTTTGTAGATTTTTCAAAAAGCACTGAATCAATGTCGATAAAAAAATTATGGGACCACCTATGAGCTATGACCTACCAACCAAAAAAAAAAAACATCAAAAACAATTCTAAATTGGCGGAGTAACCGCGTAACAAATATACACAAAACAAAAAAAAAGAACCGTCGAATTGATAACCTCCTCTTGAAGTCGGTTAAAAATCACAATGAAACATCTTTGCACATTGAAAAGTTGTACTACGTGCGTACAAGATGTTAGAGGAGACAAAAGTACTCCAGCAATTACTTAAGTCCAATTTTAGAGGCTTTATAGTGCAATTATCGCAGAAGATAAAATTTCAGAGAAAAATATTATTATATCATGAGGAAAGAAATGTAACAAGCAAATGTAAAATATCTCCGATCTGAAACCCTTCGTTGTACAAGCGATAAGAACAAACCTTACAAGTCCAGAAGCTATCTAAGGCTAGGGCCGAGATAATCTTCATTATGAGACGCGTGGCCAGTGAAATCGCTTACACTGCACGTGCATTCGAGTTGCATGCGACAAGGCGCGGCAGACACAACGGCTCGAATTCTAATCACTCCGACGTCATAGACAAAAATCTAGAGTATAAACATAAAAGAAGAGAAAGTGAGACAAGTCAATAATTGTGTGGCCATAAGGAAGCTTATTTGAATAAAGCCA
The DNA here is from genome assembly GCA_914767915.1 of Agriopis aurantiaria. Lineage (NCBI taxonomy): Eukaryota > Metazoa > Arthropoda > Insecta > Lepidoptera > Geometridae > Agriopis > Agriopis aurantiaria. Next base: position 580,050 of record OU611983.1, on the reverse strand, counting down.
TAAATGTTTATAAAGCGAATGTGGAGGAAGGCAGTGACGGTGTGGATGACATCAGCGTAGAATGGTGCGATGATGTCGCGGGTTCGTGATTCAGTGTGGTTAGGGTGACGTAATGGACGGCCGGTTCCGACGGGACAGGAATGCAACTTCGAATGAAGCCTTTCTACGTCTTGAGCTTCAGGTAGTTTGTTTTGCTTGTCTTTTTTACATGACGTCACATTTACTTAAAATTTTGATAGGGTCGATTACTCCTACTCACTTTTGGTTTTTTACTTATTTGAAATAATGATTAGGTAACACATATTTTTGCGATTCTGTACTTTTTATGATATAGTATTTAGCAAAAAATCATATCACTTTATTGACGTTCTGTTATTTGAGACTACTTCATAATTCTATATTTTAACTACAAAGCTTGCCCTGATTCTCTTGTGAGATATACCTAGTATAAGGATACGCATAATTTTTATACAAACTAGTATTTGTTTCAATGATGACAGTTTGTCCTTACGTAATTTCAAATAAGTAATTGAATTTGTATTACGCAACTTAAGCATAATTATGATTATTGTTAGAAATTAGCATAACTATTAATAATTCCAGCATATCACCGTGGGTAGCAATCATATTTACAACGCGACTGTTAGAAATAAATTTGATCGTTGATATCACCAGCATTGATATCACACACTACAAACTTGCACACCAAAAAAATTCAATTATTATTATTCTCCATCGTTTCTTCTATTCATAGTTTCTAATATTTTTGTGTGTCTTATTATGAACCATAATACGTAAAAGGTTCTAATATAAAGGTTCCAATATAAAAAAAAATCTAATAACTTAAAAATGGCAGAAATAAAACTCATGAGCAGGCCACTCGTTTCTTAAACAACAATTGAATTCAGAGTAAGAGTTGAGGTGTGGAAACCTTAGAATAGACCTTCCTTTAAGTAGGTTAAGAACGCTTTAAACACGTAATCGAATCCAGTATCCACTTTTACGTGTCCGATTATGTTAACTGAATAAAATTTAATTTCTCGCGATAAAATAACATGTCCTAGACAATTTTTATTAGCGAGAATCAGAGTCACACTTACAAAAATAAACTGGAACCAGTTTGAAAAAGCGATAACCAGCCCACGCGTGAGATTTTTAGTTTTTAGAGCATTTTTATGTATGTGCGTTATACATATTACAAATTTAGCATTTAAAATTGTAGGCGTCTTAGGTAATGTATCAAATGGAATGAAGAAATAACGCAGTCAACGTTAGCAAAGATATACTTGCCAGCTCGACAGGATATGCACAATTTTCAAAGAATTGTAGGTAACTATCTCAATAGTACATGAATCATTGTGGACGACAGATATGTAACGCCATGCGGTAGAAACAACGTTACTAACTACACTTTTAACTATCACCCGAGCACACTGTGATTCAGATTAAGCTGAAATTTGTATAAAATCAACAACGTTATCAACATAAGCAGACCTGATCCATTTCTGGATAATAAGGAAAAGTTTGTTTCTGGTAGGCTGAACGTTACTTGGAAAAGTTAAACAGTTAATCACTGTACATTTTAAGTCAACCCGTTCCAATTTCAAGAAGTGAGTTTTAAACTGCGAGTTGCCAAATGATACGATGATACAATAGGCCATGAGCTCAAAGAACTAATAATAGAAGGGCGCAATCAGTTATCGATCATTGCGCAACTGCGTTACGAACGTCTAAGGTGTAAACAGAATTGTTAGCAGCGAAAGCTTAGGGCTTTACAGTGCCAATGGTAATATGAACTTGTATTGAACGAATTATTAACATTTCTAATTGACAGTTACAGCCAGTAATAACTCCATAACGAGAAAAACAACTTACGGCAATCTATTGGTAAACTGGCAACACATTGCATTAAAAGGCAGTGAATTTGAACGGACAATAGATGTGGGCAGCGAGTCAGCAACGGCCTGACGTAATCGAATTTGGACAATTAGGTGCGATGAAGTAAACAACTCGTGGCCGAGATGTAGGTTATCGGTACACGCCAGTTCGCGCGATAGCGATGGGGGACGAACTCATTAGCGATAGGCCGGGTAAATATGTTGACGGGCGCCTGCCTAATATCGCAACCACGTGCGCAAGATCGATGGCAATCTCTCGGCATCATTAAGCTGAGATTTGTAGCACAAACAACCGAGAGCGAGAAGGTGGTTAGAAAGCTATCGCAAAGTGTGTTGATTGACGTCAACTAGACACGTGCTGTTGTGACCTAAGACCCCCTTTCTCAGCAGATCCGCTTAGCCTAGCGCTTTATAGATACCGATAAGATTGATTTGCCATTTTTGTTGGAGCGCATACAACAGCCGGTTCTTGAAACCCTGTTCTGTTTGACCTCTGCCGGTAACAGCGTATTGCCATGTCGTAACTATGACTTATTGGCCTAATCTTGATTCTATCGACTAGGCTGTTTTAATCTTGATTCACACTTTGTGATTGATTAACTCAATAATGGATTATTACAGCATGGATAAGTGCTATCCTTACAAAACTATTTTAAGATACCATACCCAAAGGGTAAAAACGGGACCCTATTACTAAGCCTACGATGTCTGTCTGTGTAAAAATGGTAATACGTACAAGCGTCAAACTTGGCATGATTATAGTACACGATCTAAAGTATAACAACAAATAATAAATAATGGCCAAGTGCGAGTCGGTGATACATTTCTGTTCATTACAAAGTTATAGCTGGTAATTTCGTTATTGAATTTTGTGGTGGTACGGAAACCTGAGTGAGAGAGCCCGACTCGCACTTGGTCGGTTTATTTTTTTCTTTAGGAGTATAATAAAAAATAAAACACCAAAATGTTGCTATACTCAAAATCTTACGCGCATCCTCTTTGAGACTTGTTCATCAAAGTCCACTTCTCTGAAGATAACTTTTAAACAAGACGACTTTTACGAGAGGCATTATGACATAAGATTTAAAACATTAACCGACATGTAGAAATAGCCGATGACGTAAATGAGGTTAGCATCCGTTCTGTCGCCAAAGCATTTAATTTCCTGAAATAATTTTGACTATGTCGGATAAAAAGGAGGTTCATGAATGTTCAAACATTGATGGATCATTTTGTTGTCTCGTGCACCTAATATATTAAAATTGTTGTGTGCCTGAGCCGTGAGCACAAATAAGTTTTATCAGTATGTAAATGTAAACAAAGGCGTTAGATAAGTGTTGATAACGAGATTGTACAAGATGGTGGAGCGGGGGGTGGCGACCCTGGTACGGGTGCTGAGGTTATCGGAGAATGAAGATAAGAAACCAACAGTAGGTAACAATACCACTACGTTCATTTAATAAGGTCACCTGATTTTAAGCTTTTTTTCGTGGAAAACAAGAACAATCATCTGGGGTATGAGATAAGCATAGTAGGCTCTACAGCAATACATTATTATCCTTTCTCTAAAACTTTTCTGGTAACGATGATTGTGGTAATGTCTCTTTCCAAGTCTTACACCTACCTACAGTCATTTGTAAATAAATTAATAAATAATAATAAAAATCTTTATTTACTATAATGCACAATACATATTAAAGTAGCAGAGGCCCCTGCACTAAGCGTAAGACTAAAGTCATTTATTTGAAAATATTTATTAATCCAAAAACTATTGTTAAGTATATTTTTGTATTTAGTTTTCTGCGTAGGGCAAATAAACAAGCTTGTGATAAAAAATGGCGTGAAAGTAACATTGACCATGGTATCATCGTTTTTAGTAAAACAAAGATGATTTACAGTTATTGTTTATCGTTAATGCACAAACAAATAGAATAATTAGCAATTATTGAACATAAAGTTGTCACAAAACGTCTAATAGACTAAACAACGGATAATGTTAGTGATCATATCAATGTTAAGATGTCTAACTATATGACATCAGTGTCGGGTGGACGTGTTCCGAACAACTACTGTAGATACAACACACGATTCCTTTTGTTCAGTTAATATATGATTTTGATTGATTACGTTAACACTGATAAACCTGCTAAAGCACTCGTGTAATAAGAATAGAGGAAAAATCGTCAATACCGAATTCTCAAAAATGCACTAGATTTTAAGTGAGTAGCATCTTGAAAAGTGATTCCTAGAAGTGTCAGTCATAGTTCAAACCATAGACCGCTCTAGTGCCAGTCACGGTTTGATAAAAATGTAATAATGTGCCAAAATGTTCTAAGTGTGAGTTCAGGTGACCGTTGGCAAGTTGCCCGGACATGGCGTAAACAATCTATTTCAGATCTCGAAAGTAGATTCTGCGTATTCGTACACCGACAGGCCACTTCCCTCCACCTGAATGATCAATGTTGATGTTGCTGAGTTAATAATGTCTCAATAATTTGCGTCCACTAACTTATCAGCCACTTAGTCGATCGTATATCGAGGATCATACAATTAGTATTTCGCAACAGCCGTGGAAACTGCAAAATGATGTCACCGATGGCGTCAGCTACTAACTTATTTGTACCACTCAATTTGTTTAATACGTCATTTAAAAAAGTTTCATATAAATTCAGACTGACGCAACATTGTGACCATTAGCAAAACTAACATTTACAGAGTTGACTAATATTGCCTACAAGATGTCCGCTACGTGTTTAAAAATCATGAAATATGGTTCTTAGCTGAAACACACGCCAACCACTGATCAAATATTTGACTTGGCTGATGTGTGACTAATCGTTGGACATTAAGTAACCATTGCTGAGGTGGACGACCCGTAGTGCTTGTGCGACGTGCGGAGGGCAGGTTCATTTCCTTCAAATGCAGCGTCAAACTGAACACTACTTTAAAACTAGTAAATTTTAGGTTAGAAAATATTGTGTTTAGAAAGTGTCCTCATTATGAACAGCGATCAAAGACTCTTCTGATGGATGGACGGTTGACATACCTGCGCTGCTGGATATATGTCACCCGTTTAGAAGACATTGCCTTACCTGAAACAGAATTAGACATAATATAAGAACACATCGCTTATTTAATTGAAGCAGCACTGACACAGTATAGAATAATTACATCTTGCTATAGCTCCGTTAACGCTTACACTATGCATACTTTCTAAACATCTTGAAATGGATATGAAAATTTCTCAGATCGCGAATTCAAATAATGAAAAACAAACATATGAGACGGAAATGTTTTGTAGGATATAAAGAAATACGAGGAAAGCTATACAATAATATCCCTAGTAAATAGTACCTACTGATAAGTGAAGCGGGAGAGTTTCCTATAGCCAGATCACATAAACACGTGGCAGAGACAATAGAGGCTGAATCATGGAGTAAACACACACAGCGGATTGTTACAGACCACCTGCCAGAACCCACAGCTGATTGTGTTTGTGTTTGATTGATGCTTGTTGAAGCATTGAATGAACATTAATGTATGTGTAATTTGCGAATGAAAGCGTTTTTAGAATAACATCTTTTTTAGTTTCATGGACCTTTTAATCACTTTACCACTATTATTTATTCATCTCAAAATTAACAAAATCGCTTAAGTTGATTTACAAGTGTGTCAAACAAACACGAAACAATTAGTCGCAACTACACAAGAAGTGACTTTGAACCTGTCTGTATGTTCGTTCAAATACCAAAGCAATGTTTGTTTACGAGTTAACTGACATTTTCCGTGTGCGGCATAGTCACATTAGAATTGCTGATGGAAGTGCACTTGGTTACACAACAGCACATGCGCGATTAGAAACGCATAAATCACGTTTTGTACCATGCGCGGACGCAGATACACGCCGCAGCAATGTGATCATCATTATAAGAGCTATTGCATTCATGTGGTATTCATTCTCTGCCATAAAGGGCTCTCTAACGTTAAGGTATCGTATGCGGTTTGTTTTTTATCAGAATAAATTAAAATACCAATACACATGATGAATATGTATAAATTACAATTGCTTTATAGTTTGTATGACAAAGCTATAGTTTCAAGATTTGTATAGCCGTAAATTATGTCGACAATGACACGACAGATTCGTGTGTGCAACAGCGAATTTCACTAATGCATTTAAACTAGAACTTCTCTGGTTTTGCATTATTTTTCTGTTTGTAATGTCTGCTTAGAGTCAGTATTTCAAACTTATAAAGAGTTTATATAATAAGTTACACAGACAGGTATCTATTACAACAATTTTCCTAATACGGCCATTTACATTTCAATCGTCGTGTTCTGTATGGACGTTTCAATGCAGTTTTTGGAGCGAGACTGGCTTGTTAATTAAACAATTGTGTACTTTGGAAAATTGTGCAGTAGCTCATATGGTTTATTCAAATTTTATTCAACTGTTAGGTCACCTCTTTACAACATCTGCTTCTGATATCAAATGGGCGATTTCCTATTTCAGAACTACTAGGGCACGGTATCGTGGTTTCATTATTATGATATTTCCCAGGGTCTATTAAACGCATTGTACTTGTTATATTGTTTGACTTCTGGTAATACAAACTTGTGAAAGATTATCATTAATTAGTGGTACAAGATAAAACCAAGAGAACCGCCCCTTCGCACAAAAGCCAATGGCTAACTGTACAACCCCTGGGGCCCGAGCTGACAGCATTAGCATTGTACACGGACCGTTACTAGGTTCCATCAGATAAACCTGCCAGCCTGACAGACAATAACGGTAATGGACAGCGCTTCTTACATTTCCCAGCCTACAGATACATTCAATCGAGAGCATGACACGACGCGTATGAAGCGGGCCTACTTACGCCAAGAACAACACTTCTAATAGACTTGCGAAAGTCAATGATCTTTTTTGGTGCCGTGGTTTAAAATTTGATTTGCAAAGTCATTAAACTTGCTTTGTGGTTTAGTTATGCCGATTTACTTTCTCCAAACTCTACCAATACACAAAGTCTCAACTAAAACAAAACAACATCGTAAACCTCTGTTAGGCTCAGTTATTTCCATGCAAATTTGCATTAACATGTAATTGGCACATCAATTTTTGTCTTGTAAAACAACATAGATTGCCTAAAAGGCACGTGTTGTTTGATAATTTATGGCAAAGAAAATAATTGCTAACCGGATTTGGCATCGCCGCTGTTAATATTGTTTTTCAATTAATTTGTTTTAGGCATTGTTGTCAAATCGGCAAGATTTCTAAATTGACCAGGATGTAGATATTTGCTGGTTATGGCATAGCATCATGTCGCCACTTTTTGGTTAGTTAACATACAGTGCAATTACGCAAAAAAATATCATCATCATTATTATTTCAGCCCTTATCGATTCACAGCGGGATAAAGGTCTCTTCATTTCTTCTTCCACAGACGGTCATTGATGCTCCGAGCTTTGCATCCTTCAAAAACAAGTTAAATAAGTGGCTTATTACGCAAGCTTTTTATGAATATAGTGACTTTTTCGATATCAAGATAGCGCGTAATACTAATTGTATAGCAAATTTTTAACATAATATTATTTTGTATACTGCCTGACTTGTAATTCTTATAATTATCAATAAATATATGTCTATGTCTATGTCATCATTGATTAAGGGTTTTTTCTGGTCTGGCGCCCATCGCATCCACGCATTGTCTGCGCCGTGACGATATCGTCCATCTATCTGACTAGATGTCAGCCTAGTGGTAATTCACATGAACTTAAATCTCTGTCTAACAATATCGTTGTTTATTTATTGCTCGTGAAGCGACGTTTATTCTCACGGTATTTTCGGATCATATCTATTCTATGATGTGCATCTCCTAATAAAGCTATCATTTTCCTTCACTGCACAAAGGATAATGTATATATATGTGGCATGTTTAATTACTACGTAGAACATGGATCTATTCGCGTCTCGGGTCAATGTTAACATGTTTAATTGAAACAGTTGAATAATCATCTAGCGTCCAGCGCTGTCAGTCTCAATATATGAAGGCAAAGTTTGCAATTACCGCCGTACTTTTCCAACCTAATTAAACGTACGAATCATTTATCCTTATCGGATGATTCACCACAAGCAAAACTAAATTTGTACCTAAAAGCTCAAACTGACTCGAAACAAATTAAGCACATTGTAAATACAGATATACTCAGGGATTACCGGAGTGAAAAATGGGGTGATATACGCAATGTAACCGCATTCCAAGTCAAAAATACATTACCATTTGTCTTACGTTTACATCCTTTTAGCATTTGAGAGGCCAAACTACTTAAGTGACGACCTTATGTCACTCTGGACTTATGAGACCCCGGAATTGCACTGTAGAGGAAGTAGGAACTTGCAAATTATGAGGCGTATACCAGACAAACGGTACGATTAGTGTGTTTTTATTAACTCTGCAACCAGCTAGTGGAGTTGAGATATAAAATAAATAAATAATTTATAACAGTCAAGAACTGCAATATGAATAAATTTATTTTTAGGTAATAAATACCAAGTCGTATAACCGCAACATCAACAAGAGCATAAAAGGACACAAGCGCGAAGACCCATCACTATCGCATTAGCAGGACTGATAAAACCACAATGCTCGCTCAAGTTCTATACCACAATAACATGTTTTTTCTAAAGGATGCACAAATAGGAATGTTCATATTTTAATGGCAATGCATTATTGATGTGGATCTTTCATGATATCCGCAAGCCTCTATAGGATACTCGTATTATTAAAATTTGCAAGTTGAAGTGGCAATGGACAGGCCACATCGCTCGAAGAACCGATAACCGATGGGGAAGAAAGGTTCTTGAGTGGAGACCACGAGCCGAAAGACGCAGCGTATAGGTAGGCATCCCACTAGATGGACCGACGAAATAGTGAATCGCTGGCATCCAGTGGATGCATAAGGCAGGCTCTCGTTCATGTGGAGGTTAAAGGGGGAGGCCTATGTTCAGCAGTGGACGTCTTTTGGCTGACGATGATGTTGACTCGTATTATAAATGGAAGATAAGTACATACAAGTAATATTTAGCAAGTTATATGATTATTTACGGGATATTTACCGTGGTAAGGTTGTGGAATAATATAATATGCTTAATATGCATATGCATGCTTATAGTGTTCTCAATCTGGAAAATATCAGTCAATATAAATACATAAAGAATGTAGGGCCCCCCAACCAAGAAACCAAATTATTCAGTATTCGATGCAGCGAACATGCAACATCTTACGCATTCCGATGGACGTCGAACACCGCTGTGCATACTTGGCAATGGAGTGCAGATCTTTGGCACAGATGGCAAAGTCACGCCCTATTTCATGTATAACGGGTCTAAAACGGCAACTAGCATTATAATCTAGGTGCCTTTGATAAATCTTATCTTGAATCTAGTATAGTTAAAAATTGTATAATCACTTTACAAACTGGGCCATTTAAGTCAATTATCGTAGGAAAAGTTATTTATTTTCCTCCTTTTATCAATGAACTAGCGGTCCGCCCTAGCTTCGCACGGGTATAGATTATAGCCTATGTCACCCGGGGATAGTGAAGCTTCCCAACAGTGAAATAATTTTTCAAATCGGTTCAGTAGTTTTGGAGCCTATTCAATGGAAACAAACATACAATCAAATCTTTCCTCTATAATATTAGTATAGATAATTTGAACAGTAAGTATAATCATCACCTATTGACTGACATATTAAAGCGCTCATAATTCATGTCCTGTAGAAATAATCTTGGTTATTCGTAGAAATATTTTACCTGATCCAGATGCAGAGTACCAAGATCACACTAACATTTACGTCTTGGAAGGCGAATTAATAAATCCACTTCCCACGAAAGCTGGTGAATGTTTATCAAATTATATCTTTAGCCGTGCTCGACCTTTGCGCCAATCGCATCAAGGCTACATGAGAGAGCCGGAAACTGCTTGGACGATATAGGTCAAGTTCAGGCACATCCATGCAGAGTACGTTGAAGTCTCGTCAAGTTACCGTAAATTAGTTACCGAGAAACTGAGTAATAACGTTTATGGAATTCACAGTGTGGTTTTTCCATCTGCTGATGATCTTACGAGACCGAAAATCGAGTGTGTCATGCTGTATGGCCGGTTGATTGACTGGTCATGATATGCAATACAATTCTATCTCAATTTCGGATGCATAAATATCGAGGATAATAAAATGTGTCTGAAGAACTTTCTCAAACCGAACAGTTTAATGCAATATGAATAAATATCTGATGTCAAAGCTGATGTCACCGATAAGAATAGCTTGCAATCGAGTAAAAGGGTTGCCATAGATATTCGATATGTGTGTTGGCTGAAGTTATGACTTTATTCTCCCTGTGATTGCAACTAGGTAAAACGTAGGCTGAGCGTCCCCGTCCCACTCCATGGTTAGAGTTAAGTGTGACATAAACTTAATTCGATTTGACATTTACGGTGTGTCGAACATCTGTCAGCACTATGTTTGTGGCACTCAATCATTCCACGGTGACAAACCATCAAACCGAATGGACCATTAACCGGGAAACCGCAGAAACTCAATCCGAGCAGTACATTGAAGTTAGTTCAAGACAATTTGTCCTCTACGTCATTTGGTGAAAAGTGTAATTTCCTTCAAAGATCGCGATGACGTAAACACCGAGTCCTTGTACGGTCGGATGCGCCGACGCAGCTCGAGGTTGCGGTTACAACAACTCTGGAGAGGTTTCATTGTCGATGTGTGACGTTAGTGCGTTGTTGCTAAGAGCAGGGACAAAGGCATTAAGGCGGTATTCAAGGCAGATGAATGCGTAAACGCGACCAGAGTGACATTATAGGCACCTCACATGATGAATCTAGCGAGATTCATGTATCTATAATGTCGAAGTGCTTCCTGTATTGTGCTCGTTCCGCATGCATTATTCATTCTACCTACATTGTATAAACGTACCCTATCGACGGACATTGCTTCTCTTCTCCCTGATACAAATTACCTTTTCATAATACTACATGTAGGCTTTCCTCCTCATGTCCTTCTTTATATATGTAGTCGCGTCGAATTTGACGTTACGAATGTATATTATAATTTTTGGGCTTAATAATATTTGATTGTTATCTATACTAATATTATAAAGAGGAAAGATTTGATTGTTTGTTTGTTTGCACTGAATAGGCTCCGAAAATATTGAACCGATTTGAAAAATTCTTTGACTGTTGGGAAGCTACACTACCCCCGGTTAACATAGGCTATATATATATACCCGTGCGAAGCCGGAGCGGCCTACTAGTTTTCAATAAGCAGTGTCATGGATCAACCTAGTATTCTAAACAAAGAAACACTGTCGTGAATAGAAATGGGATTACAATCACGAGTAAAAAAAATCTGATTGACAGATCGTAAATCATCATAGCAAGCGTACAACTGTACATGCTGCTTATTCTATCGAAATTTGCATGAACTAGTCTACTCTCCACAGGCAACGGTAATGTTACTACAACGGCTTGCTCAATTACGATGGAACTGTATGAGAGAGTGTACAAAATGATGAATTGCGAATCCATGAGGTCACCATTGCTTTCGCCGGGCGTCGACCTAGCCGATGGTTGGCAGTTGCTGGCAGACATAACGGAACTAGAGCCTCTTTACAAGTACATAGGAAATTATAAAAGTTGCTCAATAATTAGGTCTCACTACTTGAATCTAATGACACGATACAGTTAGGTCCAACTCGTATAAAAAAAAGTACAGTTCAATAAGTATTCAATTTTTACAGCTATACCTGTAAATGTATATTTAACTAGCTGCGCCTCGCGGTTTCACCTGCGTTATAAATCTCCTTGAAGGCAACGTCGTTTGACTTACATGTCATTTCCTTTTTTTCTGTGATGTAATATGTTAATGTATAGACTTCAAATTTTATTTATGTTTTATGTAAGGAAAATATCACCAAAAAAAACAAACTGCTTATCCGTTCGTTACCAAACTTTACCGGATAACTCGCTGGACTAATCAGGAGCATGCCTGAAATTTTTATTAAAATTGTTTCAGCCGTTTTGGAGACCATACATACACACATCGCCTATATATACATATATAGATTTTTTCTGTTAGTATTATAATATTCGAAAATACTATTTCAGAAAAAGCGTCTTCGTGCATTTATTTACTTTTGTTATTAATAAGTAAAACCTAGATTTTAGTTTCCGATCTCATTTTAGGCCATTAATATAATATTGTACTATATTCAGCAACGGAATTATAACTAGAATGATGATGATTACTCCCTTGCAGTCATTACCCGAACAATATTATTTCTTCCCATAATAGTCCATCCCCTGCAAGTTTAGAATTGGCCATACATTTTGTATTACAGGTGGATTGCACCTCGCGCCGGTCGTTATCTTGCGCAACCCTTGCGAGGGTAACTACTGAACCTTTAATTAATTACTGAGCTTTAAGGGTAGACCGACGATGCCTGGGGTGAACCGCAAAAACACGACGTACAAACAGTAAGGACAATGCAAAAATCGATAAAATTCTGATTACGCACTGGAAGGTAGAGGGTAAAAGTACTAGGTACAACACACCGACACATGCAACCAAGCGTGAACACTCGATATTTTGACGTACGTCTGTATAGTAATCGGCAATAAAATTGTGTTTATCACTCTACTTAGTATGCTGTACTCGTAGTGATCCCTATTCTGGCGTCGAATGCCAAGCCTGTCAGTACAATCTGTATTTGGACTGCTTTTGATGGCGTCCTTACTGTGAATAATAGTGTACGGTGTAAACAAAGTAAACAGTACATTATATACATAGGTATCTGTGGTAAACATGTCAGTTGGTGCGTTATCATTATCAGTTGCGTGCTTTGTTCACCTGTCGTGGTGTACGTGACTATTCATTGACTTGATTTTTGTTTCGTAATACATAATACATGTTCTTTATTGATTTCCGATTCATGGTGTAACTATTAGTCGTATAATTGTTGAGGCAGTCAATTTAATTAATTTATATACCAAAATTTATAATTTAACAATATTAAGTAACTATTAGTCGTATAGTTGTTGAGGCAGACAGATTCAATTCAATTCATTTATTTACCAATTTACCAATTTAATGATATTAAGCTAACTTTTTAACGTGATTAAAATTAACAATTCCTTAACCCCCTTATTAATAAACGTGGAGTAGTCTTGGAATAGTTACGCCGTGTTTTGTTTTCTTCTCTCTTTCACATTTTGAACTTGATCGAAAAAGACAAAAGACGGAGTAACTATTCCAAGGCTACTTCACGTTTATTAATAAGGGGGTAAGAGTATAAGTACCATTCTGTAGGTGTCTCGTAAGCAGCTGTTCTAGGAAGACCTGTGTTACAGCTGCTACTGATGGGAGAAGACGCTGGATCCCGAAATCCAGTGCAAACTAGTTCGGGACCCAGAGGCTTCAATATATAAAATGTACTGTTACTACTATTAGTTCCCAATAAAATGATTGATTGATCGTTTGCTAATCCAAATATTGTGTTGTATTTATAGCGCGTTAGTCGTGCCTTAACTGTTTGAGAGAGGAGGTCCATCTCAGCTCGCTCGGCCGGGCTCAATGTCTAGATGAGATTCGAGTCTTTTTTTTAATGCCATAGATGGCAAACAAGCAGACGGGCCGCCTGATGGTAAGCAGTCACCGTCGCCTATTTTCCATTTTGATACACCTGTCGTAGATATTATTTGCTTATTTGACATGGATGTCTTGTTTGCCCTTCACTCACCTAAAGAGAAATAGATCTCTCATTATCATCATTTACTCACCTCTATACTAACATCTTTTGCTAATTGTGCGTTTTATTACTGCGTAATATAACCCTTACGAATATAATTTGTAAATTCTCCCTATTCATGCGTTTAGCATAAAAGGCTAACCATAATTCAACATCTATCAGTCTATTAAAGTTTATCAAGCTTTTTGACCCTCAAGCCATTAAACTATCTATTGCCCTTGATCGAATGAAAGTTCCCAGACACGCCAAAGTCATTCTATGACTATATTCATTTTGTGAACCTAACAACGTTAACTAATTCAGTTCGTTTTATGATCTAATCTATGCCACTTTAGGTTCAAAATCATAGATATAGCAATACCTACAAATACAATGTGTCTAGCCAATAATCAAAATATATAAATAGTAGTAAAATGTCTAGCAAATAGTAGCGTCACTAAATAGTAATGTGTCTAGCTAGTGCGTGTGTATTTAATGTGTGTTTGTCTATGTTTGACCGTCTGTAAACATTGATCAATCTTTGATTTAAAATCAAAATAGTTTTGGTAGATGCGAGTTCGTATCTGGTAAGATTTGGATTACCCTTTCTTGAGAAAATAAACACTCGTTTACCTTACGCCACCAACGGCAAAGAAAAACATATTAGGCAGCTACATGAAGTAGATACATCTCATAATTCTATATAATTTGGGGAATCACTGCTATGTTCAGTCAAGATTCCTTGAGGTTGTTTTGACAATAAGGTTGTAATTCCTTTTAGTATATCTCGCAACTATTAATTTTTTCATTCATTCCTTTGATCCAATAAGCCATTCCGTGAAGCAACAACTGGACCAACTGTGCATACTGGGAAGTGGTCTCATCTTGACAGTTAACACTAGTAATTGCTCACTTTACTCCTTGAACAACTCGAGCAAAAACTGGACGGCCGCAACACGACGCAGTTGTACGTAGTGGGAAGTAAGGTTAGTTTAGAGGGTAAACTGAGCTTTTACACCGTTACTGGTCGTGACTTTTCTCTATAAGGTTCTTTTTCAAGTAAAAATGTTTAAGAGTGGGCAAATATTTACTTCCTATTTAATTTATTTAGAAGTCGTCAGAGTTATTGAGTTCTAGATAAAATATTTTGGAACGTATAATATTCTTTGCTATTTTTAGGAACCCATCATAAAATTCGATTTGAATACTTTTGTTCTCCTTTAAAAGCCGCATGCAATATGCAAATGTGCAAGAATTTTGGGCCTGTTTACAAAAGTTTAAAAAAAAGTGAAATAATGCAATGTTTTCATTCAATGCGTATTCTAAGAAGCTATAAATTTCTACCAGAATTAATGGTCCGTAATGTCTGATATGTTAGCACACCACTTATTGAAAGTAACCTGCGAGAGTTTGAAAACAAAATTAATCATAATGCAAAAAACAAGGAACGTGATGTTATCGTTAACTAAGCAATCATTTCCAGTGACTTTACACTGGCGTGTAACAACCACCGGGTGGCAACGAGTACAAGGATACTAACTGTAGATTTCTTTTAAAAATTACAGAACGATAATAAATAACGTACTTCTAAAAAGAAAGAGCGTTTAACCTTCGCAGGGTGAAAAGCTCAACGAGGCAATACGTATCACGAATTACTTCAAATACCAGCTCTAACCCTCTAACATTGCAGAAGAGACGCATTCTATGCAAGTGTAATGTCTAGCTGCTCACATATTCATATGTTTTTCTTAATTAAATCTAGCACATAAAACATGTTTACGAGCGTGTTTATGTACGCGAGCACGTCTGATACACCGGTGTGTAACGAAGCTCTGCATCCATCCATACCCTTGCCGTGACATCCAAGCGAGCGAGTCAATAACCTGCCTGGCAAAAATGTACAGTCTACACTACATTGTGAGCACCGGCTATTCCGAGAGCATGACGCAAACCTCGGAGCATCGAAATATGAGTTACATTATGAGCTCTGTACATATAATTTCCGATACGAGAGAAGCTGTTGTAACCAGTTTTCAAGGTTTACCAAAATAGAGGTTTACAATCGCGAGCTTTAAACGTTTACCTATTACCGTAAATTGAGATTTATGAAATCGTTTTGTTTGTTGCTTTTTGTATTTTCTGACTGAATAAGATGCATTTGCATTCTTATCATAAGATCTTGTCCGATTTGTGGCAGGACACAGATAATGTTATCAGTGAATTTATGGCGATTCACCAACACATATATACGAGCAACTTAGGTTACAAAGCTGAAAAATGCACGCAATCCTAACATTAAAAACGAACCGGCTTTTCACATTCGTATAGCTCCTTGAAGGACATTTTACACTATCATTGTCTATGGTAACGATCTATGCAACTTGACGTCAACATTTTTTATTTGCCCTGTTCTAGCTACTCGTAAATATGGATTGTTTGTTGATTAACCTTCTCGAACTCCTCACACTCGGAGAACAAAACTGGTAGCCAAATATTTGTATTAGTTTTGGACCGTAAAGTACGACAAACATTTACTTAGGCCCCGATCGATAGCAAGTTCCAAGCCACTGCGTTTGGCCGTCGTATATGGCAGTAGACGTGAATATTTAAACTTTTTCGATACCAATATTTTCGGGTCCGTTCCGAATGAAGTTATGGTGACGGTGGCATCATACATTTGATTTTATCTTGAAATAACAAAGGGTAGAGTTTACTATGAATTATATGAGTGCGACCAAGTTTGGTGTAGGTTGTATTTTCACGTTCGCTATTAGTATTCCAAACATGTAAGGAACGGATGCGTGTAATGTAGACACGCCGTTTGCTTTGCTGATTGTATCTCTACGCTGAATTTGGCATTAGAAATGTTCGAGAAGTATTTACGTGGGTTCCTCTGATTCCTAATTTAACTTTTTCTTTTAGAAATCGTACGTATATACATATTCTGTAAGACGAAACAAGTCTGAACGTCAATTGATTGATTTTGTTAACGTTGTTTATTTGTATCGCTGTCTAAATGAAGTATTTCATGTCAGGTAAAATACTTCCATTCATTATGTCGGTGATCTTTCAAACCCTTGTTAAATACTGATGAAGAACAGGGATCATCAGAGCTTTATTTGGAGTTATGAAGTCATCCTTCTGTTGACAGGAAAAGCCGGCACTGACATTGTATGGTTTAGGACGGTCATTAAACCGAGCTCCATCCTGGATTATTTATTTATAAACACTTTTATCTCAATTGACAGCTTTGAACTAACAATAAGCTACTTAACAACGTTTAAAGGTGAAATGGAAGTAATACATTTTTCATATTTGTTTTCATGATATAAAACAAAGGCAATGAGTTTTA
Organism: Agriopis aurantiaria; assembly: GCA_914767915.1. NCBI lineage: Eukaryota > Metazoa > Arthropoda > Insecta > Lepidoptera > Geometridae > Agriopis > Agriopis aurantiaria. The sequence goes on along the minus strand of OU611983.1, from coordinate 563,001 downwards.
TACAACAACTTTTAGATAACAAAGAAAGAGCAAGACTTAAGAACAAAACACATTTTAAACAATATAAACTTTAAAAAAAACGGACAAAAATTCTACCACCAAAAAAATCAAAACAATACCACTCTGCAGGCAAGCATGCACACATACTAGGAACGTCGTATGGCGTTCAAAACAGTACAAAAACAACAAAATCAAGGACCGTGACCCACATACAACGAGAGTGAAGAAACAACCAACACCTGTCACGTGAGACGAATGGCACGTTAGCTGGGATCGTAGATGACAGGATAATCTTAAATGATCGCGTTAAAGATTCGAGCAGGGTCATCGTATGATCTCGCGTGCAAGCTAACGCGCCACGTCACAGAGCACATAAACAGCCATAGCTAGAGAAGCCAAACGATCGTCGCGTGGGGCGCGTCTACCTGGAGTGCTGGTGCCTCTCGGAGGGCGGCGGCGAGGGCGCACGAGAGGAGGTCGCCGTCTGGTCCCGCGGGTCTGCCGCCGCCGGCGCCGGGCTGCCCGCGCCGCTGCTGCCGAGCGCCAGCGCCAGGCCGCTGATGCTGCCGACACATCACCACGTCACCACAGCCCTAGCCTCGGACGCCAATCATTCCTCTAGGCCTACCTGCTCCGTAATCACCCTGTCATAAGCATATATCCCCAACAGGTTATTGCATGACTATTTTTTACTTTCCCAAGTAAACAAGTTCCAGCATATCAAATATTGCAGGTGTTATTTATCGTGACATTTTGGTTATTTCGCATTTAATCACAGAACAGACACAAACAGTGTTAAGTAATGATGACGATGACATTGAGTGTATCGGAGCAGATAAGCCGTGGCTAATGTTGAGTGAAACTAATGTGGACTATTCTATCAATAACGGTATTATAATCTATATTAAGTGTTACACCTAGATGAATACAACACCGGAGTAGATCCCGCCAAGTTCGATTTCCATCGTGTAATTACAGTATTGTTCTCGCAAGTTCTGTTATGGTCTACGAACAGCCGAGCGAAGCAGAGCATTCTCAGCGGGGTGAAGATACACAATAAGCAGTGATATTCAGTTAGTGGCAAGGCAACAGGGGGTCAGTCATAATAAAGGTAACTACGTAACTGGCAAGCAAGCATTCCGAATGCATTTCATTGTAGAATTATGACAACAGATTTCAGATCATGTGCTATCGCATTAAAATATGATAATAAAACACCGATGTTATTTCAAGAGCACCTCGAGAACAAAGACATTAGACGTAGCGTTAAACAATTGGTATAGGTACATAATTGGACGCAGAAGTAAACTGAGATAATAACTATTCAGATGCCAGTCGAGCAGCCGAGGAAGATTTAGTGTTAGGAGGAAGTCGTAGAGACGAGGGAGGGCAATTAGTCGAGTTGTGCACGTCAATAGATTAGAATGATGGCGGACAAAACGTACATCGAGTAAGAATGGCTCGAGTGCGTGAAACATATTGTACGTGGTCGCCGACGATACCAGCCAACTCGTCGCCGCGCAAGGTTATCTATTTGTTGAAAGTACAAAGGCTAACATGATTACGTACTACATACTTATCATCATATCAGCGTGTGCCTCGGGGATTGTTTTATAAAACTTTTATGTCACGGCTTGCATCAATTGTTAAAGCTAGCACATATATTAGGCTGTGTCATGGCTTGATCGTACAAGAAAATTCTAAATGATTAAATAAAAAATAAAAAATGCACAAATTTTGTTCTTTTTCAGGCCTAACGGTAAATTCGATTTTACGAGACACTTTTATAATTGTGTTTTTAAATAGTGCGACAGTAAAGATTGTTTCGCGTGATGCCGTTTGCGATTTATGGAAGGCTCACGACGTCGTGGCGCTGAACATTTCAAAGAAAATGCTTTTACTTATAGCCTGTAACATTACATAAAGTGCTTTGGAAACGAGCTGATGTTATCGAACAATTGTTTGAACTAGTTAATATTTCATAGAATTCTCTTCGAACAATATTACGTGTAGGCAAAGTTATAAGTACTACCTACTCATTACTTCCAAAGTAAACATACGAAGAGTTAAAAACAAAGACTTGTTTATTTCATAAGGTAAAGGTATACTAAATACTTGAAAAGTGTTCACGGAAAGAAAGTCAACTTTAACTGTCATACACCAGATGTAACGAGAGGGCAGTAAAACTGTAATTAATGACGATATTCAATTACAAGAGGACAAACTGAACATTTCCGTGAAATGTGCGATTTAAATGCGATTCAATAAAGTTCTCTTTTCTGACATCGCGTCCGCAATAAAAGTGTTATTTCCGCAAATAGTTAATTTCGTAAAACCATAATAAAACGTAAGGTCGTGTGGCGTCATGTGACTTGAGGTCGCTTTTAGCGGAAGAATGGAATTGTTTGTACAAAATATTAATAACGCCTTACATTCGGAAGGTGCTGCGGTATGCCCTTGCTGGGTCATTTACACCGATCAAATGAAAATAATACTGTTTTTGAATATTTAGCATAATTATGCTGTATTGTATAGTATGGCGGCCACTCACGCAGAATTTTTGTTTAGAGTGAGGTTGCGGCTAGTAGCCCTCTTATTCGTAAACATTCGAATACCTAACACCTACATTGAACTGAATGTCCTATGAATGATATACTGTTAGTTAACAGTCGCAACTGCTACACTGTAGAATGATTACAATCTGGGTGTTATTGAATCAGTTTCTTTTAGGCAAGCTTGCTCTATCGTAGACGGCACCATCTCTTAACATCGGGCGAGATGGTGGTCAAACGCAAGTATAATTTTTTAAAGAAATTAAAAATAGTGAATTTAATATGTAGTAGTAACAAAAAATCAACAAGTGTTTGTTGGTACAACTGTACAAACAAACACTATTATGTATACAGGAATTATGTATAAGATATATATATATATAAGTGTGTTTAATTTTGGTTTTAATAATCGGAAAACTTGCGTGACATCTGGCAGTACAAATATAAACAAATTATATGACTCCTAAAACAGCGCTACTATTTAGATTCAATCGTTTATGACTCGGACAACTGGTTCTAAGTGCACGGCAAATAAAACAATGTTGACTTTATAGCTTCATCGTCTTCAGTTGCGTGGGCAGTAATAACAAGATAAACTGGTCAAATAGCATGCCAAATTCAATATTTGCAAATCCCTTTATATCCATACGCTACATTTCAGTCAAAGTCCGCTTTATGGTGGATATTCCGAAAACCCGTACGAAGCGCTTTGATTCCACTTTTATTATGCAAACTGCTAGTTTGTGGAATGCGCTGCCTGAATTGGTTCGCCGGTAGTTACAATCTGGGTGTCTTCAAATCACGAGTGAATCGGTTTCTTCTAGGCAAGCGTGCTCCACCGTAGACCGCATCGTCACTTTACATCAGGCGAGTTGGCGGTCAAACGCAAGCCTATTATTGAATAAAATTAAAAAAAGCATCGTTTCTGTAGGTATTACAATATGGTCCATACATTGGGATCATCATGTGTGGGTATATAATATACGATTACTCGCAAAATGCAAAGATACACGTGATACTACGACCACGTTGTTGACACAAATAATGGGCAGACAATAGGCATTTTAGCTAACCATTCCTCTAATACACAAACAGTACTAACGTAAACAAACAATATTATTTGAGCCATAGAAATATTGTTTTTTATTTTATTTTATTAATTACTAAATATTGCTAAAGCGTGCAAGTTTGTAGTCTCGGCACTACTATTCAAGCAATTTCTATGAACCTTACCAAGGTCTCAAACATGCTGAACTATTAAGATTGGTATAGAGACAAAAGCCAACAAGTTATTGCATCATACGGGCGGGCAATGTTATGTTCCTGTGCCGTCGAGGTCGGTAACTGGCTGGTAAATGCAACCTACTAATTGGTTTTAAATACATAATGGCTTTCCAATTGTAAAGTTACCTTTTTTGTGATGGATCAGCTACCTGTTCTAAGTGATTCTGCAGTGCAAATACCGTTCTTTATCGATCGTCAAATTTGATAGTTGTGGTCGACAAATTCGATAAAATGCCATTTGATTAATACTCGCTATGATCGATTCTATGGCATTTTATAGAATTTTACGATCGATAAGGAACGGTACTTGCACTGAATTTTAGGTGATGAGAAAATTTGCGCGACCGCAAAAAGTATCTCGGCTCGTTAAGGTTCACGTTCACGTGATTTTCCGCACAAAAACTGCACTGCGGCTAATTCGAGCCCGCGATAAGAGTTACAATTTGACAAATGGCAGACTAGCCAAGGTGCAAGATGGAAGTGATACAGGACACGAAGGAGTGCCAGCTACCTACGACAAAGTAGGCCGAACCCGCCATAATGTGGGACTACCGAACCAGCAGTGCAAGTACCGTTCTTTATCGATCGTCAAATTTGCTAAAATGCCATAGAATCGATCACAGCGAGTACTGAAAAATTGCATATTATCGAATTTGACGACCTCAACTGTCAATTTGACGATCGATAAAAGAACGGTACTTGCACCCCAGGCACAGCATAGTAAGCGTGTTTGTTTCCCTACTCTACCCAGAATGACTGTTCATAATTTTATTGCTTAGAGCACAAGACTTAGGTGATAACATTTCCTTCATCGTAAGTTGTAAGTTATTTCCACAACCTTTAGCAATAATTGTATCGCTGACATAATTTATTATTGGATACAATATTTACGGAGTGCGTTGGAGCGTTGCAGCTGTACAAATGTGTAAGTAATCGTTTCAAATAACAATTTTCCGTTTTTATATGCCAACTGACAACAGATCGCGGAGTATGTTCCTGGAAAACACTAATGTTAACTGCAGAATGATTGCCGACTAGATGATATCGTGTTTAGAAATGTGGCTGGAGTGGATAGCACTATGAAAATATAAGACAGGAATGAAAGATTAGCATCGAGATGCAATACCTATAGTCACAATATCTCAGTTAAAACAGTCAAAAAACGTTCGGCGTCATTCGTCATATTGTATTGTATTTCTATGAAGATTAGGGATTCAAATGTTCTGATTGGTAATGTAGACCTAATAAAAACGAATATTGGATATATACTAAAATAGATAAATATAAAAAAAAAAATTGGATAGTAAATGTGTATATGAATTTCTAGTGTAATTCCGCTTCTACGTCGTTTTGAGTACAATAAAGATTTGGGACAAACTATTCACGACGTACGTTGTATTTACGACGTAGAAGCGGAATTACACTAGAAATTCATATACACATTTAAAATGGACTTCCACAAAGTAACGCCTGATTCAATCAACTAAATTGGATAGTATTTTGTTTTTAAATTGACTTCGATTCGACAATATTATAACATAGACATATTTCTTAACTATGAACAAAACTAATAAAAAAATATACCTCATATTGTACCTGAGCAAGTACATGAGATAGGTATACATGTTCAATGTTTACCACCCTCTATGCTACCTTGTATGTATGTCTATTGTGTACCTACGATTTACCATGTTCTGACAAATAAATGATTTGATTTGAATGCCCTGCATATAGAGAATGTTGGGACTTTTTATTGACCAAGGGAAAGTTTCACATAGCCAACGGGAACAAACCAACGGTTGTATCCTTTTGTTCGAAGATAAACTTGCGTAGTGTTGTTCTGACCTCATGACTTCTGAACTCATGAAACTTTAGTAGGCAAATAGTTATGCAAATATAATTTTAAAGTCCGAATATGAGAAAAATCGGTTGTGTGGTTTTTTGACGATGCGGTCTACGATGGAGCACTTGCCTAGAAGAAACCGAGTCACTCGCGACTTAGAGAGACCTTGATTGGTTGTAAATATGGGGTCATCAAGTACTATTTTAGTAATCATTCCTGGTATTTAAGTTTTTAGACAATTTTAAGTGATTCACTAACACATTTTAAGTTTAATTTCATCACGTTCTGTCGAGCTCTGGGCAAGTATACTTTAAGAACTGCTGTACCTACAAATAATTTTTATAGAGAAATCCCATTCAGCGATTTATTTAGTCTGCAGGATATTGCGCAAACCATTTAGAAGAAAATGAATAAACAGATACATACAAAAGTTAAAATCGAAACTAGTTGATGGAGGTAATGTATTATGACATGATCCAAATACGAAATGCGCAATACTGGAGCAATCGGCAATAGTATTCATTGAATAGGCAAATTCCGAGGTGGCATCGGAATCCAAAGTGGCGAACTGTTGGCAGATCACCAAGTGAGGTGATTCACCACGTGACCCGGGCGCGGGCGGGGTGATGCCGTACCTAGCAAATGTACAATTAATTAATTAATGCTAATTAGTGCAGCTCGGACCCTTGCCAGCAGACAGCGTGTTTCCATTGATATTAATCAATTATCATAACTAATAAATATCTGAATCCAGAAGGATTTCATAAGCAGTTCTCTAGAACAAAGCGAATATGTAGCAGGCATGTTGCAAGAAATAATTCCGAGTCCACACCTTAACTCACCGATCACAAAGGGCAACAATTTCATACCGAACGGTCATTGCTGTAGCACAACTAACAAACAAATATCAGAAACGTGAAATACCATCAACTCTAAGAATGATTCAAGTATAAGAGGCAATGTTCGGAAAGCTGGATAACCTTCGGAGAGCGTCAAACGATGGCGATTGTGTAATCGTCGAAGCTGTTAAGCCAACAAAGGTACCCTTCATCAGAGCACGTTGTAAATCATACAAATGGCCGTTTGTGGCGCGTGCGCGGCACGACTCCGCCGATAACAACCGAGCATAATCAGCCGTGCGAGACTTGTCGTCGGCACTATTCCAAACTTTACAGATCCTAACTATACGGTCGCTAGTACCCGACGGCCAGCAAGGACGCACTAGACCGTGAATGGTGATAAACACTACCTAGAACAATCGCCCTTTATTCCGGAATCACGTTTGTACGACCCTTATTTCTGAGAAAGAGTTACCATTCGAATTAGTGAAACAATCATCAATTGTGGCTCGTGACCGCGCTCGAGATAACAGCGGCCGCGCTCGATACAGTAAATGTTTCGAGCAGATTACTAACAATTAAAGAATTAATGTAGACTACTACAGATTTAAATAACGACTTTGTGTTCTAAGCCTATTAAACGATTGATAAATAAACAAACAATGGGTGGCTATTGATTAAAATACGTTACATGTTTACAATAACAAAGTTAATTAAGATCACAATTAACAACGGTAATCGCGTTTCCTGTTCCGATTAATATAAATATAACAAAAAAAAAAAAAAAAAAACAACAACAACATTGCAATACAGAGACTTTACATTTTAAACATTGTGTTCGTCATTTATTTCTATTTTTTAGGATTCCGTTTCTACCCAAAAGGCGTAAACGAGACGCTGTCTATCTGTCCGTCCTACCTTTTGAACCGTAACAGCCAGTCAGTTGAAATTTTCACAGAATATGTAATGTTACGGCGGATTAACTAACAAATAATAAGCCAAAAAGCAAAACTTTTTTTTTTTAAATTATAGGCTTGCCTTTGACCACCATCTCGCCTGATGTTAAGCGATAATGCGGTCTAAACTTGAGGGGGAGGTCACGTTTTTAGACGTATTTTTGTATTTGCTCTATTGTGATAACGATAATTCATACAAGCGTCAAACTTGGCATGATAATAGTACACACCCTGAAGTAATAAAACAACAAATAATAAATAATGGCCAAGTGCGAGTCGGTGACAAATTTCTGTTCATTAGCAAGTTGTCTTTTCCACCATTTGGCCAGTTTTATTTTATTGAATTATAGGCTTGCGATTGACCGCCAACCCACCTCATGTTAAGCGATGATGCTGTTTACAGTGAAGCAAGCTTGGCTCGAAGAAACCGATTCATTCGCGACTTGATGACACGGATGACACCCAGATTGTATCTATTGGGGAACGTTCATTCAAGCTGAGCATTCTAATCTAGCGGTTCGCACTAAAAGTGGAATCAAAGCGCTTCGTACGTGTTTTCGAAATATCAACTAAGCAAAATGAAAAAAAAAAGTTTCAGAACAACGCAAAAAAAAATAACTTCTTAGGTAACTGCGCAAACTAAATATTTATAGAGAATGTGGTTGACATCTAAGACAACCCACTGTAGAATGTCACAGGAAATGAAATGTTGGCAAATGTCACATGATTACTGTAATATATTTAATCTCTGGATCGTGTAGAGTTGCGTCATTCTGGCGGAGCGCAGCCTCCTATCATGTCCGTCCGTATATCCACATAATGACACATTGAGGAACTACCGAAGAATCTTGCTTGCGAAAGGACGGACGGCGTGATATTTGCCATCACGATTGCAAAACGAATGTTTATGTTTTAAAATGTTTGTATTGCTTTTTGTAAAAACTCAAGATTCACACAGCGGGCAAGGAGAGAGCTATGCTCGGAGTTTTTTTGCGCGGTAGAATCCGGAACGTGGATATCGCCAAAGAACCAGAGCACCGACATAGCTGTTAAAATATGCAAGTTAAAGTGGCAATGGGTAGGCCCCATCGCTCGAAGAACCGATAACCGATGGGGAAGAAAGGTTCTTGAGTGGAGACCACGAACCGGAAGACGCAGCGTAGGTAGGCCTCCCACTAGATGGACCGACGACATTGTGAGAGTCGCTGATATCCAGTGGATGCAAAAGGCAGGCGCTCGTTTAGTGTAGAGGTTATAGGGGGAGGCCTATGTTCTGCAGTGGACGTCTTCTGGCTGATGATGATGATGATGTATTGCCTTATGAATTTTACTTCTTTGCTCTTTGTACATTTCATAGGTTCACATTTCAAGGACACAGAATATCTGTTTGAACTGTATGTAAAAGTTTAAGTAGCGATTAACCTTCGCAGAGTCTAGCATCCGGGCTGCAACATTACGCAGATTCGGCGGAATCATTCATGTTTTCGCGATTGTTTATTTTAGTTTCGGGCCCGGCGGCCGCCGAGCTCACCTTGACCGGTCGCAGTGCAACAAACCAACGAGGGCTGACCTTTCCACCCCCTCCGCCAACATTTATTGAAACCATCTGGTTTCCATGCAAGCAGTTTATTTTCCAGGCAAACGCTCAATTAAATCAGCTGAACACTTATGTATCTGCCACGTTTGGCGCAGAAAAAACAGATATAAATGAGACGCCAGCTATAAATTCCGGCAAACAACTCGAGCGTGTTTTAAGAATCTATTTGCGAAAGTTAAAAGATATTTTGGTGCAGTAACACGTGTATTTACCTGGTTAGTGTCAGGAACCGAATCGGTCTTTACGGCTGAAAGATCAAAACTGTTTATAGCGATTGGTGTAAACAGACAATTAAAATTAGCACATTTACATTTCACTTTGTAAGATGCAAACAGAGGGTACACGCAGACTGGTGTTGAAAACATGGAAAAAAAAACACTACTAGGTATATATATTTAGAAGAACAAAAATTCATGAAAATATTGGCAACATTGACTGAAAGTTACCTAGTTAATGATCGATAAATGTACAATGTTATGAGATTGTTAAACGTAAGTTTCAATAATAAAACAATAGTTTATAAAAATATACACGTTTTTTCAAAGAAAAATTTTTGTTGGAAAAAAAAACCGTTTCAGGTATTTTTCATGTCATTTATCCAAAAAAAGTGAAGACAATTTTTTTTTCAATTTGCATCACCAACAGAGATATTCCCACTCAGCAGTTGGTTTTCATGACTGCATGAAGACTTTTGACAATGGTCGAAACCATTATCTTTTATTGGATATGGCAAGACTGTGATCTAATAATGATTAAGATGGGTCATTACTACTTCCATGGTATACAAATTACAACCAGTTTCCATTAATCGTAGTTTATGAGGCGAGTGGTTTCTAAATTAGTGGCCGCCATAAAACTGTAATTGATTCGAAACAGTTTTCCTTTCATTGGGTTAGGTAATCAAAGGACTAGTTGGTTGATTGATTTAAATAAAGTTATTACTTTTTATGTGTGGTTATAAGTCTGTGGTTATTTGTGTGTGAAATGACAATGATGTAATGGATTTTTTACTTGTTATTTTAAACCAGCCGCGACCTGGGATTCACCCGCGTGGATTAGTCTTTATAAATATTATCATCAGCTTTCTGCCATTGAAAGTCTCGTCAAAACCCGCTTGTAACAACATCGCTTTATATATCTATTTACTCGTCTCTAAAAATGAATCCCTATTTACCTTGGTCACGCCGTAACTTGAGAACGACTTTACCGATTTCATTCATCTTTTTTTAAAGTTATCAAGTACTTCGTAGTAGGTTCTTACGGAAAAAAAAAATTAAAAAATTGCGCAGATAATTGGAAAATTCAGAAAACTTAACGATTTTAACTTTCCGCGTTTGATGAATGTGAATTTACCAACCAGCAGTTTTATTTTTATTTTTGGAAATTCATAGCTAAGACATGGCAACGTCTGTCGGCTAGTATATAGATATAATTAAAAGGCGATGTTAGAAAAAAAAAAAAAAAAAACACGGGTAATTTTTGCACACATGGTCATCTGACAATTATATATCTGCCATTTAATGGGATAATTTGAAATTATTGCCGTTACTTAACCAGTACTACACATCTTGATATAACAACAATTCATGAATTGTTCAAACATAGTTGCCTTAACTTACATCAATGGCTTCAAAAACCATATTAATATTTGTAGGCATGCATTACATTACCTAGTAATTATAATGTTTTGCGTTGTGATCCCGAGTATACCTAAACGACAAAGAGAGAAGGAGAAGACCACAGAACTAATATAGGTCTGTGGAGAAGACCATTCTTCGTATAGTCACGTAAACAACTTCAGCGCAACAATACAATCCAGATAGAATTCATTCATCAAGTAGACACTCGGCTTCGGCATTAGTTTGACAAGTCGTGACGGACGGTCCTTGAACCTTGAGCGGGCGGGGGTGAACTAGAGGGCTGCACAAGGGCGGTGACCGCTGACGTTGACGATGACTTGTTTACGAGGGGTGGTGATCTAGAGTGAGTTTAACTTCCTGGTTGAGGGTAAACAAACGTGTGAGGTTGTTGACGCTCGTTACATGTTTTTCCTATTTTAGACAAGAAACGTGATAATTGTATGATCTGCCCCCCGATTCTACTAAACAAATTGTCTTTAAATTGTAATTGTTTCATTTGCATGCACACCCAATAGTGTCGCTAATAGCAAATTAACCTAATCGGAGGGTAGTCGGTTGCGATTTTAATTGTTAAATAACTGCCTCAAAATTGACAGTTTTTAATATTTTTTTAAACTAAGTTATTATAGGTATTATAGGTATATTAGGTGGTTGTATTTTTCTAGTATAAAAAATATTTAAAACTGTCAATTATGAGGCAGTTATTTAACAATTAAAATCGCAACAATTACAATTTAAAGACAATTTGTTTAGTAGAATCGGGGCCCTGGGATCCTTCAAATCACGAGTGAATCGGTTTATTCTAGGCAAGCGTGCTCGATCATCATCGCTTAGCACCAGGCGAGTTGGCGGCCAAAAGCAAAGCTATTTTACAATAAAAATAAATAAAAAGTATTCAAGTATATATAACCAACAAATTCAGCCTGAGGTCCACAAATCCTCACCAACTATCGCCATATATAGGTAGCATAAAAACACTGAAAGACAACACGTGATGTGATGTGGGCATACCACAGAAAATAATATTTTTTTAAATTAGAACGGCTGTCATGGCATTTTTGTAGGAATTTTGCTGTAGCCAGTTGCACACATAAACGAAACGTCAGTCACTCGAAATTAGTTAGCAACTGTGATGCGGACAAAGAACTTTGAGACCTAACCCAAAAAGGTAAGGTCCAAGTTCTTTGGATGCGGAGTTCGACGCGTTGACATAAATAAGAATGTTCAATCAAGGTTTTGTCATAATGCCTGGCGACAGATTTTCCTTCTCATTTCCGTTCTATTTACTTTTCTTTTCTGTGGGCTAAACCATAAACACAGCTTCAGTAATAGTAAAGATTACAAGTTGCTTCCCAATCAGTCCAATAACCTTGCAGGAAACCCTACCCATCCCCACTTCGGGGTGTAACCCGACGCCAAGGTTACACGCCGAGGTCGTCCATCGAACTTAGCTCGCCTTCCGGGTACTAGATGACTGATGGCTGATGGCATTATAGTTATGGTAACATTCGCAAACAGTCATTAGTTCGGTTCAACGGCCGAGGAACATAGGCTGACTAGCTATATAACAACCTTAACACTTTTTCAATGCGAGTTTCAAAACTCATTCGTCTTAAAAGCAGAACAACAATTGATGAGGAAAACATCTATGATACTGCTTTTTGAACAAATACGAGTAGGTGGTAGGCATATTCTGTTGGGACTTGACAAGGCTATCGTTTGCATTCCCATGGCGATATCATGTATCCGGACAATGAATCATTGAAATTATATGTCACGTCTCGAAATAGTCATTTGTGCAAATACATATTTTTACGAGTTTGTTATTGCTCGATAAAAAGGCCATAAAAGAGTAGATATCTCAGCTAGCGAGAGCAATCTGGGTTGGCCACGAAGGTTTCCATTAGACCAGTTCATCGCTCTCGAAGCCCCTGTAATTTGAGCGTGTTGAGATTAGTTCCTGTTCGTGGACGCCCATGTCAATCCGCGCATTGAAGCGTGGAAGCCTTAGGACAACACGACACCCACCGAAATAGCTCCGGTCGCTTTGTCAGCGGTGTGTGTACATGAGCTTACGAAGGTTTAATTCGTAGACTTCAGAGGAAAAGTTTCACGTAGCACGAGGGTTGAATGTAACGACGTCTATAGAATTGAAAACATGTACCCGTTAGTTATTATGTTAGTAAACAAACGGAGTAACATCGAATCCTAGTTCTAACCTGAAATCAGTGACCTGACTTAATTTCAGTGACTGTAACTTTCGACTAAAATAAAATGAATGGACGGGCCCTAAACATTGAAATTGTTCAGTTAAAACTAGTCAAAACCATCGGCATATACTTCAACACCTAATTATAAAAATGTACAGTATATTTGTTACAGAAAATAGATCCTGGTATTATTTGTGTATTTACACTTCGGGAAAGCATATGAATGCATAATTTTGTCGGATGTTTCGTTATCACGTAACAATAGACACGTATTGCACTTCCTATGGCTAGAGACAGACTGAAACGAAATGAGAGCCGGCGCTCATTTTGTTATCTTCTAAAATGCACTTCTACTGGGCTTGTCCATTAATTTTATTTTGGTCGAAGACTGTAACTATAATATAACGAGCAATTATGCATTAGTGGTACACCCGTAATTATCTAGTGTCATTATGTTCCATAAAACTCGATTTATTATCAATGCTCAGACAGAGTCTTTAAACAAAAAAATTATGTGAAGTGCTATATAGTGAAACGCACCTTTTTTTTCCTGCACCTGTCTTTACCAGGTTATATGTTTATTACAGCCTCTATTTGTTTAAATGTTGAAGATAATTCAAAAATTCAGCGACCGTCAGAATTCGAACCTGCGCAACGATCAGGGTAAAAGTCTCTATTTACTAAGACTTGACTTATATTTGAAAGAAATTTATAGGTAAGTCCTTGTTTGGAAACAGGATCCCGTGGTATTTAACACGATTTTTGCGACTAATTCAATCATTCCAGGAATGCTTTAGTGATTTAAATGATATAGTAAGAAACGAACTAAAGTAGATCTAAGCCAGTACCGGTCCAGCTGCAATGCGGAATCACTGCGCAAATAAAACGTTAACCAGCGTCAGATTTAGCGCACATTCGCAAAACGTTGCGGGCGCAACAGTTAAGCTGTTTAACATTTCTATATTACTGTTAGGTGAACATTAGCAAGTCACTTCATGACAAACAGAGTGATAAAAGCGACATGGCGCTAAACGATGACAGATGCACATGCGGTAAACATCATGCGACCAAACCGCAAGAAATGCCTAGCTAGGTTGTATGAGCTTGATACTATGTATACCAATTAATAATACTGGCAAAGTTAATCCGACCAAAACAATGGACAATAATAATGAAGTCATCAATAATTATGAACCGTGACCTAGTCGGGGTTGTGACGCGTCGTACTGAGCGAGTAGTGAGGTAATGAGACACGCGCCCGTTGCCAAGAGGGAAGGAAGAGTACATCCGCTGTATTCTCGGAAAAGCGTAAACATGGTCATAAGTTATTACTGAAGCTAGCCACGTTCACAGTACACTATCGTGAGTGAAATTTAAGTAAAGACAAGCTTGAAAGCCTATTCGCCGAGCATCAAAACAAAAGATTAAAAAATTAAACACGCGAACTTGTTTACCCCTTATGTTGACGTCATGGCTCGGAGCGAGCCCGGTGAGATCATTCCTTTTTATGAACAAAGTATTGACCTTATCGGAGCCCAGCCCGTTGGGGTTGAAAATAAAAACAATGTTTTACGCAGAAGTTAGCTTTGGGATACGTGTGCGTGTCGGTCGATCCCTCGTGGAGGCAACATCAACAAATATGACTCATCGCCGAGGTTGATGAATCCAAAACTTACATTAAAACAATTGAAACATCGCGTTTGAAAGCTGTAATAGGATTCATAGCTTCAGAAGTTTCTTAAGGTCTAATGACTTCTGCTTACATTCACTTTTCAGCTATATCATTTAACACTGGTGTTGATTTATCGTTTTGCTATGTTACAGTCGGTCGATACAGATTATCGGCTTACGCCAATATAAAGTAGTTTAGGGTTGTACGGTAGAAATTATGAAAACGCAACTACGACGGCAGCGCAGCGACGAGATGCTTATTAGTTCACCTCAGAAGGCCTAATTATTTTGCTTCTACAAGTTTATTTGTAGTTATATTGAATTCAGCTTAGTTAGGTAACGCTGGGGTAACCTGGCTTGATATTAATGGAACTAATGTTACGCAAAATCTATATGGCGACAACTACTTGTTACGAATTTGATGCGTCACCGTGCACGGATGTTTTTTCAGGTTAATCAATGTAGGACACCGAAAAGCTAAAGGTAATATATTTTTATTATCTCCTTTGGCAATAGTCCGAAGCTTACATCACATTCATTAAGGAGGATTTGGGACGCTCGTGTCGAAATGTCCTTTGAAAGAGAAGTACAGGCTGTAATGACCTAAAAACCGCTTTTGATAAACTCGTGCCGTGTGTGTGTGTGTGTGTGAGTGTGTAGTATGATATGTAAGATAATTTTTTATATAAAAAAACATTTGACATCTATTTGCGAATTTAGTACAGATTTGGTAAAAATAACCATGTCAAAAAGATTATATCATCATCATCATTTCAGCCATAGGACGTCTACTGCTGGACATAAGGCTCCATCGATCTCCAAAAGGGCCGGTTGGAAGCGGCCTGCATACAGCGTTTCCCTGTGGTCTCTTTTAGGTCGTTTGTCATCTTGTGGGTGGACGTCTTACGCTGCGCTTACCGGTCCGTGGTCTCCATTCGAGAACCCTTCGGCCCCATCGGCCATCTGTTCTGTGTGATGTGTGCCCTGCCCACTGCCACTTCAACTTGCTAATTCGGTGGGTTATGTCAGTAACTTCTAAGGATCTCCTCATTTCTGATTCGATCTCGTAGAGAAACCCCGAGCATAGACCTCTCTATAGCTCGTTGTGCGACTTTGAGCTTGCTAAAGATGATTATACATAATACCTACTATACTTTTTTAAGTTAAAAAGAAATGATTGTTTGGAAGACTGCAATATATCCCAGAATCTGCCAATTTTCAAGGGTTGAATAGCATTCACAAGTTCACAACTCGACACATAATTATGGATAACACAGTCAGCCTCCGTAATCATGACACTTGCGACACGCAACGTGCACTATATTATAATACCAACTTTAATATCAATAGGTCTGTTTATTGCAAATGCATTGAAAGGACTCAGGTATGTCATTATTTGCGCAATACTGCTCTATGCCTAGTTGCAGTACCATTGTTCGAAGGTAGACAGTAGGTGTTGAAATGAACGAAATTCTATATTTGCAGGTCTTGCACGAGCGGTAGACAACTTTTCACGGGGAGTGGATAAAAATCTATTCCCGTTGTAATTTTTGTCCCGAGCACGGCCGCAACGGTGGATAGACGGCGGGAGTAGCAGTTCCGACGTATGTCTTTAATATTTGTATCAAATAATTTCAATCTAACAATAGTCACGAGGGACCTTATTCTGACGCGGTTGAGATCTTGATTATCTGTCTTACACATTAATATGTTGTAGAGATAGAGAGAGAGAGTGAGGGATATGCCAACATAATTTCAAGCACGCCACAATAGAGATGTTTACTGAGTAACCAACTTATTTGAAGAGTTGAACGAGGGTGTGTCCAGGTAATTATTTGACCAGCTATTCGGATAAGTATGTCGTCATTAATTTCTGAGTCAAGTTGAAAGGAAGCTACAATCGCATTTCCTTAATCCATCGCAATTCTTTATCCGGCAACTCAAACAAACTAATGATATTTTGACCTCATCTCCGAGGCATTTTCTCTCCATTATGGGTACTTCTCGCCTCAAAAATAATTATAAAATGCTCGGGACACTTGTTTGTATGAGGGTAAACTTTTAGACTTCCTTTTAGATATATGAATAGATATTCCCTGTCTAATGTAATTCGGAGAGTATTTTACTCACGTTTATTCGAGTCCGTGCTATGAAGCGGAGCAGCGGGACATACAATGTCTATTACTCAAACGTCACGTGGAAACATGTTATCCTTTTCCCCGGTTTTTGTGCTATTATATATTGTGTTATATGTGAGGTACAGAAGATAACTATGTTTACTGAAACGTAGGTAAAAACGGGAAAAGACAATTTGTCTACGAAACGTGTTAGCCCCGCTGCAATGACCAGCAGCTCATCATTGCTTTTACTAAGGGACCAAACCAGTAATCGCGAAAAAAATGCTGTTCCATACATTTTGTCGACTGTCAATGACCGTTTTGTATAGAACAGATGATATTTTTGTCGCGATTTCATGGTTTCCGCTATTCCACTTTGTGCAGGACCGATCCTCGAGGTACGCGGATAGGGTACGCGGTCATAAAGATCATCATCATCAGCCAGAAGACGTCCACTGCTGAATATAGGCCTCGCCCTTTAACCTCCACACTGAACGTGAATCGTGATCGTGGTCATAAAGATAACAATAGTAAATTTAGTTGTCTATATACCTATATACTTATTTTTCTATCTGCAGGTGAAATTATGTTTTGCATAATCAGGTCAAATACCGCTTACTTCAAATGTATCGATACAGTTTAGTAAATATCGATTAAAAATTATTATGAAAGTAATATCGTCCGCCATCTCTATGCTTTGTTTACTTTTTGAAGTGACATTGAATGGGCCAATTAGCATTCAATAACCCCTCACCCCGTCTCAGACATTTGACTGAATTGTTTCCGTTGAAAATAACTGTAACTACGAGCCTGGGCTACGCTACGTATTACCTTTACCTAGTCTGTGAATACCATATATATATATTATACTCTATGTTATAGGGTTGTTAGCTCACGTAACGATAGTTTCCACGGAGCGATGTGCCTGCAATTATTCGGCGAGGCCATAAACATGATTTCTTGTGTTGTACAATCCCGATAGGTATCTGAGACTGGTAGCGTTAGTCGCTGGCGTGGAATACTTGATAGTGTCGGTACATGACGACAATTACGATGTTAATCGTGGACTTAGGGTTCAATCTGAAAGCAATAAGCTAAATATTTATTGGCTGGCTCGCAAGCGATGTATTTTATACGTTTTATGTAGGAGTTCGATGCTTTAGTCTTTAATATGCAGATTCTCTTGTATAAATCGTCAAACCGGACATATGGCCTGGTTTTTATCAAATTCTTTTTAGCGAGATGTTGACATATCGCTTTACAGCATACATAAGCTTATCGAACGTTCATGAATATGGAGGTTAATATTTTATACGGTCTTAGATCAATGTTTGGTATAATGTCAGAAAAATTGTTTTATGCATTTAAATAAAACTATTAGCACGATTTATTATAGTAAATAAGAATACTTGCTTTCATGCTATTCCGATGGCAAAATAAGCAACTACAAATTTAATACTGATGCAAAAGATTAATAGGTTGATCGACCTTTGAATTGATTGTAAATATAATCAAAAACTATGATTTAGATTGTTTCGTCGTGGCCATGATACAATGTAAGTTTTGAAACTGAGGGTTAAATCAATGTTGAATTGGCAGGCAAGGCAGACCAATAAATAGATTCGTACCTAAGTACAGTTTATTCTAATGCAATAACCCAAACATTGTTTACATTTGACTTTTGAAAATACAGAAAAGTGCCAAATCATTTCTCTCAAGACTTTGTTCACTGTTGTAAAGTATTGAGTCAGCCCCATCCAATTACTTAAGACCTAGAGGCTCGATGTATAGCAACACGACACAATACATAAAAGTACAATAAGTAAAGTGTGTTTCTGACTTAACGGGCGATAGGCTTATGAAGGCAAAAGGAAAACCGATGACTGCGTAATGGAAAAAGCAATTCCAATATTTCCAATTCACTTTCCCATGGAAATGGCATTCAAATTGTTTACTTACACAATTCCATTGGCGAGATTTTCCTTTTGCGAGAGCAAAGGTAAACTTTCTATGGAGTTAATCTTTAATTTATGTTATAATATTTTAGAGGATGTCAGTCGTATTGTAGGGTTCGTGGCGTTAATGTTCAAATATGAATATAGAAATGATACAACGAATGTTATTCGTAATATCCGAATGGCTGTATTAACGCTGTCGCTTTCTTAATGCAACACAAATGTTTTAACGACATTTTATGATAACTTTCGATAGCAGTTTTACTAATCGAGATGCAAAACTTGTGTACCAAGGATTTGATGGTTAGCTTGGATTACCAGATGTGCGTGTTGGTTAGGGTAAGATCTTTATGTCAGAATGACGTCTCGCAACCTTAGATGTCAACTGTGTGCGTAACAAACGTTGTAAATATTCTAATCATCAGTAAACAAAATTTCACAATTACATCAGATACGCCACTTCCAATTACACATTAATGTAGTTGTAGGTACTTGCTTCCATATTTACGAATCTACTAGAAATTTATATTTTGACTTTAACAGATACCATAAAAGCTGAAAATAGATGAAGTAGAAAGGAAGCAGACGTTCTCCGGAACACATTAACAATGTTCCTAGAAAGGAGCCGTGTAAAAATGTTCAAAGTCTTTCTGGTAATAATTTAAAATATTCCTTTTAGGAAACCAAATCAACGTAAGTCAATCAACGTAATAGTAGATGTTAAGAGAAGCATGATACAAAGATTTATTTTCTCATAACTGTATTAATTCATTCATAGACGATTCACCAAATAACAATTCTATTTTAATCTTGGTTATGTTGAGATTTGCTGAATACTTTCTCATATGATTGCGATTCTAAAGGCCTTGGAGCAGCTATTCTTACTTTTATCCGACACTTTTCTCTATCTTCGGAAACTCATGTCCTATAGCACTACATCTTTCTCCATTGTCTTGATCTCTTTTTTTGCTTGATGTATATTTCATAATGAAATATAAATTATCATTCACGTGAGCACCCTTTATTATTATCCTATTATGGACTTAACTCAGCGCATAATTTTTACACACCTTTGTCTTGCTATAACTAGAATAGTGTACCTTTGTTATTATATTTTGCTATCAGTAGGACAGTTTATTTCAAATAACGAGTTTTTACGCGTGTTTTTATTCTTTTTCATTTAAGGACATGTGGATTGTCTATACTAATATTATAAAGAAGAAAAATTTGATTGTTTGTTTGTTTGCATTGAATAGGCACCAAAACTACTAAACCGATTTGAAAAATTCTTTCACTGTTGGGAAACTACACTATCCCCGGGGACATAGGCTATAATCTATATCCGTGCGAAGCTGGGGTGGACCGCTAGTGTTAAATTAGTAGGATAACAGAATAAAACTAAAATAAATACTTTTCAAGTTTTGGCAAGTCAAAGTTATTTGAAAGTTAGTCGTTGAGTTGCCTGCCACATTAAGCTAGAGTTAATATTGTCCAGTGTAGTTTTCTTTTCCGCAACAATATAACATGCTACCGTAATATCCGTATCAAGAGTACCATCAGCGTAAAACTCGTTCCTTATCATCGAAATCGCAAAGTCAGCGTAACAGATCCGCTCCACTTGCGTACGCATTTCACAAATACTCCTGCGCATTATTTTAATCGGCAATTTATCTAAGACATAACGCATTATTGTTACAGAACTGCGAATGCAACGTAATTAACGCATGTGCGACTGGATAGTTGTGTTTATTAGTGTTGTAGGTTGCTTCCTGGTTTTATACGAGTTGTTTAGTATGTTCAGTACAAGCAGAGGTTGGAGTTGTGTGGGCTATTGTGTAGAGGAATACTGTATCTGGTCTACCTACACAAAGAGTTCATATTCATAGAAGATTTGTAACAGCTTTCATTGGCTACATTTAACATTATCAAAATAGACGCGCGGAAAACTATAGTAAACGCATTATCATCTGAGTCGTCAGGTCATAAATCATTGTCTGTCTATCTCGCTCGCACTTACAGGTCTTATGGTATGACGTTTATTGCTCGACGACTCAGTTGGTAACGCGGTGACTACACTCAAACAGTACTACAAGGCATGGGGGTTTACTTGGACACGCAAAAAGTGATCATTATCGAGAGGCAAGGGTTAGGTCCTGCAATATAGATGTTGCTGATGAAAACGATAATGCACTGGTCAAGATTAGTTGGGATCCAAAGCTCGTTTCTGTATCTGATGACAAAATCGATCACATGATTAATAAAAAATATATATATATATAGGACAAAACAGTCAGGTATATAAGACCTTTGAGGAAAAGATTATGGCAAAGACTGATGCGTCGAGGAAAATTCTCACAGACCGGATACAACGAAGGTCAGAATCGTAATCAGATTTAATAACAGCAATAGTAAAATTGGAAAGGGTGATGATTCTGCTGCAATTGCACCTCATTATTCGTAATGCATACGAACCGGCACACATAAAAGTGTCAGTAAATAGGGTCATAATGATGTCAGTTGCATCACCAGGTGTAAAGCCAGTCGCTAGTTACGTATACGTTCACCACGCACAGCGCGTGCTTGGTTTAAATACTCAGTTACTTGATGCAGATAATACTATAATACAAAACGAGCCACTAATAAATTTGGGAGTAATAATTATTATATTTAATAAACATGCTTATGTGACTCATTTAAATAAACCAATATAACCCAAACTCCCCTCGAGTAGCTGGCAAGTATTGAAGAGTTCCACTATTCACCTCTCAGCTCCTCGCCAACCTCCCCCCACTAAGCCTCATCACCAACTGTATATGTGACTTCAGGTTAGGCTCAATTAGCATCATTAACACATTTCTGTAGAGTAAAATAATTGATCCCAAATTCCTTATTGATTCCTTAATGCAACGTTGAAGCAGAAATACTCTAGAGATTAGTCAAAAAACCAGTAATGAAGATAAATTGCCGCAAAGTAAAGCCTGATTCAGTAAATTTTTAAACATTTGTTTACATTCGTTACGAGTGAAGATAATAAAATCGTTGTAAAATAAGAGGTAATATAAGTCAATGAGTTGAAAAGAAAAACTAAAAAGAACATAATCCCAAATAAGTTAAACCAAATAGTTCTAAGTAAATTGTGGTCCGGAAAGAGAAGCGTACAAAGCCTAATAGCTCATTGGGTGCTCAATGTTTATTGCGACATGTATGTATGCATTGGAAATAACCCGTCTTACCACAAAAGATTTAAGCACGCTTTAGACAAGTGTTTAGCATATTTTTCGCAGGAAACAATTGCTAAACACTTGTCTAAAGCGTGCTTAAATCTTTTGTGGTAAGACGGTATATGTTTTAGTAAATTAGTAAAATATGTTTTACCTGTTTCAACCTGTTAGGGTATGGCAGGTCGAACTTGGACTCAATTGGCACAGGACAGGGATGAACGGGGTAAAAGAGAGGTCTAAGTATTCTCCTCGGCAGTGTCCGATTACAGGTTGAAAATGATAATTATGAACGTAAATTAACACACATTTATATACTAACAAAATATTAACGATATTACATTACACACAAAATCAACAATGATGATGTCATCTGAGAAACTGAATAATTTATAATGAGATTGTATAAATACTGAATAATCGACTGCCAATAAGCAGTCACGACGAGAAACCTATAAATCTGAAAATCCATGGAAACTAATAGAAACATCAATAACAAATAACAAACAAATCGGTCTGTCTGTAGTCTGTACACATTATCTGTAGATGTTAAAGCATATCAATCAGGTGGAGTAAAATATGCCATCAATATGATACGAAAATGAACTATGAAGTTAAAATGAAACTTCATTTTAAAACATTGTAAGGGCAAAATAATAATAAATAATGTACTATTTGCGTCCTGGGATTACTCCTTAGAACATCAGCTATCTACCAGTGAAAGTCCCGTCAAAATCGGTACAGCCGTTTCGGAGTCCACACATACATACACACCGCCTTTTTATATACATTATTGATCACTTCCACACACAACACAACTGACTCCAAGAGCAGAAAGTTATGGATGCAGTGAAGATGCTTTGTAGACTAAATTTTAGGTGGGCAGGACACTACGCTCGTGCTACGGAAGGTAGAGGACTTGTGAATTGTGTACTGGGAATGTGGAGAGTAGAGACGACGCAAGCTAGAAGACCATAGGAGCAACCAGGACTCGATTAGCTTGAGCCCGCAGCACTTGGCAACGACATCTACCATGAATTTGGTGTCAAAATAGGTTAAAATTTAAAATGAGATGCTACTTTTAACGGGGTTGTAAAGGGCTATTTTTAACCCCTCACTCAAAAAGAATATAATATGTGTTATAAGTTTAACGTGTGTATCTGTCTGTGGCATCGTAGCTCACAAACAGCTGAACCGATTTAGTTTTTTTTTGTTTGAAAGGTGACTTGAGCGAGTGTTCTTAACAATCAATGGCTAATGAAAATTTGTTCAGCCGTTTGAAGATTATCAGCTCGTTCATCCGGGGGTTTAAAAATCTACACAACTCCTAATCTCATGACTACACTTTGGTCATAACTTTTAATTCCATTTGGTAACTTATTCTCTTACGTTTATCGTAGTATCTTACAAACTGATGCTTCTATGATGGTGTTAACCTTAGCTTATGACATATACATTTGAGTTATGCAAGAAAAATCTTTATTTCTAGTCTCATGACATTGGTATCTTCGATTGAAGGTTAAATTAGTAATAATTTATGTATGGCAGTTAATAATTTTTTACCGTTTACCAATTTGTATATTTGGAAATTAAGTTTTATTGAATCATAATTACGTGTGTTATTTACTTGTAATTAATTGGTAATAATTCTCATCACAGCGAACTTATATTATTTGAATTGAATTCGTTGAAGTTCGTCTTACGATCTAATCTATGTTCGTGGTCTCTCGCAACATTTTACATATTTTGGTGAAATTTACCCAAATAATATAACTAAATACAAACTTACTTTGCTAACCGATATTTCAGGGCGAGTTTTTGTCATGACTAGCCCCCTTCAGTCGTAATATTAAACAAGTTAACCTAGTTTTAAATAGCACCAAACAAATCATAGTTAGAGTCAAGCAAAGTCACTGTCAAGTCAAACCCATGCCCCCAGTAACGTGGTGGAGGCTTTACAAGAGGCTTCTACGGAGTTTAGGAGACAATACGAAGACCTAGTTATATCACATGTCCATACTCGAGCACGTTCACGAGCACTTAATAGACAATGATCCACCATTATTACACATAAACACTCGAAAATACACAAGTTTAGGATAATAATACAACGAGTCGACAATTTTTTTTCCACGTTGGCTCTAAAACTGTCAGGGTAAGTGTAACCCAGTTGTGTTGTAACTTGTATGCCAGTTTTTACCGCATTGCGGGCATCGTACCACGAACCCTACACGTGGATAGTTTTACCATCACCGATACCAATTTTACGGATCGATATTTTGTATGGCAACCGCCGCAATAGTATTTACCTTCAAAATAGCCATCAAACTGTTTAAACTGTGGTCACGTAACGAGTTCATTACATGGATATTGTAACGCGACATACAGCTATTAGTTTTCAGATCAAAGTTACATAAAGCCAAGTATGTAAATCATAGCCGAGAAAGTAGAGAACCTTGAAATGTATCCTTCAGAAACTTTGAAATAAGTTTTGACACAAGTTAGATAACAACTTGATATAAATTATGGTTTCGTACATAAAACATCAAAATATAATTTTATTATAAACTTTAAATGGAGTCAGAGTCAGTTAAACTGGCCTTGGAATTTCCCAAAATAAAACTCAATTTAGTTAATTATATTCAATTCACACAAAAAAGTAGTTTTCAATGCAAATAAATTTCGATAGGAAGTGACATAAAAACGGAGTATCGCCAAAACTCCTCGGTTGACGATAAAAAAAAACGTAAACAAAGTCCGCCTTCGGTAGTAATTACCATAATAATCGTATAACTTCGTGAATTACGGCCAAAACATGTTTACAGGCGGCGTCCACCGGAGCACGCCGGAGTCAGGTTACGTGTTGGACAGAGATACTAATCTGTAAGTGTAAGTTATACCAACTCTACAAATAAAACTTGTATTATAAATATAAATAACCTGTTATATATTTATAATACACTAGCTGAATCCCACGGTGTTTACCCCCGATTCCGCATTTTCTAGGAGGAAAAGTACCATATGTCCGTCCTCATGATTCACAATATCTTTCTGCCAAATTTCGTTAAGATCGGTTTAGCCGTTTAGTCGTGAAAAGCGAACAAACATCCAGACGTATAGACAGATTTACTATCGCTTTTATAATAATTATTAGTTAGGATTATTACTTCATCAAGTTGTAGTAGAGTTGTCTAAATTCCCAAATTCGCCACAACTAAAAAGTCAAACAATAATGATAACAAATGAATACCTAAATTTTTATCTAAATTTACGTTCTAACAGGTTCTAACGTATTATTTACTATTCCGATTTACCAGCAATTTTCAAGTTTTGCGTTTTCCGGGGAAAAGTATAACGTATGTCCGTCCTTGTAGTGCGCACTACCTCTATGCCAAATTTTATTAAAACCGGTCTGGCCGTTTAGTTGTGAAACAAAGAGACAGAGTTACTTCGAATTCGGAACTTTAATGCGATTCTGTGAGACAGGTCATAACAACAATAGAAGTGTAGGGCGTAACTCGAACTACAGATAATGACAAAGCTAAAAAAAAAATGATTTTACCTTAAATTTTAGATTTTTCCGATGGAGACTACAGATTTAAGAGGAACACTTGATTTTATGAGGATTTTTGCATTTGAGCATATGGTCTGTATTGAAAACAGATGCGTTGACCTTTTGTCTCTTTATAATGTGCAAAAACTTTAAAGAGATTGTCAAATGTCTTAAATATTCTCCGCTTGAAATACATATAAGTAATTAAGTACCTAAGTAAGAGTTTTTTAATCATCATTTAATGTTTTTGTTGTCATCAGAAAGTGGGTACAAAAAATTTACAATTCACGCGAGTTTTATCAACAATAATTTAACATAATGATTATAAATATGATTCTGTTAAATTATCGCAATCGCCGTTTTTAAATGATTAATCATTAATTTATCAATGGATGTGTTATATAGAACACTGAATTAATTTCTGACCACATTTTAAAGTTCTCGTTAGAATACCCGTTATCAAAATACAGTTTTAATCCATTTTTTGTACTCTCACATTTCGTTCTTACTTGGGGTAATTTCAAAGATAAAGATTTATGTAGATTTGATTCGAACCCGTTATGATCTTGATTAAAATTAAAAACTCTCATCTCATAATTCAAGAATTATTTACTTCCAATTGAAATTATGGTTCCGCTGTCGACCAAAGACTCGCCTTGTCCTCGATCCCTTCATCCTACATCCCAATATTCTGAAGAAGAAAAAACACAACCGTCCATAATAACTTTTAAATTTAAGTTCCATAACATAATGTTTAGTGTAAACGTATTTTATGGTTGCCAAGGTAAGAGTTTGACCACAACTCACCGCGTAGAAGATGGTAAACATATTTAGCCTTGAACGGGAACTTGAAATATTATTTTTGTCATGTAGTTACCTAGATCTAAATGCATTCTATTGACAAAATTAAAAATATTGCATGTATAATTGCAGCCCTGACAATTATTCCATAGTCATTTTTAAACTTTCGCGATTTGATTTTGATTTCTTTCTTTCTTTCTATTCCATATTCAGATTTTTACTAAAATTTGGCCAACAGCTTGCTCGTTTTATTTATTACTCGTTTGTTATAACAGTAAGTTTATTAATGATGGACAAAACATCGATTATGTCACACTGTCTTTAGAATAAATAAGTCACAGAAAGAAAACCATTAAATCGTCATCGGAACCCAATACTACGCGTGGTCAGATTCACGCTTGTTTTTTTTTTTTTGTTACGTTAGTATGGTAATGATCATGCAAAACAGCCGTGTTAACGATCAGAGCTTCAAAACGCGAATTCTATTTTTAGCAGTGACACATGGTTTACGTTTTTTATCGCCGAAACAAATTTGAAGTGTTGTGATGAAAAAAACACGGGTATGAGACCTACGCATATACGTGGGTTATGTCAAGTAACAATTTATGGTTTGTTATCATGGGACGTTATGTTCTCGAAGGTCAAAAACTTTTTGGACAAACAAAACAGACGAGACCGACTTGGTTGACGGCCGTCCAACCAACGAGAGATAAGAAAACATTTATTTCCCTCCCTTTGGTTGAACGGCGGTCCGTCAACCAAATCCACACGTCTCTTAGGGCTATTAGAAATTCGTTACAAAATGTTACTTACTTTAAAGATTTATCAAAATTGTTACTAAAACAAATCTATTTATTATATAAAATTACGATAAAACTGTTCATTCTCGAGGTTATCAGAAGACTAGCTAAGATTTCGTTCGGACCTAACACCAAAATCTTTAGAAAAGCCTAGTTTGACCGAGGCACCACACCAACTTCCACCATTCCATTCAGAACAAAGATATCTTAACAAAGACAGTGATTATATCGTCATTGGTTCAGAAGTTCAGGTTCTTAAAGTGCTATTCAGCATTATCACCTCATCAGTAGGCTGTGCTGTGATAGTCTTGGATAATGTGGAAATTGAGCATGGTAGTGCCATCTAGACAAATGACGAGTAAATAATAGGACGTATACTAGCGCCATCTACAGCTTAGTGCTTAAACTTCAACAACTTCGAGATCCAGTGGAGTTTCTCGTTTACGCAAAAAACACTAGATGGCGCTGCTAAGCAGAATTAGAATATATTTATTGCAAAAACAGTACGTACAAAAGATGTTCCGTAGCTGGAGTAGTGTATCAACAGCTTACCCATTGCGGGCGTGCAATTTTTGATCACCGCTGTGCATCAAGATTAGATGCTTAGCAGATAGCAGTGCCAATACTAAGCATTACCATAACTATAAAATTGCATTATACTATAAATTTATGCTACAGATGGCAAAAACGCAGACGCATTGCATGACTGATGGTAAGAGAGGCCACCAAAGGCATCAAATTTATACGTTGTGGACCTTTGAAAATTATTGTAATTAATATTATTTATATAAAAATTCAGACCAAAATATATATTTATGTGGGACATAATGGGTCTGATGATGTCCCAAAGTGCTAATAATATTTATAAACAATGTCATTTGCCTCGTTTTGGTTTTTAATTACGTCTACAATGTATTTAAATCTACTTATTATTAAAATAAATCAAATAAATAAATAATTAATAGTTATAATATCCTCAGTATAATTATTATTAAAGCTACCAATAAATTAATTTCATTGAGTTTATTGTATACCATTTGTGTTTAGCTACATCTAGCGGATTAGGTACAAAACTATTTACGCTATGAAGACTACACAGTTAGTGTGCCGCCGCTACTCGGCGCTAGATGGCGTCTTTAAACACTAACATTCTAGGACGGTATGGTCTTGCGAGTAACCTAATTAGAATTTACCTAAAATGGAGATTACAAAATAAATAATATTTAGTGTAAATCTGAAGCATTCGCATTCGAGTGAAACTAAGAGTAATGGTAAGGATAAGTGCAGAACAATAAAATCGTGTCAGCCTTGCCAACAAACCGTGTCTTCAAACCCTGAGTAGGATCTGCTTCCGACGGCGCCTCCCTTGGCGGGGCACAGGAATATAGGACGCCTAGAAATATTACATAACGCCATTCACTGGGCTGGGCTGACCTTACGCCCAACATTCGCTGCCTTATTTATTACCTAGTAGGTACCTATATAGGGCACGAAATATTATTCTGCGCAGAATAGAAAACTAGAGATGATGACACAGTGTAAGCACATTGCATTGCAAAGTACAAGTTGATTGGGATTTGTATAACGCAATTTTTATATTGAGTAGCATCGAACTGTCTAACCACACATTCGCGGAAATCTTAGCGGGGTTATTAGGTATACTTAAATTGAGTAATGCTGTGGTGAGCTTGGTCTCGTAGTTCAGTTCGACATGTGCATGCTCGGGTGTTGCCGACAAGAGGTGAACGCACCCGCCACTCGCTTGCAATGCAATGCCAGACTCGTACGGCAATACTGCTTGTATAAGTGTTAGATATACAAAAACGTAGGTCGTTCCATTGAATGGCGTTATGACACCTATGACACACACGAATCACTAATCTAAAACAGAAACTTAACCTATTAAGTACAGATAAACCACACTAAAATGTTTACTTACAGCGAAACTAGACATTTCTATTGAATACCTACTTGCAAAAGTTGGAGCATTATGCCAATAAAAATGATTTGTTGATTAAACATATTACATAATGAAAACATAAGCTTCGCTGTAAATATAAATATCATAACATAACAAAACCACAGGATGTTGGTTTCCACAAATAAATAGGATTAAATACACCGATGCCGTGAATCATTAATGCGTCAAACATGGTGAAAGATTTTCATTCTATGCTAATAATAAAACATAACATTCGAAGGAAAATACCATAGCAAATGTTATGATCACATATAAAACCATGGTAGATTATCCACCCTTAGAACTAGATCCGACTCTATTTGGAATTGATGCAAATGAAATCACGAAACCTGAGTTATGGGTGTCCCATGGGGAAAAGCTTAGAACATTATGTCATCTAACCACTGCTTTTGTCCCACAGAATAATTTTCATGTCTAGTGGTTTTATAGTATTTGCTGCAGCGCAAATAAATAGGAAAACTGTAGAAATGAAAATGAGCGCATAAGACCACATAACGGCATTCTTCCGTGACTCATTATATCCATTCATTACCAAAACAATACAGGTCATTAGAAAATATGTGACATACAAATGCATAAAGAGACAGGAAAGATACCAAACTTGGTACTGATGATGTCACACTCGTAGAATTTGATTGACATAGTGATGAGCACGCCGAGTCGCTTACGAATGAAACAGTGAAATCACCAAGATAATACTTTTGAGTGATACAGTTCCAAGAAATGTTTATTGCACTCGAAATTGATAAAAACGGAAATCGAAGCCAATACAATTTCAAACTGAGACTGTTGAAATTTTCGAGAGTAGGTTCTTCTGAAATATTAGTTCCCTTGTTCAGCTCAGAATTTAATTGAACGTGTCTAAGCCACACGTATTGCTAAATTTGGTATATTAAATGAAACGTGACAGTTTCATCAAATATATTTAGAAATTTTTCGATATTTATTTGTTTCGAAATTTTTAATTCTTCAGCATTGTACCTGAGAATATTCTTAAAAATTTGTTTTATCTCATTTATTGCTCAAGAAATTTCAAAGCTGTTGACTAAAATCATATATTTCAATTGTTATATTTCCGAGACTCCGAGAAGAGGTCAGAAAACATGTTGAGACTTGTATATTGAAACGCCGTTACACGAGCGGCAACCAACATTTCCAGCTATGGTTTGTAATTTAACTAAACATGGCGTGTCTTTTACGGATTCTAAATGAGTTTTTATAATTGCCTAGACTCTTAGAGCAGCTCAAGCTACGTTTGTCTATCAAATGCTAATAAAAACCAAACTGAAGGAGAATAATCAAAGTAAAGACAAAGCAAATGATCAGCAGCTGTCAAACGATAGTGGCAGGTGGTTTTGCACCCGCAAATGCGTCATCAAAGCAAGCGTCGCCGTCGGCGTCGGTTTATCAACGTATGAATGACTCACGGTCGCGGTGGTGCGCGTCGCAGACTGTCATAGTACCTGCAACAATCGATGGAAACCGGATTAATTCACTTATTTTGATTTAAAAAAAAAACAAGAAAACGTGCATGTGGCTTACATCATAAAAACTGCAATATCAAGCATTGTCAGTGCATTGCAGTGGCTGGGAAGGGACTCCAAAGTAGGGAAGTAGTAAATTTCAAAGGAACTATGTTGGATGCAAGTAAATATTGTCATTGCCGAGTAATGAGGCTAAAGGTTTCTAACACACGCAACACTAGTCATGTTACGTTACCAAAGTTTCTGACAATTTAATGCAATAAAATGTTCGATGATGATGATAGCCTGCAATTTTTCGTGAATATTTCTTTATGGCCACATTATGAATCAAGGATAGATGTGAATATTGTGAATGGTATGAAGTTTGTGAAAGTGACTGTTCCAGGTTACTGTTGGGAGATATGGTATAAATATGATTAGACAATTTTTACGCCCGGATTACAGCTTTTGACATCGGAATAGGCCACGGTATGTTAGACCGCAATTTCGAAAATGAAAGCGACGATGCAGTCAATGTTGGAACAACACATTTGTCTAGCGATAGTCTTCGAACCTAAGTTCATAAAAGCGAATACCACATGACAACGTGTCCAGCCAGTACTTCGGGTTCGGGTCATATTGAGCAATGAGTACTATAATACGTGTCAGATCGTGATTAGTGTGTGTTAGCAGGGTGTGACGTAGATGTGCGAATCTGTGCCTACAGTGCCGTTACCACTGAGCTCGTAAACTGTAACGATTTCTCAACCAATATGTTAGGTATAATATGATATGACGTTTGTAGTTTCAAAGTATATACGTCAGTCAGTGCGCACATTTTTTTTGTAGAAGCATATTTTCGCAACCATAGCATTTCGTGTCTATCAAGTGAAATGGTTTAAGTCAATCAAATTATTCGTGTCTTGTTATCCAATTCTCAGATGAATAAAGTTATAGTAGCTTTTAATTTGATTTCAGAAACGGTTTGCCACTCGAAGAAGTTCCTCCAACTTCTAATTGAAAGCAAAAACCAAACTTGTAGATATCAATCTTCCCCATAGCTCCAATTCGCTTTCGAAGCGTTACTTAACTACAAAATGATGTTATTAAATAATATTCACAATCATGAATGACTCTTGCTCTCTCTCCGATGTGAATGAACCTAGCTCTCGATATTACATTATCGCCCGCAGCGCAGTGCTAGCAATACAATATATTATTAGTTGTATAATAACTGCAATAAAATTTGCTACGCCCACGGGCGAGTCGCGCCTAGGCCAGACTGAAAGGCTGTGGCTATTCAGACTATGTCTACCAGTCAGGCAACGCTAATCAATACACTTTTAGTGCCCGAAACATTTGTCTAGGATTGAATATCCGACGCTAAGTGTTTCGAGCAGACTAAATATTCAACCACTTATGACTTGTCAATAAAGATAATATAAGTTCTGTACACGCCAAAGATGTGTCTGAGCATAAATGCATTACAAATATTAATTTTATGAGTATGACCAAACATTTACCGTCATGAATTTAAAAAAAGGAGCAGACTTTGACGTGACACCAGTTTTTTTACAAATCCACACAAACAAATTGTTCGACCTAAGGCGCTGCGCAAACGTAGACAATCAAGTGGAAGCAACTGGACACAAAGTCTGCGCAGAGAATGGCTGATTTCATACTGTTTATATAGAAATCAAATATTCATTGGTAGCTTGTATCCAACACAAGACTCAAGTGTCCACGGTTTGCGCCCTGCCTAACGCGCCGCAAACGTTAACTAGTCGACACCTCATGTAATTTACGGAGTTCTTAAGCAGGATATTATCCTAAGGTGTACGTTTATCTCTTTAACTCTTAAACGACCTAATGGTATAGCAATGGCGTTTGCCCTTAGGAAATTCCACACAAGTTCCCCTTGATGGTCTTCGGTAAGGCAATTGAACAGGTTCATGTATCACCCACGGTCAGCCTTGGTCGCTCGTGTTGACCTTCCAAGGATTACATAACTAATAAACTGGTCGAAATAAACGTAGGTTTTATAACAACGCATGAGGAATGCCAATTAAAGAATAAGCAAACGTTGATGAAATCATCGCTGTAAATCACTTTTCACCCGCTGAGCGGAATATTTCGAGTTTTTCGCATTGGCCGGTTGAGATTTGGGTTCTAATACTTCGGGTAATGCTTTTCCAAGTTTGGGAGAGTAAAGCCATATAATTCGTCATTACCGCTAAGCTTTCAAAGAACATTAACTGTAGGGAACAAACACGATTAAGTACTTGGGATAGCGCGAACACTATCGATATTTGAGACTTTCAAGTTCCAATGACCTCGGGGTAGAGACAACGTAACGGTACTTCAGTGATGTTATACAACCCATATTAGTAAAGTACTAAGTATACATCTTTCATAGCTCAGTCGCCCTTATTCCCAAGACCTTGTAGAGTTCAAGAAACGGATATTTTATAACGAGCCAAGAG
Source organism: Agriopis aurantiaria (assembly GCA_914767915.1). NCBI lineage: Eukaryota > Metazoa > Arthropoda > Insecta > Lepidoptera > Geometridae > Agriopis > Agriopis aurantiaria. Next base: position 530,038 of record OU611983.1, on the reverse strand, counting down.
GTTTCAATTGAAAAATGCATCGTGTCCATCACAATGACTAAATAACTGGGTCACTCGTCACGTCGAGGTTAATAGCCATCAAGGGCGCACAAATTGCCCGATCACTTTAGAAGAGGTTGTGATAATCTGTTTTCAATAAAGTTTTCCTACGCTTCACTATCTGTCAGCTTTCTGTCTTTCATAAACAACAATTCTTGCTAAATCGTTCTTTATTCGCTTTAGCAAGATTGTTATTAAACTACTCATCCTCAAAGATTTCAAAGTGTCAATCAACAAAATGAGCCAATGTTTTATTTTTCACTGCAAAAGTATTACCAAAATATAGATGTGGATTTTAGCAAGAATCTCTTTTTACACTAGACTGGATGCTTTTGACCACAATCTCACAATCCATGGGAAGCGATGACATCGTAGAATGTGTAGCACGCTTGTCTAGGAAATACCTATTCGATTTGTGTGGAAGTGCATAGGAGGAATAATTGCTTGAAATCGAATGCTTCTCCGATCGGATGGGGCAGCGTTAGGGGTGAAAGGGGGGAGGTCAATGTCCGCCCCTATTCTCGTCGGTCTGCGCAAGTAAGTTGTTACCAATCTGCTGACCGTGGCTGCAGGAAGCGATGCAATGCGCCGCGTCGGAAACCATCATGCATTGTCACGCAAGTCTATAAAGTTTCGGCAACACATTTACAAAGTCGATTAATCGGCCGGCGTTTGCGAAACGATTCCTAGAAAACACCGAAATACACTGGAAATGATAATGGGCGCCGCCTCTGGAACGAAACACGTTTAGTCTGTATTACCATTATCAATGTTGCGGATTGTGTTCATTGATTTTAGTACGTAAAGTAAATTTTTATTAAGTATATTATCACTACTTGTCTAGCAATTGTAAAAATATTAAGTTTAAACCATTGTTTTAACTTCGGTTTCTTCTTTAATGTTTGGATTTTATTGGATTTGTCTAGATTTCGTAGAGAGTGAGTGTTTTCGTGTAATAAACTATTTTCGAACTGTTTCTAAAAATGTTTTGATTGCATTATTACACTATCAAATCGTGATAGATCCTCTAAGCACCGACTACAATAAAATTGGTCAAACAAATATTATTATAATGCAAGCTAACAAATATTCAGTATGTAAAATCGGTCCTGGGGCTGGATTTTTGAATCGTCGATTTATGATTTCGCACGAAAATATCATGCGAAATGAAAGATTTTCTATTGATAGAAAGCAAATTTGAATGGTTCAAACCACTCGTTGTGTTAGCGAGAGATATGATTATAAAAAAAATCGACATTATTGTTTTGGATTTCTTTCGAAAGTCAGTCATTTTGCATGATTCTAATTCAAAGTAGAAATAAGACTTGCACTGACTTCCCGCTTGGGGTGTATTGTGCATATTCCGTATGCCATTTTCGTGCGAATTATCATACGAGCGATTCAAGAGTCGAGCCTCTGACGTAATGTAATGAAACGTAGTAAAAAAATGAAAATAAAGACTTTATTACTAAGTTAGATTAGATTGAGACAAAAAAGGTATACGTGGCGTGTGAACAGACAAAATCACCCACTCTTAGCAGCTAGACGCGAGAATATCAAAGATATGTGTAGAATCAACGATTAGCCGGGTTTTTTCCCCACAACAAAGCGTAGAATTCTAGTCGGTCTAGGCATGCCGAGAACTGGTTCTTCCGATACCCGGCCAAGCAGTAAATATGTACATCCAGCTATCCACTACATAGAAAACTACTTCCAGTGACAGACAGCGCGATGTTTGAAAGTTTGTATACCTGATGTAATGTGCAGAAATAGTGACGCTCGACGCTGGAAGTGCTCGTGTTGTTTACAATGCCCACGAAGCCTGACGTGACACTCAGCACGGGTGCAGCACGAGATCAGCTTGCGGGCAACAAGCAGGTTGTTTATTTTAATAATTTTACAATATCGTAGTCCGTAAAATTTGGCATGTTGTTTTGTTGATATTCAATTTCGCTAAGTGTTATGTCAACACTAAAGCGCAGTCGAATATTTATATTTGCAAACTTAATAAGTGGGTAAAAGGTCAAATGTATTTTTTTATTTGGAAAATATGATAGTAAGTGCTTTTTCAATTATTTTATGTTGCACAAACGTGGACTGTGTCTAATAATAAAAATGTAAAATCAAGCAGCAGAGTTTCAGATACATTAAAAACAATATTTGGGTAATACAGCATTTATGTTTACAGTTTCCGCAAAATTAAAACGAATCATTGCTTTCGGCTGTCCCTAATGTTTAATTGACACGAGGTAGATTTCCAATACAGCTTCGTTAAACTTTATCCGAATGCAGTGACATGGGCCACAAAATGCGGTATAAACCTTTTGTTAATTAACCGAGCGGGAAGACCATATAAAAAAGTTAATAAATTGTACATTTATTGTGCTAAAACGACGAGCAAAGAAAATAATTCCCCACCATACAACGTTGGCGTTTCTGGAGCCTTTTGTTAAAACAATCAGAACTAGACCATCCCAAATAATGCCAAAGAAACATTAACAAATATTAATATTATCTTGAAAAATAATAAGGATAGGTGTTGAAATATAACGATCACATTAACACGCATAACATTCAGTTAATGAGGGCATTGGTAGAGTTAATTAGCGAAAGGGCTGAAAAAAATAACGCGGGAGCCAAGAGATAAACGTTAGCGCCTTAGCGCCAGAAAGAAGACGCCACCGACGGCACTGACACCCGGAGCGCCGTGGGATGAAACGAGCTAGAGCATCTGCCGACCGCTGCCAAGTTTTTCACTCGCCGACTATCGCGCAAGTGGACGTGCGAAACGTTACTACGTCACAGAGGGCGGTGTCTCGTATTTTTGTTTTTACTAATCTCAAGTACACCAGCACTAATACGAAAAATTTACAAGCCAACGGTGTTCATCTGACATCTTACAAAACAGCCGCCTGTCATGTTTACTTAGAAGATCTCGTCATTGTTGGAACTGCTAGATATTGGCGATTTTAACAAACAAACAATCTGTCAATATTGATAACGAGAAAGAACGTAAGTGTAGTGAATTTTACAGCAGCGAATTGATATTCATGCCTCAATGATTTGAGGCATGTCAAAAGTTCGACTCAATGTTAAAATCCAAAGCTGTTATACTGAAGAGCCAAGAACTTGAATTAGTAGTGATTTGGAAAGTCAACACTAAATGATCATCTAGACACGCGTTCTTGGTGAGTAATTGATAATCAAGGATTGATATACTTGTGGTACAGTTTTGAATATAAACATAAGATGAAATTAAGAGTATCCTGACCTGACTGTCAAAAACTACGGCAAAAAAACGACGGTTGGCATTCGAAGCTGAGTTCTGATATGAGAAGGAAGAACATAAGAACAGATTCAGGATTAAAGTCAATGCTTTGCGAAAAATTATCAAGGAATATAGTTTAAAAAAAGTGTTTGCTCTGTGCCAAGTGGGTCACTTGTCTGTCAAGAAATAACGAGAAATAGCTAACAGGTAGCTTTCTCCGACAATTCACGGATGCCAACATTGAACACAGGTTATTTTTGTAAAAAGGGCAATGTATTTTTGCATCGGTCTCTCAAGGGTACTGTTCCAATTTGTCAAGAGTTCTAATTAGGGACGCCTATGTTGTATGAGTAGGAATAGGGAATATGCATGTGTTTTTTTTATATTTTTAATTAACTGTTTACATCGTTATATCATAGTAAAAAATATAATTACATTTGGAAATGCTCAAATTAATTTTAAAAATAATATTTAAAACATTGAATAAATTTGAGCTGTTTGAACGCCGCAATTTTTCGCGGGCCTTGGATGACGTCATAAGCCACGTTCTGTGTTTGTTTACTATAGACGATACAGTTATTTCACACAGATTTTCAGTTTTATTGATATCCAGACCATGGAAGAAGCTAAAAAACATTTTTATAGGTATCGTCTTGTGCCAAAGTGTACAAACACTATTAGAAATACACCCGATAAAGTGTTTTTTTCCTATTCCAAGAGATGCGAAAATACGTAAACAATGGTGTAAGGTTATGAGAAGAGATGAAGTATCTCCAACATCATGTTTGCATTGTCGTGAAGATCATTTCAATGTAAATATGTTATATTTTGATAGCATGGTGTGAGTTAGAAGTATGTTTAGTATTGAATATTATCAAATATTATGCACTCAACAAACAAACAATAAGTAGGTACATTAAGTATTTAGAGTAAACAGTATTCACATTTAAAAAAGAACTTAAAAATTCACGGAAAATTACGGAACATAAGTAATGTTAGGTATAATTACTTATAAATTATTATAATATAGATAGTAGAGCAGCAAATTCATAACAATTTTAATGACCAATGATTATTTATAGGTTATGTTTTGGTAATTACTGCTGAGTGCATTTATGTGTAAAAACCTATGTAATGGATTAAAATATATCATGGATTATAACAATTACCTTGCCGCTTTCACTCCTTTGATCTCAGCAACTGTAAAATCTGGATTTGATGCAAAATATGCTGTCATTATGAATGCATCAAGATGATTTTGGTAGATTGTCCGAATGTGCTTTGACAAAACCAGTCTCAGTCATCGTCGTAAATGATCTCTAGTCTCACAAGAATGCTAAAATTACACTAGCTAATGGAAAAAACTACAGGAACTCAATATAAAACGATTTTTCTCTCAAACACTACTAAAACAGTATGAATATCGACGCCGCTAAAGGCAATGTTGTGGCTTTTGACGTCACGTTTCGTTTCGACCAATGGTGAAGCGTTTCGCAAATTTGAATTTCCCTCTTATATTTTGCACTTTTTATTTAATATTTTAAGCAATTAAAATGTAAATAAATAAAAAAAAAATCTTTTAGATATAAAGTCAGAACAACAAAGATTCGGAAAAAAATTATTTCAACTAAATTTAAACCACATGCATATTCCCTATTGTGTTCAGGCATCGAGTATGCGTAGTGAACGAATACAAAAATTTTTGAGTTCCGTAGTACTACAAGGACCTTATTTTTTATAAATTCGTTCTGTCCGTCTATACGAATGTTTAACCTTCTTACTTCTATAAATATTAAGATAATTGCATGAAACTATGCACAATTACAGTTGTAGTGAAGGTCTCCATTTTAATTTTGCATTTTTAGGGTTGCTCTGGTACATGTGAAATAGGGATGAGAAAATTTCGATGCACTTTAATAAATAAAATAGATCTTTTAAAATGGAATGGATGAATTTTTTTAAAAGAAGGAATTTTTCCTACATCACTTTTCTATCAAGTGTATTCTTTGCGAAATATGGTTCGCAAAATTTGCAAAAAATTGGTCCCCCCTGCATTTCTAAACTATTAGCTTGCTTTGCTGATAGATCGTATTAAAACGTTTATTTAAAATTGTTTTGAACATTTTTTGATTTATAGCGATAAAAAATGTAATAAATTCAAGACGTTTTAGTTAAAACTGTTAAAAGGTAATTTACCTTTTCATAAAATGATCTTAGCAAAGAATGTTTCCCTAGTGATTTACTTATTGAATAAATCGTAAAAAGTATATGTCATGTCGGGATTATTCCGGGACATATACTTTTTACGATTTATAACATAAGTTACATCTCTGAAATTTTAGAAAAACCACAGAGCTTCGTTCGTTTGAATTTATATCCACTAATTTCTCAATTATGAATGTGACTACAATTACATATATATAACTTAATTACATATTTGTATTATGGCTTTGGTTACGGAACCCTACCATATTATACGTCTCTCGACACGCTCTTGGCCATTTATTTTTAACTTTCTTTACTTTTGGAATAAATAAAAGTGCGTTAAATTGTTAACATTTTAGCATTAACATTTTTTGTCCTCTGTGGCAAATTTTATGTTGTGAACAAGAGAGTTAATCAATCAATCATTAAAAAATGCGCTGATTTTAGCACTTTTTAGAGTTCCGTACCTCAAAAGGAAAAAACGGAACCCTTATAGGATCACTTCGTTGTCCGTCTGTCTGTCCGTCTGTCAAACCCCTTTTTCTCAAGAACGCGTAAAGGTAGTAAGTTGAAATTTATACTAAATACTTGGGTCTACGGTTTCTTTCGGCTGTAAAAAAATAAAAGTTGTAAGTCAACGCAATCAAAAGATATGCACGTTTATGTCGTATATTTTGCGATTTCACAGGGGAATCAAAACCTATAGGGTACTTCCCGTTGACCTAGAATCATGAAATTTGGCAAGAGGCAAGGTCTCATAGCACATATATAGAAAGAAAGAAATTTGAAGTTATATAATTTAAAAAAAATTGCTATCACAAACTTACATTTTGTAGTTGGAATGTATGGAAGAACCTTATTGTCAACTACAAACTTAAGTTTGTCTTTCAATATTTTAACTTCAGTTAGTATTTTTTTTTGGTCTCGCGCTCAGAGCACAAGTCCTACCCGTACTTGTCCGTTATTTTTTATCTACTGCGACTGCGCCACACCTAGCTACATGACAATATTATTCGAATGGTTACATCCATTAGGTAAACCTACATTTTGCAAATTTTCTTTATAATGATAGTCAGAAGAAGCAAAAACGTTATCTGGGTGTCGTTGTACAGTTACCGTCAAGGCACTGTCGTCAACTGCCTGTTAAAATTTTCCTCTTTCGAAAAATCCTTGTTGAATATTACGAATTGAATTTTTCTATGAGAAGAGATTCCAAATTTATTTGAAATTTATTAATACACGGAATATGTATTACATTGAGTACAGATACTTGGAAACTGAAAGCCATGTTCCAAGGTCGACAAAAAAGATGAAACTCTTAAAGGTTACATTGTCATAAAAGCTTTGTAATTGTGGTTAGCAATAGGAGTATTATAAGTACAAAAATCGTATTTATAATAGAAATAGACAAGTATTGTTAGGATCTTCACGTTGTTTATTTATGAGGTTGAATTTAATGCCGTGACTTATTGCCGGGGTCTGTACCTAAATATAAGATAATAAAGAGCCTAAATATCTATTGGACATTTACAAATATACGTTCTACAGATGTAATATACTACAATAAATAAAGTAGCCGAGTTAGAAGGAACATTTGCGATAATACAAGCGGTTTGTGTTGCATAACAACAACGCAATGGTACTTACGGCCAATGTGTGTGCAGTTCTCAAATGACGCCTAAACAAAGCCTCCACCGCGGGTCTCTCATTACTTATACTCATTACTGGGCAGTGGAAGAAAGCAGACACCGAGCAGACTGAACACAATGGCCGGTCCACAACTGGGTTAATTGAAGACAACAGCACCCATCGCCGCCGGCGGCCGGCCCGCCGAGATCCGATCTCCGTACGCCACTAAATTAATACTGCAATATACCATTCATTCGGAATCATGGACGAGGACTCGCTCTCAGTAATGTCGTTAAGCGTGTAGTGCGAGAATTTATATTTACTTAAGAGAACATTCATTATGTGCGAGAGAAAACTTCGCGGCGAATGATACGACAGTTCGCGTCACACTACTCAACATTGCGGGATTTATTCGCATGTAAATGGAGCCGTTGTTCCGAGATTCAATTAGCATTTTGCAAAGTTCAAAGCAGGAACTGAAACTGCCCAGAAATGTACGTCTGGGCGCAAATCTCGGAAATAGGTCGAGAAACTTTCTCCGGTAAGTGAACCGGCGGCCGTTCGACTAGGTATCTGCAGTGCGACACTGACAGACACGCATTCATCTCCCACAACTAGTCTCATTTTTTGTAAAAAAAAAAAAAAATAATGTTGAAATTTACTCGATCTGCGATCTATCGCATGCGAAACCTCCCAGACCCAAGTTTTTTTAATGCAAATGCAACGAAACGAGCAACTAGCCCACCTCATGGTAAGCATCACATTTACCCAATGGTCACTGACACCCTGAAATAAGAACAGAATAGACACCCAAGAAAACGAAGTCTCATATCCTGGTAGAGAATAAAAGCGTTGATATTTTCAGAACTTTTTATATGTGATTTGTTAGGATCATCGATATTCCAATTGAGAGGCCAGCTCCTGACACTGTCAAAGATACCCGATATTGAATGCGAGGCATAACTTGCTCAACAATGCAACAGTGAACACAATAAGCTAACGTAATGTGAGGTAAACGGTATACCGCTTCCTGGCCAATGGACCTTTGCAGAATACTAATTGTGACCTCAAACGTTTCATTTTCATGGCGAGCGCATTCGCAAAGTATACCTACTTGCAATAGCGATCAAAAAGCCGAACTGAAACCTTGATAAGTGACGGCTAGTGTCGGCATTCAGAAAGGCAATTTGTACGATAATAACTAACTCTTCCTCCTTGAACTTGAACACGGCATTATAAAATGTATATTTCATAAGTATTGGCGGATACGTAAACTTGAAAAGCTTTAATGTAGACACATTAGGTACTTTTAATACGAAACATATTTAATTCCAATCTTCTAAGAAGGAATTACTCAGCTAAAACGTTCGCTATGAAATTAGTTGCCTGTCATTTCACACCCACACAAGATAAAAGTGGATCAAAGTTCATCGACATCAAAAGAGTGAAAACCATTCATCAAGAATCAGTCAGTAGAGCAGTAGTGCCGCTAAGCGTTCGAAATCATGACTGACAAGCTAAAGACAACGATGATGTCAGCAGTAGGAAAGCCAAATGTGTCGATAGTTTTTGCGTTGGCCTGTTTAGAAACTTTTGAAGTATATATGACACAAAAGTTCATTCATAGCGATAATGGGGCGTGTTCTTCACAAAGGAGCTGTGGCCAACAATTCCGGGAAGCGCCGGCAGACGAAGCGCAGACAAACGCGACGTCATGGCAAACGTGATCAGCCAATTGGGACAGCCTGTCAACCTAGCATAGTCCTATTTTCATTTAAAATACATTTATAATTTGGCGCTATGGAGAACTTGATTTAACATAAACAAGCTAAAAGTCACACTAAATTTGTAAATTAAACGTGCCAGAGTGCTCGAACGACGTAATACTTCATAATACTGTACATTTTACGAGCCAGTCAAACAAATCTATTGCAAACAAGGAAAATATCGCATGGAGCTTAAAATGAAAATTTCTTAGCTAAAACACGGACGACCGCAACCCGACATAGTTCTTTGTGAATAGCACATCATGGCCAAGAATTCAAACCATCGCAATATTCTCAAATAATTTTGCAACAGGTAAAATATTCAATATATAATAAAATGCAAACCAGTTAGTTCTACGCGATTATTATGATATAAGAGAGATCAAAGCATTACATGAAAATGTAAAAACTGCCCCTGTCTCCAATAGGAAAATGTCTAGCATTCCAGCATTACCGGCGATAAGGCCGTTGGCCTTGACAGTAAAAAGTGAAGTCCACGGCAAACACGGGTATAGCATGCCATTGAGTCAGGCTCAGGGGACGCGAAGGCCGCGGAGTCAACGAACAGCATTGGACGCCACCTGTCTCCGGTAATAATATAAATGTTACTAAGGACACCACTTTACATGTACCTGCGTATACATACACTTTTTAACGACGAGACCTAGCTCGTTAGAATTTGCATCAAGCATAATAATGTCAAGTGAATTTTTGTGACATGACAATCTGACACATGGAAACTTAACCAAATGCCAATAACAATACTTACAAACTGAATGCAAAAACAAACCAAGTCATTATGAAACGTAATTTTCTAAACATCAAGAACTTTAATGGTTTGCTGATAAACTTGTTAAGAATTCACACCATGATGGAACGTATTTAACATTCTACGCGTATCTTTTTTTTATACAATGTTGTCCGACGATGAATTCGAGCTATTCTTGGTACAGAATGGAAGGAAAGAGAATAACAAAGGGGTCCGGATAAACCAAAGAACTTTGATAAAAGCAATTTGAGAGAGCTTATATTAACAGACAAGGTGACAGCTTTAATTCATAAAAATAGCGTTGGATATTGAGCTCGAGTAAAAGAGGGGTGTCGAAAGGAGTTTTTATACCGTGCATACGTTTCAAAAAGATACACCGGCATTTTTGTTTTAATGTGTATTATTTGAGTGGCAAACACTCAAGCCTGCTACCAGATGGCAAGTGGGCACTGGTGCCTATATAAAACAACAAAATCAGATGAGTTGCCGGCAATGGCTCTACTTCAAGATGATAATTTTGTTCACATTTTCCTTGAAGCACCAAAAGGAATAGCGGAAGGCATGTTGAAGACCATTCGACGTCCTACAGGTACACGGCAGAAACGAATCGTATGAGATCTTTTACGTATGCACAAGAAGCGAATAAGCCTTATTACAGTGATATGCTGTACTGTGTCTTCTAAAGATACAAGTTGTTAAGCCGCGAACACATTGGCAAACTTAGTCTTTAAACTTAGTCATAGCATGAGTCGCACGGAGATGAGATTTACAATAATACTCCTGTAGGCGTACCGAGCGACTTGTATCTGTTTCCAGAAATGGAATCCGAGCCGACTGTTCCAGAACTTTCTTTGTTAGATTCAACCGAGGTGACGCACTGCAGTAGAAAACGAGCTCAAGTTCTTGAATATTGTAGGAATCTAAATATACTAACATAACCAGAATTTAATAACTCGCCAAGAGCGTGTCGAGTCACGCATATGGTAAGCTTCCGTAGCCAAAGTCATAGTATAATTGTGTCACATTCATAGTTTAGAAATTAGTGGCAGCTATATGGCAAATAAAAAAAAAATAGAATATTAGAACAAACGAAGCTATGTAGATAGCCAAACAACTACTCAACTTTTTACCACTTTGGCAGACCATATTTCGCAATGGATACACTTGATTACAAAAACCATTTCATAGCCATTTCCCATGTAACATAGCCATCCCTAAAATATAAAATTATATTGTTTTATATTTTGAATATTGAGATCTATACCGAAACTGTTATAATGCAAAGTTTCATGTACTAAGCTTAATAACAATAGCTAAGTTAGGTTTTAAAGGATTAAGACGGACGGGCTAAATGAACTTACAAGGAACCCTTATACTTATAACCCAGGAACCCTTATCTTATAAGGGTTCCTTGTAGTACAACGGAACCTTAAAAATGATTTATTTTCTCAAATAATCACGCATTAAAATCATAATTTAGATTAGCCATATAATTTTGCAAATAATCGGTTTTTAAGCAGCTACGCCAAATAAAATATTGGTCTAATAATGAATAATTATTTTAGTTATTCTAGCAAATCTATCCTATCTAGTAATTATCTACTAGTATTTAAAAATAATAAAAGAATAAAGAACTTCTGAAAAGTACTTTTTAAGGTATGCCTTAAAAGGTTCAATCTATTAGAATCGTAATCAAAAATCATCGGACAATATACAATTGTTTTGCCCAAAGAATACTTTAAAGATTTTTGCTATTCTTCTCGGATACACACAATGTAAAAACACCAGTTATCATATATCCTGCTTGAATTCAAAACATTACGTTATACAGAATTAAAATTTCTAATAAACTAAAAAGAAAATAACTACAATCATTGAAATGGCGCGTGGCTTTAGTGTCATCTACGAGAAATATATTCTTCCTTGCGAATCTTCTAAGCGGGCCGTTTCGAAGATCTCGTCATTGTTACGTAATATCGTTTTCTTTAAATTCGCAATGTTTAGAGTGACGTTGACTGGCGTCCGGCCAATGGTTCTTTTTATTCGGTTTAATTCATTGACCAACTGCTGTATTGCCGAATGAGTGAGAACAGACATTGACGACCTCCGCAAGGTCACTCAATATCGCCACTAGGAACTGGTTTTTGATACGTGTTTGGCTGTCACATGAGAAATACTATCATGGGTATTCATTTTCTTAATATATTCATTTGTAAATGATTACAGTAAGCACCGTTTCATTTTTCTATGCTAGAGAGAGGCTAATGTCCAGCAGTCGGCTAAGATAGACTGATTATGATAAAGCACAGAAAAATATTTCAGGAATTAAAATTATATATGTAACTACTTACTTAAAAACGAATTTGGAAATAATTAAGCACAGGTAATATAGAGGTCTGTCTTCTTAGTAATAATTAAGAAGAACAGGAACAGCCTTATGACCCTTGTAAATATAAAATAACATTAATTATGTAGACTATTATTTAAAGTTGAATGATGAATGTACGTCGTGAGCGACAGATTATATATTCTTTGAAATAAAATATATTAACATTTGAAACCGGTTTAGCATGATTTACCCAGTGCATGCCATAAACAGAGGCCCTCAAAATATTTTTTCTCTTTCCGGTGTCAAAAGATATTAGAATATTGTACAACATGTTGCATATTTGAATATGCAACATGTTGTGTGTACTTTTGTACATAATATTTAATATTTGTATTACTTACCTGCAATGTGATAAATATCAAACACTAGCTGCGCCCCGCGGTTTCGCCCGCGTAGTGATGAAAAATTTAGATTGTTTTATTTTAAATAAATACAATAATTGGAGGCAATAAACAGTGTTTTCATTATTATAATTTTACATATGTTTAGCACATTATCAATATTAATCTCCACTAGTTCTATCTCTATTGTTAATTTTTATGTGCTCTTTTTTGGAAATAAATTTATTACTATAACTACTATTACTACCATATAGTGGTTGCATCAATAAATGTAAAAAATAATGTATAAAAAACTGAAATCTAATAATTTATTTGAAGAGAACAATACTAGGTAATTTTTAGGGTTCGAGTGAGAGTCTAAATAAAATTATCCCTCTTTTATCATATAATTGTTTTTTATTATATTTTAGGTTTTTGATCAAAACACAGGATTTTCTCAGGTTTATGATATGTATAATATTAAATAATAATTATATCTTCATATACATATATTTCTTAGCGGATTTCCATCCCGAGCAGATCAAATAGCAGATTTCTAAATAAATAAAAATCTGCCTATAAAATCCTCAACAGTTTTATCTTTGCACTGCGCAGTTGTCTAATATTTTGCCACGAGCAAAGCCCAGACAAGGTTACACGTGTGCTTAATTAAACAGATTAACAAAGTACTGATCAGATTGAATTACCAAACAATTGTAATTATTTAGACCTAATTATTTATACCTAGTCTTGCCCTCATAGCATCATTGGCGACATAGATTCTGCTTGGTGGACTTCTGGAGAGGATGGGAAAGGATCGCGCTGTAAAGAGAGTTTGGACATAGATGAAAAGATGAAGTGGAAAAGATCTGAGGGTACTGCGTTTTGGTATCGGAGGGCAAGACGCCATTTGGGTCGCTGCACGAGCATAGTTTGTTAGTAAACCCTCGTAATATAACTTACTAAGCTATACAGTAATCTCACTAATCCGGCATTTCAGTACATCGGCACGTCCAGTAGTCCGACACTACACCTACGGGACCCCGTTCTCTCCGCCCGCGCCTTACCCTTTCCTCAGCCTACGTTCGACCGCAGTCTTTTTTTCCCCAGGTTACTTAAGTAGGATAGTTATCATAAAGAAATCTGTAATACGAATATGTAGCCTATGTTTATGTTCATAAATATATTTTCAATTATATTTTTTCATACTACCTACATACGCAATGCTTTTTATTTACCTTGAATTGCCCTATATAACCCAGAAATCCGAATATTCCGGCACCTTATAGTCTTTAATAGTGGCGAATTAGTAAGACTCTACTGTCTCTTTAAAATTAGCGAACCGATAGTTGATAACATTTTCAGATGTAAGCAGGTAGTAAAGTTAGTCAACATATTGCAAAAAGTATACTGGGGGCTTAGACCCAGATTTGATAGTTTTCGAAAACATTTTTCGTTTACGTTTTGTTCCATACATTGCTGGGCTGAAAAGTATTCGAAATCTTTTTTCGTATTAGAGTGAAGCAATTTATACCGCCGATTTTAGTTCCTCCGCGTTTCCGCTGGAGGCGCTTTACTAAAATGTATGGAACAATAAGTAAACGAAAAAAGTTTTCGAAAACTATCAAATTTGGGACTAAGCCCCCAGAATGAAAAACATTAACATAAAATAATTTTGCAGGCAATAAAGTATTCTTAAAAGAACCGGTGAGATAACTAGAGTTACACGTGCCGGTGTCGATGACTGCTCGACCCCGGCCGTTGGTTGGCTGCCGCTAGTCTAACACTGATCTAGCTATAAACCTATTGTAATTATTTTTTCACGTTGCATAATAAAAGTAGACCTAATCAAAATTAGAAAAGAGAAAGTTTCAGACCCGGTAAATAATTAGGGTATATTAAAAATGGAAAGTATATCAAATTGCTTAATGGTCTTGCAAGTTTTGTACCTAACTGCATCAATCACTATTTGGTTGTAAGATAAATGTATTTAAGCATAGGTAATGGACAGCGAGTGTTGCTTTTAATGGCTTGGCATTACCAAAAAAACTGCCAAGTGCGAGTCGGGCACGCGCTCTGAGGGTTCCGTACCACCACAAAATACAATAATTATACATAAAAAAAACGACTTCAAAATTAGTAACGTACGGCATTTCGATTCGGTGAAATGATAGGTCGACGTTACAATAAGGTCGTCTAAATGAAGAAATTACCAGTTATAAGCTGGTTATGAATAGAAATTGATCACCGACTCGCACTAGGTCATTTTTTTATTTGTTAATATACTTTAGAGTGTGTCCTATAATCATGCCAACTTTGACGCTTGTACGTATTACCGTTTTTGCATTAGATCTAATACAAAAATACGTTTGTTGTATGGGGACCCCCTTTCGTTATTACTTTTTGACTTTTTTAGTATTTATTAGTTAATCCGCCGTAACATTACATATTCTGTGTAAATTTCAGCTAGCTTTCTATTACGGTGCGAAAGATACAGCCGTTTAAATGTAGGACAGACGGACGGGCAGACAAACAGACGTAGGCTTAATAATAATACGAATAATAAATAATAATAATACGGCTGTAACACACGTACCTTGTAAATAGAGCAATAATCATACGCGTTTACAAGAAGCATTACAAGTTTTCTAGACCATATAGAAACTCTACCATAAAATGGATAACTCGATTGGAAGAACCCGCTGAATTTGATGGTGCTTTCATTTCTCCAAAGCCATTTCCACATTCAATAGTAATTTAAATATATATGCGACTAAGATATGACAAACCACCAGCCCGCTGGTCGGACGACATCGCTAAGGCAGCAGGAAAGCAGTGGACAAGACTAGCACAAGATCGGAAAAGAAGAGACCTACCCAGCAGTGGGTGGAAAATGGTTGATGATGATGATGGGAGTAAGATAAGATTTATGTGCCAAAACCACAGCAATGTGGACGCCGAATGTGACAAGGCCCCTCTGCAGGCCCAAAGAAATAGCGAGACAAGCTCGACTTCCACTGCCGCAGCAGAGTCACAAAAGCACTCGGCGCGCGGAATGGAAAGAGGGTAGGGAGGGGGACTTTATCCTGTAGTGGGACAGTCAAGGCTAGAATGATTAAATAATTAATAGAGCAAAAGAAAAATAAATTTAGAGAGTAAAGTCAACACCCTGGCAAAAATGTATAAACTTTTAGAGCTTTTCCTGAGATACACTATAGGTCCCAATGTAGGTCCCTGTTTATGTTATCCTTGTTTTGTGGTATTTTAATAAAGAGTTTTGTATTGTATAGGTCCCAGTACTTCGCCTTGCAGAAAATGTCGATGTGATGTAATGATATGATTATGACGAAACCTATAGTTATAAATTTGTGTTACCTAATAAAATAAAAATTATAATGTTACGTTATCATATACAGGGCATCGACGACTTGTTTGACATTTATTCCAATCAAATAACTTGACAAGATAATATCTTGTCTTGCATTTAACATTTGGGGTATTGAATTTCTGCGGTTTATATTACATAAGTAAGTAAGTCTCTTATTACTTTACGATTATTTAAATTAACTTCTTGATTATCTATCGGTAGATACAAGAATCACAGGAGACATGCAGAAACTAATGATTAAGATATCAGAAGAATTTCTCAGATGTCAGATAACTTAAGTAATACAAACATATATGAGAATAGAACATATTAATTACTTTCGCTTAGCCCATTTATTTCAAAGTTCGGTTTATCTATGACCAAGCGATTTAATTGGAGTTGCCGTAAAACATGTTCATTCTAGTAGAAGCAGAAAAATAAGACCATATAATTATCACAAAATAAAGAAGTTCATACAAACATTTATATCACAGCGCAAATTAATTTTGAAACAGTACTTGTGAAGAAATAGTGACTGTGAACTTAAAGGCTGAGCTACAAAAAAGGACAAACATAAAGTAGATAAATATATATAATTATTTTATAATAACACTACAAAATCACGCACCGGCTCTGATGCTAGACCGCATAACAAACACGTCGAGCTTGCGTGTGAACGTCTGTTTTAGTGTGCGTGAGTCGAATCCGCCAGTTCAAGTGTAGATTCTCGACTGATACGCGCTGCGGCTACTACGCAGAAATGTAAGGGTTTAATCAGTGTTGTTAATGATCGAACGTGCGCCGGCGCAGCGCCCAGTGACCTCAGCGCGGACGAGATAAAGGCTATTTTAAGCGTCCGCGATAATATTGAATACGTCGAATGTTTAACTGATACGGCAGTGGAGGCGCCGGAAGGCTTCGGACCGGACCCCGTTATAGCTACCGCTATGAGAAGGACATAAAATATGGTTCCGCATCTTACGATGGATAACAGAAACGTTAACACAAGAATAAAACTTTTTTTGATTATTCAGAAATGTTAAGCAGGAAATATACACAACATAATGTAAACACGGTTAATAAAGACTGCACGTAAAGTTATCTTAACATCTCACGTGCTATAATCAGTTAAGTTGTTTTAACGGACTACAATCAGTTAACTCATAATCTAAATATGTTATATGTATATGTTGTTAATCTCAATGTAAACATTCACTTAAAAATAATACAGCAAAGCGCCACGTCCTAAAAAAACATATTGAAGGAAAAATCTGGTCTGTACTTACTGGAACAATGATCCTTAAACAGCTGGCTAATATAAAAAACATAGATCGATATGTCGAACGGGAGGGCTCGACCTTACGAGACCCCTTCTAAGTACTCTAAAAGGATTACTCGGCAGACGACGCCGACGTCGTGAAAACAGTCTGCGGAATTGGGCTAATCCTCTTTAGGCCGCGACGTCAACACGGCTAGCCCCGCGATTGCAACCTACACCTGATCGAACGACCATAAATATATCCTCACGTGAGTACATAAAGCATAAAGTACGAAATCATGAACCGCTCAGAGCTGAATCAATAACTCCTCCATGCGACAGCGGCAGAAAGTTAGGAGGAAATTGAAAGACAATCGAAAAGCCACCTTAATAGAACGCGATAGGAATAGTTTTCAGGTTACATCGGAAACTCGCGAGACAAGACGGTGAAAGCCCGTCTGCCCTTGCGATCTCTAGCTCTACAAGAATATAATTGATTCAATGAATTGGTGTCATTTATGGGCGAAGTGATCTCAATTTTTTACGCTTTAACTCGTAACATTGAGTCAGCATTTAGAATGATAAACTTTAATTATTAACGTTACAAACTTGTCGCGTCGCACACATCACGTTCTTTAAATATTACGGTTGTTGCAGTTAATGAAGATCATGAATGCAACAAGCTGTTGAAATGTTTGGAATTTAAGCCAATTTGCATCGGATATAATAATAAGCGGTTGCAATTACTCGGTGCAGACTGCAGCGTCTGCATTCGGCATGCGCGTCATCTTGCGCTTGCGCACAGTTTAGTATCATTAGAAAGTCTAAGATTTGGTGAGGTCGTTGACCGACACTTCTTAAACCACACCCTTCGATTCCGGCGCGTGTAACTATCAATTGCTAATGTAATCGATAAAATAACGAATATTTATTTGTTTAAATTGCTAAACATTGCTAAGAATTGGGCTTGAGATATTATTACATAAAATTTGGCAACAATTCATCGTTTGCAGTTTCTGAAAGTTTCGTGAAATGAGGTAGTTACCTACTTCGGTCCGATATAAATATTTTGTTCATCAAAATAAAATCGTTGATAAGGAAAAGGAAAGGAAGGAAAGCTCGTGAACACGACCAATGTTGTGACATGGTCGAAACGTCAAGCGTATTTTTACCTAAATAAAATAATACGTGATACTTAGAATAACTACACAAAGAAACCAAGTACATTCGCAAAATTTAAGCCATTCAAATGGTTGTCATATATGACACCAAAAAAAATATAAAATTTTTACTATGACAATTTGCGCGGTGAAATCGTACCACAACAAATCAGAAAAGCAGCATAAGAGTTATGGTGTGACATTCCACAGGTAATCCATTAATTTTCTTGCTTAAATCGTTTAAAATACCAATCGAAACGTAAGCTACAAAGCGAATTTGTAGCTTACGTTTTGAGAAGGCGTTGTTTCGAAACCTACCTTCTCTGAGTAGTTATTCTAAGACGTGATAAGTCCCGATAAACATTTAAAATAAGTGTTCAAATCGCGAAAGTAAAAAAATTACTAAGGAAGGTTTTGTTTTCAATATTTATATGAAAAATGATACCACGACAGATCGCCGTCATTTAGCGATCTCATCGCTGATCGGCGATTTTTAAGCGGAGCAGGATATAACAGTTGATTCGAAGGCATCACTAGACAAAGAATTGCGGTGAGAGCGAAACTGTTTCGACAATTCGATTGCTAAAAATAAACTAACAGTACTGTTTGATATTGAACAACGACCTAGTCCTCTGAGAACACTGGACCGATCTCCGTCAAACAAAACAAAAGCAAGTGGGTGTTCAGTTTTATTTTCTCTTGGGCCATTACAGGAAACTGCGCTCATTTGCTGGCCACATGTCGATGTTAAAGTTAGACCGTTCATATTGATTTTAAGTATTGCATGACAAGGAGACGTTTTAAGATCTTTCAACATAGCTTCTGGGGGCTTAAAAGCGAGAATAATCAGAAACACAATGATTTCCTTCGCAAACACTGTATACCATCACAGGTCATGCGAATGAAGTTTGTGCTGTAGAGATAAGTAAATGCGAAAGAGAGTGGCCAACTAAATCTGACCGATATATCATCAGGTGAACATTTACGACTTGTAAGCTTTATTATAGACGCATCAACGTCAATGGTTTTCTATATGACTGTACAGCATTCTTAGGCGGTGATGAAAATTCCAGACAGCGATATTTTTACTTCGATCGCAGATATCGAAGCGATTACGTGAGAAATGGCAATACTAATTCATTTGAAACTAGGAACGGTTCTAAGTCAAAGCGCAGCAGTAATTAGTACAATAGGAAGAACTTCGTAATTGTTTGCTTTAAATATTTTTTTTTTGTAAACTGTTTTGTGCTTCAATGATTGAATACGTGCAGTTCAAAACACTTGTTTGCGCAATACAAATTAGTGTTTTAATCAGGAGGAAGTGAAAATAGTGCAATTAGTAAAATAAATACAAGTCAATGATTAACTAGTCAAACAACCCATGAAACTTGTCATAACAACAATGTAATACAATAGATAGAGAATTCAGTACAAAACGTGCATTGTTTAGATAATTATGATGTAGGTAGGTAAAATTACATACACGAGTCGAACTGAGAACCACCATTAACAGCTGTGAAAGGAACATTGTAATAGTATACAAGGAAGCGACTGCAGACAATTTTGCATGAGGCAAAGGAAGGAACTGAGAATAGGACAACGCAACTGTTGTTACTTTTTATCCAATCGATACAAAAAGGATGTACTAAACTATAAACTGTGTAAAAAGCAAAGTAAGCTTGGTACGCCCTGGTGCCGTACCATGACCTTGGACTGGGGAATGAGAATTTGTGTTAAAGTAATCGATGGAAACATTGTATTTATAAACACGGGGCTTTAACGCACTTACGACGTTATGTATTGTTAGTAACAGATTCTATCGTCAGTGTTTTAACTAAATGGATTTTATAACGGTCTTGCTAATCTAGACAAGTTGAACCCAGAAGAGGTAAGTTTAAAATAACTTTAAATGGGATAAAAGCGACATTGTACAGCAATGGAGTGCAAAGGGGGACGTATATCTGATTGGAAACAATATCGGGATTGGATGACTTTGTAACTAGTTTAACTTTCGAAAATAATACAACTCTACAGGTTTTTATACTATAAACCTAACCTCAATAATGTCGTATGAATTTGAAGCGATTGCATGAATACGGTAAATATGTGCGGTCGGACACATGTCTACGTATATGATAGCATCTCTTTCGAGAGTGAATCTTAAAGTACTCGTTACATTAAACTCATTAGCAATACAAAAAAAAAACAGACGAAATATCTGGGGTGCGTGGGCTTCAGCGTTCAGTATCCGATACACTGAACGGTTATTGGCCCGTTTAAGATCTCGACATGAATAGTGACGTGTCGATGGAGGGCGGACCACTTTTATATGCACAAATTGTGCCAATGCATCAACCGAAAATGCTTGTCCTATTGTATCTATGAGGTGAAGTCGTAATCGTATTCAACGATGCACTTATAGCAATCTCCATTGATTGCAAATAAGATCGAATCATGTCGAACTAAACGTTTCGTTTAGATAACAAGGCGCGCCACCGAATATCATTACGTTCATCATCATCATAATCAACCTTTTAACAGTCCACTGCTGGACTTTTAGCCTACCCCCGAAAGAGTGATTGGGCTATATCCACCACGCTGGCCCAGTGCGGGTTGGTGGATTCACATACGCCATTAAATTCCTTCTCCGTACGTAAGCAGGTTTCCTCACGATGTTTTCCTTCACCGAAAAGCTAGTGGTATGAAAATCCGTACATAAACTCCAAAGAGCTCATTGGTACAGGCCCGGGGTTTGAACCCGCGACCTCACGCTTTCAGTCTAGCGGTCCCCCAAATGGCCTACCACGGCTTCCTTCATTACGTTCTAGTTGACCTAGAAATGATTTCTCATTGATAATGGCACTTCATTAAAGCGATTTACAAACAATACGATGCTACGCTATTATCTTGTTCTCAATGAGCTCATGTATCAGTGTTTTTTTTATTCTGTCAAAGCGTAGTAATTAATGTACCTACCCGCCTAGTTGATTAACCACTCCATTCATTCGTTTGTATGTACACCTAGTTAGTATTGTATATGTCTACACAGCCCAGGGGAAATGGGACATCTCGGCACCATTTGCAACAGTATGTAGGTCAGTTGGTCGTTTTACTAAAGTACCGTTAGAACCTTTAGTTTTAGAAAAAAGTGTACCCTGTTGTATATGCTCGTGCGCTGGTAAGTTTCTGCAGCTCTGTGGAGCTTGATATTGGAAGTCACAATTCTGGTGGAGTACTTGATCCAGAAATGCTGACCCAAAGTGGTTTTTGATATACTCTTAAAATAGCTAAATATGGAGCTAAGCGCAAAACAACGTCATCCTGTACGAGTCATCACACCCATAAAGTGAAGCGTGAGAACTTATCGTGCAATGAAAATTGAATTAATATTTTCATATTTTACTAGTAACATACTATGTATTATATTATTCAGTGGAACATACTCGTAAATATAGGTATTCTAAAAAGTCACGATAAAGGTACGTGAAATCTAGAGTTTAAGTACCTATGTACAACATTTATTTAAGCAAATAACCGTCTTACCACAAAAGATTTAAGCACGCTTTAGACGAGTGTTTAGCAATTGTTTCCCTGCGGAAAATATGCTAAACACTTGTCTAAAGCGTGCTTAAATCTTTTGTGGTAAGACGGTAGGTTTTTACAGATTTAATTTATTTTTATTTGTTTAATAACCAATACGGCACAACCCATCGATCCATATGTACTACGTGCAACCAATTGCTTTAGTTATGCAAGTTATAAAAGCTTACCTACACAGAATTAACTATAAAGTCAGAATCTTCGACTAAAATAAAATGAATGGACGGCATATTTACTCTTCCATTCGTCCGCAAACAAATCACAATCCGATGCCCAGGCCAGACGCACAGTGAGACGCACAGTGATTGAACGCAGTGGGATAGGCGATTACCCGTGCGCAACCGTGCGGGCTGGCGGTACCGCGAACTGATGTATAGCTGATGGAGTCATCACCACATGACCACAGAGCTGAGACAGCTTTTTGAGTAGACCGGGAGCTTCAATCTTTCCACGAAGAATTTTGCACATTATCTTCATTTAATTATATGCTCACCGAACTTGAGTGACTATAATTATAATGCTTGCCAAACTTCCAACCAATTGGAATAACTCTACAAGTACAGCAGTTTCAGCTCAAAGAATGCAAGGCTTCCCTGCGGGGATGCTGTACCCAAATAAATCATCATCGACACGACAAGAAGCTCAAAGAATTACAATCACAAAAAATATAGCGATGCCACAGATTAAAATTTCTAACCATAAACGGCATAAGCTTGTCAATTTGTGTAATTATAATGATTATAGTACAATGCGGCGCATAATTAGCAGTGAGCACACAGAATTCTACGTGAGGCTTCCATCAAACGTCGATTATTCTATAAATAGATATCAATAGCGAAACTAACCGCTTTCTATTTACAGAAATATCGTGTCAGTTTTGAAGCTTGACCGGCGAACGGTGGCCGGGCGGAGTGAGGGGTGGTGCCAATGAACTTGGCGCATCGCCGGGAAAGCATTGCATTGCAAGCCTCGATCCACTGGGTCGCAGGTACTGTCGCGGAACAAGACCTACCCGAACCTTATACATTCATAACACCGTACCAACCGACCACTCAATTTTGCCGTATCTCGAACAGTAAGCATTACATTTTCGTTGGGCATTCGACCAATACTTACCAGCATTGCATTTGAATTGCAAATGGGCCTACAAAACGCAATGGTTAAGCGAACACATTCCCACATCTATCACACGTAAATGCGAAACTGGAAATTGGGAGTCGGCGATTGTGTTTGTTCAAGGCGCGAATAAAAGTTGATTCTTACGGCAATTGCATACTGATTAACTCTGAGTATGCCAGTTGTTTTCATTAAGACTGGCATCGTGCCATTCCGAGGAGGTTTCCGGCAAGCACCGGCAGACGCCGATTCGTTCTGGCGACGGTGACGCCTGAATTACAATTGCAATTGGATGCCGCAGCGGACGCACTTGTGCCGTGCGTCACCACAACAATACAAACTTGTTTAGTAGCGATATTTAGTTTTTGGAGATAACCAGCCTCCATTTCGCCTAATGGTGTGGCCGAAAACGGCCACACTATTCACTCTACTAGAAAATGCCTAAATTATATTTATCAAGAAACAAGGACTTCCTGCTGTTGTCCTTGTTTCTTTCTTTCCATTATTGGGCAGAACAAATCAAGAATGTTAAGGGAAAAAAATCATCACAATAATTATGGACGAAACGCACAATACACAAATAATAGGGATATCTTTGTCACACGGAGGCAACACGTAAAATTTGGCATCAATCCAGTCCACGATTGTGGTGATACCAGACTTGACACCCTCCTTTCTAGGTAGACAAATTACAATATTCACATGTTTTGGAACAAAATTCAAATTCAAAATTTCAAAACTCAAATGGATTGAAAACGGCAGTACGCACTAGTAAGTAATGAGGCCTAACGAGCTCAAACAATATTTTTTTGAAAATAAAATGTTTGTATATTTGTTGCGAATTTATGTGCTCACAACGTCAAAAATCAACAACGAGTGGTCTAAAGAAACGAAAAACGTCACTAAAGCAACGTTTGCCAAAAGTTCACAGACTAATAATTTTATTTGTGCAGTCATTTTATCCTCGCTCTCGTGTACTCAGTTTGGAGTTTGGTTGAACCACGATTGAGACTTCAATAGTCTAGTCTACAGTATAGAGTAAATTATAATGTGGGTTTAGGAAAATAACCTCAGATGAGGTTTACAAACAAATCCCCAAAGTTACCTTTTTCTAAGCTGATAATTTGTATCGCCTAATATTTCCCCAAATTATCTCTAAGGTATAAGTTATTTCCAAAATTCGCGAGAAAAACCCATAATCTGGCAACCCTGATCTCGAGTGTTGTTGAAGTGTTACGCGAAAAACAAACACCGCGATATCCTGTTTACCGACGAGAACATTTTTGGTATCGAATTGAAGTACCTAATACTACAAGTAAAACGATAATGTGTACGCTACAAGCCCTGAAGAAGTGTAGAAAGATGGTTGCTGCTGCAGTCATGATTTCGTTGCGAGTCTCGTACTTTGGACCAACTGAAGTGCAATTTGCGAAAAAAGTGGCAAACTGGTACTAAAGTTTACCATGACACTGTTTTGTATATGTCATTGCAAGACGCTGTCTAGAGGGCGGCATTGGGTGTTTCAGCAAGACTCAACAGCAAAAAAGTCTACACAAAAGGCCAAAACCACATCGTGGGTAAAGCACCAAACCATCGGCTTCAACAAGTATGAAAGAAGATTGGCCTTCCAGCCAGCCCCGACCTACAAAATATGACAACTTTTAGAGGAAATCTTCGCTACACCTCATATTTTTTTAATGATGAAATGGGCTAGCTTTTGTCCACAACTCACCTGATGGTAAATGACGATGCAGTCTAAGACGGGGCACGCTTGCCCATGAGGTGCCTATTCACTCTTGTCTTGAAGAAACCCAGGTAGTACCTTATAGCAGACACCGAGGCTCCCGCGCATTCCATTCCTGTGCAGTTCGTATTAGGAAGGAATTTTGGGAAACGCTGCGTGCGGACTTTAATAAAATTCACAACGTAAGGATGGATGTCCGCCTCGATGACCTATGGCGGAAATTGGTTGACGGGATCAGCTGTCTGCCTGAAGTCTACATTAAGAAAGCAGTGGCCAAAATATATGATAATACTAGCTGCACCCCGCGGTTTCACCCGCGAGTTAAAATCGTCGTTAAGTTCTATGAAATTTTCAAATTTTCTTAATTTTTTTTTCCGTATGATCCTTCTACAAAGTATTGGAAAGCTATAAAAAAAAGATGAATGAAATCGGTAAAGTCGTTCTGAAGTTATGGCGTGACCAAGGTAAATAGGGATACGTTTTTTTATATATAGATGAATATGATTCGGGCTGCAATCGATGACTGGACACCCACCCTTAGTGTCCGGTGTGAATAATGGCGGTAACCGTTCATTGCTAAGTTTTTTTTTTTAAGTTCGGTAATTTTAATACCATAAGTATTATATAAAATTGTCTCAAGTGCAATAAAACAACGTGGTGCAACAATTTTACATCGATAACTGCAGGACACGCAAGCGGCGACTGCGAACAAATCTTATCTGTCTCCTACGCATACGACGTCGCCATAAAACATTTCGAGACCCGACGCTATGCTGTAAGTTGCGAGGAACGCACCCTCTGGCGTGTCGAAGGAATGTTTCTTTGATAGCAAATTATACGCAACTGATACTCTTTTACCTTTGTACCTACTTACTGGTATCCTATTGCACGTGGGTGTATACCACGGGTCGGGAATTTACCTAGCATCACACTAAGCTAGTAACAGATTCGAAAACTGTCCGTTAATTGATACTTTTTCTTAAGTAGTATCGAATAGATCTTTATAAGACTTGTTAAGAAGGTAGAGTACATCACGACGACAGTCGTAGGATATTTTTTAACCCAGAACATCCAGGAAATTAGCTGGTTCATCAAAGGCATCTCCTAAGGAAAATATCCAAACATTACAAAAATAAAAACTACTGTGCCGATTGGATACATTCAAAACGCAGGCGAGTAAAAAAAGTTTTGTAATTATTTACTCATTTTATTTTGTACTGAAACTTACTTTGATTGCAAGGGGAAATAAACTTTCTTTCGGTTTGCGGTACGAAACAACACAAAACAAAATTTCATCATCACCTATCATGTTCCCACAGCTGGGCCACAGGCATTCTCTTATAAAGAGGAGAGAGAGAGAGAGAGAGAGAGAGAGAGAGAGAGAGAGGGAGAGATGATGATGATGATGGGCCCTAAAACTATGAGTTTATAGAATGACAAGTAGGTACAGTGTTCCTGTCTTCCTGTCAATGCGTCTTTGTCAAGTTTGGCATCAAAATAACAAAGAGAGATAAGAGTTATAAATAGATCACGCATAATGGCCCAGAGGTCAATAAGTACTCTGTAGCATCAGGCAACAAAGCCTGTCTTTGTCAGATTATTGCACATAAAGGCGCTGATAGACCTGAGCATTCCCGCGGATGCTTAACTAGGTACTTATTACAACTTCAAATCGAGACAAAGGTGAATAGAAGGCTCATGAACAAACGAGTTCTATCTCAAGCTTTGGTCTCTTGTTCGGAAGTTTCGGATCGCACCTCGCCGCGGTGCATAGTTCCAACGCAGCGTCAAGCTCAGCTCCTCACTTGCTTCCACTGAACAACAGACCGCACTACACGTTGTTCATACAATGCAGAGTCCGACACCGCATAAAGCTTATCCAGCGTGTGCGTTGTGATCAAGAGACCAAGCTTTACTTTAGACCGCGTCGTCACTTTCCATCAGTTGTCAAAGGGGCTCATAAAAAAAAAACATCATCATCATCATCATCATTTTAGCCATAGGACGGATGCATTGTTAATGCTGATGTGCTCTAACCCCATTTGCTAACAAAGAGCGTTCGTCCTCTTTGTATATTTAAACTGACCATTATAAACCCATAAAAAGGTTATATTATAATCACATAATTTTTTTAACTGGCAAGTGCCTTTAATAAATAAACAAAATACAAGCTAAAACTAACACTACAAATACAGTTAGACTGCCCATAGACCGTTGAAGGTCTAAAGACAATCCAAATGCTCAAGCCCACTACCAGTTGGCAGCGTACCCAACATGCTGGCGGCATTACCACGTTGAATGGCAATGCTAATGCGTTGAGCCAGAAACACGCCAGCATTTTGGTCACGCGTCGCATTAACCAGGCGCTCTGAAAGATTTTTGAAAAATATTAAATCACATAATTGTATATTTACTTTAATCGATCATCATCATCATTTGAGCCGTAGGACGGCCACTGCTGGACATAGGCCATTAATCTCCAAAAGGGCCGGTTGGAAGCGGCCGGCATCCAGCGTTTCCCTGCGGTCTCTCATTAGAATGCTATAAATAAAACCGGCCAAGTGCGAGTCGGGCTCGCGCACTGAGGGTTCCGTACCACCACATGTTAGCTACTAAAGTACAAAAAGACAACACCCATCAACGCCCGGGCGGTCACCCATCCAAGCACCGGCCGCGCCCGATGTTGCTTCACTTCGGTGATCGTATGAGAACCGGTGGTGAACAGAAATTTAATACCGACTCGTACTTGACCATTATTTATTATTTGTTATTATGCTTTAGAGTGTATACTATAATGAACTATAATGCTCAATGTTTTGCTCGCGTGGACGCTCACGTCTGTGTACGCCTTAAAAGTATTTGCAGACATAGCGGGAGAGCAATGCGATAATCGCATGAGTTTATATGTATGTCTGTGTAAGCTTGTTAAATGCTATTTTTGAAATGCGGGATAAAAATAGCTGTCGCATGCACTTTTCCTCTTAGCGCGCAGGTTGGGTTCAGCCAGGGCACGACAGGGATGTGGTGTGGAATGTTTTAGAAAAGACACAAATTTTGAGGACACTAAATAATTCATGAAAATATTGACTGTCCAATATCGTTAAAGCTACTCTGACAAAATCATCCTAATATTAATCTATATATTCAGTTGCCAGTTTAATTGCGGGTAACTGACAAAACACAGCTTTTCAGTACAAAAAACTTTAAATGCGTCTGCATTTACAGTTTTTTGTCGTGATAAATTTAACATAACTTTTTTTCAGTGTGGTCCTTTATGGATCTGTTTTGACAGAATATCTTAAAATTCACCAAATTTATATTATGATATTTTCCCCGTTTCTGGGTCATTTAGTACCAACTGTGATTTTATAGAAATTGTTCATAATGTAGAGTAGCTATACTGAGCACATTTATACAGGGTTATAAGGAAAGGGTATGCTAAGCCAAAAACCCGTTAAAGTACTCATCATTCTGAACAACTTTTGTTCAGGCAGTTTTCCGGAAAACCTAATCGTTTTTGAGATACAGCCTTTCAAAGATCTCGTGAAAAAACTACGTGTTCAACCCTAGCATCAGCTGATCTAAAGGTCAATGGTCACGAAACTCCTCAAAATGTAGAAACAATGCAGTGCAGTAACCCAACTTTGCTGTCGGAGCAGAGTAGGTACATGTCGCCGCGCCGCGCCGCCGCTGTCTCAACGATGACTGTATTTATTTCGCACGAGTCACTTAAATACCCCAAGACCCCTTTGATTCCAGGACTCACATAAACTCAGACTAAAAAAAATCCAAGATAAGATCAGATATCAATCGATAAGATTGAACGAGAAAAAAATAATAAAAAAAAGAGAAATAAAAAAAAGCAAAAGTAACAAGAGAACTCATGAACATTTTGAAGAAATGATAGCTCAGTTGGTTATGCGATCCACTTCCACTTGAGCTTTCGGTGAACGAAAACACCGTGAGGAAACCATAGCATCATGATAGGATACTTTCTACTACTGCTCGCCTGACTCAAGTTACTAATCTGTCACCAAGCACCTAACAGTGTTTGAGCAGCCTCACTTTAGAGCCAGTTCCCATTCCAGACTAGGCTTGCTACAAACTTCCGTTACTGTGTCGCTTACCTACTATCAGGCGATCCGATGTTCAAATGCCTAATCTGCCAGTCTGGCATAATAAAAAATAGTAATTAGTTTTTTTGTCGTAAGTTGGGCAACTGTTTCGCACTGTACTGGGACACTCAGATGAGCACACGTACATCTTTATTGTTATAAAACGCACACATATGGGCATACGCACGTGTGTGCAAAATCCCAATTAAAGAATAAAAGATGTACAGATAAGACAATGTTTGAGCTTTGCGCGTTGGAGTGATGCCATGACTTAGATAACATGTAAATGTAAATCTCGATTGCTTATTCTATCTATCAGAATCAGACAGTCTATCAGCTGACGTTAATGTAAGACGCGGTTGTTGTGGGTGTTTCATTAATCTAGGATGTATGCATAGATGGAGGCCCTTAGGTGGCCTCATGACTTGCCCTGATGGCGGGGGATTAGAATACGGCATCGGTATCCCCTGCCTTTAGAAAGTGCTTACTAAAAGGGGACTTCTGGGTTCGGGGCTAGCTAGCGGTGAGGTTCTAACCACCTGCATAAACGTGCCTGGGAAGGACGACAACGTCGAATGGCTGACGTTGTGGCAGGCGGAAGCGTCTCAGGACAGCTTGTAGCTGTCCCGAGAGGATCTGAAGCGCGGTGCTGAGGGCTCCGGTGCGTTCCCTTGGAGATCCCGGAGCCCTCGGTCAAGCACCAAGGCAGGCCACCGGGGGGTGGGGGGCTTTAGTGGGTATAATCCCACATAACCCGGCTGCACCCCAAAGCAGTCTGGTATCTTATGAAGATTTCCCCCTCGTAAAAAAATTAAAATTGGCCTTATGACTCTAGGGCCATCCACTCCACTCTCAGGGAAGGAACGTTAGGTAATTACGTGGTTTAATACTTTGTGATTAATTTGTCACTTCTGTAATGTTTTTGATCACTACTTGGCGGTGCGCGTAAACACTTGTTTTAAAAAAGCCGCAAAAGAAAGCCGGTCTTTGGCGGGCGGGCGGCATTTTTTGGAAAGAAAGAGAGAAACTACCGGGAAAATCTACTCACCTGCTCATCAATTTGTATTTTGTTTAATTAGATTATTTAGGAATGCAGTCTGTTGCTGGCTACCGATTCGTGCGTATATCGACAGCTTTTGTTAACGGGTTTTTTTGCGATTACTTTTGTTATTTGTTAATTTCTTTTGTTACTTGTTAATTTATTTCGTTACTTTGTTTTGTTGTGTTTGTGATAGTTTTAGTTAAAAATGGTAGAATACTCCAACGCGGAGTATTACAATATGATGCTTTGCGTAGGAAAATGTGACGGTGTGCTGACAGCAGCACGGGTACTGTACGGAGAACGTTTTCCCAATCGTGCGTTACCCTCTTACCACTGCTTTCGTAATTTAACCCATCGGTTATTTAGTACGGGCTCTGTTCGAGCGCCGCATTCGGAAGGAAGACCTGTACCATCCAGTCAAACACGTACAGCACTGGAGGACTGTGTGCTCGAATACTTCCAGGAAGACCCAAGACGCAGCACTACCCGTGCCGGTCTTACCTTTGGCATTTCTCAGCCGGTCGCGTGGAAGATAATCCGTGGCGATGGCCAGCACCCGTACCACGTACAGCCCACGCAGGAGCTTCTTCAGCGAGATTACGCCCCTCGGGAAGATTTTTGTCGTTGGTATCTGGAGCAGCTAAATGACGATGAACTCGGTTTCGAGAACAGAGTTTTGTGGACGGACGAGTCCACATTCACGAGAGGCGGGATAGCAAACATCCACAATGAACATTTCTGGGCTCATCACAATCCCCACGTGTCGAAAGAGAATAGTTTCCAGCAAAGGTGGGCCATCAACGTATGGGCGGGGATAGTTGGCTCTCGCCTTATTGGTCCGGTATTTCTACCGAGTAGGCTTAGTGCCGAAAACTACATAAGATTTTTAAGGACGGAACTAGAAGATTCGCTGGAAGAGTTTCCTCTATCCGAGTATTACAGACTGATCTTCCAGCACGACGGCGCACCAGCTCATTATGCTCGCGACTGCAGGGCATATCTGGATGAAAGATTCTCCACCTGGATCGGCCGCGGAGGACCGGTTCCCTGGCCACCTCGCTCTCCGGACCTCACTCCACTGGACTTTTTTTTATGGGGCCACGTGAAGTGCATGGTGCATGCGGATGAATGCAGCAGCGAGGACGACATGCGTGCACGAATTGTGTCCGCCTTTGAGAGCATACGGACTACTCCAGGGATGCTCTCAAAGGCAACAAAAGCAGTTCGTCGCCGCGCTGCCCTCTGCATCGAGATGCAAGGACGCCACTTCGAACCGTTCTTGTGAATGGACCAGGTAAGTAGTTTAGAGATTATTAAATCATTAAGCTTTAGGTACTTGTGGGTTTGGTTCCAAGTAGGCAATGGTGTGTGTTCAATTTTGTTTTCGGTCGCGGGACGCAGCGCGGGCGCTGGGGAGTTTCGGGGCGGGCGGGCGGCGCCCATCGCCCGTCTTGGGGATGTGTGCGTGTCGAACCGCGCGTGCTAGTGTGCGTGTACTGATAGACCGCGTGCTAGGGTTGTGCAATTTTAGAACAGATATTTTTTTTTTTAGTTTTGTATGAAAATCAAAATATGCTCTTTTCCTTTTGAAACTTTCAGGGTATAATGGTTACAATGTATAAATTCAAGGGTTTTTGGCTTAGCATACCCTTTCCTTATAACCCTGTATTATATCTTCTGTATAATATTATAATTATTTTAATAGAATTATTAATAATTGTTCGTAATATTGAATTATATTGTACGTTATCGCCAGTTTACCAAGAATCCTTACTCAGGTAAATAATCTTAAGGATGACTTCATTTGGGTAAATCGATAGGTGTGATAAATCAGTTTGTGTTTTAATTTATCAGTTAACACTCGATTACTAAATAGGGTACTTGACTGTATTAAAAATATCATGCCAATTGACGCCATCCATAAACATGACATAATGATAAAGCATATTTCATTGATTTTTTGATAAAAATATGCTTATTTTTTGTAAAAAACGCGATTAAAATAACTGTATTTTCGACATTTGATCACGTGATCGAAAACGGTCTGTAACTGGCTTCATCCCTAGTGACGTCACACAAATCTAAACAAACAGATTTTGTATTGATATTTGCGAATTTAATGTTGTAAAGCTATTTTGAGAGCGATTTATCCAGAAATTTTCACCAAAAACAGTCCGGAGGTTAAATGTGAGAAGAATGGAGAAACATTTTGTGCAAGCAGACAGCAGTAACTTACCCAAAATTAATGTTTTTATGGTTGCATATTTCTTTAATAATAATCCACGTCATTGTTTCTACGCTGCAGAACTCAAAACGTAAAAACTACAATGTCAGTATTAATTTTTAATTGTTCTCCAAGCAAAACATTCAATCAAGTTGTACAAAAAGTATGTTGTAGTAGGTGGATATCACTATTTTGTTAGGTTAAGTCTTTACAATGTTTAAAAAGAAAGTAATAGTACATAAAATAGTAATGCAATAAAAACACAAATTGTAATAGAAATATATAGACTCAAATGTGTACCTCAAAATGATCTTCGCACATAGAAACACTTGAATTAGCTCCAATACTTTTAGGTTCTCTACGAGCTACTTAGTTCCAACCACTTTTTGCGAGTTTTGGGGTCCATTGGAACAGAAACGAATAGTTTTTCCGGTGTTTTATGGAAGTATTTGTACATTGTGGCACTACACAACATTTATAAACCATTACTTCTATTAGAAAATTAGTGATTATCAAACTTTTGCTGCCTGGCTGCAGCTGTTTTGTTTTGTGTGACGTCAATCGTCGCTCGACCGGAGCTATGACGCAGGTCTGCGTTTTGGCGCGATATTTTTTTATTCAAACTTTAACATCGATTTATATCGCAAATACGACTGATATCCAGAAAATATAAATGCAGTATACATTAAATTATATCAGGCAATAATGTGCAATAGTTTCCCAAAAGTAGTCAAATACCCTATTATTGGAAGTTGACATGGTCCCGATAAGTTTGATCGTTTCTTTGCGTTTGTCTGTGTAAAGTTTGCACTGTTACATAATGGTGTATTGTATACCTACATACATCACGGTGTAACGTTTTTTATTATTATTATTATTTATGCCGAATTTTTGACGAATTTTTCAATGATAATTTCGACATAATATACATATATCGTTCCGTTCCGACTATTGCCGTACCCAAATAGGGTCATATGTATTACTTTATATTTAAACATGTTAATTTAAGACCTCCATGTACTTACATATGTCTGCAATACAATAAAGAGTTAATCAATCAATCAATCAATCAATCAATAAAATATTGAGTATTGAGTATGCCATAGGCGGCAACCAAGCAGACGGGTCGCCTGATGGTAAGCAGTCACCGTCTCCTATGGATACTTGTAACACCAGAGGCATTACAAATACGTTGCCGCCTCCGACTCTATTAACTCGCCTTTTGAAGAACCCCATGTTGTAGCTTCTCGGAAACACCACGTTAGGTAGCTCATACCACATTTTGCAGGTTTGAGGCAAGAAAGATCGTGTCTATCGCACAGTGTGCGATTTCCACTGATCTATTATGTGTGGATCGTATCATCAAATTTGCTTAAATTCTCAAAAGTAAGTTCTTAGAAGTCTGTCCCTTTCATTTGTACAGTGTGACGGTGTTGCAGAGTTCTTCCTTTAACGTCGAGTCTATAGATGCTTTATAACTTTATAGGTAAGTCAGAGAAGTAGACCCTCATTACTAAGTATATGAAGAGTTCGACGTACACAATTAGGTAACGTTTCGTGTTTTAGGTTCCAAAACAGAAGACAGAAGCATATAGGCTTCAACTAAAATAAAATGAATGGACGGGCTCAGAAAGAGCGCATTATTGAAGATTACAAAATGAGCTACGGCGCTCACTTCGTTTCAGTCGGTCTCTAGCTGTAGGAAGTGCGACACAAGACTATTGTTACATGATAATGAAACATCTGACAAAATTATGCCTTCGTGTGCTTTCCCGAAGTGTAAAATCACAACAAAAAAACTGCTATCTATGTTTTGTAACAAATGTACTGTACATGGTTATAATTAGGTGTTGAAGTATATGTACATACGACAGTTTTGACTCGTTTTTACTGAGCAAGTTCAATGGTTATGGCCCGTCCATTCATTTTATTTTGGTCGAAGCATAGAGGTAATACAAGTAGGTGATAAAATCAATAGTTTTAGCTAAAACTTATTCATCATCATCATCATCATTTCAGCCGTAGGACGTCCACTGCTGGACATAGGCCTCCCCCATCGATCTCCAAAAGGGCCGGTTGGAAGCGGCCTGCATCCAGCGTTTCCCTGCGGTCTCTTTTAGGTCGTCTGTCCATCTTGTGGGTGGACGTCCTACGCTGCGCTTACCAGTCCGTGGTCTCCATTCCAGAACCTTTCGGCCCCATCGGCCATCTGTTCTGCGTGATATGTGCCCTGCCCACTGCCATTTCAACTTACTAATCCGGTGGGCTATGTCGGTGACTTTCGTTCGTCTACGGATCTCCTCATTTCGGATTCGATCTCGTAGAGAAACCCCGAGCATAGCCCTCTCCATAGCTCGTTGTGCGACTTTGAGCTTGCTTATGAGGCCCATAGTGAGAGACCACGTTTCAGTGCCGTATGTCATCACTGGTAACACACACTGGTTGAAGACTTTCGTCTTAAGGCACTGAGGTATTTTGGACGAGAAGACGTTGCGTAGTTTACCGAACGCTGCCCAGCCGAGTTGGATTCGCCGATTGACCTCTTTCTTGAAGTTGGACCTACCTAGTTGGACTGTTTGTCCTAGGTAGACGTACGCGTCAACAGCTTCAAGAACTGAGTTCCCAACTGATACTGGGGTGGGCACAACATGGATATTTGACATGACCTTTGTCTTGTCCATGTTCATTTTAAGGCCCACCTGTTGGGAGACTCGATTGAGGCCTTCGAGCATCATGCTGAGATCTAAAAACTTATTATAACTGGATAAAAATGACAAATCAAAGAACAAATTATCTATAAATATTGCTATCTTCTTGCTAGGAAATCAATAGGGTATTTGACTGTATTGAAAATATTATGCCAATTGACATCATCCATAAACATGACATAATGAAAAAGCATATTTCATTGATTTTTTAGTAAAAATATGCTGATTTTTTGTAAAAAACGCGGATAAATTAACGGTATTTTCGACATTTGATCATGTGATCGTAAACGGTCTGTTATTGGCTTCATCCCTAGTACGTCACACAGATCTAAACAAACAGATTTTGTATTGATATTTGCGAATTTTATGTTGTAAAGCTATTTTGAGAGCGAATTATCCAGAAATTTTCACCAAAAACAGTCCGGAGGTTAAATGTGAGAAGAATGGAGAAACATTTTGTGCAAGCAGACAGCAGTAACTTACCCAAAATTAATGTATTTATGGTTGCATATTTCTTCAATAATAATCTACGTCATTGTTTCTACGTTGCAGAGCTCAAAACGTAAAAACTACAATGAAAGTATTAATTTTTAATTGTTCTCCAAGCAAAACATTGAATCAAGTTGTACAAAAAGTATGTTGTAGTAGGTGGATATCACTATTTTGCTAGGCCATGTTAAGGTTTACAATGTAAAAAAAAAACATACAGTCGAATTGATAACCTCCTCTTTTTTGAAGTCGGTTAAAAATAAAGTAACAGTACATAAAATAATATTGCAATAAAAACACAAATTATAATTGAAATATATAAATAAAAATAAATAAATAAATAAATATTTGGGACATTTTGCACACATGGTCATCTGACCCCAAACTAAGCAAAGCTTGTGATATGGCTGCCAGAGACTGATATACATACATATATAGAAATACATACTTAAATAGATATTAACAACCAGATATAGAACAAACACAAATGTTCATCACACAAATGTTTGTCCTAGATGGGAATCGAACCCACGCCCCCAAGCTCAGAAGGCAGGTTCACTACCAACTGGACCAACGGGCTATCAACTAAATATGACAACTATAGATAGATATAGACTCAAATATGTACCTCAAAATGATCTTCGCACATAGACACATTTGAATTAGCTCCAATACTTTTGGGTTCTCTACGAGCTACTTAGTTCCAACCACTTTTTGCGAGTTTTGGGGTCCATTGGAACAGGAACGAATAGTTTTTCTGGTGTCTTTATGGAAGTATTTGTAAATTGTGGCACTACACAACATTTATAAACCATTACTTCTGTTAGAAATTTTGTGATTATCAAACTGTTGCTGCCTGGCTGCTGTTGTTTAGATCTGTGTGACGCCAATGAGTCGCTCGACCGCAGACCGACAGCTATGACGCAGGTCTGCGTTTTGGCGCGATATTTTTTTATTCTAACTTTAACGTTG
Source organism: Agriopis aurantiaria (assembly GCA_914767915.1). Lineage (NCBI taxonomy): Eukaryota > Metazoa > Arthropoda > Insecta > Lepidoptera > Geometridae > Agriopis > Agriopis aurantiaria. The sequence continues at coordinate 493,858 of OU611983.1, read as the reverse complement.
ATTTATATCGCAAATACGACTGATATCCAGAAAATATAAATGCAGTATACATTCAATTATATCAGGCAATAATGTGCAATAGTTTCCCAAAAGTAGTCAAATACCCTATTGCTGCTCGTTAGTCTCGCTAAAACTCAAAAACGGCTAGACCAATTTGTCATTTTTTTTATTCGCTTTAATAATACAGGGTTGTTTAAAAGAAAAGTAAAATTGGAAAATATGACCGGAAAATTCGGGAACTTTTTTCTACATTATGAAATTTGGACAAGTCAACGTTTGTCGGGTAGTATAATAAACAAACTATATTATATTAAGTCACTTGTGCATTTGAAGGTGAATATCGGTACTAAAATCGATTTGACAGGACGGAGTAATATTTATTTATTTAATAATAGGCTTGCGTTTGACCGCCAACTCGCCTGATGTTAAGCGACGATGCGGTCTACGGTGGAGAACGCTTGCTTAGAAGAAACCGATTCACTCGTGATTTGAAGATACCCAGATTGTAACTATCGGGAAACACCCATTCAGGCAGCGCATTCCACATACTATCAATTCGTATAATAAAAGTGGAATCAAGGCGCTTCGTACGTGCGCTTCATTTAATTTTAAATCCAACTGATAAGTGTATAGCGATGGTAAGTAAGTAGGTACTCATAGATGTTATCAAATGAAGAAACAGAATTCACCAGCACTATTATGGCAGAAAGTACCTCTAAAGAACTTTTATTACGCCCATTTGAATACTAACAGGTGTTAAAAAGAAACTAGAATAAAAAGTAATCATACATTCTGCATTTTAATATCTGCACAATAAATGCTCAAATGAGCTTTAATGGATAAAGAATAAAGTACTTGCCTAGTCCACTTAATTAAAGAATCAGTTGTGTGTAAATATTCGTGGAATGTTCACGATATCCTCGGGCTGATCGGCCTCAAGTAGACGATTACCAGCACGAAACCGAAGCCTAGCATAATTTGCTTATTAAGTAAACAGTTAGCATACGGATGTTTTGAGAAAAAACGTTATTTTAATTTATCAGATAATGTGATCAGAATTCAGATAATTTTTAACACATTTTTTTTGTGTATATGCCCTTTTCTACACGCTGTCTGTCTGAATCGTTTCCCCGATCGCCAGGAGAGGCGAAATCACGCTTCAGTTTATGGTGTTGGTGACAGGGAAACGGGCAAGATATTAGAAGGTCACAGATTGTGGTTCCTATCTGATTCGCATCTCGCTCAGCACTACACCTAGGGGTTGACATACCTATGGCCCTCATGACAAGCAGAGGCGATGGCGAAACATCATAAGAGAACTCTCGCTTGGAGGTGAGGTCACGACTCTCAGACATGATGAGTTGGAATTGGAGAGGAGGACCATTCACACTGTTTCATGCACTATCTTTTACAGTCGTCAGATTTCTCTTTGATTCCAGGTGTTTTAATCTAGTTGCGATGTAGATTACAGAAGCGTTTAATATACCTGCCTGCCCGTTATCAATGTAGTCATTATCTTATCGACATTTTTAGGGTTCCGTACCACAAAAGGAAAAAACGGAACCCACTTATAGGATCACTTTGTTGTCCGTCTGTCAAGACCCTTTTTCTCAGGAACGCATAAAGGTATCAAGTTGAAATTTATACCAAATAATTCTATAATCTACGGTTTCTTTAGGCTGTAAAATTAAAAATAATTTGTAAAAATTTGTTTTTTTAAAACATACATCAGAAACCGTAGATAATAGAATTGATTATAGATTTGATCCGTTCATCGATCGAAGATATGACCGTTTATGTCGCATATTTTGCGATTTCACAAGGGAATCAAAACCTATAACGTACTTCCCGTTGACCTAGAATCAAGAAATTTAGCAACAGGCAAGTTCTCACAGCACATATAAAGAAATAAATCGGAAAGTCATAAATTTGAAGTTATATCATTTAAAAATAATTGTTTTGCTATTACAAACTTACATTTTGTAGGTGGAATTTATGGATAAACCTCATTTTCCACTACAAAGTTAAGTTTGTCTTTATTGTTTTTTTTTTGTTTGGCTCGCGCTCTGAGTTTTCCATCCAACGGAACCGTCAGAGCGAGAGTCCTACTCGTACTTGTCCAGTTTTTTAATAGTGAATGGTTAGTTATCTCTGAACGTTCCAGTGAGCCCTTATTTTATCAGTCAACCAACTGATCGAATGATTAGGACATTTTTCTTTCAATTGAAGCTTGATTTATTGAACAAAGCTCTATTGAAACTGGCAATTGCGCACAATAAGTAAAGAATGCAATTTATCTACTGAATGATTGTCCTCCACGAGTTATACACTCGACTGTAGGTCGTGAAACACGAAAAAAATCGAATACTCGACGTGCTATTGCGCCGCAATAATTGTCAGTTTACCGCGGTTAAAACAGTTCCTGTATCTATACTGCAAAAAGTGTGTTTTTTGTCTCGTTCACGAGATGAATACGAGTGCACGCGTCGGTACGAGTGTTTTCGAGGGCTGGACGTCCTTGCGAGGCGCGACGCGAGTCACGCATCGTCTACACCACAGCTGTTTGTTTGACAACAAACTAGCGCGATACGCCGCCTCTTATCAACGCACCTCCCTCTGATGGCAACCTGACACTCACATAGCAAACCTTGAAGAGTTCATTATACGCGCCTGAATGTGATGGAAAAATTATGGCGACTGTTTATCAGTGAAGTGCACTCACGTATCGGTTGTATTTATCGGTGATATTCCACCGTCAAATTTTAGCAAAATATTCAGAAGATATACGTATCACGTTCGCATGACGTAAATATGCGTAATAGCACCGCGGTTAATTTGCACATTAGAATCTCGTTCGACTTGTTTTAGAATACAAATTGCTGGTTTTTATTGGCTCCCACATATTTTAACAACGTGTCGGTTTATTTGACAACGCTCGGCCGGCCGCGAGATTCTGTCTGAGAGGCATTTTGTGCATCCACTTTCACCAATAGAAGCACGCCAATACAGCATCGCTCGGTTCCATCAGATGGCTAGTGAATGGATAGTATATATAATGTCAGCTTTGGAAATAGGCTACTGAAAATTTGTAACAGATTGATCAAATAGTATAGAGAAAATTTTAAATTTACTGTATATCATTATTACTTTAAATAACTAATTAAGTACGTACTATAATATTAAGTAATAATAATAATACAACAAATTATAAAATGTTATATGAAAATAATAATCAATACTTCATAACATTGAGTAAAATATATGTCATAAATAAATATAATAAACCGGCCAAGTGCGAGTCGGGCTCGCGCACTGAGGGTTGCGTACCACCACAAAATACAATAATTAACAATTTAAACGACTTCAAAATTAGTAAGATAAATTTTTTTTTTTTTTTTTTTTTTTATGCCATAGGTGGCAAACAAGCAGACGGGCTGCCTGATGGTAAGCAGTCACCGTCGCCTATGGATACTTGTAACACCAGAGGCATCACAAATACGTTGCCGACCCTTTAGAACTCTATTTACTCGCCTTTTGAAGAACCCCATGTTGTAACTTCTCGGAAACACCGTAGAAGGTAGCTCATTCCACATTTTGCAGGTATGAGGCAAGAAGGATCGTGTGAATCGCACAGTGTGCGATTTCCACTGATCTATGATGTGTGGATGAGCCTTCAGGCGGTGGCGGCTAGTGCGATGGTAAAACCGCGACGCCGGCATCAGATCAAACAGTTCTTCAGAACACTCCCCGTTGTAAATGCGATAAAAGATACAAAGAGACCCAACGTCTCTGCGCATGCTGAGTGGCTCAAGGTGTTCAGTGAACTTGGGATCGTTGACAATTCTGACAGCTCTACGCTGTAATGCATCGAGTGGGTCAAGCTGATACTTGGGTGCTCCATTCCATAGATGGGAGCAGTACTCCATGTGAGGTCGGACTTGCGCTTTGTAAAGCAAGAGTCTTTATCTCGACGTGAAGTACCGCTTCGCCTTGTTGAGCACACCAAGTTTCTTAGATGCGAGCTTGGCCTTACTTGCGATGTGACCGCGGAACTGTACATTCGTAGAAATGTCGACTCCAAGGATTCCAATGCTTTCTGAAACCTTGAGGGGAGTGTTTTGAAAATGAGGAGCTACAACAAATGGGGCTTTTTTAGCGGTGAACGCGCAAACTTGCGTCTTTGTTGGGTTAAACTGAACCAGGTTCAGTTCACCCCAGACCGAGACCTGCTCAAGAGAGGTCTCGACTTCAGACAAAAGTTTACTCCTACTTTCTTCAACTACGGCATGAGGGTTGTTAGCACGACCGGTATACTGTGCATCGCCCGTGCTATCGTCCGCATAACAATGCATATTGCTCGAAAGCAACATGTCATTGATGTGGAGAAGGAAGAGCGTTGGCGATAACACAGAACCCTGTGGGACGCCAGCGTTGATAGGCATGCTGTCGGAGCAAGAACCGTCGACAACGACCTTAATACTCCGATCAGATAGGAAGCTGGCGACCCAAGTGCATAACCCCTCGGGAAGGCCGTAAGATGGTAGCTTGGATAAGAGTGCCCTATGCCAGACCCGATCAAAAGCTTTGGCTATATCCAAACTAACTGCAAGCGCCTCCCCTCTACTCTCAACGGCTTCAGCCCAGCGGTGAGTGAGGTATACCAGAAGATCACCAGCTGATCGGCCGTGACGAAAACCGTACTGGCGATCACTGATGAGCTGGTGTTCCTCCAGGTATCCGAGGAGCTGGGTGTTTACCACACGCTCCATCACCTTACAGAGTAGGGAGGTAATAGCAATGGGCCTGTAATTAGTCGGATCAGACCGATCTCCTTTTTTAGGAATCGGATGGACTAGGGCAGTCCTCCATGATGACGGCACACATCCAGTTGAATACGAAAGCAGGAAAAGACGCGTTAGGACCGGAGTCAACTCAGGAGCACAGGTTTTAAGGACGATAGCCGGAATGCCATCTGGCCCACTCGACTTACGCACATCAAGGGACATGAGTTCCTTCCGTACTGATCTCTGAGAGAAACGTACTTCAGGCATGGAACTCGCACACCGCGGAATGTTGGGTGATGTGGCGCCCCCGTCGTCGAGAGTCGAGTTTGAGGCAAAGAGAGTACCAAGGATATCGGCTTTCTCCTTTGCGCTATGGGCCAATGTGTCATCCGGCCTACGCAGGGCAGGTAGAGAGGACTGACAGAAGTTGCCTTCAGCAGCCTTGGCTTGTGACCAAAAAGCTCGACTTCCAGTTGGATATGACGCAAGTCGGTCGCCAATAGGGTATTTGACTACTTTTGGGAAACTATTGCACATTATTGCCTGATATAATTTAATGTATACTGCATTTATATTTTCTGGATATCAGTCGTATTTGCGATATAAATCGAAGTTAAAGTTTGAATAAAAAAATATCGCGCCAAAACGCAGACCTGCGTCATAGCTCCGGTCGAGCGACGATTGACGTCACACAAAACAAAACAGCTGCAGCCAGGCAGCAAAAGTTTGATAATCACTAATTTTCTAATAGAAGTAATGGTTTATAAATGTTGTGTAGTGCCACAATGTACAAATACTTCCATAAAACACCGGAAAAACTATTCGTTTCTGTTCCAATGGACCCCAAAACTCGCAAAAAGTGGTTGGAACTAAGTAGCTCGTAGAGAACCCAAAAGTATTGGAGCTAAATCAAGTGTTTCTATGTGCGAAGATCATTTTGAGGTACATATTTGAGTCTATATATTTCTATTACAATTTGTGTTTTTATTGCATTACTATTTTATGTACTGTTACTTTCTTTTTAAACATTGTAAAGACATAACCTAACAAAATAGTGATATCCACCTACTACAACATACTTTTTGTACAACTTGATTGAATGTTTTGCTTGGAGAACAATTAAAAATTAATACTTACATTGTAGTTTTTACGTTTTGAGTTCTACAGCGTAGAAACAATGACGTAGATTATTATTGAAGAAATATGCAACCATAAATACATTAATTTTGGGTAAGTTACTGCTGTCTGCTTGCACAAAATGTTTCTCCATTCTTCTCACATTTAACCTCCGGACTGTTTTTGGTGATAATTTCTGGATAAATCGCTCTCAAAATAGCTTTACAACATTAAATTCGCAAATATCAATACAAAATCTGTTTGTTTAGATTTGTGTGACGTCACTAGGGATGAAGCCAATTACAGACCGTTTTCGATCACGTGATCAAATGTCGAAAATACAGTTATTTTATTCGCGTTTTTTACAAAAAATAAGCATATTTTTATAAAAAAATCAATGAAATATGCTTTTTCATTATGTCATGTTTATGGATGATGTCAATTGGCATAATATTTTCAATACAGTCAAACACCCTATTCTGCTGATATGGGCTGCTTTGGCCTCGGCAATAATCCTTTTGCTGGACCTGGAGGCAGCATTAAGTTTTTTCTTCAAGGCGGAGGTGTCCGAGTTATGACTAGCAAGTGCTTCGGACCATGATTTAAAGGCGGTTCGCTTCAGGCTTGAAGCTTCCGCACAGGATTTGTTAAACCATGGGCGACTCCGCCCACCGACACGCACGACAGAACTTGGAATAAAACATTCCATTCCTTGAAGCACGACATCAGCGACGGAGTCAGCACAAGTGCCAACATCGTCTGAAGAAAAACAAATCCGCCTCCAGGGGTAGTACATACATGGCATTTCGATCCGGTGAAATGATAAAGAGGTCATCCAGGAAAAAACTAACAAACAGGAAATAACTTGGTAATGAACTAAAATTTGACACCGACTCTCACTTGGCTATTATTTATTGTTATACTTTAGAGTGTGGACTATAATCATGCCAAGTTTGACGCTTGTATATTAACGGCTTTTTAAAAAGTCGTTAATAAATAGGAAAGACAGACGGACAGACAGACAGACATCTTAGGCTTAGTAATAGGATCACGTTTTTACCCTTTGGGTACGGAACCCTAAAAAAGCGGGAGAAACACGATGACATTAGATTAGAACATGAACGATTACTGTACTAAAGCATATCTCCCTGTTTGTCTGAGCTGAGGTTATTAGTTGGTACCTACCTACTTATTATATGACTACCGAGTATAGATGTATGTCAGCAGAAGTCAGCAGACTGCATGATAAAAAGAATTTTATCAATTACGCAAAATCGTTCGCATTTTTTTACTGAAATCAAATTATTTAGGTCATGCACTTTCTACGTCGATTTTCATTGAATTGCAGTTGGCAATACGAGGTACCGACTACGAACTGATTAAGCCACCATACCTTCGGTTTCCGAGAACGGTCGAGAGTTAAAAACAGACAGACAATGGAGCATTGAAAACCCCGAGGAATCTTTACGAGTAATTAAAAATCGATAGCTGATATTCGTGCTAAGAGTATCGCTAACTAGGTACTAAATAAACAGTGTAGGTAACAATCGTAGACAGTTTGGCGTCTGGTGCAATCTCGTCTTGGCGTTTCAAGAAGTGAAAATGGACAAAAGCACTCAGTACTGAAATAATGGAAAAAATACTGATCCAATCATACTTCAAGTTGTTTTGCGATTTACGCATGAATGGAAAATCGTAGTCTCTCCAGACATTGTGCGACGCGTCTGAACGCTTTCAGAGTCACATCATAACAATAACTGCCCTCACTTTTAGAGTTCTGTACCCAAAGGGTAAAAACGGGACCCATACTAAGCCTACGATGTCTGTCTGTCCTACCTATTAACGGCGGTATCTTTCGAACCGTAATAGATAGTCAGTTGAAATTTTCACAGAATATGTAATGTTACGGTGGATTAACTAAGAAATAATAAAAAAGTTAAAAAAAAAAAAAACGGTAAAAACAAACAAAATCATATTTTTTTAAACATATTTTTGCATTAGCTCTAATGTAAAAACGGTAATACTTCCAAGCGTGAATCTTGGCATGATAATAGTAGACACTCTAAAGTATAACAACAAATAATAAATAATGGCCAAGTGCGAGTCGGTGACAAATTTCTGTTCACCACCGGTTCTCGTTCGATCACCGAAGTGAAGCAACGCCGGGCGCGGTCGGTACTTGGATGGGTGACCGCCTGGGCGTTGGTGGAATTTTGTCATTTTGCACAATTTTTTTGGTACTTTAGTAGCTAAAAAGTTATGTGGTGGTACGGAACCCTCAGTGTGCGAGCCCGACTCGCACTTGACCGGTTTTTTGTGAATTGTGCTTTACAAACATTCTTTAAAAGTGAGAGTAGTTTAAGAATGCATGATGAAGTCATAATTGCCATTAGTCAATGGGAGTAAACCACCCTTCAATCAGGGATCTAGTTCAAGAGCATCGCAACATGCTCTTCATACATCGTATGCTGTGAACAAGTGAAACTAGGATACACTACAGTTATATTTTTGAAAAACCCAAGACCCAATACCTACTTAGCGTACAGCACATCGAGCGATCAGAAGCGAGTGGAAGGTTCAGATTTCACGGCCTTCGTTCGGCTACTCGATTACCAACGACGCCGGTGACGCGGTGCCGGACGCCTGGCGCCTGCTAAACCTCGCTGAGGCGTTGTGTCATGAATACTAGGAAGCCTTTCATTCTGACCGGACAAATCTAAGAATACTGCACTCTTCAGCGGTTATATTGGCAAGTTTCTGACAAAACGAGTGTCATGGACCAAGAAACCCAATCAGTCGTAGTGGCATATTCATATCCTGGAACTAAGAATGATTAAGCTCGATGATGTGGTACAAGCTAAAAGTAAAACGTGGTAGGCAATAGGCAATTCCGATATCCTATATCGTGCGTTGGTACTGGCTTGATTTGATGTTATCTGTCAAGAGAGCAGATATACGCTCAGAGTAAAATTGATCACCAAGCCAAGAGCTATGGAAACCTTCAATTGCCAAGAACAATAATCAATCTCATTATAGCCCTTCAAATTCTTAAAACTAACAAGCACTATTAATTCAGCGTGGCAGATAGAATGCGACAAGTAAAACATAGCGTCCTCCGACCGACTGTTAGTCGGAGTGCACATACAAACTTCAAGTGAGAAGAATGAAAGAAAAATACTCGTAGAGCGAGGTAGAGGGAAAGGGAGACAGTTTCCGCCGACTAAAGTCCGTCCATAACAGGACAAACGTAAAACCGTTTGCAGTCAACCGAAAACAAATTTGAGGGTGCGATACGATATAATGAGCCACGTATGCTAATCATATTGCTGGACCGAATTATCTGGTTGAATGCTGAACACTCAAATGGAATTTAAAGAAATCGGTTGGAGTTACGGTACATCGAGGAAGACTGGAACTTTGACCTTTATTATCAGTTTGTTTAATTTATGGTGAAATATCTAGCATGTTGCTATCCGCTTCTTAGAAATGTTTCCCTCTTTATTTAAGGGCTTGGTGCGTTTCAACATTTTCGAAGATATATATTCGTATATATCGTAATTAGCATTCATATTATAAGCTATCTATGCTATAATATAAAGAGCTTTGTCATTTTCTTTGCTGACGAGAAAGAATTGTCACACGCAAAAACGAGACAAATCATATTTTAGCTAAAGAAATGTAAAAAAAATAGATCTTGGATGTTTCTGAGTAAGACTATAACTTTCTGTTCAATGACTGCACAGTCTTCTTCAAATATAATATCTGTAAAAAGTGGTATCCGCTCAAAATAACCGAGTCTAGCTCAAAAGGAACAACGAAAATAGAAATCTATAGGCGACTTCACAAAAACTGAATTGGAACCACATAAATGGCCAGACGAAAAAGAACGCACGCTCTTCTTTTTACCCAGGCGATAATCAAGAGGAACTGAGTGCGTAGCGCGTGATTCACTGGACAGTAGACGACATGCCATGCGAGCCACGTATAGGGTAGAATTAAACAAGTAGATGTTGGGAGTTGTTTGGACTGTACTCGTGATACGTTTGCTGATGGATAGTTTTAAATTTAACTGCCAGATGGAAGGAGATTGCGTGAGTAATCCAACACTTTCGCGTACCAATTTGAACTTTGAATGACATCTATGATTTATAATAAATGTGGAACTGCAGTTCTTTGACGTCTTCTTTTCTTTATAGTGTTAGAGAGAAACAAACGTAGTGGCATCCCACCAGTGCCTTTACCCACAATCATTGCCGTGTGTGGAGTCGAATCGCGGACGAAAAAATATATGAATGGATTCTTAAAGCTACACGAAAATGAATGCACGACCGCTGCTTTTTAGGAAGTCTGCGAGTGAGTCACCTGAGACATTGACTCGCCTCAAGTAAAGCGCAATTTACTTCACAAAGGCTACAAGCATTTGTACGTTTCCTATACAATGATCTGCACAAGAATAGCATAGATAGAGCTTAAAAGAAATCAACCAAGAAAACATTTTTGATTTGGTTTGGTCATTAATATCTTGGCTAAATAATGTTGCTGAATAGATAGTCGTTGAATGTGGTAAGATATTTAAAAAACTAGCAGGGTTTGAACCTGCAACCTTCCGGGATAACCGCCCTTATTGTTTTACCAAAAATATGGTCACTACTAACTGGTGACGTTTGAAATTCTTTACCTGGTCCATTGCAAATTACAGCTCATTAAGTTTCACATACATACTTAATTAATTTGAATAATGAAAATTTAAAATAAATTACAATTTGTATTGTTGAATATGTGCCTCCAACAATCATCATCAGCCAGAAGACGTCCACTGCTGAACATAGGCCTCCCCCTTTAACCTCCACACTGAACGACAGCCTGCCTTTTGCATCCACTGGATGCCAGCAACTCGAAGGTACATAATTTTTTGAAAATAATTTAAATCCTGTCATTTGCACTCGGTTAGCGTCGCAGACGGGAAATCGCTACGAAACGAAAGCGAACCTCGCGCATGTCAACCACCTATTTACGTCGCAGGACGAGGCGCAAATAAACATCTTCAAAGGGAACTCAGATTCCACTCGCGGTACCAAACTAAATCAAGCAAAACACCCACCATTGTCTACGGGTGAGTTATTTTCGCAAATAGACGCGGAATCCGTTGGTTGCGTGCAAGAGTGCGCGACGCTGACACGGCCCGTAACTTGGGAGATTTACAAATGTGGACTTCATAACTTGGACCGATTTTACAGCAATCTGCAGCGTGATTACGTTAGCTGTCAGTCGCAATCGCAACCGTGACTCGTACTTATATGGCCCATAATATGGCGCGAGTGAGATGGCACTGTTGTGATTGTCATTGACAGTTACAATAATCATGCTGGCGATGTTTCTTAACGACAAACTTAAATCGCAATAAGTTTGTTGGAAACCCACCAATTTGGATTGTTTAGCTCAGGCCTTACCTGAGATTAATTAAAATATTCATACGCCATCCCGCCCGTATCTCTTACAATATGGACAGGTATGCATCTTACGTGTTACTACCTTTTTACTACTGGTATTAAGACTTGGAGTAACACGGTAAGCGAATGCTTATTTTCAGGTTAATATGGTGGATATTCGTGTAGTGGTAGGTTTTCATCAATAAAGCTGAGTAAAATTTGAATTTTTTTAAAGAAAATACTCAAAAAATGCTTTTTTTTTCAAAGACAATCAGCGTTGCAATTTAAACTAGGCAGCTTACGGAATCAGACTGCTGACTGCAGGATTATGGTAAGTTTAAGGCAGCGCTAACCGGCCAGCTATCTCATTAGCCACTTTTCAACATTTTTAAAGACAAAAAAATCATTGATTGTTTGTTTTAAAAAAAAAACTGGCCTAGAGCGTGTCGAGACACGCATAACGTAGGGTTCTCCTACATTTATTACATTTATTACTACTACTTAAGTACTTACTACATTATTTTAGTCACATTCATAGTTCATAATACATTCATTCTTTGTTTAGATAATTTTACGAAAAGGCAATGATCTGTGATTCTAGTTCTTTTTGAATTTAAATCAAATTGTATCGTTGAACTCAATAAGCCATAATCAGATATAGTTAGAAATATTTTTGAATGAAGGTTTGAAATATGACCTATCAGTAAGTAATGTAAGTTACAAGTTTCTATGTACATAACAGTTTAGAAATGCTTGGGTACGAACCCTAAAAACGGTAATATGTACAAGTGTCAAACTTGGCATGATTATAGTATCCACTCTAAAGTATAACAACAAATAATAAATAATGGCCAAGTGCGAGTCGGTGACAAACTTCCGTTCATTACCAAGTTATAATTGTGTTATACTCGAGTCGAGCGTCACTTGGTAAATATTAACTATGTGACTAGCAATGACGTAGCAATTTCTTTGACTATTTTGGAAGGCGTTAAGCCTGAACAATAACTGGTTGTATTTTTTGGTGGTACGGAACCCTCAATGCGCTGGCCCGACTCGCACTTGGCCGGTTTATTACATTAGAGCAATTGCACAAATAGGTATGTTAAATAAATACGTTTGTTGTATGTGGACCCCCTTTCGTTTTTACTTTTTGACTTTTTTATTTCTTAGGTAATCCGCTGTAACATTACATATTCTGTGAAAATTTCAACTGGCTATCTATTACGGTTCGAAAGATACAGCCGTTGGCCAGTTTATTGACTTTATGTACTTGTTTATATTAAGCGAGTTTTTATCTTTCAAAATGTTAAAAATGTGCGAGAGATAGCTCTGGCCGGTGAGCGCGGCCTTAAGAACTATTAGTTCTTTTTAGCGAGGCACGTTACATTCTCTTCTTCATAATCACAGACTTGACTTAGTGCAATACACAGTAAAACTTTAAAATACTTATTAATAAATAAATATCTACCCAGTCGGTATCTTTATGAATTTAAGATATTCATGTTGGGTCATGGACATTAAACTTGTTATCAAAAGAATTTACAATTGATAGAGCCTAGTGCTTACTTTATCTGGTAGGTAAAACAATGAGAAGATAATAATCAGATTATGTTATGACGAATAAGATGTAATAGAGATAGATACCTATGAGTACATAACCTCAACGGGATACAAGGGTCTTACGCCCAACTTCTTACGCGGTCTCAAACTAACGTTAAAACAGCGCAGTTCGGAAAATCACGCGAACCTTAACGCGCCCAGATACGGTTTGCGGTCACGCAACTTTTTTCATCGCCTAAACTGGATTGCTTACAACAACTAGGCGTAAGGCCCCAGGACTTTTTATCAGACTGCAGGGAATCAAAGGTTCGTTTGTTACTATGTGATCTCCTGTTGTAGCCTAAATAGAATGAAGAAATATTTATAAAAGAATAAGGTATTTTGTTTATATGGTAATATAGCAACCATGTATAAATTTATCGTCTTTCTTTCTCTTTACGTTGTGAGACCATCTGTCTTTCCTAGTTTCTAGTTAACATGTCGCTGGATGCAATGCGAAAATAATTTAGCCATCCAAAGAACTCAGTGAACAGAACGTACAGCCATCTTAAGAATATTCAAGGCTTTCAAATAAGATAAGCCATTTTCCAACTGCAATCAGCACTAGGAGTAGGTTTTGGGCCCATTTGAAAACAGTCAGCTCGCTAGAAGGGCTTTTCTTAGCAGCTCAGATTGGGTGCAGTACAGAAAAATTTGGAAGATATTGGAAAACTGATTGCAGGCATGAAGTGTACGTCTCAACCCCCAGACACAAAATATCATCTGGATCAGACTAAATTAAATGTTTTAACACCAGATCCAATCTTCGGGACATTTTTTCACACACAGTCATCTGACCCCAAACTAAGCAAAGCTTGTGATATGGCTGCCAGAGACTGATATACATACATATATAGTTTTAAATACATACTTAAATAGATATTAACAACCAGATATAGAACAAACACAAATGTTCATCACACAAATGTTTGTCCTAGATGGGAATCAAACCCACGCCCCCAAGCTCAGAAGGCAGGTTCACTACCAACTGGACCTTTGTGATAAACTTAACCTTAACCACAGCTAAGCAGTTTTATAGACATGGCTCGAAAGCCATGCCAGGTCATTATTCTTTACTGCTGCACTGTTTATGAAAAACAAAACATCAACACTTCTGTGGTGTGTCTGCAGAGTTCTCGTGATGAAGAGGCTGGTGTTAAACAATTCTTTGATTAACAGAGTTAACATTTCTTTTAGAGTTGTTATGTCGTTAACTTGGGTGGCATTACATCAATTTGCATGGATATGGCTAACAGTAACATTCATATTGTGGAATTTTACAGTAAAATAGATAAATTGACATCATTGCAAGATGAGAAGCAAGAAACTTGACCAGCATAAAAGGCTATAAAAATAAATAAAAAAATTTGGTTTCAATAAATATTTGCAGATATGAATTAAGTTTAATTTAATTTTAGAAACATGATTGATCAAACTTCTTCCCGGTAGAATAATTCGGCGAAAATAGGCCTAGAAGGACTGTTACTAGAATGGTGACATGTTTTTTAGTTTTTTCTCCGAATCTAGAAGTGTTTGACAATTCGGTTTTTTTATATTCTAATGGCTATTCAAGTAAAGTAACCTTACTTTTAAATTAAAATGGTTCTTGAGTAATCTGGAGTTTTATTATTAACTGTCGCTTACGTTTTGTTTCGAGGTGGAAGTCGAATCGTGCATCTCTACCTACAGTCGTAGATTGTGTAGATTTGCCACTGTTTCACGCAGGGCAGGGGCTAAACTAGGATTTGAGCTGACAATGTCGTAATGAGTTGTGACTCCTAAGAGCTATATTGTTTTTCCATTGTCACATGTGCAATAGGTAATTACCCATTTGATTTCCAGACAAGTTAGTTTTTGTGGAGCACAGCTGGACATGAAAAGGTAATACTTCTAGGCAAGTGTGCTGCGAATAGAAAAAAAGGTTTAAGGTTTAAGAACGCTCAGTCTTCTGAGCGTTCTTCATGTACGATACGAGTTATATTAATTTAAACCAGTATTCAGCTTAACCACATAAATAAGTCGAACCTACTTTACAAAAGATGAAAAATATTCAGTAATGATGAAGGAAAAGACTCACCTTTCATCTTCAGGCGGAGGTGGAGCCGCTGGCTGCTGGTCCTCCTTGCCATCAGCCGCGTCTGGCTGCGCGTCCGGCGCCGCATCCTGACCACTTTCACACGCATTCACTACACTGCCACTGACCACACCACTTACAGGGCTACCGAACCCTTGACTATCATGCCCCGCTTGCCCCGAGTACGTACAACTCACGGGCAGAGTCACTACAGGCGAGTTAGTTCCCGATACCGTGGTTTCCACCGGCGCAACGCTGCTCTGTGACATGACCGGAACGACGTTTCCGTACCCGAGTCCCATACTTGTTTGCGACTGCACAACTGTGGGGTGCACTCCACCCATAACTGGCATGCTCTGAGCCTGCATTGACATCGGAATGTTCTGGTGCGCCATCTGCGGCACCGCTTGATTCTGCACATACTGAATCGGTCCCTGGCCACCCACCTGCTGCGGCATCATGTTTTGCTGAGCCATGTGCGCGACGTTACTTGACTGCATGAATATCTGGTCTGAGGCGGGTATCTGCATACTTGGCTGATTCCCGTCCAGAGTCATCTGCATATTCTGAGGTGCGTTCATCATCTGTATATTCCCCTGCGGCACGTTTCCTTGCTGCGGAATAGAGTGGACGTTGGTCGATTGCTGCTGGCTGGCTAAGCTCTGAAGATTCGCGGGCAGAGTGGATCCTTGGGGTTGGGATGCCATCGGCTGCAGGTTTGTAGGGAGAGTGGCGCCTTGCTGTGATGTGACGATACTCGTGAGCACCTCCTGCGGCAGAGTCTGGCCTTGCTGGCTCATCTGTGATTGTTGCGTGTGATACTGAGCAACGTTGTGTTGAGGTTGCACCATCTGCTGTTGCGAGGACGGCATACTAGCAGTGAGCATTGACTGGGCATTATTCTGTTGGTTAACAGCCTGATTGTATTGTTGCTGAACCCCCGACATGCCTTGTTGCTGCATCTGGGGGTGCATCCCGGCTACCACCTGTTGTTGTGGCTGAGAAGGAAGCTGATGCATTTGAGGCTGCATTTGTTGTATTTGTTGGTTAGTTGGAAGCTGAGTCGGCATCTGCATTTGCTGAATGTGGTTGGGCATCTGCTGGGTTTGCATTGCTTGTATTTGTGCCTGACTGGGCAGCTGTTGTAGCTGGGGTTGTTGACCGCCCATCGCCTGCTGCCCCTGCATGTGGTGGCCTTGGCCCATGTTGGGGATCTGAGCCTGTTGCATGTGCATTTGTTGCGGGTTCGGTTGGCTTTGCATCTGCTGCATCTGCATCTGTTGCATTTGAGGTTGCTGGTTAGGCACCTGCTGCATCTGGCCCTGGTTGGGCATCGCCTGCATCTGAGGCATGGGCTGCATTTGCTGCATGTTAGTCATTTGCTGCTGAGGCAAGTGCTGGCCCATCTGCTGCATTTGTTGGTTTGGCATCTGTTGCATTTGCTGCGGTATCTGCTGATGCATAGGAATCTGTTGGATGGCGATGCCTTGATGGCTCGCAATCACTTGTTGCAACTGGTGCTGCGGGAAGCTCTGTGGAATCTGTTGAACTTGCTGCTGCGGAGGAGCTTGCGGGTGGCTCTGAGCCGCACTCTGCATTGTGATGTGAGTCATGCTCTGAGGGTGTTGCTGCCCTACCTGCTGACTCCCTTGCATATTTTGATTTGGCATCTGTTGTGGCATTTCTAAAGGAGGAGATTGTACCGACACTGATTGGTTAACAGGCATCGGCTGCTGCACTACGTTCAGAGGCTGTGTTAAAGACTGTCCTGGTGAAGCCATAGGAAATTGTTTCTGTAATGTCTGCTCTAACTGTTGCACTGTCGGTGCATTACCTTGTACATCTTTAGGCCCTTTATTTATCAGATCATTAGGCATTTCATCATGTTGACTATCGTTAATCACAACACCACTATCAGGAGCTTGCAACGCATTCGTTTCTGTCATGTCCAAATTATTATTCAAAGTGATAGGCGCATTCTGCTGTGTTGAAGTGTGATCTAAATAGTCCATACACACCCAACGGCCTCTCCGAAACGGTTCCGTGCTCTCGATCTTGACCACTTTAAATCGTTCATTCCTAACATGTTCTTGTATCTCTTTCATACCTTCTTGAGGCTTTGCATTTCCTATGAGATTGATGATGCTGCCCGCGCCGGCGTTGGTGACGCTGACGTGCATGTCCGTGACTTCCTGGTTATTGCTATTTGGCACAGCTCCTCCCTGGCCAGTAGCACCGTCCTGGCCCACAATGGCGAGCCCGTACTGCGAGCTCGTCGGGATTACGGGGGCGCAGCCTAGTGATGCACTCGACGCGTTATAAAACACATCGTCTTTGGAGAACGTATCTTCCGAATAGCTCGGTGTCTCATTCTCAATGTCGGTCACTCTCGATATGTCGTCGGTGTGAGATTCATCTAGATCGTCCGCGGAGTCCTCGCCAGCATCGGTGCTCACCCGAGAGCCGACCGTAACGCTGGTGATCTGAAATGAAGATATTTTCCTTGGGTTATGGGCGGCTTGCAGACTCGTCGGGTGAGTCACTCCCTTCTCAGACTCGTTCAAACGCAGAGATTCGCTCGTTGTGCGGTGAACGACGTTGTTAAACTTGTTTTTCTCACTAGTTTTATGTGACTTTTGAATCAGATTGTCAGCCATTATGCCGTCCGAACCGAATGACTATCTAAAGAAAATTTCACTGTTTATTGGCTTCAGAGACATTTGACAGACTTTTCAATCACAGCAATATATGTAATATAAAATCATTGTACACTCACAATTTCACAATCACAGTAATTTAACTTTTATAGTTCTTAAAATTCATTAGTAAACACACACAGTTGCGAACATCTTTCAGACGGCAGCAACATGGCGGCCATTTATGCGCAATGCATTGGTTGACAATTTGCAGTAGCAATAGACATTCTAGAGGAATGTGCCTCGAGTTCTGTCTATGGTCGCCAGATGGCAGGGCAGCAGCTGTACTAGAATTAAAATAAAGTCCTAAACATTGTTTTAAACTATCACGGTTTTTCACTTAAATTATTACGCCTATATTATGTTTGGGAGCTCATTCCACAACTTCACCACGGTAAATATCCCGTAAATAATCATATTATAACTTAAACTAGTTTTGGAAATCAAAATTATCAAATTACCCCCGAGTGAACCACAAAACACTCAAAAACTGAAATAGCGAAAATGAAAACAAATGAAAATCAATCAAAAAACACCACCATTTTCACCACGCAAAAACACCACGACTTCCTTACTTCCAAAAAAATAGTGTCTAGAACTCATTTTTTTATTTTATTATGTACTCTGTGATATTTTAGTATGGTCGCCACAGATATAGTAGATCTGTGATGGTCGCATAGTGTGAAACTTGTGTGAAAGCAATGAACTTGTAAACTTATAGTCTTGCTACTCGATAGTAGATGGCGTGTTTGCAGTACGGTGCAAAATGAGTTATAGCAAAAACAAACAGATGACGCTGTTACAAAATTAGACTTTGCAGCTACAATAATTTTTTGCAGTATAATCCGAGGTGCCATCCACTCACTCACCCCAACGCCGCCTATCATATTTTTTTCTGTTTTTCTGTGATGTTTTTAGATGTTTTCTGTTTCTGATGTCAGCGTATTTATGTTGCGGATTTACAGTTTGAAGTGAAGCTTCAGAAAAAAATTTATAAATTCGTTCAAACGTCTTTGGGGTTGGACACGCTTAGCTGTGAATGGGGTCTGGCTCTCATTTAAAAACTTAGATAATGGTTGGCAGCGAACACACCTTTGTTGCTCCAAACCGCGCAGTTCAAAAGTTCATGTTCGCGTGATTTGTTAGTTTACGGCAGTTGGGCGTAAGGCCCCAGCAATATACCTATATTCAACTTGAGGGTAGCTTCCAAGACTGTTAGATAAGTTTCACTTTATTCCTACATACCTACTTAGTTCTAAAATGTTAACTTGCATTGAGACAAATTTTTAAAACGTCTGTCAGGGTTTATCACGTATTCTAAAACAAGTGTAGGTATTAAACATGACGTCATGATGAGTTCAAATCGCGGAAGTTTAAAAGGTTACTAACTTGAGTTTAGACTGTCTGTAGGTAGGTACTGTACCTAGGTAAGTGTCGGGCCAACGCCCAAGGAGAAACGAGGAGGAGGAGTAGTAGTAGTAGTAGTAGTAGTAGTAGTCATGTGACACTTATACCTATCATAATTGAATGCGTACCTATACAACCAATTTCGACTACAATAATAACCACACATAATTAATAATAAGTGATGATAAAGTACTTACATTTGATATATTTTATCTGCTTTCGAAAAGTAATCGGAGCACGAAAAAATCTTCATCATACATTCAAACCGTTGGCACTTGTTATTCGCTCGATGTTCACCGCACCGCTTAGCCCAGTCGAATTAGTATTTTAGATTTACAAAAAATTGGAAGCAGCAATTTTCCTTCGGAATTCGTTGGGGGGAGTCACTGATAGTCTAATTTCAAAAAGCAGGGATACTAAAGTTGTTGCATCCGCCATCTTGATTTAAACCAAAAATAACCTTATTTTTGTATCTTGAATAACTCATTTATTTTCAATTTTACACGGAAAATAGTTATCACAAAAGTTGTTTAAAATTAAATTTCCTACAACTTTGCTTCATATCATTTTTTTGTACGATCGATATTTTTCGATTTACCTATACCCGTGAAAGGGAGGGGATGAAATCTTATAATTTTTATCGTTTTTAGCTAATTCGACTAGGCTAGCTGTTTATATTATTCGGTCACGCAGCGCTGCGAACGTTTTCAAGTGTGCAAAGTTTATCTATGTGTGGCGGGAGCTTGGTACTCACAGTGGCCGAGGCTACCCACCGGCCGGGGCTACCCGACCTTCCCCTATATATGTTGTGAATCACTGAGGAGTTCCCTAGTCAGGACCCAACCCTGAGTGCAGCAACCATGTCTTGGTGAAACATAAAACCGGCTATCATAATAAAATGCATAGGTACACACGGAGCCCTCTTATCAAGCAGAAAGGCTGGTCACCGGGGGGGGGGGGTTTAGTGGGTATAATCTTACATAACCTGGATGAAAAAAAAGGTACACATCATTTCGTGTGTGCTGTTGACCGTTGAAGAATTCGGTATGTAAAGTTTTTTTTGTATTTTTTTTATATTTTTATTTCGTAGATAAGGCTATTTTAAGAAACTAATTTCAATATTTTTGTTTTCTATTGAGTAGTTATTTTAAAATATTTTTTTGAAAATTGAAATTATGTGACGTCACCATATAGCACAAAATTTCGTTGCGTTGAGAAGTCTAAAAAAGCACCCCATATTGGCAGCCCAGAAAAAAACCAGACAGTCAAACCACATAAATGAAAAAATATTCTATTCTCTGTGTATATTCTAATATTTTTATTCTTAAAAGGCACAGAAAATAAAATGCTACAACGTGACGTCATTTAGAGGACAATGAAAGTCGAATGATTTCTTAGTTTTATGTTAAAATAAATGGCATCTTATCGTTTTAAAAGGTCGGAGTAGAAAAATAAGGGTTGGTAAGATAAAATCTCGAAATGGTTTTGTTTTTTTTTTAGCATACCTACCGAATTCCTTTATCTGGAACTAATCCTGCATGTTTAGGTCCTGTTTACCATAAACATGCATTGTCACCGTAGGAACACCGTAGGATAAGAGGAAGTGGTTTTAATTCAGCTTGCAGGATTTGACCTAAACAAACAAACATACAAACATTTGGTAAAAAAAATAATTATCCACCGTCGCTTGCTGCGCTGCCGCCGCCACGACTCGGCCACTCTACGTAGATACAGCATAAATTATTATCACATAAAATAAAATAAATTGTTTAAATTAGAACGGCTGTCAAGGCATTTTTGCAAGTTTTAGCCAGTTGCACCCATATAAACGAAACGTCAGTCATTCGAAATCAGTAAGCAACTGTGATGCGGAGTTCGACGCGTTGATCTAAATAAGAATGTTCAATCAAGGTTCACTCATAATGCCTGACGACAGATTTTCCTTCTCATTTCCGTTCTATATACTTCCCTTTTCTGTGATTATTATCTATGGATACAGCACCGAACTGATTGTGTGGTATCCTCAGATAAGACAAACAAGGGAGATATGCCTTAGTTTAGTACAACGTGCGAATTCAAATGTCTCTGATTAACCCACTTTTTTTACTGTACCGCTATAAGTAAGTAGGTGCGTATTCATTATTTTATTTTTTATTTTATTTTTGAATTTTTGGGAATCTTACAGCTAAATACAGTACAACAAATTAATAAATGCAGAGGGCCATTTAAAAGAATCCACAGATAACATAAACTTTTTTTTTTTTTTTTAACGCTGATAAGTCCGCTTTTGACCACCAACTCGCCTGTTGGTAAGCGACGATGTGGTCGAAGATGAAGCACGCAGACTTAGAAGATACCTATTCACTCTGGCCTTGAAAAGGCCCAGGTTATATCTCTCAGGAAACAAGGAAGCTGGCAGGTTGTTCCAAACTTTGGCTGTACGGATTAGAAACGTAGAATCGAAACGTTTGGTACGTATCCAAGGAAAATCCACAATGTATGGGTGGTAGTGGGCCGTTTTCCTACTTGTCCTGTAGTAGAAAGGGGATGGCAGGATAAGGTCATGTAGCTCTGATGCACATTCTCCAAAATGAATCCTGTAGAAAATTGACAGACTCGCTACTTTACGGCGGTGTTCTAGACTGAGAAGTTTCTTAGCCACTAACTTCTCATCGCCTATAAGACGAACAGCACGCCGGTCTACCGATTCAAGAGCTTCGAGCTGGTATTTGGCTGAGCCGTCCCAAAGATGACAGCAGTATTCCAAACACGATCGGACTTGAGCTTGATACAGAGTAAGCAACTGCCCCGGTGTGAAATACCGCCTAACCTTACTCAGGACGCCCAGCTTTTTACCAGCTAATTTAGCCTTTGACTCTAGGTAGGTGCCGTAGTTGAGGGTCGGTGTAAGAGACAACCCTAGGAGTTCCAGGTGATCTGCCAAAGGTACAGGAACATTCTGAAACAGTGGAGATAGCGTGAATGGACACTTTTTTGCGGAGAAAAGACAAGCTTGGGTTTTGTTGGCGTTGAATTTGACGAGGTTTTCGTCACCCCAATTTGATACGGTCGTCAGGGCCTGATTCATTCGCTCAACCATGTCTTTTCTAAACGCTTGGATTTCAGCCTTTCCGGCCCTGGGATTGGATATGTACTTCTCTACAACTGTGCTATCATCTGCGTACCCAAAGATACCGGGTATAAGCAGATCGTTGATATGAAGCAGAAATAGAGTTGCTGAAAGTACCGACCCCTGAGGTACCCCGGCATTAATAGCCATTTGATCAGACGAGCAGCCGTCAACGACAACTCGAATAGATCGTTCCCTCAGGAAGTCTGCGATCCAGGTACACAGGCCATCAGGTAGCCCGTATGAAGGAAGCTTGTTTATCAGGCTTTCGTGCCAGACCCTGTCGAAGGCTTTCGAAATATCGAGGGACACAGCCAAGGCTTCGCCGTGCCTCTCAATGGCCTCGCTCAATATGTGGGTGGAATACACAAGAAGATCTCCAGTCGAACGGTTTCGGCGAAAGCCATATTGACGATCGCTGAGGAGACAGTTGTCTTCAAGGTATGCCATGAGCCTCCTATTCAGAACACGTTCCATCGTTTTACAAAGGATGGAGGTGACTGATATAGGTCTATAATAGTTGTTAGGGTCGGCACGGCTACCTTTTTTGGGAACCGGTTGCACGTTCGCAAGCTTCCAACACAATGGAACTACCCCTGCACGCAAGGAAAGACGAAATAATCGTGTCAAAACTGAAGACAGTTCGGGTGCACAGTTCCTCAACACTATTGCTGGTATTCCGTCAGGGCCACTTGCTTTATTCATTGCTTTAACAAAACACATAACATTTAAACAGTAGACAAAAAATAAAAATATATATATAACGTACAGTAAACTAACCAAAAAAAGCGCTCGCCAATAACCGCTTCAGCTGCTCGGCTGATATGTTGAAGAGATCAATATCATGCCGAGCAGCCTCGTTATTGAAACACCGGCTTGCTCTGAACATGTAGGTATTTTCCCTGTAGTTAGTGTTCACTCTGGGAATGAACAATGAGCAAGGTCGCCTACTTGGGTTGGCTGAAACCTTCAGACCAATTCGTTCCAGCAGCTCAGGACAGTCAACCGCCCCATTCGCTATCTTTACTAAATAAGCAACATCAGCGATGTGCCGTCTCATGTTTAATGGAAGGATATGGAACTTTTGACAGCGATTTAAATAGCAAGAAAGATATTTTTTTATTTTAAATTGTAAATGACGTAGAAACCGTCTCTGAATGCGCTCAATGCGCGTGATGTAGATGTCATACATAGGGTTCCAAATTTGTGAAGCATACTCTAAATGACTACGTACATAGGCACAATAGAGGATTTTAATCATTTTTATTGACTTGAATTCAGCCGATAAGCGCAAGACAAAACCAAGTGCTCTCGATGCCTTGTTTACAACGCTGTTGATGTGCTCATCAAAAAGTAATTTTGAATCGAAGATAACGCCTAAGTCACGTATTGAGTTTACTCGTGTTAAAATAGTGTTTTTCAGTTTATAGTTAAAAATAAGAGGTTGAGGCTTACGGGTGAAACTACATATGAAACATTTTGATACATTAAGGTCCAACTTATTCTGCAAACAGTAATCGTCAATTCTAATTAGATCTTCCTGCAATCGCTGTGAACATTCTTGCGAGTTAATTGGACAGAGTATCTTCATGTCATCAGCATATAAAATTACTTTGGAGTATTTGATACACGAGGAAATATCGTTCACAACGAAGTTAAATAAAAGCGGGCCCAATAACGATCCTTGAGGAACTCCTGAGGGAACTTGCATAGGTGATGACGCGTATCCATTCAGTGCCACTGTCTGGCACCTCTTTTGCACATACGATAGCTTGCGCAGAAGTACTGTGTGACAAATTCTATCAAAACATTTGCTGTAGTCTGTGTAAATGACATCAACTTGAGATGTTTTAGACATATGCTCTGTTAAATAGTCACTACATACAATTAAGTTTGAAGTAGTAGACCTGCCTCTCAAAAAGCCATGTTGTTGTGAGCTATGGGAGTGTTTTAAAGCGGCGCAAAGCTGCTTGTACACAACTTTCTTTTTTTCTGAATGTGCTTATTCAAGCACATTCAGAAACTTGACCAATAAACTAATGGTCCACATGCAAAAAATGGGCGGCAAGGTCATCTACAGTCTACAGGGCGAGTTCGCCTGAAGGCAATGCCTGATGCGTTTGAACCCGCCATTCTACCTTACCATAACTTCCTTGCATTTCTGATCTGAGGTGGTTAGTAACGAGGATAGAGATGGTACCGCTTAGTCACGATATACCTCTTATATGGAATAGTAATCAGTCTGCTTGTATTTAATTGCAATTATTGAGACAACTATCTAGAAATAAGTACCTAAGTAGGTATACGTTGTATTTTGTTAGTCACATTACCCATTAGGCCCATAGGATACAGAACGACACAGTTTTTAGCCTCCGACGCAAAAAGAGGGGCGGTAAGTGCGTCTGTCTGTGGCATCCTAGCATCTTCTAATCGCGAGTGAATCGGTTTCTTCGAGGCAAGCGTGCTCCATCGTAGACCGCACCCTCGCTGAACATCAGGCGAAGTGGATATCAAACGCAAGGCAATTTTTTAAGCTCCCAAACGGCTCGGATCCGGGTTTTGATTTAGTTTTATTGATCAAAAGTACTCTTACTTAGCCATCATTCATAAAAATTGGTAAAATTTATATTTATACTTATTTTTTATTTATACTTGTATGTGAATTAGTATGATAGTGCTGGTGAGCACTTATACTACGTTTGTCTTTTTTAACACTAAATAGAAAAGAAGAAACCAGTTGCAAATCCCCTTCACGTTCATTAAAAATCGTGTACCATTTGCAGTGTACGCGTAAGTACTCAATAAAATAATAAAGTATATAGAAAAAATACTATACGTTAGTATGTATGGGTAAGTGAATCAAACTTAAATAAAGTAATTATCAAAAACTTCGATTTATTAATTATATTAATAATGTAAATAAATCTAAAACTTACATAAAATCCAGAGCAGCGCAAATTCGCAACCTGCGGCCCGATCGGACACTAAATGGCACCGCGTCCGCGTCGCTCACGCGTCCCGAGTCCCGACCCCAGCCATTACCGGCAAGGTCTCCACATCGTCAGCCGATTTAGCCATCATCCCCACCAATCGCGGTGACACTTCTTAAACGAAGGTAATTTGCTATTATTTGTAAATTGGCGGGCGAGCGACGTCCGCCGACGGTCTCAGTCGCTCGGGAACCACCAGGGAACCTCCTGGGCCGGCTCCGAGCGCTCGCTTGACGCCGCCCTTAGACAAACACCGCTCGCGCCGCCTCTGCCACCATCCGCGACCGCAGTCGATAACAAACCGCCCGCGGAACGACATGAGCGCATGATGAAGACGGACAAATACGAGAACGACACCATGGACGAGGACGACGAAGACATCGGCTGCGTCGGCCGGCTCATGGTGTGGGCGCGCATCAACCCCAACCTCATCATGCTGAAAGTGACTCTCTTCGTGATGTACGGAGCCACGGCGTCTCTGCTGCCTTACCTCACGATCCATATGCAGAGCATCGGACTGACTGTGCCTGAAATTTCATTCGTGTATTTAGCTCTGCCATTCACAACTTTCCTGAGCCCGCCGATTACTGGTAAGTTTACAATTCACTTGCACGATGGAGACGTTTCATGAAATGTTTGACAATATATGACGGTTGTAGGATTCCTGGTGGACCGATTCGGCGAGTACAAGCCGGTTGTGATCACCGCTCTGATTCTGAACGCCGCGTTCCACCACTCGCTGCTGCTGATCCCGCACCAGGAGACACCGGGGGTGATGCCGTCAGCCTACGTCATGCGGCATCCGATAACCAACTCCGTAGAGGTACGTACTATTATGAATTTGTTTCGAAACCGACCCCTAAACAATTGGACCTTGTTAGTAACTCGGTATACACACCTAAGAATTTGAGCAAATCGTTTTCATCCGGTCTCTGGGTGAATTAACTGCTAGGTAGGTTGTCTTGTTGGTCTGTATGTAGGAATTAGTTAAGGAAATTAAGCGGGATTCAAGCACTTCAGATTACCCTTGAATCGAGTGCTGGAGTAATCATGTGGCCCATTGGAGATAATGGACCCTAAACCGAGTCACAGGCCATTTTTAGAAAGACAAGTGGAACAGAATCGCTTCTCGAATATCCCTCCCTGATACCTAGGTATGATGGGCAGTGACCTCAATATGATTTATTGCATGTCCGAAGTTTAGAAAATGGGCTCAAGTTTAATGGGGTGACAATAATATGCCGATAGCCGAGTTCTGTTTACTCTTTTTATTATTATTCAATAAAGTGTTAAGTTTTCGTATGATTTTTCCGGTATATTTGATTTTTAGATTTGGTGGAGTCCTTGCCCCAGCAGGGAATGTCCCGATGAGGACGAAAACGTTGATTTTATCCTAGATCATTGCGTAGATCATTGTCAGTTACTTAGAATAGAGGAAAACTTTAAACCTACGGAAAACCCTAAGAACATTGACCCAGCGGATGACAAAGACGACCTAGATTTTCACATCAGCCATAAAGTCCAGCCCCCGAATTTGACAAGGTAAGCTTGCCTTTACTACATTTCTATAGTTTAGTGGTAGGGTTTTTTGTGTGGTAAAAAGAACAAGAAAGAACATTTCTGTAATTTTTACCATAAACCTTGATTTAAAAGCAATCAACAAAGAAAATGCGTATTTCGTATGAAACAAACGTGAATTATTCTTTGAGTCTTATTAAATAACAGCGATAGCAAGGTAATGCTGTTTTAAATCCATGTCAACATTTGTTTTGCGTAAAATTATAAAACTGTTTAAGTCCTTACAAGCTACTGTGGCTAATAAATTCCTCGTTCGGCGAACAATTTCTCGTTTCCTCAAATATTAAGTTCCAGTTCGTAATATAATTCTGTTTACAGTCACTCAAACATAACCGACGATGAAGATTACAACGACGCAGCCTATTTCCTCATTGAAATTCATAACGATTTGGGTGAACCCAAAGAACAACTGGGAATAGAAATGGAAAGAGTAAGTATACTAAGATTACTAAGTCACGGCTAGAAATTACAATTTGGTAAATTCAATTTCAGAAGTAGTACTTAATATTCCATCACATGATATTTGTTTACAGGACGAAGACGACCCGATCACAGATTTCAGATCACGATTTGGAGAAAAGCTACTAATAGCTCAAGGTGTGAACATCACAGCACTCGATAAAGAAGATTTGAGATGTGGAGGTCTCGTGATGTTACACAATATGACGAAGCTCTCTCAACAAAGATTGGAGATTCTCGCTGCCGACTGTATGGTTCAGAAATGCGACTTCAGGTACGACAACATCATCACTAATTTAATAACACCCAGACTAACGTAATAACATCTGATTTATTAGGTATTGTTTATTTATAAGTCAAGTGCTAAATTTATCTATATTTGCTCATACGGTAGCTATCTGAAGATAAATTGACATTGGAATATTACAGGAGAGGCGGTCCTGATATATGCCCACCGGATTATAAAGAAAGTGACGATAAGACTTTTTACATTTACTTCTTTCTGAGATTCATGGGGACGATTATGTTATCTGCTGGTGTCACTATCATGGATCCTATAGCTTTGACAATGATACAGAAGTACGGAGGTGACTTCGGAAGAGAGAGACTGTTTTCTAGCATTGGGATGGCGATATTCTCTCCTATCACGGGCATGCTTATAGATATGAGAAGTAAACAAGTCGGTATGTACAATGGAATCTCGTATTTGTTATCTTCAATGTCAATATGTTACTAATGTTTGCATCTTTTGCAGGTTACACTGATTATTCAGCTGCGTTCTATACATATGACGTTTTGCTTCTGATTTCTGCGATCACTGTCGCTGTCATGCCTCTGGGAGCCAAACTACCAGCTGACAACTTGCTCAGGGACCTGATCAATATTATCAAGATGCCTCATATCATAGTTTTCATATTCTTCCTGTTCGCATTGGGAAACTTCTGGGGATTCATCGAGTCGTATCTCTTTATTTACTTAAAGGAATTAGGAGCACCTAACTTTTTATTGGGTAAGGTTCAATATCTTCGTCAATGTCTACATTATTTACAAGTCTCAGATTGTCCAAATCGGAGTCCATTATAGTTCAAGTAAGCTTCAAGTTTTAGGTTTCTTGATGATCGATAATTGATTAACCCTTTTTTTAGGGTTCCGTGGTCCGACAAGGAACCCTTATAAAATTGTTCTGTCTGTCCGTCCGTCCTAATTTTTTTGAATGTTCTAACTTCTATAGTTATTAAAGCAAGTGCTTGAAACTTTTCCCAATTACAGTTTAAGTATGGATCCAAATTGAAATAGTATAAAAGTATATAATTTTGCGTTTTAGAGTTGGCTCTGATACATGTGAAATGGGGATGAAATTTTTTTTTCGCTGCTTCATGCCGGATATCGTTAAATATGTCTTTTAAAATGAAGGAAAGATTTCATTCATTACTTTTTATCAAGTGTATATTTTGTGAAATATGGCCCGACAAAGTGGCAATAAGTTTATCCTCCCCTCTGCATTTCTAAACTATTAGACACAGAAACTTGTAACTTTCCATGCTGATAGGTTATACCAAAAACCTTCATTCAAAATTATTTTAAGCATTTTCTGATTATAACTTTTGAGATAATTATAGCGATAAAACTGTAATAAATTTAAGATGTTCTAGCTCAAAGGTCATTGACCGTTTCGTAAAATTGTCTTAACAAATAATATTTCTCAAGTGGTTTTGTTTTTGACTTAACCATAAAGAGTATAATTAATTAATTATGTTATGTTGGTATGATGCACCTCTGAAATTTGGTTAAGTCCACAAAGCCTCGTTCTTTCGATTTTTTTGTGACCACCAGTTCTGAACTATGATGATTGTGGCAACAATCATATGACTTTGGCTACAAAAAACGGAACCCTACCATATGCGTGTCTCAAGCCTCAACACGCTCTTTGCCAGTTTTCTAAAGTGATGTCACTTATCTATGCGATAAGAGTAATGCATGCAACGTTTTCTTAATAGTATAATACAGCAGTGGTACGGTACTTTAAAATTGTAGCCATCAAATTCCTGCTAAATTTACATTTACTACCAACCAAACTTGTCAAGACACGGGTAGTTAGACACGGGTAGTTAGTTATCTTAGTCTAGTTAAATCTCAGTTGATTCCACGTACAGCGTCCAGCTTATCAGTGTGATCTATCCAGGAATAACCGTGACCGTGGGCACACTGAGCAGCATCCCGTTCCTGTACGGTGCGGACGCCATCACGGCGCGCATCGGCCACGTGAACGTCATCATTGTCGCATTCTTCTCCCACGCCGCCAGGCTCGTCGGCTACTCCTTCATTGAGTGAGTCACTTTTATTCAGGTTCAGATCATTTATTGCGTTTCATGCAGTACCTACCATAATATAAACAGTGTAAGTAGGTGTCTAAGAATTATATTAATTCTAATATCATTTTGGGTCCGATCGAAACTTAATCGCTTTTAGGTACTAGATGGATAGATTTTATTCTGATGAGAATTTCTTACATTTTTGCTTGCAGATGCAAAGCGTTATCTAAATAAACTTTTGTGTTCTTGAATTATTAAATTAACCAGTTAATTTTGTAAGTTGTAATGGTATCCTTTTTCTTATTAACGTTCAGTTCTAGAATCTGGCTTATCTAGAATGGAGTTATCTTCCTAGATTACCTTTACAAATCTCGTGTATCTTTGCTGAGGTAAGTATAATATGATAATTTGCATTTTCCGCGCTACCACGTTTTTGAGATTATCCGTAAGACATACTATATAAGTAGTAGTAGGTCTATTTGTATGGAACCTCCTACCTACAAGTATTTTTGTAAGTATACTGGATTCTTATGCCATTAGTGTTCCATTGCAGATGTTGGTATTTAAAGTGCATTTATTATCTTTCCATGTCTCACAACTTTGAGAGTAGAGTAAGTTTGATAGTCACAACAATGACCGTGTTATCAGATAAAGAAACGCACATAGTAATCGTAACTTCAATGTAAATAACAATAGATTCTAGTGAATAGAAATTTAGCGAGAAGTTCGATAAGGCAGCCGTTACAGTGAAATTTTTAGAGCAAAAGACGCCAGAAGAAGCCAGCGACGCCTCAACCACTGATACTCTTGCTATGATCCTGATGCCTATTAGGCATGATGACTAATATTTTTTTATTACCTCATAAAAAGCTGATCATAAATAGAGCACATCAACAAAAACAAAATTAAAATTAGTTCAAAAATAAATAAGATATAAGCATTTTAATTTCATGCTAGACAGAGAGCGCACTATACTGAGCCGTGACGTCACGGCTCAGGAGCGCCATACAAATGCTATACTAACACACGCTTTGCGAGAAAGGGATAGAACATCCCCTCTCTATCTCCACTTAAAACTTTAAATACTCATATCTCAGAGATCTATCAGCCAATTCAAATAATTTTTTCAGTGTGTATTGTATTTAGTTGTATTCATCGCTAAGCCGGTGACGTGACAACGTGACACTAGTCACAGAATCCAAGAAGTTCAGATCCTGGATGATCATGATGAGGTATAAGTAACTCTGACAATTTCACGGCGATCATTTCTAGTTTCTAAATTACATTAAATTTAATAGCCTACTAGTTAGGTGTCAAGACTAAATTACATTTATGGTGTAAATGAAATCTATATCATCTTCAAGTTCTACTTTCTACTTTTCAACTACAGGACAAGTTTTTTTTTATACGAAGCTGACGGGGCTGCCTGATGGTAAGCAGTCACCGTCGCCTATGGATACTTGTAACACCAGAGGCATCACAAATACAATGCCGACCCTTTAGTAGGAAAACGGTCCACTATCACCCATGCATTGTGAATTTTCCTTGGATACGTACCAAACGATTCTACGTTTCTAATCCGTACGACTAAGAATTGGAACAAACTGCCGGCTTCGTGTTTTCTGAGATATAATCAGAGCCTTTACAAGGCCAGAGTGAATAGGTATCTTCTAAGTCTGCGTGCTTCATCTTCGATCACATCATCGTTTACCAACAGGCAAGTTGGTTGTCAAACGCGGACTTATTCGCGTAAAAAAAAGTTGCCGGTCAAATACTTCTCTTTTTCTCTAGTTCTGGAAGTACACAGCTTGCTATGTTGTAGTCTTCAGTGTAATGTGGTCATTATGTATGTACTTGTTTCATTACTTCCTTAGTTACGGGAGTTAAGCTCAAGTATCCTCTTGACCTTGTTAATGTCCCAATTGCTGCCATGTATTTGGTTACAAAGAAAAATTTGGTTACATTTGGTAACAGACAAACGTCTATTCCCATCCGTCCTCAGACATTAAAACGCCATTTACAGGATTATTGTAAGTATTTACGACAGTAATGCTTTGTCAAGTTTGTTTATGGCGACGATGCCGTAGGAGGAAACCTAGTCGCTTATCTGATGTAGTACTGCAGTCGCTGCTGGTATTATGGTTTCCGTTTTATTTATGGTTGCAGTAGGAACTATACTATTGTTTATTTTGTGGTCAGGAAAATAGTATTTCTGTTAATTATTTAGATTAGATTTAATTATGTAGATTAGATTAATATTTTAACTATTGAAATTGTTTCTATTATTCAATCTAGATTTTTTTAGATATAATATTTACAGTAGGTAGGTACCTACAATTTTTATGAATATCTCTAGATTTGTTCCCAATAGGCTAAATCTATACAATCGGACTAAATGTATGTATGATTAACTCGTGTTTTTAACCCCCAAATACCCCTTGTATTTGCGTCGTTTGTATCTGTGTGTCTGTCTGTGGTAGGTCTGTGGAAAGGTAGCTTTGACCGATTTTGAATTAGTTTTTTTGATTCAAAAAAATCTATTCTGTTATTTGATGCTTACCGAGAGTTTTTTTTTTATTTATACTTGTGTGCATTTAAATTATCTTTATCTTGATAGAAATTTATTTCAAGATTTAGTGTAAATTAATTTCCTTCCAAATAATGTATAAGTACTATAGGGTAAAGAAGGAGGGCGAGTGCAGCGGCCTATTTGGCGGAGCAGACGACTCAAATATGAATTTTCTAAAATCTTTTAGAGCGTTTTGTTAATGCGACAAATCACCAAAATGCTTTTCTGGCTCAACGCATAAGCATTGCATTTCAGCGTGGTAATGCCGCCAGCATGCTGGGTACGATGCTAACCGGTAGTGGGCTTGAGTATTTGGATAACGGGCCAAGTAGTTTAGGTATTAAGTGTTAGCTTGTATTTTGTTTAGTTAATAAAGGCACTTGCAAAAAAAAATACTACAGTGTACTTTTTTGTTTCAGAAATTCTTGGTGGTGCTTTCCCTTTGAAGCCATGGAGTCTCTGTCGGTGCACTTGATGTGGGTCGCAGCGGCAACCTACTGCGCCATGTTGGCTCCAAAAAGTCTCCTCGCGACACTCATCGGCGTGCTTGGGATGGCCCATTTCAGTCTTGGTAAGGCTGCATCTAGAACTCTACTTAAAACATAGCCCCTGGATATTTTTAGCAAATCAGTTGCAAAATTAAAGTAGTGTAAGTGCCTAACTATCTACCATAGAGAAAAGGTGCGTCGGGCACCTATTGGGAGATGCTGGGTCGAAGACTGCAAGAGTTACATACCTAACCGAGATAAGCTCAGTCAGAGATGAGAGTGACGTAGTAGAGAGGGTTGTAGTAGGTGATTAAAAAAAGGTGATTGTGAAGTTTGCTTTATCACGTGAAGAATAGAGCACGCACTTAAATTTTATATTTAGCAAAAGGGATACGTACTGTCATCTCACAGCAAATAAAATAATTCAATCTAAGCCGTGAAGATTTACAACTTACTTTGAATTTCAATTTAGATAAGTTTATTTACGTCACGACAAAAACAAGATTCGTTGACAACAGTAGACAAATACTATAATACTGATGATTCTGCGATGTCTCCCCGTCGCTTGGAAACGAGTGTTGTTTTACGTCTGCGTCTGGATTCCTCCCGTCGTCTGAGGCCTCTTGAACAGACAGACCAATTTCAAAACAATTTTTTTTTAAACAGGCCCTTCTTAATTACCGTATTGAAATCAATCAATTTAAATACAACTAACACAATTTGAAAGTTTTGCGCTTTCCATTCCGAATTGTCGTTTATTTTTGGGTTTCGTAGTTAGTTCGTTTGTTTAAAATGATCTTCATTATTTTTTGCAGGGCGAGGTAGTGGCAGCTTCGGCGGTGGTCTTCTCATCGCGTCCTTCGGCACCAGAGAAGCATTCCGCTACATGGGTCTTATCGCCTTCCTCGGAGGCGTGCTCTACGGCCTGCTGCACTACTTCTGGCTCAGGAAGATTAATATGACCGGGATCGAAGACGCTTGCGAGCCTGACACTGGTAGTTTACGAGTTATTTTTAATTTATGTTCTGGCCGTAGATATTTGAGTAAATAAATAGTTAATTTTGAAACCCACAAAATTAATAGTACCTATGTGAATAAGTAAATTCTGAGCCAAATAAAAAAAAAACATTGAAAAGACTATAAATTAACTGTATGCCAAATGCTTTAACTTTATTCACTTGTTACACCGTGGATTTTAAAACATTATCCAGTAAATGATCCATACTGGTAGTAATGAATTCATTTTTACCGACAGAAAGTGATAAACTATTAAAATAAGTAATGTCTCCACGGAGAAGTTTGTTCTGTCCAGCTACCGCTGAAAATTACATAATATCAGATTTATATCTAGTTAAAATGTCATGAAGGTTGTGTTGTGAACGTTAATGATTTATTTTATCATCCTTCCAATATATATATAACAATTCCAGAGAGCGGAGAAAGCGACAAGCTGAACGTTGAGCCGCTGCGGAAGGACGCCGAGACCATGGTGTCCTTGGAGAGGCTCCACATCATCACACGGTTCAACCCTCTGGGCTCCCTGCACTCACTGCCGAGAGGCTCTCGCGCACGGGTACGCATCAAACAAACTTTTGTCTTGTTTCAAAACATAGCAACCTACTTGATGTGATCAAAGATCATAGGCAAAGCAACACGCTTAAACTAGAAATGGAACACTCTGAAGGTGCCTTAGAGGCATTGTTTCATCCTCTTCAGCCCCTCGTTACTACTCGATATAGGCTTCTTATTTTTTAAGCGGCTTACTTTAATTTTGCTTCCCTTTTCAGCTATCTTTAATATTGCAGGCCCTGGTGATAATGGATTAGTTTCATATTATTATAATTAGATCATGTATAGTTTTATTCTTATTAAAAGAAAGGCAAACAGGCATGCGAAAATGTTTTTTAGGGTTCCGTACCTCAAAAGGAAAAAACGGAACCCTTATAGGATCACTTCGTTGTCCGTCTGTCTGTCTGTCTGTCTGTCCGTCTGTCAAGACCCTTTTTCTCAAGAACGCGTAAAGGTAGCAAGTTGAAATTTATACTAAATACTTGGGTTTACGGTTTCTTTCGGCTGTAAAAAAATAAAAGTTGTAAGTCAAAGCAATCAAAAGATATGAACGTTTATGTCGTATATTTTGCGATTTCACAGGTAAATCAAAACCTATAGGGTACTTCCCGTTGACCTAGAATCATGAAATTTGGCAAGAGGCAAGGTCTCATAGTACATATATAGGAATAAATCCGAAAATTATAAATTTGAAGTTATTTCATTTAAAAATAATTATTTTGCTATTACAAACTTACATTTTGTAGTTGGAATGTATGGAAGAACCTTATTGTCAACTACAAACTTAAGTTTGTCTTTCAATATTTTAACTTCAGTTAGTTTTTTTTATGTCTCGCGCTCAGAGTGTTCCGTTATGTCGTATATTTTGCGATTTCACAGGGGAATCAAAACCTATAGGGTACTTCCCGTTGACCTAGAATCATGAAATTTGGCAAGAGGCAAGGTCTCATATTACATATATAGGAATAAATCCGAAAGTTATAAATTTGAAGGTATTTAAAAATAATTATTTTGCTATTACAAACTTACATTTTGTAGTTGGGATGTATGGAAGAACCTTATTGTCAACTACAAACTTCAAAGTTGTCTTCCCAGAGACTGTGGGATCGGCCGATCTGCGAACTAGCATGGAAATCGCTACTAGATATGTGTCCTAGTATTGCAGATCGCGCTCGTATTCTTGCTGTCTCTGTTTGGGAATCGGGACTTTGGTTGCAAGCCATGCCCTCTTTTAACACAGGTAGCCTTTTAGATCCAACCGCATTTCGTCTAGCTGTCAGCTTACGCTGGGGTGCAAGGTGCTGTGAGGCCCATCGCTGTCAGTGTGGTACTGCTGTTGACCAGCTCGGTCACCATGGTCTCTCTTGCTCGAGAAGCGCTGGTCGTATTGGCCGACGCGCTAGCCTGAACGACATCATACGCAGGGCACTTTCCACCGCCAATGTCGCAGCTGTGCTCAAACCGAGTGGTCTTGCGCGTGACGATGGAAAGAGGCCTGACGGTATGACACTTGTGCCCTGGAGGTTGGGGCGGCCCCTTGTATGGGACGCAACTTGTGTCGATACTTTGGCGCCGTCACATCTTCCTGAGACACAGGGTAGGGCTGGCGCGGCTGCTAATTCGGCAGAGCAGCACAAGCGTCGCAAATATGCTAACCTCGGCAGTGGTTACATATTTGAGGCGTTTGGGGTCGAGACATTGGGCCCTTGGGGACCGGGAGCTCACCTCATTTTCAAAAATCTTTCAGAGCGCCTGGTTAATGCGACGCGTGACCAAAATGCTGGCGTGTTTCTGGCTCAACGCATTAGCATTGCCATTCAACGTGGTAATGCCGCCAGCATGTTGGGTACGCTGCCAACTGGTAGTGGGCTTGAGCATTTGGATTGTCTTTAGACCTTCAACGGTCTATGGGCAGTCTAACTGTATTTGTAGTGTTAGTTTTAGCTTGTATTTTGTTTAGTTATTAAAGGCACTTGCCCAGTAAAAAAAACTACAAACTTAAGTTTGTCTTTCAATATTTTAACTTCAGTTAGTTTTTTTTTTGGTCTCGCGCTCTGAGGGTTCCGTCTAACGGAACCCTCAGAGCACGAGTCCTACTCGTACTTGTCCGGTTTTTTTTTTAAGGAAACGGATCACGGTATCGGTGGATACAACTCGCCCGGATCCGTGGCTAATAAAACCGATACCGGGATCCGTGGATACAAACCCTGCAGGCCGCCTGATAAAGCGCAGTATAACCGCCGCCTATGGACATCTGCAACACTAGCGGTGTTGTCGATGCTTTGCTAGCTCGGAGAGGTGGTTGTCAGTGGGTGGTGTTAAAAGTTCGGCTGGAAGATCTTCGGGGAAAGGACATTTCAGACCTTGCAGGTCCGTGGAAGAAAGGAGCGGAAAAACCTGATGTTGTGAGACATTTCCGGCTTTGTATGCGAGGGTGAGATTTTTGATGGTGTCGGAATGTGCGGTAGTAAAATTCCGACGTAGGAATGTATAGCTTGTTGGATATGGTTTTCAGTTCTCTCAAGGCGACATCAACGAGTGCCGCAGCCGTAGCGGTAGCAGCAGCCAGCGGCGTGGCTCCAATTACGAGGGCTCCGCTTCTAAGGTGGACATGCTGCGCTCTGCGCTCGAGATCGGACACACTCACGGGAAGGGACACATCTCCAACCCTGTGCTCAACTGCCAGAGAAACTCGAATGTTTATAAGGTATCACATGGAATACACTAGTGACGTACCATGCGCCAAAAACAATCGACAAATTGTTCGTACTTTTACCTCTTTTTATAAGTCATAGAAACTTGTAATACCCTTGGTCCAGTTCACGTCACAACTGAGCAGTAAATTGATGTAATTTATTCATAGCAAATTGGTGGGATTATTTTAGTAGTTTGGGAATGAATAAGCTCTTATAGGCTCTAACGTCAACGTTTTCATGTTGTTGGAGATTAATGTAGGATTTTAACTAACTTCAAGAGAGAGGTTGTCAATTCGACGTGTATTATTGTTGTAAAAAAAATATGTCCTTACATCGATTACTGTGACATTTGTGAAATTATTTATGTGTTTTAATTTTATTTTAAAGTCGGGGGTTGGGGGTCGGGGTTTTTTAGAGGTTGTCTCACTATTTTTTTATGAACTTTGTCTCAATAGTTTATACTAGCTAAGCACAAATCGAATAATTTTGTTTGAATGCCTGTGTTGATATATAAATATACAAAAAAAAAATTGAGCACATACCTACTAATTTTGGAGTGGATTTAAAACAAACAAATATTTTTAATTCTTAAGAAAAATATCTTGTATGCTGACAGGAATACGAAATATTATGATGAATTAGAAGAATTACATTTAAAATAATTTCATCCTTATTTCAGCAAGCTCACAGTGCGCCTAAGCTCGCACTTGTCGGCCTAGTCCAAAGGAACAACATATCCCAGCCGATTATCTCCGAGTTCGACACCAGGCGTCGTGACTCCATCCCAGAAGAAGCCGAAGAAGACAAGCTAGCAGCGCCGGCCAAAACCAAGAGCGACAACATCCCTCAGCCTCCGAGCTACGAGGAAGCTATCAAAGAACACAGGAAAAGTTGGCATTCTGATGATAGTTCTCCAACTTAAGTATTCTTTGTTAGTCATAATGCGAGTTCACATTCGTATAACAGGGCGTTGCTTTATGTACACGGGACAGTTATCAATAAGACGCGCCTTCTGGAGATACTTACAGCCTAAACGATACGGATATGGACGCGCCCTGCTGTGTAATATTGTAAGTCTTAGCCGTAGTGAATATCTTCTCAGGGTTTTAATGGGCACTTTTGGCGCATTTGTTATTTTCTCTCTGTTACTCTCATGCCCATCAGGAGAGTAACAGGTGACAGAAATAATATATTTGTATGTTGCTTCAGAATCACAGAAAAGAAAAAAAATACTTCTGTGCATACTTCTGTTAGAATAGCCTTGTTGGTGTTGTTGTTTCATGTTTTTGCCGATACAATAAGATGAGTAGGTAAGTTCTTGTTTATATAGGTTTGTAATTGATTGTACATATTGGTATTGTTATAATATTGTTTGTTTCGTTACATTTTAGCTTTATTTTTAACTCTTTCCTTTATAAACACTTTCTTTTATAAAATCTTCAGTCTCAATAACCAATTTTATAATTTAAGTGTGATCGTTGTTGTTAAGTTAGTAGCAAAAGTAATTAAGTACACAATTTGTAAAGGCTTTAATATATGTAAGTCGTAGATAAATATGGCTAATATAGTTTGCCTTTTTAATACATATGTCCTTGCGCACAACATCTTAGAGATAATGTTAGTTATCGTTCTCGTCAAGATCGTTTCTGACCAAATTCATAAGCTTCTTGATCAGGAATGTGGTCACAATATCTTTAATGTTAGATATAAGATATAAATGCATTGTAGGTATACTTATCGTCCTATTTTTTTTTTGTATTTTACCGTCTTTGCACTAGGTACTATCTTCAGGACAGTTTAATTGATTGGTGGTCATGAAGAAACTTCTGCTGATATTATTTTTGTCAACAGCTTCATAAGCTTTATCCAAAACTGAGGCGGGTGGGTTCCTTTTTCTAGTCAGTATCCACGCATTTCCTGTAATCATAAAACAATATTAGAAAATTCCATACGTAAAAAAATATATCAATATCACATGATATTGATATATTTTTGAATTTTCGTGATGCAGGCGATACCATATCGATATAATTTATTTTAGTGGTCCTCCTTATCTTCGTTTCGTATTATTTTTTTCTTAGAAACACCAGTCTATTTGTTGTGTAGATAACATTTACTAATGAAGGAGGTGTATGTAGCGTTATTCTATTCGTATTCTTTTTCTCTAACAATAAGATAACCATCTGATCAGACGAAAAACCAAATAAGTTAGCCAGTAATACAAAAATATTCATAGCATAATTATGTGCTATCTAAATTATATCTTATTTGTTAACTGTTTCAAATGTTATGGTACATATAATTATGCAAATGACTTACTCGTATGGAATACTCCAAACTCATAGCAGCTCCAGACAAGCGCATAGGTATCGTAATCAGTGTCCACCACCCAGTAGGGTGCTGCGATGTCGACGGGCAGAGAAGGGAACCGCACAGATAGCTTGCCCTCGTCTGATCTGCTGACTTGACTCGCTTCTCCTTGGATCTCGGACTGAACACCAGAACTAAAATGCGATGAAACAATTTGTGAAAAGAACAACTGTAGAGGTAGATACCAGTCCAAGGGTCAAACGAAATTGTTCAGTTCGTTGGAAAGCAATGGATGCGTTTTGTATAGGACTGTATGGATAGATATGAAAGAGATGAGCAGAAGACCCATATCTTGCAGTGGGAGGAGACGAGCCGATTAGAGAGAATGTATAGATAAGAATTAATTTTGTAGCTCAGGTGAGTGAACTAATGGGATGCTTCTGTAGCAAAAATATTATCGAAAACTACGTACTATTCAGCGTTGGACCGATTCGACATTGGTGATTGTGTCCTATAGATTTAGGAACATTTGATTAGATGTTAACGATGTATTTACCTTGACAAGGTTGTAATTGGTGTTCCCAATAATTATACAACTGAAACTGTTTAAAATAGTGATTTGTAGTAGGGATTCTAGGGATTAATATATGTATTTTCTTTCTTTCTTCATATTTATGTCATTAGCGACATCTAAAATCAATGAAGCTAACTAAAAACAGTTCTGATGTCCAGTACAGATGGCTCTGTCTGCCATGGTTTGAAAAAAATATATAACCTCAGACTAACGTGCGAGTTCCTAATGTGGGAAAATTAAAAAATGTAATTCCATAAGGCATCTATTCTGTGACTATACTTACAAAAAACTGATTTGCTTGTTGACTACGCCAATGATGCCGTTCTCCTTTTGATCGTAGTTGGCTGTGATACATTTGCCACCGAACTCAAATAGGAAGAAATACTTCTCAGCTTCATACCATTTGCCCAAGTACTGAAAGAAGAGACGAAGCTTAGTCACAATAATAATATTGAAGGTCTGAAGTGGAACTGCACACTACACACTGTTGGCCACACAGCCCATACGTCATACGACCATATTATTTTAGTGTAACAAAAACCGCTGCAGTCTGGGATTGAAATAAGGACACATAATGTTGGGCAGAAAATTGTCCACAGGGATGTAGCCCCCCATATGTTTAGATATACTAAGTTGCCTGATGGTAAGTGACAGTGTGGCCGAGGATGAAATACATTGATTAGAAGAAATCTATTCACTCTAGCCTTGAAAATGCCTAGATTATAATTCTTAGGAAACAAAGAGGACGACAGGGAGTTCCATTCTTGGGCTGTTAGTGCGTATCATAAATGTCAACTCATAGATAGTTCTGTATCTTACCCGTCCAGGGTCGAAGTCCACCATAGCCTGAACGTGTGGACACGGCCCGGGGAGCACAATCTGTGCGCTGCACAACTTCATCACGATGAAACCGCACAGGAATACCGCTATCGCTCGCAACACTGACATCTGAAATCATATTTTGATAAACCAATTAAAATTGAAAGAATTTTAGGGAGCTAAGAAGTTTTGTTTCACTTAATTTTGTAACAGTATTGATATCTCCTGCATCCTCAATAAAAAAAGCTTTGCTCAGCAGTGAACAGTTACAAGGATGAGAATTCCTTACTGCTGGTGACTGTCCACTGCCAGTGGTAGTGGTGGAGGTCAGGGAGGGTGAGGAGATTCAATACACAGTTAAGTAGTACAATTACTGTTTTCTTCATATTATTGACTGCAAAAAATAACGTTAAGTTATGAAAATTTATGCACAAGTGAAGTGACTGACCGCATTTCTGGGTTGTGACAAAGTACTTAGAAATTCAAAGCGGCACTTCTGAGAAAAGCATGTCAAATTAGGTGTTAACAGTAGGGCTGAATGCATATTAAATTCTTTGGGTAACGGGTACAAAGAAACAGCCTCCAATTACCTTCAAAGCAGATGAGATAGCTACCAAAAATCTAAGTTTTTTAGTTTTGTGTTTTCTTCACTTCTCTTTATTTACAGTAGAGATACAAAAGATTGTAAAATAAAAACAAAAGAACGCTGTGGTAGGTCTTAAGGTACATTCAGATGGCTGCGCGTTTGTTTCACATAAACAAAGTATGTAGAGCAACAGACCATACAGACTAGACATTTCTGTATCTCCATTTAACTTACGCAAAATATTCAGCACAGCACAGAGTTCATCCTGCACGCATTAAAATGTCTACGTAGGTTTGCCGTTTACGGAGACCCCAATTATAATTCATCAACATCATCAGCCAGAAGACGCCCACTGCTGAACATAGGCCTCCCCCTTTAACCTCAACAGTTAAGGACCACGTCTCAGTACCATATGTCGTCCATATGTCGTACCATTATCGCCGAGAATCTAAAAAATATAGTAAACTGCTATGCAATATGTTTGGTCTAACAATGTCTCCGACATGTGTCGGAGAAAGTATAGACGGAACAAAAAAAAAAAAAAAAAAAGTACCATATGTCATCACTGGCAACATACACTGGTCGAAAACCCTGGTCTTTAGGCACTGTGGTATCTTGGACGAGAAGATGTCACGCAATTTCCCGAACGCTGCCCATCCGAGTTGGATTCTTCAGGCGACCCCTTTGCCTAAGTTGGACTTACCTAACTGAACAATCTGTCCAAGATAGGTGTAATGGTCAACAACTTCGAGAGTATCGTTCCCAACAACTACCGACACGGGTACAACATAGATATTGGACATGCTTTTTGTCTTATCCATGTACATTTTGAGACCCACCTATTGGGAAAGGCTACTGAAGTCGCTGAGCATCGTATTGAGGTCCCCCAGCGACTCTGCCATGATGACTATAACATAAGCAAAACGAAGGTGAGTGATGTATTCGCCATTGATGTTGATGCCGAATCCGTACCAGTCCAAGAGCTTGAAAACGTCCTTCAATGCGTTCGTGAACAGTTTCGGAGATATAACATCTCCCTGCCTTTCTGCAATTGAATTGGTTCTGTTCTCTCGTCCTGTAATCGGATTGACGTGGTGGCGTTTCTATACAAACACTTCAGCACTTCGATATATCTATAGTAGATATGACAACGCTGGAGGGACTGCAATTATGATTGTAACTTACTAACTATTATTACTCACTTACTCTTGAGTGGAGTTAAAGCCAAACTGACACAAGTTAGTCTGTATAGTTTTGTTTATTCATGTTCTGATATTTGCTCCCTTAGATTCATGCAAAACGCCCATTCTAAATATATACCGATCTACTCGTAACTGCATAGAAGTAAATTTATGTTAGTCACACGTATCTAGGTCTGGGTTAACAATATCCTTGCGAATGCAGCGGTACTGTATCAGAAAACGGTATCCTCTACTTTGTGAGAAGTGGTCCATGATTGGGGGAATGGCGGACAACTTTACCTGTTGTGATGTCCATCTTCATATTATTGTTAATGCACATCTCAATTTCAACAGGTAATGTTCTCAAATTTAGCTACAGCTTTTAGTTTGTTTGGAAAAAAACCCTATCCCGTAAATAAAATCACATAACTTAAAAAAAAAAAACTATTATATTTTTACGTACTAGCTGCACCTTGGGGTTTTTTTTCAGCTTTGTAACATCTCGGAATAAGAGCTATCCTTATCGAGATTGGTTCAAACATACACATTAAACATAGCTATAAATAAATAGAAAATTATAAATATTATAAATAGACAACAGACAGAGAGACATACATTAGGATTAGAACTAACTGTTTTGATGTATTCAATATTATTGTCTAATTTTTTAATATTTAGTGCTAAATTGTATTATCATTCTAATTATGGTGGCTACCATACAGTTTTTTTGTTACATGTCATTGCCGTGTGGTTACATTTTATTGACACGGGTCAGAACAACTGTACATATGAATAATACACTGAGGATTAAATAACTGCTCAGTCATCTGGTAATAAAGTAACGGTACTTTTGCATTCCATCCATCCGTTAGCATACCTTTATGTACATATTACATTAGATATCGCCAGTTTTCATAGTTCCAAGTTGTGAGTGTTCTCGCTGCAACTTCTAAACTTGAACCTGTACCGGCACTTGCATCAATACATATTCAATGATTGGAGCATTACTTATAGATGCGATGCACCGCAGGCGCAGGTCAGTGGAACAACTGAGGCTACCGTCAACATTGTAGACACACAGCAACACAAAGCCGGCCAAGACATCCTTTGTTGAGGTAACCTTAATACGGAAACTTTAAGGGGTTAGGGAACTTATT
The DNA here is from genome assembly GCA_914767915.1 of Agriopis aurantiaria. NCBI lineage: Eukaryota > Metazoa > Arthropoda > Insecta > Lepidoptera > Geometridae > Agriopis > Agriopis aurantiaria. The sequence continues at coordinate 450,335 of OU611983.1, read as the reverse complement.
TTCTCGATTAAAAATTTCAAAGTGTGGACAGGGAGAGAGAGGTCTATATAATTGGGGGTTAGTAATTATTGGAACTATTGGAATATAGGTACATGAATAGGCGATAGGAATAAAAACAACCAAAGTAACAATATGATATGAGTAAATTTGAAAATTACATTTATGTTTAGTAGTACCTAGAATAATTAATCAAAATTATTCTGGAGTTAAGGTTAGGTAACGTTAAGGTCTAATTTTGGTTTAAATGAAAAGTCGATGACGAAATCGTTAAGGCTGCATGTAGACCTCGAATCTTCTAATAAATATTAAAAACAGCAGTGCACCTTTCAAATTATTCCTAGGCCAACGATTTCGTCATCCATGTTATTATATTCATGATTGTAGGATATAATATACTTGTAAGATATATTACAACTGAAATTAAAATATTCATGGATTAAATAACTGGAGACTGCTTCGGTGAACATAGCATTTATCAAAAGATGATGGCAAATGCGGACTACAAAGAGGACCATTCTATGTTTCTGCTTCACTTGCATTGTAAGATAGGTAGGTAGTAACACATAAATAATCGGCTTAAAATATATTTAGAGATAGATCTACGCAGATGGAATTAATATTATATTTTAACGTTATATGTATTAATATAACGCTTTATGACATTATGAACGAGAGTAACATAGTTTTCATCAACGTCGTTACACATTACGCTATATAGATGGTGGTTTTTTCAACACATAGAATTGGATGCGATGAAATATTAAGTAGGGAGAATAATAATTCATATTCTTTAATGATTTCACTATTGAGCATTTGGTTTGGACACAGAGCAAGAAAACAAGGACAAAGTGTATTTTTGTGTTAAAGGTTCTATTGTTTTATTTATCCCACAGATTTAAAGCTATGAACTGTCAACATGTGGGACGTTTGAAAGTGTACCTAACTGTCCCAAATTAATTAATATTTATGATCTAGATCGGATTATTAAATGAATAGATTTTTTTTTAAACAAGTTTATGTAGCCATTCATGGTTAAACCTAGAATGGGTTATCACAATTGAATACAACATTTCATGTCGGTGCTGCTAGCCATTGAGGAGTTCTTTAGTCAAGACTCAACCCTGAGTGGAGCAACCATGTCATAATAAAACTTATAACCAGCTATCCACAGAATCTGTGCAGCTATCATAATATAATGCTTACACGTTGTGTCTGTGCTGTTGTCAATGTCAATTTAGATCAGGCTTACTATCAAAATGCATTGTCATCGGAACTAAACCAACATGTAAAAATTCAACTCCATAGGATAAGAGGAAGTGGTTCTAATTCAGCTTGCAAGGTTTGACTTAAACAAACAACCTAACATACAAACATAGCAAGCGAAATAAAAGCTTGTAAGAATAAAATGAAAAATAACATTACGTAGGTAATAATAGGTAATAATAGGTAGAATAGAATAGAATAGAATATCATTTATTGATCGGCCGACTACAACATCTTAGTATAATTAAATATTATGAGTTGGGCATCATACCGATCTCAAGGTAATAAATATAGGTAATAAATATAGCTCCAGTCTCCACTAAAAAGAGCTTACGAAGAAAACGAAGTACCTACTTATTCTTCGATTACTAGAGGCAGATTTGCAGCGTCTAAATATCTAAGTAACATCAAGGATTCATAGACTTCCTTGGTAACATACATATTGCACACAATTCACACAGTCAATATTTTGTTTACACGTACCTACCTACGTAATGTTAGGTAGAGATGAATCAAGTTCAAGGTTTTTATAGACTGACGAATTACCTATGTTAGTATATTAATATACCTAACTATAAATTCTGTAACTATTGAAGGTCAGAACAATTTAATTTCCTTGTTGAAGTCTAGTAGGAACAAAGATTATGCGACCATAATCAACTGCCCAAACCATAATCTAATGAGTTATATTTAAACAAATTCCTATAAGCTGTCTATAGGTGTTTTTTATATTTATTTCAGGTAGCTATTTACTAGTTTGCACAATTTTTACGTTTGCAAAATTAAATACCTAATCTACCTTTAAGGCTCATTATAATTATATACTATTATTTATTTTATGGTTGTGCTTATTTAATGGTATCATTTGAGTGGTTTAAAATCCCCCATTTATCTTATTTCGTAAATTATTTCCATCCACTGGTTGCCTGGAAAAGCTTGCTTTTAGCGATAGGCTCGCCACTTGTAACACTAGCTCGTATGTGTTTTCTATCTGTATGTAATTTTTATTTCTGTTGTGCACAATTTTCTATGTAATTATCTATTTAATTCCTGACTAAGGATAATTACTGTAGCCAATTCCATATCAATAAATATTCGGGACATTTTTTTCACACACGGTCACCTGACCCCAAACTAAGCAAAGCTTGTGATATGGCTGCCAGAGACTGATATACATAAATAATTATATAGTTTTAAATACATACTTAAAAAGATATTAACAACCATATATAGACCAAACACTGTTCATCATCAATGTTCATCACATAAATGTTTGTCCTAGATGGGAATCGAACCCAAGCTCTCAATAAATAAATAAATAAATTCTCTTTTCTTATTTTACTCACTTCTCAAAATCTTAAGTATGTATGTAATTCAAATTATACTCTAATTCACGTCAACTTTATATTTAACTGCTCATCTGTTAAATACAACTATTTTTATGGATAATTCGAAAAAAAAATAATCTTACCTTGTTAAATATTTGAACGCGTTAATTCACAACGATGGCAACTATTCGTGTTTTATTAATTTGTTTGTACTCGTAGCGTTCCCAAGTCTTCACTTCCTATTACCACCTGTCCGTCCGGTTCTAAGGCCGGCCTTAGAGTAACTGCTTCATATTATCTATACAGCTTTAGGCCGAGGTTGCACTCGTGTATTATGAAGTGATTGCGATGCGAAGGCGAGGTATCAAACTCAAATACGTACCAGTGCAGTGCGTCTAGTGACATTTATTATGACTATGTTCGTAGGTGTTTGTTTCGCTGTCGCATCGCCACCGTGCACTGCTAAAGTTAACATAATATTACTTGATACTGGTACCTGATACTGATGTTATAAAAATACTGGATACTGGTGTAAAAAGCCTAGAACGCTCGCCGACACGGCGGTGGCAGTGCGCCCTACCAGTGCGTTCTCGCCCTTTTCCCAGTATTTATTATAACATCAGGCAGTATCAAATAATATTATGTTAGCTCCGGCGTCTTCAGCAGTATGGTTCTGAGCTATATAACCTTCGCTATTGAACTTGGATTTTAAATTATGCTTATCTCCGTCCCAATTCCAGTTTGTATTTATACTAACACAAAGACAAAAAAGGCAAAAATAATATTAATATGTATTTGATAAATGCTATGCTATAATAATTATGAAGTCGCATAGTATATTACATACATATTATAATATGTGTTGTTGGAGCATATTGTACAATATTATAAGTATCACGCCCTTTAAGAATAATATAAATTATACTGATTAGGTACATGTGATTTATGAAAAAAGTTTGACTTTAACTACTAGTATTTTACTTTTACTCACGTAAAATAATAATATTTTGACTTAGTGTTTTAGTAATTATTTAACTTTAACCTATAAATTTGATGCTAACTCAACATTTATTCAATCGTCATATTTATAATGTATTTACTACTTTTATTTTTGCTTCACATGACGACCAACAGCTTGGTTACAGAAGTCTTCTATAATAATATACTTAAATAAATACACAAAGCCAATTACAGGTCATCACGGATAGACCACGTAGATTTTACCACGTGTCCCTATTTTACTCTGCTGTAGGTCATAACTTTTACCTATGACTTAGTTAGATATTGTAATTTTAGAAAAGTCTTGTACCACTTCTTGTACAGTATATTGCTTGCATGTTCATCGACAGCGACCTCTGTTCGGTTTGTTGTGAAGCTGTTAGTAAAGCAGACACTCGTTGCTTATGATACTGGTGTTGGCTTTTGGTGTCATAAATAGTGGTTCTATAACTTCCTTGTAGATGGTGCTTACATACATTAAGTTGTAATAATAAAATTTGTGTATGAATTTATTTTCATCATAATTAATAATAATATAATTTATGTTTTCTATGTCTAAAAATATGCAAAATATTAATATGCAGCCAAAATATACGTAAATTTAATATTTCCTTGATGGGTTCTGATGGGATACGAAACCATGTTCGTTTTGATGTATTAGACCAATAAATTTGTCGATACCTTCGACTGGGAGCGTGGCGTCTCCTGTAATCCGGCTACTCGGAGGTCGGGGCCGGAGGATGGTTTGAGGTCGGGAGCCACTGGTGCTGTGCTTCCCATGTTGACTGGACGTCCACACTAAGCCCGGTATTAATATGGACCTCCCGGAGGAGTCTGGGAGGTGCAGGTTAACTAAGGAGGGGCGAACCGGGCCAGGGGGGAAACCCAGCAGCTAAAAGTCCCCGTATCGGGCAGTAGTGGGATAGCGGCCGGGAGTGGGAGCGCAGTATCAGCCTGACCAATACAATCAGACCCGTCTCTTTTGCAACTTTAGGACATTTTTATTTTTGCTCGTATTTTTTAAGTGTACATAATATTTGTGATGATCTTGTTTATGATCACTAACTGACTTCAGGAAGGGAGGGTTCTCAATTTAGTCTGTATTTTTATGTATGTACGTATTGTACGTACATAATTTTACTTATTTTTCAAGCGCCCGTTGATTTGGCAATAGCAATGATTTTGTTGTGCTGATATGACTGTGATAGCACTTTCTAATTTTGGAGCGGTTTTTATGGTTCCTTAGTCCTACAAAGAACCCTTATAAATTCGTTCTGTCCGTCCGTCCGTCCGTCTGTCCGTCCATTCGATTTTTTTAGAATCGTTTTATTTTTATATTAATTAAGGCAAGTGCATGAAACTTTGCACAATTAGAGTTTTATTATAGATCTCAATTTTAAAATTAGAAAAGAAAAAAAAAACTTTGTAGAGTTGGTTCTGGTACATGTGAAAAGAAGATGATTGATGCTATATGTTTGTATTGTATGCCTCGGGAGCGTTATTATTTAAAGGTTACAAGAACAATAATAAATATACCGTTTAGATACTTTTTATTTCATATTTTACTTGAAAACGCCTCTATTACAACTGTATTCTGAGCTCCTAAAACTAAGCGATGCAAAGCATCGGATTCCTCTGTGTCTCGTAGGTAGGTTTTCCTTATTTGGTAAAATAGCCCTACAGTTTGAATCACAACAGCTCTTATACTAATTAGGATCTATTGAACAAAAGGGCTTAACGATTTCACTGGATAAGAAACATTCACAAATCAGTTCGCACATAAATAAAACAAAGACTCAATTTATCAAAAACCTGTGACCTAGCTTGCCACATATTCCTTGCGACAGTCTTGAAGTGCTAAAGTTTTCTATCTACTGCGTATAGAACATCACATCTGTTCAATTAACTCTAAGCCCTTTGCGGAGATCCGTAACTATTGAGCAGCAGGCATTTCAGGTTTCATTTCATCTTTTTTCTTCTCAGGCATGTCTTTCTTTTCTTTAATGGGCATCACCGGCATTTCTGCGGGTTTGTCCATATTTTCCTCTTTCTTTTCTGACTCTGACATGATCAGTTCGGGTACTTGCATAGGTTTAGACTCTTCAGGGACTGGTTCGGCAGCTTTTTCTTTCACCACATTAGATTTTGCTTCAGGCTCAACGACCTGAGAAAGAAAATGTCTTTATGAATAATACTTACTACACTTAACGAAATATCTAGGTGTAATTATTAAGCATCTTGTAATTCATAAGCAAATACATATACATAGGTAAAGGAATGAGTCCATATAAGCTGAGCCAGCCCTGATGACAGAGCTTGGTAAGAGACTTCTGATATAGCTGAACGATTGATGTTATAGGATAGGATGAACTTGTATAATTCCAGTACGTAACATATCCTCAGATAAACGCAGTTCTACATTTTATTAGACATGGTTATTTCTAGGTATTTTATTTATTTAATAACATGCTGGCGTTTGACCGTCAACTCGCCTGATGTTAATATTGGTACATCTACATTATGTACAGAAGACCCTGTTAGAGTTTATAGTAACGGTAAGCAGCAAATAGCATGTATATCAATAAGCATTACTTATCAATACTATAAAAAAAAATCGTTCGCCGCAATTCTCCCACAGTCAGTTTCTTCTAGGCAATCGTGCTCCACCATAGACCGCATCGTCGATTAACAACAGGCGAGGTGACGGTGAACCGCAAGCCTATTATCCAATAAAAAAATATTAGTGAACTAAATAAATATTTGTATAATTATGTACATTTTGAGTTCCAACCTCTACTTTCTCATTCTCCTTAGCAACAACACCCTCCTCGGCCACATTTTCGGACCTCTCGATGGGCGGCACGGCGGCTGGGTCGGGCAAGATGGTGCAGTCTGCCTGGTTGGTTTTCACGAAGAAGGTCCTCGAGATTTTGTACCGGTCCAGGACATTGTACGCATTCTGCATGATGCTGAGGGACGGGAGCCTCTCCCGGCTCAGCAGCCACACGTTCTCTGGAGTAGAATTTTATAAGTGGTCATAATACAGGTTTTCTTATCTCAGAATTAAGTAGTTTCTCAACAACCATCAGATGCTTAAGTATTTATTTCAATCGGTACTTTAATAATATAATATAATAATAATATAATCAGATAAATTATGTTGGTGGTTAAAATGTGAAAATATATACAAAAACAGCAAAAAGTTTTTGTTCGTAAACGTGTTAATAAGTTTCTATATTTTGGAAATAGTGTCACCTAAAATTAAATTCTATATATAGCTTTTGTGGACGTAGTACCTTTACTTAGTCTGTTTTGTAAGTAGGTAAGTTTTTAATATAGAAAGAGACAGGACTTACGAGTGTGCACAGGGCCAAAGCCGCTGCAGGACCACATCACGGCGAAGCTGTCGTAATCGGTGTCCAGGATGCTGTACTCAGACTCGTAGGGCAGTGGAAGCGAGGAGTACTTCACCATGATGCGGCCTTCGCCCTCGCGCCCGATCTTCTGGAGAGAGCCGTCTAGTACTCGCTTCATGCCCGTCCTGGGAAAAAGAGAATGATTCTATATTATTATAAAAGAAGTGATCTAGCCGATTGTGGTAGCAAGATAATGCATGTTAAACAACTGCAATAATAAGAGACGGAATTAATATAGAATTTGAGACGGATCTAAATATCGTGCACTAACGCACGCATGACGTCACAGATTTTTTTTAAATCAATTATGTGAGCAAAAATAAAATTAAACTAAACAAAGACGAAAACGCGTCGCATTGTCATAAGAACATAGGTATTTTCTATATTTGTTTACTATTGTATAGGGTTGCATAGGGTAGTTAAGTAATAATTTATAATCCATTTTTTATGTCTAATTGTATTTAAGTTTTGTTTGTACTAGCACAATGGATTTAGTTGTCATGAAATAAATATTTTGAATAACATAAACCAGATTCCAAAAAGTCTGGTTAATTTGTATGAAAATTGAAGGAAGGATATTCATTGAGAGTTCGCCACAAGACTGAGTGTAGATTACTTACAATGAACTGGTAATTTCGTTAGAGACAACGATCCTACCCTCCGGAGAGCTGAGATAGCTGGTGGTGACGCATCTGGAGCCAAGCTCGCTGACTGTGAAGTATCTCTCTGACTCATACCACGTTCCCAGGAAGCGGTTCATGTTGAAATTTGCCATGGGCTGTCAACAGAAAAAGCTGTTATAATGGTGATATTTACATTTTAATGGTTTATAGGTAGTGTTAGATAGTTACGAACAAAACGTGTACAATGTACATAACGACGTGTACATAACGAGAACAAAAGCGTGTGTGCCTATCCTATGTATACCTATTACAGTACCTACTGATACTAATAATTACTGCGTGTGATACCAAAAGTGGAGCTAGGTAAGAATTTGCTTGAAATGAACACACTGATACAATAACTCACATAATAATCATATCACTGTAAGTGGTATTCTTTAATTTATGACACAGACACAATGTGTCTACATTCTCCAGAACCTTTCAGCTTACTTGTAAAGAAATTCCAACCATATGAACAAATGAAAATAAGTCATATTAAGGTTTAAGAAAGTAGATATTAAATGATGGTTGGAGTCTATCGGATACAAAAACATGTTGAATTCGCAATATGAATGGCAATGAAAGTGAAGCCACTATCGATCGATGGAGTCCCGGGTCGACGGCCGCGACCGGTTACTTGTCTGTGGTCAGTGCCATTATATAAGATGCTTCCAAGGTCACCATCGTGTTACTACGGTAACGACAACGAATCCGTACCTACTAAGAAAACGAAAGTTGAGTAAAGAGCGAAAAGAACAAAAGTGAAAGTTTGGTATAACTTTTTGTAAACCTAGTAGAAAACTGTATATGCAAGCAAGCGTGCACCGAATCATATTGTTAAAGACATTGATTCTTTTTAACCGACTTCAAAAAAGGAAGGTTCTCGATTCGGCCCATATATATATACATATATATTTCATATATCAGATGGCACTCTCAATTGTACAATTATTCTCTATACATATCAGATGGCACTCTCAAAAGCTGCATTCTTTTTAATTTCAACATGTGATTGCGGTAGATACTATTTTATAACAGTCGAATTAAGTTTAGATTTGACAACAGAATTGAAGACTCTATCATCATTAAAATTATTTTATAATGATCAATACTTAAAACGAGTAGATATTTCCGATATCAATTGATAATATGTTAAAAATTACTTTCTAAATAGATTTAGTCAGATAATATTGTAACAGGACACAAATTTAAGAATATTTGGCTCAAATCAACTCCTCCCTAGACTGTAGTAAATACCCGGAGCAATTTCGTTACAAATGAACTAATTTGTGTTAGAGGTGTACAGCTCGCTAAAATAGTAGGACTGTAGCGGTCACATAGAATAATGGGCACATCAGTAAAGCGAAGATTTAAAAAAAGTTTATGTCTCGACGGAGTGGAAGCCACCGATCAGTGGACCCCAGGTCACCCTCGGACACGATGGCGCGACGAGTTCGGGAAGTTTAAAAAAGATTAGTATGTGGTGGCCCAGGATAGAGACCATTAGAAGGAATTGGGAGATACCTTTACCAGCAGTGGGATAGTAAAGGTTAACATAAAAAACTACACAATTATCCATAACAAATGTATCTAACATCGAAACTAGTTAAACCTACCATAATATTTACAAAGACTCACCTCAAAGTCCGGGCACCATCCCAACGAAGGCATCTGTGCCGACGCCGTCGCGACGAGAGCCAACAGGTACAGCGGCCACATGATGACGACTCCGGTGAGCTGACGGGAATGCTTCCAGGGCTCCCGACGTAGGCTTATAAAGGAACAAGGGGAACCGGTCTCTAGGACGCGTCTAATGGAACTCCTTATCAAGCAAACCTTCCACCGGCTTGCAGGTTCTGCAGGCAAAAAAGTATAAGTTAGGTTAGTGCAAATATGGCATAGGGTATTTATAGTTTTAGTTTAAAATAAAGATAGACTGAACAAAACGAGTACTTATTTAATATTATACCATACTAATATTTTATTTACAATCTAGAATTGACATTCTTTACACTAATATTATGAGTGCGAAAGTTTGTGTGGAAGCGTGTAATAAGTGTGTATGTTTGTTCCTGCACTCAACTCCGTCACATCAGAATAGATTTAGATAAAATTTTGTATGAAAGTGTATACACCCTGTATTAACGAAAGGCTACTGCTCATCATGAAAAAAAAAATCGTTCCTACAGGACAGCGGGTGAAACCGCAGGGCGTAGCTAGTTATCCATAAAAGTGTACTTGAAATCCAAAATTATATAAGCATAGCAGTGCCCAGCGGTTTCAACCGCTAAACTACACCATGAATATTTTCGAGATAAAAAGTATAATGTGTAAATCATTCTACCATAGCAAATTCCATTCAAATCGGTTCAGTTGTTACGGAGTTGAATGCCAACTTGTATTAAATTATAAACACAAAATATAAATTTATTTTGTTCTTCTATACTTAATATTATAAAGAGGAAAGATTTGGTTTTTTTGTTTGTTTGTTTGCATTGAATAGGCTCCAAAACTACTGAACCGATTTGAAAAATTCTTTCACTGTTTGGGAAACTACACTATTCCCGGGTGACATAGGCTATAATATATACCCATGGGAAGCTGGGGCGGACCACTAGTTGTTTATAAATGCAATCGTCTCTATTCTATTGAAATATATTTTGTCTTTGGGTAGAACCTTTAACCTAAAATCAGATTCTTCTAGGCAAGTATGCTCTATCGTAGACCACATCATCACTTAACATCAGGAGAATTGACGGTCAAACGCAAGCCTTTTAATGAATAGTTTAAATAAAACTCCTTACACATTTTCAAAGACAGTGAAAAAATAAGTACGCCTCAGAAGTTAAACATGTTTAAAAATGTAAATTTAGAGGTTAAAAGTCAGGGAAAAATTCTACATCTGCCCATTTTATTTTACTGCAACAAGTTTGAGCATCTCAGGCTCCGCAGTCCGCATGAATGCAGACAAGCCCTTGTTAGGAAAGTTGGCTCGCATGTCTGCTAATATGCTTCTTTGTTTGTTTAGTGATGTTAGTGGCCAGGTGTCTCGGGAATACTTAGTAGCTAGGACTAGAAGGATCTATGACAGTAATAATGGATTTTAGAAAGCTTTTTCGTGTTTTCAGTATTTTTCTGTGCAACAAAATATTTATTTACTAAGATTTTCTTTGCTTATTCGCATATTAGGGTTTGGTGCCAGAATATAGCGAAGGATTTTGTACTTTATGTTACTCTTTCTCATATATGCTTCTAATTCTTATGGCACTTAGTTATATAGTCCTTGTTTACACTATGTATATCTGTGTATTATCTGGGTTTCTTTAAGTTGCGAGTGAATGGGTTTCTTCTAGGCAAGCGTGCTCTACCGTAAACCGTATCTTCGCTTAACAAGTCATTAAAAATATGTACTTATATTTGTTTGATATAATTCCTATTATTGATTAAATAATGATTTTTTAATATTATGTTTTCATTAATTTAATCAGGATATTTCAAGGATATTTCGACTAGGCTGGTCCTCACCTCGGGGGATCCTAGAGCTGGCAAATACTTTTCTCAAAAGTTAAGTAATACTATATAGCGGGGCAACTCTGCCAGTGTTCTGTGTTTTTTTTTGTTTTGTGGTATTTTAATAAAGAGTCATTGTATTGTATTGTTCTGGGAACCCTGCCGCACGCCGCACAGTGGTGATCTCGACGGCGTTTTTGTTTTGTAGTACATGTTTGATAATAATTATCTTTTTGTTTAATTGCATATTGTTTTCTGTTGATAATAACTTAGTAAGTAATTTATAAATTGTAAAATTAATTCAATCAGTAAAAAAATCAGTTATAACATTTGGATGGATATATTTAAACGCAAGTCTCAATCTCAAACAATCTTCTAGAAACTAGAGGCTAGTAAATGCTCATTTGTGACCGGTCACTACTACCCGGAGGAGCGAGAATGTTCCCACTGGACATCGAGGACCGAGCAAAAAGATGTAACTCCCATCTGGTTACCGGTTTCAGGTTGTCCTTTTTATTTTCTATCTCTCCCGTCTATTTTTGTCAACCCGTAAGTCCCGTCGCAAATAACTATCGACATGGAGTTATTAGTTTAAGAATAAAAATGAAAACAGAACCTCAGTAAAAAAAAATGGACATCAGTGTCATCTCAGTCTATACGAAATTACTTTTAGTTTCGCAAACTGCTCAAATTCGTCAACATAGAATGGTTCAGTATCATTATCATTCATGTGAAATCATTCAAATTTAAAATAAAATTGTTTATCATAACATCGTAGTTAATTTTTAACCGACTTCAGAAGGTAATGAACTAAAAATTTTACCTAATCGCACACTTGGCCATTAAAAAAAATGGTCTTGCGCTTGACCACCATCTTGCCTGATGTTAAGTGATGATGCGGTCTACGTTGTTATTTATAATTTTTTGTTATACTATATACTTTATTTTGTTATACTTTAGAGCTTGTACTCTAATAACCATGCCAAGTATGACGTATGTACGTCTGTACGTATTACCTTTTTACATTAGAGCAATTACAAAAATATTTAAATAAATACTTTTGTTGTCCGTTCACTTTTTGAGTTTTTTACATATTCTGTGAAAATTTCAATAGGCTATCTATTACGGTTCCAAAGATACAGCCGTAAGAAGGTAGGACGGACAGACAGGCGAACAGACAGACGGACAACGTAGGTTTAGTAATAGGGTCCCGTTTTTACCCGGTGGGTACGGAACCCTAAAAATTACGACATGGGAAGATTTTTGCTAGAAAAAAAACAGTGTGGAGTTTTAAAAATTGTTGTTAGCTTTTCCGTGTTTTTATGACTTGATTATCGTTATAAGTTTGGTTTTGGGTTCCAGGGGCCTTACGGACAACTGCTATTACAGGCACCTAATCCGCTCAGTTGAAAAATCACGCGACCGCAAACCGTATCTAGGCGCGATAAGGTTTGCGGTCGCGTGATTTTCCAACTGAGCGGATTAGGTGCCTGTAATAGCAGTTGTCCGTAAGGCCCCTGATAATTAAATACGAGTGAATTTGTTTAAATAACCTCCCACTACTAAGTAGTTAACACATGAGACAATATCGACGAGAGGCTTGATCGCCATATCAAGTAGTTTTAATTTTGCGATAGAAGTTACTTGAAAGCCTGTAAGTTCATAATGCTTATAAAGCTAGTTTTTGTGTTTTTAACATTGGTCGACTAGAATAGACATAGTGTTCACTGGACACAACATAATATTTGTTGAAGATATTGTATAATATATTGTTCACAGCACCTGCTGTACATAAATCATGCAACCTAAACGTAAAGTAAAGCATTATCTCTTAAGGGATATAAAGTTGTATGAAACTCCGTAGGGAACAAAGTAATTAATAATAATTAATAGTGATTAATTTGACTTTGGAATGTCAAATTCGTGTGAAAACTCGTGGAAAACACTAAATGAAAAAAAGAAAAAAAAAAGTTTTATTATTACTTCTGTATTAAAAGTATGTGGTGTGGTCTTGTTTTTTTGTATTGCTTATGGTGGCCAGTACGATTTTCGAACAAACCTCTTTACAATGCCATATGAGCATTTTTTCTTTTTTTCATTTAGAGTTTTACACGAGTTTTCACACGAATTTGACGATCCAAATTCAAATCACTTTATTCCCTAACCACACACACTTCAAACTCACACTTCTAACACTTTATTTCTGTGGCGTTTACAAAGAATGTGAAACAAAAGACGGTGTTTGGTGCTGTGATTTTCAGTGAAACCTGGCTTTTTATTGTCTCGCAGAAGGTGTGACAAGTAGAGTATGCTCCTCTGGAATAAAGCCTGTCTTCGTGTTGGGCAGCTTGAGACCCTCGCTTCACTCAGGACTCTATATACCGCCCGCGACGTAAGACACTGCTTTATTCCCTTAGTGCATAATCTACTATTATATTATATTGCACTAGCTGAATCCCGCTACTTCGTACGCGTAGAGCTCGGCCTTCGGCCTCGCTACTATAAACCTATATGCTATAAACCTCACGGAGCCCGAGACCTTTCCAACGAATGCAAAACCGTGGAAATCGGTTCGTGCGTTCTGGAGTTATAGCGTCAGGAAGGAAAACCCGACTTAGTTTTATATAGTAGAGATATGCACGAACGATCTATTATATATTTAATTAGTGTATATTTAAATGTTTTTTTTTTACTATATGCTTTTTAATTTGTGGTTATGTATAATTTTTAGATTTAATTTAATTTGTTGGCAATTTTTGTAGGCTATATTAGTATGTGTTATTGATTGAATTAATTAATAGAATGATGTACCTATTCAGATCCATGGGTGGATGAATTGGGGCCCCCTGTAACTGCCCACCTAAAATGTTCGTTAAACCAATAAACAATTACTTCTTAGGTATATATATATAGGGCACAGAATAAGCTTTGACAAATATACCTGTTACCTGAACAAAGAGAATAAGGTATACATTATTGCCTATTGCCAAACATTGTATCTTATTATGTTTCTTATAGTATATGTCCATTGTTTTTGTTTTTTGGCAATAAATATATTTTATTCTTATTCTTATTATTATTCTTACTAAAAAAATGTATATGTCAGCATGCTGGCGGCATTACCACGCTGAACGGCAATGCTTATGCGTTGAGCCAGGAACACGCCAGCATTTAGGTCACGTGTCGCATTAGCCAGGCGCTCTGAGAGGTTTAATGAGGTGAGCCTTAGCTCACACAGCCCCAGCTTGGGGACATATCCTCAAGGGCCTTATTTCTCGACTCTATAAGTTTCTGACATCATGTCATCATCATCATCATCAGCCAGAAGACGTCCACTGCTGAACATAGGCCTCCCCCTTTAACCTCCACACTGAACGACTGCCTTTTGCATCCACTGGATGCCAGCGGCTCTCACAATGTTGTCGGTCCATATAGTGGGAGGCCTACCTACGCTGCGTCTTCCGGTTCGTGGTCTCCACTCAAGAACTCAAGACTCAGGGGTCTTTCTTCCCCATCGGTTATCGGTTCTCCGAGCGATGTGGCCTGCCCATTGCCACTTCAACTTGCAAATTTTAACAGCTATGTCGGTGACTCTGGTTCTTTGACGAATATCCACGTTTCTGATTCTATTGCGCAAAGAAACTCCGAGCACAGCTCTTTCCATTGACCGCGGTGCGCTGTTACATTATGTGCAGAATGTATATCAATTCCATAATAATTTTAATGTAATTTTTGAATTAGTAATGTAGTGTAAGTGATGTAAAACTACACTCACCTGGGTGGTAAGATCACAGTGTCTGATCCGACGAGGGCTGCCGGCGCGGCGGCCGTGGCGGTTCTATCTACGGCTTCTAGCGTGACCACACGTAATGGAATTACGCGTTGAGCCGGCTTTAACTATTATGCTGATATGATAAACAAATTACTAAAAGGTATAACAAATTAGTTATTATTAATTCTTCCCGCTGATGATGATGATGATAACAAATTATCGATCCAATATAAAACCTCTCCATTCTTAAACTGCCTGGAAGATATCACTCTTAGCGATAAGGCTGCTAGTTGTTGCACTAGTTTTTAAGTTTCCTGTCCCATGTACATAATTTCTGGTGTAAACAATAAGGAGTTTATCTATATATCAAATTTATACATAATTTTTCAACTCACCAGCTGGGAAAGACTCATTTTATAAGCTTTTTATCGTCTTAATTTCTGCGCGCAAAAGTCCATGTTACTTATCAGCTAGTGCGGAAAATAAATTTGATTTCAAACATGAAAAACATTTATCAAACTTTCAAATTATTCTGTAGGTATTAAAACTTTTCAAGCTCTTTGTCAAACGTAAACAGATTGAGTCAAGGAAGTTCCTATTTTCTCAAATATCTCATCGTTATTAATTTTGTGATGAGTCAGTCAGTCAGTCAGTGTCAGTCAATGAGTGTATCAGTATCTCACTTTACTGCTTTTAAATATAACGATACACAGATCTATAACAAAATATAGAATATGAGAACCTACACTTAGTTCCGACCAAGGGCGAGTTGGGCTCGCGCACTGAGGGTTCCGTATCACCACATAACTTGTTAGCTCCTAAAGTACAAAGAAGTAGTGCAGAAAGACAACATCGTATCAACGCCCACTTGGTCACCCATCCAGGTACCAAGCTCGCCAAACGTTACTATACATTGATTTTGAAGTCAACGGGAACAACTAGGTACAAGAAAAATTTTGATTTTTTAAATCTAAATTTGATAATATTTTGAGCCCAACTTCAATATCCATGTACCTATCTAATCTATAAATATTGTTTTGTCCTTTGTAGTGACACAATTATTTGCGATATGTGTTTTTTTGCAGTCGGATTTTTTAAAGATAATTTATTGACATGTAACATTGGTGTTATCAATAAATATTTGTATTTGTAAAGGGTTGCCCAAATGAAGCACTAACTTGGTCGGCTATAATATTTTATTTAGGAAATTCGATGATAACTTCTCCATTCAATTCTACAGTAGCTCGGTCGCTAGGATTGTCTATATTTTCCTTTAGAGACATCTATTGCATGGTGACTGAACTAGCACATTAGTGCTAACAGACGCTCGAACGCGGCTGACGGACCGCCGTCCAACCAACGGGAGAGAAAGAGTGAGAATATCATATTTCCCTCTCTTTCTCTCCCATTGGTCAGACGGCGGTTGAGGTCAGCCGCGTTCGTGCGTCTGTTAGCACTATAATACCTACCTATACTTACACACGCATTTCTCTGCTTTCCTAATGTTCCGTAAAGATTTCTATAATGCTAAAATGCATTTCTACGTAAATAATTACCCACATTATTATAATTTATGATTCTCTCGAACTTATTCATTCACCTAAATTGAGAATTTGAGAATTAACAGATTTATATACAATAAGTACATATAGAGTCACAATCGTGCCAAAAAATGACCGAACCAAAACTCGGCGCACGCTTCGAATTGAGCAGATTTTTTGGTTAGCTACAAGGTAACCGCGATCCGACTACAACGCCGCGCGATGTCAGAGCTACAATGACTAGTGGACAACTAACGTTGAACACTATGCAAGCGACATAACGTCTAAATTGGAGTAAATGTAGCATTGCGAAGTATATAATTGATACAATGTATGTACAATGACGCTTGGACGTTTTTGAATGTTTTCAATGAGAGATTGTGACTCTATTGGAATTGTTTCTCGATGGGACTTAGTAACAATGTATTTTAAGGTGGTTAAATGAGCAACTTATTTTATTTAAATTGTTGTTTGAAATTAGCTTCAGGCTGATACTACACCTATTTTTAAGAAAATTTAGTATATTACGTTAAAATTAAACAGTTAATGGTTTTGAGTATTATTTTTGTAAAATACACGCGATAAAATCCTTTAAAAATATTGTATTTCAATGTATTAATCGCGAAAACTTTATTAATGTAAATAACATTACTATTGAACTGATGGTGCCACAGAAAAGAAAATTCCCTTCTATTTTCTGTGGATGGTGCGCACCTAAAGACCCTGAGTAATTTATATTTTTTTCAGCTGGTTGTAGATTGCTTGGTTTAGCATATTTATGCATGATTTAATTATAATTATGTTTTTTTTTCTGTACCAGAATAATATCAGAGTGGTACCCCAGAGATGACAAAAGAAATAAAGGTAGACAAATGAAACGTTGGGAAGATGACCTCAAAAGAGTTGCCGGTCCAGAATGGATCAGAATGGATGAGACAGAGATAGGTGGAAGTCTTTGGAGGAGGCCTTTGTCGAAGGACAAGCTGTTGCCAGAAAAACCGACCGTCAACAATAAATTTAATACCCATGTATTGTAAATATGATAAAACAGTAATAAAGGCTTATTATATTATATAATTATGATATTGGTATATTAAAGGGAAGGCCTATGTTCAGCAGTGGACGTATTCTGGGTGATGATGATTGTATATTATTATCTTTTCAACAAAAAGCCTGTGATATTGTATCATGAAATAAACAACAATGAAGTGTGTAACTAAAATATTCTCGTTATTTAATTTACTATAGTAAGAACACATTTTTTTACAGAATGTTAATAAACTAAACAATATCTACAAAAATTGTACACAATTTTATTTGAAAACTTAAGGAATAGTTTTTTTATTAATTTACAAATTAACAGAGAAAAACCAATATTCAAGGTCAACAAGATTACGTTAAGCTTTATTATTATTATTAAAACTTAGTAACTAATTATTATTTACATACTTAGATTTATTCTTATTAACGACGTCATGTTTTAGACATTCGAATCAGCATTTTTATTTTATGGTATAACTGTAGGTATTGTGTCTTGGTTTTTTAAATCAGCAATGCTCTTAGAAAAATCATGTAATTAATGCATTATTACAGCAAGGCTAATATTATTTCAAACGACACTAAAGGAATACATTTGCGAAGGTAAAATTGCATTGTCATACTTTATTTACTCATAAGGCAATTTCGACTAACGTCGGTGTATCACAACTTACTTAAAATACTAAAAATGGTTTCCAAAATATGAACCTACATTATAAAAATACAATTTGTTCGAGTTTTACGCAAATGTTACGTATAATTAATAGGCAGTATATTATGTTGTGCTACATAACAGGAAGATAATTATTATTGTCATGCAGTCTCATGGTAATTGTAGTACCGACCGAGCGATGGCGCTTAGTTAATGGTTTTCTTTCCTTTTTGTAAAATGTACATAAAAAACTTGTTCCGCAAGGTCATTTGAGTTTTATTGGAGTAAATTTTATTCGGATCCTGTTAGGTAAGTAAATTGAAAAATATCCGACGCAACGGAAGACAACATTTTGGCCTACTTACATTACAAAGACAATTATCACATAGAATATAATATTACATACCTCGAAATCACAATCCTTAAAAATAAATTGTTCCCCAATTACAATTTAAAAAACCGTCAATATGACGTTGAACAAAATACAAAAACAAACAAAATCAGGTAAAACGAAAGGTAACGATCGAAAGATTTAAAGCGACTCGACAATTTAGTCGTAATCTAAATTATGAACAACTTGTTGGTAACTTTAGTATTTAGAAGCACAAAAACACATTAATAATAATTGCATTGGCGTAGGTATAAAAAAAGTAAATGAAAATGATACCAGTTTCTCAATCCTAAAAGTTAAATATATTTACGGATTTTTGCGTTTGTCATGATTACTTCTGTGTTAATTGCAAATCATTATCTACAGATACGAGATCCGCCATTATATTTATATATATTTCAAACATACGTTAGACACAAAATGAGTATTAAAATTTGTATGATTTCTCCGTTGATAACGGTTAATCAGCTAATTGGATTAAAGTCTACAACAGAAAATATCGAGGTATCGACTATGAAAAAAATTATAAAAGAAACGAAAATACTTGTCTACGATGAAAAATCAAAATTAAATTTTGCATTTAAAAGAGAAGCATTATTAATATAATTATCATTGTACATCCAGCCTTCACTAAAATTAGCTTTATTACAACTGGCCACAGTAGTGTTTAAAAGCGACATAGAAACACGTTCCGAAGAATTCAGTAAAGCTAAAGTAGGTACTATAGGTAAAAGTATCCATTTGAACATAATGCCTGACAAGCTTCTTATAGCTAAGAGTAGTAAAGTGGTAAAAAAATAGAATAATATTCAAGAGTAGTGGAATCGGAAACTTGATACAGAGGACAGCGTTAGTAGCTACAAAGATGAGATTATTAAATTGGTACCTATACATAACTTTAAAAATCAATCATTTCAGGTCCCTTTAATTTCTCTTACTTGTACAGTACACCAAACATCTCTTCTTAAATCTTTGGTGCTCATCAACATTGCAAATATCGGAATAACAGAATGGAAGGAATACGTATAACGTTATGTTACGAACACATTATTTTATTATTACGTTACATATTAAATAAAGTGATAATCCTAATATTGAGATTGATACTGTCGTTAAAAAGCTGCGAAACATCAAGCCAGATCGTCATTGGAACAAAGAAACGAAAATATCTATTGATAGTATCGAAATAAGTACAGACATTTTGTGGGATTCATTTTTGTTAGTAAAATGTACAAAAAACAAAAATTTACTGAATTTGCATGTAGATAATAATAATAATAATAAACAGGAGCTTAATCTAATTCTAAGTTCCAATTCTGACTAGAATATTGACAGTACACTTTGTTAAGCATAAAGCCAATACTTGATCCTGTTTCGTCACTATGCTTGCTTCAAGATACTGATTTAAATTAGGAGGTAGTTAATGTGACGTTATATAAGGACTTCGCAACTTTCTTCTGACAAACTTGTTTATTTTCTATGCTTAAGGAATTAATGTGTCGGTGGCTTTTATAATAACATTTATCCTAATGAAATATATCTTTCAAATAAATACTATTTTGGAAGGTATTGGTCCCGGATTATAATTTTTAAAACAAATTATAACAGTTGGACCCTTTCGGCAAACATGTGATTTTAATTATTTATCAACATCAGATCCGCGGCAGATAGCCACGAATGCCTCACTATGAGTATCGCTCTGCGATATCACACAACTAATAACTAAGAACTTAACTAACATTATTCCATCTAAACACATATCACATTTGAACTCTCGAATCGAGAGAAGACAATTTCAAAGTCCAAGAAAAACGCGCTGCGTCATGTGGGCGAGCGTCATTCATGCAGGTTTTTACTGAGTAGCAAACTATTGTGAGGTCCCGAGAGGTGCCTGATGAGCTCCGGCAGGGCTTCAAACGTGAGCTGACAGAAGCAGCAGTTAAACCTGCCAGCGGTGTTGGTCCGCCCGTCGTTCTCGCTCGACGATATCACATTGCGATGCACCGAGCACAAGTGTTTCAGCAAGTGGGCTTTTTGCTTGAACATGGCGACGCAGAGTCGACAGGCGAAAGGTTTTTCTCCCGTGTGTACTCGGAGATGCGTCTTGAGATTCCAGGACATTCCAAACTGTTTGCCGCAGTATTCGCAGCGATACTCTCGGACCGGGGCTTGTTTACTCGAGCCTTGATCGTTATCGGGCGAAGTTGCATCATCGCCGCCCATTTGCGGTTGACATAGCCATGGTCCCCAGGAGCCAGCGCTAGGTGGCCGGTATTTTAGGGCTTCGTCGTGCGTCACCGTGGGAGGGGTAGCACTTCTTTCTGGCAGGTATGGTGGCGCTGACGCACTGAGCGGGTGGTGTAGCGCACTCAGCCGCGCCGTGGCCGCTACTGCAGCAGCCGTCGCTGGCCCTTGAGTATATCGAAGGTGCGCCATTTCTTCTAAGTAACTTGGGGGGAATGATACAAACGGGGGATTTTGTGAAGGTGAATTATGAAAGCCGGGTCTTCTTTTTCGATGCGGTGTGACGACATAGTTTTCAGGCGAAGTTTGAACGAGAGACATTAGATCCTGGTCAGGTGGTTTCAGATGTGCGTAGTCTTCTAATTTAACAGTTCGTAAATCCAATTCGGGAGGTTCCAAGTAGTGTGATTTCCTTTTAGTTCTTTCGATGCCTCGACCTAATCGGTCGTTCAAAAGTTGTCTCCGATAAACTGTTCCAGGCGGCGGATCTTCTTGACTTGACGATGTTGATCTTCTTCTGCTTATATTCTGCAATTAAAAAACGACTTTAAGTATCGACAAACATAAATCATAGATATAGTTATAAATACAGTATGACATTTATTTACCTTCGCTGCTACTGTTTCGACATCGACATCTTGTGAGTCATCGTGTTCACTTCCAGTGTTTTCCGATGTTCTTGCCACGGACAGGTTAACTGGATTGGAAGAACTTCTTCTCCTTGCTGTCAATCGTCCACACTCTTTGTCTCTTTCACCTTCCTCTTCATCCCTCTCGTCGTTACTACTGGTCGACATGCTTTCTTTCTTTATGCTCATTCCTTCAGAATCTCTGTCTTTGTCTTTACTGAACCCAGCGCTAGGCGTGACTCTTTCACTTTCTGAATGTGACGATCCTGAAGGTGCATCATGTTTACTGCTTTCATTGCTGTTGATGTCGGTTTTGAGACTCTTTGCTTTTAATCTATCGCATGATCTATTTCTTTCCTCTGCTTGCTGGCGTTCTTTTGTTGATTTCCATACGTCTGATTTGATTTCTAGGAGCTCGAAAAGTTCTTGCATGTCATCTATTTCCCCCGACTGAAATGTAAAAAAGCAATAATAAAAAAGAGCTTTCTTTACAGATGATGCATTTTGTTGCAAGCGGTGGTTAGGTTCACTAGATCTAAATTGATGATGTAAGTAGAGACAATGGATAAATTTGAATGTGAAGATTACAAATGGTAATAAAATTGAATTGGATATTCCTTACCTCTATGTAAGCTTGGCCGCTGTACAGGAAGACGAGGAGATGCCTCATAAGGGTGCTGTTGATTCCTGACATGTGAATAGTGACGGGATTGTCAACTGATGGGGTGTCGTCGAGAATTTTCCTGCAACAAGTAATAAAAGCATTTAGTTTGTGTTGTGATATGTGATTATAAAATAAAATAAAATAGTACATTGTCCAGATTTGCATCTATAACTCATGAGCTAGTTCATTTTCAGTACTTAAAATCATACTTTCTATTACTGTTCTATGTCTTATTTTGACATTAAAGCATTTATGTTAATTGTAATTGTAACAATTGTTGTAACTGCAATAGACTACCAGACCGATTTTTATTGTTGTCTTATACAAAAACTGACCGTAAATAATGCGAAGCTTGACGAATACATAATTAAAATTTAT
This sequence comes from Agriopis aurantiaria, assembly GCA_914767915.1. Classification (NCBI taxonomy): domain Eukaryota; kingdom Metazoa; phylum Arthropoda; class Insecta; order Lepidoptera; family Geometridae; genus Agriopis; species Agriopis aurantiaria. The sequence continues at coordinate 427,845 of OU611983.1, read as the reverse complement.
TCAAAATGATGAAGTTCATCGTCGCTTACCAAGAGGCGAGTTGGTGGACAAACGCGGACTTTACACGATAAAAAAATTATAAGCATTTTAATAACTTAGTAGACAGAAAATACAATGTACTCGCAACTGACGTCACTTTTTAGTACTTTATACAAATTTCATACTGACACTCATTTAGAAAGGGACAGACCGTTCCTTCCTAATCCAATCAAAAACTTTACACTTTCATTTCAGAACTTTACTAGCCAATATCATGTAATACATACTATTAGTACAAGTACGATATAAAGGATTTCTACAGTATACGCATTAACGTTTGATTATATTTTTCCCTAAACCTATTATTTACAAATCAAAAACATTTTAGGTCAATAGTCAAAATCAGTAAATTTTTAAGATGTTTGGTAGAAATGCTTGCTTGCGCAGCTTCAGCAAAGGCGTATGATATGGCAACAATCCACATTCTGTGGAACTTCATTTTTTTGAAAAAAACATAGGTACTAATTAGCATAAAATAGTACTTAGAGTACGCCTGTACCAACCAGGAGCATATTATTTCATGGGAATTTTTGGGAATAATGAATTTACGTCATAACCCATGGAACTCAAAATAATTAAAGGGTCTTCTATTTTAGTCCAATACGTATGCTTTCTACACATCGACTCCTATTTGGCTTAATATTTAATGTAAATGTTTAGGTTAAACACTGTTTTAAACTATCACGGCTGTTCACTAAAGTTATATGATTATTTACGGGATATTTACCGTGGTAAGGTTGTGAATGAACTCCTGATATTTCGGCGCAGTTACACCATATTCACGGGAAGACTGAAGAATGCGGGTGGTGGGTCGAACAGTTCAAAGCTCAAGTTAGATGCAAACAAAACAATCTACCTTCTTTTTTAATGTTTTGCTACAGTTGTCACTGGAACTCGAACCTAAATATCCCGTAAATAATCGTGTAAGTTTATATTTAGGTTAGTTGTTGTGGTACCTGATGAGAGGGCTGGCAGCGGCCATCACGATGCGGTGCGCGGCCAGCGGCACGGCGTCGTCACACACCAGCACCAGGTCGGAGTAGCGCGCGCCGCGCCACGCCGCGCCCACTTCATTCAAGATGCAGGCGTGGTGCTTGCCGTACGTCAGCGTCAACAGCCCCTCGCCCATCATTCCACCACTGGAACAATAAAAAACGCACGTTAACATCGAAAACACATAAAATGGCACAGGCGGGAAATAGACAAACAAGAACATTTTAAACTATTTGAAGTTTTTATTATATATATATTATAAATACATTGTAAAAAAACAGACAAAAATTTAAAAGAAGGATGAATTGCCGAAATTTACAGTCGTAGGGGATTTGTTTAATGCGTACAATGTAGGAAGTGATTAACTAATTGATCGTAAATTATTCAAATATAAATACACTCATCAACAGACAGCTACAACAGAAACATTATGTTCTATAAAATCATAACATACAACAGTAATAATCATATTTCTAGTTTTGAGCATGATTGTGTAAAGCTGTAATAAATAATGCTATTGTACTCGACGATCGTGTGAATTCCGCTCAAATTGTTAAATTTCGTAGTTTTTGTTCACAGTTTCATCTCAAGGAAGTGGTATTTCTAATATTTATAGCGATAAAATCACAGCAATTAAATTTATTTAAAAACATTATCATTTTCGTTTGCGACCTGTTTATAATTACTACTAATCCTATTTAGTTGTAGATGAATTTCAATTAATATTTGTGATGAAACGCATTGCATAACATAATTTCGATGCTGAGTGAGATGTATAATAGCATTCGTAGTTCGTCAGTTACGTTCTAGTCTACACTGAAAATCCAAGCGAAGGAAGTCAGGGTTGCACCAAACTGACCGAATTCGATTCAAACATTACAAATAACGCAAATAAATCCAAATTACCTTGTCTAAACAATTGCCTAACTAAATTAAAAAGGTTAAAAGGTGCGATGAATATAAATCAACTAGTACTGCTGATGCGTTCTTGGTCAGCCTATATCAGTGACAGAAGTCTCAGCAGGTGCTAGAAAGCCTGTCGCAAGAGGACCTTGGCCCGCAGAGCATCGCGACTGGGTTGCGTTAGAAGCGCAAGATCGTTTAAAAGACGATCAACGGGCTCCTTTGCATTGTGTTAATGTTTAGCAAGAGCGGGGTCAGAATCTGCGGAACAGTGATCATTGTTGCCGTCCTTTGTTGCTCTATAGTTGAAACAAGTATTTCACTCAAAACTCACATTTGATGATATAATAATTATGACGTAGTGGAAATCTGAGCTTATAATGTCGTCCAAAAAGTGGTCATCTTAATCACCTTGCCACAATTTTGTAATGAATTTGATTTCTATTAAATTGAGTTACCAAATTCAGTCTGATATTATAGATCGTCATATGGAAACCTAGACCGAGCTCAATAACAAATTAGCTGAAAGTCAACTTCATGGCCAGAGAATCAAAGAGGTAATTCATAACCGCGAATAAAGCGCATTAGCATCTATCTACATAATTAACTTCTACACTTTATGCTAATGAAACACCGGATAAAAAAAATGAAGTCTTACTTAACAAAGAGTTATCATTTCCTTGAGCGCGGGAAACTTGGAGTCATTGAAATTGGAATAAAATTGTCTGTATCCGTATATGAGAGGAAAAAATCTAATAAAGACATGGAAGAACGTGTTTTCGAATGTTTCTTAACAAGTGGGCTGAGTTGTTTTGAAGGTCGCTTTAACAGAGAAAAACTTGTGGTTAAAATTAAATGACTGACGAGTTTTGAACATGTAATTTAGAAATAGGTTCAATTTTGTGTAATTGTAATTACCGGTATATCTATACATACTATACTTAATTGCAAAAAAGTAAATATGCATTTTGCAATCAATTTAGATATAATTTTTTTTATTTGATTAAAAAAAAAATGCGTTGAGAAAACAATGTTTTATGAAAGACAGGGGCGTTTTCATGGAATGGAATTTGCCAGTATGGCGGCCTAAATGCAGAATACCGAATTTGTATGCAAGGATGGTCTATTTTCAGGAGGGAACGATGCGTGACCGACTCGCCTGTCTTTGTCCGTGGCCAACCATCGCGACGGTGCAGTTCCCATGTTTTGCATTTAATTTTGTTAAGTACAGGGTTGACGGCTGAAACATCCGCGGATGATAGTGATCTTGAGAAAATATATTGAAGTTTCGATGGATGTTCGACGAGTGAGTATTTTATAAAATACAAGCTAGAAGAAACATTTGTGAGAATTGTGAAGAAAATGTTTATTTATAATACATACTAAATTGTAAGGATCTAAAGAGATCTCACTAACTTTTGTATTAAATTTAGTAATCATTTCTGTTACTGAGTTGAGTTTCTAATGTGCCCGATTGCAAGAAAATTCAGCAAAATTTATGAAACGCTTTTTTAATACATACTAAACGAAAGCAAATTACAAGTTACAATGAACATTTTATTGCATGTTTAAAAATTAACTGACCTAGTTTAGTGGAATATTGTGGTTTATAGAGCCACCTAGTGGTCGTCTATTTCAATGCTTCAACTTCCTATTCACAGCCAAAGCAACATCGTAATAGTATCCAAGACGCGTTTACTAAAATCACCCACAGATGGCGCGACTCGTTGTGAAATACATTGTATATTTACATTAATGAAAGCAAAGCAGTGTTTAAATGTTTGCTCGGCTTTTCTGCTGTCCTTCGCTGTACCAACATTCACTTTCACATATATTTCAGCAAATAAACAATACGGAAACATCTGAATAGGCACATTTTTTGCCTTTACTTTTATCCATTTGGGAATCGACGAAGGTGATTCAGTTATCCAGTTTAAATATACATCCAATTTGACGTCATAAGGATTATTTTAATGTAAACAACTTTCATTAATGGTTTTGACCTTAGCCCAAAATTATTATGAATATTCGGCTCCTAAACATTTTGAAAACATACAAAGGTTACATTTTTTATATACGTAAGAGTAAGTAGTAAGAGTAGTTTACTATTGAAATGTTATCTTAGAAACGTAGACACTAAAGTAGCAGATGGTTTTCCAAAAATATAAGCAAGCCTACTGAATACTGATAACAAATGTAATTTAAAACAAACAGGAAGAATTGTAACAGCAGCTTACAGAACTTGTTTATAACGATTATAAAATATCTCAGTCAGTCCAAGTATCAAGGTTGGATTATAAACTCTTATATAACAGTAGGCAGCATTAATTAGGAGAACCTAGAATAGGCACATGCCTATCATCTGTATCTCCGAGATTGTTAGCCTTATATGACGCTTATGACAGTAAAGATACTGTAAAAGGGGGTATAGAACGAGATAATTGAGTGGAAACACTTGTACTCATAAATAATTAGTAATGTAATCGATTTTTTAAGTTATTTATTCTGTAGATGGTGTTATAGAATGACTTTATTGGCACAAAAACAATATGTGTACACTGAGTGAACGATGATAATTATCGCTGTTACTTAATTATTATTACAAAGTAATAGTTTAGGTGCATTATACATCTTATATCTGTTATATATGATTATTATATTTTAAAAAGTATCATATTTATACAATAAATATCAGAATAAAGAAGTGTAATCATTTGTGTATAATTCAGTTTCGTATTAAAATATAAATGTCGCCTATTATAAAAAACACGATTGTTAAACAAAGTAAAAGCGATTTAAATATTAGCTATTACAGTTTAAAACAAATAAAACCCGCCAATTTGACTTCTTAAAATAAATCGAATGAATCCAAGTTTGAAGGATCATTATTCATTACCTACACATCATGATGATGGAACCAGGACTTGGATAGTTCTTTTGAAATTGACAAGAAATTAAAGTAACGGTTTTGAAAGACTGCCTTACATTATCATTAGAATATCAACGAGAAACTATAAGAAATATCATTACCTACAGCATAGGAAACTATTTTAGTCTTGAAAATGGTTAACGGTGTACAAAACGCAGTTTGCGAAACACTTCGCGTCAGCGGTGTTGCAAACCTAGAAATTGTACAAGACACAACCATTGTAAGACTACTGGAGCGTAGGATTGAGAAAAAAGTTCCAACTTTCTCGACTGTTTGCAAAATAAATTGAAAGTTACGAAAAGAAACATTAATTTATACAATGACGCTGATCGATTTTACAAGTGTTATCAGACAAAATGGATTATAAATATAGAACATTGACAAAAGTAATATTTTTGTGATAATGCGTAGATTGATATTTCACCCGGGTATGTCCTAAAACTGCGACCAGAACCACCGGAGGATGGGCAGCAGCGTCCTATTAGTACACGGTGAACGTACTGCGATCCCCAAGCCGCCTGCCAAGCGTGGGGATTATGGCAACACCCCTCTCTACGAGGGAGGCCTTTGTTCTGCAGTGGACGTTTACAGGCTGATGATGATGATGATGATGATGATATTTCACAAATTTGTTCTCTTAGATATTAAAATTCCTAATAGCATTTTTGTTTTAAATATATGTGTACTCGTGTAGACATTGGTGTAATCGTGAATTCATTATCTGAAAAATAGTGATTAGTTTTTATTTTATTTTTATTTTGTCTTTATTTAAGACAAACAGCACAAAAATATATACAGTAATTTTAATTAATTATTTTAAAGTACAGCCATTAACAGGTGTAAGTATAATTAGTGGAAGTAACAATGTCGTGGAAAATCACTACTAAAACATATATTGCAAACTAAGCGCTAAAGAGCTAAGCTTCAGTAAATCTATAAAAAAGGTATTTAACAAAATTACCCGATAAACATTTAAAACATGACTGTGTTTAAATTGTGAAAGTTTAAAAGTTGCTTCATGCAGACTTACTTAGTTTTCATGCACTTATCTTTAAACATGTAGAAGTTAGATGGTTCTCAAGTTAGGACATACATTAAGACGGGCAGACAGATGAAAAGAAGTAACTTAAAAAGGTTTCTTGCAGTACTATGTAAACCTTAAAGGTGCTTAAATATTAAATAAGTAAATATGTATTTTGTGACCTGTGACTGTATTTTAACACTTGAAAAAATAGTATAGGTAAAAAATAGTATTTGTTTAAATTGCATATAGATATTTAAAAATATATGTAAATTTGTGTTAAGTTAAGTGTAAACTCAAGGGTTCGTCTGAAAACCGGCGCTGATAGTCCTTGACTTTCAGCATTAATGCCGAGACGGACCTATTTGACACTGATTGTATCCTTTAGATTGACTGATTGTTTTTATAAAGGTGTCGAATATTTTTTTTCTTTCTTTCTTTCTTTTTATAAGTGTAGGGTAGATATTGTCATGAATCTGGAAACAATATATTAGATGTTCTAGCAAACTAAAAACTTAGTAGAGAACTCAACACATTCCTAGAAGCATTGAGATGAAAATAAGATTTGCATATAAACCAGTTTTAATTAATCATTATGATAATCATGACTTACAGAAAATTAAATTTATGATTTATGTTATAATAAATAGAGTTGTAATGGTCAAGGACAATGGACAAGCAATGAAGGAGATAGCAGTTCGTTTCATGTATTACTGTAATAGATACGTTGAATATAAAATCGAATGTACCTAACCAAATTAATATAAAAAGCCCAAAAAAGTTTTTGGAACGCTTATCCGCATGCATTGCAGGGTTTCACGGAAAAAGAAAAGCTGAAAGGAGAATCATACTCATCATTATGAACTACTTCTGGTATGGGACTAAACAAAATCGTTAAAAAACTATTGTTCCATAGAAAACGTTATTCACAACGAAATGTATGGATTAGCTGATTTTTTAGTCGCAATTTCAGGATCTGACCCATGATAAGAATTGATCACTTTGAGCTCCTTCCGGTTTAGTACAACCTTTCCGTGCAATCATAAGGAACTACTAGCCAAGACAGAGGACAGACGTAAAATTACAATTGTTATTTCTTGATTTTAGTATAATTACAAATTTCACAATTATATTCGACGAGATATGAATATATTCACTAATACAAAAAATAATCGGTTGTAATATACAACCGAAATTTTGTTTTAAAATTCGAGATACAATGCGTTTACTTAATTGAAATATAACTATGTGGAAAAATTTGCATTTAAATGGTAATTGAAATGTTAAATAAAATATTGTTTATGATTATAAATGCCACGAATATACATAACTAATATTTGTAATACATTGAAAACAAAGCAATTAATCTATAGGCTGAGAATGTAGTCAACAATTACATTGTAGATTATTCAGGTAACCTAGCTCTTGTATGGCTCGGTGCGTTCCGATTGACGTTCCGATCGACCCTGTTAGTCACAATTGCATAAAATATATTGAAGCTTTACGTACTCATAAACAGTTTTCTGCTCAAGTTACTTGACTGAAATTATCGACTAAATTAACTTCTCCCTAGAATCAAATATAACAATAAAACAAACTTCGTAAGCCATCAATTATGAAATGCTAATGTATCAATTGACCACCGAACAGAATTTCAATGCTGCAAACAAAAAACGGATGATTTGAATAATTTAATAATAAGGAAGAGTCGTAAGCCGTGAGATTGGGAAGTCCTATTAATAATGCCGGTAGTACAAGCATTCAATGACAAACGTACAAAGGTACTTAGCAACAGACCAGACCCCTTTACAAGCTTCTAACAGTCGTGTGAAGTATGACAGAAAGCGATAGTGATGTAAGTCGATAGTTGTCAAACAGGAAACCGCGGGGCGCGCGTGGCAGCGATACGGCCCGCGCTGCCGCCAACCGGCCTTCAGACGAAATGCTCACTGCCAGCGCTGGCTCTACTGTCTACTCCAGCGGACCACATACAGCCATTACATCATCTCGGCTCCACAACAAACGACATTCATTCATGAGAACCACGGCCGATCCAACCTTCTGCCGCTCATCACCGACTACTTAGCAGCTTTGGATTCTTGTTGTTGTTTTGTTGGGATCAAATGATTTCGATGTTTTAACTTTGTTTACTACACTTCGGTTCCCACTAGTTCGATTCGATAAGGTTATCGAAGATAATTTTCTTCTGCGTTGTAAAAACCAGGAACTATCCAAATTACTTATTTTAATCAGCGCTGACGAGTTTCAAGTCAAATGAGATCATTGCCGTTATGATAATTTGTATGATAAGTTTGATTCACTTCAAATTTTACATTATTGTTATCGTTTTACGAGATTTATTTGTTTCATTCATTAGTGTACGAGTAAGACGTTACTACTGTTGTTATTGTTATTTAAATGTAAACACTTCTCCTATTTTGCTAGATATTTTTGCTTTAGCTTTTGATGTATAGAAACGGAACACGTGATATGATGTTTAAAAATGTCATTTTATTATATAGACTAAACAGTTATCTAAACATATTGCCGTCGTTGGCAACTGACAGATGTATTTATTTATAAATGCCATCGTACCCTTGCTCGAGAGAGTCTTGGGCCGAAAGCGCGAATGAGTTTTACCTTCGATGATGCTAAAATAGCCACACAGTAACACTCTCACCTTGCGTTTGATTGACGATCGATCCCTTGTGCCAGATACTTGTTAACTGTTACTACAAACAGCTAACATATACTTTACAAATCCAAAGTCAGCATCGGAATGCGATTGCGAAACTCTGACACTCGCCGAGTCGGATGAAGATTTCCTTCATTTGGTAATGCCGCGGTGGCCGCCACAGGCCGCCACAGGCCGGCGCAGCGCGGCACGGACCTGGCTGTCTGTTATCAAGGGAACCCGCTGGCGTATTTCTACATTTTCGCAACTGTTCGGAAACAAATTGAGTTCGTGTTCGACATTTTGTGATCACTGTGGCAGTTAGATGACTGTTTATAAAGAACGTGTCTAAGAAAAGGTCGGATTTGATTGTCGGCAGTCATTTGAATATCTCTGGTGTTATTACAGTAAATTATGATGAATTAAATCGTCTATGTAGAGGCATTCTCACGCCGTGAATTCATTCGACCTTCGCAACAGCAGTCACTGTAAGAAGCTGAACATAACATACAAGCTTCTATCGAACCAAGTATTAGTAAGTTGATCCTTATCTTCGCATCTATTGTTTCGAGAGTTCTCGCCGTTGTTTCATTGCGTATGAACATTACAAAGTTAACAAGTAAATTCAAAGACGTCTTCTTTGTTTGATTAATATCTATTAGCACCAATCTCTTCCGTTTGCTCGGCGGCTATAGACGAGTGGACCGAGGTGAACCAGACTCGACCAAGGTCCGTTTTGAAATAGGATGGCACTTGACCTTCAGGATGAAAGTCAACAGTATTGCGCAACGTATCGACGCTCGCCTCTGAACACTATGCTAATGATGGTCACCTACGACTCCAACGAGACATATATTAGAACATGATCAGTGTGGTCATGACCCACATACTCATGTTCAAGGATTTCATAAATTTGGAAGGCGGTGATTTCAAAACTTACTGTATATTAAGGTGCGTTTCGTTAAAAGCGACAGAGGTGCAGACTTTTCTACTTTTTAACGGAATTTTTCACCATCTTTCCATGCAATGGAATAAAGTATAGGATAAAAGCATGTTTTTATTCGGGGTTTCCATCAAAACGATGACGTAAGTTTTAGAGCTTAATAGATCAGGAGAATCTAATGTCATTTTAATAATTATGGACAACGAAGCTCACTTGTTATAGCTGTAGATGTTTTGACTCTGTTAAAGAATTGTGTTTAAACAAGCTGATAGGCCACCTGATGGTAAGCGAACACCGTCACCTATGGATACCTGCAACACCAGGGGCATCACAGATTCGTTGTTGACCCTAAAATGTTTAGATTTGGAATCACTTTTCTAGAGATTAGGTCTCGCATGGTGTGCGTTATTGAGTTTGTATGCGCGCCCGTACGTTGGGCGTGTGCGTGCGTCAGAGAAGTGTGCGTAGCGCGGGAGTAGGAGGGAGAGCACGTTGCACAGGGAGGGGGGAGGTAGCGCCAGCGAGCGGCCGCGGTTTTGTAACAGCGTTTTATTTCAAGGTCACTCAAGCAGTTTTTAGAAAGTTACTTCATTGGAGTCTTAGGTAAAAACTTGCATTTGCATGTACATAAAATGCTAACAAATCATTCTTCGTCAAGCATAACAATTACCTGCTCTAGAATTTTTAATAGAAACGTTTCCTGGTTCGAGTTATTAAATCATTAACGCTGTCCTCGAGAGCCGTCCCTAAGAAGTTATTGTTAATAAGAGATTGATTTGCATAATAATTGGTGTTTAAACAGCTGCCCATAAAGTTTATGCTGATATCATTTGTCGAACAAGGAAAAGAACTAGGTATAGTTATCCGTTAGTATACCGCATTCATGAAAATTATTATTAAGTTAAACGCTTTCACAGCTTTATTAAGTTGCATTAAATTAAACCGAAAACAATATAAATAATTATAAAAAAGAAAATAATCACAAAACATATCTTCACTTCTACAGACGCTCCAAAGGAATTTCATTTTAAAAGCGTTTCTACTTTAAAATCAGAATTTACGTATAAAGTAAAAAGTTGACTCCTTGTATGAAATATCGCATTTTATTTCATCACGAAGCTGCTTCCATATACGATCCGGTGATCTTCTCCACGAGCCGAAGTGATGAAATGTAGTCGGCTGCCATTTCGTGAGGTTGCATAACCGGAGAACGCTAAATTTTGCTGACAGAGAAAGTATGCGAAAGGTTTTATGTAATGACGACGTAACGCTGTAGCGACTCGGTTTTGATTTCCTTGCCTTTATGTCCATCACTGTTACGTGATATTTTCGGGGTAATTTTGTATTGGGTCAGCTCTTTGCTTTGAAGTTTTTTATTTTGATGATTTGCGATTGTGGTTTTGTTTAGTTCACAACATGATTCATTTGTTATCACTTCTTGCTTCTATTTATATATGATATCTTAAGATCCATGCCCATTGTGTGTACCAATAGGTAGTTCCTACTCTACATAACTGGTGTCTCAATTACTGACAACGACAATTTTATGAGTCATAAAAATATATTTATGATTCTAAACTATTCACATCTCAGAATTAGCACTTCAACTTTCAAATATAATGGAGTTGTTAGGTATGAGATCAAAGTTGATTTTTTGCTTATTCCTCGAATAGATACGTGAGCGTAAATCAGTAAACACACCGGGGAAAACTTCTACTAACAAAATTTTGACGTGTCTTGAAAGACAAACAATTTTCTTGATTTAAATACTTCGTAATCTAGTATTATAACTTATTTCTAAGTAATTTATACAAAAACATATACCTAATAAACAACAACGACATATTCCTCATTTTAACGGAGATATAATGAAGATATCGTGATAACGAAAATATTGACGACCAAAACAAAAATAAGCGCGCATGTACCTAATATAACTTAAAAACAATGAGTAAGCACAATAACAAAGAATTTAGGATTGATAAAGAAGATCAAACTGTGCCTGTTCAACATACATTTAACAATAATATTAAATTCGTAAAAAGTTAACATTTGGTTGAAAATTTACTTAACTACAGTTACAACTGTGCACCTAATAATAATTACTGATTAGAAACAGTTTTATTACAAAAGCAAGTTTGCGAAAAGTTACTGCAATCGCTGTCCCAATTTCTGAGTTATCAGCAAAGTTAAATACGGGGCTAACTATACTGAAGCGATAAGCGACAGACGTGAGGATTTGTTACAGTGTTACTTGCTTACGCTTCCATGTTCCAAATTATAGCATTACTGAATGTCGATTGACCACAACACATACGATGTTAAGTGTCGGTATCATCATCATCATAATCAGCCTTTTAACAGTCCACTGCTGGACTTTTAGCCTACCCCCGAAATGTGTACGGTGATTGAGTGAGTGAATGTCGGTGTAGTCGTATTTAATTACTTTTATTTCACTTCGTCTGGTTTATTTTTGGAATAAAGGCTTAGTAAATTTTCTTTGTACGGGAAGGTCAGGTTTTAGTTACTAAGGTTCATATTTAGAACAGAAAAAATAACGTTACTGTTCAAGTAGACAGAAATGGTTCTCGGCTAAATGATTTTTAAAAATAACCACTTAAGCTGCAAACTAAATCTAAATGATTAAGTACGTTGGTACTCGTGTTTGGCAACGGTTCAGTGAAATTGCCTAATTTAATTGAAGAAATGCGAATGCCATCCAAAAAAAGAAAACAAATACTCTGAAGATAAGAGTTCTCTCATGTATTTCGGGTAACTGTAACAGATTGCCAAAGATGTGCCGTAATTTCACAGAGATAACATCTTCTTTCCTAATACCTGCACGTCTGTGTGTATGAGAAACGAAGTAAAATGTATGACTACATTCAGGTTTCATTATTTAGTCCAGTTTTGCTCATCGCCTGTATTGAGAATTGAGAAAACAAGTTCAACCAATGAATTGACGTACCTATTTAATATTATTTTTATCAGTGGGAACATGGTAGGCTGATAATAATGATGATGATGATGATGAATATACATATTTTATCTGTCTCTCACTGACACACATTACACACACTCTATGAGTGCTTATTGATATTTATACACATTTTAAAGATGACATTGAACACCATTACCTACAGCCAATTCGAATATAAATAGAATTTATATATGTATGTTGCATAATGAATCTTCAACACGTTTAAATGAGTTAGGGGGCAGGTGATCCAAGTCTGAAAAATGTTCTAGGGAACACTTTCACCTTTTAAAATGTGCTAATCATCAACAGGGTCCACGTTGGTTTAGATATAGGGACGATTTGTACTACTGAATAATTACTAAAGGACGAGTAGTCCGGATAAATGAAAATATCAATACTAGTTTATTAATTTGTGAAGAATAATAATAGAGATTGCTGAAGAAGCAATAAATTGAATACTGCTTTTATTGCAACTATTAAAATAACACATAAAATAATTTCAATCTATAAATTACTTGTAAACTGATCAAGGAAAATCTACAACGGAATGGAAGTTGATACGCAGAAACACAGCTATTAGATACTAATGGTAACGGAAACTGAACTAAGGGCTACATATTATTGCAAATGATAGATTTATTGTAATTATTGTTGCGAAGAAATATGGCATGGAAGGAAAACTGCAATTGAAACTAGTGCAACCACAGATATACACAACCAGATCGGCAATATATTTTAGTGAAAGAGACAACTTGATATGGCTCAGCACAAGTACGAAAAGGACATAAATAGATTTTGTTGTCCTTATCGGCGTGACCTGTTTTTGGTACCTCAAGTGTCAAAATCTGTTATAATCAGTGACAAACAAAACGGGTCTGAATTATATTTATTGCCTTTTTTTGGTGATTTAATGTGATAAATGCGTGTTTCCTCTGAGAAATAATTGTAAAAGATATTTTACAATGGTTGGTTGTAAGATTTTGGGCTGCAAGAAGCGCAGTGAGCGAAAATACGATGAAATATCATTTCACACGTAAGTAAACATATAAAGCTTGTAACGATCACCTAAATAAATTCAGGATATCAATCCGCAAATATTTTATTCATAATTAGTCAGTTTTTAGGTCGATTTGTGGTCTAATTCTATGAATTTTATCAAATTATTCACTTAGAAAATAAATTATGAATGTTGCCAGTTTATGAAAGAAATTACCCACCGCAACTAATATAAATTATTCGTTCTGCAGGTTTCCAACTGATCCTGTCACATTGCTGAAAAAAGCTGGCACATTGCAAGAAGTGCAAAATACCGACCCTTTTATGCCCATATGAATATGGTGAATGTTAATATTAAATATATATTAATGAGGCCACAGTTATGAATCTGGAAAAGCAAAAGGCGATTTCGGCGAACCGATTCAAAAAGCTACGCGCTGTTCGTGAAATTTGTACTGTAAACATTAAAGAGTCTATTTATCTAATTATTTGGAATGTTATACATAATTCCATTCATGAAAAAACTAAACTGACCAAGCGCGAGTCGGGCTCCCGCGCTGAGAGTTCTTTACAATCACAAAATACAAAAAGTTGTGCAAAAAGACAACATCACGCCCAGGCTGTCACCCATCCAAGTACCGACCGCGCCCGACGTTGCTTAGCTTAGTGGTAAACAGAAATTTGTCACTGACTCGCACTTGGCCAGTGTTTATTATTTGTTGTTTTACTTATGTTCACTATAATCTTACTTAATGAAATTCTTACACCAAGCTATAATGCATTACTATAATATAGCTTTTCCAAAGAAAAAAGTATACCTCAAAAATAGTATCAAAAAATTCACGACTACAGGTATTGAAATATCAAAACGAAATTTAGCTGAATTAGAAATGACTCAAGATTTAATTCCTAGTGAAGAGAGAAAGTCAAGAATAAAAAAATATAAAAAAACTTTTCGGAAAGTTCTAATAGCTGCAAAAAAAATTAAATATGCGCACAGAATTAAGACGTCAAGTAATAAAATAAGAGAAACATGGAAAATAATTAACGAACAGGTGACAAAAAAAATTAGAGGAAAATGCCATATTGACTATATTAAGAATGGCGGTGATACTATACGAAACGAGGAAACTATAGCTAATTTATTCAATGACTTTTTTCTGAACATAGCACATAACATTACAAGACACACTAACATTAATATGGAGAAATGCATGGAATATTTGTACAAAATAGATAAACCCGCAACAAATATTAAATTTGATTCAATAAGTAAGGCAGATTTAAGACGAATAGTGAGCGAAATGAATGGGACGAAGTCATTGGATGTATACGGAATGAGTTCAAAAATAATGAGAGAACTTATTATGCAAAATGATTATTTATTAGAAGCACTCTGTGAAGTTGTAAACTCGTGTTTAAAAGAAGGTACTTTCCCGGACTCTCTCAAGGTCGGACGGGTAATTCCTCTGTATAAAAAAGGAGAACACTCTGACTTGAGTAACTATAGACCTATATGTATACTTCCTGTTATATCGAAAATATTAGAAGCTGTATTAAAGAAGAAAATCATAAATTACTTTGAAAAAAATAATTTGTTTACTCCTGCACAATTCGGCTTCCGGAGAAACAGATCCACAGAGATGGCGATCAGGGAAGTTATATACTATATTTTGAATGGGCTGGATAAGTCGAAGAAATGTGCTAGTATTTTTTGCGACCTATCTAAGGCATTTGATTGCTTACGCCATGACATATTAATTTTAAAATTACAGTACTACGGTTTTGACGGAATAGAACTAGAAATGATGAAATCATACATTAGAAATAGAACGCAGACTGTTAATGTAAATAAACATAATTCTTCAGTAGGTACAGTTGACATAGGGGTCCCCCAAGGATCAGTACTGGGACCTCTTCTGTTTCTTATTTATGTAAATGATCTCGCGAATTGTCTCCCAACTTGGGCATCTGTAAGCCTATTTGCTGATGACACACATGTTGGCATGACAGATAAAAATAAAGAGCACTTAGACGAAAAAATGTCGACGGCAATGGCTACCCTACGGGATTGGTTTGAAAATAATGGCATAATTTTGAATGCAGATAAAAGCGTAATAATGAAATATCAGGCTAAAAAAGGGAATATTACATGCACCACCAAATCAGACCATGTGTTTCTAGGATACACAATAGATTACACTTTAAGTCACAGTGCGCATATAAACAAAACTTGTAAAAAGGTATCTAGTGCAAACTATGCCCTTTTTAAACTGAAGCCATTATTAGATAAAAAGTCGTTAATATCTGTATACTATGCTTATGTGCATTCATTACTAAGTTACGCCATAACAATATGGGGTAATGGTACGGATATAAATAAGCTATTGAAGTGTCAGAAACGATCCATAAGAATAATAAACGGAATCAAAAAAAGAATGTCAGCTAAAAAATATTTTTTGCAGAATGAGATAATGACTGTTGTTTCCCTATATATATACAAGTGCTTCATAGAAATACATACTGATAGAGAGAAAAAATACCCGAGAAAAATGGACACACATAAACATAACTTCACCTTAAGAAATAATGATAGGCTAGTTCTACCCCGAGTGAGACTTTGTAAAGTTGAAAAGCAGGGAGTTCATAATAAACTAGTAATGTATAATAAGCTACCAGCTGCTCTAAGAAATTTAACAATTCTAGATTTTAAAAGAAAAATTAAGCCCTTCTTCATTCGCAATGCGTTTTACAAGCTTAATGACTTCATGAAAATTAATTTAAGGGAATGCTCATTTGCGTATGATATCAATAAATATAGTTTAAGGTCTATATCTAAATGACATTTTTTAAAGTAATGAACAACAGTGTTTAATGATAATAAATTTTATACAGACAATTTTTTATGTAACAATGCAGTTTTTTACAAAACTATTCATGTTATAACAAAGTTTAATCCAGCTAGGTTATGTTATTCAATTGCTCTAACGAAATTACATTTAAAAAAGGTTATTGTATTGTGCACCTATATTTTATTTATTTTATATTAACTTTTTAAATTATTTTAACTACGTATAATTTGTTTTTAAGACTAATGTATTTGACCTACCTAGTATAACGAATCATTGTTATAAGGCTAATAAAAATCTGAATCTGAATCTGAATCTGAATCCGCTAAATTTGACGCTTGTACGGATTACCGTTTTTACACTAGAACAAATCCAAAAATACGTTTAACGTTTGTTGCATGAGGGACCCCCGTTCCATTTTAACTCTGACTTTTTTATTATATTTTATTAATTATAAAAAATCATGCTATGGTTAATTTACAACCTTTTTTCTAGTACTATATTCTAATCCTAACAAATAATTATGATAAAAACGCAAGTAACTTTCTGTCTGTTTTTACAAGGAAATGGCTAAGTCATGGTATAATAATATACTCCGCCAGGTATAGCAATCCGAGAAAAAATGTTTACGTGGGCGTCCCGCAATGATGTCATGATGTCAATTTACAACAGGTTCGAGAGAGATGACGATACACCATGTAACAGCTGATTGAATAAAGTGGCAACTGGACAGTGACGTCATTGCGGGACCACTCTCAAATTGCTAGACCTTGTTTTCTTAGATCATGGGCTAAGTCAAATTTTGTCAGGACGATAGGGTGTGTCATGAGGACAGACAACGTACTTTTCTTCCCAGAACATTGCAGGTAGCTCCGTGGGTTGCAGCAGATAGTGTATAAAATATAAATATTTAAAAGGTAGTATTGTTTCCAAAGTACTCATTGAAGATTCACACCCATCATAGTAGGTAAATTACCCTAACTTATAGCAAATCATTTTAATGTGGCAACACACCTTGTTGAAGCGAGAGGCACTGAGCTAGCCACGCTCATTGAAAATCTATAGGTAGTAGATCTGTGAGTGCAACAGTTTATAAGAAATGACAGTTATTACGTTGAAATATGCATAGTAAAAGAGTATATATAACATTACGTCATTTTGTTGATTGTTACGTCAAACTGAACTAACTGAAGCCAAAACGCAATATATACCAGTTTATTTCAATAACAACATGCCTAAACGCGCAATAAGAGAATTGAAAATACATAAACAGAAAACATCATAATATATAGGAGTCTAAATTGGACGATGATCCATAGTTCAGGCTCTTTCACTAAAATGGGGCCTCTTAGAATTGAATCATGCTATGACAGGCCACAACCGCAGGCCGACTCATAAAAGTATTCCGACTCTTCAATAGACTATTGTATTGGTAGTAAAGCTAGACTTTCTATGGTCATGTACAGGATGACGTTACGGTTTTTGTGTGAAACATTATTAAGTGCAAAAATAAATATTATATTTTGCCTAGTACTACCTACCATAAGTACCAGTGTGGATTCATTCTATTTGTTATTGTCCACAGCTAGGCCCCTGTGGACAACAGTATACATAAGTTTAGTGAAAGTTGAATAGAAAACATCCTAAATTTATCTTTAGATTGGTTGGGTATATCTATAGAATGGTTGGGTTGGGTATATCTATTTAAAACTTGTCTTATTACATTATTCATTCAGAAGTTTGCTTTTATATTAAAAATAGGCTTGCGCTTGGCCGCAAACTCGCCTGATGTTAAGCGATGATGCGGTCTACGATGAAACACGCTTGCCTAGAAGAAACCAATTGACTCTCGACTTGATTCGATCGACCAGATTGTAGAAAAAGTTAGTAATCGTATTATTTGTCCACATTTGAATAATTCCTGCCAATCACCACTTTGTTATAAACTTCATTACAGATAGGTATCGACATAATGATTCTGGATAACCTAGAGGTTGTGAATGCGTTACCACAACATCCATTTTGTTTTATTAGGGATGAAACAATACACAATATTAGTTTAGCATTTAAGCGCTATCACATGGTACTGTGTCAAGCCAAGCGACCGCGAAACGACAGACTGACGCACCCGTGTGCATGTTTACACGAACCATTCCACTTTCGATCCACCCAAAACTTGAAAGAATATAGTTATACTACAACATTACAATTGTGTGTCTGGTAAGGTCCCGGATATGGAATATCATGTTTCAAATCCATTATTGTAATGGTTCTTCGAGATAATCCATTACCTACAGTAATGGTGCTTGAAAGTCTCCTAAAATTTTCACTTATTCTAACATATTTTCGGCTATGCCAGAAACTTGAAATTTGTCATCGAGGTGGGTGATTGGTCGTGTGTAAAGAAAACAAATTCTAAATCAACTAAATGATGATGAAATATTTTTTTAGTTTTTTTACGCGAATACCTCGTGATCACACATCCGAGTAATGTTCGAGGCGTAAGTGCCAGGTAGTAGTGTGTGTCTTCACAGAAACGTGAACGAATAAACTGCTGAACCTATTTTCATAAAATATGACAAGAAAGTAGTTTACATCATGATAATAGATCGAATATATAGAATTATCTTACGTTAAGTAGCCGTGGCAACTGACAAGTCTATAAGTATATTTAAGTGACTTTATGCACAGATTGAATAAGAAAGTAGTGCACGTCCACGACGTGTCAATACAGAGATGGTGCACGTGATTCTGGAGTCAATGGTTGTTATCAAAATTCAGTCATAATAGTACTGACCTACCCGTACGCTGGCATTACGCTAAAAATACACTTCTCGCGCGTGAAACGTGCGCTTACGTTCACAACCGTTCAGTTTTAGCACTCTCTACTGGTTGCTTTCATCTGGCTGAATGTAAAAGAGTGGGGATTTGTGGAAAATTGTGAGAGAGTGTGCGTGCCCCACACAGCCGCCGCACCCGCCCTACTCCGGATGTGAACGCAGATTTGTACGGCTGTGGACGCACTAGCACTAGACCAAATTGATAGGTCTATGCATTATCAACAAGTAGGAGCAGTATTCACGCACGGCCGTGTGCCAGCCGCTCGCTTGTGTGAGTTATTGTTGGAAGCCTTGAGGCATTAACTTATTTAACAACTTGCCAGCAATCGAATTGACTATAAAATTGCGAACAATCAGAGTTTATGTTTAGATCTGAACTTTTATTGCCGTGTGTGACAAGTGGGTATAATTAATTTATGGGATTGGTCAAGGTTACGAAGGTTGTTAATGTATGAGCCGCTAGACCGATGTATTCGTTAGAGAACAACTTAAAGGCCATATAAGCGCATTTTGTTGCGCTGAACAAACATCTGAGAGACAAAGAAAAACCTTGTGAATTACACGAGAGAACGCAGTAGGAAGGGCCTGTCGAAAGCATTAGTTAGGCCATAAATAATAAACATCATTCGCAAGGGTAACCGCGTAATAAAACTAATAGACCAAAACCACTCCGGCCTCTGAGGCTCTTAATGATATCATTCATTATGAAAATATACATTCGACACCTTTTCAATTTAATCGACCCGTCGACCTTAGGAAAGTTATTTGGATTATTTTACGAAAGCGGAAGACATTTGAGACCGCACCCGGTGACGTATTGAAGATTTCGAAGGTGAACTTGTGCAAGGACTTCCGAGACCAGTAAAGGATGGGCCCTAATCGGGTCGGGGGTTCATTCCTTCGTGTGTGTGAGCGTTTGAAAATCGAACGTAGCTGGAGCATGCGTGTGCGCACTGCGTGCGCGCAGACTAGCCGATAACAATAAACTATTTCCGAAGTGACCCAGTTCCAACGTCCTTCGGTAATTTGTACCGTGAACGGGAACAAGAAAGGGCTGAGAGTCATACCACTACAACCATTTAATATTTTATTACGACGGCACAATACATCCTTTGTACAGCTAGAGCTGCCGCTTTATTACACTACTTTATGACATCTGTAAACCGGCGAACCTCTCCCGACCTTGAATGTTGATTTTATTGTTTGAAAGTAGCACCTTTACACTATTATGGTCCATTTTATCAGATCGGAAATAAATAATTCAAAAGTGTTTGACGAAACCGCGGATGAGTCGCCAACGACGCCGCCAGAAGGCATGCGCTTCAACGTGTGCAATAGGCGACAGTGACCCTCACATTCTGCTGCGAAGGAAACATTAAAATTCGATTAAAGAATAATTAAAATAAGACCGAAAGATGTAAGTGGGCTTCTCTAGTAGCACTGTCCTAATACAAGTAGCGTTTCACAACAGCTCAAGTGTACCGACGAACACATCGAGCCCTTTGATAACGTGAAACAATTCGGTTCAATGTCAAATGGAACGCAGAACTATGAAGAAATTCATTCCGACGATAAAAAGTTGAGACATTTTTAAACGGGCGAGTGTTGGAGCTTGGAGCAGTCTTTCTAAGAAAATGTTTATGACGACTTTGCAAGGAGTTAGCGTCGATTGCGAAATCACATTGAGCAGTTCGCCGCTTGCCTTTGGGACTTTAGTAATGTTTGTGTTTCTTAGCTGTAAACCTCGTTATACAGAAATTTAGGCACTTCAAAGGCTGCAAATAGGTATTTTGCTACGCATACCTGCCTACTAAAACACATTCATAATATGATTTTATGCAATTCCTTCCTAATAATAATTGATAACCACATAATTTTTATATTAAATTCTTTAAATCGCTTAGAATCTGTAATTTGATACGTTAGTATCTTTTGCAATTGTATATAGTTAGTCATTTGCATCAGTCAGTGTAGTACTTCTTATATTTGTTTCAGTTTTATTGTTCTAGACAATTGCGAATGTTGATATTAATTAATCGGATGCAAGATTTTTCTTATTAGCATGCAATGCTAGCTCAATACCATTTAGTTGGTAATTACAAACGCATTTTCCGCTAAAATCTATTAACCTAAATTATAACACAGCAAACCCTATGACAAAAGTATATAAGATATTAAAAGTATAGTGTAGTAACAGTGGACGATATGGTCATTATGACGAACTGAGTCAATATGAAGACAAGAGGCTTACAATTTGCAGTGAGATTGAGAAAGCCGAGGATGATAATGATGACTAATAAGGATTTACACAAGGAATAGATTCCACCACATGTAATAGATTAAAAAAATATTGATCACTCGCTGCGCACCGCGTTTCCACTCGCTAATTGACAGGAACCATACACTTTTCTGGGATATAATTTAATAAAGTTATATGATTATTTACGGGATATTTACCGTGGTAAGGTTGTGGAATGAGCTCCCGATATTTCGGCGCAGTTACATGCACCATGTTCACGGGAAGACTGAAGAAGAACGGGAGCTCATTCCACAACCTTACCACGGTAAATATCCCGTAAATAATCATATAACTTTAGTGAACAACCGTGATAGTTTAAAACAGTGTTTTATAATTTAATAGCCTATGTGTTAATCGAAGATATAAGCTATCCAAATAAATTTCAAATCCATTTTGTTACGGGGTTGCAAACAAGCACACATAAACTTTCGCATTTATAAATGAGTGTGATAACTACATCTGTTGTGGGTAGTATACCGGTTATGTATTCAAGGAAATTCTAACTGAAAGACTGGAAATAACAAAAATCGATATTATACGTAATCATATAACAATAAGCTAATTATGTGAGAAGGTATTAAATATATAGGTGTTCTAATTGCAACATGCGGTTTGCCAAGGTTGATTTGTGACAAACAAATTTGTTATAAGTAAATAACATAATTATATTGGCCCATCGATATGTCGGTAATTAGCCCATGTAAAGAGAACCGGGAAAGATCTAGTTTCACAACACGTGTATGTGATAAACGTGTGGTTTGTTCTAGGCGGAAGTTTTATAAAACATATTGTATAGCTGCTCTATATAATAATGAAACCTGTGTTATCAACACTATGCCAGTTTGTTTGGGTATGCGAAACCAATTATATGTTCGTATACACTTATTGTTACGTATCGATTTTGGGTTTTAATTTTGGGGATAGCGTTCTTTAAGATTGCTTTTACATATTATGTCTAAGCTAGGTTTATTACATTGAGCTTAAACCAGTAAGCAAAGAAAAGTAAAGTGTAGTGTAGTGTAGTACAAATCACTACACTACAAGTATAGTGATTTGTTATCGCGAAATTCATAGGCACTCTAGCAAAAATCCATGTTATTTGAGCTGGTTTAAAAACTAGTGAACCCTAATTAATGAGTTTTTTGTACATGATAAAAAACAAAAAAACGGGCCGACTTCAGAACCTTTTCTCTTTTTTCAAAGTCGGTTAAAAAGGTGGATATTAACTAGGTGAAATATGACACGAGTGAAGAAAAAAGAATGAATTCGGATAAGGCGTGAAAAATACGAATTACTCACCGAGCCCGATAACGCCAATAAATTTTTTATGATTTACTGAACTTAAATTTGTATTCCAGACATAGGTAAACCTTGATGGTTCTGAGATCTTCAAGAACTGCACGAATATAAACACAATTATTTAGTAAGATCTATATACTATCATACTTTATTTATTTCCTGATAATAAAGAGAATATATGTTTGCACTAACTCTGGTGTAGCGTCGTGTTACCTAGTGACAATGTACTTGAACGTGGAAATCTTATCTAACATTTTATCGAAAACATTACCATAACATTTAATGAATACGAGGTTGATTAGATGACACTACAAATTAGCCCTATCTTTTACATATTTCGTAACTTCACATTTATTATAAACTCAAGGTTTGTTGTTTAATAAAATATTTTATTAGTCAAAATTCTTGCCTTTGAAACGTGACATAAACTTATGAATAATTAATACATTATGAGTATCATCAGCATTAAAAAAGTTCAAGGAAGGATTAAAATATTTAAAAGATAATAATATAATTATAAATAAGTATTGTTAGTTGATTTTTATCTATAGGAAGCATTGGTGGTTTTAATTAAAAACAGTTGACAAGGACTTTTATGTGATAAACTAATTTTCTTTAAAATATTTCTGTGGCCTTAGTACCTAATGAATAGAACCTTGAAGTTTGGACTCATCAAGATAAGTTATTTAATTGTAATACATACTAACTGCACCCCACGGCTTACCCGCAATTCCAGTTTTTCCGCAGTTTTCTGAGATAATAACTATAGCTCCTGACGCACACCACTTCTAAATTTATGACCACCACAAGATGTTCAACAAGATCTTCGTGAAAATGTACCACATAGAGAGACTAGAGTTATTTTCACATTTGACTGACTACGCAAACATAAAAGGGGATTTCTTTTTAAACATCTACGGCCTAAACGCCTTAACCGATTTTGATAAATGAGGTGTCAAATATTCCTCTAAGTTCAAGGATGGTCACTGATTAGGTGACGTCATAGAAGAAGACAATTACCGTCTTACCACAAAAGATTTAAGCACGATTTAAACAAGTGTTTAGCAATTGTTTCCCTGTGAAAAATATGCTAAACACTTGTCTAAAGCGTGCTTAAATCTTTTGTGGTAAGACGGTTAGGGTTGGATAATAAATTTAATTGCACCCTCTCATGTGACGTATCTGTCAATAGCTCATTTGAAATGGAAGCGGAGTTTGGTACAACCTTAATAAAAATACTTGTTACGCTTTATAAACTGACAGATTTAGTTAAAGTAATAAAGATAGATTAATTTGATAGTAATCAGAAATGTACAGCTTCGGGTACACTAAAAACATTACAAAGCTAAGTACTTTTATTTATTTATTGAATAGCGTTACAAGTAGGGCGTATGATGTTTTCTCTTTAAAACCTTGGCCCTTGGCTAAAAATACTGGGGTTGTCGACAGTACTAGACGTAGTTTCTTTTAATATTACTATCGCTTCGTCTGTTGGTTATTTGAAAGCGGCATTGGGCTATTCTCTGGATGCCCTTTAATTGCTCCCGTGCCAGCTTCGGCTTCATTGACACAGTTCTGTGACTAGACAAAGACAGCTATTTATTTAACAGCATATTATTTAATATTTATATATAATACTTTGGTAGTTTTGAAGGAAATTGGTTTTTTAGACCAATAGGTTTCGTTTTGTTATTTTGTTAAAACCTGATATGCCTTATTCTATCATAATCTTAAACAAATCATAAAAACATCAACTAAATCACACATAAATTTCACAATCAAAGTATGAGAATATTTTTGTTGTTGACAAAATTTATCTTTCAGATTATACGGAGAAGCCTTGAATTGGTAATATTGATAACAATTAACGATGATAGGAAGCATTTTTATATAAAAAAACACGGAAAAATATTTTGGAATGTTTTGTTTTTAAATAAAAATATTCTACGCATACACACAAACAACACAATGTTTCAATATCAAACATGCAAAATAGGCTAATGATTTGGATTTCAATTTGTTAGAATACTCCGATACTTTGAACAGTTCTGAAATCATTCAACATTGCAGCTAAATTGACAAGGAGGTACTTCTTTGAGGTGAGGGGTCTATATTTTATTTAACTTCAACATTGTTATTGATTAAATACCTTATGAGATCATTTCTTAGATGTTAGAAACTTGCTTTAATTATTTATTTACAAGAAATATAATTTGAAGTCTCCAAAAATGTTTACGATTGATGTTTTGTATTGATTTATTCACAAGTAGGTATTGTTATCTATAATTTGAATATATTATTGAAGTACCAACCTACAAGTGTTCGTGTATCAGTAAGATGCCTATTGATGTTAGTGGGTCAATTTTCAAGACGTAATTATCGTTAATGATCAAATCTTTGTATGAACGTATTCTATTAGAGAATTCGCGTGTCGAATGCGCGCGAAACCAAGCGTGGAAGAGCGTCGGCGCGGGCGCAGCGCTGCTGTACTCGCGCTGAGCTCAGACGGTTTCGCAAACCACCATCTAATGTGAACCTATTAACCTCTTCGTCGAGCGAGGCTCGCAGGCGAAGGTGACAGGCGGATGAAGCGGGGAATAGTGCGTTCATTAGACACAAGGTTGTGCCGATCGACCACTGACCAGCGGACCATACCACCTCTCCGGACCGGACTACCTACCGATCACGCCCACTTCCATGCGCATCTTACATTATTAAAAAGTAAACAAACAAAATCTCACCTTGCCAACTGCAGTGCACTTCTATTAGCGATCTCATTGTAGAAATTCAAAAGTATGTTACTGTCGAACATATTAGCACTTCCTCACAGCCATAATAATTCACTAAAATACAAATATATATTTCTGAAGAACAACAACAATCCGAAGCACCAACGATCACAGGATAAACACGACGTCGAACCTAGGCACGTCCGTGCGCGAGCGACGTCAAATCAAACTGGCCCGGTCAAAACGACGAAAGTGAAAACATCGCACGCACAGAAAAAAGGCTGGCACGGCACAGTCCTTGCAGGCCACCTCTCGCGCGGGCTCTAGTGACACACTAACTGCGGGCGCGCGCATCGCTCGTCGCCTATATAATGAACCGCTCGGAGGCTCGAACCTTAAAACGCCAGAGGACGGCACAAAAAGAAGATGCCTCGCAACGGTAGCTAGGAAAGATTCAACACAAAGAATAGCGCCACGGACACGTGGGGTCGTGTGCGTGCACGCGCGAGTGTCGGTGTGCGCGAGAGATAGGTGGCCGCAGGAAACTCCGTTCTCTTCCACTAGGAAAGACCTTGGATATGAATCGGCACGTTGCAATGTGTACCGCCATCGCCTACGCCCGTTGTCCACTTGAAGGCACCGGCTGATTGCCCGATGATTCCATTTAAGATATTTATTTTATGCGCAATGGATGCGCGCGACCGCATGGGAAACAAAACAGAACGTAGTAGGCGACAGGTTGAGAGTCAATATTGGACTAGTTAAAAGTTAATGAGCGTGGCAGATAGCTTTATTGTTATAACAAGCGCGGTCACTGGACAAACACTATAATTACTAGCAACGCTGGTGATGCAACGAAAGTTGATAATGCTATTAGCGATTTGACACGTATTTAGCGTGGGTGGTCACCGAGAAATGAACGCTGTGGCGCAATTTCAGTAGTCAAATACGAAAACGGTTAAGATAATGCGGCGATGTAGGTCATTAGAGAGTTAACTCAAGAGCTGTTAATAAAACACGAGCGAACAAAGCTGTCAGTACAAGAAAGGAGATCGATTGTGTAGAAAATGCGAAACATATTCAAATGAACTTGTGTCTACCATATCGGAACTATTTGCATTTAAAGAGTTGACCTTTATGGCTTGAGGAAAATGTAGGTGAAGATAGTCAATACCTATGCATCTTATTTCAGAGACTACAACTACATTGTCTGACATCACTTTACTCCGGAATTTTTACAATCACTGTGCCAATACTTTTTGCTTCATCTCATATTTTTGTTCAAAGACAAACATGCTACGTTATTGGACAAGTAGGTACTATTCCTTGTAAGGACACTCCAGAATCGTCAGCTAAAGATAGGCGCCATTGAAATGCCGTAGTTTATTTAAAAAGCATAAACAGATCTATCTACGGCGTGTATTAGGCACATAAAATAAGTTTGGTTTCGAAACCTTGTCGAATCGGTACCTAGTATTATTAAAACTCTGTAGTTTTGACAACTAATAAATCTATTTAAAAATCACTTCGAAAAGTGCAAATTTATAACACTTAGAGCTCCAGCCATGGCTCTGTTTCACCAATTCTTCTAAAAGTATTCTAAATCAGAGTTTCTAAGAAAACAAAATTAACATCGTTAGAGACACTCAAGTCATCGTCAGAAAGATCCAAATAATTTTGCGAAACATTACGAAGTGCTAATGGTAACAGAGCAGAAACTTGTTCCGTTTCCGCAGCAGCTTTCCACTTTCATTCTCAGTCTCATTGTTTAATGAGCACGGATTGAATAACTTAAGGTAAGACTGCACTAGATCGCACCTCACTTTAGTGACATTGCTGACGAACAAATTTTCTCGCTTCAGTGGTTACGCAATTCATTATAAGCGAGAAAAAAAAAACAATACACATTTTCTGCGTTCAATTATCCATTTTACTTGACATTGGCGGAGTTTCCGAAGAATCTTCACAAGGAAGAAGTAAAACATTCTCAGATCAAAATAATTAGTTTTTTGAGCTATTCATCTTGAGTTGCATATAATGTAGTTCCATTTATTTCATGTTTAACTGCATAAATATACGATCCATATTTATGAGGTGCCACCGATGGCTTAGTGCGGTTATACCCTTAGCGAATTTCTTCCAAGCAGTTTCGGTTTACGTAAGGTTCTTTGGAAGTACCTCTGTGAGAATCGCTGTAATTACTTCTTGTTGTGGTTTTATTTAATTTTGTTATCAAAACAACATCTTGTAATACTTGGGATAATAACTCGACCTGAATTCATTGTTCGTTTGAGAATAATATTTTTATTGTTTTTGTTGTGAATTATAATTATTGATTTTAAATAACCTTATGTGAATATAATATAATTATGTTTGAAGATCATCGTAGGTGACAAGGAAGGATCGTAGGTGGCTGATTGTATCTTTTAGATATAAGTTTTTGTAAAGGTGTCGAATAAAATTTATATTATTTTCTTTCTTTCTTTCTTTCTAATATTATTCAATCCAATTAAATACATCGTTCGTGCGTTTTCACATTTTTCAATGTGAACCCCTATTTTGTGGGTTCCTTACTAAATTCATAAAAAACTGTATGGCGAGATTGCGTTGCCTGTATGTATATATTGTCTATCTGTATGATACCTGATTTCCTCAGACTGTAAGTACTATAAATGCTATCGACTCGATATTTGGCACATATTTGGATAAGATATTGTTCAAACGCTTATAGACATCCAAACTCAGAACATACAACTCAATTTATTCTTCAATGTTACATACAAATAGACACAAGTAAATATTAATTAGAAAGTACAATAAACACCAGAAAAGGGAAACTACAAAGAAGTTTGTTATGATGAATCTTTACAAAAAATTAACCAAGTAACTAGAAAAATAAGGTAATACCCGAGGAGGACAAGTTAATGTGTTAAGAGCTTATATTTTATAGGAATGCGTTTACAAATAAACGATAGTGTAATTAAATTACATTTATTGCTTAGTTTATTTTCCTGAGTGTACGAGGAAGTATGACATCAAGAACTATAATAGTGCACGTCTCCTACTCAACAGAGTTCACTGTTTAGAACTATTCATATAGCACAGTTCGCAGTCTGTTTCATTTATGTTGCAGAACAATAGGCGGTTCACGGTTTTACGAAATATCAATGATCTAAATCAACAATTGAATAATTCCTTCGATAGCATTTGTCAGTCATATCTGTCAAAGGTAGGCTATTGTCTGCTTTGTTTGTTTGACTCCTATGACCTATTAACTTCGCAGCTTTAAATTCAGTAATTTTATTGAGTTTAAGAATCTGTCAATTAATATTTTTTCGTTGATTTGAAGTAATGAACAACTAATAATTTTCTGAATATGTAAATTTGCTGTCAATTTCACATTACGCATTGAGATTATTGGCAATAAAAGTAAACATTTTACGTTACGAATATAATACTGCAGTGTTTGATGTACATTACACTTTCTTTTGCGCAAAAATCATTGTGAAATCCGCATGAAATCATCGAGAGACCGACGACAACCGCACAAAAACTTTCGAGGCATTTCTCCGGGTGAAAGTTTAGGCATGTGCATTGTACTTTTGTCACTGGCTAATCACAGTCTTTATCATAAATCTTAATCCTGACATTTGCACGCCCACCGACATTCTAGTTTGGATATGAAAGTAAAGCAGCTCGCGGTGTGTGTCGTTACACAACATCTCCTCGATATGTGACTATACATTTAGAAAGGGCATGAAAGACTTCACGACACGTGGATTTAGAACTAGTTCATCTCTTTCAAGGACAATATTACGTATCCATGATCTTACCTATTCATGAACATTATAATAAAACATAGAAAATATCTAAGAAAAGTTAAAAACATTTTAAATTGCCAATATCTAGTATAAGTCATAATATTCTCGCAAGTAGTGGAAATTTCTAATATTTTTGCTCGAAGTAATTAATATAAACTGGTTCTGTCAGTATTGAAAAAATTGCATAAAACGAAATTTAGCTATTAGTAACGATTATTTCATCGATATCGTGTCTGGTATCATTACGATTGGTTTCGGTTTTCAATTACGTACACTCGATCAAATTTTAGACTACATTCATTGCCTAAATCGGGCATTTTATTATGGACTCTACATGTTCAGCACCAAGTGTGATTTTTGTGAGTAGCATTGCGTGTCTGATCGTGTTGAGGTCGCGGCTGGCCGTACTACACTTGAATCGCGTGAAAGTAATTCGAGTTAAAAATCGTATGCATCCGCATGTACCATTGGAGCTGTCACGATCGGCCGCGGCTGCCATTTATTAATATTAAACGAAAATTCGTAATCCAACTGGCCTTGGACCGTGTTCCTTTCAGTTGTACAGTTAATGATGACAGTTGCATGACACGTGCCGCGTGTGATGGCAACAAACTGAGCGACCGCCCGCGCTGCTCTCGGACGCGGCGGAAACAACTCGCTACTCTCCACCACGCCACCTAATTACGTTTTGAAATGCTTTGATGAAATTTCTATGAACTATAAACTTTCGAAAGAAAATTCGACATGCTGAAGGTTTTGTAATGGTTGTTGAAAGCGTGCCTGCGCGAGGTGGCGGCGCGCAGACGTCGAAAGTGAGACCGAGAGGTTGCGCAGCCGCGTTACGAAGTTTTTATTGTCGGCCGCGCGCGAAATCACTTGAAAGTTGTATTGTCCTTGGATATTTCACTTCTTTATTTGCCGCGTTTCCGACACCCGAGCCGAAGTTCTTTCAGCGGTGACGCCAATTGTGCGCTCGAGTGTCCGTCACATTCTCTCCCCTTCACTCAGATTTTGATCCCGCAGGGGATGCAACTGAACACTGGTGGTTACAGGCCGCCTGTCGCCAGCTTTCTACTGTAACGAAGATGCTTACCGAGGAGTAGGGTCCGGGGAGAAGGGCGCGGAGTCCGCGGGGCGATCCAGGGTGTGTGTGAAGCGCGCGGTTTCCCTGCGCTTGCGCCACTTCCCCGCTTGCGACACGCTTCCTGCGGGAGAGTGCGAGGCCGCGCGCGAGTTCCGCGCGCAACGACTTGCACAACGCCTATCGGTGACCGGGTTTCGAGTATCGGCGCGATGATCACTGAAACTGAATCCTGCGTGATGCACTGTGTACACTGTAATCCGGGGCTTGGTCGGACGCAGAGCAGAGAGCGCGGAGTAGTATAGCGCGACGGCGCAGCGGGCCGCGGGCGCCGTGCGAGTGGCGCGCGCTCGGCGGCGCCGCGCTCGGTTGCGCCACACTGGAAAGTAAAAGTGAGCGGCGCGGGGCGCGGCGGCACATTTCTCCCACTTTCGCTGCCGTGATTCACTCCTCGCGCCAAGGTCGGTTCCCGCCAGTCCCGCGTGCGCCGCTCCACTCCCGGCGTGGTCGGGCGCTGCCGCCACGCCTGCGCGGCGCTCTGCATGCGCTCGTACGCGCCTTCTTGCAGCATTCACCATCTCACTTCTGTTACAGAAAAGTATACACGTCAAATTAAGTTTGGAATTAATAACTGTTTTTGTTTTTACTCCAGGTAACATAAAATATATACATATGACGAGTTTCTCGTTAATGAATCCTTACTTTGACCTTACAAAAAGTTACATTTCAGCAAAAGAACATGAGTTTTATATAAGAAGTAGGTATTATTTCAATTCAACCGTCACAATTCTTTCCATTTTGCCGCGACCTTTCTTTAATACCTTCAGCCATCACTTCACTCATCATCCACTGACTGACATCTCGACACCACAGCACGGTCTCTGCTGACATCTCGACACCACAGCACGGTCTCTGCTGACATCTCGACACCACAGCACGGTCTCTGCTGACACCTCGACACCACAGCACGGACTCTGCTGACATCTCGACACCACAGCACGGTCTCTGCTGACATCTCGACACCATAGCACGGTTTCTGCTGACATCTCGACACCACAGCACGGTCTCTGCTGACATCTAGACACCACAGCACGGTCTCTGCTAACATCTAGACACCACAGCACGGTCTCTGCTGACATCCCGCACGGTCTCTGCTGACATCTCGACACCACAGCACGGTCTCTTCTGACATCTCGACACCACAGCACGATCTCTACTGACATTTCGACACCACAGCACGGTCTCTGCTGACATCTTGACACCACAGCACGGTCTCTGCCGACATCTCAACACCACAATACGGTCTCTGCTGACATCTCGACACCACAGCACGGTTTCACCTGACATCTTGACACCACAGCACGGTCTCTGCTGACATCTCGACATCACAGCATGGTCTCTGCTGCTGACATCTCGACACCACAGCACGCTGCTGTGCGTCAGCACGGTCTCTGCTGACATCGCATTTGCATTGCACAAGTTATTGAACAAATGTGTTGAAATTACACTTTCTAAAGCGAAGAGTTCACGAGTAGATAGCACGCTGTATTGTTGGCTAAGTGAAATTGATTAATCAGTACCTAATGCTATTTTAATGACTTGCCTAGTTTAGTAAATGATACCTACACAATTAAGACTTTCTTCACAGAAAGGATATCACTATTCCAGCAAAAACACCATGTGCAAAATGGGTCAAACAACCACAAATAGACAGGTTGACATAGGTTATAGTTATGGGTAAAGCCTGATTTCAATAAAAAAGCCTATAGCCTATAGCTATATAAAGCTATCTAGATGCCAAGCTATCAATTGCCTACTTTATAGTTACAACAGTAAGAACGTTCTTGAATTGTTTTATATGTAAATATTCTGTTTTTGATCTTTGGTTTTTAGCCACTAAATAATGTCACTTGGCAAGTTGTCATATTTTAAAGTTGAACTTGTCAAGTGTGTATATTATTTAGTAGCATAATAGATTGTGAGTTATTGGGGGTTCATCATCATCATCATCATCATTATTTCAGCCATAGGACGTCCACTGCTGGACATAGGCCTCCCCCATCGATCTTCAAAAGGGCCGGTTGGAAACTGCCTGCATCCAGCGTTTCCCTGCGGTCTCTTTTACGCGGTTTTTTTTGCGGTCTCTTTTTTGCGGTTTTTTGTTTTTTACTTTTTATTGGTGGTTGAAAGTGGCTCGAAAAGGTTCGTGTAAATACAGAGCTATAAGGAAAGGGTATGCTAAGCCGAAAGGAGGGTACTTTGTAATTATGTTTTTTTTTTTACTATGGGACCAACTCTGAAATCTATGTATGACACTCTCTTGGCCAGTTTTATTTTTGTATACAATATTACTAATATGTTATACAGTTGAATTCACAAGGACTATCCCACCCTCACCTAATCACTTCAAGTGCGGGAGTGCAATGTTCTGCTCGGGATTATGCAATGTATGTAATATGTGAGTGCCCACACTCCACCGTGGGTAGTTAGTGTGTGACGATAGATCTAACAATGTGTTGATGATAGAACACACTTGTTTTGTAAGCGAGCGTGGGCTAGAATGTCGTCAGTTTGTAGTAAACATGGAACCACCACCTCGGTGATGATGATGATATATATATTTTTTGTTTTTTAGTAATAGGTTTGCCGCCAACTCGTTTGATGTTGAGCGATGATGCGGTCTACGGTGGAGCACGCTTGCCTAGAAGAAACCGATTCACTCGTGATGTGAAGACACCCAGATTGTAATTATCGGGGAACACCCATTTAGGCAGCGCATTCCACAGACTTATAGTTTGCACAATAAAAGTGGGATCAAAGCGTATGGGTTTCCGGAATATCAACCATAAAGTGCCTGCTGTAAGTAAGTGTGTGTTTCGTGCCTGCTCTGGCAGTCCGATAGAAAAATGGCCAGGAGGGAATTAGATCGTGCAGATCCGATGCACACTCTCCGAAATGTATCCGATAAAAAACCGTAACGATGAAGCACGCGATTAACCAATTTACTCGCGAAGACACAGTATATTTTTTTTATAAAAAGAGCGGCAAATAAGCTTGCTTTCCACTTGATGGTAAGCAGAAACCGCCGCCTATGGACACCTGCAACACTAGCGATGTTGACGGTTGCTTTGTCAGCCGGAGAGGTAGTTAAAGACACCGTTTTTAAAACGCTTCATGTTGAAGCTCGGCCGAAAGACCTTTGGGGTATGTGATACTAAATTCAAAGAGTTGTTCACAACTTTCATATTATTCAAATGTCCGTGTTACCAGCATGCATGTGACTCGTTACATTTGTAAGCACGTGAAAGTTCATATGTTACGAAAGCGCCGGCGCAGCGCAGGGCGCAGGGCGAACCCTTCGCGTGGACACACGCCTCACAACTTTGTTGCAAGCCATTTAACGACCTTTGCTTCTATTCGCTTGATAAACTTAATAACTTTTATTGCATTTAATTATGACATCAACATCATCAGCCCTGACTGACCCACTGCTGGGTATGCTCCTTTTGTTTATGCCACTCTCCCCGGTCTCTTGGTAGTCGCATTCACTCGTTCCCGACAGTACTTTTGATGTTCTTAGTCCATCTCATCCTCGGTCGGCCTGGGTTCCGCCAACCTAATCTCGGCCACCACGCAGTTACTGCTGTACACCATCTCCCATCATTACGTCTGGCCATGTGTCCTGCCCAGTTCCACTTAAGTTCCTTCACCCTTTTTACGATGTCTGCAGCTTTGGTGCGATGTCGTATCTCAGTGTTTTGGATACGGTCCTGCAGTTTGATGGCTCGCATGGCTCGCTCCATGGCTCTCTGTGCGACGGCTATCTTGTGCACAGTCTTCTCCGTGAGCGTCCATGTCTCAGCACCATAGGTCATGGTGGGCAGGACATATTGGTTATAGAGACGAGTCTTCAGGCACTGTGGTATCTCTTTCGATCGGAGAATGTCTTCCAGCTTCCCGAACGCAGCCCACGCAAGCTGCATTCCCCTAGCGATGTCTTTGCTCTGAGGTTCGTTCTCAAAAGAAAGAACATGTCCATGATATGACATTGTAGCTGTGTTTTGTGATTTGACGGTTTTTCTTAAGTACCGATGGAATTAAATTTCAAGTTGATTGTTTTGATAGTATGTAGTCTTAGATTTCTAAGTTTGTAGTTTTTATAAAATAAATAAATATTCGGGACATAAATATTCGGGACATTTTTGCACACACGGTCATCGGACCCCAAACTAAGCAAAGCTTGTGATATGGCTGCCAGAGACTGATATACATACATATATAGCTTTAAATACATACTTAAATAGATATTAACACCCAGATATAGAACAAACACAAATATTCATCGCATAAATGTTTGTCCTAGGTGGGAATCGAACCCACGCCCCCAAGCTCAGAAGGTAGGTTCACTACCAACTGGACCAACGGGCTATCTAAATTAGTTTATTATTTTAACTGTAATGAAAGGTGAACAAGATATTTTTTTGTTATTTTTAACCCACGAAAAAGTAGAAGGTTCTCTAGTCGACAAGTATATTGTTTTTAGTTAGCTTATCCGGTATTATACTCGAAAAGGTTAT
Source organism: Agriopis aurantiaria (assembly GCA_914767915.1). NCBI lineage: Eukaryota > Metazoa > Arthropoda > Insecta > Lepidoptera > Geometridae > Agriopis > Agriopis aurantiaria. Next base: position 392,872 of record OU611983.1, on the reverse strand, counting down.
TGGGAACTATTACCCCGTCTAAGGAATACATACTTACTTAGCCATGGGTTAGTATTTTTCTCTTTGAAATATTAAATTATTTAAATAAGACAAACAACATGGGACCATAGAATAAGAAAAGCGATTAATAAGTATTCACAAGTCAGTGGGCAAAGTACGAATATTTACATCATCATCATCATAATTTCAGCCGTAGGACGTCCACTGCTGGACATAGGCCTCCCCCATCGATCTCCAGAAGGGCCGGTTGGAAGCGGCCTGCATCCAGCGTTTCCCTGCGGTCCCTTTTAGGTCGTCTGTCCATCTTGTGGGTGGTGTGGGTCGTTTACAAGTAAATATGTACCTATAGAACTTCATACACATTTCTTCTATAAAAATATTCATCAATTCAAACACCAAAATTTGTAAGCAGTTCTATACGTATTTAGTGAGGTAAAAATGTTCATAATACGTCCCAAGTTTCAGATGTGAAAACCATCAACTAGTTTGAAGTTCGACTAGGGTCAATAACTAACTAAAATAATTCAACTTCAACGCTTATTTATGTAGCTCACAAAATGAGTTTCCTTTAAGTTTTACGTAAAAACGTATTTTACCAACAACCAGTAGAGTCATTCATAGAACGTATAATAGCTTCCACCGCCACTGAAAACCACGAATAAAGAGAAAATCCCTCGGGTACATGTTCAACGCAGCAAAGAAAACACAATGGTCGCCGGCGACATTGAAAGTTGGCATTACGTTACGTAACCCTAGATACTGTAGGCGAATGTATTGAATATCAGACGCCGCACGTGGACTCTATCCACACGGGCGGGCGTAATAAGGACTGTCACGGGGGAAACACCGAATATGAAAATGTTACAAGAGAGATTACCTATACTAGCGACCCATAGATACAGAGAGGTTATAGAGAATGAATATCATATCAAAAAGCGAGAAACGAGCAAAAAAGCTGATTGACAAAAGTTGGCTGGAAAAAAAATCAGAACCTGAACCACCAGCGTAAAGTCGCAACGCAAGCTTGTCGGTAATTTTTAGGATTTCCACGCAGGTTACAAGGTTACAAGTCTTGTGTGTAAAAGTAGTGAAAAACTAAGCAGTAAGTACTAATAGAACCTTTGTAACGTGTCCACAGTAAAAAGTCCCGCGTACGTCCCTGCCGCCAGCAATGAGTAATTGTTGTATTTTTAACAAAGTATTATTGAAGTAGTTTATATTGGAGTCAAGCTGGTTATCTGAACGTCCGTGACCAGGGAAAGGAACCGAGAATCGAGAGGGAAGCTACCAGCGTTGTAGTTGCAACCTGCCCGGCCCACAGCATGCTCTTTCAGAATTAGAATATAATATATTAGGTTTAAAAGAGCAACTTAGAATTTTGAATGTAAGCTTTTTAATTTTTTTCATGATATAACGATCATTTGAAATAATTAGAAAAAACACATACTTAGTTAATTAAAAAAAAAAAGACCATATAAGTTAAATGCACATTTGGATAAACTCCACTAAAGCATAGGTATAATTATACATTATGTACATACCAACTACAAACGCCTAGCACAGGACCGGAAAAGATGGCACGCTGAAGAGGAGATCAGCAGTGGGTGGAAAATGGTTAATGATGATGATGATGATGATGATATACCAACTAGTGCCAGCAATAATGACTTTTCAGTTTTTAACGTTTTTTTTCTTACGTACAATATTACTTAGTTAAAGCTAAGCTACTCGTAGCATTAAGAACACAACTAATGTATAATAATATACTCAGTATACTGAACAAGAAACCGTTACACATCAACACTCTCATCCACGTAGCTACCTCAGACTGGTGCCACTTGTACCTTGTCGTTTAATGACTGATTGACGACAGCTTACTGTTCACTGACGTGACAGCTGTCACTGACCCACAACCCAGGTTACAACTGCCACCAATAGGTGAGTTAGTGGTCAAATATATGTGCAAAAAACAAGCATAAATTCTTATTTTTTGGATAAACTATATTTATATGAATATTTCTTATGGAGGCTAGAATTTGTTATGATCAATTCTCATAACAAATTCTAGCCTCCATAAGAAATATTCATATAAATATAGTTCATCATTCAAAAAATAATTAGTTCATTTAAAAAAACTTATCCAGGGTAGGATCTATGCATTTGTAACCAAACCTCTTCTGTCACTACAAAACTTTCTCAACAAAGACATCGTTCTTACCTATTACAAATTCTTTAAAATTTTCTCAGTAGGAATCATGTACTTAATTTACCTAAAGAGTAGGGATAGCTGTATAACTTATATCAAAAATTACGTCACCACTAAAAATATAAGAATTAACCAAAATTCAGTTTATCGCATGTTACAAAAATACGTTCTGGGCGGGGCAAGAGAGCAATCGGAAAATTAGGCCACCAAGTTTGGCGCACATTCACGATAACCTCCAACACGTACCACATTAACTAGCTCTGAATTACTTATCGCGAATTCTCTCTCTTTCTAATACGGGTAACCCACTTCCATCGTATCTGTCTTTCGGACAATGTTATTGACCAACTTGTAATTGTTTACTTTGTAAGGATTGTGACATACAATTCATGAGTTTTGAACCTTCCGATTGCTTTACCGAAAGTGGCGTCAAAGCCAATCATCGCTCGCGTGAAAAGACGGTGCGATCTCGTCGTACTAACTATTTTCTAACATTTCACGAACTGATCGAACGAACAACATATTTGACCACTCAATAAAAACAAGCATACTTGAGATCGCGAGATCGCACAAAAAATGCAATACGAGAATCGTTTGTTTCTGTGAAGGATAACTAATATAAACGTACCAACCATTTCAGCGTAAGTGATGGTTGAGTTATATTAGGACACTAGCTGAATCCTCCGGTGTTACCTGCAATATTCCAGCCGTTTTCCAGTCCGTCCTCATGATGCACACTATAATTATATCTTTCTGCTAATTTTGCTAAAGTCAGCCTAGCTGTTTAGTCGTGGAAAGCAAACAAACATAGAAAGAGTCATAGTTACTTTCGCTTTTATAATATTAGTTAGGATTGACACTGTGATATCGTGAAGTGAAACATCCTGTAAAGATTAGCCAAATTGCAAATTTGAACACCAGTGATGCCACTATGACTCATAATGTGTGGATGATATTATTATTTGGTACTATCACTCCCAGGATGCAAAACGAGTCTTTTTAAAGTAGTTTGTTTTTGATCGGTTACAGGCTTTTGAGATGTGAAATCTACGTAAAAAAAACAAAATTCCTTGGACTAAGTTTCGCCTCATACGCCAAAGTACTTGCTTTTCAATTTAACAAGATAACCTCAAAAGAGAGCTAATGTCTACAATCATAAGACGGAAAGTAGCTCTTTTCAGACACAAGCAAAGAGGAACCTATGAATATATGATTCCATCTATTATGAATTCCACAGTTGATCCTCGAGGGCAGAATTCCAGCGAAGAGAAGCCCAGGACAACAGAAACGGAAACGGTTGGATGATAATATTAAGAAATGAACCGGATTCAGTTACCAGCATCTGAAGAATATATCATGAATATATATTTGTTATCCTTGTTTTGTGGTATTTTAATAGAGTTTTGTATTGTATCGTATTGAAGGTGACACTTGATGATGATGATTTGGATGGCCACTTACCAATAATATCCCAACTTTCGAGCGCACAATGAAGCAGCACTTCAAAGATAGTCCAAAGAAAACTGTGTCACGACCTTGATCGTTATATTTTAGGTACAATACTGATAACCCCTCAGAATCCACTATCATCCGAGATTTGGCGTTACACAAGCGACAAGCAGTGGATACTTGATACTACCAACCGACAACGCAGGGGTAAACGGAATTTACCAATCCATGGCTACTTTAACGCTCGTGTTAAATCCTACAAGACATTCTAAAAGCAATTGTTTCTTTTTAGGCTTCAGTACCTCAAAAGGAAAAAAACGGAACCCTTATACCACTTCGTTGTCCGTCTGTCTGTCCGTCTGTCAAGACCCTTTTTCTCAAGAACGCGTAAAAGTATCAAGTTGAAATTTATACTAAATACTTTGGTTTACGGTTTCTTTCGACTGTAAAAAATAAAAGTTGTAAGTCAACGCAATCAAAATATATGAACGTTTATGTCCCATATTTTGCGATTTCACAGGGGAATCAAAACCTATCGGGTACTTCCCGTTGATCTAGAATCAGTAATTTTGGCAAAAGGCAAGGTCTTACAGCACATATAAAGGAATTAATCTGAAAGTTGTTAATTTGAAGTTATATCATATTAAAAATATTGTTTTTTTTTGTAGTTGTTATGTATGGAAGAAGAATAAATATTTTATTAGTTTTCGGGGAATTAATAACTATATACTTATGCGTATTCGTAAATAAAACTTTCTTTCAAATCTTATTCGAATACTTATAATTTTCAGACCTCTGTCACTTTTTGAGTGGTGGACATGTAGAAAAGCGATTAAATGCTCGAGGTGAGTCCCTTCTACTTCTATGCGCTTCATCTTTGGCCAACGTCGCTTCCAATTTGGTGAGATGGTGGCCAAGGCCGAGTACAACACGTACCTGTAACAAAATAGGGATATTTTTACATAATTAAAATAATAATAGGTACCTATAAATACCATAGCAACTATAAAACATAAATATAATAATAGAAAAGTTTCAAAAGTGGAAGCCATTATCGGCTATCGTAATCCTGTGTCGCGTTGCCCCGAGCGGACTGAGCGAGCCACACAGGAGTAACTGTTACTTACACACAGTGGAAACTGTTACTTACACACAGTGGAAACTGTTACTTACACACCGTGGAAACTGTTACTTACACACCGTGGAAACTGTTACTTACACACCGTGGAAACTGTTACTTACACACCGTGTAAACTGTTACTTACACACCGTGGAAACTGTTACTTACACACCGTGGAAACTGTTACTTACACACCGTGGAAACTGTTACTTACACACCGTGGAAACTGTTACTTACACACCGTGGAAACTGTTACTTACACACAGTGGAAACTGTTACTTACACACAGTGGAAACTGTTACTTACACACAGTGGAAACTGTTACTTACACACCGTGGAAACTGTTACTTACACACCGTGGAAACTGTTACTTACACACCGTGGAAACTGTTACTTACACACCGTGGAAACTGTTACTTACACACCGTGGAAACTGTTACTTACACACCGTGGAAACTGTTACTTACACACCGTGGAAACTGTTACTTACACACCGTGGAAACTGTTACTTACACACCGTGGAAACTGTTACTTACACACCGTGGAAACTGTTACTTACACACCGTGGAAACTGTTACTTACACACCGTGGAAACTGTTACATACACACCGTGGAAACTGTTACTTACACACCGTGGAAACTGTTACTTACACACCGTGGAAACTGTTTACTTACACACCGTGGAAACTGTTACTTACACACCGTGGAAACTGTTACTTACACGCCGTGGAAACTGTTACTTACACACCGTGGAAACTGTTACTTACACACCGTGGAAACTGTTTACTTACACACCGTGGAAACTGTTACTTACACACCGTGGAAACTGTTACTTACACACCGTGGAAACTGTTTACTTACACACCGTGGAAACTGTTACTTACACACCGTGGAAACTGTTACTTACACACCGTGGAAACTGTTACTTACACACCGTGGAGACGACACAACATGGTCATCCTCACTCAACAATTTATGTATGGCACAGCAAATTTTTTTTTTCGAGTTTTCAGTTTTGTCCAATAGTAAAAGTTGTTTATTATAATGGATACTTTCGACTTAGTATACCCTTTCCGCGTAACCCTGTACATTGATTATACCCACATAATAAAGGTTTCTGTCAAGGCACACTACTTGGTTTTCGACTTTCTATAAAAGGTCCTACATAGTAGGTACAGACATTTAGTTGTACCCTTTATTTTGCTTTTCGGTTAGATCTTTTTATTTGTTAGAAAAATATCAAATAGTTACGAAGTTGAATTAGTAACTTCATATTCTCAGTTGATATTAGTCATCGGGCAGGAAACTATTAATACATAATTATAAACAAAGCTATGTCGGTCTGACTTACAACCACAATTACTTACTAAATGCTGGTAGGTACGTGTGTCAGTTATTACGAGTTAATAAATAAAATATATTGATGCAATTCCTTGAGCGTCCAGCGGGTTTGCTCGCTGCCATCCTAAAATAAACGTTATTTTAAATTAATTATCTAGCCAATTATATAAAGCTCCTCGCATTTTACTTAGAAAGCCAATTTCACAAACATAAATAACACAATCTCACATTTCAAACTTTACCTAAATTGTAGGTAAATTACAGTTAAAACAGATATTGAAAATCCTCATCAAAACTTTTGCTCGAGGGGAACCTTCGACTAAAATAAAATGAATGGACGGGCCCTAACCATTGAAATTGGTCAGTAAAAACAAGTCAAAACCGTCGGACATATACTTCCACACCTAATTATAAAAATGTATCTATTGTTATCTTCAAAAATGCGCTTCTACTGGGCCTGTCCATTCATTTTATTTTGGTCGAAGGAGGGAACCAACCAAAACGTCACTTGTATATTTTTTTTGTAGGTTAATTCAAAAAGCTCTGAATCAATTTCGATAAAATTTATATGGGACTACCCCTGAAGTATGGCCTACCAAATAAAAAAAGAATCATTAAATTAATTCATAAATTGGCAGAGTAATCGCAAATTGAAAACCTCCTTCTATTTTTTAGTATGTTAAAAAGGAACGTTTGTGATATGTGACTCCCGGTTTTTTTTTAAAGTTTTCCTACTCGCACAAGTAGTCCTAAGAACAGTAATAGGTACTCGCAGCACCACTTCAGCGAGACTCCATCGAGATAGCCGCTAATTAGTGTTTTTACGCGCCAGCACGCTCCATACTTACATTCTACGCTGCAACCTCTTCGCAGTACAACGTTTAACCTTTTCCTTCAGTAAATAAAGCCTGAGGTTCGACATTGTATAGCGAAATGATCCTACACAGCTTATGTTTAGTTTGTAGGTACTCGAAGCAGGAAATGGTGAAGAGACGCTATCGCGAATTTCGTTCCCAGTATGACTGCTGTTGGGTTGGCATGAATTGGTTTGTTGACAATAAAATAGATTAGGATGAAAAATCAGTAAAACTTTAAAGAAAAATATCTGCCTTACCCTTTGATATTGAGAACGTACGTACGAATATATCTATTTTTATATTTTTTAAAGCTAATAGAGGTATAATATTTAACTCTTCATTTAACTGCTGTAAAAATTACACTTCTATTGAAAAAAAAAACCGTTTCAGTTTTCAGGTCTTATGTTGTTAATGGCCTATATTAAGTAACGCAATTAGGATACCGTAATAAAACACAACCTAAACGTTGTCAACTCTGATAAAGTTGTTACGATCGCTTCACTACAAAAGCTTACAGCGACCGATTCTCGTAGAACCTACTACGCATTTTCAAGGCCGCTACGCTGATCTCACTCGCCGTCTGTTTTTTCTACACAACTATTACATTACTAACTATAAAAGTACACAAATTCTATGGGAATTATTAGAAATAGAACGCCTTAGGACACCTCCTAAAATAGCCGGGTTATATTTAACCCAGCCATCTTTGAATGTTTCTCTGTCGAAATGGTTTTTGTTTGTAGTTTTTGCTGTAGTTTTTTTAGGCGTCACATTTTCTCGGGCGCCATTTTTCACGGCGCTTGTAATAAATATGTAGGTAGGTTAGGGCCCCATAGAGGTTGCAGCTGGGTTCTCGGGTTTTATTAAGTCTATTTTTGTATTTTATTGCATTAGTGGCACAGGACCTGGTGTACACCATGACAACGCTATTTAGTACAAGTGTCTCGTGACTCAAATATCTAGAAATGGAGTAAATAAGTACTCAATAGTCAATATGTTTATTGCGACATATGTATACATGCAAACCTTAGTAAGCAAGTAAATAGAGTAAGTATGTAAGTAAGCGTAAACTAGAGAACTTGCTACAGCCCTAACACATACCCTGACATACGCACACATTTTACCCCGTCACTCCCCTTTGGTGACACGTCGTGCCTCTTACCTCCCGTATTTTTTAAATCATTTTCAGAACCCGTTTTAATGTATCATTGACATAAATTCAGATTCTAAAAACCACAATATTAATAAAATTAAGCACTATGCTAAAGTTTTCAGGCCGATATAAAGGTAGCAAGTTGCTTTTTAGAGACAAATTCGCTGATTCGGGATTTCACGTGGTCATACAAAAATATACACGTGAATGTCACAACATCCCCCCTTCCTCCCTTTAATTGTGATCATTCGTGATGTTATTGAACCTCACACATAAACACACAGGCGTCTTATAGCAAGCAGAGTTTTTAACTTTTTGTCTGTTTGTTTGATTGGACGCTGGACGTTTTTTGATGCGGTTTTCAGGAATATATGCTAAACAAGGACCAAATTGACGTACAAGTTATGTTATTTTCAAAAGGGCCGAATTAAGGAGACAAACAGGGTTTTAATTATGTGTTGAAAAGTTTGTAACTACGAAGCCGTAATTTGGCGAGTAGATTTCTTATGGGGTATACGAATATATGTCTACCAAGAAATTATTGTGGAAAAGGGCCCAATCAAGGGAGAAACATTTGAAATTTACTTGAAAAACTACGCGTACGAAGTCGCGTAAAATAAGTTAATAGAGGCACTTGCCCGATAAAACACAATTACGGATAGTTTTGCCAGTTAGGTTAATGTTGACATTGACTAAAGAAGAGAGAGCCCTATCTCCAGCGGTGCTCTGGTGTAGAATGATGATGATGAGGTGCAAAAGAGTAAATGTAATGAAAATGGAAATGGAGAAAACTGTTCGTTTTGTTTGTTACAATTTTCTTACAAACAGCAACTGTGCTAGTCTTGGCTACATGATACAGAGACGGCTGCGCTGTAGATAGAGCACGGCGCTCTGCATTCCTCTTTGTTTCCATCCTTACTTATCGCTGCTTGCGCGCCGAGGACGTTGTTTATATTGGGTCCAAGATTTCTCCTCCAGTTTAAAAGTCCAGTTACTGAATTATGTACATTAGTACATTAATAAACTAACTAGATAGAGCCTTATCAGTCCATAGTCTTGGTCTTAGTGATACAATTTTTCACAATTAAAAGTAAAGGAGTAAATTTATGCGAGTTTCTGGCGGATTGCCATTCAGCGTGGTGATGCCGCACGCATGCTGGGTACGCTGCCAACTGATAGTGGGCTTGAGCATTTGGATTGTCTTTAGAACTTCAGCGGTCTATGGGAAGTCTAACTGTTTTTGTTGGTGTTAGCTTGTATTATGTTAAGATTAATAAACCGGCCAAGTGTGAGATAGCAAAATAATTATTTTTAAATGATATAACTTTAAATTTGTGACTTTCGGATTTATTCCTATATATGTACTGCCTTATATATATGTGAGACCTTCCCTATTGCCAAATTTCATGATTCTAGGTCAACGGGAAGTACCCTATAGGTTTTGGTTCCCCTGTGAAATCGCAAAATATGCGACATAACGTTCATATCTTTTGATTGCGTTGGCTTACAACTTTTATTTTTTTACAGCTGCAAGAAACCGTAGACCCAAGTATTTAGTATAAATTTCAACTTGATACCTTTACGCGTTCTTGAGAAAAAGGGTCTTGACAGACGGACAGACGGACAGACAGACGGACAGACGGACAAACAGACGGACAGACAGACGGACAACGAAGTGATCCTATAAGGGTTCCGTTTTTTCCTTTTGAGGTACGGAACCCTAAAAATTATGCGTGACTTACAGTAAATGAGAGAAAAACTTACAGACCATTTACCGTCTGCGTTAGTAATCGTAGGTTTTGTTTTAATTTCGTCCGTAGCAACATTAGTACATAATTATTGATACGAAAGTTCGTATCACAATCCGTATCACCTAATTTTATCGAAGCATCCATAAACAAATCTAATATTATCGTTTAGTCGCGAAGGCTGAAGATAGCACAAATCATTACTTATAGATAAACGTATAAAAGGAAACTAAAAGTAAATTATTATTTGTTTAACACTTTTTTATCGTAAGCCTGAAATCTAAAGATACACACATTACACATTATAAATAGGAATGTTTGAATGTTTGTTTGTTACTCGATTAAAAGGCTGCACAAGTTTAGATGCGACTCCCTGTTAGATAGCTATCTAACCAACGATAAAGAATGCTTTACTATCATCGGAAGAGGCCAGGAGTATAATAAGACTGTACCTGTTTCTCTTCGGAGGGACAAGTCTGTAGATTAGGTAATTAAGTACATATATTTATATATAATAATATTTGATAAGTATTTTGTACCAATGAGCTCTTTGGAGTTTATGTACGGATTTTCTAACACGAACATAGTTCTGTAACTATCGATAGATGGCGCTGATGGCATGTCATATGATTCTATTTCTTTCGCAATTTGTCAATGCAGAAGCAAACAACGGAACCCTCAGAGCACGAGTCCTACTCGTACTTGTCCGGTTTTTTTATTGGCATTTCTTCGTCTGTGGTTTTGCAAAATCTTTAGATCCGTCTGGTCAACGTCAATTTGGAAAATAGTATATTAGTTGTTAAAAATGCGACAATTTTTATGAACTATATATTTTTTACATTACCTTTCGTAAAACCTACCATTAGATTTATGGCAGTGGAATGGTTAAACATTGTCAAATCTCTTTTAAAAAGGAAGAAAATGTCGATGAGGCGCTGGGTGGAATAAATGACGCGCTAGAAGCCGCACCTGTGCCCGCCACCAGTAGGTAGATATAGCTGATGATGATGAAGGGTCCCAAGTGAAGACAAACCAACCCGCCGCATCCAGCACCCCACTGATACGGATATCATTCACTCGTTATCAGCGGCCGGTGAAGTGAAACTACACTTTCACAACAGCACAATCTTATCTGCCAGATACTGTTATAGTAAACAACGTAGTAAGATAACGTAATAGTACACACTTATAACAATGTAGCAGGTGTTTTGTTTACGAGAGTTTATATTCTGGGATTGGATTTAGTTAGAATCTGGTTGAGGTGGGCGCGTCTTGTTTTCAACGAACTCACCAAATCGTCTTCAACTTATACTTATCTATATTATTTACTTACAACTGCCTTTTTTTTTTTTTTTTTTTCAGCCAAAAAAGGGAGATTTGTCTCAGTACAATTATCGCTCGTATTCAAAGTCTCGATGTTTAACCTGCTTTTTGTTACTATATACAGCTAAATAGCTTAGGACCTCCTCTTTCCCGACTTTTAGGAGTTTTGGTCATTATAATTTAGGTGTATTTTTAGCTCTACTTCCACGGATAGCTTAAAATTATAAAAATAGTATCATACCAAAATTAAATGGTTTATCCCCCAAAGACCAAAAAACGATTAAGGACATCTCGCTCAATAGTTTTTTTTTAATGAAAGTAACACTAATTAGCGCTTTACTCCTTACTGTTTTTTTTTTAATTCATACAAATATCTATTTATTAAATGATGTCTACGATATCTTAATATACAGATTTCATGATTATAGAAGAAATCGTAAAGGTACATTTTATATTACAGCTATACTTTTCGATAAATATGAGAAAAACCTCGAAAATAGAAGTAGCGAAACGCACGACTGTGTGTAAGCGCCATGATTTTGCTCTACAAAATGCGACTTTAATACAATGTATTAAGTTTTATGGTCATATCTGTAGTAATAAGCGTTGCTTAAAAGTGAGAAAACCTCGCCACACACTCATTTTTCACGCACACTAAGAAGCTTGCAGCGACACCAATGAACTATTATCATTATTCCATGATAATGCGGTCTATTCCATAGAAAATGGCCATTGGTCATATAAATTACCATTATAGAATAATGTATACTATGTATAGTACATTACTGCAGCGGCTGGCAATAGATGCATCTATGGACGAACCTGAACATGTGGGCCAAGGCATAGCCGAGGCCAGCATACGTGGGTTTATGAATTCTTAGTTGCCACCTAGTTTTATATAGTACGTAGCTGAAAAAGTTGTTCATAATGGGTATGGATGGGTACTATAATTATGGCCCCTTTGGCTTAGAACAGCCTTTCGGCGTAACCCTATATAGTTTTTAGTAAAAAGTTAAATTGAGCTTTCAGATAAACAATCTTTTGTTTTTTTTTTTTAAGCAGGGCAATTGTAGTATTTACATGAAAAGTAAATATATTTTATTTGTTATGAAAGCAGCTCTGCGTTAACTTGGATTTGTTGTATGAGTAGCAAATATATATCTAAGTACAAGTTCTAGTATATATTTATCTATGGTACAAGTCTCTGAAATTTTAATAATCATTAATGATAAAAAAGGTTAGGTACCTATTTGCATCTATTTGCATTATATTTGAATCTTCCACGTGTGCGTGCAAAAGTAAATATAATAACAATATCTAGAGAGTAACTAGCTGAGAGAGTAACGAGCTAAAATGGGTAATTAGGTATGTACAATAGAGGTTATTAAAATAAGTAATTAATTAATATGTAACGACATGCCGCGGCTAAGTTCCTCATAGCGCGGCCGTAGCAACACATAGAAACATGTACGGTTAGCAACATTAACTCTATTAATTTAAATATATGATTAAGCGTTCTTAGACGTTTGTGCATTTTACAGAACATTTGAGATAAAATGACGTTCTAGTACTATTTCAAATACGTCAGTAGTGATTGACAATGAAAGTATAGTGAAAGTATGAAAATCCTTCCATGCTTCTGTTTATGAGTCTGTCACACTTGCGCGATCAACTATCGAGTTGCTGCTTCCACAGCGAGCGGTCAAGAGTTCTGCTTCCTCATTCATTGTAATCCATGTGATATCTTGGATGTCCGGTCACGTCAGGGACGTGATATGGCTGATGGCTGACGAGACTCTCAGGGGTCGAAGTATGAATATGTATGAACAAAATGAATTCCATACAAATTTAATTTTTTTTGTATCGGATTCGATACTTATTTTACGTACGTAAATATTCATTCTTCACCTACAGAACCTAGCTATCTGTGAATCGTCACCCTGCAGAACCTACTCTATCGTACTAAGTATAATATTGTGTCCTGGAGCGGAATTATACTAAAGATTGTTGGCGAAATGGTAGAGAACCGTAAACTTGTATGACTGTAATGCGGCGTGCGCGCTTTGTAATATTTACAATATCTATTTTTTTCTTTATTTTCTACAAATAATCTTACGCCTTTACAAAAAACTGCGACCACTAAAGTATTTGAATGATTGTTAGGATTACACACATTTTTTTTTTTAATGAAAATATCTATGGAATTTGTAAAGTTGATTCAATCCATTGAAGGGAACGTAAAAACGGGTGTTTTTAAGGAAACTTTACGATTTATTTCTATCGAGCCAAATTTCTTTAATCGTGTATCGGTGAACACATCCGAATAAAATATTTCAATAACACTTATTAACAATAAAGAAATAATGCCAATTAATCGATTTAAAGGTCTACTTTTAAATATTCGTAATGACGAATCGTCAAATTTGAAGCATATTTTGTCTTAATTTTTACACACGACGGAACGGATGTGTATGCGTTTAGTTGGAGTGAGCTGTTGTTTGTTTGTGCGTACCAAAAAGCAAATGTTCTCAATTGTCTCCAAAACGACTGAACCGATTTTAATTTAGTTATTTTTTGTTTGAAATGTGGCTTTATCGAGATTGTTCTTAGCTATGATTCAAGAAAATGTGTTTTGCCGTTTGAAGACCATCAGCTCTATTGTCGGAGGTATTTTAAATGTTGTAATTTATACTTATAAATACAAGCTCTTACAATAACGAATGATTTAATCAATTACTGTACTTAAATAGCGTATATTTACGTACCTAACAAAATTATTGAAGGTATTTTCCACAAGGCAACGAGCAAAATCGAAAACAATTCATTTCCTATACAGTACATGTAATTAAGATTGTTTTCCCTTATATGGGTAATTGCGTAATATTGTAATAATGACGGTGTAATTTAGAGCTATTTAGAAAAAACAGGTAATAAAATTTCCTATAGACGTAAACGACGTACATCATATTTTGACTTAAACAATTATTACTTCGATACTCACGCTGCATCTTCGTAAATGTTGTACTTTACTAGAGTTAACAATCAATATCCAGTACTTATGAATCAATGGCTCCTGAACACTATATAGGTACAACATACATTTGCCTATTCATACGTTCATATCTTATATCGCTGTGCTCGTTTATACTCCGAATTTAATTGGTACCTACGGAAGAAAACTTGGCGCTTATCTAAACCGCCAGCCATTATTTTTCCAAAAAACACAAATTCACAATTAAAACCATATTATTGTATCATAGGATTACTTCAACAAAAAACCACAGAAATTACCTCCACAAAAGGAAATAATAAAACACCACTAATCAGTAGAAATAACTTACAGGAAAATACGTTCAGGTTTAGGTAAAATGAAGTACGTAATTCAAATATTCAGTAGAAATATATTTCATTTAGTTTAGATATTCAATAAACAGGAAATCTGTCTTTTAATTGGGTTGTTCATTTCTAAAATTAAACTATTCAGTAATATGTTTATTCCACGATATTTCATTTTGTCGTCTTCTTGATCATAAAATAAGAATAGAATGTATAAGAATATTGTGAGACCACCATGCAAGCTGGGTATTGTTTCTTTGCTGTAATCATTATCATCAGTCTACATTAGTCTGATACTGTCAGGCGTAAGCAATCAACTGTAACAAAGACTAAAATGTCAACGTGCACTGTAACATCCTACACGTGACATATCAGTCTGGTCGCGTTTGTTTCGACCAGTCTACCGTGAACAAGGGATCACACCGAGAGCAAGCCACGGTGCTGCGCCCCCTTTCTGATAACGACGTGAAATGTTACGGACACAGGTGCGGGTCTTGCGCTGAACAACTCTAAACTATAGGAATTTGTTAAAACGTGCGTTATTTTCTCAGGAATGAGAACGGATTGCATGTTAAATTGGACCAGTCTGCACGCGGCACAGTTGATAATAAATGACACTAGATAGAAGTTTTTTTGCTATCTCTATGGATCCCAGGAACAAGTGCGCGCAGATTGTTTATAGATCACAAACTGTTGAATATTTATTTTGTTAAGTCGAGTTTTATCGCACGCTCTCGGTGGGAACCGCCTCGGCTCGACAAGTATACGGATGTAAACAATGTTGCTAACAATATCGTACCCATCGAAATATTTCGATACTTGAAACGAGATGTTAGCCTTCTTAACTATTATTTAATCTGTGGGGCACTGACTATGACGGGAAAGGTATGGAATCTTGATTATTGTGCTGACCGTACACGTGGACGTCATCAAGCTAAACCTGCACGCCTCTGCACTAAATGTGCAAAGGAGTGCCGTGTGTGGATGGTAGGAGAGCGTACTTTTAGCTTTGAATATACGCTACTTTTGTATTTTTGCCAACATTTGTAAGTATGTATTTCGAAATTATGATGCTCGCCAGGAAAGTATTGACATTTCTTTTGTAAGCATATTCCTCACTGATGCAGGGAAATTCAACTCACATCTTACTGTTATTTGGGCTTATTTATAGTAAAATGGACATGCAACCTGAAATGCTGAATATAAAATGACACGCCAAGGTTTAATTTCCTGTTTCATTTCTGAATTGGTGGTCTGGTCTTGGCCAACTTTTAATTATTGATTTACTTTTTAAATAGGCTACTTGTAGAGTAAAAGTTGTTTATAATGATGAGTACAATGATATCTTTGAATACTGTCAGTCATCTACACCCGGTATCTATAAATAACCGAAATACTACTCACTCACTGACTGACTGACTCTAACGAAGTTATGAAAAAGGCTTGACCTACGAAACTGAAATTTAACAAGTTGATGCATTATAGAGTGAATACATCTATGAAAAAGGATTTTACGACATAGACGAATTCAAGGAGGTCAAAATGCGGTTGAATGATTATAAAACACTACGTGTATGAAGTCACGGGCAACAGCTACTAGATTAAAAAAGGGGCTTCTTAGTGTTGTCTCCAGCTCCACTAACGTCGTCTAAAAGATCGGCTTCACGAGCCACGAGGAAAAAATCAAACAAAATAATAATAAATTTAAATAATTAATATGTACAGTCGAGTTGTTTTATCGTACGTTGCCAGTTATTATGAATACAAAGTCTCCAAAAGCTTTCCGAGTATATAAGAACGAAATATAAAAGACATTACTTAGAATTTTTTAATCTGTGAAATATATATTTATGATTTCCTCCCAAATGATCAGGAAATGATGAAACCGACTGTCACCGCTCACTTTCATGTTCCATAGTTTCATTAGAATGTTTACTGTGAGGGAAATAGGCCGACGCAATAAACTAACACTCGTATAAATAAACAAAGACGAGTCTGCTTAACCTATAGATGCACTTACGTCATTATGGATGATTTCATAATTTTGTTCTACAAAAGTCTATCAGAAAACATTGAGGCCCGGCAACCTTGCCTTGCGTGGTGACCACATGGTGCCGAAATGTTGGAGTTTTTTTGTGACATTGTAATGTTGTGGGAACTAGACGATACAAGTATAGTCTATTCTATAATGTCTATACCTTCCGAGGCTGAGACAAGGGAAGTCATGCATCACGCACTGCGCAGAATACTCGATAGTATCTACGTACTGAGGCCGCAATTATTGCGGTAGAGTTGTTAGGATTGTAGTGATCTCAGGTCGTTGGGTTAGCTGTTGCTGTTGCCTTGAAGGATGCCTTGTTAAATAATTTAGTTTATGTTCATGACAATTAAATGTTTCATAAAATATCTAATAAATTCTTATTAGTCAAGTAAATAGATCCCTCTGATCAGACATTCAAGATATGCCTTTTGTGTTGTCGTGGGGAAAACTTCTAATGATAGCCGGCTGCATTGGGTATAGCCAGCGTATGTGAGATCCTTTAAAACCCCTCCAGTGACCAGCCTCAGTGCTTGACAAGAGGGTTTCGGGATCCAAGTTGTTATAGAGCTTTATCTTTATAGCTAAACTTTTATTGAAATCTCAGCTCGTTAAATTTAAATTACCTATAACACCAATTCCTAAATTAACAGCTTGTAACAGCCATCACAAAACAATTAGCGATGTTTTGCAACAAGAATTAAAAACTTAACGCCCGATTAAATTCGCCTTTCTAGTGGCCTCTCTAAATGAAAGGCACTTACGGATTTAGGGTCTGTTTTACCACTGTTGGTTAGTATTTGTAACAAAAAAACAAACAGATTAAGATACAGATCTAGGTTTATGTCAGTTATGATCTAGTTCGCGATTCAGCAGTGCAAGTACCGTTCTTTATCAATCGTCAAATTTGACAGTTGAAATCGTGAAATTAGATAAAATGAAATCGATTAAATTCGATCAGTTCTTACTATGATTGATTCTATGACATTTTATCGAATTCGATGATCGATAAAGAACGGTACTTGCACTGCAAGTCCGCCTAGAGCGAAAGCTAGGGTTAATACTATAGGAGACTACGCATTCTCAATTTATATTGTGCATACTTGTTAAGGCAACATAGCTGTTTAAGTTGCATGGTCAAAATGGTCACTTTCAATTTACAAAAAGATTTATGATCTGTTTGTTCTGTGAGATTGCCATTTTTGATATCACACGTCCTAAACCATTTTTTTATATTGAGCGTACTTTTCTCTAAGCTTTAATCAATTGTTTAAACTAGCTGATAAAAAATATCCAAAGCTAGTGACCGGTCTTTCAGACTTGTGCTTATTCTGGCCTGCAACACTAAAGAGAATTGTATCAAAAATGGTGCAATACTTTCTACGGTTAGTGAATTGAACATCCGTTGAACTTGTTACTCAATTGAAGAAAGCAAAAGAAAGCTCTGACATAAGTATTATTATAGTTTTAGGCATGAAAGTCACGACTTTGTGCTCTGTTATCTTAACTACTAACCGGATATCTACAAAAAATAATCAGTTAGCATAAATCTTGACTATACATAGTAACAAACCTATTTATTTATAAATTCAAATTCAAAATTTAAAATATTTATTTGTCATAACATGGTAGGTACACATACGAGTACATATAAAGTAGCATACATGATCGTAAGAATGGAGACGTATCTCATGTCCTTGCCTGTTACAGCATACAAATGTTAGGTTTTTATATATATGTATTTTTATTCGTTAAAAAAACTAAATGATGTCTAGGTATGTTAGAATATTGTTTAAACCATATTTTGGTTTAGTTGTATTTTATACCTTAATAACAAAAGAAACATGTTAATTACTATCTTGTTATTATATTTTTGTCAATAAAATATCTGTCAAAATATTGAAGAATGCAGACAAATCTATTGAAAATTATATGGCGAGTTGGCGTTAGAAATAAGTATAACGCTCCACAAAATCAAGAGTAGAGTGACCCTTTCCCAGCCTTTCAAAAGCCATTTTCCCATAGTTGCACCGAACGCATCGGCCGCAAAATCTTGTTGGGCAATGGCGAAATGGTCGACGTCTTGCGACACTGGGTGGGTTTGCCATCCAGTCTCCCGCTGTTAGTGGCATTACTTGGGGAGATACTGCTTCAACTTTAATGATTAGGACCTTTTCAATAATGCTACGGATTCTTATCATACTTATGTTGGTTAGTCTTGCCCACAAATACGTTAAGCTGCCACATTTAAACAATGGTAAAGTTGAGTTGTATACTCTGTCAACTTTAGTACTGGGTATTGAGTACGTTCGTAGAGGAAAGTTGGTCGTTTGTTTATTCTGATTGTTTGTACTCATAGAATAATTTTATACTTATCAGAAATTTAATCTTTAACGAAAATAGTGCAAAATGTTACATTGCGCTTCATTTCATACTAGCTGCGCCCCGTGGTTTCATCCGCGTAGTGATGATGATGATGAAAAGTAGGCTACACCATCTGCATCCCTTGAACCCATGCAAAAAATCAGGTCGATCCGTTGCTCTGTTGCTGCGTGAAAGAGTAATAAACAAACCAACAAACAAACACACTTTTGCATTTATAATATTAGTATGATAGTGCCTGGGTTACGGAAATATAATAGGTAAACATAAAAAGCAAAATTTTATCTACCACAATATGTCATCCAAATCGTTAGAGCCGTTTCCGAGATACGCGAAATAAATGTAAATACAAGAATTGAGTTTAAAGTTTTAAGATTAGATAGATACAGTTTTGGTCAAGTTGAGATTATAATTAGTTTTCATTGTGAATATATCTATGATGCTATAGTACTAACTACAACTACCTCTTCCTCTTTGTGTCGACTCCCTAATGCTGGGAGTCCTGAGTTTGTGACCCATGGGCATCAACATGATGTTTCGCCATCTATTCCCGCAGATTTGATCTGTCTAACTGGGAGTCCTGAGTTTGTGACCCATGGACATCAACATGATATTTCGCCATCTATTCCCGCCGATTTGATCTATCTAACGCATTCTTATCTACTACAATTTTACAAACTATACTAAACTCGTGTAAGCAGTGAACACGCCAGTTTATTATGTTTCTATAGTAATCTCTCAAAACGGCACGCAAATCCCTTTCGCAAGATAGTTTACGTTCCACAATTTCATTTGTTTACTCCACCATGAGATCCACTTGAGTCTGCCTTCTCCGAAATAGCACAATGGCTGCTGATGTTTAGTCATCTTTTCCTTTGGAGAAATTCATCAGGAACATCTCACTCTGTAAACAGTCATGTAAATGTCTGAATCATCGGCTTAACGAAGAAAACACAACCCATTTCGAGAATAGGTATGGAGGTGGTGAGTCATGGAGTTTTTGCATTTTGGTAACATGTGATAAGACGATCATTGTCATTAATGGTTCATCGCAGTTCCAGTGCAATGCTTAGTCCATGTCTATGTAAACAAGCGGTGAGTGTGTGTGTGGTGCCAGAGAAGACAGATTTATTAAACGAATGTAATGCCTAGTCAGTATAGCTTCTTCTAATTTTTTTTGGCGGTTAGTCCGATTTTGTGCTTATTTATAACTTATTCTTCTTGTAATGATATTTGTGTGGTGACAATGATGTTACTTATAGTATTGTTTTGTATGCTAATTGTAGTATTACACAAATGATTGTCAAATGTATGTAACGTGAAAATATGTTTATTCATTAATTTGCAGGCTACATTGTAAACCTCATCGTCGTGAACATAAGTAAGATGGCAATCATATGCAGACAAATATTTGAAAAAAAAAAGTGCTTACAATTGTAAATATAAATGTAAAGTCTTTGTATTTACAAGAATACACATACCTACTATAGGTTCTAAAACGATTATTACCTTTCCTTAGATATACATACATAACAATTTGTTTGTGATAAGAATATATATTGCGCATACTTTCAAATGATATGAACCAATGAAAAATTACAAAGATATCAGGAAAAGGCGGAAATCATTATTATCTTTGACAAGTCGAAAATGATTAAATTTTGATAGGTAGGTATTAAATATGATGTAGGTACGTAAACAGTTTCATATCTCATAGACGTAAATGCTGGAAAAACAGGTATCTACTCTCTAACGAGCGTAAATGATATCAATAAGTGGACCGGACTGATCTTTATACATCTATAGACCGCCAGGGACGGGCTAGCAAAGAGTTTTGTTTAAGATGGTGACGTAAACTTCTAAATTCTAAACTTCATAGCGGAGATAGTGTCGTTCAGTGTGGAGGTTAAAAGAGGAGACCTATGTTCAGCAGTGGACGTCTTCTGGCTGATGATGATGATGATGATAGCGGAGATAGCAGCACCAGCACCTGGCAAAGATGATAATATATACCTAACTATGCTAGAGGTATCTTTAACTAATCTATAAAGAATTGCATTTATAGCTGTCCCCGTACTTCAAACGGGCCAGTTTATACCCCGGATTAACATACGCTACTTTCGAACCTGTAAAGTTGTAGGATTCCTCTGAGGATAGATAGTCAAAAAGTAAGTAAGTACTATCTGTGTAATATCGGAGCAAACAAAACACAGTAAATTCAAAGCGTCTAAAGCAACTAGTCGCCAAACAAAACAACGTAGTAACAAATATATTTACCTATTTGTAATTGCACTAACCTGCCAACCTGCTAATGAATAACCAGTTGTCTCTTAAATCAGTGATTGAAATATAGTGTCCTGACTAAATATTATTCATCGAAATTTGTATTAGAGTTTAGGTTCTCATTTCAGAAGCCAGAATCTATTACTTGACATGTTGCGAGAAGGATATCTGTAGAAGCAAGTCGGGCGGGGAAAACTAACTTTACATAAAATTTGTTCACCAATATTATGAATAACAATTTATGACATTGTAATTCATAATCAAATCACAGAAAAGAAATGATATTTAAACGTGTGGTTGAAGTAAATTGTCTACTCGAAATAAACAAATTTATTACTGAAATACAGTCAATTGTAAAAATTGTAATAGTGTTAGTGCATAATGACATATACAAAATCAAAGTGAATAGATTAGCCAAATCAAAACTTGGTTTAATTTTAAGGTCAATACTAACCTTTGAGAACTTCAAGTTTCTGTCGGACACTAATTAATAATTGTGCCGCAATTTATTTTAGTGAATGTGGAACTGTCAGTGTGGGAAGAAACTAAATCACAATGGAGGTTAGGAAACACTGGTTCGTGTGTATAGCAGGCTTGATACAGATCCAAACAAAGACAAATTATGGCGGCTATTATAATATTGAATGTAATTGGTGAATTTGGTTGAGACTAAAAAAACTGCTGACGAGTGAGTGACAAGCATCATAATAATGTTTGGGCTTGCATGGACTTCGTACAAGGATGATATTAGTATAATTATGATTTTTAATAGATTTCAGCAAAGGACGTAAACTGAAGCAAAACATTACACAAAAGAGGGGCGTATACTTAGCAGTGATTTAGGGCTAGTTGCAGTCTGTAAATGGTGATTTTGATAATGACTAAAACACTGCTGTTTATACAAAACCAAGACAATCAAAAACGATTTAGCCTTCTACTCAGTTGCCAATGTTGCCATGCACTAAGACGTAGACACTCAAGGATTTTCCAACAAATAGAACGAAAGAACGTTATTAAGTGTGTGAACTTTTTGCGAAATTAACTACATTTTTTGTCTTGTAAGTGAGACGAAAACTGAGTCACTTCCTGTGACATTGTAAGAGAGGCCCTGACTTTACATGTCACTTCAATGACGTTAGGTAGTTAGCCAGTAGGTAGGTATCCTGTCCCGGGACTGGATAATTGATATCTTGTTCTAACCCAAATTAGTTTTTTGTTAATGTCGTGTTATTATAATTGTGTTACCTGATACGAAGCAAGATTGTCTCGGTAATAGGGTTTGGTGCGTTTGAAGAAAATTTACACATTGTATTGTTTTGCATTGTAATGTCAATATAACTAATTAAAACTATTTTATCGAGATATTAAGAATTTTCTATTCTATAGCTATTGGTAGTAAAAAATATATCTCCACACCAGATTTTCAATAGTTATTTTGTGAACCCCAGTTTTGATCACCATAATGCACGAATTATTGTAAATATTAAACCATATTTCAAAAGTAGGCATAAATAAGTGTTTCAAGAAATACAAAAATACATTTAGATGGTGAAATGGACACCAAAGTGGCGACCCGACCTATTTCAACTTCAGCCAATTGTATGAGGTCACTACTCACTACCTTCTACGTGCCATATCGTCATCTTTCCACTTTGTTGCATGTATTGAAACTGAGTCAACTAGAATTTTGTAATAATTCGCTTTTACTCACAAAAATCTGGAACAAACAACTATGAAATATAATGAAAAGTTGCGTCATGTAGAAAGGGCTTTATCCTTGCATAATTTCATTAATTGGCAACCAATTTGGCAAATCGTACGATTATAGAATTATAGATTTGTAATTACATCCTTGCTTCGAATGTAATGGAGGAATAGGTACATTTTAATTTGAGAGAAACTTGGGTGCAGCTTCTGATTGGAATGAACTAAACTAAGAAGGCAGGTAGGTATCCTCAGTGATCGTGTGTGAAAGAGATCTTATGAAACTTTGACGAAACTACAGTTTTCTATTTCAATAATTGAATTGACTTGACCAACAAACATAATGGTATGGACAGGTATTTCTATGAAGTTAACATTTTTTTGGTGCTCAAAGAGTTACAAGTTAATAAATTGTAGTTTATTTATAACTAGCTTGTCACTTTAGATTTGTCACGTAAATAAATTCATGTTTAATTTTAATTTTTATATACAATATGCTTGCAAGATCGTGGTGTTGTGGTCTACGTTGGAGCACGCTTGCCTAGAAGGAACCGATTCACTCATGATTTGAAGACACCCAAATTGTAACTATCGGGGAACACCCATCTAAGTAGCGCATTCCACAGACTAGCAGTTCACACAATACATGTGGAATCAAAGCGCTTCGTACGGGTTTTCGTAATATCAATATCTGCCTTATCTGTCTTACTACTGTCATGAATGACTAAACAAAGCTCGTATCTCAGTGATAGGTTACTCATAGACAAGCATAGAGACTGTATGTGAATCAACACGTGATGTGTAGTTAGTTGCCTATCATTAGATCGTAGTAGGAAACGATCCAGTATATTATAAGTAATCGTAATATGCAAATGTCGAATGCTAATCGAGACCTGGTCACGACCGACCAAGTACTTCATATACTTACCCTTGCCCTTATTCAGAAACCTGAGATAAGCCTGGTTTAGATACAGTGCGCTTTGTCTCGTTTACACGTGAGGCATTTCTCGACATTGAGAAAGGGTTGGCTTGTATATTTTCTTACAAATAGCCGGTACCACAGCTTTTAACAAATTCATGTTTTTTTTTGTTTTTGAAGATAATCCTCGAGATTCACCCTGCGCGACCGCAGAATAAGTGTAATTCCGCAACGGAAAGGGAGTTATTTGTGCATCGTAAGAAAAGAGAGAGATATTTGTACTTTTTCACGCAAAAACACGTTAGAGTAGCGATATTACCTTGATGGAAAAAATTACATATCACTACGAGTGAAACCGCAGGGGGCAGCTATAATAATAAAGTAACAAATTGGTAAAACTAATAACAAAGACTAACGATGTCTGCCTTCTGCCTTACAATCATGATCAACTAGACAATCATCATCTTTACAAAAAAATTGTATTCTAGAATTTGACACGGCTATTAGATATCATCGTGGTATTTGTGGAATATCTGTAGGAATACGTCAGTTACCTATCAGCTGTACGCATAATGAGTCCAGCAAACTGTGCGGTGCTGTGCTGGGTGGGAGAGCTTTAGGAAACAAGTTTATTCTAATTTTCATTAGCGATTTCATGCGACTACTGAGTATTCGATATTTATCTGATAAACATTTTATTTTACACACCACCAAAATAACAAGGTAGAGGAAATAAACTCAACAAGTGGTAGTCATTGTTAAAAGCGATTTCCTAGACAACCATTGCATGATACCAATTTCGCCGCCAACAAGTTATACAAACGAGTTAAACTGTTTGTAGGTACTGAAGATCCTGTATGTTCTCGTGATTCTAGGACTATATTATGTATCCACACTTTACGTCATGTTCTCTGTGCACGTCATGCTAACGTGACGTGACGCTAGACTACACGGATAACAATAATTTCTGGAATATACATATAACTATAATAAATGACAAACATATTGCACGCACACTCCATATTTGGCACAAAATCAGTGACGCGATTTGAGGAAGATTCTACGTAAAACCTCAACAAAACTAGCACTATGACGTATACAGCTACCGTATTATTTCTAAATACGGCTACCGCAGTCTTTGTTTTAGATTTCCATGGAAAGTATTTGTACATAGAAATAAATAACCTTATAAACCGCGCCTGAAATAAACTTCGACCTTTCAAAAGGTTGCTAAGTTCCTTTATAAGAAAGGAAGTAATTGCATCATTACAAATAGCTATCAGCGTAGGTGGTTTGTCTTCCAGGGATTTTTTGAGTCAACCATAATGATATTGTGGTGTTGCTATTGTTAAGGTTAAAACCCATAGTTAGGTACATTTCTTTTTAAAATTTTGTCATTATTCTAATGAATCCTTAAAACGAAATATCCTGCTAGCTTTCCCGTTGGCCATGAAAAAATTTAAATTGGGATTTCCCAGAAAAAAAATGTTTGCATATTATTTTACTCATAACTCCAAAATAACAATAAGCTAGGTACTTCTCTATATGGTTGGTTTCGTTTTTAACAATTATGTTGTGTTTCAGCAAGTATTAGTAGGTATCAATACCAATATTATTTAGGTATAATCATCAATATTACTTAACGCTTATAGAAAACAATATCTCTAAAATATTCAGCGACCAGCAGGATTCGATTTGTTCGGCTAGGCAAGGTTATTTTAATTCTACGGAAAAACATTTAAAAAATCTGGATGTGAAAACACTTTCGAATAACAGTACTGTGTTATTTTGTTGAATAGCGCTATTTTTGAAAGTAAGTTGTTAGTTTGCCTCTAGTTTTCTTTATCTAATACAAGGCTATACAAAATAAATTCTAAGTTATTTCGTTAATTCCCGAAAAGGTGAAGGCCATTTCATGTCATGACGCAATTTGCGCAATTAATTGAAGCGAATTCAATTTTCTTCGTGCGCCGAGAATTATTTTTAATAGCTATCGCTATTAAACATTCTCTTGGATATAACTCTTAGTGATAGCCAATAGAAATGATAGACATCAACATTCTCTTGCAACGATTGGCCTCTGCACCTCTGGTCGTTACTGCAGATTTATAGGTTAACTATAATCTTCGGAATAGGTGAATTTGTCTGTGTATTTCACTCGTGGTTTATCTGTATTGTTTTCTTAACTGTTGTTAAAACTAGTCACCAGTAATAGTCATTATCATTAGTAAAGTTTTGTTCCTACAGTTCATGTATGCTTGTATTTTCCAATCGATTTATATCTAAAATATTAACAAATTATGCCTAAACTCATTTTTAATTAGTCGAAAATAATCATCATTTCAACTCATACAAATTTAACCTAACTTTTATGTATTAGACAGTACGTAAAAGAGTTGGTCAATATAACTAATAGTGTGCTTTATAAATGTATGTGCAATTTAATTGTATGATAGGTATTAAATTTTACTTTGGACTATGAAATCATGTTTTGTTGTATTGTATTGAATTGTAGGTATTTATTGTATATATTTATTAACATTCAATACAATTTCCCTGTGTGTATATAGTTTAATTTAGTTCTATGTAAAACATAACTTTTGGTTCACATATTTGATTTGACTTTAATGAGATAATACTAGTTAGTTACCGATTTAATAAAACTGAAATTTTAATTAATTCCGTGGGTAAGTATAAAACTAACTGTATTATAAGAATCATCCAATACTTCTGATATTCAAATAGATGAAAATAAATTCTCAAGAGATGGAGATTCAGAGTTGGCAAACATTTTATATTTATTTACTACATATTTAGTTTCTATGGTAGTAGTTAGGTTCGGTTTAGCCCAGTTTAGCCACAGGGGGTGATGTTTGAATAAGCATGTTCGCGACACTTCTCCGCCCCAATATTGTATTATTATTTATTGTATTATTTAATTTTAGTTCGTAATTAATTATTAGTATTATTATTATGGAGTGGGACAGTATAGGTTAACAAAAAAAAAATATTATTGTAAATTTATGCCTGACTAGATAATTTTATTGTAATTATTAATATTTTATTGATGAATAATGATTTAATTGATGTAATTGGTGTAACCGTTTTAATTAAATTAAATAAATATCATATCAATATTATATATTATTATATTAGTTGAACATTCTAAGTATGTCAAAGACTATTTACCTATGCTGTGTTTTATTTACAGTCATTGATAGAAAAGTTGCCCATAGTGTGATTATGCCCATTCGATAGCCCGTTGGTCCAGTTGGTAGTGAACCTGCCTTCTGCGCTTGGGGGCGTGGGTTTGATTCCCACCTAGGACAAACATTTATGTGATGAACATTTGTATCATATAATATCTGTATCTGTATGTATATCAGTCTCTGGCCGCCATATCACAAGCTTTGCTTAGTTTGGAGTCAGATAACTGTGTGTGTAAAATAAAAATAAAAATAAAAATGTGGAAGAGCGGTGAGTACTTAGATAAATAGGCATACTGTGTGTGTGTGCAGTGCAAAATGTGTTTGATATGTTAAAAATAATAGGCTTTGTGTTTTTCTTATTAAATGTCATAACTTATATTGAAGAAACAATTTTTAAATGAGGCTAAAGATCATGATGTTTGAGAAAAAATTCTTACACATCATAACGATATAACATACTTAGAACTTAGCCATACCTTACGCGGGAGAAAGCAGGGAAACCTATGATAATTGGCTATCGTAATTGGCATACACATGACTGTATTGAAAGCCTTCATTGGCATTTTTGAAGTGCACGTTGGGCACGGGGGATAGAAAAAAACACCGAACTCGCGTGACCGTCACGCTCAGATACTCGTTCGGGTAAAGTCGGCTCGAGTCGACTAAAAGAGCGAGAGATATAGTCAACCTTGAAGAAGTTTTCACTTAGTTCTGTCGGTGTCGTGTGGTCATTTTTACCTACAATTGAAATGACTTGCACTAAGACCTCTAAGTCTTCTTATCTTTTGACCTAATATAATTCAGTATTATGTCACCGTGACTAATACCAAAACATAAACATTTATCAAAGCTTAACACATTCAAACAGATTAATGTGTTGGGTCAGCATTAAGCTGTGTTTTAGACAAACGAGATTATATTATAAAAACCTCCTTCAACGTCACTGTTGATGGACTGTCCATCACTTCTCGTGGCACATCCTTGAGACGGTAGGCTTTGTTTGGGCAGAGATATGACAAATTAGAACAGTCTCAAAAATGTGACAATTTCGTAACTGGCGGCCTTTGAGATTTATCAATATAACATATTTTAGCAAGATTTTATTTAACTTGCAATGTATGTATGTATGTATGTATGTATGTATGTAACTGTTTGTTCGGGTGGAATCTTGCAAGCCTAATTTGACCCAATTCCCGGCGTTCAGTTGAGTTGAAATTTGGTACACCTGTGTAACTTAGATGACAATGCATTAATATGGTACCATGGAGCTTTTTTGATGATGGAGTCGGAAGGTGGTCATAAAAGAACTAATTAGTCAACTCTGTTAATATGGGTATCAAATGAAAGGGCTTGAAGAGTACAAAACGATAAAGTGAGTATCATCACATTAAATTCAACATGGCCGCCGCTCCAATATGGTGGATTATATTTTCGTTGATAAAGCCAAAACCTTGTTTTTTTTAAATCCATTACTGTGTTTAGAAACAAAAAGCGATACGTACGTAACCTTTGATTATGTGTATGTCTACATAACAAACTTGTAGGTTTATGGTGTCCATAACGGTGCGATGTGTCTCGCGGCGTTGTGGTAAGAGCGAGGCGGGAAATGCAGCGTTTTGCCGGGAATGTGTCAGGTGCATTCTTATAAGTATTCAAGTTCCTTGAGATCAGTGGGTGTAATCTCACATAGGCTACCCAGTCACGAAATATATATGTATATATACCTAACAATTAATAATATTGATGAGTAATTTTAATTCATAATCTTTACATACTAGAGTTTTGAACCATACTATTATTAAAGTTTCCACAACGAAGTTACGACACGCATTAGATATAACACAAACGTTGAAATCCTACACGAGCTGATAACCTAATTCTGCACAGAGGATTGCAACTTCCTTCCTAAGATAACCCGACCACAGTGTAGTCAGTAATACAAGCCATGGTACAGTTATGTGTACCTACAAAGTCATGCACACTACTCTCTGAGGTACCTTTGTCAAACATACACTGGAAATCATTTTTACTGTTTTTACTGAAGACGGAACGGAGATACATGCAGAGGTATTGTGTGTTTTACCATTTATTCTCCATAACGGCTGGAATTATTTGAATGCGTTTTTTTATTTGAAAGCAGGTTAATTTGCAGTTGTTTGGTAGTTCTTAGTTATATTAATTCAAAAGGTGTCCAGGGCTTTAAAAGTCTACAAGCCACACAGTAAACTGTTTTTATTCAGGCAAGGGTGCTCCATCGTAGATCGGAACATTGCATGTATGATGATGACAGATCGCAGTCAAAGGTAATATCATACATCAGCAGCCAGTAAACATCCACTGCAGAAAAGACCTCCTTCTTAGATAGGGGTGTTGCACTAATCTTGACAGGCGGCTTGGGGATCGCAGTACGTTCACCGTGTAGTAATAGGGTGCTGCTGCCCATCCTCCGCTGGTTATGGTTGCAGTTTTAGGACATACCAGGGTCCAGCCAAAGGCAAGCTTATTTACAAGTAAATAAAAACTACACAATTTTGGGAACAGTCTCACAGGGAGTGTAGTCGGGGTAACAAGTTATACCTACTTCCATAGTTTAGTTATTCTTACTTACTGGCAGCATTACTCTGTGTGTCCTGTATAAGTAAAGTTTGGTAGCGCTAAGACAACTGGTGATGTCCATGCAAATATCTTGATCCTCTCTTCCTGGATAGCTGGCTGATGTGGTCAGCGGTGC
Source organism: Agriopis aurantiaria (assembly GCA_914767915.1). NCBI lineage: Eukaryota > Metazoa > Arthropoda > Insecta > Lepidoptera > Geometridae > Agriopis > Agriopis aurantiaria. The sequence continues at coordinate 363,073 of OU611983.1, read as the reverse complement.
GTCATGCAGCCTTCTGCACCGTGAGAATTGGCGCTGGCCTGGCGTGGGTGATAAGAGCAAGCGACTAGCTCAATGTCATTCTGTTCTATATATTTCAATACAAAAATATGCAATGAGAGTGCTACAATAACTGATTTATGAGGCATAAACAGGAGTTGTCAACAAGGCTTAACTACCTACGTAAGTTACTGGGTACACCTGAAGGTAGGTTAGGTTAGAAATATTTTAAATGACAACAAAAGAGACTTCTATTTTTTTTAAACTAAAAACTAGTAATAAATCTTGTGGATATTCGCCAAAGAATCAGAGTCACCGACATAGCTATTAAAATTTGCAAGTTGAAGTGGCAATAAACCACATCGCTCGAAGAACCGATAACTGATGGGGTAAAAAGGTTCATGAGTGGATACTACAAACTGGAAGACGCTGCGTAGGTAGGCCTCCCACTAGTTGGACCGACGACATTGTGAGAGTTGCGGGCATCCAGTGGATGTAAATTGCAGACTGTCGTTCAGTGTGGAGGTTAAAGGGGGAGGCTTATCTTCAGCAATGGCCGTCTTCTGACTGATGATGAATGAATTATCGAATTATATAGGTTTTCTCGCCTGATAATCTCTTGGCCTAAATCGGCGAGGTGCGAGGCGAGTGAGTTCCAACGATCTAGCACACTCTCACTCACCTCTGCATGTATTGCCACGAGTCTACACGAGGGTATGCCTGGTACTAGGTTTGAGGTATCTAAAAGCATTGCCTTGTACTACGCCGCCTCCTCCTTCAACTCGCGCCACCGTCTCTAACAAGTAACTTTCAAAATAGATCATTACTAGTGTTTAGCGCTGTCACGACCGCGTGGGAGTGATCAGCCGAGATGGCGGCTTACTGCCGCTATTGTTATCTTACAGCTTATTGGTGTAACTTGATTGGATAACTTATGCAGTATCACGACAGATGTCTAATCAGTCTCGAGTGATGTACCTTCTGGTTAGTGCGGTCATCGGGCACGTTGTACCTGCCATCGAGGCAACCTCGTGCTCATATCTACCCAATTAGCAGTTGCCGGAGCGACAAGTAACACCAAGTAACAGGGAATTAAATCATACTAATATTATAAATGCAAAGGTGTATTTGTTGGTTAGTTTGACCTTCTTTCATGATATAACGAACGAACGGATCGGCGTGATTTTTTTGCATAAAGATAATTGGGGTCTGAAGAGTGATATTAGCCTGGAGAGAGTGTTAGATACTTTTTATCCCGGTAAATGTATAGTTTCTGTTGGATTGGCCACTCGGGTGAAACCCTGGTGCACGGCTAATAGAGCTCTACTGCTATCAATACTGCCCTGGATCTAAATAACGTAATTTGGGATTTCCTGCAAGTAGGTAAACTTCTAAGCCGCGGTAAAACCCAAAATTAAGATTATCTAAATTGTAAATGCAATTATAATTATGACAGAACTACTCGGTAGCACTTCTGGGCTAGTATTCATTAGCCACTACCTATAGAAGTACAGATATGATTAAATATAATGTATTACATTACTTACCTTACTGCAGCGGCCATTGATTTAGAAAACCAAGCGTGATCTCTGTGTATTCGTTTCTTTTTAGTGAAAAATATATCTTTGCAAATTAAAATATTGTACGCACACATGTACAAGATAATCACAGGAGAATCAAAAATGTACCTCTAATTAATCTAACAACGGTCGAGGTATTAAAGTCCAATTTTCGAAAAAGAGGGTTCTTCAAATTATGAACACATTTAATACCATGTTACAGATAATTAGCTTTTGCAACATTTTTTATTATCGTCGCTTCGACTGGCTTTGCTTTTGAATACAGATCACCTGCTGGTCGAAAGTGGTAAACACATCTACCCTAAAATGTGAACTGGCTCTCAAGTGGGGCTGCCGGAACACTGGACACATCGTTAGGTGCTTGGCGACATTTTCAACTTGAGGGTGAATGCTATATAGCCAGCCGAGAAAGTGCCCCACCTGCTGTGGTTTCCTCGCCAACAGCTCATTGTTGGGATTTGATCCCACACCTTTTGAATGCGCCATCCAACCTCTGAGCTATCATCACTACAAAATCTGCTCAAAGACATTCTGAATTGAATTACTGCTGTATGTTTTTATAAGATTTACAATTCCATAACGTTATCTACCGACAAAAGGACACGGCCATAAAAAGTTTTTAGAAAACGAAAGTAAATTTCAGAAGCTTCCGTCAACCCAATATGGCAACCAATAAAATGTTACCAGAAAAGAATAAAGAAACCGAGTAGCGACGCATAAAACTAAACATTCACTTTCACTTAAACTTTTCTGCTAAATATTATGCTTCAATTATGCAATGACAAAAGTCGGAGGCCCTTACAAGTCCGAGACCATTGTTCTATAGAAGAATAGCTACATAACTAAAACAGGCGTTGTAATAGATTTTTTCGGTCATCACCTTTTGTTTTGTTGTCAGCTGTTTTAGTTTTGTTTGTAATGATGTCATTAATCGCTTCTTGTGTCAATGGTATGAAGGTATCAGTAGGTACCCTCAGTAGACATGTAGGTATGCTCACGAGTTAACTATCATTTCATCATTTCAGCCGTAGGACGTCCACTGCTGGACATAGGCCTCCCCCATCGATCTCCAAAAGGGCCGGTTGGAAGCAGCCTGCATCCAGCGTTTCCCTGCGGTCTCTTTTAGGTCGTCTGTCCATCTTGTGGGTGGACGTCCTACGCTGCGCTTACTGGTCCGTGGTCTCCATTCGAGAACATTTCGGCCCCATCGGCCATCTGTTCTGCGTGCTATGTGCCCTGCCCACTGCCACTTCAACTTGCTAATCCGGTGGGCTATGTCGATGACTTTCGTTCGTATACAGATCTTCTCATTTCTGATTCGATCTAGTAGAGAAACCCCGAGCATAGCCCTCGTAACATTGACGATAACTAATTTCTCACCAGCTATTGGTAAGTGATAAGTCAACGACATCGGTAGATTTTTTGTTAAAATCTATAGACAGACTGTTTTTTTCAAATCGATAGAAAAGTCCGCGTTGAGTTTGCTTCGGTACAAAATGCTTCGGCAAACTTCATAAAAAACTATTTGGACCTCTTTGAACAATACTGAGAGGCGTGAAAAATCAAATGACGTGTTAACTATCGGTTTAATTTTTAACTTTTTTCAATTTCACAGAACAAGCGCTTATATTGTCATTAAAAAGCAAAATTGAAAGCGCAGTTCTCGCAGTTTCACTTTCCGTACCCCCAGCGGCACACATAAAGGCTCCCAACAGTGCGACAAAACAAACAGATCATTGTCCAAACATTACGACATAATTCCTCCTTTGTCATCGGATTTCAAATATTAAAAAAATTGGAGCACTGCGACAAAGGTCGGACGACTTTATGGTCACTTTATTAGTGCAAAAAATATTCTTGGTAGTTGCGCGCCTTTACTTTATGAGCGTTTGTTTTCGCCTTTTTAGACGAAAGTCGTCGCGATCATCGCCAAACTCAAAGGCGTCAGTAATCTTTTCGTATGCAAATAAGTAACAATGAACTCGTGTCCGAAAGGACCGAGCGCATGTTTCCAATGTCAACGCGAAATTTTACCGCTTTTTTACTTAGAATGCATCGGCCCCTTTTTCGGTCAATAAATAAGCGATTTTATGAGATATTTGGTCGTCAACAAAAGACTTTGTTTTAGTACTTTGCGCACACAACAACATAAGTAAGTTGTTAAGTTGTGGGTAAATATTTTGAAAGGTTTTTTTTTGTTTCTGCGAATGTTTGAATGTCATTCTGCAGATGCAGAATTGCGTTGAGTTTTTTTTAAACTTAGAATTAGTTACTGCTCTGTTTTGTTTCACTTTGTGGGAAATGTGATTTCACTTGTTTTTATGTGATGCAGACAATTAATTTTTAAAATTTAGTAAATATAACACGCCAGGGGACTATGACGCATAACGCCTATAATACGTTGGTATGCAAATTGGTATTAAGAGCTACGAGTAGATAGATATTTATATTCTCGCATGTGCACGGGCCCCTGTCAACAGTTGCTTACTAGTTGCTTGTTATACATGTATGTATATACCTAAATCCGGGTAACTATTACCTATTCAGTACGGATGTTTCAGAATCCTCTAAACAAAATGTAATTATCACCAACAAGTATTTTTCTCATCAGAATCATCGTCTGCTTCCTATAATTAGCGAATAGCATTCCACCGAGTATTTTAATTACACAAATTACCAAAGATTATCTGAATCGCTGCAGCCCGCAACCCGCAACCCGCGGTACCGGAACTAGAAATCTCATCGGCGGCGAGCGTGACCTTTTCGATTGCAAGAAGATAATCCACAACAATGGGATACTAGTGTAGTATGGAACTCGTAGGTACGTAAAAATGTATAAATACTCATTTGTTGCTCTACGTTCACTTTTGCATCGCTTTTTTGGGTCTCGTCCTCGCTTACATCCGCGTCGGTGGTGGAGCACTAGAGACTGCGTGATGCGGGTTTTAGACGAACATTTGGTCATTAAATATATCGTAGTTCAACCACTGCCAAGGCGGGCCACTCCATTATCGTTAGGTACGTAGGTATAATAATATGACGTGTGTTGAAAGTTTATTTTGATTTGATTTTCAGTAAGAGGTATTTGATTGAAGCAATAGATCGGCTACTTATTTTACTACCGCAGCTTCTATGTGTACAAACTGGCTTAGTATCTCGTAAACTTATGCGTAAGTTAGAAGAAGGTGACGGAGCTGTGCTGGTTGAAAATGTGTTTTTTCAGAAATGAGACTATTCAATTTCAAAGTATCTTTATTTCTTATTAATAATACAAAGAGTGCGTTAAACTAGCGTACATAGTTGGTCCTAGTTTACAATAATAGTATTTTTTGATTTGTTTAGCAAGTGTACTAATTCATATAAAACTTACACCTTATAATAAAATTTACTGGATAAACTGGACTTTATGTATTCTATTCAGCAGTAAAAACTTAACAAATATGCATCTAAATTATATACACTTAAGCATATAGCATTACATTTTTTTAGGAATGTTTTGGGAGAAAAGTAAGTGGCTATTGGGATAGTGTAGCAAAAATAAAATAAAAATATGTAGGCGCGGCCTGCGCGCGCTGGGCGTTGAGCAGAAAGCGACGAGAAGATAACGTAAACAATACATGTCACAGAAATGAGACTAACCTCAGTCATGTAGTTTCCAAAAATATCCTCATTGTATATTTTGATAACATTGTTAGTCTCAGTATCGGCTTATTTTTTGAGAATATTATCCAAAATAAATTAATAGGTAGGTGCTTAGTAATGTTTCTCGTAATGCCGTTTCCATTTTATTCTGCAATAAATATATCTACGTAAAATAAAACATTTATGTCATGGTTCCTCATTCTAGAACAAAAGTTATTTAGGTGTTAATACAATTTTACAAACTTTTCCTACCCAAATGCCTAAACTTTCGCAAGTCATCCCAACCTCAAGGAAAATCAACATTTCTCTAGCACCTAATTCTGGCGACTCACTCACCTACCTACCATCTAGTGTGCCGGTCCGTCCATTAATGTTAACAGTTAGGATCGTGGACGTACGACATGCCCCCAGGTAGGTACCAAGGGTTCTGTTATTAGATACCACTGTATTCAGTACTACATTTATCTATCCTCTATGAGTAAGTTTTGGTCAGTGGGAACGCAGCTTTAATTGAAATAACCTGAAACAGTTTCAAAAAAACAATTTCTATAGCAATAATTTTTAGGAGATCATCATGGTCATCATTATCATTACCAGCCTTTTTTAACTGTCCTCTGCTGGACATTTAGCCTACCCCCGAAAGGGTGATTGGGCCATATCCACCACGCTGGCCCAGTTGCGGGTTAGTGGTTTCACATACGCCATTGAATTCCTTCTCCGTACGTATTTATTCCGTCTGGACCGGTATATAAGCGCAGCGTAGGACGTCCACCCACAAAATGGACAGACGACCTAAAAGAGACCGCAGGGAAACGCTGGATGCAGGCCGCTTCCAACCGGCCCTTTTGGAGATCGATAGGGGAGGCCTATGTCCAGCAGTGAACGTCCTACGGCTGAAATGATGATGATGATGATGATGATGATAACGTATTTATTTATTTATTCATCAACAGAATGCTCACAGTTAAACCAAAGCACAAACTATTTAAATAACAAAATATTATGTATGCAGGTTTCCTCACGATGTTTTCCTTCACCGAAAAGCCAGTGGTATGAAAATCAGTACATAAACTCCAAAAACTCATTGGTACGGGCCCGGGGTTCGAACCTGCGACCTCACGCTTTTAAGTATATCAGTCTCCCAAATAGGCTACCACATCTTTTTTTTCAGGAGATAAGCGTTCTAATAAAATTTAAGCACACTGAATTTTCAGTCAAGATCTTTCCAATAACAAAATTTCAATAAATGTAGAGATAGTTAAAAAAGCGGCAACATACGCCCTAACAATACCAAAGTACAAACAAGATAGAATACATGTCAAGCCTTATCTTAATCAAACTCAATCGGTACACAATAAAATTGAATTTCGTTTGCATAATTAATTTAAAAATTCAAGCATAGATTAGGTATGTACAGAACGTGACATTCGCGATCGCACGTACCGAGTCGTAACACTTCTATACTATCGCTACTCCTTTGTTCGACACAAAACGCCTAACTAATTCAAGTTACAATCTAACGAGCAACCTTATCACTGAACAATAGAGTCGAGATTTGAATGACCGTTAACAAAAGTATCGGACGTTTTTTTGTGAAAATGCAAATGGTTGCACCGCCTCACGGTAACCTTGGCAGGGACGTGGAACGGTATCATCTGTTACTTCTGTACATGCAGCTTTCTACCTTTTCCGTTTCGCTTTAGAGATGAAATTTCCAAATCAGTTTGTGTCGGTTGTGCTGGTTCAGTAGTGAGCGCGGCTGTCGAAGTTAGAACCTTGACTGAAGTAGGACGTTCCTCCGTTACCACATAGGCCCTAAGTGCAGAACAGAAGGTGCTGTCGTAATGTAAAAATTGGAAAAGATTTGTTGCTAGGCAAACATTTTTGGTAAATATTCATATTTTTCTCAATGCTTTCGGCATAAAATTATTTGTAAAACATCTCACATAAATGATATTTTTATGCCAACTTGCCAAATATGACTTGAAATGTTCAATATGTTCATGGTAATCTTTGAAAATAGGGATTATTTTACGATACCTATTACTTGCAAGATTTTATACAAATGCTATAGGCACTAACATAAGCTCCGTGGGAGAGGGACAGAGCATCCGCTGTATATCCACAGCAAAAACTTCTCAAAAATTTATCAGCGATATTAAATAATGTTTTCAGTATGTTTACGTAATGAAACATGAGGACACACGTCATGCCTATTGAGCCTAATGCCTGCTGAAACCTACAAAATTAATTTAACTTATCAGTAAACTGCTCTATTTGAAGCTCTAAACCACAGCAACAATTTAAATTGATTCCTTTAGTACGCTATGAATAAGCGCTCACAATTATTACAAAATGCTTAACAGCAATATACGATTTAATGTTGGTAGACAACTTAATTATTCTACCAAATAACGGCTAATTCTGCTATAAAGTGTACATGTTCATTTAACAACATGTAATTAAATGTTGTGCGTGGGTCTACAACTATGGAATGGGCAGACATTGTAAATGCTTTATTTTGTGGACAGACGACCCACTGGGTCGGATTGTTGCCGACTAGTTGCTAAAAAGGTCATGTCCTATATTTTGGCTCATCAAAAATTTCTGATATTTTGTGAATCGATTATTGTTATATATACATATATAAATGCATGGAAAACTGTTGACTAAGGATATGTTACCGTGCATTCAGTATAAATTTAGCAGCACGATAGTAGATACGGGTCAAAAATTTCTTATTAATATTACTATTCGTATGTGTATGTTGATTTTTGATCTATTCTATATTTTGATGTTGACATTTAATAAACTAGTGTCATAATAAATTGTTGTAATCTCCGGGAACTGGATTTTATAATACACTGAGATGATATATTAAAAAAAATTAAGGCAAGGCTTGCTCTAGAAGCATTTTCTTTTAGCTTTTATCACTATCACGTGTTGGAAAGTGTCAACTTCCGTTTTACTTTACAGTGAACTTTACTTTCTTTCACAACTTTCTTATGTCATTTCGATGGCATAACATCGGCAGCACTGTATATCAACTTCTGAATAGCTAAAATAAACCAGCCAAGTGCGAGTCAGGCTCGCGCACTGAGGGTTCCATACCACCACAAAATTCAATAACGAAATTACCAGTTATAACGTGGTAATGAACAGAAACTTATCACCGACTCGCACTTAGCGATTATTTATTATTTGTTGTTATACTCTAGAGTGTGTACTATAATCATGTCAAGTTTGACGCTTGTACACATAACCATTTATACATTAGAGCTAATACAAAAATACGTTAAAAAAAACACGTTTGTCCTTTCGTTTTTCATATTTGCTTTTTTTATTAATTTTTAAATTAATTCGCCATATTCTGTGAAAATGTGAACTGGCTATCTATTACGATTCTAAAGATACAGCCGCTTATAAACGTAGGACGGACGGACATACAGGCAGACGGACAATGAAACAAACAAACAAACAATGAAGGCTTAGTAATAGGGTCCCGTTTTTACCCTTTGGGTATGGAACACTAAAAAACAGAAAAAAAAGCTGGTAACGGTATTTTTGAGGGATCCTATTTCGCAAATGGTATACACCTAGAGTCCTGGATGTTAATGATGTATTATTTTTTTATATTCCTCGTTTATATATTTTCGCCAGTCCCAATCTCGTATTTATAGTGACGTCACCTGCCTAATAACCCCAGAACCAACACAAATCTATCGACACCTAATTTATAGGTTGTAGGTACGAACATAAGCGTACATACAAGCTAACTACAATACCTTAATTTTTTGCAACGTCGGGTAGTGATAAGTCTTGATGGCGGTAAATTTTTTACATTTATTTGAGAACTTTCAAAGCCATCTCAACTTTGAATTGCGTTTTTAGGTACAGCTTTCACTGATCCTCAAGTCTTTTTTTAAAATGCCAAACATGCTGACGGGCTGCCTGATGGTAAGCAGTCACCGAGGCAGTCAGTCCTATGGATACTTGTAACACCAGAGGCATCACAAATACGTTGCCGACCCTTTAGGACTCGATTAACTCGCCTTTTGCAGAACCCCATGTTGTAACTTCTCGGAAACACCGCGGAAGGTAGCTCATTTCACATTTTGCAGGTATGAGGCAAGAAGGATCGTGTGAATCGGACATCAACAGTATCACAAAAATTTAGAGAGGTTTTTAAGTAACACTGAAGATGTTCAGTTGCAGGTTGCAGCAACAAAGAACCCAGTGCGTATGCGGGCAGCAGTATATACGCGGTACTTGCGGACTAGCTGTGCAAGTAGCGCTAGCTTTACAGGTGAACAGTTAATTGTGTGTCTGTAAGTATGTATTTCTCGCGGGAGCTCGTTATTGCTTGCTGAGGATTGTATTAGACCTTCGGTATTTTATATATTCGCTAGAGAATTGTTTACATTCAACTTGCATGATATTTAAGATAAAATATATTTACCTTCTGATAGAAAGAAAGAAAACAAATATAGAGGGAAAGGTAGAAGGAAAGAGAGGACCGGGAAGACCAAGATGAGTATTCTTAGACCAAATAAAAGAGAAGGCAGATGTCATGTCGTACAGGGAGGTGAAAACGCTGGCAGAAGACCGTCAAGCCTGGAAGTTACTCCACCGACAAGAACTACGCTCTTAAATGTTGAATGAATGAATGATAACATGGTGGCTTGGTTATTAACTCCCGACGCAAACAGAAGGGTGTTATAAGTTTAACGTGTGTATCTGTGGCATCGTAGCTCCCACACGGCTGAACCGATATTGATATTTTTGTTTTTGAATTCTGTTTTGATCGAGAGCGTTCTTAGCTATGATTTAAGAAAATCTGTTTAGCCATTTGAAGAATATAAGCTTTTTTATCAGAGACAAAAAACCAACTTCTTTATCTCTACAGAGTATAAATTAAAGTCACTTTCCGCGTCTGTCTGTCTAAATGTCTGTATAACCGCTAACTCTTCCTACCACGCAATGGATTTTATTGCGGTTTTCACCACCAGTTCGATAATTTTTCAAAGATATAGGTATATAACTAGTGACCCGCCCCAGATTCGCATGTAGATTGCACCCGAGCGAAGCCAGGGCGGGTAGCTAATGACTTATAAACATATTTTGATAAAACCCACTTGAATGCACCCGAACAAAATTATTCATATCTGGTTTGAAAACTAGCGAGATTACCTGGATAGTTTCATTTAGGTACATAATAAAAAGGAAATTGTAAATCAGTTTACAAATGTCGGAATTATCCATAAAACTGGATCAAATTGAGAACCTCTTACCTATTTTGAAGTCGGGTAAAAAGCATAGGTTTAATCAAATGAAATAAAAATATTTTTTATAGCACCTGCTCGACAATGCCCAGTTATATATTATCATGCAAACCAAACCGAAAGCATGTAATTATTGCCCTACGTTCTAGCAGGCAATAATATTGTACTGAATTTCATTATGCTACAATAATATGATTTCAATTTAGAATTTATATTAATTTTCTCCATAGCATAATCCATTAAAAAAACTTTTTCAAAAATTTAACTTGCCATCACACTTAGAACACAATAAAAAAGGAATATTAGGAAACAAATATTAGAAATAGCTGTATTGTTAAACACAAAAATATATTTTTGTTTTAATCTTTTATGTAGTGTTAAACTACAAGCATTCATCTAATGATTGCAAAATACAAATATTGATAATAATTTACAAATTTTCTGTAAAATATCAAAATGACGGCAGTGATTTGACACCGGATTTCATTGAATCCGAAGCATGCATTGTTACCAATGCTTCTAAAAAGTCAAATGAGACATACATAAAAGCCTGCGATGATTTCTGCAGACGGAAAACTACAAAAGACGTGAAATCAGTATTTGACTGGTTTATAGTTTATTTTCACTTTTTTTCTAGTAGTATATTCTTGTATTGTCTCGCAGAAAGTATGAAAAGTATTCTCTTCGGGGATAAAGTCGTCTTCGTCTTGGACGTGCTTGAATTCCAAGTGTAACTTAACTCCCTCGTTACACTCGCTTCATTACACTCAGGATTCAATATGACGCCCGTGACGCTGCTTTATACCCTTGCTGAATAATCTACTATACTGTTACAGGAACAGCTTCGTTTGTACTAACTATTATATCTGTGCCACTGAAGCGTATGTACTAATGGAGCGGCTATGAAGCCACGCTCCGACACTTCAAGAAGTTGGAAGTAGGACGGGTCGGGTAGACGCTGCTAGGGGTAACGATACATACTCCAAGCTGGACTTCGGTGTAGCCTTTGCCTCCTTATCGAACGGGAATGACGTAAAACCTGATAATAAATAAGCTAGTGGGTATATAGCGTTAAATATTTTATAGTCGAGTGGGTAATCTATAATTTCCATGTGCCCTTCAAGCACAACCTCACCGCAGCTATCGGATTTACTGACCGCATGGTTACACCCACTTTTCTTGTTATTTCTATGAATATTTATATGGGAAAATGTATATAAGGATTGCAGTACTTTATTACTATGAAAAATTATTATAAAAAATATATTGTTCCGGTAAGCGCAGCGTATGACGTCCACCCCAAGATGGACAAACGACCTAAAAGATATCGCATCCAACTGGCCCTTTTGGATATCGATGGGGGAGGTCTATGTCCAGCAGTGGACGTCCTATAGCTGCAATGATGATGATATAATATAGTTTCAGATTTTTTTTTCGCGTGCGTCATACTTTTGATAGGAAGTGATAAAAAGAAGTAGTTTGTTTTCGTAGCGCTCGCTCTAGTAGAGTCTGTGTGAAAAAAGTAGACTTAGGATTTTAAGGTGCATTATGATTCATACCAGCTTAAAAAGCATTTTAATTTTAGCCTTTGTTAAAGAAAAAAACTGTATTTTTTAATTAAACAGTATGCTTGCTTTTGACCGCCACCACGCTTGTTGTTAAGTGATGATGCGGTCTACGATGGAGCACGCTTGTCTAGAAGAAACCGATTCACTCGCGATTTTAAGACACGCGGAACACACAATCAGGCAGCGCATTCCACAGACTAGCAGTTCATACAATAAAAGTGGAATCAAAGCTTTGACGGGTTTTCTGAATATCAACCATTGTCACCTTTACGTGTCCACTCTGGCAGTCCGATACGAAAATGGGCAAGAGGGAATTAGATCATGCAGATCTGATGCAGACTTTACGAAATGTATTGTATTAAATCCGTAAAAAACTGATAGATTAGCAACTTTGTGCCGATGCTCTAAACTAAGAAGTTTAGCCTGAATTAGGAATTCGTTGCTGACGAGTCTCTTGGCACGTTTCTCATTGGACTCCAAAGCCCCAAGCTGGTATTTATATGCTTAAAAAGTGCTCAAAAACGGAAAACAATTTGCTCAACTGTCGAAATTCGTTCATTTTCCTTTGTCCTCGGAGGGCGACCGTACCGCCGCAGGCTGTGCGCAGTTTCAAACATTGCGTCACGACGAGTCACTCGTCTAATCTAGATTGAAAAGGATTTGAGAAAAAAGAGAAGCAAAAAATGTGACATTTGACGACGCGGAAAGATTGTCTCAGAATGTGGGTGCAGTCGAACAAATATACCGGTATCTGACTGGAGATGAGAACAGTCCATGTAGCTTGCCTCGGGGAGAATCTGCAGACGATGGAAGTCATCATCATCATCATCAGCCAGAAGACGTCCACTGCTGAACATAGGCCTCCCCCTTTAACCTCCACACTGAACGACAGCCTGCCTTTTGCATCCACTGGATGCCAGCGACTCTGTCTATGTCGTCGGTCCATCAAGTGGGAGGCCTACCTACGCTGCGTCTTCCGGTTCGTGGTATCCACTCAAGAACCTTTCTTCCCCATCGGTTATCGGTTCTCCGAGCGATGTGGCCTGCCCATTGCCACTTCAACTTGCAAATTTTAACAGCTATGTCGGTTACTTTGGTTCTTTGGCGAATATCCACGTTTTGGATTCTATCGCGCAAAGAAACTCCGAGCATAGCTCTCTCCATTGCCCGCTGTGTGATTCTGAGTTTTTCCAAAAGGCCAACAGTTAAGGACCACGTCTCAGTACCATATGTCATCACGATGGACGATGGAAGTACCTTAGTTTTATTCACTAAATAGCGACCCGCCCGGCTTACGTAGGTAATACATATTCGCGTATTGACGTTCATTGTATACACTTCACTTCATGAACAATATAAAATTATTTAAAAGACGATAATGTTTCAATCAATCTCAGTTCCGAAATCATCTCAACTTTGTCGTCATTACCTTCGTCTGATTCTCAGCGATTAAAGCTGTGCCCAAAGATTTCATACATATTATATACTACTTAATCTAAGGCTGTACAATTATTTATTTACAGTTTGCACCTCGTAAGTCGTTACTGTTACAGTTATTCTGACAAATCACATTTACAGTGGCGTAACTGGAGTTGAACTTGTAAACTTACATTACCTACTAAACCCCCTCGGTGGCCTGCCTCTGTGCCTGACGAAGGGTACCAGGATTTCCCGGGAAATGCTCGGAGTTCCCCTTCACATTGTTACTTCCACATTATATGTTCACCAACGACAGTTAATCTCATTTAAAGCAATTAAGAAGTTGTAGGTAAGTTCTCGTAAGTACACTTGTTTCTCAAATCGTCTGGAAAATTTATGTTACTAATAATGGCAGCAGTCACGTTGGAAAAACGTGATAAAGCAGAGTATGAATATGCTATTACACATTCTACGGTGGATACGGGGCAGATAACTATACTGTCTGCCGGAGCGGTGATCATATGCTTCTTGGTAATGGACATCTACACGATTATTTTCTTTACGGATTTATTCCGAGAATTATCTATAAAGCCGTCATCAAAGATTTATTTACTCGGTACTTCTAGGCCAATTTTCACGATAAAATCGTTATTTTAATAAGTACCTACTAAGGTATAAGTTGATGCAAGTTGTTTTTCAATATGAGCAACTTTTTACATACACGAAGTGTAAAGAAACGTCATTCCAATTCATGCCTTTTCATCAGAAATGTGCTATGCAGCTAAGCTATGAGATAAAGGTAAGCTACGAAACTATGTGACCGTTTCCACTAATGCTAGGGGGTATAGTGGGCCGGCTGAGAGGTGCTATGAAGATGCGCGACTGGTGTACTCTGCTCTGTATATAGCTACACCACTCGCATATTCCTAGCTCACATCCTTAGCATCCCTCTATATAAAGAACTTAGCTTCGTTGAACTCGTTTCTACCAGTTCTGAGCAAAGCTATGTAAATATAGGTTCCTTATTAGTGGATGTCAAACACATCCGTAGATAGGTACACAGCGTAGCAAATGTCTGTTGGAAAGGCACCTGTGTATTATTTAATTTCTCCGTGCATCTTCCAGTTTTATGTGGTAACTATAAACCTGATCATCATTACCGAAATAAAAAACTTAAGCATTACAAAAATACTTACATAATTAAAATAATATTAAAATTAAAATATTCGGGACATTTTTGAACGCACGGTCATCTGCGCCAAACTAAGTAAAGTTTGTGATATGGCTGCCAGAGACTGATATACATACATATATATTTATAAATACATACTTAAATATATATTATAACACCTAGATATAGAACTAGCACAAATGTTCATCACATAAATGTTTATCGGGTGGGAATCGAACCCACGTCCCCAAGCGCAGAAGGCAGGTTCACTACCAACTGGACCAACGGGCTATCAAAAATATTTAGATAAAGTAGGTAAAAACATAATATTGTCAGGGTGGTTAAAGGGGAAGGCCTAGGTTCAGCCGTGGACGTCTTCTCGTTAATGATAATGATGATGATGATAATATAATTAGGACTAAAATCATCATCATCATAGAAGTAAAATCCTCTAACTGAAGTCACTCAACTGAATACTGAATTCGCAGTAAAATGCTACGCTCAATATAATGGGTGCCACTCATAAACTGACAGGTTCTGAAATTGAGCTGGGTGTACCAACTTACCGCGAAATGACAACTTAGGACTAACACAACAAATAAGAAACGAGGCTCATCAAGACAACTGATGAACGACAAGATGATGGTCCACACTATAACTATAGTGTAAATAAATAATAAATACAAGAAACTTTGTGTTCGTTTCTTACATTATTACTACAAAAATGATAGCAATGGATGAAGTGGTTTCAATTCAAGTTTTTTTTTACATAATAGGGCCCTTTTTTTTTTTTTAATCTAATTTTTTTGTTTGGGGCTTTAGTCGCTATGCGATTATGCCAGCCCCGTTTTTCAAAGCATCATACATCATACACAATCAAAAGGGAGCAGAGTCCCTACGCTGATACAATACGACCGAGACCATGGCATACAAGGCCCTCGCCGCATCACACGTGGGTGCAGCCAGGATACCTTGAAACATGCCAACATCTCGAGGATTTACGCCGTACTCGTGCAACATAATATATTCTTTAGACTCGCTCCGGCCGCACTCGACCAGAAGGTGGGAAACATCTTCTAGCGTACCGCACAGTGAGCAGGTGGGATCTTTTTATTAATTACAGAACTACAACTGATTTTCAATTAAACAAGCATCCACAACAATCTCATGCGTTAGTATTACCAGTCTCAGATATAAGGTATGATGTCAATCTAAGCGAAATTGCTTGCGATATATGAGTTGATGAATTTTCATGCGCGTAACTTGCCAGCGGAAAAGTCACGTTACATGTGTCAACACCAAGCCTAACTTGTATGTTATTATTTGTTTATCCTAATTGTTTAATTTAATTTTGACATTACGTAATTTTTTTTATTTTTTTGTATTATTGGTATGTTTTTTTTCTTCTTCATGTTTGATCATTATGTAAACGATAATGAGAATTTATACACTGTGACATATAACTATAATTGTTAAGAATAAAAATATGACTTTGAGTATAAAATAACAACCAAAACAAACTGTTAATAAGCTGCTTGAATTGTATAGTAATTATGAATGCAGCGCAGCGCATAAAGCCGAGTGCAACACACTCTGGTTCTGCGGTCGAATCAAACAAAAGATCCTGTATGCAACATTAACATGAGAATATCAACCGAAATTTCCTCGCCCACTTGCAACTATAAAGTCACCTTCCACTGTGAGCTCCGCGACCTTCCTGCCTTGATCGCAAATTAAATATACAAGTGTTTACATGAGGGTTTTTTTGGATCTATATCATCATCATCATCAGCCAAAAGACGTCCACTGCTGAACATAGGCCTCCCCCTTTAACCTCCACACTGAACGACAGCCCGCCTTTTGCATCCACTGGATACCCGCGACTCTCACAATGTCGTCGGTCCATCTAGTGGGAGGCCTCCCTACGCTGCGTTTTCCGGTTCGTGGTCTCCACTCCAGAACCTTTCTTCCCCATCGGTTATCGGTTCTTCGAGCGATGTGGCCTGCCTATTGCCACTTCAACTTGCAAATTTTAACAGCTATGTCGGTGACTCTGGTTCTTTGGCGAATATCCACGTTTCGGATCTTATCGCGCAAAGAAACTCCGAGCATAGGTCTCTCCATTGCCCGCTGTGTGACTCTGAGCTTTTCCAAAAGGCCAACAGTTAAGGAGCACGTTTTTTGGATCTATATACGTTTCTTCAATCCAATTCTTCTGAAAGCTATATCATTATATGTTGTACCACAAAACCAATTGGTGAAAATTGATAGTTGTGCACTTGTGACTTTCGACCTGCTTCTAACATCAATATTGTAAGAGGCATTTTTTTTCCAGAATGGTAAATGTTTTACATTGTTTCTGAAAATATATAAAAGTCCAAACTCAAGATCTGCGTGCATTTTTATACTATACGGATTGAAGCGAATCGGAAAGAAATAGAAATGAACTGGATAACATCGTTTCATGAAAGTGCACGTATCGAGCCAGGTCAATGGCGGCGCAGGTTCATATAGGCCTCTATGGTAGATTTAAAACTTATTTGTAAAGGTATCTAGAAACTATTTTCTCAACACTTAATGTAGATTAGTCGCTTGTATCGGAATACAAACTTAAGGAAAGGCGTGGGCCGAATCAATTGTCCATCCAGCAGTGACTCAATAAAACCACAAGGTTGCTCTTATTCCTCCAACTTCTAACCTCTGAGTACCATGTCACAATATGAGCTACCAATGTCATAGGATAGTTTTTGTGGTCGCCCACACGGCAGAAGAATTTGACTTAGAGTCCAAGGTCGGGTCTGCATTGTATTTTTTGTGTGAATATACGATGTATTTACCTATCTCAGTGACCTGTGTAGGTGCAGGGAGCCTGAGGTGGCTGGAGGTGCCAGATCAGGTAGGGTCTAGAACTCTACATTGTCGTGTTGTATGCTTTGAGTGTTTGGAATTGTTCTGAGAATGGTCAGGTTACGGTGGTCGAGAGAAGGTTGACGTCTGCGTATGCGATCTGACTTATCGATGGTGATCTACCAGATATTAATTACCTATACTAGGAGGTACGTTGTTCTTATTTACTTCCTTATTTGTTTTCAAGTGTTTATTTTCTGCGATCTTTATATAGATTATATTGTGATATTAACTCATCTAGCTATACCAGTTTTTAAATGTGGCCTGTTTAAAAATAAATCATAATTCAAGGTAAAACTGTCGAAACAAAATATTTTGCGAAGACATTTCAATCTTCCATTCCATCTGCGTAGGTTTCTCCTTGAACAACACCATTATCTAGCGGAGTGGCAAATGTCAAGAACCACAGTTCAATGTCAGTGACAGTACTCAAAATTGACAAAATAATTTTGTTAAATACGCAAGTTAAATGTGATGATAATGATGTTTCTTTCGTAGACACCTCCCCGCGGTTACGTAATGCAGTTTGTTGCCTACTTGAATAACTAACACTTTTGACATGTTTATTAACTCACTCGTAGTCTATTCTGTACGAATATTTGCCTAACTCATAGAAATTCAGTTAGGGACAACCTCAGATTAGACAAACAAAGGAGATATGCCTTGTTACAATTATCGTTCGTGTTCAAATGGCAAAATTTTACATAATTTTGTTTTACTAAACCTGTTGGACACTTTTGTACTTAAGTAATACTGGGAAGAGTTGACTTTTCCTTGTATGCTAAGACGTCACCGCTCCCACCAGTCGGCGCTGGGCGTTACACGTTAGAAACTGACAATCAGGTACAAAATTTAAATAAAAGAATTACTGCTATAAATAAACTTCGATAACCTAAACCTTCGGCTTTACCTAAACTATTCAAAATATTGATTCAAGAAAACAGAATGTAAACGAAAAAATTAAGAAAACCAGAGCTTAAAAGATAAAACTGTTTTCAGAAAAGGCTGCGGTCTCAAACTAGAAGTTTTCCAGTGACTTGCTCTTTATCTTCCCGGAGGTGACAAGAACCGTCTATGAGGATGTATCAGCAGTACACATAACAGCATTCGTGAAAATTAAATTATCTTTATCTTTAGAGTTATTACTGTACCCCACATTTATTGCCAATAGGTGCAAGTATACTGATAAACGGGTCCTAAAACGATGTCAAAACTTTTACAACCTAGTACCTACAGGTGCTGTTACATTGCCTATGCCCAGACCACGTGTAGTCTGATCTTCGAATTTTTGCTTCATCGGGTTCCTGAGTGACCTTAAATTTGATCCAGTTTAAAGTTAAGTTTGCAAGTTGAAGTGGCAATGGGCAGGCCACATCGCTCGAAGAACCGATAACCGATGGGGAAGAAAGGTTCTTGAGTGGAGACCACGAACCGGAAGACGCAGTGTAGGCAGGCCTCCCACTAGATGGACCGACGACATTGTGAGAGTCGCTGGCATCCAGTGGATGAGGCAGGCTGTCGTTCAGTGTGGAGGTTACAGGGGCAGGCCTATGCTCAGCAGTGCACGTTTTCTGGCTGATGATGATGAAAGTTAAGTTTTCTACAATAATAGTTAGATTACCAGTGAAGTGGCAGTCTGTAGTGCGCGGGACGCGACGTGACGCCACAAGGTGTGATCGCGGTGAGCACAAAAGGCTGCGATCCGACCTTCCTCTCCATTCCGTGGCTCGCGGTTCTTGGTGTACTGTACTCGTATGTACAGCCGTCACGTTAAGTGATTTTAATATTATATATTAGTAATCGTTTTATCATAAGACCTTTCTTACTAAAATCGACACCGCTTTATGGTCGGTATTCCGAAAACCCGAACGAAGCGCTTTGATTCCACTTTTATTATGCGAACTGCTAGTCTGTGGAATGCGCTGCCTGAATTGTTGTTCCTCGATAGTTACAATCTGGGTGTCTTCAAATCACGAGTGTATCGGTTTCTTCTAGGCAAGCGTGCTCCACCGTAGACCGCATTATCGCTTAACATCAGACAAGTTGGCGGTCCAACGCAAGCCTAATATAAAATATATAAAAAAAGCTTTCTTACTATTAAAAGTAAGAAACACTCCTTTTTTAAAATCTGTTTTTTACTTGCATATTTGCTTCAAAATAGGTAAACATATTTTAATTATACATTTTGGGCACATAGCACGCAGAACAGATGGCCGATGAGGCCGAAAAGTTCTCGAATGGAGACCACGGACCGGTAAACGCAGCGTAGGATGTCCATTGTCCACAGACAAGACAACCCAAAAGAGACAGCAGGAAACGCTGGATGCAGGCCGCTTCCAACCGGCTCTATTGGAGATCGATGGGGAGGCCTATGTCCAGCAGTGGACGTTCTACGGCTGAAATGATGACGATGAGCTAAGCAGATTTTAAACATATTTGTACACACCTTAATTCAAATTATTTGTTTGAAAAAAAAGGATCTCAATTTACGAAAGTACTTATGTGACAAAATCTTACATCACGGAAGCAACGATCGATGATCAATCGATCATCAACGGGTGCTCTTTCGCTACTTTCCAAAAACCAATTACTGTCCAATAAAAATTGATATTTTCTTGCTTACTCACACATACTGAAGTGTCATAACTTTACGACTCTTATTACCGCCTTAGTTCCGCGTGGCTTGCAAACTATAAAACCTGAGATGTAAACTTCAGAAAAATGCCGTGTCGTTAGAATTTACATTTTATAACTGATCAATAAACTATATTGATTTTATTGGCGGAGTTTATGACTCCATCTACTTGTTGATAAATGAAGGTAGCAATCAGCTGGCGAGCGAAACCAGGATCTGGAGTGACAATGTCACAATCTAACAACTGCGGAAGTTTACTATAAACATAAGCTTTTATTTTGGTCCCGTGCACAAGGACTAAGTTAGTTTAGTTATGTCGAGATGCGTATCAAACATTATGTTTACGATAATAATTATTATTTATTTTACACTATTAGTCGACGGTTTGTGATCAAACTCTTCATTGAAAGAAGTGTCTGATTACGAGAAAAAGAAGATGAAGATTAAATAGAGACAGAGAGAGAGAGAGAGTGAGGAGGGGACCAAAGATAAGGATGGGAGAGACAGGACTACTTCAGGTTTATATTGATTATACTGATCTAACCGAACATAGGCTTACATTAGCTGCACTTTACTGTATTAAACAATATTAAAATGCTGGTTTTGTTGCAGATTTAGTTGTTTAAATATAAAAACAAATAAATATAATGCTCCCCACCCTGTACAATCAACATCCTCACCTATTTATTACTACTGTGTAACAATAATACAAGTGTGAGCATCACACGGCACCTCTCCGCCGTTCTCCGCACCTTTTTTTAAATTACGGAACGTACACGTGGCCAAGTCATAATCTTGTTTGTAAAGATATCACGCTTTCTGCATTCTTGCCAAGTACCCAGTGGCATCAGTCTATCAGGTACTTGACTCGAGATTAGTTTAGAGATTCTGAGCTCGTTTGTAGAACGCATCATCGACGTCTTCACAAGTCACGCGAGGAACTATGGCATGCAGACGAGCCGGTACTGTAAGTATCTCAAATACTTACTTTACCGTAGATTAACAATAAATACTTATTTTCCGAGTATCGTAGGTACATAGTACTGCGAATGCATAAAATGCTACATTCTCGCACCACGAGCATATACTTTTAATTGATGCACGAAATCAGCATCGAGCAGGAAATCCAATACAGCGGAATACTCCGTATCCCAAGCCTTCTTGCAGCCTTGTTGGGTTACATTTGACATTATCAAGAATTCTATTGGAAAATGATTGAATCGATGTTGATCAGGCTTTGTTCAATTGTGACAAATCCATTCAAATTCTGGCATCTAGAGTTGCCCAGGGGCACCCCTTGTGCATTGTATGCGTTGATTGATTTGATCACTGCTTACTTCATATCATACGATCGCAGAATTACCCATTTGTATGTATAATATTACATGAAATCTTCTCGTCCAAGATACCACAGTGCCTCAAGACGAAGGTCTTTGACCAGTGTGTGTTGCCAGTGATGACATATGGTACTGAGACGTGGTCCTTAACTGTTGGCCTTTTAGAAAAACTCAGAGTCACACAGCGGGCAATGAAGAGAGCTATGCTCGGAGTTTCTTTGCGCGATAGAATCCGGAACGTGGATATTCACCAAAGAACCAGAGTCACCGACATAGCTGTTAAAATTTGCAAGTTGAAGTGGCAATGGGCAGGCCACATCGCTCGAAGAACCGATATCCGATGGGGATGAAAGGTTCTTGAGTGGAGACCACGAACCCGAAGACTCAGCGTAGGTAGGCCTCCCACTAGATGGACCGACGACATTGTGAGAGTCGCGGGAATCCAGTGGATGCAAAAGGCAGGCTGTCATTCAGTGTGGAGGTTAAAGGGGGAGGCCTATGTTCAGCAGTGGACGTCTTCTGGCTGATGATGATGATGATGATGTATAATATTGTAAAAATCCTTTTCGTTAAAGTTTATTTATATCATACGACGTTTTCATCACAAGGCGACAATTTAAAACTTTGAATAAGATTTTAGTTGGCACTGAATTGTTATCGGCAAGCGTTGCACTTACTATCAGGCAAGTTACTTAGCTGTATATAAAAGTAAACCTTGTGCTGGGTTCAAAACAATCTGAGCTAGCTGTAGTATTGCAAGATTTGCAAGCAATGCACTAAAGATTCTTCTGTCGGCTGTACGCATCACGGCGACTTCACACGGCGCGCGGCGGTACGCGGCCTTGCAGATATGGAGCGACGTAATAGCTCGTAATTGTGGAATGAACGCCGGAATGCCACAATCAATCGCTTTGAGTCATTGTTATAATGTCAATAAATATGTTATTGTTTGGAATTCGGAGCTTTCTTCGGTGAGATTTTAGGGATATCACTTCAGGGCCAAGTTACAGGATTTACGAAAAAAGCAATGATACAATGACTTTATTGGTTTATGAATCTAGGTAATTACCTATTTGGTACATAGTTGACAAAACAGTTGTATGTGCTCCTAGAAATGAACAGACATGATGCTGACTACTAAAGAAAAAATAATTACTGGGCAAACGTGCTCCATCTTCGACCGCATCATCGCTTTCCGTCAGACCGAGATCGCGGTCAAATGTTAACCTAGTCAGAAGTAAAAAAATATATTACCTACTATATATATTTTTATTTCTGGTGTACACAATAAAGAGTTTCTCTATCTATCTATAATATTTTTATTTAATCAAATTTATTTAAACCCCTCTGTTGGAGGGAGGCCTCCAACAGTGGACGTTTAATGGCTGCTGATGATGATTTAAATAGATTTGATTCCTGGAAGGAATTCTTTTTAGCTATTTGTAGTTTTTAACTCGGTTTTGTCTTATTTATCAATTAAAAGTTAACTATCCGATAGCTAATGATAACTATCTATTGTGAAGAAACTTGCTGATTGGTTAGTCATCTCCACTACTTAGTCATCTTTATTCATGTATCTATTATGGCAGCGGAACTCTACCATAAGGGTGTCACGATACGCATTTGACAATTTATTTGAATACAGAGTACAGGAACGTACCTATATCATATAAACGGTTATATACATATCTACTGTGCTTAGTCAATATACTCATCACTAAGAACAAATTTTACTATGGGACCAACCCTAAAGTTGCGAATAAAAATTCTGCTGTTCCATAGAAAACGTTCAATGACACTCGACAAAGTGTATGAACAGCTAATTTTTTCCCGCGATTTCAGGGTTGGTCCCATAGTAACAGTTGTTCTTAGTGAGTACAACACCCTCTTTCGGCTTAGTACAGTCTAATTACGTAACGCTGTGGTAGTCAATGGAATGACTAGAGACATAGTTTAGTTCTATTTGTCATAATATATTAGTTTAAGATATATACTCGCAAAACATTCTGGTTTCCCGGTCTTTATCAGAGATCGAAGAAAAATAACTGCTTATAGCATAATTATCAGATACTTAGTAGGAATTGTTGAATTAATCCGCAATCATTTATTTGCTTTTATAGGCGTTAGAAAATACGTACAATAACTTTGTACGCGTGTTTATGGCCGGCGACGTCATTAGAGACCTTTTAATAGCGACTGCTTTTATGACTAGATGTAACGTATATTTTATATACGAGTATTTACAAGTAAAACTAAGTATCTAATTACTTATGTACGTACTTTTACATCCTTTTCTTTGTTTAGTTTACTTAGTCAAATGTAATCTTACTTGTAAAGTTCTACATTGTTCAACTGACTTCGAAATAGGAAGTATACTCAGTTCGACCGTTTTGTAACCCACACAGACCCCTCTGTTTGAGTTACAAAACGGTCGACGTTATAAGATTGACGTGTCTGTATGTCTGTCTGTGGCATTGTAGCTTCCAAACGGCTCAAACGATTTTGATTTTGTTTTTTTTTTTGTTTTAAAGATGACGCTATATTTCAAGTTTAAAATGGAGCCCTTTTAAACTTTAAGAAAATATACCAGTTGTAAGAGGAGAAAATTAATGGATATATCCCGTGCATTGAATGTGACTTCCCGTGAGGACAGTTGATTTTTTTTGTAGGACAAATAGGTGCCTATATTTATTCTGACAAAACTTCGTATATGTTCTTCTCATATATTCTAAGCCACTCTTATATCTTCTTTGTCTGCCCAGTGTGCAGATTACTCAAGGAGGTTTTTTTTTTTTTATATAAGTAATTGTCTTGCCTTTTAGCAGCATCTCCTCTGATGTTAAGCGATGATGCGGTTTACGATGGAGCACGCTTGCCTAGGAGGAACCGATTCACTCGTGATTTGAAGATGCCTAGATTGTAACCATCGAGAATCCATACAACATTTTTGAGGAGAAAACTATTAGGCATCTATGTAGGTTTATTAGTGATATCAGTTTCCATTCATCTCCGACAGGAGTAAGTGGGCAATATAATTCTATTTCACGATATGTCTCCAGTAATAAACAACGTACAGAGAATCAAAGTATGTATGTCCAAGATAAATGTTTTTACAGAAACCTGCAGCGCGTTGATGTCTTAACTACGCAGATACTCGGGCGAGAACAAACGCCGAGATTTGTACCAAATTACTCGCACCTCGAGTTGATGTAGCTAAGAACAGAGCGACAAACTTATCTGTAAAGCTGAATGAGGGAGCCACCGCCGTATTTCCTGAATAGAACGGATGGCCTCCCGTTCAACTATTTTAGTTCCACAATTTGGACATTCTACTAATACATTGGTTACGTACCTGCAATTTAGTCGTCAGTAACTATTAAACTTAATGACGATATTAGAAAAAATCCCTTGACATTTCAGAAAAGAAGCATCACGACCTCGACACATACCTACCCACAGATGAATGGCAATATACGTTCCAAGAGAAGCTATCTGTTCACTGCAATTAATAGCTACACGGTAGAGTTGAGATGGACAATACGCTCTTAGTCCTTCCTTCAAAAGTTAAAACATTTAACATAGTTGGGTTATAGTTACACTTGGATGTGCGAGAGTTTGTACGAATGTTTGTTCCCACTTTGCTCCTTAATTAGTTGAATTCGGTTAATATTAGGTATAGATAGGTCATTTTATAGAATATAGCGAATTTAGCGGTCCGCCCCGGCTTCGCACGGGTATAGATATATAGCCTATGTCACCCGGGGATAGTGTAGCTTCCCAACAGTGAAAGAATTTTTCAAATCCGTTTCGTAGTTTCGGAGCCTATTCAATGCAAACAAACAAACAATCAAATCCTTCCTCTTTATAATATTAGTATAGACTAGTAGAATTCCGTGATATCACCCGTGATTTTACAGGTTTACCGCATTTTCTGGTGGGAAAACGGGTAGTTTTCCCAGAAATTGCGTCCGTCCCTATGATGTTGCATTTATATCAGACTAGCAGTCTAGTCGAAAAGCGAACAAATAGATAGAGATCAAAGTTATTTTCGCTTTTATAATATTAGTTAGGAAGTTAGAATAAGGATTACATAAGATACATTTTGCTTCGGAAAATGTGGAAAACTATGAGTGAAACCGCGGGCTGTAGTCATATAGTTGGGTTATAAGCCGCTGGCCTTGAGGGCGGCTGACATTCCATGCCCTTTCTTCCACCTCGCTGGCTATGTCTTCTTGAACGGTGATTGCATACTTGATTCCTTATTAATATGCTACCGTACCTCGACTTCTCAAGGCCAGGTCTATGCAGTCTTCAACTTTACACTTCTAAGTTGAACCTTACTGTTATTACAGTAAAGTTTATTTTATTTCTGACAATGTTATGATATCTATGGTTAGATCGTACGTGATTAGAGTGTTCGGCGCCATCTGGTGTCCAAAAATGGAAAGTGCAGTTTGGATCGATCTGTGATTGATTCGCTTCCTTGTTTTGATTTGTCTGTGTTTAGTTTCGTGTTGGTATTTAGTAATGGTGATAACAGTTCTTTTAAATAATGATTTTATTTAAGTCTCGCGATATGTATTTCATTCTAAAAAAATATTACAATTGATTTAGCACATAAATCTTTTTGACGAAATTAAATAACAAATACCTATAGTAAATTGACATTCTTTTTTCATTTCATGTTAGTGGTGTTAGAGCAACGGATCGACCTGATTTTTTGCATGGGTATGGTTTTAAGACCGGAAAGTGATATAGGCTACATTTCATCATCATCGTCACCATTTTTGATCACTACGCGCGTGAAACCGCAGGGCGCAGCTAATAGAATGATAAATAGATATCACCAAAATTAAATTTAGTTTTGTTAGAAAACAGTAGTCTCTATTTAGACTGCTCCATGTAGGTTCAGAGCTCTTGGTGTTGGTGTATCTCTAGTTGGTTAGCTTCTATGTTACGACAATGTAGACAAAGGAAGGCCTTGCGATGCGTTACCATCTCGTGTTAAATTAGGCTGCGTGCACTGACTCGCATACCTAATACTTCTTTGTGAAATGTTAGTGTAAAGGTTTTCGTAGACGACGCACCAAACAACATCTTTGTGTGCGTACGCGATTGCTTTCGGTGTACTAATCCTTTCTGAAAGGTTATCTCTCTGCATTATCGGATCTCACTTAAAGATGATTTATCTGCAATAACGCATCTTGCTAGATGCTTGTAGAAGAGTATCTTGCTCTCTCTTTCTCTTTTAGTACATAATAAGTTCCTTCAATATATTTTAACTGTAGGCATTGAACAAGTGTTATAGAGTGGAAACTATGAAGCAGCAAAGGCAGCCTATGATGCCCTGAGACTCGTTGAAGTGACGACATACGTAAGACAGCTGGCAGTGGCTGGTATGAGTGGCTGGCTGAGGGACTTAGGAGAGGATAGGTATCCATCAGTGGATTAGTATAGGCTGATAATGATGATGATGAGAGAGACATCTCAGAGAGAGTCTATATAAATATTTCTAAGATCCAGCTTCACACCAATTTAGAGAGATGTTCATCACATGTCTTAATTTTGGAATACCGTCCCGTAGTGAAGTCTGCAGCGAGTCATAACATTGTCAAGATCTCTAATTACACCTACACATTTTACATTACACTACTTTTATAAAATGCTAAAGTACACGTCTAAGCCCAAAGAAATTGGATTTTGCCACCCAAAATCCAATTTCTTTGTCTAAGCCATAGAACTAACTAACTATAAGAATACTTGATAATGCAATCTTGTACATTACTACAAGGTTAGAATACTTTTTGAGATTTTAGGTGAAACCGCGGAACCCTAGCGGTAAAACTAACTATTCTCAGTCCAATTTTTTTGCTCTGACCCCTACAATAACATAAAATAACTGTAAAAAGCTTCCAAGTCCCGTGTTCTGAATTTCATTAGATATCCATTGTGCAAAAAATACTATAATATATACAAAAATATCTCAATGTATAACTTATTGTTCTTTTATAATGACTAGCGGCCCACCCCGGCTTTGCATGGGTATATATGTTTTTTAGCCTATGTCACCCGGGGATAGTGTAGGTTCCCAACAGTGAAAGAATTCTTCAAATCGGTTCAGTAGTTTCGGAGCATATTCAATGCAAACAAACAAACAATCAAATCTTTCCTCTTTATAATATTGGTATAGATGAGTCATAATCGTTATTTACCAAATGGTTCTTCCCGTCGAGGGCTAGGTTCTACTATATTGCTCTAGCACTGCTATTATTGATTTTATGATCCATCAAAGGTAAGTTACTAGCTTATTTTATTTAAAAAATAACGTAGATTTATTACTATGACTCTTTATACCAAGTACAGAAAATAACAAAATACATTATTTATTTATACAGTAGAATCAGATAAACAACATCTAAAGGATCGTTTTTTATTTTATTTTTATAATTAATAGGCTTGCGCTTGACCACCACCACGCCTGATGTTAAGCGATGATGCGGTCTACGTTGGAGCACGCTTGCCTAGAAGAAACCGATTCACTCGTGATTAATTTCTGTTATTACTAAAACTCTTTATAATAAGAAACGCAAGTGAAACTGTGCTTTTACTACTTGTAAATTTTCATCAGACCTTGTCAAGCAATCTCTATTTTGGGAGGTCAAGAAATGCATAACATGTTTTGACCTTAATTTTAAAACTGTTCGCTCATAATAGCTAACACAAATAGGTATTTTATTTAGATCTCTGTCTAATAAAAAAGAAAAAAAAAATGCCAGCAAAAACCGCCAAGGCCAGTCGTAAGGAAATAGAAGATGGTTTCTATCTGAAAAAGGGCAGACGACAATTCTTTTAACGGCGCTCCTTTCGCATGTACTCGTACACACGTGGCGTGCATGTACACTGAATATAATTAATAGTTTCAAGGGCACAGCTTTGTCTCGCTTCACTATTTGTTACCATCGACTTTATGGCTGCAGACGTGGTCAACACAGGAGAGGAAGCGAGAGCGGGAAACGGCGAACAAAATAATAAACAGCGACGGACTCTTGCATAAACTTATCTCAAGACCAGAAAGTCCTTGTGTTATTAGGAACATATTTGAGAGTAAGCAGAAGCATGTAATATTGAAGACCAAAGCAGACTACAAGTAAAACAGTACCTACTGTGAAGGTTTAAATAAGTTTTCGATTTGATTGCTAATGTTAGGTACTTTAACGCACAAAAATGGTATCAGGAGATCGGGGAGTTCATTGTTATATGGGGAGCTCATTCTACAATCTTACCACGGTAAATATAGTAAACTAGCTGACCTGACAGACGTTGTCCTGTCTTAGAACTGTCAAACACGCAAAGTCAAAATTACAAATCTTATTTTTTTACACCTTGGGTTACATTATTGGAGTTTTAGTAAGGATCCCTATTTTTTTTAAATATAATATAGCCTATGTTAACCGGGGATAGAGTAGCTTCCCAACAGTGAAAGAATTTTTCAAATCGGTTCAGTAGTTTCGGAGCCTATTCAATGCAAACAAACAAACAAACAATCAAATCTTTCCTCTTTATAATATTAGTTAAATTAAATTAAATATAATATAGCCTATGTTAACCGGGGATAGAGTAGCTTCCCAACAGTGAAAGAATTTTTCAAATCAGTTCAGTAGTTTCGGAGCCTATTCAATGCAAACAAACAAACAAACAAATAATCAAATCTTTCCTCTTTATAATATTAGTATAGATAATCATATACCTTTAGTGAACAAAAGTGATAGTTTAAAACAGTGTTTTAAAAATGATATTTTTATTAGTGATCATATTACTATCGTATAGAAGAGGATGATGTTTTATTTAATTTACTTTCATGTGGGAAATGTCTAAGCAAAAGCACTCTACAGTCTCAACTAGTAATTGAAGTGCGGTAAAGGAGAAAGGGAGAGAGAAGAAAAAAAAAACGATATTTTAATATAAATAGATAATAATTAAAATTAAAATAAAGATGGACTCATTAGTATTTAAGTTTAATTTAAGTCTTGTAATATTACGCATAAGATAAATTTTTAATAATGAGCATATAAAGGCATTGACGATTATGTCCATAGTGAAAATGTATTTAAAAAAAAAAAAAACTAGTAATACTTCACTTTCTATTTAGAAGTAGATTTGTTTCTTTGTTTAAGATCTCTTGTAGCTTGAACCAAATCGTAATGATTACATTACTTTAATAGGTTTTAACATTATTTGCATGCCGAGCTTGCGCCGTATGCTTTACGATGGCAAGTTTGTTGAATACAGTTTTGTGCTGTTTCAATTGTGAACATCTTACAGAGATAGCTTACAAAAGGTTTCAATTAATCTCTATAAATATTTACAGTACACGTGGCTTTGTTTACAAAAATAACACATTTTAAACGAATTTTTATGACTCTGATGACATGGAATACTAGTTAGCAAAAAATTACTTTATCATTTTAAATATTTCACAAGGAAATTATTGAAAATGTAGACTAATGTTGTAAGCCTTGGTACAGCATGACAATTATTTAAATGAATTTGCTGGGGTGGCGTTGTCGTGCCGTATTTATTCAAGCTTCGTTAATAACATAACATTACAAAATACATAGTCATGAAGACTGGTCTGTAGGTGCAGCCTTGTCGACTCGGGGTACCATCTTCTGTGACGCTGTGGAGCTATGACATAATCTTTAGCAGCGAGTACTAAATTAAACAGGTCCTCATGTCATTCCATTGGACTGCTTTGTGTACCAGATTTGCATTCAATTGGCTCGGATATTTGAATTGAATCCAAAATTGTATACTGTAGAGTTGAAGTGCGAAGCCGTTTTATTAAACCAATAAACGTTTGTCACTTGCAAGTTTAAACAAACGCACGTACCTACTACTAATTGGGCAGTAGTTATTTAACACTTGTTTTACCCACTACCCTAGAAACACTATACATCTCTCTAAATAAAAAGTTCCTTATATGTATCAGCTTTCTATAACAAATGTCCTGCTTTTAATCGAACGTAATTTTATCGAATGGTCGCGAGCTCGATTGCACCTTTCTTCGAATGGTCGTATCGTTGAAAGCTCATACAAACCCCTTTAGCATTTACGAAGTGAAGTGAAAGACTAATAAACCTTAGTGGTTTTTAAATGCTGTTATATCCTATTTGTATACTTTTCTTTTTTAAATAATAAATAAAAGAAAAAAAAAAAAAAAATTATACATGCTCCAATGTTAATAAAAAAATGCTTTTATTGCACTACATTTATTTTAGTTCCGCATTATATGCATTACGCATATACCATGTCCATGATTTTTGTGATTTATTTATTTATTTTGGGTATCATATAAAAATGATAAATTTTTATACCGTGAGGGATTGTCAAATATATAAAAAATAATCAAATATATATTATAAATAAATAAATATATAATCAAATATATCCTAGCTTCAGAAACTGTGACTGTAATAATATGGTAAGGATAGACAGAGCGAGATTTATTTTCAAAGTACATAAAATATACCGTTTACAGTAACTCAATCTTGTTTTAAATTTCTATCGGGACTTACCGCGCATTATTTTATTGGGGTAAAAATAGATAATTTCGCTACTTCTCGAATCTATACTGAACGACTTTATTTTCTAAGAAAGGTTCGTAAAGCGATTGAAATTTTAAATATCGCAATTTCAACCGGAAAGATGGATTTAAGTTAGCGGCGTCATTGAATCCCACAGTAGGTAAGTGTACAAACCGCGGTGTAGGTACTAGGACATTTACCGATACAGTCAGTGTTGTGTGTCGTAGTGACAACCCTGCGATTTTTCAAGATCAAGTGAGGGTAGAAGCACACAATACCCGCTCTTCTCGCCGGACTCACCCGCAGTGTTCAGTCAGCTCGTGACCACGGCCATTGTAACATGGTCGAAACGAGCTAAAGGTATCGTACCTATTTTTATTTTAATAAAATAATGCGCGGTAAGTCCGGATAGACAATTAAAACATGTGATAAAATCGCGAAAGTTTGAAAATTACTTTGTATCTTTGTGCTATTTAACATAGTAATTATAACTATCTTTATTACGCTCTAGGCGTAGGACAAGTTTATAGCCGCCGCCGCCGGTAGCCCTTCAAGTGCTAATAACTGTTTTAATCACATAAATGTTATTATGATTGATTTTACGCTATTATATGCAGATATTGAAATTAATAGACGTCGGCGCATTAATTGCATTTCATTTAAATAACGTAGTAGTTTACTCAGAAAATAAATTAAAGGTGATCTTTATGCCGCAGCATCCATTCAATGCTTTTTATACATAACTCGTTTCACCCCCGGTTTCACTCGCCAATTAACAAAGCCAGACAAAGTCACTCGGGGATAATGTACCTTTCTACTAATTAAAGAGTTTTAGCGGTTAGTTTAGTATTTCATCACGCTCTTTCTTCAACCTTACCGCACAGTAAATATCTCGTAAATAATCATATAACTTTATTGATATATTTGTACAGATGTTTTCAGTTATTTTTTTTATATTCAGAAGGTGCATTAGTCCAGATAACTCTCTGTGATATGGCTCTGCAAAAAAGTTAACCTATAAGCTGAAATTATCTCGGTAATGTCCACTATTCTCCACTGTTCCTATCAGAGTAGCATGGCTAGTGTAACAAGAAAACTATACTATAAGTAATATATTAATGTTAAGGTATATTGGAATACCACAGTAACTACTAACACAGTAACTACTAACACAGTAACTACTGTAGATTATAATTATAATGAAGTCATCGAGGACACCATTTGAAAATAAATATATACTGAGATTAAACAATTACACCTTTTTTCGCCGACATCAAACGCTCCAGGGCCGGCGCAGGCAGGCAGGCACGGGGCCGGCGGTGGGCGGACAATTACAGAGTGTGCAAACATCTGTGCCCACCTGAGCGCCTCGTTATTAATGATCGCCAACAAAAACAATGTGCGTAGCGACAACGAGTTGTCCTTTTTGCTGCCACCATACTTTCGAATAAACTATCAAACATTAAAAGAAATATAATATGTCGCATCTATTTTGTTACTATTTTTTTCCCAGGTAAAATCTTTAATGGATACCACCAGCCCCCGGGAGGAGCAGGATGGTGATGTGGGAATCTCCGCCAGAAGGGCGGCCTACCCACTAAAAATTCTGGGGTGTTTCTTCCTGGCGCTCGAACGCCAGGTATACGGGAGCGCTTTCGCAATCGTCCGTTCCCTAACATAACCTCTGGGTGTCTTCTAGTCGCGAGTGAATCGGTATCTTCTAGGAATGCTTGCTCCATCTTAGATCGCATATTCGATTAACATCATGCGAAGTGGCGATCAAACGCAAGTCTTAATATCTCAAAAAAATTAGGCAATGTCCTAAGTGCGACAAATGATGCAAAGCAACGCGATAGTGTCAAAACAAAAAAAAACTGTACTCCCAACCACAGAAGAGAAAAATTTTTCTACTTCTCTTTTCTGTGCTCCCAACCTACACTTGGCAGTTTTCGATGTAACATAGAGTTTGCAGTCATAGCATGCCATCGCGTCAAAACTTGTCGCTTTCCGTCACTCAGCTAGGAGTCTAGTACTGTGGGTGAAACGTGGCTCCAGACATTCTAAGGCATGTTATTTGGAAGTAAAATATAATTATCTCAAAATGTCTCAGGATGAACATTATATTTTGATACGACTAACCGTATTGTAAACTGATACTGTTGATGTATTTAAAATGTTTTGCGTTTTAACTACCAGGCTATTTTAAACGACTCTACCAGCACCTTACTAAAGCGTTTGAGAATTCTCGGAAACATAGTCGCCCCAACCTCTTGTATATCGTAGGAACACCTCCTTGTTGAAGTACGTGGGCTCTGAAGTGATTAATCGACCGGCTCACAGTCTGTTAATTACTTGTTTAGCAAACTACATACTGTACTACTACATACAATGGGACTGTAGACCCCACGTGAGGCTCTCTTGGTTTGCTCCTGGTACCTGCAGCTTTGTGTTTTTTTTTACAAACAGAAACGTTTATTTCGTGACAATGAAATTTAAAAGAAAACAAAAAAATATATGAGTTTGTACATTGTCACAAAAAACAGCCCCAACTCATTCAATCCACAGTCTAGCGGTTTGTACGATAGAAGCGGAATCAAACAGCTTCCTACGGGTTTACGAAATATCAGCCATGAAATGGTGCCACTCTGGCTGTCCGATAAAAAATGGGCAGGCGGGGATTGGATCATGGATATCCGATGAATTCTCTCCAAAATGTATCCAATAAAAAATCCAATAGACTAGCAACTTTGCGCCGATGCTCAAGGCTAAGAAGCTTAGTCAGAACTAGGGATTCCTTGCTTGCATATGAGATTTTGGCATGTTTTCAATGGATTCTAACGCCTAAAACTGGTTACTAGCTGACCCATTCCGATAGCGCAAGCAATGTTGTGCCCACCCCAATATCAGTTGAAAACTTAGTTCTGGAAGTTGTTGACGAGTACGTCTACCTATAGGACAAACAGTCCAACTATAGGGGTAGGTCTAACTTCGAGAAAGAGGTCAATCGGCGAGTCTAACTCGGCTGGGCAGCGTTCGGTAAACTTTGCAACGTCTTCTCGTCCAAAATACCTCTCGACTAATGTGTGTTGCCAGTGATGACATACGGCACTGAAACGTGGTCTCTTTTAGGACGTCTGTCCGTCATGTGGGTAGACATCCTACGCTGCGTTTACCGGTCCGTGGTCTCCATTCGAGAACCTATCAGCCACATCGGCCATCTACCTGCGTGATATGTGCCCTGTCCACTGCCACTTCAACTTGCTAATCCGGTGGGCTATGTCGGTGACTTTCGTTCGTCTACGGATCTCCTCATTTCTGATTCGATCTCGTAGAGAAACTCCGAGCATAGCCCTCTCAATATCTCGTTGTACGACTTTGAACTTGCTAATGAGGCTCATAGTAAGAGACCACGTTTCAGTGCCATGTCATCACCATCATAATTATACTCTTGGATATTCTGTGCAAAGATGTGATAAATTTTGATTTTACATGGCAATTTAGCAACGAACTTTGCGTCGCAAATATATTCGAATGCGCTTTGAAAGGCACATGAATGCACATGCGCCGCTAATTGCCCATTCAGTTGTATCTAGGGATGGGCTGAGCTACTGTAACGTCGATATCGATATATTTTGCATTGTATATATTGGACTAATTTTATAATTTGTACTAATGTAAATTAGATAATAAGTGTAAGTGGCGTTAGCCGTTCTTATTATTATACAACAAATAAAAATAAAAAATACGTAGAATATTTCCTACCCCAACTTTTTGTTCGTTTTTTGAAAGGGTTATAAAGTTTTAGGTAGATTGTTTAAACGTTCAACGTTCAAACGTTAAAACATTCTGGTTATGGTGTCAGTTCGTAACTCATAGAACCACCGTAGACTAAACGTACATAGCTCGCTGTCCAAAGTGTTAACATAATTCAAACGCAGTATATTAATAATTAAATCGGTATCTAAAAAAAGCACAGACTTTTATTATTTTCTTAGACCATTTCTTATTTTGTGTGGTAAAAAGTGCCCAGCATATTTCAGCAACTCATTAGATTAAATCAGTGTTTTATTTTCTACACTCTACATCAAAATTTAAGTCCAGTTGAGTTGTGGTCAAACTCCTATGCTGTGCACCCTAAAGAAATCTAAAAGTAAATATTTTGTTTAGCGATTCTTTCTACACTTTTTATCATAATTAATTTGTGTCCCACCAACATCAATATACGATATCGATATACTGTAATCATATCCCTGCACTAGTAGCATCTAATCGCGATCCTATCAAGAACCGGTCGCAATTCACACTGCGACTGTAATTCACACGAAATAATTGCATTCTCGTAGTTGCTGATATTTACTCAAATTATAATGATACAATTGCGCCCCGTGGCTTCACCCGCTCGGACGATCCCACAGGAGCTGTTTCATTTGTCGGGGATATAGGTATTTACGTTTGTCACTTTCCAGGGCTTCATCAACATTATTTCGATCCATTACTTGTTGTTGTTGATGTTCATACGAGTTTTGATGAAGTGACAAACAAGCCAAACTTACACACAATATCATTATCAGCCTATCATGTTCCCACTGCTGGGACACAGGCCTTCTCTGAGCTAAATTCTAATTCTCTAAGCTTCTTTCAGAGATGATTTCTTTTCTTTTCAGGATGGGCCCTACCTAATCCACCATACTGGTCTAGAGCATGTTGGTAAATATTGAGCATGTAGATAGCCCGTTGGTCGCAGTTGGTTGTGAATCTGCCTTCTTGGGGGTGTGGGTTCGATTCCCACCTAGGGCAAACATTTATGTGATGAACATTTGTGTTTGTTCTATATCTGGTTGTTAATATCTATTTAAGTATGTATTTAAAACTATATATGTATGTATATCAGTCTCTGGCAGCCATATCACAAGCTTTGCTTAGTTTGGGATCAGACGACCGTGTGTGCAAAAATGTCCCAAAAATTTTAAATGTCACAGATCTTTGAGATTTTTATTCTTGCACAAACATATTGGTTTGGTTTGTACCAAGTAAGTGGTCGGTGCAGGGCAGAGGATCGAACCGGGTGCCGTCTGACTGAGAGCGCACACACACTCGCCCACCACTGGTTCAACACTGCTGAGGACGAGCAAGTAAAATGTCGGTAAACATGTGTTAGTAAAACAACTGAATTTTATTTTTCTTTTAGCATTTTGCGCCTTCATCATATACTGGACGATACGTGATACGAATTGTCTGACCGACAGTACAAGTTTAGTTCGTTCGTATTTTTATTACGCTCCATTGTTCTTTATGTATCAGTTCTTGAAAATATCATTAATATATACCAGGAACAGTTATAAGTCGGTAGGTATACAGTTATAAGGTACATAGATTTATTCATTCTATTTTTATATATATATGTACATAATACATAAAATATTTCTATGAAAATACTTCTTTTTAGAAAAAAAGAACAAATGATTTCACGGCAAGTTCCACAAACGGGATTCAATCCATAATTATGAGAGTTGGATATTTTCTTTAAATTGAAACCTTCGAAATTAGTCCATTAAAATAATCTATAAAAAAAAACTCGAATCGTAGTTAAGAATATTTTAAGTCACCTTTCAAGAGTAAAAAACTTAACCAAAATCGGTTCAGCCATTTACACAAAAATACGATTCAAATCGTTGAAAAACAAAAAGATTTCAAAGCTACAAACAAGGTTGACTAATTAAATTCTTTCGAGATAAAATTATTATTAACTACCACGAGTAAAGTCGTTAACTAACACTAGACTTTCTTAAAAGATAAAAAAATCCCTTTCTTGTATTTGAATCACGCACGAGGAAAATATGTGTTCAAGGTCCAATGAAATTTGTCATTCAAGTGGTCTGCCGCACGCAGGCGCAGGCGGGCTGCGTGCGCGCAACCCGAGTAGGCGGAATCAGAGATTTTCTTCTGTGACACACTGAGACTTGTCTGCTGGCACGGATCAGCTTGGGGCCCAAGCAGGACCCCTAGGAAAAATAGATTGATATTTCTATGAAATGGAAAACTATGAACACTAGCTTTGGTATATCTCATGTTATCCGGACGGGTCAGTGATAACGTCATTGACATTTTGTGTGGCGCCAATTTATGCGCACTTTCATACTTTGGCGCCGTCACATCTTCCTGAGAGACGAGGTAGGGCTGGTGCGACTGCGAATTCAGCAGAGCAGCACAAGCGACGCAAATATGCTAACCTCGGCAGTGGTTGCATATTTGAGGCGTTTGGGGTCGAGACATTGAGCCCTTGGGGACCGGGAGCTCACCTCATTTTCAAAAATCTTTCAGAGCGCATGGTTAATGCGACGCGTGACCAAAATGCTGGCGTGTTTCTGGCTCAACGCATAAGCATTGTCATTCAACGTGGTAATGCCGCCACTCCGCCAGCATGCTGGGTACGCTGCTAACTGGTAGTGGGCTTGAACTTCAACGGTCTATGGGCAGTCTAACTGTATTTGTAGTGTTAGTTTTAGCTTGTATTTTGTTAAGTTAATAAAGCTACTTGCCCAGTAAAAAAATAATGGAAAACTATGTATCAATTCAAACGATTAAAATATTATTACAGTTATTTTCGTTTTTAGCGATAAGACTACGAGTTTTTGGAATCGTTTTTCTGGTGTGAACAGTAAATA
This sequence comes from Agriopis aurantiaria, assembly GCA_914767915.1. Taxonomy (NCBI): domain Eukaryota; kingdom Metazoa; phylum Arthropoda; class Insecta; order Lepidoptera; family Geometridae; genus Agriopis; species Agriopis aurantiaria. The sequence goes on along the minus strand of OU611983.1, from coordinate 325,286 downwards.
GTTATTCGATTTTAAATAGATAGTCTTGCTCTCCTAATCACATGATCATCTAATTACACTTATGTCAGAAACGCAACAAAAAGCTTGCCTCGATGCAAACTGAAGGTCACTTTTCAAGATAGTCTAGACTTCAAACATGTTCCAAAACTGCTGTCAGTTTTGACAGTACATTTCAAAACTAATTCGTGGTTACAAAAAACTTGGTATGTCGAGGGCCTTACAAGGAAGGCACACCGGCACGTCGCTCACCGAAAATTACCTGCGTAAGTTTGCGTCGAGAATTTTTAGATTTGCTTCCGTATTCCTGGTGGCTCAGGGCCGAGCGATAAATCGCGAGTTATTTGAGAATAGGCCTCGGATGGTTTGGGAAATGAGGATGTGGGGGTCTCTAGTTCCTTGTTTATTTAATGTATACAATTACACGATTGGCAAGGCCACCCAGTGACTTGGACGACATGGCACTATCCCTCATGTCCATGAATCGTTTTTTTTTGTATCTAAAATATTTATTTGTCTATGCCTAGTAATAATAAAAATGTTGCTAGGCGTTTTGAAATTTTAATTATTGACCGCGAATTAGCAGTGCAAGTATCGTTCTTTATAAAAATCGTTACAGCTATTTTCAAGAACGCAATAACATACAAAAAAATTTTTTGCTACTTAATTATATTACTGTAGCTTTCTCAAAGTATATCACTTATTTTGCTCTAATCTTAAAATTGATACTTTGACGCCGTCACATCTTCCTGAGACACAAGTTAGGGTTGGTGCGACTGCTAATTCGGCAGAGCAGCACAAGCGATGCAAATATGCTAACCTCGGCGGTGGTTACATATTTGAGGCCCTTGGCGTCGAGACATTGTGCCCTTGAGGAACGAGAGCTCACCTCATTTCCTAAAATCTTTCAGAGCGCCTGGTTAATGCGACGCAGGACGTGATCAAAATGCTGGCCTGTTTCTGGCTCAACGCATAAGCATTGCCATTCAGCGTGGTAATGCCGCCAGCATGCTGGGTACGCTGCCAACTGGTAGTGGGCTTGAGCATTTGTATTATCTTTAGACCTTTAACGGTCTATGGGCAGTCTAACTGTATTTGTAGTGTTAGTATTAACTTGTATTTTGTTTAGTTAATAAAGGCACTTGCCCATAAAAAATAACTATATAATACTAAACACAAAAGAAACTTCTAAAACACTCCATCAACAAACTAATTATAATCCGATGTCGCAATGATCTCATTATTTGAACACAAATTAAGTGTCGAAAGTGAGACAGCCATTAATCTATTTTAAGTTAACTGAACCAAATGGGGTTTTAATTGATTGGGCAGCGGCGTGAAATAAGGAAAAAACATTCTATTTAGGCAATGCTTTGTGTAATTGTAAAAACTATTTGCTTGGCATTTGGTCTATTTATAAAGAAATTGGCCTCGTCTCGGAGCATTGTACTCGTACTTGCTTATAATGCAACAGGAAAAAAAAAACAAATAGGTATTTCACCTTTTACCTTCAAATACAGTTTCAGGGTTACCTTTATGTGTAGGTATGATTCAATGAATGTCAATTAAAATTTCGCTAATAGTTCGATTCGCTAATAGTTACGTTTCAATTGCTGGAGTGATCGTTTCAAAAATAAAAACCAACTTCTTTGTAGAGTGAGTAAGTTGAAATTAAGAAAAATCTTAGCCTTATATGTATATACCTAATTTATCTGTATAAATGTTATTTTTTGCTGGAAGTGATAGCAATACACCGGTTTTATAACTTGGCGATGGTGGCTTAAGATCCACCGCTGCAGAATTCTGCCCGCCTTCTGAATCTTGTCTTGCATAATCTAGCTTACTATAAGTGCACTGCTATACTATTATACTAAAAATGTATTCCTGCGTTTTCACCCGCACGGTTTTTTTTTTCATCAGCTATCTGCCATTGAAAGTCCCGTCAAAATCAGTCCAGCCATTTTGGAGTCCATAGGGAACATACATACACATCACCACATCATATACATGTATAAGATGAAAAAGATTACTTAACGGTCCACGTAGAACTAAGGAAACGGTGTCCTTAAACTAAAATAACTAAACATAAACCTTCCTTGTTGCGAGGCACCAATGTTTTCTCTGAGTCTTCTTATAAATGATGACAGAAAGCCGAATTCAAAAGAAGAGGTCCTTTCGGGGCTTCCAAGGCTCCGGCTTCAGGGTCAGGGTCACACCTAACAAACTACCTATGAAACAATTACCCAAACACTGTACCATACCGCCCGGTCATATCCACAGTGACGTTAGCAACTATGTGACAGAATTTCATAACTCTAGGTGGTTCGCACACAGCGGCCATTGTGGTTGCTTGCAAAACTATGGGGCTTTAGGCTACGACTTTGTATGGAGTATGGTTAACACGTATTATCATACAACTCTGCTTGACTAACTTGGCTTATCAACAATGTAGAAAAGTTTATGAATATGCTTGAACCAAAAAACTGGACCTTTTAAATTTTTTCTTCTAATTTATCTTCACTAAACTTTAAAACTTTAGGAGATTTGCATGTTTCTTTTTTTCTGTTTGAGTGAAGTGAGGGGTTCAAAGTACGACGCCCAAGGTAAAAATATTTTTTTATCCTTCTCTAGCAACGACTCTATAAAATGCCTTTCATTATTTCAATCGATAAAGCACAAAGCTCGAACAACATTGACTGTTACTTATTTCGCTTGGTTCATTAGATAGTTGATTGGATACCCTGCGAAGGCTGTGCAGCGAACTTTGAACTGATGCGCCGCATCTAGGCCATCGTGCATTGTAAATATACGTTTAAGAATACATATGCATCATGCAACCTTATCAAACTGAGGCACACCAACGATGCTCTGAACTAACGGTTCTCATTTTGAAACTTTTATTGCGATAGAGTTGCGTGTAGTGTAGATATTTCGAGGCATCGCAGCACACGTGTAGGTAGTTTGGCAACGTCCCTTTATCTTTGAATTATGTTATTCAATGGATAATTTAATTTGATGCGTTGAGTTAATTGCGTTTTGTTCGTTGATGATTGAGGCGGTTCATAGGTTGTATGGTAGTAGTTGCCTTTTAAATAAATATGTTGACTGTCAATCAAGAGAAGGTGAAAGTACAAAAGTAACGAGCATTAACTTATCAGTTGCCTCTCCTCAACTTGCAGATCTTTTTCTGATAGCTTCATTTGAGAGCCATCATTCGTTCCATTTTATGCAGCACCTTAAAATAAGAGACGACGTTGATGAGATTGTAGTTAAAATGTACGACAGTAGTAACAACAATTCCTTTCTGACCTGACGAAATATTTAAATGAAATCTAAACCTTATAAGAGAGCTGGCTCATTCCTCGCGCATAGAATTTCTTTGACGATTGAACGCGGGAATGCAGCCAGCTTTCTTGGTACTACCACACGGACAACATCTTCATTTTAATTTTAAGATAATCTTTTTTTGTTTGCTTCGTTTAATATACATTTGTATCTAAACCTATTTATATTTCATCAGGTCAGAAAATAATTGTTGTTATTCTCGATTTTTTTGGTGGATATAATTATGTCAGTTTATATCTAGCTAAAAGAACGCAATTTACTGTTTCATATAAATATGTTTTCAATTATATATTCTGTAGATTAATATATATTTTGAAACGCTGTTAATCGGTTACACTTTTATAGTATATGTTTATAGTTTTTATTTTAAATCTTATTAACATTCTAGTTATAGAGATTCTTTGAAGAAGAATAATTCCTAGAACCTGTCCAAACCAAACGTAAAATACAAATTAAAACGGAATTCTCTGGAATTATCTTCTACTGGACAGTATTGTTAAGTGTTTTTACGTTATTTTATGTTGGTTATAAAACTGACGAACTATGCCAGTCATTATTAGCAAAAAATCTGTGTTCCAGATGGAAGAAAAAACTTTACATTGAAATTACTGGACATAAAGTAATGCCTTGATGCGTCCGTCTTTCCGAAAGGGTTACAATCCGGGGCTGTTCAAGAAAAAAGTGAATAGGTATTTCCTAGGCAAGCGTGCTACATCTTCAACCGCATCATCGCTTCACGTCAGATGAGATTGTAGATAAACGTATGCCTCATCATCATTTCAGCCGTAGGACGTCCACTGCTGGACATAGGCCTCCCCAATCGATCTCCAAAAGGGCCGGTTGGAAGCGGCCTGCATCCAGCGTTTCCCTGCGGTCTCTTTTATAGGTCGTCTTTTAGGTCAAAGGTATGCCTAATTCGTTGTAAATAAAAAGTGATAGGTGACGAGCGCTGTGCGTTTCCGGTCCCCAATGTTGAAGTTCACCATTCTGAGTGGTAGCCTGAGCTTGTATTGGCAGGTGTGGTCAAATCTCAAACAACATTTAACGACTTGTACGAGTAATATACTGGACAGTTTAGAATATAAATAAAACAACCCCAAAAACAACAAAACACCTAAACGAAATTACTAAAAGAGCGGCCAAGAATCCTGATTAGGAACTTCCGGCGATGTGATTTAAGTCCTAAAATAAAAAGGAAAGGTCACAGCGACCCGTGACTCAGTCTGTGTTCCAAAGGTGACTTGATACAACATCACTAGCAAGTGAGAACGGATACCATAAAAGGTTTCAAAAGTCAGTCCAGTGAATATTATTTACAGCTTATCTTAAATTATTTTGATGTATTATACGTCCAAATAATCTCAATGGATATTTTTTCGTTGTAATTTAATTAGAATTACTTGGGGTGCTTCTAGGAAATGTAAACAAAATCTTTACCCTGCAGAGAAGGCAACGCGCCGGCCCTTCGGCATTGCAGTTGCCAAAATACTGGTGGTGACCGCTTACCATCAGGTGGCTTGCATGCTTGTTTGAAACTGTAACATAAAAATACCACAAACAAATCAATCAAACAAAAAAAACAAGGCAAAATAAGGTAAGACATGGTTTCCTAAATATATTTTGACTTGTACCCGATGATCTCATTTGAATGTCGCAAAAAGAGTGGGACCCACGGAACACTATTACTCTTAGCGGGTGGGACCCCTTTCTCATATTGACATGCATACCTCTTATTAACGACTAAATGGAGAATGTGTTAATAATCGCCCTTTTCGTGCTTCTACGAACAGATCATGTAAATTTAAAAGACGTCCGAGTAGTTTGTGATTAAGGAAAGGTATAAGGAAACTATAGTTCTTGTACAGTAAACATAATAGCATATACCAAGCTTTGCTTAGTTTGGGGTCAGATGACCGTGTGTGAAAAATGTCCCGAATATTTATTTATTTATTTATTTATAATCCGAGTTTTAACACTGAAATTAAACACGTTTAATTTTACTTAATTGTATCGCGTGTATTTATAATGGAGTTTTCTTTATATTTGCCTATGCCAATTCCATAAATTACATATTTAAACTATTAAATCTTATTACGTACTAAAACATATTAATTAATTGGAGGTTGCTTTAAGTATCCATAAGCCACGACTTTCACGACGGCTGTTCAAACGATCTCCAGTTACATATATATACATATTATACAAATACTTAATTACCTACCGATTCTACTAAACCAATTGTTTTAAATTGTAATTGTTTTAATTTTTTAATGAAATGCTTCAAAATTAAAAGTTTTTTTTTATACTTTAAGTGTCATAAGTGTCATTGTGTGGGCAATTGCCCCAAAATTTACACTTATGAAATTTAAAGTTTTTTTTTTTCATCAAAGGCCATTCATTAAAAAAATAAAATTAAAATAATTACAATAAAAAATAATGGTTTAGTAGAATCTGGGCCCAGGTACTTACAGTTTTATTAGACTCTTGTCTGCTCCGATGATGGTGAAGCCAAGAGACTATTACATGTTCCAACATTCTCACCGATAAAAGTAAATTCTGACGCATCGCTGCGTTCCGGACACATCCGATCAGATCATGCTGTATGTACCTCATCAACCATGCCATGTCTATATAATAATATTACCTCGACCAAAATAAAATGAATGGATGGGCCATAACTATAGAACTTGCTCAGTAAAAACGAGTCAAAACCCTCGGACATATACTTCAACACCGTACAGTACATTTGTTGCAAAACATTGATAGCGATTTTTGTTGTGTATTTACACTTCGGGAAAGCGCACGAAGGCATAATTTTATCAGATGTTTAGTTATCATGTAACAGAAGTCATGTGTTGCACTTCCTACGGCTAGAGACCGACTGAAACGAAGTGAGAGCCGGCGCTCATTTTGTAATCTTTAAAAAATGCTCTTCTTCTGGGCCCATCCATTCATTTTATTTTGGTCGAAGGATATTTTTATTATTATTATAAGCCTTTATTACTGTTTTTATCATATTTACAATACATGGGTATTAAATTTATTGTTGACGGTCGGTTTTTCTGGCAACAGCTTGTCCTTCGACAAAGGCCTCCTCCAAAGACTTCCACCTATCTCTGTCTCTTGCACTTCTAATTCATTCTGGACCGGCAACTCTTTTGAGGTCATCTTCCCAACGTTTCATTTGTCTACCTTTATTTCTTTTGCCATCTCTGGGGTACCACTCTGATATTATTCTAGTCCATTTTTTAAAGGTCGAAGGATATTACATTATTTTAATACCTGATGTTTCTAACAATTTGCAATGTCCGTGGTCACAGTAGACCCCAAGTTTGAAGTTTCACGAAGTAACACCGTCCTGCGTGTTTTATTTTATACTGTACGATTTGGACGGAAGACACAGGTTTGGTAGGCCTCCCACTAGATGGACCGACGACATTGTGAGAGTCGCGAACATCCAGTGGATGCAGATGGCAGGCTGTCGTTCAGTGTGGAGGTTAAAGGCCGAAGAAGGGAGGCTGTCGTCCGGCTGATGAAGATGAGATTTGGATTATGTATAGTACAAGCTTTGCATATCAGTTCATTCGTAACCTTTGGCATGTTCAGTAAAACGCGTGCAGATTCAGCTTGTAACATCTCAACCCGTCACTAACACAGTTCATTTCACATGAAAGAAGGTAGTTTGGATATCATCATCACCCATGAGGCGCCCACTGCGGAACATAGGTCTCCTCCTTAACTTTCCACACTAAATGACAGCCTGCAATCTGCAACCACTGGATTCCTGCGACTCTCACGATGTTGTCCTACTTATATACGCTGCTTCTTCGGGTTCGTGGTCTTCACTTAAGAACCTGCCTTCCCCATCGGTTATCGGTCCAGATATCTGTCGGTAGTTGGATAAACTAACGGAAATATAAAACGAGATCAGACTAGGATTATGCAGATACTAAGATAAATGGACAAACATTAAGTACCACATAGCCTTGCCTGACGAAAGTGCGTCGCTGCAGCACCAACAAGCTGCCAGCTTAGCTCCTAGTTACTATGCTCGGTTCGTACTTACTGCAGCAGTTTATCTATTAGTGAGTACCACCAGTGCCGTAGTTTAGGCGTCAGTTTGTACGGATATCTGGTGGTATGTTCGCTAACTTCGCCAGTTCACTTTCTAACGACCTTGGACATTCGCGTTCGGCCGAAACTTGGAAATAAGGCCTGAGACCGGGCTATCTAGGCCGCGGTATAACGCCTCTTGTATGTAGATCTAGCCTAGACATAAATACTTGTAGGAACATTTGGGAGCGAAACACCTTCATGTAAAACCTTCTACATAGACAAGATATAAATACTATTTAATTTCTGTGAACGAAATGCATTTTTGAGAGGAAACAGTACACCATTTCTGTTGGTTTTATCTTTGTAAGAAAAAACTACGACTCTGAAAACGTAGTTACTAGACTCGTCCAAGCATTTATTGCTTTATTATTTGTAATAACATTAAAGCTGTCAGAGCAATGAAAAGGCAAATGAAAAAAAAACTTCTGATCACTTTTGCTGGACGTTTTACCACGTTTTAGAACGTCCAACTGTAGCAGGGGCACCTGCTATGGTTGCATATACATCAGTGAAATATTTAAAGAAAATATTTTTATTCAGTTTTTCACAATGTTATTGCAGCTGCCAGAGCAAATAAATGCTTGGACCGAGTCTAAAATATTTTAAATGACTTTTGAAAATTGTGGGAAACATGACACATTTCTGTGGAACTCTATTTTATCCAGTTAATTTGATTTTAAAACCCAACTACTAAACCAATTTTAATGAAATTTGGAAGGAAAAGTATATCCTTTCAAATAAAAGAAGAATTTTCTAAATCAGTTTATAACTGACAGAGTTTTGAGGTAACAAACATAAAAAATAGAACCTCCTCCTTTTTTGAAGGCGGTAAAAAGTAAGATCAACTTGTTTAGCACACTTGTAGTAATGCGTCCCGTGGTCCAACCAAAGGCCTTAAGAATGCAAAACAACAATATTTATGTATATCTACCTTCTCGGTTGTAAAAGTAGCTTCATTTGCAAGTCTACTTTCAATACCAACCTTGGGTTCGCGTGCGTAAAAAGGCGTAAACATTGGAGGTGACTACTTATTTTATTTACGAAACCCTTCTTATTGTACATACGCACAGACTACACTCGACTAACGTATACAACCTATTCTTAAATATACCTATAAGGAATAGTCACTATGTGTAGCGGCGGCCTGTGGTCTCTCCCCACTATCCGCAGGATCCGTTCGTTTTTGGGATAAAAAGTAACCTATAAATTGACCAGAGTATAAGCTACCATTTTCCGTCCATTTTCTGCGAGTTCAGTGGAAATAATTATATACGGGAAAAAAATCGTAACGAAGTGATTCAACATAGAACCGAAGTTGCCGACATAGCTCAAATGATTAGGAAGCTGAAGTGGCAGTGGGCCGGTCACATTGCTCCAAGAACCAATAACCGATGGGGTAGACGAGTTCTGGAGTAGAGACCAGGCTTAGGCAAACGTAGTGTAGGACACCCTGTGGCCAGGTGGAGTGACAACCTGCGTAAAACGGCGGGTAAAAACTGGATGCAAGGAACTCCCAACCGAACTCAGTGGCGTGCATTAGGAGAGGCATACTCGTATGTCTAGCGGTGGACAGATAAAGGCTGATGATGAAAATAACACGCTTGTTACTTTGTTGACATTAGAAACTGAGCTTGATTAATCAAACTTAGTTTCAATTTAGCGAATTATTCTTCAAATAAAAGTATTCATAACGACGGTGAAAAAAAATATATCAATCTTCATTACATTAATAACAGTATACAAAAGGCATGATTACCAACGAATTGATATCTTAAATGTAATTTATGAAGAACATTTCCCCCGAGGCTCCGAGCGCCTGGGAGAGCAAACAAGCGAGAAAACAATCGATTACGTAGTACCACAGTATAAACAACAGTGGCTGCGCAAACGCGTGCGAAACAGAAAAAAAAAACGGTCCACGCGAACCGTGAAGAAGATTAGAGTGAGACGGCGATATAACAGAAAGTTGTGTAAGTAATGAAGAAGATACTGTCGTTTTTTATAACGGGTGCAAACTGATGCATTTAGCAGTAAAATACGTCCGCGGAAGTTAATATTCCACATTTTAGGATTTACTGCATGTTTGAATTGTTTATAACATTGAAACAGTAAACTACGTCTGATTAATATTTTTAAATCTCATAGTCAACATTTTCACGCCCATTCCCTCCCCCCTCCCATTCCTATAGATATTTGTTAGGGGGGTGATGTTTAGTACATTGGTCTCATTCAAACTGAGTACCGCATAAAATAAAGTCCTTAAATGCTATTACTTTTTTTTTATTATATTCTTTTATTCTTAATTTACTTTACAAACGCTAAAACAAAATAAAATAACAACACAAAATATTTGTCAATGCTATTACTAGCATAGTTTTTAATAACAGATTCAGTTCACTGTATCAGTTAATAAAGTAAAAATATAAAAAAAACACGTGGGCATAAAACGTAAACTTAAATGCAAAGGCTCCTTTACTAAACCGTATAAGAAGCAAAACCAGTTAAAATCAAAAAGAGACAGTGAAACACACAACCAACCCACACGAAAGAGACAGCCAATCAAGAGAAAGACGGGGAGGAGAGTGAAATTGGCGTGGTAACTTTCGCCGCGCTGGTTCTTGTTACGTCACAGCTGCGCCAGCGCAAGTTATGCAACGTTGATGATTATGACTGTATGACACTGATTTGAATGATAACTGGAAGTAATCAATTTCTTTTGGATTCGTTTCCGGTGTAGATCTGGGGATACTATAAAGGCTTCATTTAGATTAGGCTTTTGCCGGACTGATAAGTAAAAATAGTTCAACATTCTTATTACTTTGACCTTTTATTTGGATTGTTGTGGTTGTACCAGGAAAACTTACAATAGTACAATATTATAATAATATTGGTAGCTTCATACTTTGTCATTATTAACAGGTCTTAATTAGATGAATAAGTTATTTTAATTCTGCACCTACATAATACTGTCGATACAGAAATATTAAAATTAAAATGCTAGTAAACTTGACAAAAAGGTGATACGTTCTTTAAAATTTAAAGCATTTGAAACCTAGTTCTCAATTTCATCTTCCCATAAATATAGTTTTTAAGACGTTCATTGAAATTTAATTTGCCTGCTTCGGTTAGCTAATTATCTAGATTGTATATTAAACATAGAAGTTTGAATGCTCTATCAATGTGAAATCGCAGTGACGGTTTCATTTCAATGATGCACACGAGTGATGGAGATGGTTAGATAGAGGTTACTAGTTAAATCAGATAATAATATTTTATATACGACTGTCAATCAGTGTGTAAACGTGTTTGTATTTAGATTGATGCAGTGACGGATCTGCATGATCAGCTTCCCATCAGTATGACCAGGATCATGTACTTAACTGATATGACGCTAAACTGAACATGTAGCCTCATTATCAGCCAAACGTTACTGTTACACAAAACTTGGCGGCAGTCCGCCTTGTTATGCTTATTTCTCTATTTGCTTAATCGTCTTTTAATGAGTCGGCTCCAGACATTGTGTCACTATACGTGACGATACACTTCTGTAATTATACATAACATTTACCAGCATTATACAGATTTTACTTTCACTATTACTTTTGATATATCTTCCAATTGTAGTACTAGTATCATTTGGCATTGTGTTGCAAAGCGTCCACGTGAGAAGTGAACACACGTTGTCTCCTCCACTTTCCTCAATCTTGAGAGAATCAATAAATTTCGTTATATTTTCGTTTTCAGTTTAAGGTGTTAATTTGACTAAGCAGTAATCATTTTCACCATTAGCCTGAAGACGTCCACTGCAGAACATAGACCTGCCCTTTTAGATTTCCACACTGAATGACAGCCTGCCATCTGCATCCACTGCATGCTCGCGATTCTCACAACGTTGATCCTCCTATCAAGCAGTATTAAGAATAAGCTAATATACAAATATTCCAGCGAATGTAGTCTGCTAATTAAACAAATTAGATGGACTATATTTAATCGAGTGACTTGCCATTTAGATTCATGAATCTCAAATGACGTTAAATTTAAATTTTTCTGCATCTGTGATCATTTCACGCTATTCATTGTGATGAGTACAATACACAAATAAAGAAGTCTGGCCTTCGAAATAAAACACTCGAGTCTAATGTGAAACGTTTGCCCTAAAAATAACTAATTGATACTTCTTAATCTGGTATTTAAATGTCGTCTATCACATGTGTGATTTCGAAATCGTAACGTTCTATCCCATTAATCATTTTCACATTCCTATGTTTAATTAGAACAAGGCGGGAATGGTGCCCTAGATCTTAAATGATATATACGCATCTCTTCTCGCTCTAATGCCGAACTACAATACCGTTCTGTCACTTACACATTCGCAACTCGCACACTTTATACCTAATAGAGTAGCTTGTATCTGCTGTTAAACATTCACTATGTCTATGTGTGCGATATTTAGTTCCGATATATTATTTTCTCATTTTAGTTTATCTTAATGTAATGGACCCAAAATTGATCTTTGCAGTTCTTGTTTCTAGTAGATCTACTGTGCTAATATCTTTCACACATTCTGTAGCATTTGTTTGTGTTGGTTTCATACGTTTTACATTCACATTTGTATCAGTGTGTTTGTTTTATTTATGTGTGTTGGTGAGTGTTGTGTCATCACAGTGTAAACTATGTGAGTATTCGTGTTTATGTTAGTGTGGGTGTAGTTTAGCGTTCACAATGAAAGTACTCGGCGGTTGCGCCGATTTGGGTCACAGACTCACAGCACCAACTTTGATTATAAAGATTACGGACACCGTGTGAATACGAGCACATCTTTTGGGTCTTCAGTTTTCTTAAGAAGCTTTTGTTTTAAGAGCTCTTACAAAATCAAAATAAAATGTACATCTCAGCTTATGATTAATGTTAATAATTTGTAAATTCCGATTTTATTATACTCATCACCGTGAATTTAGATGAACGAGATTTTAATTGCAATAATTGATGACACAAGTACATGTTCCGTAGATCTTTTCCGTCAAAATATTTTTACGTGTCCCCCTACTTTTATTTACACAGCCAGTAATTAAGAATTTATTTTAAATAAAATTTACCATTTCATGTCATAAACCTTCATACTGGTCAGTATTACCTCAAATAAAGCTGTGAAATAAAGTTTATACAGCTTGCTCGATTGTGAAAGTGATTTGTAAACAGTTTTTACTCTACGCTCACTGCACAGCACGCAGGTAAACCTCAAAATATCACGATGATGACACAAGTGCGGTTTCAGAAAGGTCGGCCATCTTGATTAATATTCAAATCCTACGCAGATCAAAACACAAACGATTTATCGCCGTCAAATTTAGGAATGAGGATGAAAAATTTGTAAACATAATTATTAATAACACTTCCTACATCTATACTATTCTGTATTATCTTGTTCTAAAAGTCGCTTTGGAATTCTTAAAGATGAATAAGTATTTTTGGTCACTGATGAAAAATTCAAGCGTGTTTTATGTTCACATGAATAAGCATTGTGCTACCATGCACACCAAATAGAAAAACCAATTTTCAGTGAAATTAATCAAGATATTGTAATTTACATCATCCGAGAGGGAATCACAAATCAATTGAACAGTAGCACGTGGGCACCCTTTTACTAGAAATGATAATTCAAGCCCCAAATATCTATTTTCTGGGTCAATTCCATTCAGGATGTCTCAAGGTCTCAACGTAAAACACAAAAGGTAAATAGGGCGCAGTACAATACGAGATCCCTTTCATACCATACGCTCTTGTATTTCGTCATTAACGTCCATAGTTTTGAGCGAATTTCTACACTCTCAAACTATACGGAGAAAAAAATACCACTAAAGTGGACCATGACGTAGTTTTTTTAATAGTCATGATAATGTCAAAGATTTATTCACAAAGAATCATTGAAAGTATCTATTACGATTTTCGTCACTAAAGTATGTTAGAAATATTAAACAACTATTTTTTTTATTAGGTTCTCAATATATTAGGTTCTAAATTCGATCGGTATTCCTTTAATAGCGAGATAGTTAAACGTATATTTTGGTGATCAAAAATATTATGTAATTCAAGAAGAGTCAAAAGTTTTCATTTATAGGTCTGCGCTCATTCTGCCCCAAATAAGTACAGTATCTACGGCAACTATGCCGTGAGCCATTTTTTTTTTCAAAGTAAATTTATAATCTGTCAGATTGTCATTTGCAAGCAGGTATCTTTAAAAATGAACGTTTCCATATATTTGTTCTCGATTGAGGTCAAGATGGAGGCTTGCCTTAGAATACGGCCGGCACGGAGACTCGGCTTTCATTTCATAACTTGGGCTTTATCTTTTAGGCATAGATTGGGTCAGGATAGAACATGTTTTGCGGCATATTTGCCGGTGCTAAATGTTGCAGAAACTTATTTTATGGCCATAGGATGCAAGATAACTTAGTGTACATGGCTTTTGAATGTTTTGGTGGCCTTTATGAATACGCCGCTGCATTTTGTAACCAGATTTTGATGGGCTGTTGATTACTTATTTTGATATGGAACTATAAAGTTTATGACATTATAATCAAAGAAACACGACAAAGATTATTTTCTGTACCTACAGCCTGGGAAATAATCATTTTAAACGGTCTTCTGTGTGTTAAATTTGTTAAAGATATTGATTTTTTGTAGTTAATCACGTGATTTATTGAGATTTTTATGAATAAAGTAGTAATACTGTTGCCAAGCTTTAGCTTCAACCTTGTTAGTTACTTTCATAGAAATATCTAACAAGAAACATTTAGAAGTGAGTAGGTACACAGGTATTTACACACTCGAACGAGCTAACATTGTGTTCAAATATTGTAGGCAGGCGAGTAGAGTGAAGGCTGAACCCAGGGTCAGAAGTAAGGGACAGATTTGTGGAAACCACTCGACGGCTGTTTGATTTATACATCTATTTGGTTATTTAATATTTATAGCTTATTTTTAGTTTAAATTTAACCTTAGCAGTAAACGCGAAGATACTTGACATGTGTTGTATGTTTTGGACGGAGGGCATCTTCTATATTTTAGGGTATGGTATTACTATTTACTATACTCTGAGTGATATTGGTTATTAAATAATGGAAATGAGTACTTTGAAAATCTGAAGCGACAGGTTGTTTTTAGGGTTTATGAACCAGAACCACCGGAGGATAGGCAGCAGCATCCTATTAGTACACGGTGCGATCCCGAAGACAAGCGTGGGGATTATGGCAACACCTCTCTCTAAAGGGGAGGCTTTTGTTCAGCAGTGGACGTTACTGGCTGATAATGTGTGTATGTGGGTGAAGTTTTATAAGATACCTATGCAAATAAACATAGGTATTGACTAATTACTAAGTAGTCGGTGGTAGGGAATATTTCACAGTTTCTTTAATAGTTCTGATGTATCGTCATGTCGTACAACAGATCAGACAACAGATCTCCTATCTAAGAAAAGTTAATAATGATAGATTCGAAGAATTGATCTTCTTGGGTCCCTTTTGCAACACCTACTACATATTTATAACAGCTCTCAGATAATATTCATATTATACGTAACAAAATGTATTTTAATAAACAACCTTCCTCTTAATCATGACCTTACATTTATAAAATGTCACTCTCACACAATCGGGACAAATGCGAAGGTAAAACTTTTTTCGGTTCGTCTACCTGGCCCCATTGTGTCCGGGGAAAGTATGTGAAAGATAGACAAAAAGTTTTATTTCTCTGTCTCTTTCTACAACTTTTTATTTTCGACCCTCAACTCAAGAATTCCGATTTGGATCAAGCGATAGTTTTTGTCAGCACACGTTTCGACATAATAGAGGGCAAAAAATATCGTATTTTTGGACAGATTCGCGTTGTGTGGAAGTGAAAAAATGGGAGCCTATTGTACGTAGCTGGCGAAAACTTCTTAGACATTTGATATTTGCACAAAATGCAGTACCTTTACTTTTGTTTTTTACATCTAAAAGTGAGTTCTGATATCTCGTTGAAGCTTTTCATGGCTAGTGGTAAGATTCAAGTAAAAATCTAATGAGACTACTTTTTACCTTGTGTGTGTTACCAGTGATGACATACGGCACTGAAACGTGGTCTCTCACTATGGGCCTCATAAGCAAGCTCAAAGTCACACAACGAGCTATGGAGAAGGCTATGCTCGGGGTTTCTCTACGAGATCGAATCAGAAATGAGGAGATCCCTAGACGAACGAATGTCACCGACATAGCCCACTGGATTACCAAGTTGAAGTGGCATTGGTCAAGGCACATATCACGCAGAACAGATGGCCAATGGGGCCGAAAGGTTCTGGAATGGAGACCACGAACTGGTAAGCGCAGCGTAGGACGTCCACCCACAAGATGGACAGACGACCTAAAAGAGACCGCAGGGAAACGCTGGATGCAGGCTGCTTCCAACCGGCCCTTTTGGAGATCGATGGGGGGGGGGGGGGGGCTATGTCCAGCAGTGGACGTGCTATGGCTGAAATGATGATGATGATGACTTTTTACCTTTAACATTAGAGCCTGTGAGTATATTAGAAAACAATCACAAACAAGATAACGCCGTAATTATAATAAATAATGCGTGATCAGTTCATAATGCATTGAATAATATTATAATGCCGGTAACAATAAAGATATTTGCGTCGTATTGCAAAATTTAGGTATTCTTATACTCAAATCAACAAACAAGTTTACTTAAAAAAGTTAAAATCCCGACAATGATTTTGGGCGGGTCACATTTCGCAAACAATACACCTAAAAAAATATAACCGGCCAAGTGCGAGTCGGGCTCGCGCACTGAGGGTTCCGTACTACCACAAAATACAATAATTATAAATTTTAAAAACCGACTTCAAAATTTGGTTCCTCTGGTGGTACTATGTGACTGTGGCGCTACCTCGCCAGGGGCCTTACGGCCAACGGCTAACTCGGTATCAAACTAACGTAAATCTGCTTACTTGGAAAATAACGCGAACGTGAACCTTAACGCGCCCAGATACGGTTAGCGGTCGCGTGATTTTCCAACTGAGCGGATATAACGTTAGTTTGATACTGAGTTAGCCGTTAGCCGTAAGTTCAGGGAGCATCTACTCGCGTGCTGAGAGTCATTCGATAATTGCAAACTGGGCGTACTTTGTGAGGCCAACACTGCTGCTATTTATAATAGTTACAATTTATATATAATAGTTATCTAATAGTTGAGTAGAAAAAAATACCATAAAAGACCTATTCAATTACGCGTTACATTAGGAAGTGCAGTCAAATTATTTCTAAATTCCAATTTTAAGGTTAGCATTGCATTTATGACGTTATTTACTCAAAGACCATCCCTGAATCTTTCGACACCGCAAACTACTATAACTCCTTTTGACTTTGCGTCGTTAGGTAAAAATAAGAACTCAATTTAAATCACATTTACAAACATGTGAGCTTAGTTATGACTTGATAGGCCTCGAGTCGAAGATGTTAACTATTTACTGACCTTCCTCAACAACAGGTTACAATGGTGATTTGATTGATTACAAAACACCTTTTAAAATACGATAAACACATGACTCTTTTTTCTTTTAGGCCATCTATTTTATAAAATACAAGAATTTGAGAAAAAAACTTTCGCCTAACAATGGTAAGTCTTGTAGAATTCTTCCAACTGCGTGCCTCTTCACTAATCTCTACATTCTCCAATAACACAGGTGAGTTTAGTTTAGCACATAGTTTCTATGGATGGGAAGGACGGCGCGAAGTTTTTGTCTGAAGGTGTATCCTATATGACCTTAATTAATTAAATTGTTAAGGTCACGACAAGACTATCTACCATTTGTTTCAAACGTGCCCTCGAGTACTTTGGCCACATTGCTAGGAACAAGGCGCCAACCTGGAAAAGTTGATAGTGACAAGGAAAGTCAACGGCAAAAACCACGAGGTCGCAGCCCAATACGTTGGTCCGATCAGATTCGCACCAGTCTCGACACCTCAGTCTACGATGCACTCCATGTTGCTGAAGATAGAAGACGATGGAAATATCATCAGAGAGAGATTGATGTGAATGAGAAGGAGGAATTAAATGGTAGTATGTATGTATACTTTTTATTATTAGATGTGAATAATCCCAGTTTTTCCAAGCAAAAATAATAAAATGTCATCACTTGATTGGTTTGTTACAAAACTGAAATCCTAATAAGTGTTTTAATATAATCATGGTCTGCCTGCCCTCTAACAGAAGGTAGCGATGTTTAATTGAAGAACAATATCGAATTTTCACTGGGACTATTTGAAGCATGACAGTTTTAATGGAGAAAAACTGTCGCTCATCAGTCATCGACGTGGAAAGTTGCGCGCGCGCCGCTCCACGCCACTCTCACTCTATCACTGAATACGGCGCGTGTTCACTGAGGTTACTATCTCATTCATTGGAAAAAGGACAAAGTATTATTCTTTATGCTTATGAATTTATTTTCACCTTACATTGATGATTTACCTCGAGCTTCCTTTCTATCCACACCTTCACAAAACGTCCACGGATATCTTAGAGAGAGGGTGAATGAATAACATGCGGATGAAATTTTGAAGCTGCCATTATAGTAAATCAAACACGTCATGTCCAACACCACATATAATAAAAAGACCACGCAACCGACAGGACTAAACGTAAGACAGGAAATTGCGGACTCCAGAACTTACTCTACACACGAAGGTCTGGTTGGAGTACACAATGCCAATGATATGTGAAGTCCTGGTGATTATACTCACGACGAAGTAGTAGAACTAAACTCAGTTATTAATCTTAAGGTCTATAGAATCACAATACATATTGCATTTAAATTTGTGAATACCCTTACTTTGCCTGCAGTTTTTTTAAGAAACAACAAAATTAAGGGCACTTGCGATTCATATTTAAGGTAATGGCACAGAATACATAATAGTACAAGTTATGGCAGAAAAACTATGTATGAAGCTATATGCAAAAGTGATTCATCAATGGTTCTCTTTACCAATAAACAATGAATAAAAACTAGTCCCGTGAGTGTTACCTTTAATTGGAGTCAACGAATCGTACACGATATCGAGAAAAAACTGAAAGAAAGTGATGTTACGACGACGTTCGAGCAAAAAAGTGAGCATCATTGTTTTCTGTTGCCGTCTTTGTCTACTGCAAAGAAATTGTGTCCCTGTCTCATGTGAAGAAAGTGCGCGCGCGCATCCAGCTGAACGAATTTACGTCATACTTATAACTTAGTATATGCAATAAGGCAGATACGACATTTGAGAAAATTTAATGTTACGTTTATTTGAACTGACAAAAAGTAGCTTAGGAATTATTAATGGATTCCCGTTGGTTTTTGTTCATATTTAAAAATAAATAAATAATTAATTGAGTAATTAATACATACATGTATAAAACATATAAAGAGTGTAATACATAATTATTTGAATTTGTAACGGCCGCGTAACTAAATACAGTTTGAAAGTAAAATTTTGAAATTATAACAAAAATTACAAAGTAATTGAAAATTATATACGCCTGCTTATGTTGCCCGGGATAATGTATAGAATATTCTAAAATACTAAAAGAAATGTTATTGTGAAAGGTCCAAATCAGTAATTCAGCTGTTGAGAAGTTTAAAAACCATTGTAGAAGAGAAGTTTTACTCTTTACATTATGAATTCTGAAAATATAACTCTCCTATTACCAAGCTATAAAATATTTAAAAAGGAATTAAAAATAGTGAAACATCTGTTATTTTCAAATATTCTGTTATAGATAGTGAGAGTGAAAGATGACGTCGAAAGTGGATTCACTAGTGTGCGACTGAGACAACTGTTGACACTAATAAGAACGAAAGAGACAAAACCATTTGAGTGGGAGTGTGGGAACACGTGCAGGTAAGATTTAAAATGCAATACGGAGCGACCAACTTACCTGCAGAGTTAGCCAAATGAAGGAACTAAAATATTCCATAAATGTCCTTCGGATTTGTTAAGAAAATATAACTGTGACGCCCAAATTCAACTGTACTTATAAATTGGTAGCTCTAGACATAGTTCGGGCAATATCCTATTGTGTGATTTGAGAGATTTGTGAATAAATTAGAATCAATTTAATATTTTTCTGCTTTTTATTCCGAAATATACAAACAAAGCACGGTCATAAGGTTTCTTTAGAATAAGGACTAAAATAATAATGATAATTTAATTTAGTACTTTTTTGTTTGCTATAATTAACATTATTAATTTTACATTAATTGTGTTTGGTATGTATTAAATTCCAAAAACGTAAGAGTTGGCCAAGATTCGCTTGCAATATGTCATTTCATTTAATATTTTGGTACCTAATTAATATTACCTACTATTCCTGTAGTTTTCATATTCAATTTACTTCTTTTATACTACTTCTTATATGTATACGCCAAGCGTATTTTATTACTTAAATTACGTAAAGCCAACGATGGACTCGCCAAAATCAAAGAAAGTAAAACCGTTCTCATATTTTTTGCGTTTCACAAAAACTTTTCTATTGTGTCGATCCTAAAGTTTGGACAAAAGGTTACGCAACATGTGTGCGCTAGTGCACGTGCACGCAAGCAGGTCTTCATGTCTGCACCAACATTCGCAATATTATATGTTTCAATTCAAGACATAGTAGACATGCAGGTATATTTTATTTAAAAATATGTTAGTAATTATTTGGGTTATTATTATCAGCCTATCATTTTGCCACAGCTGAGACACATGAGGATTTCTCTCAGAGAGAGAGGTTAAGCCCAAATCCACTATGGTGGCCCAGTGTCTTTGAATTTGGTGGCCAAGTGGAAGCATGTGCGTTTGACAAGCTGACACTTGATTCGATCCTCGGCCCTGCACCATTTATTTAAATCGGCTTCGCGAATCAGGATTCCTTGGCAAAAGTACGACGCATTACAATATCTGTTAATTCTATAGTTTGTCTGAATAAAATTTAATTATCATCATCATCCACAGTCTAACCATCTCTTTGTCGTCATATTATCTCACTGCTGGGCATATGCCTCTCTCTCTTTCTCTTGCTATGCCATCTGCCTCCATCCTGTGCTAATCGAGTCCAGGTTCGTCCTGCGATAGTGACAATATTGTCGACCTATCTTGTAGCTGGATGACCAATGCTCTGCTTACCTTGCCTCGGCCACCACTCTGTTACAACCTTACTCCACCTGTCATCACTGCGCCTAGCAACGTATCCTGCTGTCGTGAATAAAATGTATTAATAATTAAATATTATTATATTTAGTTTATTTAAAAAAAGCACTTGCCCATAAAAAGCTATGTACTAAAATATACTATTTATGCATTACACAAAAAACGGTGAAACTGTTTATGTATATTATATTGAGTGAACTATTTTGAACCTTATAGGCATAATTTTACGACACTTATTCAATTATTTAATTAAAACAGCTACTATTCACAAAGAAATGTGACGCTTTATTTCTAGTGATACTTATAACCACAACATTTAATAGAATTCGCATTCGTCAGATTTAATTAAACTCCTTTTAAATCTATATGTAGGTCCGATCAATGAACTAAAGGTCAACTATAAGTGATACGATGCACTTGCAGTTTTGGCGGTCAATGATCTATGTCCTTTGTTATACTGTTTAAATATAGGTAGTAGGTACGTTTATACCTACTCACTGCCCTTGGACAGAAGGACCATGGGACATTTGGATTGCAAAACCAAAGCGGTTATTAGGTTGACTCAATGACAAAGAAGATGTTACAATGATAATTTATTTTATGGAATCTTTTATTGCAGATATCTATACATTACCTTGAAGATTTCATATATTATGTTTAGGAAAGTGATTTAGTTTAATATAGTTATTATCTTCAAGAAGAGTTGATAAGATTCAGTACAAAAAAATATTTCTCCTGATATCGTAGTCCTCATTTTTGATGTTTATGATCACCGTTTAAGAGTTCTTCAAAGGCCTAGAGAAGCTGTTGACCACAGAGACATAGATAACCGAAAGTTTTTAGAACACGTTGCCCTAATCCGATACCCACTACATTAAGCAGGTCAGTTTATGATGCGCTGCACATCACAAAAAAAGAGAAAGCTGACAAAGCATCGCTAAGTAATCGGAAGTTACATTCAAAGGAAAACTGTTTAACCTCTTGATAACGAAGGGTTATTCCTAAAGAGAAATTGAACATTTTGTTTACTTCGTTTGTACTTAAATATAAATAAATAAATGCTCTTTGTAACACTATAACTATAATTTTTATATTGTAAAATGTATATTTTAAAAATAACAAACATAATCAATATTTTGAAGTAGGTAGGTGACATATTTATTATGCCTATTATGCCTGTTATGGTTGTTATGTTGAATTGGTTATTATTATATAAAGTTAGACATATTATGTAGGTACTAAAATATTGTATACTCGTTAAGGACGAGACTTTTGAGATTCAAACTATTTTAAGATATTACTAATATCTACACAGTTTGACAATAAACAACTTTGATTGATTCTGAATAATCGAAATTTAATAGAAGAAATGCGTTTAAGACATACAATATTCACCAACATGCACTTGGCCAGCATGCTGGATTTGGGCCCATCCTCTCACTCTGAGAGAAGACCTCAATCCCAGTAGTGGGAACAAGATAGGCTGAAATGATGATGATGAACAGAAGATAAAATCAGTGATTAAATGATTATAACACCGGCTTGCACTCACGATTATGTTTCTATCGGTCGAGACGATCGACCGGTTGAGTGCAAGCCGGTGTTATAATAATTTATAATTAATCCTCACGCGAGTTTTGATGAAGAAATCAATGATTGTTTGAAAAAAATCTCAACAAATGTATTGCATCAAGAACGGTGCACAATTTCACCTTCACTCAACTAGCACAGAATTCACATTTTGCATAGTTGATACAATGTTGCACAGATGTGAATATGCAGTCGCGTTTCTGTTCTCATTATAATGCAAATAGGTGCTAATACAGGGCTGCTGCTCTGTCGTATATGAAACGTTCTTTGAGAAAGTGGCGCTGCAATAGAAGGAGAGACTCCACTTGTGGAGTCCTATTGTAGGTTTGACTCTACCTTCTTATTAGTATTTATAACAGTCTCATTACAAAAAGACTAATTGGAGTAGTTACTCCGTGATTTTACACTTTCAATTCCGTTTATGTACAAAAAGATAAAAGATAACATTTGTTTTTATTAAGTAACAAATTTTCATTAGATTTAAAGTACTTATAAGCTAAGCAATCTAAAATTGGATTGTAGTTAGGTATTATTAAATAAATAATGTCGTATTTGCGATTTTGAAGAAAAATATATCATCATCATCATCAGTCAAGATGTCCACTGCTGAACATAGGCCTCCCCCTTTAACCTCCACACTGAACAACAGCCTGCCATCGCATACAGAAAATTATATATTAGTGCTCAATTGTTAGACAGCAAATACTTGTATGGTGACCGATATAAAGTTACTTGTGTATTTATTATCGGTATTTTTAGTGGGTAGGTGTAAATTAGTTCTCTATTTTTCCACATCGGTTCTTTTCTGCGACTTAATATAATAATCTTAGTTCTTAGTATAATTGGCTTGCTGTCATTGATTAATATGTAGTATAATAGGGGAGGAAGTTTTTTCAATTTGTATGTGATGGTAAGGTTAAGTAATAATTGATTGAAACGAATTTGTTTTGTGTTTCTAATGTATGTGTATTGTGTAGTCTTAGTCATCAGACATTATGGGAAAATGTGTGTTTATAAGGTGGACATTTGTAAAAGAGTTGAAATATAATATCCTCTATTATATTTCAACTCTTTAAACGAATACAATGGATTTGGCTTTGATAGAAATAGAAACTTACGTACAATCAGATAGGAAGTGCTAAATTATTTATAATTTCACACATTAAAAGGTAAATACCTAAGGTAAATACGTAGATTCGAACTGTTATTTTGAAATTCTAGCGGGTTACTAAGATAATAACTAGGCATTAAATACCATACGTTATTTTTCTTTTAGATGATGATAGAAAAAAGATTCATACTTGATCTAAGTTAGAAAATATTCAAACAAACAATAATTAATTCATTTTAATTAAACTCACACAAGCACAAGAATCTAGCACACAGAAAGCTATCACCGTGCGCGTGACTTTGACCACGTGCTTCTATACGTACGGGACGATACCAGTGTGAGTGAGTATACGTGTATATCCATGTGTGTGTGATAGAACAGAGTGGCTCTATGCTCCACAGGATATAGGTCAGCGTGTCTTCCCCTCCTAATGCAAATAGAGCGAAGGGTACTGTGGCTAGTTCTCAGTAACTCGTGTGAACTTGTTTACTTTAGATAGCAAAAATGAGAGGCTTTTTTGATCCTTCATCGCACGTCCTACTAAAGTATTACTATCTAATCACATAAGAACGTGTGCGGCAAAATTTGCTTAAATTTGCCATAAAGATTTTAGCATATCAGTAAAGGTCCTATATACTTATGTAACCATTATGGTAACCATTTACTGTACTTACAGTAAATGGTTACCAGAGCTCAAATAGGCATAGCTTGCATCATTATTATTCAAATGTTGATTTGATTTCAATAGATAATGTTGGCTTTGGCAGAAATGCATTAATTTGGCAAGCAGAGCGACTTAGTAGGTATGCTGTTTATAAATATGGAAAAAATAAATAAATAAAAAGTAAATAATGTTGATTTCGCAAATTACAAGTACTTACAGTTTATAATTTTCCTAATACAAATAACCATTTAAAATATTAATATGATAAGTTTATTATGATATGATCTCATTTCCTTTCAAACAGGAGGTAGGTATGTGCTAATTACATTTTAGATAAAAATTTACAGACCCGACATAAACAATCAAATCGGCTTAATATTTTCGATAATTTTCCTTTTATTTCTCCGGTCTCAGTACCCGACCTTCTCAATAATACGCTAATTAGGTCTTTGGCCGAGACAAACAGACTGACTTTCAAACGATCCCTTATAATGTGTGAAATTCTCACTTTACTTTTTATATTTTATGTACAAAATTATATTTTTCTTTTTGGTCGCTTAAAATTTGTGGATAGTTAGTTATGTTATGGTCGTTTTGCATGTTAAGGGCAAAATTCTTGTTTGACTTTATGTCCTCTGTAAGAAGGTCGAAAGTGAGATAACCGTGACGTCCTTTCGACAGTTGAGCTGGAAACATTTAACGATTGAGGAAACTTAATATAGACGAGACCATACTTAGATTGAAACTTACATTGACAGGAGATACTAATTAGAGCTAATAGAAATAATATTATAGAAGCAAATCAGACTGTATAGTTGCATCGTGATTAATTAAACATTCAGACATTCATTGTTTATATGTTTGAACACAATGCTATTATTAATGGTAAAAAAAAAAAAACTTAAAAATGGTTACTCATTACTTATGAATCTACAAATATTTGAATGCATCAATAATACTGTCAAACATTTAAACATTTGGTTCCAGTAAGTAATTACGAATTTTTGACATCATAATTTACGACAAAAAATAGTACAATTTAAAATTTTGTCACGTGACAAACTTTACAAAAACATTTGCACGTTTTGCCCTAATTCATTGGCCCATATGACGCAATGGAACTAACCGCAGTGGCCGAATGGGGTCGCCGAGCTGCACGAGTCTCTTGTTGCGAGCGCTCGCTGAACGCTACAGACAAACTGTGAAGGATTCGTGTTCAGATAACTACGCATTTATGGATATTTTATTCCATAACACTGTTTATTTATAGGCTTTGATTTTTGTTAAGGTATATATTTACTCTTTGAATTGCAGATGACATTTCATATATTTTTAACCGACTTCGAAAAGGAGGAGGTTATCAATTTGACTGTATGTTTTTTTTTTAATTGTATAGAATTTCATTATGATTAATGGCGAATGTCAGCTCATGTCTTCTAAATCATCTTCTTCTGTAAATATACTAAGTACAACAGCATTCTAAGTTTCAATGAATAAGATGACACTTCTATCTTCTACTGAATCAAAATCTTCAATTTTCACAACGCACTACCTAAGCCGCTGGCTCGAGAGATAGGTATGACATTTTGCAGAAGCGTTCCTTGTATAACGGAGTTGTCCATCAAGGAAGAATTTTTGAAATTTCATTCCTTAAATGGGTTAATGATGATCGTTTGTATGGATGTTCGTCATTTTTGAAGTTAGGAGCGTAGAAGTTGAGACTTATGAGTAAAATCATAGTTGTATTATCATCGTCTTTTGGATTACTAAAGAGCATCGTAGTATAAGTATGACATCTTTGCTAAAGTGGTTATTAGGGAATGAAAGTTTGTATGTATAACAGTTAGATAACTTTTCAACGTCTGAAATGTTGGAAATGGCGTATCCGCTACTTGACCGCGAAAATCTTAAAAAGTTTTTTCCTGAGAAGCTGACTATGAGAAACCTCATTGGGCACACCGACATTCTTAGAATACGCAGGATTTTAACTGCCGCTTACTCTTTATGCGTTAACTTCTTTTTTGTTTACCATCTTTGTTTCGTTTTCTATTTGCAATATTTAAAATATTTATTATATTATATTATTATTAGCATACACGGAGCTGTGTAAAAATGCAGCATGGACGTGAAGAGGCATTCATTATCAATTATAATCGATTTTAATTGTAATTTAAAGTACTTCGGTGGATATATTATGCAGATTTTGCTGTTTAGAATCAATCTAGGGCCCATTCACATCATCTCTGTCTCTTTGAGAGAAGGCCTGTATCCCAGCAGTGGGAACATGATAAGATGATAATGAGGAATCTGTTTTCGTTACTGTCTACTGCTTCCCATAAATGTTACTGGTAAAACCATTCGGTGTAGGTACTGGGAAGTGTATGTTTATGTGTGCTAAACATATGCTTCTCCTGATTACGTAACGTCGCTTAGCCTAAGATTTAGCCTGAGCTCCGTTATCCTGTATACTGTTTCATGCCAAAAAATAAGTAGATATTTGACTCTACTCTAACCTTGGGTTCAAACATGGATATGAATTTATTTATGTCTTTTGAAACGGAAAAAACCGTGAAAAAAATACTCATTGAAAGACGAAAATAATTATAGGACACCAATTTGACGCAAATAATGATGCACGTGAAAAAAAAAATTACAATCATAGTAATATATACTAAATACCTACAATCGAGCTACCCACCATACTATTTAAATGTAATATGTGTTTTTCAAATATTTATTATGATAAAATGGGAAAACAAATGTTTTCAAACTTTTTGGTAATCAATATATTTGTGGACCCGGGTATGTTCTAAAACTGCGACCAGAACCACCGAAGGATGGGCAGCAGCTTCCTCATCGTACACGGTGAACGTACTGCTTTCCCCAAACCGCCTGCCAAGCTTGGGGATTATGGCAATACCACCCTTTAAGAAGGGGGCCTTTGTTCAGCAGTGGACGTTTACTGGGTGATGATGTGATATGAATATATTTATATTATATTGTAAGATTTTACTTTGTTAAAGCTAATGAAAACATATGGCTGTTATTAATAGACCGAAGATCTACGAATAAGTAGATGTGTACAAGCGCAGGTAACAAACTAAATTACTCATTAAAAACCCCGTAAAATATTATTTCTCAATTAGACCTTTATAATGATCTATAATGACACTTTGTACATAATTTATCCATACAAACCTACCTCCCTTAACAGCTATATCGTCTAATGTTATTATTTCTAGTACAATTATTTGCACATTAGAAACTGTTATAACCTCAAGTGAGGAAGCAATAAAACATATTTTAATTGCACACGAATCAATAACAATTTGAAGTAGAAGTTGTCTTAGCTGAATTAGGGCCTAACTTAATTATGTGCATTGGCTATGTAAATTGACGTACAACAGGAGGCAGCTAATATGGCAGGATAGAGAAACGGAATTGAAATGCTGATATTATTAATGTCCTTACTGTACAGGAATTACTCGCGTTAGATGAAGCCGAAAAGAAACGGAAAGCGAAAACAGCACCAAAAATCAAAACATAACCAAACAAAAATGTATGACAAAAAAAGGAACAAAAAAAAAACATACAGTCGAATTGATAACCTCCTCTTGAAGTCGGTTAAAAATTACGTCAGTTTCCATAATGATAAAGACCGTAGACACAGGCTGGACGTCAGCTTTGATTGGCTGTGTCTAAGGAGCAGACAAAATGCTAAAGCTCTGTTAAATTATAAAAAATATGTTTTAAGTAACAATAATATCTAATAAACGTATTCAATTAGACATTAATTACAAATAATTGCAAATATTATCTTATGTGCCATTTTATGAACGGCTATTGTATTATTATGACCTTTAATATAATGTTGGTGGCTGGGCGCATATATATGCATCTGCTACACTATTTTTAGTCTTAGAACTAGACTCTGTACATGTGCCGCTATATACACCTGTGTTTTAAGCCTGTAATGATCATCTGGCAGTTTTTTTCACGATAAATTTATATTAATACTGTCAACTTCTTTAATGTGGAAAGTTATTAAATTTACTGCGTAAATACGCATTATTACCTACGATCGTAAAAAAATATGTGGAGTACATACCTACTCACTCATGGATATGTCGTTATTAATAGGTACTATTGTACGTACTTGCAGTTTTGTTTTAATTGATACACTTATGTTTATTGTAACGTCGTAGAATTTCAAGGTGAACAACATGCTGGTAAAAGGAAGAAATCTGGGTTGAGGAACACCCGTAAATAGACTAGTATTGCCAGTGCAGAACAGCCTTTTTGCAAAGCACAGGATGGAAGAAAATCTTCTATATGCCTGACGATTGATGAATTCTTGTCTTTTACCCATAAGCACTGTAAAGTGGAATAACACCATTTATTTGCAGGCTTTCCACTAAATAAAATTAACTTGGCCAAGCTCATTATAACTAAATTAATTAAGGGCACTTACAGTATACGAGAATACCTCCTTTTTAAAATCACGTTTGCCAAAGGTTTCCACTTCAACATGGCACCGGCACTGACCAGGGTCGCTGCACTGTGAAGGCCACATTTCTTATACTTGACCATTTCGAGATCATTTCTCCGCGAATAAAACAAAAAACATTAGCGAAGTACGAAAGACGTGCCACTCCTTGGTATTCCTTGCAACTATTATGTCGTATTTAAGTATTATTTTGTGGAAGAAGGTACAATACAATACAATACAAAACCTCTTTATTAAAATACCACAAAACAAGGATAACATAAACATTACAATAAAAATATTATCTAGGATAAGGTACAAGTTTATACGAACAAGAAAATCTATCGGTGTTCTCGATATAGGAATAGGTATAATTATATTCTCCACAGAGTGGGAGAGGCAGGTAAGATATCTTCTCTTCTATTTTATATGTATAGCGATCAATCATAATTTGTGATTGTACCTTCAGTTACAAAACACAACATCAACCTACAGAACCCTGAAACGGAAACTCGCTCTGTTAGATGTCACAGAGTTTCATGGAAGCGGGTGCGGGGTGGGAGCTACCTACGTGGAAACGGGTTCGAATACCTATCGAGATTTCACAACTATCACTTGAAGATTGCGTTTTACGAGATGCTTCAAAATGTGTATTTTAATTGTACAAGATAAAAATCACAAATTTATATTCCTTCTTTATCTTCTGGAACTAAAATAAAAAGCTTACGTCGAATCTATCCGACTGTACTTGACAATGATAGTAAACAAGTATTTTAACTCTGGATGACATTGTTTTACAAAGAAATGGCTTTAAAGCTGAATATTTGTAGCCGTGTGATCCAGCAGTTTCCAACCCAGGGTACATACTCTTTCACATTTATCGTAACAACGGGCTAGTAACGAATATTGTCAGATTTGGTATAGTAATGCTATCAAAAACCTTCGTGACAAAATTTTGAATAAAGGGCGTAACACTTTCAACACAAGCAGGTAGGCTGCATCGTCATCAGGTAAGTTGTGATGTGACCAAATGCCTAATTAGTCATTAACAATATGAATTGTTTTTTAAACCCCCGATAAAATAGCTGGTAATCATCAAATGGCTGAACACATTCTCTTAAATCATAGTTAAGAAACCTTCAAACAAAAAACTAAATCAAAGTCAGTTAAGCCATTTGGGAGCTACGTTGTTACAGACAGATGTAAACGTTAAACTTATAACACCTCTCTTTTGCGTCGGGGGTTCAAAAGGAACAGCCATTCCAGGTTCGTCGTGTTTACTATGTTCGACCACACCACCTTTTAACATCAGCTGAGCTGTGGACAAACGCGTAGCTTGTCAACCATAAAAAACATACGTACGTCGTATTAACATAGTCATATTTTTAGGGATCTTACTTAGACAGCCATTTTGAGATACCAAACATACATTTGTCTATGATAACAAGATTAAATGTAATTACGAACATTGAAATACTGTTTAAATCATCATCATCATCATCATCAGCCAGAAGACGTCAACTGCTGAACATAGGCCCCCCCCTTGTTTAAATGCTACCTGTATAATCAGTAATTGGGGACTGATTGATTGATTGATTGATTAACTCTTTATTGTACTGTCTTGTTAAAAGCATATTATTTGAATTAATAAATAATAAACAAATAAATAACAATACGACAATTTTTTTAAACATACATACAAAGTAGTTAGTAACTCATTATGCATGAAAATGCAATGCACAATGTACCTAATGAAGCAATGTTCAGCCCCTTAATTGGTTAATTTCTTCAAAGGTGACACTTAAAAATATTAAAAGGATGCGTGCGACAGGTGGTGGTTATCCACATCAGCGGCTATGGACACCTCGCAGTGGCAATTAGCTAACATTGTTGTTTTCCTCTTGTTTGGACTGATAAAGGTGTGGAGCGAGTATGGTTGGAAGAAGAGCGCTAGGACATAACAAACAGCGTATGGTCATGTTCTGAAATGATAGGTGATAACGAGGGATGGTGGCCAAGCAGTAGCTTTACAATCTGACGGCACCCGGTTCAAACCTCGGCCCTGCACCATTTATTTAGTACCAGTTTTGATGCCATCACTCAAAAACGATCAAGGAAAAACATCATGAGGAAATCGGTTTGTCCACGAACCTTAAAAATTCAAGGACATATTTTGACATTTACCAACATACACTGGGCCAGCATAAATGGATGAGAGCCCGTCCTCTCTCTCTCACTCTCTCTTTCTGAGAGAATTAAGGCCTGTATCCCAGCACGGAAACAAGTTTTTTTATAGAATAGATCCACTTTTGGACACCAACTCGCCTGATGGTAAGCGACGGTGCGGCCGAGGCTGGAACACGTAATGAAACATGATGAGACGATACCTGTTGTTACTAACAGGTCGACAGACCCACTAACAGGATTGACGTCTGTTCAGTACGTGTGAAGTGTTGGTTAACTACTCAGTGTTCGTCTAGAACGGAGGAAACTACCATCAGCAGCTTGGTGACAACGATTTGAAGGTTGGTGGTGGTAGCTAGCCGGACGAACACTGGAAAGCAGTATAACGCTATACTACATAATGGTTTCCTTCATTATATAAAAGCTCATTCAAAATTTCCCTCTACTAAGCGGTCAGTGAATGTGTTTCAATGTAGATGTATAGTTTCCTGTATACATTGTAAGCCAGTCGAACACTGCCTGATAGATGGCTTGAGGAGAACTCGCCCACCAACACTCCTGTGTCCTCGCCTTTACGCGTCAAACGAGGCTGTCAGTCGAGCATCCTCTGTCACCGGACGCTTGCCATCTGCGGTTCCGGTGCAGCCCATAACTAAAAATATATAATTTTTTGTACACACGTGATGCATGATCATAACTGCAAGTATGTACTCAGCTGTAATATTAAGGTGCCTCTAGTGTCCGTGCATCACACACAAGCGAGAATGTCGGGTCTTCTATGCAAGCGTGCTCCACCGTAGACCGCACCATCGCTTTACATCAGGCATGTTGGCGGTCAAACGCAAGCCTATTATAAATAATTAAAAAAAAGATTTTCTGATTCGCACTTCATCATCAGCCAGAAGACATCCACTCATGCTGAACAAAGGCCGGCCTGAAACAGGCTTACATTGAGAAAATCACAGAGGAAAAAATAAAAAAAATATTCGTGCTCAACTCGACTCCGGATCAAAATTTAGCTTCCTCAGTATGGAATAAGTAACGTCTTGCTTCTTTTGGTAGCTTTATTTAGGTTCTGTTTCTTTTATTCTTTCCAGGAAGTTTTCTTTCTTGCATGCTGTCTGGGATGTACCTATGCAGCTCTATATAACGGGACCCAGGAGAATAGCAGCGACAAAAGGAGGGCTACTCCGATGCAGTATTAACTGGTAACCCTACACACTGACCACGTGATTATACCACTTTATTATTTAATTGTTGTTTTACCGTACACCCTATATGGTGTCGACAGCTAGCGAGTGAAAATAAGACGTGAAATAAAGTTATTTTTGGTTTAATTTATCTAGAAACTGAGACAGATATCGCGTTATTGGTTACTATTGCTAATCTAAAGTAATAAATTAACCATAATTGTGGGTTATTAAATTGAACACCTTGGTAATATAAACGTTCAGGACGTTCAGGACGTGTTTAAACTTTTACAATTTGATCACGAGCCGGTTGTTGAACGCTCCGTCACATACTCTCTGCATTGTATACATACATACATGCGCAGCCATTAAACGTCCACTGCTGAACAAAGGCCTCCCTCTTAGAGAGGAGTGTTGCCATAATCCCCACGCTTGGCAGGTGGCTTGGGGATCGCAGTACGATCACCATGTGCTAATAGGATGCTGCTGCCCATCCTCCGGTGGTTCTGGTCGCAGTTTTAGGACATCGCGGGTCCAATTCATACTTGTTAATGACAAATTAGGCGTTTGGTCACATCACTCTTCTTTCCTCGTTCCTGCATTTTGTACAACTTCCCAAATAATAAGTGATTTTTCTGTGTACTGATCACAGTATAATGTGTATGGGATCGATTATCTACAACACTATACCGATTTCAATAAGGGATCTAAAATCTACTCAATTTAAAATAAAATTAAAAAATCTTTTAGTCGAGAAATGTTATTACAAAGTAAGTGATTTCATAAATGATAAATTTTAGTAATGACTGCAGTAGGTCAATTTGTTTATCATACAATTATAGTAATGTCTATCTGTTAACTATTTAAATTAATAACACCATATAAAATTTTTGAAATTGTTTCGACTATTAATTTATTGAATACTTTTTTTATATAAATAATATTTACGGTAATTTTATACCATCTCTCTAGATTTGTACGCCTATAAACTAGGCAAAACATGATAAAAAGTAACAAATATTTTAAACCACCTATTGTGCATGCGTTTTAAATGTGTGTATGATTTACTCGTGTTTTGTGCAAATAAATAATCTTTATCTTTATCTTCACATGATAAATGTCTTTTTTTATTCCATCGTCATTTCAAAACGCCTTAGCCGTTTTAGATGTGGGTAGTATTGCTAAAATCCATATACCATCCAAAGTTATAAGCTTAACTTAATCTCCATTTATATCACTTATATGTGAAATTTCAAAATTGAAGTGGAATAGTGGGAGTGCTAGAATTACCTTCACATGTACATTGTACGTGGGTATCACATTTATAATATTGTTTAGTCTAATCAAGGCACACCCGAGATACCTAAGTAATCATCTGAAGGACAGATAACATAGCAATTAGCATATCCTGCGACTGATTGCCGTAGATAATGCTTCAAATAACCCGCTCACTTTTAAAACGTGAATGGATAGGCGTTTTAAGCATCTTCGACCACAACGTCACAACATTAGATGAATTGTACGTTTAGATGTTTTCTTAAAGATTTTGTTAGCACCATTAATATTATTATTATTTCGTACTTTTACTTCACTCATCATCATCATTTCAGCCATAGTGACGTCTACTGCTGGACAGAGGCCCCCCCCATCGATATCCAGAATGGCCGGATGGAAGCGGCCTGCATGCAGTTGGTTACTTCACTATCTTAAATATAAGAGGCAATGTGTGCATGTATGTTCCCTATGGTTTTGAAGGACTTTCGCTGGCAGTTAGCTAATGATATAGGATGTAATCCACGCGAGTGAACCCCGGGGGGCGCAGCTAGTCTCATATAAGAACTATAATAAGTATATGACATGTCTGTTGTATGTATACAATTTCATTGAATTATCAGTACTAATATCATCATCATGTTTGTACCTAGCTGTAAGTTTTCCTATGAAACTAAAATAAATCACATTTCAGCCGTAGGACGTCCACTGCTGGACATAGGCCTCCCCTATCGATCTCCAAAAGGGCCGGTTGGAAGCGGCCTGCATCCAGCGTTTCCCTGCGGTCTCTTTTAGGTCGTCCGTCTATCCATCTTGTGGGTGTGTGGTGGCTGCGCTTACCGGTCTGTGGTCTCCATTCGAGAACCTTTCGGCCCCACTAGCCATCTGTTGCTGCGTGCTCTATGCTCTGCCCACTTCCACTTCAACTTGCTAATCCGTTGAACTATGTCGAGAACTTTCGTTCGTCTACGCGCAGATCCCCCTTATTCCTGATTTAATCTCGTAGAGAAACCCGAGCAAAGCCCTCTCATAGTTAGTTATGCGACTTTGAGCTTGCTTATGAGGCCCATAGTGAGAGATCACGTTTCAGTGCCATATGTAATCGTGGGTGTACGTCCTACGCTGCGCTTACCGGTCCGTGGTCTCCATTCCAGAACCTTCTAATATAATTAAATGGAAATGTTATCAAAGTATTTATTAATCAATAGATATTTTTAAATTATCACGCTCATTATATTGGAATACATTTATCTACGTCTATTCGCTCAACAGATGCTCGCCATTCTACAAGACTAACAAACGCAGAATGTATACAACATCTTCTTCCAATTGATGACGCGCATACAATTTTAATAAGTTGTGCACCAGGTGAGATGTATTTCCCGTGAAAATAGAAGTTGTTAGGTCTGTCCGGTACTGAAATAGACGCGGCGCTCAAGTTCATGGAGAATGGACTTGGACTAGGTGGTACCGATAGATAGACAGAAAGTGATTGGAGACGACACACCAAAAACCGTAAAGAATGCCAAAATACGAGGAAGGCACATCAATGGCTAATTAGGGTTCAAAAAGATAATTCGTTTTTATGTTAGAAAAATTATCGCTGACTTCATATAACATGAAACTGAAGAAGACACAAGCTGCGTCGGTTGATGTTGCGGACAGCCTATGGGTGTAATCGACAGGTGGACGACACTTGTAGAATGTAATTAATGGTGGATAAGATCCAGGCAATCTGGTTTTCAGGATGATAATGTTCAGAGATGACCGAAGATGTGGATGTGGCATAGACGTTAATAGGTGTGAAATAGTACGCCAGAGAAGGAGCAAGAAAACTGAGCGACAAAAAAAAATGTGTTAGAAAATAAGGCATTTTAGTGGATTATGATAAACATTTAGGTTTTATAAATTGATTCTACCTACTCTTCTTTGACCATCAACAAAACTTAAGCTGTAAAAATTAATAGGAAATTAAACTAGGTAGTTAATCATGTCAAGGTTGGAAAAATATTTATGTAAACATGTTTCGAATCAGAAAATAATTTGGTAGATGCGTCAAAAATTTTCATATTTCCAAGGTTCTTTTTTATGGAGATTAATAATTTAGAAATAGGAATTATTTTAATTGGCAGACTTTAGTGACTGGGTCTTTTTAATTTGAACGTTATTATCTCGGAAAATACTACTAAAGACAAACAATTCTCGTGGCGTACTTTACGTATTTACCTACTTTTTAACCGACTTCAAAAAGAAGGAGGTTCGTAGTTATATGGTGCATGTAACTGCGCCGAAATATCGGGAGCTCATTCCACAACCTTACCACGGTAAATATCCCGTAATTAATAATATAACTTTAAAAAGGAGCAGGTTATCAACTCAACTGTATGTTTTTTTACGGATTGTCTTGATGCACTCCGGGCGCCTTTCTACGTAGCTTGCACGCTCGAGATTATCTTGATCTATCTTACTTATTTAATTTTAATTTATGGACCGGCACATCGATTTGAGAACCTCTACCCAGTCGTACATCCCTGCTAATATAACGGTCCCACCGGATGCGGAGCCATTGCTATCCATATTTCAAACAAGAACAAAACCCGCTGATAAATGCATGCACCCTGCCTGCAGTGCCTACCCCGTCTATATAACCTATCCTCGGCAGTTTCACACAGACGTTACCTATCTTATTTTACTCGTATCATTTTGTTGATCACTTTAGTTTATCTCACAATATAATTACATACAGTGCGTGTAGCCGTGCGATTTTGTCGCGTCTCCGCACGTTCCTGCCTCGACTTGGTGGGATCGCACCCTCATTCAATAAAATTAATAAAAGGTGTCAAATGCCAAAGCGCACATAATTAAGAAAGGAAGCTGACGATTACCGCATGGCATGGTACAGATCTGTAATCACCGCGGACACCCGACCAGTCAACATCGTTTATTTTAATCATTTAATCACATTACCTGACATGACATGATTACTATGCTTACCGGAATAATGTATCGGTAATTGGATTTCTCTTCAACGTCGCAGTTTGTTATGTACTTATAGTATATTGTTATTGTTACTTCAATGATTGCTATTTCTGGTGATATTTTGCTTTTACTGAAATCATACTTGCAAGTTTTAACGAAAATGATCCTAGATAGATCAGCGTATTAGAATTTGTTTGCATTTATAATTAATTTATAAAGTATATCATTACTCATCTATTTCTAATGGACCATAATCTAAAACAGATTATTGATGATCACAATATTATTTAGGAACTTCATTAAATACCTTACCAGTATTGATAATTAATCAGACCATACCTCATATAAATTAAGGAACAGTAGCTATTTACTAAACTTCAAGAGTATGTGGCTATCGAAGATGGCTTTTAAATAGATACCAACAACCACATGACATACTGCACGAGTTTCAGTTATAAAGGTGCATTATAATCATGAATGACAAGCCAACCAAAATTATATAGATCCATCGGAGGAAACAAGTTTTATTATAATAGTAATGAGTGACGCATCTACTCATAGCATTATACAACATTATCTGGATCGTAAAGAAAGCGATACTATGACGTTAGTTATAAATAACTAGCTCCTTCACAGAAATGATGCATCAGGTGAATATTATAAACTAAGCTATCCACATAATATAATGCGCTATATAAATAAATAATCACCTCATCCAGGACAAGAAGGACAAAATTTAAATGCAGATTACCAGTTTCAAACTCCAATTAAAATTAAGGCACTGTTTCAAATTATGAACGTTCTAAATTGCCATTGGGATCCAAAGTTGGCATCTACAAGATGTACATGAGAACACGACTGACCTATGCAGCCCCAGCGCAATACAAATACAAATTAATTTACCGGGCATTATAAAACTTGTCAAAATATTATTTGAACCCATTGACTCCGAACTAGTAATAAATACTGTGTTTCGGGAGCCAATGGCCTCTCCCATTAAATGCCCAATGTTACGCACTATGCTCGGCTAACCAGAGGAAACGCCTAGAAATGGTCGACCTCGGGAGCAGGCTAGTACGGACGCAATGACGTCATCGCTTAAAGACTTGCACACCGAGTCAGTGAGGAAGTTTGTGGTTCTTCTGTCTCGCAGTATATTCTAGCGCGCAGACAACGTACCGCACCCTCAATGAACAATATTGCGCTCCTTTGATGTACTTACTTGGCATGCACCTCGTCTTCCTGGCAGATTATGGAGAGGGACAAGGCAGTACCAGTGGACGAGTGAGACCTATCAAGAAGAAGTACCACAAAGCCTAAATGGTCAACAGGGTACTCTAGGGCTGCACGGCTCGCACCTGGCTTGTTACTCGCACCCTCCGATTTCTTCGAGGGCAGAGTTCTCCAGAGCTTAGCCTCAGCAAGGAAGTCCACCTCGAAGCTAATCTTCTTGCCTCTACTCCTGAAAGGATGGAAAAAAACGACAGATTATCACGATGGCTGCGGCTTATCCCACAAGAATCAAGCATTTTACTGAGATAAAACTATTATTAAACTATACAATATGTATTAATCCAAGGTATGGGGAAGGTGAAAACTACACACATGTACATTCAATCAAATTCATTGATGCTTGCCGACAGATTACTACTCTATCGATATATTTCGCATTATGTACCAGATACACAGATAAAACACAAAATAATCATACCATCGCGATGGATCGTAAAGAAAGTAAGAGCAACCATTAAGAGTCCAATATTAATTTTAATTTCGATCAAGTCTGTTTCCGACGCAACCAGTTCTCGACGCTTGGATGCAATTACGATAAATAATGTCGCCTGCATTCTGATGAGCCTACGCAAGTGAAATGTAGATAAAAACTGCGCGAATCAATCGTCGGAGATCGGCTTCCCACGGGTCGGCACACCTGTGCTGGATGCACTAGGAGGGGCTACAGGCGACACTTTTGAAGAAGGCGTGATTTTACAAAATAACACTGCTATTAATGTTGTAGACTGCATGTAACCATCCAATTTGGTAAATAATGTAAAAAAAATCATTAAAGAAGCCAATGTTTTACTGTTCAAAATGCTAACTCGTTTTAGTGAAATTTTATAGCTTGTGTGCCTTCTTAATTCTACTCAAAAATGGGCCTCTCATTGATCACGTATATGGCGGCAGGTTATGACGAAAACTAGTTTCATAATGATGATTATAACCACCTTGAACTAAACCAATCTTTTTTAAGTCTTTATTACAAATTAAGCTAACATTAAAAAAAAAAACCACTACATGCTGCGGCTTAGATAAGAAAGAAGCACAGCCCTGAGTCAGCCCTGACAACAGCCCTGAGTTGTAATAAAAACTCCTTGTTGTTTAACGTAGATAAATTCTGTATTGTTCATACCAGATATAAAATAACTACATAGAAAAAACAAGATACATTATAATTGAATGATGATACTTTGGCACTTTCTTTAATAATATAAAATATTGTAAGCCAAACTAAATCTTGACCACGGTTAACACGGTGCACCTCATTTATTCGTATGCATAATAAAGACTAGTCATTGGACGGCTGAATTACCTGCAATTATAAGAACTACAGCTAACTCGGAGCCTCCCTTCCACTCCCAGTCTCGTAACGGGACTGCAGCTTCTCAGGGACGTTCAGATCGAACAAGGAGTGGTACAAGCAAGAAGAGCCACATAAATGGCATTGGGTTTGTTGATTTATTTCTATGAAATTTATAAATAATCTTTTGATTCAAATTTAGAAGAGTTTTTGAGAGATGTTATTTTTCCAGAGTCACCTGTTAGTTAGATCATTTGAAAGCTAGATTTTATCGCGGTGCTTGAGACGTATAGCGTTTTGTCATGGAAGTATTCTGCGAAGTCTTCCGTGTAGTATTCCACTTAAAAAAAAATTGTATGTTAAAATTGAAAATAATCATTTATTTTTCATATTTACCTTCTTATTCTAATCCAACCCTTGCTTAGGGTACGCCCAAGCTAAGGGTACGCTTTCATAAAAATCTCCTCTAGCATAATCTCACAAATGTTTGCTCGTATCATATTAGCCTTCAAATCCTTCCTCTTATACATTAGCCCTGTTTCATAAAAGCTCAAGCAAAAACTAGATTTTGTCACGCGAACAGCTACAGACGGATGCGGCGAAGTACTCGTCATTAATTGGGCTGCTTTTTCATTTCTTTTCTTTTACTTTTTTCTCCGCAAGTAATTTCAGTGGGCTGGGGCTATCTGTTTGTAGCATCGCCATTTTATCTGCGC
Organism: Agriopis aurantiaria; assembly: GCA_914767915.1. NCBI lineage: Eukaryota > Metazoa > Arthropoda > Insecta > Lepidoptera > Geometridae > Agriopis > Agriopis aurantiaria. Next base: position 285,856 of record OU611983.1, on the reverse strand, counting down.
CATTCGGATACTTGTTTATTAATATGTAAGAACGTTTACGGTATTCTAGTTAGTTGGGTGCTCGGGTTTAAGTGTTTCTGTAATTGGCTAGTGTACTTACATGTAAAACAGAGGATATTATTTTACTGAATAATGTTATGGCAAGCGAAATTAAAGAAAAAGAGGTTATATTTTTATCGGATACCTTGGAAGAATCGTTAGTGTTATTCCATGCTTATTTTGTTTCAATTAGTTCATTTAATTTTTTCGTTACAATTTTATCTTTAAATATTGAAATAGATTATTTCCTATATTCTTAGTTAGGGAAACCAAACAGTATTTAAAATTATAAGATCTAGCGTTGCGTTTCTTTCTTGAGTTGCGTGGCTAGATCTGGTCAACTCTAAAAGCTGGAGATGCCAAAAAATTTAAAATTTCTAAATTCCTCCACTTAATGCAATCGCTTTAAATCTTTGGTAGCAAGCAAGTTTAGTCATAACAAAAATTATGTTCTTAGTCACTAAAATCGTAAAGGTTTCTTATTAACATAGTGCCTTACTTTACCAGTAGAAAGTACTTCTTTTTACCTGTAAGTGCATTTATTATATAAATAAAATACGAACTAAGTACCATGAAGTCCTTGACTATTAAGACTACAAGCAGTTGGACTGTCCATAGACCGTTGACGGTCTAAATATAATCCAAATGCTCAAGCCAAGTATCATTTGGCAGAGCAACCAGCATGCCACCGGCAGTACTTACAGTCATCTGCGGTTTTTAAGCACAAGCCATTTGCAAACTAGTAACATAATCGTCTTGTTATTAAAGGTAATAGTGGCGGAATAATTAATGCGATTAGAGCGTCCTTGCGGGTGATTTCTATCACAGAATTACAACAAAGAGTTTAATAACATGCAAATGTCTAATGATACTCTTCCGCACATTGAAAGTAATTACTCGAGAAAAGGAGGGGATTTCGTAATAAGAACACAATACGACTTGCGGTTTGTTTAGCTGTAGAAGCCCCATTCATTTAAATCTAGTCGATAGTTCCAGCTTTTCGTTTACGGCGCTATTGTTGGCCGCATTTGTTATTATTCTACATTTCATCCTTTTATCAAGTCTCAAGAATCCAAAACAAAGTGCCAAGTAAGTAATAAAGCTGAAGTTCAAAATTGAATACAAAATACGTAGACAGCCGCACCTTTGAAGCTGTTATAGAGAGGAAAGGAATATAGCCGTGCCCTCAGATTAAGAAAACCCAAATGCCATTTAGCTTACACTATTGAGTAGTGGGACAACAAGCTATGAGCTATAATCCGTGAGACAACCTTGCTCTCAGATTTAGCTCACAATAATCGCCTTAGAAGAGCCTACGCCAAGCAATTTGTGTCAGCTGAACAATAGTTGAGACGCGAGCATCGCTTGAATATGTATGACAGCTCGTTATGAGTGTCCCGATTAATTGCAATCTTACTGCTTTAAGGTGTACTTGTCATTTTCACACCTCGTCAGGGCAGGGCTGCCGGTAAACTCAATCATATTGAAAAGTTTTGAATGCGGTTCCGCCATTTTCGCCTTGTCGTCATCGAATTTGACTCCCAAACCAAGGACTGCTCCATCATAGGCAGAATAAGTGGAAAAAATGATAGAAGACTTTTGTTCAGCACTTGGGGTGACAACAGCAGGATGATAAATCTAATCAATGCTTGCTTCTTCAGCTTGGTCATCAAAATCATCAATGGTTTTTCATAAATTTTTGGAGATTTTAAATTTCTTTGTTTCACCGTAACTTCTAAACGACTCAGACGATTTAGACTTGTATCAATTTTTATGTCATAGTTGGCAAGCAACCAGACTGGCTGCCTGGTGGTAATCAGTCATCGTTGCCTATGGATACTTGTAACACCAGAGGCATCACAACTACGTTGCTGACCCCTTTTGAAGAATTGTTCGAACTTTTTTTTTGGAGATGACGTTTAATCATTTAAGTTTTTTGATGTTCTCAAGTTATAAGTTTGTGTGTCTTCAATGATGTGAACAACAAAGATTCCGTTTTATTCGGTCTAAATTGCTATCTTATCTATTTTTTACCTTTTTCTTTTGTTTTGGTTGAAGTTCAAAAAAGTTTTCCTCAATTCATTCCTCGTTGTACTAATAATATGTATTCTATGTTTTCGTCTAAAGTCTTGGAGATAAAGACCTACCTAAGATATATGATTGTGTGCACCAATCACGTTTATTGATTAACTTTAATGAAGTTATTAAGCTGCTTAACCTAGTTTTGACTGACTGATTAGAGCTGTTGTAAAATATGCTTCAGCTATTATTATTGACATGGCTGTTAAACGATAATTATTTCATGTGAGACTTTTTGGAGCAGATAATTAGACTCTATAACTTGTTTATAAAGCTTAAAATTAATCGATGGCAATCAATAAAGCTTTTGTCCAATGCGTAGACAAGATTCAAACACGCGTAGTCCTCCAACATAATGGACACGTCAACAACAAAAAGATGAAATAAATCAAATTCAATTTTAATATACGTCCCCTGAAGCCTGCTTTTAAATATTAGGGCGTGGCTCAGGACCAATTAGTTAGATCAAAATTGATTACTAAATATTTTGAAGTGTTGATCACGCGGCAAAATGGAACCGAAGGTTACGTGTCGTGCAGATCCCTAGAACAGCGTTCATTCTAGAGTCATTTAACATTACTTTTGTCTCTGTCACTCTTACGTCCATTTGAATGAGAATGACAGGTGACAGAAAACTCGCTGATATAACATGGCTGGGGCTACATAACGGTTCACCCGTGCAATGCCAGACATCTAAGGTAGATGACGAACTCTCACTTTGCCATATTCATTTTAGCATTTTGCTATAGAGCTCAAGCTCTGGTGTTGGCAGCCCTGGCCGCACTCTAGTAGGAGGCAAGGATAATACCCACCATCTAATGGCAACACATTAAGGTCTCCATTGTTAGAGTTACGAGGTAATCGCTCACGACGGCCCTTGAAGTACCGCGGAAAAAGTACGCGTTGATTATGTTTACAGATATGTTCTACGCACGACTTTATCATGCAAATCGAATTGTATTGTTTTATCTTGATTATGGGATCGGTTTTATTACTGCTGAACGTATACATTATAATTGTTTAAGTTTAAATATTTAATTTTTGAACATTTTTGGTTTTCCATTTAAGTTTTTTTAATGAGCCGACGATTTCGTCGTCGTCTCGGATCGAACCTGCACCCGTTTACCACGGGGCCGAGGCAACCGGCATGGTGCGAGAAAAGAGAGGCCTATAAAATAGTAAGATATCCTATAACCAGAGCAGTGCAATAAACAAACTATCCTAATATATAAACTCTCATCACCTTCCTCTACAGCCTAGAATCTAGATGAAGATGAAGATAGTGTTTTTAGTATGTTTAATTCAGATAACATCTCTGATAGTCACCTAAAACATTAGGCCCGTAATACCTAATACGCTTTTTTGTTTCTTAATAATTTCAGAGGTTTACTTTTTTAGTTACCTCATTATGATAATAGGTAAGTACAAAAACTCTGCTCTAGTTTATATCTACCGATGCTAGAAGTTTCGTATCCAGCTTACCCAAGTCACCTCGATCGATTCCCGAGAAGGACGAGAAATTAATTACCAAGAATTTAGGAAGAGCGTCCAAATTACGCAAGAGAGCTTGCCGATCGCCTTGGATCATTATCATCTTAAAATTATGGCAGCTTTTATATCGGAGCTATAATCCGCGAATTCGAACCTGGAATGCATTACCTAAGGTTTTAGCCATTTTAGGACCGCAGTTCTAAGAAACGTTAACAAAAAGTTAGGTAAATTCACCGGACGCCGATTTTTTTCGTGCTAAAAAGTCGTTCATCACAGTGAAGGTCGACGACTAGACGTGCACAATGAATGCTTGTCTGCCGGCTCGTTTTTTCTCGAGGATTTTTTACCAATGTCATACGTGTAGGTACTCCTAGAGTCACACTAAGGTCGACTGTATTTGGCTATAGATTCGCACATCTGTGGCGGAAAAAACGGGCATCGTATGGAGCTGGTGTAGGTAGAGTTATAAACTTTTTGGCACCTTCCAAAATGATGTAGTAGGTACACAAACATTATAGATATTAGTATTAGTTTTATTGTAGTTTCGTACTGACTGATTTCAGTCGGTACTTAGCTGAGTATTTCGATTTCGTAACAAGTACTAAGCAAAACTACAAAATTTTAAAGAATATTGGTGACATTTTATAGTATACTTTCTTGTTTACTTATATGTAATTTTTGAAAATTTGATTGTTTCTTATAATACCTATAGGTCGGTATTATAATTATTTAATAAAATTCTTGAATTTATTCATTTATTCACTGACTGTGTTGACTACGCATAGCCTAAATCTCTGGCTCTAGAAACATAAAAGCACATGATGTATTCCATATATTAACAAAATAAGCACTAAGTAAGATGTTTTGAAAATTCGTTCCAATAAAGAGCAAAATAGGGGATAAAAACGACACACGACTCGAAGAGACCATAGAAAGACCATAGAGAGACCATAGAGAAGAGTAGATGTTATGGGACCTGACGTTTTAGCTCGGAAGTATCGATCCATTGGAAGAAACTGAGAGTAAGGTGTTCAGAAGCCTCACGCTCAAAATGCGCTCATAAAATAGTGTATAGGTTTTTAGTATTGATTACGATGATAAGTGAAAATAAAACTATATAATGTAGATAGTGCTCTAAGTTCCCCAAACTTACTATGATGTAACTCTGCGCCACGACAAACACACGGACGCCGTGACGCAAATTTACGTGAAAATATTGTAATTCTGTAGTTTTTATCATAAATCTAGTTTCGCAATTCGTCATTGACGATCGTAGAAGTTGGCTTTTTATTCGGATCATTATCTTTAAGGTAACAATCCACTGAGATGCAATACGCACTGCGCCGCGATACTATAACAGGCATTTTATGACGATTAGGAAAATCGTACGCAGTGGATAACTGGAACACAATGGATAAATTATGAGGAGTCTGATCACCAGGCCCAGCCATCTCGGTCCTGCTACGAAACGAAAGGGGATCAAGGTTTGTTATTATATTTTGTGTTAGTTCAGTCACAGCATATATAAATATAATTATCAGTACAAGCAGTTCAGCTTGTTAGCCCCTAAAGCTTTTTTGATATGACATAGGTGGCAAACAAGCAGACGGGCTGCCTGATGGTAAGCAGTCACCGTCGCCTATGGATAATTGTAACACCAAAGGTATTACAAATACGTTGGCGACCCTTAAAGACTCTATTAACTCGCCTTTTGAAGAACCCCATGTTGTTTTAGAATGTTAAAGAAAATCATTTTTTTTTTGGTTTGGTAGTTCCAATCGCAGCCATGCTACGTCGATACACCCCGCGATGCATATTTTATGTAAGATAAGTAAAGTATCTTAGTGGAGTTTTAACTTTAGTTGACCTTACTTGAATATCACAATCATTTTATTTCGCTGCATGTTGGCTGTATGTCCGACGTTTTTCTCACGGTGCCGTGGTGCCGTGGTCCTTCGTGTGGGTTCACATCTACGACTACTCCAGTATAGTTCTAAATTAGCGTGCAGCACTAGCAACATTAGTTATTGAAGATTTCACTTCGAAGTTGTTCAAGAGTATACGCATTACTAGGACAAACTCTGCAGTTAGGTAAGAACGACTTCCAGAAAGAAGCCAAGAAAGGGATTCAGCTGGGATGGGCAGCATTTGGTAAACTCCATCGTCTTGACGTCGTCCATACCAGAGTGTCTCAAGACAAAAGTGTTATGACCTACGGTGCAGAGACGTGGACACTCACGGTGGTCGACAAGTTCAAAACCACTCAGCTAACTATGGAGAGAGCCGCGCTTGCAGTTTCTATACGGGACAGAATCCGAAACGAAGTGATCCGACAAAGAACCAAATTTACCGACATAGCTCAAAAGATTAGTGAGTTGAAGTGGTGGAGGCCGGTCACATTGCCCGAAGAACCGATAACCGATGAGGTAGACGAGTTCTAAACTGCAAAGAACTACTTACCGACCGAGCTCAGTGGCGTGCATTAGAAAGGAGAGGCCTATGTCCAGCCTGCCGTGGACAATAAGAGGCTGATGATGATGACTAGCAACATTGATGAGCTCATTTAATACTAGACGGTACTTAGTCATATTGTTAAAGTATATTTTATTTTCAGGTTTTCTGTTATTTCGATGGCACGTTGTATATGATTATCTATGACTCGGACCCTTCGAAAAATACTCTATTTCAAACTACAGGCTATTAGGTACTTAACTAGAAGAACAAATATAGCGTCTAATTACAACTGTAAATGACCAAAATAAAGTACAGAAAAGACAAATAGTAATGTTAAATACCTGTCCAAGGACCATCTTGCCGGAAAAGCTAACTTCCTCCGCCTCCAACCTGCTTTGCTCTTGAATATCTTGTCTTAAATAAATCGTACAAACTGGACTTCGCCCATTTTGTGAGAGTCATTCTTATCTCCTCGCCTTCAATAAATCTACAAAAGTTACCGAGTTCACTGAACGCTGAAAAAGGCATGATTGAACCAGAAACCAGTCTTATTAAGTATATGCATTTTTCACGTGAAGGGTTGTGACGAAAATCTAAAATATACATACCAACTTACTTGTAGAGTTGGGCAGATGAGGGTACTACAAGTTTTCTATATTGAGTGTCAGTTCTGTCAAGAATATACGATAGTGGCTCCAGTTTCCTTCCAGTCAACTTTATAAGTAACGTGGTCAGACTGTACAACTCCGTCAATCAACGTTGAATAAGATATAATTGCGACCAATGACGATCTCGCGAATTGTCGCGAATGGAGATACCATAACCAAACATTGAAGACCTCTAAAGACTGAAATCATCATACACTACGACGGTTCTATCAGCACTGGATTTTAATAACTTTTAAGGGAAAGCCATCGTGTCAAATAAATAAAAGAGCAAGTGTCCTTTTTTTGAAGGTTGACAAATTAGGCGTTTGACCATAGCTCAGCTGATCTTAAGAGACGGCGTGGTCCAAGATAGAAAACTTGCTTATCCTGGAATGGGAACTGGCTCTCAAGTGAGGCTATTGGAATACACCGAATTTGGTTTTATGTTTATAGTTAAAATGTTCAGTTACCTTGTGACGTTGCTTGGAAATTAACGTTTCGTAGATACCTACTTACTGCTTCTCAGTGATCTATAATAGTTCGGTTTCCCATTTCCCGTTAGGACCCTACAAAACAATACTAAACAACCAAGTATAAAAAAACTAATATTTAGATTTTTCAGACTATTAAGCGAGTGTGATTTTGTGTTGTTAATGTTTTATCAATCATGAAAAAAAAGTTGCGCGTAAATATTTTTCGTGTATTTTACGTAAAGATTTGATAACGTGGTGCCATCTAGTCACGCGGGTAGCACTTTTTAAAAGCTGTGATATTATATCCAGCGCCATCTGTTGGAAGTTGTAACTACTACTACTAGATGTCGGACAATGTAGCGCGCATCTCCTGCATATAAACTTTGTGAAGTATCAAAGATAATTATAGGAAGTATGAAGCAGAACCTCATAACTTAGTAACCTAGTTTAATACATGACGGATTTGTTAGATGGCGCTTAAAATAAAATTTTAAGCGCCCTAAGTCCAACACAAGGAATATTGAGTACCATTATAATTGATCGAGACTAGAAGTAAGAGAAAAAAATCGTTTATTTTGTGATAATTCAACAATATAAAATCCAATACGACTAAAATCTAAAATCTAAATGACACTGACATTATGATACTATGCTGACATTATGTTTTAACATTGACGTCACATTGTAATAAAATAAAATATGATACTATTGTTGGATCTAATTTAATAATTTAATTTAATGTTTTAATCTGTTAAATTGTAGTGTTTTTATATTTATTACTAACTTTAGACTATATAATAACTTATTTTAATGTGTATTCTGAAATATAATGTATATGTCTGTGAATTTAAATTTAATAATTAATTAATATTTTTTAAATTTTTTATGTAGTCTTTATAACAGTAACAATGACGAAGTGTACTAAACAAATAAACAATCAATTGATTTACAAACTGAAGGACTAATCCCCAAGATACAGGTGTTTCTACACCTAGTTTGGGCATTAGTGCGACATTAGATAGAAATGTACCGATTACTGAATAAATAATTTTTGAATTTTTTTTGAATTTTGAATTTGAATTTTGAATATTCGTGATCGAAATTAATTTGAACCTTATTCTTTAACACGTGGGTAGGTAAACTATTAGATATAAGCTTTAACCCCCTTATAAACGTGGAGTAGCCTTGGAATAGTTACTCCATCTTCTGTCTTTTTCGGTCGAGTTCAAAATGTGAAAGAGAGAAAAAGACAAAACACGGCGTAACTATCCCAAGACTACTCCACGTTTATTAATAAGGCGGGAGATAAGGCCACCAGTTGTTAGTTACACTAATTTTTAAGAGTTTTTTATCATCTGTATCAATAAAAAGGATTGCTTTTTTTATTTGTGTGATAAACATTTGTGTTTGTTCTATATCTGGTTGTTAATATCTATATAAGTATGTATTTAAAAAATATATATGTATGTATATCAGTCTCTGGCAGCCATATCACAAGCTTTGCTTAGTTTGGGGTCAAATGACCGAGTGTGCAAAAATGTCCCGAATATTTATTTATTTTTATTTTGTAACTAGGTAGGTATCTGTCTACGCGAGTATTACCTTTAAAATACATATTTGCAGAATTGAAATTGAGTTTTTTCATAGCTATCTGCTACCACCCTCGACAGTACTTAAGTAGGCATCCGACAAGTGATTGCAAACAAAAAAAAAACTCTTCGAGACATCAAAAGGGCCTAAACGGTTTCACGGATTCTTTGACAAAATTTAATGCAGACTCAAGTCGTTTGAGAAAAAAAACTGTTTACATGCGACCGACACGTAATTTATTTTCTAAGCTATCAAAGAATGTTCGTCTCTGCAGGAAATCGTATCAAAATTTGTGATGTTCAGTTGTTTACGAACGCCGTTACATAAAAGGAAATTTTGGGGTCGTTCGCTTTTAAGTTGTATGACTGTATAGAAGTTACATTAAATGTGGAAAGTAGATATGAAATGAAATATAAATTTATTCACTACAATACGGTTCTACATTGATTTTGCCGTGTTGCATGTGAATTTGGTTATATAAATTAATGTGTAGTATAAAAATGAAAAGAAATGGAAAGTATACGATTCAATGTTGAATGCGTGGGCAATATGTTGGTATTAGTGTATACAAAATAAATTATTCAAAAATCTACAGCATCGCTCGTCTATAATAGAATAATATAAAGAGCAAAGATTTGATTGTTTGTTAGTTTGTTTGCATTGAATAGGCTCCGAAACTACTGAACCGATTTGAAAAAATCTTTCACGGTTGGGAAGCTACACTATCCCCGGGTGACATAGGCTATAATCTATACCCGTGCGAAGCCGGGGCGGACCGCTAGTATATAATATAAGAAACGATAGTCTCGTCGCATTTTTCAAACAACATACTCAACTTTGTCTCAATTTCGCGAGATCAGTTCGCAATATGTCCGGAAATGACGTTCGCACGACTAAAATCGCGTCGTTTGTTCGTGCACGCGAAGCTCAATTAGGGTGCCCTCGAATTCTATACAACCGGTAACTACTGGTTATTTATTTTATGTTATTTGGATAGTTGCAATTTATGTCAGGAATGAAATACACATCTATTACCAAAGTAAAATAAACCTAAATTAACAACTTAAATAAGTACGTAAAGTTAAAAATTTGTATATTTTAAGAAGCTTTTAAAATTCCGATGCGTAAAGTACAGTTTTTCCGACAACATCGACAAGGTATGTTAGTCCGTAATAAAAGCTTTTAAAATGTAAACGGTTGGTGAAATTGAATTGTTTTCATGGTTGTGAAGCCAAACCGAAGCGCTGCGGCTTGCGGCGTGTCACGGGAAGGTGTTCCTGCTCTACCGTTGTATAGCAACAATATATGATATTTTGATACAGAGCTAGCTGATACCCTGGATTAATACACAGGCTATTTACTCCGGAAAAATGAATGGTTTCTGTTGGGTGACACCGCGGGGTGCTGCTAGTGATTCATATAGTACGAGCTGTCTAACACTTGTCCTGCGACAGACGCGGATATCTTAGTGACAGGAGGAGAGGGAGATGAACAGAAAACGTCGATGAAAACACTGAAAAAAACAAAAAACACGTGCTGTAGGTATAAGGTTGCCTGGAAGAGATCGCTTATAGCGATGAGGCCGCCAATTGTTTCACTAATTTTAAATTTTTTGTCTTTTGTATGTCATTTCTGGTGTGAACAATAAATAATTATCTATCTATATACGAGTATATCAATTTGTAGTATGGAATGTTAAACTTTACAAATTAATATACTCGTATATTTAAATTCTACTCGAACTACACTCTTTCTTTTTAATGATGATATGGGCTAGCGTGTGTCCACAACTCACCTGATGGTAAGTGATGATGCAGTCTAAGATAGGGCACGCTCGCCCATGAGGTGCCTATTCACTCTTGTCTCGAAGAGAGCCAGGTTGGTCTTCTAGTACTCGAGCCACAGACTTGGTATAGCTACTACGTAGCAAGCACAACATGACATGTGCTCGAGTATACTGCATGGGACCAAATTGAGTTTTAATAGTGTCTTCTAAGAAATTCTTTTGAACAATTGAAATTATTATTACCTAAACTAAGTCGGGACTTGATCTCAGTGAACAGCTCTATCCTGTCGTCTGTACACTCCCGACGACTACTTTTGGTGCCGGAGGGAGACATAAGCTGTTTGCTGTACCGTGGTGTAGGAGGGTAGCTCGTGAGATGTCTCCGATACCGCGATCCCTTGCCACATTCACTGCGCTCCTTGACGCCAGAACAGAATAACGACGCTTGAAGAAACATTGTTGCACAGTGTTTGAGCTATTGTGAGATGACTTCGAAAAGCGTCACGAAGTCGTCTCATTCACATCACATTAGTAATTGGCAAACAAGCAGCTAGGCAGGCTGCGGGAGGATCACATATGTAATTATAATATTTTTGATTGACATTAAATTTATTGAATTTAAATCTGATATTGTTTGTAATCAATGTCTCGATTTTTTTGTTTATTGTAAAAAAAATAACTCTTGAATTTTTTTTGATTTTGTGACTTTTATTTGTAATTGCTATCGTTGAAATAATTCGCTTTTGTGCGGTGCTAATTTGAAATAAATAAATATAATATTTATCATTGGATTCCGAGCTTGGATTTCTACGTCACAGTTTGGGTTCAATCGAGAACGACTAAAAGTGCATACATACCTACGTAAATGAGTATAAGTGGTATAATTTTTCGTAGCAGCGGCACCGCATCGCAGTACCTATGCTACGATGCGTGCTACGTGGCATATTATAGCGTTATATCCTACCCAACATAAACCTAACCTAACCTAAAGAATGTTAGACCAGGGTGGAATAAATCTTAGAAAAAACATCAGACGATTTTTTTTATATTTTTATTTTATTTTATTAGCTTGCGTTTGACCACTATCACGCCTGATGTTAAGCGATGATGCGGTCTACGTTAGAGCACGCTTGCCTAGAAGGAACCGATTCACTCGTGATTTGAAGACACCCAGATTGTAACCATCGGGGAACACCCATTACCAGTACTACTAAATGATATGCACTTGCAGTATCGATAGTGTTTTTGTCATTTTAGTCAACGGTTTTTATATCGAACTACCAACTAGGACGCGGCAGTTTAGTTTCCTACTCTAAAACTATAAAAAACTAATTTTCATAAACGCATTCCATAAAGCTTTACGATCTTCCTTTTTCCGATTCGTGTGAAATTGTTCATTTCACCGTGTTCACAGTGTTCGTTTTGTCCACGCAGCTTTGTGCTTTGGCTCCGAATTATTTGCATCCGGCACCGGTCGCGGCGCGCTGTGCACTGTTATTGGGAATGTTCGTTATTTTTTACTGACAAAGCTTTAGAAGGTTATTCGAGAGTTTTGGAAAATTTGTTAGGAAATATAACTGTTTTATGTTAGTGCTTTACTATTTAAGAGAAGAACTTTAACAATCGACACTACGTGTTATATTTTTTTGTTGTCTTCATTTTCACCCGGTCATCTCCGTCTCACCCTGCTCGTAAGGTCTCCGCGGATGTGTCCCAGGACTGGTATTAGAAAAGTTGCCGCTCTTGGTTTACCTACAGGAACCATAATTTTTTTCCGTGCTACCTCCATTTAATTCAAATCCATATTTTTTTTTTAACTAACATCCATACAAACTTTTGATTTTATAATATAAATGTGATATAAATATCGAGTTATTTAAATTGTAGACACTAGTTTGATATTCATTTTCAGACATCAGTTTTGTTGATTTTATTTTAATTTTTGAGCATCGTGTAAACCACTTCAATATTATGCTCTAGATTCCTGTACAACTTATGCCTTATGAATAGTTGACGACGAATATATCGACACGGCACAGGCCAATGGCAAGATTTGTATTTTTTTATGTCAAGTTTCAGTTTATGATGCCGTTGTCTACACCGTCATCTAGTGGACACAAGATATGATTATTTAATCACAAGTCTTCGAATGTAATTCATCGGTACACATGTAAAGTGTACCGTTTCACACGGTCACACCACTTGAAACCCTTTCCCTCCCGTTCCCGCCCTGGAGTGGTCCTCGACAGCGCGAGGGCGGCTGCTAAAAACGGTCGCATCGCTTTGATCTCGCTCATCAAGTGTACTAGTGCCAGTAGCCGGCTTGGAGTGGGAAACAACCTGCAGACCTTGCTACGCGTTACAAGATGTTGTACAACAATAGTAAAATTCATAACTGTAATAGAATACATTAAAAGGATAAGAAAAAAAAAACACAAGAAAATGAGAAAAAAAAAACGACGTTACCCCGATCCCATTAACAAGCCATATACCGTTATATACTATATGGCTCACTTATTATCGATTAAACCTTTTAACAACCATATGATGTAAAAACATTTGTTGTACAACGACTCCGACCTGTGTACGAGAAGAAACATTGACGAACATACAAAAATAAAAAGTACACTAGCGTATACGGAACCACTTACGTTGAGTTATTGTTATGATCAGAGTCACTGGAAAATACATGTACTAACAGCCGCACTCAGAGACGTTACTTAAGCTAAGGAATACTTAAAATTGCTCTGTCTCGTTTTCATGTGTGACAATTTCCATCAACGAGAAGTCGACAGAGCAATTTTAAGTATATCTTAACTTAAGTAACGTCTCTGAGTGCGGCTGTTAGTGTCAAAAGAAACACTACGTTTGTGTGTCAAAGACATAACAAAGAAATATAAACAACATTGATATTTAAAAATGTACAAAGTTCAAGTAGAACTGTCACCTGATGTGAACTAGTTTCCAGTAGGTATGTGTTTGTTTGATTAGGTCTGGAAGCACTTTATAAAGACTCTGGTTACGAGTGGACAAGTCAAACAATACTTAGCGGCTACAAAGGAATGATAAATTGTGTGGAATCACGCGATGTATGCGAGTGCGGCTGTTTCAGTCGTTTTCACTCAGTACGGCCCTAGTTTATATACATAAATGAAGAGTGAGTTACTGGAAGAAACAAAGTATGAATGTAAAGGTAACGCAGATTCAGTTGTATTAATTTCTTAGGTTTCACAGACACTGCGAAGTGTTCGAAACGTTACAAATTAAAATAATGTAATAGTTATTTATGATACAAGTGCGGAAAGTTGGTTATTACAAACGAGTAAACGAATGTAAGCCCGAGACGAAGTCGAGGGTTTACCATAGTCACGAGTTTGTAATAACCAATCCGCACGTGTGCCATACAACGTTTTACAACACATTTGCGAGAAAAAAATAAAAAATGGAAATTACAAAAATACCGTAACGTACACGCACGGTGCTATACAACGGAGCGTGCGGACAAATTCATTACAGCACGCTCCGTTGTATGATGCGTTTCATTATAGCACGCTCCGTTGTATGATCCGTAATGTTTAACTTTCGAAAGATGTATTCAGTTATCGTAAGTGCACTTTTTGAGCAAATGTGTTGTAAAATCTGTTAAAAGAATTTTTCACGAAAGGCCTAGTCGTATTGCGCCTCGAATATTTACCAGAAATTTTTCAGATTTCCTCACTTTTTGTTTATACAAAAATATTCATATTTCTAAAGAGACAAACACAATATGCGTCATTTCAGCCATAGGACGTCCACTCCTGGACACAGGCCTCCCCATCGATCTCCAAAAGGCCGGTTGGAAGCAGCCTGCATCCAGCGTTTCCCTGCAGTATCCGATTATAAGTCGTCTGTCCATCTCGCACAATATGTGTAAAATAATGTAAATAATATGCTATAGAAAAATAATACATGTGAGAGATAGTAAAAACCACCACAATAAGTAATATCGTCACGATTCATCATCATTAAAAAAATGTACCCAATTTTTATAAATCTCTACGCAGTATAAATTGAAGTCGCTTTCTGCGTCTGTCTGTCTGTCTGTCTGTATAACCGCTAACTCCTCCTAAACCACGCAACGGATTTTGATGCGGTTTTCACCATCAGTTAGGTATAATTTCATATATATATTGTTATTTATATATGTAACTAGCGACCCGCCCTGGCTTCGCACGTAAATTACAGCCGTGCGAAGCTGGGCGGGCGGGTATGTATTAAAATAGTTGTTGTATAATTACCGTTAGTGGTGGTACTGGTGTTAGTATTGTACAACTGTCCTGTGTAGGTATTATTGAAACTCTGAGCACAGTTTCGTCAACATGGTGTTATCTACAAGAGTCATAGAATTAATTGAAACATTTCTCACATGTGTTTTTCCTTTCACTTGTCTACTAAGTACGCATACTTACTTTCTGTAGACTATAGTAAGTGTGTGGCTGCCGCAAATAGATTTCCAACATCTCATAAAGCCCGAGCCGAGCCAATAACGGTGTAGACGTCGCCATAAGCCCGTTTTTCAACTGAATGGCTCGGAGTACAAAAGGAAAACTAATGCGCTACTAACTATCAATAGGGTAGAAATTTATAGACGTACCATCCCCTCTTCGGGAAGAAAATATTGGTCTTACGAAGTACCCAGACGTGGTTTGTGAATGCCGTCTTTTGTGGGAAGGAACGGGGGTGCCGCATCTAGTGGACTGGCCTAAGGCAAAGGAGAAATACTTGTTCGGGTTAGAGTAGATTCCAGTACCATTTACCAGCGCTCTGGTATTCTAGAGAAATGCAGCGAGGTTCATATGAAGATAGATATGAGATGCGACTGGAAGAGACCTAGAACCAATACTTACAAATGTTTCCAAACGTGGCGTTTTATCTCAATGTCTGGTTTCTTTCATCTGCGATGCTCTTTGCCTACCTAAGCAACATGAGATGGCGTGGCTGTGATATAAAACATATTCAGGCACGCTACTTGCCATACGCAATGTTCAATAAACTTGTGAGTGGACACTTGCCTATAATTGGTCAGTTTAATGAGGATTGTTAATAATAGATCATTTTCGTAGGGATTCCAGAGGAAAACCATCTCTCTTTCATAACTTGGGCCCCATTTCTTAGAAAGTTCGGTTGGTATTGTAAACACGACTACTTCTGCGGATCGTACAATTGTGAATGATGCCAAAAAAACAAGTCATTCGCGTTTGTCAATTGGTTTATTTGTGGGCAAAGTTAGTCACAAACCTTTCCTTTTATTGACTCGCGGAATATTTTGTGGCAAATGCTCGGTTCATTTTTATTCAAGAAGTTGTAACTTCTACCGTAACGAGCATGACTTGTGTAAAGTACTCGAGTATGACGTTTTGGCAGTAAAGTTGTTTTATTTTCAAAATTGAATGTAATGGTTTTTAGGAATAAAAGCATTTTGAACACACCTACACTAAAAATAAATTGCAGAATATTCATAACACTAAAATTTTTGTATCGTCCGAAATTCGTATAGCCGAAGTTCAAATATAGGAATTACGAGTCGATGGGGTCGATCATTCGTTCCAGCCGACACCATTCGTTCGTTGATTCGTTCATGTCCATGCGATATTGTAGATTGTGCCCATATATAATTGGATTCTGGTTTTCGGATGAATTGGTAGGATTAAACGCTGTGCGCACGCAAATATTGTAATTTTGTGATTGGTCCTAGTTTTTGATAACAATAACTTTACGGCATTTTTCAGTTTACGTACTAAGTTACGTAGTGAGTCTTGCTCGGTGGCGCAGTCGGTAGTGAACTCGCCTTCTGCGCTTGGGGGCGTGGGTTCGATTCCCACCTTAGGACAAACATTTATGTGATTACATTTGTGTTTGTTCTATATCTGGGTCATCATCATCAGCCAGAAGACGTCTACTGCTGAACATAGACCTCCCCCTTTAACCTCCACACTGAACGACAGCCTGCCTTTCTCTGGGTGTTAATATTTATTTAAGTAGGTATGTATTAAAAATATATATGTATGTATATCAGTCTCTGGAAGCCATATCACAAGCTTTGTTTAGTTTGGGGTCAGATGACCGTGTGTGCTATATTATACTTATAGCCTGACTAATTTAAGTACGTACTCGTCAATGCCCCGAAGCGACAAATCGTTGATCGGGTCGAGTAGCGCTCCTTAGGATAAACCTGGGCCCAGCTGTGGATTGCTGGATTGAGCACGTCATATATGTGTAAAGCCACTGATGGGTACAAAATAATAATAAAATTATACATAGTTCTCTTAGAGAAGATAAATCTTAAATAAATATATATATAGTAAATATAAATAAATATATAAAAAATATATATATATGTCGGCGCAAGACCAATATAAGCTTCTAAATAATAACGTCGAATTCAACAATGTCCGTTAAAATGAAGACCAGAAAGGTTTACAAACTGATTGATGTAATTAGTTTACTTATTTAAGCGTAAAGTTAACTGTGGAAAACTAAAATGTAAAAATATGTTTTGTTCTCTTTCCGGACAGGAAACAATGACACAAGACTATTTAATCTTTAGTTAAATGTAAAGTTATCTATTGCTAAATTCATGTCTTGATTTGTAAACGATAAACATTAGGTTTAAAATCATTAGTTAATGATTACATTAAAAGACAGCTGATTTGATATTCGATTTACGAAACGAAAAACATGGCGCCTTGTTTCGATTATTTAAATGTTTAGCTTAAGTGTTAATAAGAGCTAAGTTCTGTAAATAGTTAAGATTATTTAACAAGTTATAAACTACTGTAAAGTAGGTTATTTGTAGATCTTTAATGAACAGTGTTATGACTTCACAACGACATGACGCCATCTTTATTATAAAATGGCGAGCTGTTGTGGAGCCAGGCTCTTACCACCAAGTTATGCCGAACGCACTCTGCGTTCGCTAACTAGTCCGGTCAAGCTGTAGAGGCCAAAAGGCCAACAGTAAAAGTCAATCATAAAAAAAAAAAAAAAAAAAAAAAAAAAAAAGGAGCCAGGCTCATTCTGTTTGAGGCGTTCATCGAGCACAGTACAAAGTGCAGAAACAGGCAGTCTTGCTTGAAGCGTTATCCGGTGCACTTAGAGTGCTGTTACTATTTTGTTAACTACTATTTATTGCTCAATAAGTGTTATGAAAAGTGTTATTCTGTAATAATTGTGATAAAGTGATGGCGCTGTAGTTTCTTGCCCTTCTTCTATAAGCGTCTAGGGTTTTACGAACGTGGCGGTAAATCAGCATTAGCATAGAGCACCTTCTTAGGGTCTATGCAGAAATAAAAGAACAAAGATTAATTACCAGAACTTTCAATGTGTTTCTTTGACCTACCCCGTGAATAAGTCAGTTTGGTACAGCCTAAAAACTACAAAGTTACTTAGAAGAGAGTAGTTCTGCCAGCTAAGGTTTTATCTCCAATGGTAGAACCCAGTGATGGAAATAGTATCATCAGCACTGATGACGTCACAGCTTCAAAAAAAACATCCTAGTACCGGGTGTTCTCCGACATATAGTATATGAGTAAATTTCCTTTACTATCTGAAACCTTGCCTGCCATTGTTTAGGTACTTACCATACTTTCCTCTGAGATAGTGAAGTGTAACTGCCTCCAACAGCGGGCACATTACGCGGTGATGCAGTACTCTCCAGTACTCTCCAGTACTCTGTACGCAAATTCGAGTTCCCGAGTCGAAAAACTGTGTTATCTCGCGCGGCGAACGAATGGAGGAACGTTGTACGGAGTAAACTTATTATGTCGGCTGGCACGCTGGGTACGGTCTTTGAATCCGCTACAACTTTGATATAACAATTAGAAATGCTGAAAATACTCAAAATCATAATTATGCATGACATTTCAATACTATCAGTCAATCAAAATAATATAATTTCGTGAGTCTTTTCCAATCTAAGAGCTTCTATATTTAGCGTAGCCGAGGGGAGTTGCTCAGTTTGCGTAGCTCTATCACTTTTTTGCCGCAATAGCCCTATTTGCCGTATTTTCCTTACTACTTATGTTTAAATTAGCATTTATTTTGTCCTATTGTCTCGTGATCTTGCAAAATTATAATAGACAAAAATGTACCTAAAAACAATATACTTATCATTTGTACTGCCCAAAATATAATTTAAGACAGGTATGTATTTGAGTCTCGTTACATTTCCTTGACTTTTAAATCCAGAATCGATGTAGATGTAAGGTTGTGCTGACGCTAGAATTGTTACACTATCAAGCATACATTTTTGTAAAGGTGTTTAGTGTGTGCATTATATTATAGCGTATAGCGTGGCGTAATAAGTGTGAGAGTTCGTATAGCGTTGAATGTATCAACGTTAACGAGAGTCTTGCACTCAAAAGCAAGTTACCGCAAGCTTGAGGCGAAACGGTGTCGGCAGCCGCATGTACCCACTACGTGTTTACTATCCGAGTACGTATACCAACTATTATTGGATGAAACTCTGGAGGCTTTTACGTCAACATAATATATTCAATTAGGCACTAAACAAACTGAGGTTAAGCCGATACCGCGCCAACTTCGCATGCCCCGCTGCTGTTAGCATAACGAGCCTCGCTCGCCTTTTGTCATGAAGTATACTACGTATACGTCTCAGTCAGTGTATGTATAGCAACTTTGTCAGGAAGAAAACATACCTTTGTTTATGTATATCATCGTTCTACGCCGATTTTATAACGCAGTTTTCCATCTCTAAGAAAAAGCTTCGGTCTTCACTGAGAGAATTCAAGCTCATTGCTTGATTGACAACTCGCGTGACGTAGTACGCCCCGCCACTCGATGGAGTGACGACATGAAAAGCAGAAGATCAGGGGGGCTCGAATAAGCGCTGAGATAGCGCAGTTCGGAAAATCACGCGAACGTGAACCTTAACGCGTCGAGATACGGTTTGCGGTCGAGCAACTTTTCTCATCACCCAAACAGAATCGCTTAAAACATGTAGCTGTAAGGACTCAGGTTCAGTGGTTTTCGAGGATCGATACTCGTACCAATGGGTTGGTGCGGGAACGATTACAATATTGCCTTGTACTACGAGTAGTTAGTACCCATAACACAAAGACCAACCGAAAACAACATTTCTTATTCGTAGTGAATTTTTAACACAGATAACTTTTTGTCTATTGTCTACTTTCAAAAATTACTTTTACTTAGACAACACATCCCAGATCGCTCACTTCCGGTGTGCTTCCTCTCTTCCGGTAGCATTAGACTTGGTTGGGAAACAGCTTCTTTGCAAAAAAGTACCCTATTACCAGCACATAAAGACTTTGTGCATCATGGGAAGAATATTTAATCGGGAAAAAGCATCAGGTACTGGCACAGTCAAACATAAGTACCATTTATCTTGAATTACTGGGAAAAGAAATGAACAGTTTAATCAATCATTCCAAGTAAAGTAGAGAAGAAATAGAACGGAAATGAGAAGGAACATATGTTACCAGGCATTATGAGTGAACCTTGATTGAACATTCTTATTAAGATCAACGCGTCGAACTCCGCATCACAGTTGCTAACTGATTTCGAATGACTGTATTTCGTTTATATGGGTGCAACTGGCTACAACAAATTTCCTGGCTACAAATGCCTTGACAGCCGTTCCAATTTAAACAAAAAAAATATAATACATTTCTGTGTGTTGTATAGTGCCAATATTTTATTTCAGGATACAAACAAAGTGTATTTACAAAGTTTCATCGTAAAATCGCCAAAATCACCTCCTGTAATTAATGGACGCCCCCTCTTCATTTAGCTTTTTACAACGTTATTGCAGCTACGTTGCTAATATGTGTTTTTGTCCAAAATAAAATATGTCTATTGTCAGATCAGAACAAATAAATGATTGGACCGAGGTGTGATGGAAGCTGATATAAAACCACATCGCGCTGCGTGCGCGCATTCCTTACCTTAGGAAAAGCCCAATCTGGTTGAAACTATAGCCGGAGTAACCGGCTTAACTATACGTGAGTAATTCCAGTGTCATATAAATACAAAACTGATAACTATTGACATGAATAGATGTTTGAGCTTATACATCCTATCGATGGTTCTAATTTTTCTGAGTATCGATGTTATGAATTGGCAAAAATCTTTCAAGCCAGCTCGGCACTTGAACCGTCCAAGCGGCAGTTGCTGTGAACTGTACTCGTGCAGGGAGGAAGCAAAATGTTTCCTATTACGACGTGTTTGAACAACGATATTGGAGGCGCTTCCTCGGGAGGTAAACACCCGCGCACTCGCATTTTATAAATTATCTTTTTAAAGATTCAAGACGTTCGAGCGCGGGACCTGACATTTTGTTTAGATCGATAGAATAAAGATTTCACAATACAAGTCATTACACATTTCAACAAAATCAGTTGATGGATCAACTTAAAACTTCATCATCATCATCATTCACTACTGGACATAGGCCTCCTCATCGATCTCTAAAAGGGCTGGTTGGAAGCGGCCTGCATCCAGCGTTTTCCTGCGGTATAGGAACTTAAAACTTATTTAAATGTTAAAATATATTTTTAGACACCTACTTAGAACAGTGTAATTTTCCAAGAGTAAGTAACGAGAAAAGTATCGGCTCGTTGCGTGAACAATAATTGGGTTCCCTCGGTGATGACGGATCGGTTGTCGGCCGAGTGTTCCGCTTGATGGAGGACGTTGGACTGATAATGTTATCTTATTAATTTCTTAGTAAGTAGGTTATCAGGATGTCACACAGTCTTTAGTAATTGCAGGCTGCTGACGGAACTAAATAAGGAAACCAAAAAAAGGCAAATAATAACAAAGCCTCGAGCACCGCCGTAAAGTAGCTTGTCTGTCTATTTTGTATCGGATACATTTCGGAAAGTATGCGCAAGAACTTCATGACCTTATTGCACCCTCCTCTTTTTACTACAGGACAAGTAGAATGACTGCACACTACCTACTCTTCCTCGTGGAAATTACAAAGATTCGTACTCAACGATTTGGGTAGTCATTGATGATACGTACTGCCCAAGAATGTAACTCCCTGCCGTCCTCCTTGTTTCCTGAGAACTACAATCTAGGCATCGTCAAGGTAGAGTGAATAGATTTCTTCTAGATCAACGTGTTCCATCCTTGGCTGCAACGACGCTTACCATCAGGCGAGTTGGTGGCCAAACGTAGATCTATTCTATATTTAAAAAAATGGCCCGCAGTGGCATCGTGTGCAGTTTCCATGTCATCGCTCAAAAACGGTGAAGGAAAACATCGTGAGGAACCAGCATGTCCAAGAACCTCAAAAGTTCAAACACAAATAATTCACCAACAGACACTAGGCCAGCATGGTGGCAGCTGGGCTCATTCTCTCTCTCTCTGAGAGAAGAGCTGTGTCCCAGCAGTCGGAACATGATAGGCTGAAATGATGATGATGATGATGATGATGATTAGAAATGAATATTGTGTTATGTAAGTCAGCTGCGTTCTGTCACTGAAAACGGATTCAAAACGGAATCCAAAATTTGAAACACTTAGATAGATAGTGGCGTGCCTTATATGTTGGTTCAGTCCAGTGGATCTAGTTTGCATCCAGTGGATGCAAAAGGCAGGCTGTCATTCAGTGTGGAGGTTAAAAGGGGAGGCCTATGTTCAGCAGTGGACGTCTTCTGGCTGATGATGATGATATGTTGGTTCAATGCTCTAATTAGTACACCACACAATTCAGTTTTATCTCCATCGTCTCGGCAGTAGCACGTTAGACGTCAGTTTTGGAAGCAGTTGTCCGTACGAATGAAGTTAAACTACCACCAAACTGCTTTATTGAAGTCAAAGAAGATAAAAATATGCAGCACGCTGGGTTTTCATACAAGTAGACGTGTTCACGGTGTCTATCTTTATAATGTTCTGTGGAGGAGTCGGTGTGATCCCATAACATTATCATTGTTTCCAGGATAATATAGTATCATACTGTGTACCTACTCGTACAGCAGACAGCTCGATGTTCCGATGTTGTGTGTATGTGTATGTACAGGTAGCTGGCGTGTGTTGGCCACTTGCCTCTCTTGGCTGGTAGGGTCACCATGCTGACGGAATACTCCTACTTGAGTATGACTGCTATTCATTCACTTGTATTCTTAACGATATGTAATATGGGAGGAGAGTTATGCCCTGCTTTAGACAAATGAACTTCCAATGATGATGTTGATGATGATATCTCATTTAATTCATTGTGATGTAGAAATTAAATGTTAACGCAGCTCAATATCAGGATGTGCACACAATATCTGTATTTTTATTGTAAAGTTAATATTTAAAAGATGACTTACCTGATTATGGCATATCCTAGAGTTTGGTTGCCTAAACTTTTTATATCCTAAATCCGAAAATTCGTGTTTCGTGTCAGTATTAAAAGCCAAAGCGGTAAAGATGACGTGTAAAGCACTTTCGAATATTCGACTGTGTCTGGTGAAATACCGATCCTTGGCAACCCTAGTGGACAGCCCGTTCCACGATACACCTCATACGTCAATGCAACAATATCGTACTGGTGGTGACTTGTAGGATGTTGTTAACACGACGTGCACAAGGATTGGATGCAGGTGCACGGAGACAATGTGAGCGGCCTGCGGAGATGTCACGAGCTTCAGGAGGCTTTGCCAGGGGTTAGTCCAATACTGTATGACATACGAGACAGGGATTTAAGCTACAAGTCTGAGAATTGTTCATCTGATGTTGATACTAGTTGTGGTAGGAGGTGTGCGGCTAATTTGGAAAGGGATCTGGCTCACACAAATACCAGTACATACACTGAACTGATGCATGGCGGCAGATTTATTTCGTTCAGAACATTAAGAAAGACCGTCAATCTAATCATATCTGGCAATAAAAAACGATAGATCACGATATGAGAACAAACTGAAGCTAAGGTGACTGTCTTGAGACCTGCAGTAGACTGATGTGAGGTGATGATTATTACTGATACTTAGAAACCTGAACATCATTAAATAGACACTTACATTCAAATTTTATCTTCATTTGTCCATGTTTTGAGTACATTCCTCATTAGCGCTGTGAGGGTAGTGGTATGGTAGATACTCACACGGCAGACGAGGGGAGAGCTGCACTGCACCCTCCCACTAGGGTCTATAATAACACCTAATTGTTTCCTAAACAGACAGCCGCGGGATAACTTCATTGTGGCTCTGGAGTGAAGGTTCATATTTGTAGCTATGTACCTATTATATATTATGTAGAGATCGCGATTTGTATACAAGTAGGGAATTCGGGACATATTCGGGTTTTTTTTTCACACACGGTCATTTTACCCCAAACTAAGCAAAGCTTGTGATATGGCTGTCATATACTGATATACATACATATATAGTTTTAAATACATAGTTAAATAGATATTAACAACTAGATATAGAACAAACACAAATGTTCATCACACAAATGTTTGTCCTAGGTGGGAATCGAACCCACGCCTCTAAGCTCAGAAGGCAGGTTCACTATCAACTGGACCAACGGGCTATCAGAGAGATTATAATTGCAAGAGATCATGATAAAGCCAGTTTCTATTTTACGAAATGCCTTGTCATCGTTACTTCCAAGATGTTAATCAAGTTTTTTTTTGATATGGAATAAGTCTACGTTTGACGACCAACTGGAAAGCGATGTTGTGGCCGAAGATGGAGCACGTACACCTTAGAAGAAGACACTTATTTGCTCTAGCCTTGAAGACGCCCAGGTTATATAGATACAGATGATAAGATACTTGTTTTACAGATAGTACCTGTCTTTTGAGATAAATTATGCATTTTAAATTTAAGAGCCCTCTCACAGCAATCTGATTCTACCAAATAGAAACATATAGAGAAAATTCAATTTTTGTAATTTGAGCTGTATTTTGTATCAAAAATAACGGGTTAATTTTTTTTGAAAACACAACATAATATCAAATTATCCTCTTCAATTTACAAAAGTAGTTTTAAACTCTTAGATAAAACGTTTGTGAGTAGATTTCGTTAAATTACTGACATAAAACAAACAATTATTTACTTGTTTTATATTAGGCTTGACAATTACAGCTTTATGCCCAAAACTTCAGATATCTAAAATTTAACGATGCATTTTGTTATTCAGCTCTTAAAAGTAAAACGATATAATGTTAAAATAGATAGCGCCGAATATCGAACAACTCTGAAAATAAACAGCTATCTATAGTAGGTTCCTACAATACTAGGTTCGCCTTCATTCCCGACTATTTCATTCATGTCTGTACAAAAAAAGGCTGTATCCAATATGCATTAACTCTAAAGCTGATCTAATAGCAGATAACCCTTCTCGCTTGAATCTATTTATAGCTAACACTTCATTATTGAAACCCCGCACTGAGCAAGAGCGGCCCAATCAAACAGGGCATTCGACCAAACGTGGCCCACACGCCCGACCAGCCAGATGCGATCCCTTCCGTGCCAACGCTCACCCTCTATGAAGTACCAAGTAAAGCTGGTGGATGGTCAATCACTTTGTAATTGGCTGCAGAAGCAAGATACCCGTGAAATGACGACTGGCCTCTGACAAGGGTCTTGGATGCTCCGGTTCTCATCTGGCGTCAGCTCGCGCCTCAGAGCGCTGTATTGTAACTGGTGTTGGACTTGCCAGCGATAGACACAATGTGCCAGAATATTAGCGGTCGGTGGAAAACATTTCTCCAATTTAGGGGAGATTAGTTTGGTACTTCGGGCAGAAATGACTACGGGCCAAAATGTATACCTATATACGTGGCTAGGGGAATTCTCGAGTATTTCTAAGCTCTAATGCAAGTATATCAAAACTCACAGTCGGTCAAAATTAATTTTGACGGTAAAAATCAGTCAAAACTAGTTTTGACTTAGGGCGTCGGTCAAAACCAATTTTGAATGCGGAAATAAGTTAAAATTGGTTTTGACCGACGCTCTAGTCAGACGACAACGTCGGCTAAAGCCTCCTTAGCTTTTGCCGATGATAAAAACTACAGATTCTAGTGTGCTAGCACTGCTAACAAATGTAGACAATTTTCTTTGTAATAGAGTACAAAGAAAGTTGTCTACATTTTCATTAAACGAAATACTTGTATAATATGCTAAAAACAAAAGTCTAACTACTAAAATAATGAAAGTAATCTAAAGAAGCGTTACCTACCGTCATATTTCACCGCAGCGCTGCCGGCTGGGCCAATTCTTTATTCGCTACAATTGAAAGAACAATAAAAGTCGGACGTGTCCCGGTATGATCATTTTTCTTACGCATAAATTACGTCACGTACGTTTCTTTTCAACTTATATCCCTTTTCAGAGTTCCAAATTATATTATTTTTACATGAAACTATAAAAAAATTCAACGTTAATTTCACTGTACTTAGCGGTTTAGTTATAGTTAAGTACTTTTTATGCTATGAGGTATTAATTATTCACTGTTTTTTTTTTAAATAGAACATGTTACAAACTAGAGCCGGGCCACCTGATGGTAAGTGGTCACCGCCGCCTATAGACACCTACAATACCCGGAGCATTGTCAGTGCGTTGTCTACCTTTGAGAACACTATTCACCCTTCGTTTTAAACAGAACATTATACTTCGGAGGAAAAACCGAAGGTGATAAGCCATTCTACAACTTACAGGTACTCTGCTGAAACAATCGATTGAATCGAACTGTGTGAGACTTCCACGTATCTATGTGTGGGTGGCATATTTTCTGGCATTGGCGGCCGGTTCTGTGGTAAAACTGAGATGGAGGTATAAAGTCAAAATTATCATCAGAGCATTCCCCGTTATATCATCATTATCCTTGTTTATTTATGTGGTCATGAAAAAGGTGTAATTTTGAATAACCTTTTCAATATATAATCCGTAAAATATAAACTTAATGTAGGTATGTTACATTCAAATTCAAAATATATTTATGAAGGAAAATAAGAAAACCCAACAATAAACCACGAGACCGGTTAATACCGAGCATTTCGTACGAGTATTTTCACCGGTCACTAAAATATATAGAAAAGGAAAATTCTGAGGTAAACGAGTCTACATTTATATTTCTGGCTTTGACAGGTGAAGTCAAATTTACCTCGAGCGATTTGAGGGTCTCAAGAGTGTACGGAACCTCTAGATTTCCGCGCCCATTTCCGTACTTGACCAGTTTTTTATTAACTTTCCGTGAAGGTCCGTACGAGCCTGCCGGTGAACCTTTTTATTAAAAGGTTATAAGCGAAAAAAGATTTTCACGCACGAGTGAAAGTGGATACTCGAGCAATGGGCCTAAATTAATTAATTTGGGTACGGATCCTCTAAATGATTTTATGTTTTCCGGGATTTTCAGGAACGGTAAATAAATTAGGAGTGTTTACTGAAACGTTTGTGAGAATTAATGTCAGGAACTGACGAACTGGTAAAGAGCTTTGATTATGTATAAAGAGATTGAACTTTTCTAACGCCCCTAACTATAATATAATATTTTCAAACTATACTGTAATTACGAGTGATAGATTGTGTAGGCCTTTTTCTTGCTATGCTATCTACCACGGTTCTGTGTAAATATCTGATTACGGAATGTATGTTAATTTCAATTTAGATGCATATGCATTCAACTGATATCAGCTGATAACGACTTCCATACCAAAAGATCAACCGCTGTAAAATCGAAATTATCACAATTTCAACTCAAAATAAACGGTAAAAATAAACTGCCTAACTGATTGTGTATATCAAATAGCATCTCGAAATGCATCGCACGATTTGTCAGGCTTCTTTATATCAATTGTGTATTGAGAAAGCTTTTGAATGTTATTTTTCATTCAGTGCAACAGTCGCGAGGAAATCGAGCAAGAAATGTTATGAATTCGTTCGATTGATGTCTGCGCTGCCTCTGTGATTGCTTTATTCATTTCTATGTTCAATTGTTGTGATTTTATTTTATTTGGCTTGATACATTTTGAAGAAGTAGAGTCGGAAGCGTAATAGCTGTTTAAGGGTAATTCCTCAATGTAGTTTAAAGGCAGGTAAATTATCAAAAAAATTAAGGATATTCAAAATTTGTGAGATACTATGGAAATACATTTGAGCCAATTTCTTTGATAAAATTGGTAATATGAACCTAACCTACCGCACACAGCTTTATAGTCCCTCTAAAGCTCTATCAAAATATAACCAGCAAAAGACAAGCACGCCATATCCTAGATTAAGATGTAGGACGTAATGTTACTCTACGCATTTAATCAAAGCAATTCCTAAAAATATATAATCTTGACGAGTGAAACTGAGCTGTATACTTTAAGGAGCGCGAGCGTTCCTGAGCAGGCTGCTACTATCACGGCATGTACACGAGGCGTGTCTCCAGTGCAAACAAGACGTAGGGACGACGTAGGACAGAATACAGGTGGAACGTGACATATTGAGCGACATCTGTATTTTTAAAGCGATTTCAGGCGTTTTCCTCTATCATCCGTCTGCTGCTGATCCGTCTCTCAGTTCACACATGTTCGTATTGTTTAAAGTACTGGTTATTTCTTTAATTTATATTCCACGGAAGAGAAGCTCAGAACGACAGCTGGCTGATATTAAGAGGTGGAGTGACCAGCATCTGCAGAACCCAGCATGGGATAGCAACAAGTTTAGCCTACTCACCTCCAAACTATAGTATGACGATGACATCAGATCTGATAACGATGAAGGTTCGAGATAACGAAAATTGAAGTGGTGTTATGTGGATGCAACGTTGAAAAATATAATTTACAATGTGATCGGTTCGGACGCAGACGTTTATTCTGTGGCGTGGACCAGAATTTTCACTTTTAAGCTCTGCCGTCAGTAGTGCCGGTTTTAGCACTACCAGCGCCCTGGGCGAGATTTCTACGGCGCGAGATTATTGTCAAAGGTCGTATGTTAGAATATTGTTATTCTGTACCACAATGGCCTCTCGACGTAGTTTGTTTTTGGATTTTTTCCATCTCATATATAAATGTCCGTCCATCACAAATATTGATCATCGTGTGTTACGTCTATTAGATTTATGGAACTTGTAATGATAATGATAAAGTGTCTGATAATAAAATTATTATGATTTTGGTCGTGCAAATGTATGTAACAAATATTACGCAGTGTATAAATATTTCTTTTTAATTGTTTCATTTGATAATTTAATGTCAATAATCGCTTCCCGCTATCAACTTTGCCCAGCCTCGTCAACCCTTACAAAGCCTTCTATTCCCCGCGACATGAAACTTCCTTCACCATAAAAACAACTAACGCCGCCCTGAAGCACACAAAATTATTTATTTTAATTAAAATTTACAGCCTTATGCTATGGGAATAAAGTCTAATGTAGCTTGCGTGATTATAATGAACCTAATGGGGTGAACCAGATAATGATGTGGACGCGTCACTTGTTTTTGCTTACTTATGTACGAGTATTTATACTATTGTACTTATCTAACAACAGAGTAGACGTGCGCGTGTCTACAAACTCGCCTGATGGGAAGCGATGATGTGGTCGAAGAAGTAGCACGCTCTTCTAAGTAAAACATACCCAGCTTGCTTGCCTGCTTTTTTACAATCCCGGATGTTATCAAAAAGGTGGATTGGAAACGCTCATGGAATTTCAACGATAAGAAGTTGTCTCTTTTTTATACGTTTGGTACATTTAACTTGGTACATTTAATTTGGTACATTTCAATTCACGCTGCAGTACTTTAGCTGCAGCGTCTGGTTTAGCTTCAACTAATGTAGCTTTAACTTTTTATCTTGCCAGTAATTGCCAATCATGCTGTATACGCATATTTTGGGATAATCTCCAGTTCGAAACTGTAATATTTGCAATAAGTTTAGCTTAAGTTGAGATTGTCCTGTTTTGTGTACCTTTTAAATAAAATAAAATAAAATTATAGAAGGATGGTGATGGCAGGATCAGGTCGTGCAGTTCTTGTGCACCTTGTGGTGTATTCTGTAGAACACCGACAGGCTGCCACTTCTCGTCTGTGCGACCAGCTCAGGTGTGAAGTATCCCGTCACCATAGAGGATGCCTAGTTTCATAGCAGCGGCTTTGGAATCAACAAATTTAGGGGCTTAGTTTGGAAATAATTGAAATGCCCTTCGATTTGTTATCATAGTCTCCCGTCAGAACACGAACGGGCGTGCTTTCAGAACTTGAGTGCCTACATTATAATCGTTGCGTATAATTTCAGTGCGTTATGGTGTTGGTACATAGCGCGAGTGGTTCATGATGTCGCAGCATCAGTCCGCAGCAGCCGCGAGAGATATCTCGGCGCGGCAGCCGGCGCGGCGCTGCTTGTGACGAGTGCCGCCGACAATACCGACCCACTAACGAAGGTACCGCACTGCAAGCTCGTCACCGGGCCGGGCGGGGTGGGATGCAAACAGCCCCCGCCTTTAGCTCCGCGCGACACAAAGGCATTAGCTCGCACCTATCTGCTCTAATTTTGTTCGTAGAATTGTGTTAGGTACTACAGTTGCAAAGCAGAATATAATACTATTCGTACAAACTGCGCCCCGCGGTTTCACCCGCATCTGCATTTCCACTTTTCCGGTATAAAAGTGTTTTTTGTCATTCTCCAACCTCTGACTATGCAAAAATATCACGTTGATCCGTCGCTGCTTGAAAGTGGAAAAAACAAACCAACAAACTAACAGTGGTTACATATTTATTCTTTATTCTTTATTCTTTATTCTTTATTACAAATTAAGCATATAACTAACAGATAATCCAAAACATTACATGCTGCAGCTTAAATGGGCAAGGACGACAGAACTGAATTTGCCCATCTTATCAAAAAATATATCCAAAAATATATTTGAGGCGTTTGGGGACTGGGAGCTCACCTTATTTTCAAAAATCTTTCAGATGCGACGCGTGACCAAAATGCTGGCGTGTTTCTGGCTCAACGCATAAGCTTTGCTATTCAACGTGGTAATGCCGCCAGCATGCTGGGTACGCTGCCAACTGGTAGTGGGCTTGAACATTTGGATTGTCTTTAGACCTTCAACAGTCTATGGGCAGTCTAATTGTATTTGTAGTGTTAGTTTTAGCTTGTATTTTGTTTAGTTATTATTAAAGGCGTATTAATAAAGGCACATGCCCAGGATAAAAAAATAAATATATATAATATTAGCATGAACTTGAGAGACAAAGTTTCTTTCTAGTGTGGTGGTTTTAAAACATGTTTTATCTATAACAAATTCGCCTTTTTGCTTTAAAAAATGCTAATTAGGCAAAAACTATGTTTCCGCCCGGGATCGAACCGGGGGCCTTCTGCGTGTTAGGCAGATGTGATAACCGCTACACCACGGAAACTCAATGACTGGTGGTCGAATTTTTGTGTTAGTTGGCTAAGTACCTATACTCCTATAGTGACACCATGTAGCCAGACTATTATAAGTAGACTGATAAGATCTTTATTCGTCGACTCCATTTTTATAGGTAGGTATAGGTACCTACATATCGAGCCAATTTTGTACCACTATTTATACATTATCAATGTATAAGCAATCTATTATCTACTTATCAGCTTAGTTAATTATTATTGCAATTACCGTAAAATTATATTATAACAATTGTTTAATTTAGCTATTTATGAAACCGCAAATATTGCGACGTCACCATTCGTTTTGTTAACTACCAATTACTGTTCACAAAGCGGTTCGAGAAGCGGGACCAATTATTTTAATTAAATAAATCGATTTAAATTAACGACGTAATTAATAATTTCGTCGCTCGTTACGCTACGTTTATTATGGTTGGAAATGTGCACTTTTCTCTGAGTATACCTGACTACGGACATTCATTCAAATAATACATACTGAATTAAACTGTGGGCATAGGTAGGGGAGAGTGGGGGAAACGCGAACGCGGGGTAATCTCGAATCCAATGGTTCTAATGTGTTAGAAAGAGATAGCCATATTTTACTTGCCACCATTTTGGAGATCACGCCACCACTAGTGCCAGTCAACAACACGGGAGACGCGGACGCACGTACTTGTCAAGGTATGCATTTTTCAATATTTTGCGTGTTTTTGATGTAATTTTTTTAGTAAATTCAAGTTGGTGTTGATTTATTTCTATCTACAATAGTAATTTAACTTTTACATAGTGGAATACTCACATATTAATCAGCTAAATGACAATGATGCGATCGGCAAAAGAAATATAACCTAAATGATTTTTTTTCATTTTATTGTTTTCGATCCAGCGGGGTAAAGGCGAACACTCCTGGTCGGGCAATCTCGAACGTTCGGCATTACCCCCCCTCCCTTTTGTTGGTTCCCCGTTCATCTTTTTTTACTATTGTTTCAGATGCCTCGTCATTACAAAAGAAAGACCGAACCGAAGTACATACTCGAAAAGGCTATAGACGATGTTAAAGCCAAAAAAATCAGCATCGGCAGAGCAGCAGAAACTTCTAATGTTCCAAAAACAACAATTTCTGACCACCTAAAGAAAGCAGTGATAAAACAGCCAAGGTCTAGACGAAAACCTTTATTTACAGACGAGCAGGAATCACGAGAATTGTACTGACGGACACTCAACATCGTTGGGTTATAAATGTGATCACTGTCATTATTAATGTTAGTACGTAATTACCCCACTTGGTGTTCGTGTTTACCCGACTAATGTCGGGTAAAGCCGAACACTAAGGGTTTTGTTTTTTTTCCATATTGTTAAAATTTATCAAAAATATATAAATTTTGATTGGTGAATTCGTTAAACAGATAAGTAAACTTTAATAATTAAACAATAAAGAAACTCTGTGATCAAATTCCACTGTTTTATTTAAGTTTTCCCTTAGGTGTTCGTATTTCCCCCACTCTCCCCTACTAGTGTACTTTATTTAACTATTGGAGAAATAAATAAATATTCGGGTAATTTTTTCACACAAAATCATCCGACCCCAAACTAAGCAAAGCTTGTGATATGGCTGCCAGAGACTGATATACATACATATTATGTATTTTTAAATACATACTTAAAAAATATAAAAATAAATATCACCTACGTTTAAATATAACTTTACGTTCTGTACACGTAAAGCTGCGAGGTGCAGCTAAAGATATTTGCTAAAAAATAACAAGCTGTTCAATCTGTTCATTTGATACCTAGTATATATTTATCTATGATATAACGAATAAAAGTGCAAGATGCAAACTCCGGAACATTACCGTCATAAATGGCGCATCTCTCTCAGCTAATATTAAAATCACTTGGACAAGATTCAAAATCCTCACAAAGCGGTGCATAAAACTACAATAACTACCGTAGATGTAAGAACAATCTCTGGATGCGGCTCAAATTGTTGCACTTTTATTTATGAACATTATAATTACCTACTGATTTTTTTTCCATAATTAAAGAAACTTATAATCTTTATAATAATATTAAAGTAGCATCACAGAATAACATCTAAGTAGTACCTACCTAGCTATTCCCCCGAGTTCTAGCTGCAAACAAGTCAACATGAGGCACGATTGAGTTTGAAATAAACTTGGACAAAAAGATAAAAAAATTGTATCTATTCGTACTAATGATACAAGCTAACAAGGTACTACAATTATACTAAAAAAACTACCATCTATTCCATCTATAGGTAACGATGGCCTAGGTTTTAGGTCCTAGCGTCTTTTGTCTTAGGTTTTTTTTTGTTCAATGGCTGAAGGTATGACCCCAAGTAACAAAGCGCCTGATGCAAAGCTTCCAGCAAGATATTCTACGTTAGTTCCTGCAGCGCAGTTCCATCAGACACGACACAACAGAACAACTGGCACGTTTGCTCTGCGTTCATCTATGCTCGTTGGCAGACGCAGTAAGAGTCGGATATACGATCTCTTTACGATTATTGCTTCCTCTGCGCTCCGTGCGAACTGCTCCTGTACTGTACTCGTGTGGCCAACGAACGCGTGCTTCATTGTTTATTATAACATGAGCCAACGTTTATTTTATACTTAGATACCGTGGATTGGCATTATCGAAAAAAAAAAAAAACTATAGACGAATAAC
Organism: Agriopis aurantiaria; assembly: GCA_914767915.1. NCBI lineage: Eukaryota > Metazoa > Arthropoda > Insecta > Lepidoptera > Geometridae > Agriopis > Agriopis aurantiaria. Next base: position 252,240 of record OU611983.1, on the reverse strand, counting down.
CACCAGACACACACACACGCACACACAAACACACACATACACACACGCACACAAGCAGTCAAGCAGCCGTTAAACATTCACTGCTGGATAAAGGTATCCCTCTTAGAGAGGGGTATTGCCGTAATCTCCACGCTTGGCAGGTGGTTTGGGCACAGCACGTTCACCGTGTACTAAATAGGAAGCTGTTGCCCATCCTCCGCTGGTTCTAGTCCGTATAATAGTAAGCGGTAATCGCCGCCTATCTAGCAACACTGCATGCATCAGAATACTCACGTACAGGTGCAGGTGTTTAAATGATTTGATTCTGATACAGTTATTCTATTATAGGGTGTTTGTTAGCATCTGTTTGTTTTCCATGTAAAATAATATACACTATACAATGTGCAAGACACTTGGACAACTTTTGTGTACAAAACAGATATGCGAGAAACCAAAAGGGTCACGCTTTCTCATCATAACGAAACTCTCATTTACTTTGTTCCAGAATTTAATAACAAAAGCGACTCGGACACGATAATTTGTTTACCTGTTGATCCGTGGGTACGCGCCCTTACATATAACCCGTATTAATCCTTGTTATTATGAAATTAAACGCAAATACATACATGTGGTAAGGGCTAAGCCACACTGACATGTTAGGAGCGGCAATTTGATACTGTGTGACAAGGGTGGGCAATTTTCCATTATTTATTGCCTTAAGAGAATTTATGAACGCGCTCTAACCTTTATTAGTGGTATCAGAATGGACTATGACCGTACCGTTATAAGGCGCGATGTACCACCAGAGACCAACACTAAACGATAAATAACTGTAGCGTAGGGGGAGTGCGAGTCAACACTTCGCTGCTTCAACTATTCATTCACAAAGAAGACTCGCTCGTTTTATTCGCAATTTTTACGTATACTAGCTGAAATATCTCAAAGGTCATCATATAAATAAGTGACCTTTTGGAAAAACTCAGAGAGGGCAATGGGAAGAGCTATGCTCGGAGTTCTTTTGCGCGATAAAATCTGGAATGAGGGTATTCGCCGAAGAACCACAGTCACCGACATGCCTGCTAAGATTTGCATGTTTAAGTGGCATTGGACAGGCCACATTGCTCGAAGAACCGATAACCGATGGAGAACAAAGGTTTTTGAGTGGAGACCACGAACCGGCAGACGCAACGTAGGCCTCCCACTAAATGGACCACCGACATCGTAAGAGTCGCGGGCTTCCAGTGGAAGTAGATGGCAGGCGTTCAGTGTGGAAATTTAAGGGCGAGGCTTGTGTTCAGCAGTGGATGTCATCTGGCTGATGATGATGATGATACAAAAGTTTAAATAAATTTGATAGTTTGTTGTCATCTGTAGAGGTAGACTGTATACTGCAGTATAATTTAGGAATCAGAACTCTATATCCCTGATAAAACTTCTGAGTACTGCCATTGTATGTTCCCTTGACCAATACTACCCATGCAATTATGTAATCCATAGGTCTGAAGGGTCACAATGACTCCTTCCAGAGAATCAGATACTCCGAGATACTCTCGATTGCTAACTACCAACTATATTATCATGTACATTATCGGACCTGCTCCCCATAGCATCAAGCATCAAGGATTGATGAGGCCAACACAGCTCAGCTTACCATTACCAGTGCTGGATGCGGCTCACCTCGCAGGAAACCACAGGCTGAGAGTATTAACATTTTTATAGCGAACTCTGTATTATGCAGATTGCGAGTCGGTATACGGGTACGTGGAGCGAATGATAGAAAACTGCGACCGAAACACCAAATGTGAGTGGATCGAACACCTCCCAGTGGGAATAGTTCAGTATGAGTTGTGCCGAGTTTACAAAGTCACGAAGTGGAAAGATCGGTACCATAGTGGAAAGTACAATATTTTTACAGATTTGATCACAGATGAATTTTATAGATTTGACATATGAATGTATCTTTACCATGTAGGTAAGTATTGTTTGACATGTATTATTATTTATTATTTTTGTAATGCAATTAGTAGTGTGTTCTAATCAATCAATGAATTATTATTGTGACACTTTAAGTGAACATTTGTTTTTTGACTTGTATATTGACATTTTATCAATAAATTACTTATGACTTAGTTAACTGGGTATTATTTAGTGCATCTGCTGGAGAATGTTTATCGGAACTTATCACGTATTATTTAATTTAGGTAAAAAATATGTACCTTTCGCTCGACGTTATAAAATTACTGAAGACGAAACTAGTAATTGAATAATTTGTTGAAATTTAACTATTACTGGACTTCCTAACTATATTTCTTGCATACAATCTTGATAGAGTGTTTGGTCTATTCCACTTTGATCACCTGGGTGATCATAGGCGACTATTTATTGTCCTTTAATCCCCCGTGAATATAATCACCTAGGTGACCATAGACGACTTTCTTGATATGTACAGATGTTTTCAAACAGAGTTAGTCAAGCAGTCAGGTTCCTGACACCGTGTAAGGAACGGTAGCGCTCGCTCCTGCGTTGTCTCTCTGTCGTTCATTACAATTGATGTACGAAAAATCTGTACACGAACACAGAATATATACCTAATAGTACAAGTAAACACGGCGTTATTTACATAAGATGCAGTCAGATAATCAAAAGGGTCAAACTCAGACAAACAAGAGTCCAACAATGACCAACAGGCGAGTTGGTGAGCATCATCATTATCATCATCATCATTTCAGCCATAGGATGCCCACTGCTGGACATAGGCCTCCCCCATCGATCTCCAAAAGGGCCGGCCAGCGTTTCCCTGCGTCTCTTTTATATCGTCTGTCCATCTCGTGGATGGACGTCCTATACGCTATGTTTCTATGCTAGTTGGTGAGCAAAAGCTACTTATTCGTAAAAAAACAAATTCGTAAGAACCTGTATTTCTCAGTTAAGTGATTTTTTCTAATTTTTATGAATAATAATTATTTTAAACTCAGCTGTAGGTACCTAACCTGCTTGAGTTATTTGTAAGTCGTTATAATTGCCTAACCCGTGAGTATAAATACAATTATTTTGTACCTTGCAGAGCAGGCACTATAAATTTTATTTTAAACTATTTGGATCTAAACTAATTAAAGTATGTATAAGGCTTCGTTATCTTTTCACTGATGTGATATCTCGCTCCACAGCAAACCTTGCGCCACGCCCGAAATGTGTTCAGAAAGCGGGCGCTCGCTAATCTATGCAAACCCGGTTTAAGATTGACTTGTTTGTAGGGCACTGGCTGTGATTACTGCACTGCAGCTCTGAGGAAACCAATCTATGGGAGGTGGTGTGCTGGCTGGGAGGCGAGGGGGAGCGGCTTGTGCTGGTGAAACTCGATACTGATGGATAAAGTGACGCAGGAAAATTAATATTAATGTGTACAAAACTTAGAGCCGCGCTGCTGTCTGTGTGATTTTGCTGTCCGTCTGTCTGTCCGTCCTACCTTCTAACGGCTGTATCTTTCGAGACTTAATATATAGCCAGTTGAAATTTTCACAGAATACGTAATGTTACGGCTGATTAACTAACAAAAACGTCAAAAAGTAAAAACAAAACAACCAACGTATTTTTTTCACGTATTTTTGTATATGGTATGTTAATGTATAAACGGTAATACGTACAAGCGTCAAACTTGGCATGATTATAGTACACACTCTAAAGTTGCTCTAAAGTATAACAGCTTTTTTTTAAATAATACACAATGGCCAAGTGCCAGTCGGTGACAAATTTCTGATCATTGCCAAGTTATAACCGGTAATTTCGTTACTTGGACGACCTTATCATTCGAACCTCGACCTTATCATTTCACCGAATCGAAATGCCATATTTTACTAATTTTGAAGTCGGTTTTTTTTAATAGCCATAATCATTGTATTTTGTGGTGGTACGGAACCCTCAGTGCCCGAGCCCGACTCCCACTTGGCCCGTTTAATTTTATTTAAATAGCCGCGTGGCGTAGCATCTTTGGTACTTACCAGGTCTCCTTGGTGAGGATATGAGGGTTATCAAAACGAATGTAGTGAGTTAGGATCGTCAATGGCATGCTCACAAACTGCACGCTTGCTTTGACTTCACTAAGCTTCTATCAGATTGAAAAAGTAGTCATTTTGCGAAGGTAGTCCCATTTTTTTGTATCCGTATAGTTCACTACGGGCAGATTCAACAGCGAAAGCTAAATAAAACCTGCGATGCACCTTCCATTATGGCGTATAAACATTTCGTTTTCCTCACAGATCACCCAAAAGTGCATTTTTGCATAACAAAAGAGAAATGGCTGACCACGACCCGCCAACATTCATGTTATTGTTGTCAGACTAAACAAGGAGAGGTCTGCCTGCGCTGCGGACACCTGCCTCCAGGTTATGAGATGTCAGGGTCCACGGTCTGCAGCACGGCTAATACTCCACCGGCCGTTGTGAGCAGGTTATATTATGGGCAGAGACGCAGAGCAGGTCTCACTTAGGATTTATACATACAAGTCTACAAAAACTAGCAGCATACCGCAGGGAAACCCTGGATGCAGGCCGCTACCAACCTGCCCTTTTGGAGATCGATGGGGGAGGCCTATGTCCAGCAGTGGACGTCCTACGGCTGAAATGATGATGATGACAAATTTCGCCGTAAGTATATTTGTAGGAATACTTTATTGCAAGAATCTATCATTAAATTTGAAGCAGCCCAAAAAAACTACTAAAATCACACTATCACACTAATATTATGAATATGAAAGTTTGTGTGTGAGTGTGTATGTTTGTTTGAGTTTAAAGAATATATTGATTGGAATTTGGTATAGAAATAGTTTATACCCTGGATCAACTCATTCTTTATATTGTACTAACTGCGGCTCGCGGTTACACCGCGTGGATTACGCGCCTTATAATCGTCAGCTATCTGAACCTCAAAAACTCAAAGACATTCACTAATATGCACTGGGCCAGCATGGTAGAGTAGCGCTCATCCTCTCTCTCTGAAAAAAGACCCGAGTCCCAGCAGTGGGAACATGATAGGCTGATAACAATAATGATGATGATTTTAGTAGTATTTAGGTAAATGTTATAGACAATTCAAAAACATACGTAATACACACACATACATACAAACGTACATAGTTACATTGTTGTACTGGTCGATGGAAATGATGTATTCTAATGGCCTTACTTAAAAAATTACATAAATTATTCTATGCTTGAAATTGCTCTATCCCATTTTCGCGTGTGACCGTTGCGTCGAGGAATAGTTGTCAATTTATCTCTGCATGATAAGAAGCGCGGAACAATACAAATCAAAACACGCTCATTCGATGTTTCTGTATAAAAATTAGGGTCTTACTTAAAAACGTTACTAAAGTTATCTAGGATAACTTTACTTAACGTTTTTAAGTAAGACCCTAATTTTTAAAAATTAGGGTCTTAATTATTTTTAAAAACGTTACTAAAGTTATTTAGGATAACTTTACTTAACGTTTTTAAGTAAGACCCTAATTTTTATACAGAAACATCGAATGAGCGTGTTTTGATTTGTATTGTTCCGCGCTTCTTATCATGCAGAGATAAATTGACAAATTACTTCTCTATTCGATTAGTTTATCGAATATTTGTAACACCAGTGAGCCGGTTTCAGTCGTGGCGACTAAACAGTCAGTTGGTACTGTATCTGATAACTCTCTAAAGGTAGTATTCCGATCTTGGCGTTCGCAACCGGCGACCGCGTGCGGCGGCAGCGGCATACTGAGCAGTGTGTCGCGCGACGCGGCCGCTACCGCTGGTCGCGGTTGCCAAGATCGGAATGCTACCTTAACTACCACAATCTTGTGTAGTTGCAGTTATGCACAAAATGTCAATTCCAAATAGTAGTTGAAAAGCGCGGGAACACGACGCAACGCGTAACTGCGAACTCGTAACTGATGTTCATTAGCCTGTAATTTACAGTTCGGTGCTGAGCCGAGTCTGCCACTTAATTTATAGGTAGGATGTGGTTTCATTCCAGTATGCGCTGCCAATTTGATATCTATAACTACGAGCTCGTATACGTACGTAATTACATACCTATTTAATTACCGAATGTTAGAAATATTGACGTACCGATACGATCATGTTAAATCGTTAATTTAAGCATTCGATTAAATGAGTGACTTAATTAATTTTGAAGAATCCCCATCGGCATATTTTTCTATTCCAAGGCCAGACCGTCACCCAGCAGTTTACAAAAAAAAATGGCAGTCATGGGGAAAATCGTTCAACGCAGCTAAAGAAATTTTCACTTTAAAAATATCAATATTCTATAAAGCCTCAATCAACAGACCCGACCAGACAGGTAGACCCGGGACTAATTAATTATATCAATATTTTTTCTGAATATTATTGTGCTAATATACAAGTGCTAATCGGGTCCATAGACATGTCGATGTGGATTACAAATTTATCATCCATCCACCTTTTTTCCCTTAAATTCCACTAATAAATGTCATGCAGAACAAAGTTATAACACAACTACAAGTTAATAATTACTACACATCGAGTACATAATCCAGCAGTGGACGTCTTATGGCTGAAATGATGATGATGAAGATAAGTACATAACAAAAAATACTGTTTTAATCTGTCACGGTTGTTTACTAAATTTATATAATTAATTACGGGATATTTACCGTGGTAAGGTTGTGGAATGAGCTCCCGATATTTCGGCGCAGTTACATGCACCATGTTCACTGAAAGACTCAGTCGTTCTCATTCCACAACCTTACCACGGTAAATATCCCGTAAATAATCATACATTTATTTTTTTTTAAAAAGTTTTAAAATATTGTAGAGTTTAAAGTCGCTACAAAACCCCGATCATGATTTATGCGAACATATCTCAATTTTTATGACGGCGTAATTGTTACACGGACACTACAGTGTGTAGCAACAACAGTGAAAACGTTTATGGTATAAACAGTTGTAGTAAATGTACAGTGAGGTTATCGACAGAATTCAAACTCGAAAGATGATAATTAGGGTTCCGTACCCAAAGGGTTAAAACGGGACCCTATTACGATGTCTGTCTGTCTGTCCATCCGTCCGTCCTACCTTTACACGGCTGTATCTTTCGAACCATAATAGATAGTCAATTTAATTTTTTATAATGTTACGGCAGATTAACTAACAAATAATAAAAAAACAAAACGTAAAAACCAAAAGTGTTCCCATAAAACTAACTTATTTTTATCGTATTTTTGTATTAGCTCTAATGTAAAAACGACAATACGTATAAGCGTCAAACTTGGCATGATTGTAGTACACATTCTAAAGTAAGAATAACAAATAATGGCCAAGTGCGAGTTTATGACAAGTTTCTGTTCATTACCTAGTTCTAACTGGTAATTTCGTCATTGAATTTTGTGCTGGTACGGAACCCTCAATGTGCGAGCCCGACTCGCGCTTAGCCGGTTTATTACTATTCTACTAACACTGTTTAATCATCAGCCCACCAATAGACAAGGGTCTCTTCCATGGCAGCCTGTCTATCCATCTGCAGGACGTTTTCAAAATGATATATCTATTTTCTATTAATGTAACATTCAGGCAGGACAGCAATTCAACACACGTGCCCACACGGTAGCCACTCGATTCTAGTGACGTGGAGAGCATTTTCGATAATATGGAATCGATATCGATACGATGTTACTTGGCAACGCATTGACGCGCAACGCGTCTCTTCATTTGTAGTCCGATACGTCTGTGCCGACAGTTTGGAAGCTTTAGAGAGACAGTTCTGAGGAAAAGTGAAAGAATTTAAATTTTGACAATATTGCTATTATAATATACTATTTATAAAAAACTACATCTAGAGAAATAATCATCTACAATTATTTTTCAAAATTCATAAGATACGGACTTTATGCGATGGGGCTAAGAGTGAAAGGAACGGTAGAAAACTTTTACGCAGGTTCAAGCGAGAGGGAGACACTATCCGCGGATATACTGCGGACACTATCAGTTGGAAAACCATGCGAACGTGAATCTTAACGCGCCCAGATACGGTTTGCGGTCGCGTGATTTTCCAACTCAGCGAACTTAACGTTAGTTTGATACCGCGTTAGTAGTTGGCCGTAGGGCCCCAGTCCGTCTGTGTGCGTTAGATCGAAATATGATAGAAGTTGACAGGTAACACTTTTCTGTCCGATTGTAGTCTCAACTCGCATCTTTGATTAGGGATGAGCTACAGAGTGAGCGCTCGAGTCAAGAGCGGTGCTTCACTGATCTTTAATTTCCTCCGCTCATATCCTCCTGTTTCAAACTTATATCTAGTATATTATACTTTATATACCTTTATTATTATACTAGCTGCGCCCCGCGGTTTCACCCGCTACCCTACAGGAAACATGTTTTTCTAGGATAAAAACGAACGTTTATACACTTACACATACTTTCTCATATATAATGAATCCTCACGCGAGTTTTGATGAAATAATATTAGTATCACAATAATAGCAGCATTATTATATAATTTTCAGTTTTTTCGCGTTTTCTGAGTGTGCGTTAAACGTATGTCTGTCCTCGTTAAGCACACTACTGCCCTGCTTAATTTCACCAGTATCAGTCATGAATAGGTGACAAACTGACAGACAGAGATACTTTCTGTAATAGTGTGAAGTGTGATTTGAAATTAATGTGGTCACAAAAGCGTTTTATTTAACAAGTGTACAAAATCTATGTATAATAGAATTAATTCTGTGAAAGGTCGGCCTACGAGTATGTAAACATATAAATAGTAGGTACAGTCGTGCTTAGTAAGTAGTTAATTAGTGATCTCATATGGTTTTAATAACATTAGGTTCTAAACCTCCAAAATAAACTTTATTTAATGCAGAATAAAGCAAATTTTCGACATGTGCGCGTCGTGGCAGAGTTTGATTATTTTGCAAATTTAATGGTAGGCCACAGTTATGTTGTAATTAGTCTAGTTCCAAAATTAGTCTGATTTATGCAAATACTAGATATGCCTCGCGGTTTCACCCGCGTGGTCATTCACTCAGAAGCTGTTTTTTTTTCATCCTATGTCACTCTCCGGCACCCCAACTACTTAGGTGTTTATGCAAAAAATCCCATATTTTATTTGGTTTGTTGCTGCTTGAAAGAACAAACAAACCAACACTCTATGTCGTTTATAATATTACTAGCTGCATCTCGCGGTTTCACCTGCATAGTGATGAAAAGTGGTGATGATAATGATGTTAAGTAGCTCCGGCTTTTGAAATATATCCTTGCAAAAAACCAGGTCGACCCGTCACTCTGTTGCTGCGTGAAAGAGGAACAAACAAACTAACAAACATACTTTCGCACAACGATCTATTACTATACTCCGTATCTTTATCTCATCATCATCATCATCATCAGCTAGAAGACGTCCACTGCTGAACATAGACCTCCTCCTTTAACCCAAGCTTATACCTTTAGCCTTTAGCCTAACCTTTAATCTTTATCTAAGCTTTCGCATTTATAATATTAGTATGAAGTTAGATTATAGGTAATTGTAGGATTCCTGCGACAGAGCGGTATCGAGTCACCGTTCTATCAGATCTCGCGCTCGGGATCGAGTTCTCAAACAATAATAAAAGCCTATTTAGAGTTCGTTCACCTGTCGATACGATACGAGTGAATCCTCAATTAGTTCCCTTACAAATGGTTTGAATAGCCAATCAAGTCATTAGGAGTCATTATGCTTCCTCTACTTTCATTATCTACGTTATTTGTTTTAACGACAAATAAGCTGATTCAACAGCAATTTGATCAAAAATTAATGAATGAAAAATCAGCATTTATTTCTATTGAAACAATATAATATTTTATTGATAACTCGATAGTTACAAGTCAAATTTATTATTCCAGTACACTTCTCGAAAAATGTATAAGTAGGTATAATTAAAAGTATATAAAAATGATATACATATTAATAATATTATTATGTAAGTAGGTAGAAATACTAAAAAAAATAATTTTTTTTACTAAATTTCCTTATAATAAGTCAATTCATTTATCAATCATTTATTATTAAAGCAGGTAACTGAAACATTTATGGCTAAATTCATTAATATTTCAGGTAGTTTATACAGCAAGCTCTATTTTTTTTATCTTTTTTTACGCCATATGGGGCAAATAAGCAGACGGGCCGCCTCATGGTAAGCAGTCACCGTTGCCTATGGATACTTGTAACACCAAAGGCATCACAAATAATTAGGAGTTTTGGCGCCAACGTGGAAAAAAACATGTCGTTTCGTTGGATTATTTTCCTAACCTTGTGTATTTTCGAGTGTTAATGTGTACTAAATGGTATATTATTATTCATTAAGTGCTCGTAAACGTGCTCAAGTGTGGGCAAGTGATATAACGAGGTGAAACGTGTCTTTTCGTGTTGTTTCCAAAACTGCATAGGAGCCTCTTGTAAAGTCTCCACCACTTTACAGGGGCATGAGTTTGACTTGACCGTGACTTACTTAGCTTGACTCTGACTGTGACTATGACTTGTTTGACGCTATTAAGACTATGTAAACTGTAACATATTACGACTAAAGGACATCGAATCCAGGGCCATGAAAATTTTAACAAAAACAAAGTACAAGTAGTTACTTTGCCGACCCTTAAGGACTCTATTAACTCGCCTTTTGAAGAACCCCATGTTGTCTTATGTACTTAGTACATAGTATAAAATACGAGGCGTAGTGCCATGACTATCACGTTTTTCGCTTCAACATTGTCAAGTTATCAATATATTAATAAACCGGGCGTCAACCTGTTTAATTGCCAGTGTCACTCACTAAAAGCAGCTTCTTTCTTTTCATTTCCTGTGGTATTTTACAGTAAATTAAAAACTACAATAACAAAACGTGCGTAAGTCGTAATCCTCGATTGTAATTATCAGGTGTGTAGTGAGGTGTGGAGAGGCTGGCTGCCAAATTGGAAGGTCCGACGAGTAAGCGGCTTACAGCTGACGCCTACACACGAGCTGCAGATCTGATCACCCGAGACTGGAGTCTACTATTATGCATTCTTGTTGGTGAAGCTGTTTTAGGTGTGAGAGACCTCAGGTAAAGCTTAATTTTTGCGTATTGGTGGTCGAAGTTACCAGCACTATCCTATTCATTTCTGTAAAAATAAAAATAAAATTTAACACAAAAATAACAGTGAGAAAATAATTTTTTTCGTAAAAAGCCGAAATGATAAAATGCGTCATAATAATAGCAATAAAAGTTAATGTGATTCAATAATAAATAATATATAAAAACAATGAAAAACATACAATACAAACAAACACAAGCTACCAAGCTGCGTATCAGTTTGTAGACAAAAATAAACTCCCATTACTTACAGTAGGTATAGGTAATTTATATGAGCAAGTGCTTTTATTAACTAAACTAAATACAAGCTAAAACTAACACTACAAATACAGTTAGACTGCCCATACACCGTTGAAGGTCTAAAGACAATCCAAATGCTCAAGCCCACTACCAGTTGGCAGCGTACCCAGCTTGCTGGCGACATTACCATGCTGAATGGCAATGCTTATGCGTTGAGCCAGAAACAAGCCAGAATTTTGGTCAAGCCAGGCGCTATGAAAGATTTTTGAAAATGAGGTGAGCTCCCAGGCCCCAAGGGCCCAATGTCTCGACCCCAAACGCCTCATATATGTTATATGCATCTCATATAATATGTAGGTAGGTACTTATGTCATATTTTTGTTTAAAAAGTAATCAATAAACTCCTTGAAACATGTAAATTAAAGAGCAACAACCAGGTAAATCCTAAATCACCAAACGACTTATGAAAACATCATTAGTTATTCCCCACGTCGCCCTCTATTAGACCAGATTTCGTTTAGTGGAGATCCCCTAAACAGCTTACGGTAACGCCAGGATTTTTCTCGAGGTTGAGCATTAAAGGTGCATTTGCTGTACTAATTGAAAAGAGGGGAACGTTTTATTGATTGGCTTCTTATTTGAAGGTTTTTTTCACAAGTTTAGTGAAATTATGAAGCTGATTGCTCAAACGGAAGCAAAATTATATCTATACTTAGAATAACTACTCAGAGAAGGTAGGTTTCCAAACAACGCCTTCTCAAAACGTAAGCTACAAATTCGCTTTGTAGCTTACGTATCGATTGGTATTTTAAACGATTTAAGCAAGAAAATTAATGGATTACCTGTGGAATGTCATACCATAACTCTTATGCTGCTTTTCTGATTTGTTGTGGTACGATTTAACCGCGCAAATTGTCACAGTAATTATTTTATTTTTTTTGGTGCCATATATGACACCATTTGAATGGCTTAAATTTTGCGAATGTACTTGGTTTCTTTGTGTAGTTATTCTAAGTATCTATAGAAATCTTCCAAGCTGAACTTGGATATTCTTTCATAGCATCTAGGTTAAGATTTTTAGATTTTTAAATTATTCTGGTTTAATGTGACTTTCTCACAAAAAAATTGATGGAAAGCTCGTTATTTACTTAAAAAACATATATATTATTGAAAAAATTAAGTAGTGATCAGTTTCAATCCGATTCTTTAAATTTAAAACAGTGTTAACAATTTCTTTTACTAAAACCTGTGTTGTATGAAAATTGTAATGCCACCTGAACAAACACTTAGATATAAATCATAGTAAAACAGCAAAAATATCAATTTACATAATTAATCCGAACAACAATAGGCCGGCGACACTCCGTAATCCGATTACCGCGAGACAAATTGAATGTGGCCACTCTATCCCGTGCGTATATCCATGTACCCTCAGAGGCTTGCAGGAACACAAATAGTTATATTTGTTAAAAGTTCAGCAGCAGCGGAAGGATATCAAATTGCAATCATCATCATCAGCCAGAAGACGTCCACTGCTGAACATAGGCATCCCCTTTTAACCTCCACACCAAACGATAGCCTGCCATCTGCATCCACTGGATGCCCGCGACTCTCACAATGTCGTCGGCCATCTAGAGGGAGGCCTACGCTGCGTCTTCCAGCGTCAAATTGCAATATCAATCAGTATTGAATGACAGAAATCTGTACATTCCGCCACTTTGGCATATTACCCGCACCCGGTACATAATCGAGTACTTCGTGTTAGTTGCATGAATCAGCTATGTTGGTGGTTCAGCATATCAGTCTGAACTTCACACGCACTAAGTCGCGGGTAACAGCTAGTTGAAAAAGTAATAAGAAATTGATTTATTTCAAATATTTTTCTCTCGATTTATTATTCTTGCAAGCATCGCCTGTTTCAGTTTCCGGGATAAATATTACAAAATAGTTGAAATTTAAGTTTAGCTACGCTTTCATAGCTACGTAGGCAGCTACATACATCAATACTACGAAAAAAAATATTCGTAGCATTTGGTAAAATGTATTTAATTTTTCTTTCAAATATTATCGACAGCCAGTATTGCCAGGGAAAATTTACCCCCCTAAATAACAAAGTTCACGAGAACATGGCCCGCCATCACAACGCACAAAAATATCAGTTTTACTTCCCACAGATAACAGCATTGAATTCGAAAATTCTGCTCCACTCTGCTTCCGCTAAAAATAACGGCCTTATTTTCAAGTAAGATATTTTCCTTGATATAAATCTCTTTTTTAATATTTTCGTCGCCTCGAGAGAGCATCTTTATTTACTAGTACTTTAATGAGCTCAGGCGGCTTTGTTAGGAGCCTCTTATTTCGTACTCCAGCGTTTTATTGGATGAAATTAAATATTTGAATGAAACTTGATTCTTTTATTAGACGCGCGTGTTTGAAGTGCCGTGAAATTAACGTTTTTTGTGTAGACTCCGTGTGAGAGCTCGAGGAGACAGATTTAACTGAGATCACTGTAGGCCAAAGGAGATTTTATTCGTAAATCTATCTACAGATTATACAATGCATTATTGTCTATCAAATAGTAACATGAATCTATATTTTTCATTATTAATTTTACAAACTCAGTATAAATAAAATAGTTCAGATTGAAACTGATTTATAAAATAATTCAAGTGATATGAACCCACCCCTCGCGGATCGTTGTGTCGGTGCCAGCAACTCCGGCCACAGTTCCGACTCGACGTGAGAATGGACTCGTTTTGAAACTAATTATATTCATAATCACGCTCGCAAGTGGAAACTGTCGGTAAATAGTGGAGCCTATTCTGGGAGCGGCGGCGTGTCGCTCGCTGGTGCGCGCTGGAGTTGGGTGTCGGTAGTTGGCGGGTGTATATGGAACCAACACTTCCAGACTATTTAAATGATATTTGCTGCACCCGTTGTTTGACCTACCTACATGGTGAATCCCACGGAAACTGTAAATTTTTCGGGATAAAAATCTTACGTTCGGACGAAGAGTTCGAAGAGCATCGGACCTTCAGCTATATCTAAGCAAAATATATCATCGATTCCTCCATTTGTTATAACAAAACAATAAAAACTTTCGCCATTATAATGTAAGTGAGACTCGCTGCGGTCTCCTGTTTCACTCGCATTCAGGTTCATATTGTTTTTATACTTAATTGTGTAAGTATACGTTTAAACCATTTTCTAATTGAATTAAATTTGCAAATTGGTCGGCGCAGGTTAATATTAGGAGTTCAGAGAGAGAGGAAGACGGGAAAGCAATTCTGTGTGAATTACAGCTTTCGCTCGAGAGAGAAAAATTGTTTTCGCCGACTCAAAGTCGATCGCTTGCGACATCGAAGCGCTGATAAACTTAGTTTATTGCAGTGTGGAATATAAACATCTACAGCATTCAATGAATACCGCCCAACAACCTGTACAGTAAATATAAAACAACAACCAATGTTAGAAAACGTATCAAGTATCATCGGAACGTACTTGGACCCATTCTTTCTAACGGCACCTGACGTTATGATGACACGCCGCTTAACAATTAATTAAACAACCCGCGTCGCATACTAGCCGCGTTAATACGAAACAAATGGAAATGTAACCGGGATGGAATGCAAATGTATTCAATGAATCCGCCGCCAGTCTGTATCGGAGCCGTGACTGCATGAAGTCCCTCACCCGCGGGTACAGTGACACAGGCGCGGTGCATCCCTAATTATGTTTGGTTATTAGTTCGGGAGCGGGAGCACACAGTGGACGCACTGTTTTGCTCCGGGAGATGGTCTCTGTTTGAAATTGACCTTTTCCTATGAGACCAGCCTCAGGAACTAATATATAGGCGAAAGGCGCGTGATCGAAGCAGTAAAACAACAAGAGCATATACTACGCCGAAAGGTATAAGGATCGAGACCCAACAGTGGGATAAGAAGTATGGTAAGAAGGAAGATGATGAATCGTACAATATGTCAAAATGAAACACTTTAACGGTTTGCATCCCGCGTATTTCTCGCTCGGGGTTTCTCTCCGAGATAGAATCAGAAATGAGGAGATTTTTAGATGAACGAAAGTTATCGACATAGCCCACCGGATTAGCAAATTGATATGAATATACATTATACGTGCTATGTACTATATCGGACGTACTAACTTTATTATCTGATTTATACAAAAATGGGATATTTTTACCTGGATGTTTGTGTGTATGTGGATGTGACACATAGATTAACATTAAGCAAAAATGATGCGCAAAAATGAACCAACTTTGTAAGATGACACACTAAGCTACAAGGCGCGACTAGTTCCTCTATATATGACCGGTATCACGTGACATTCGTCGCCAACACGACTCGCCATCTTCCAGAGTGAATGCAGCTCTCTAATGTAATACTCCCACTTTATGACATTCCCGTGCAAATATGAGAGCGCGGGCTGCCTTCCTGCAGCTACCTGCAGAGCGCGTGTGCTCGACAAACGCTCATCTTTTCGGAACTATTAAATTACTTTATTCGCCTCCACACGCGCTGCCATGAAGCTGCTGACTTGTGGTACAAAATAGAATACGTAACGAGAAAACAGTTCCAGCTGTGAAGCTATATTATAGAGTAGTTCACGAGGCCTTTCTCGAACTTCCTATGAGTAGCCAAAAATTACAAGTCAATATCATTCTTACGGACAGAAAAACTAAAACGCTGAATCAATTGCAATCAAAACCTCTGGACCACCTCTAAAGTATTACCTACCAAATAAAAAAAGGATCATCAAAATCAATTCATAATTGGCGGAGCAATCGCGTTACAAACATACATACAATCATACAGTCGAATTGAAAACATCCTCGTTTTGAAGTCGATTAAAATGAAAATGCTGACGTGTTTTTGGCTCAGTGTGGTAATGCCACTAGCATGCTGGGTACGCTGCCAACTGATAGTGGGTGCGAGCATTTGGATTGTCTTTAAGCCTTAAACGGTCTATGGGCAGTCTGTTTTTGTAGTGTTAGTGTTAGCTTGTGATTTGTTTATTTAATAAAGGCAACACCACTTGCAAAAGCATGCTACAGACTGACAGATGACCAAAATGTTGACGGTTATAGATAGTCTATGATGCAATAATTATGGAAGAGGAAACTGAAATATATCCATGCACGATTATTATGTTGTTTTTTGTTTTTGGATGTAAGTATTGTACTTAAACTATAAGTGTATTTTCAGAAGAACATTTACATGTGTGTTAGTAATTTGTATAAAAACATATCAGGCATCAAGAGAGATGGAGGTCAAACGCAAGCATATTATATTAAAAAAAATATATAACTAGCTGTACCCCGCGGTTTCACTCGCGTGGATTACTTCCTTATCGCATATTATATACATCGCCTTTTATATATAAAGAAGTATAAGAAGAAGATAATGCAACCTGTGTAAATCGCTGACACTTAATACTTAGACAGGCCTTCAAAAGTCAGACGTC
Source organism: Agriopis aurantiaria (assembly GCA_914767915.1). NCBI lineage: Eukaryota > Metazoa > Arthropoda > Insecta > Lepidoptera > Geometridae > Agriopis > Agriopis aurantiaria. The sequence continues at coordinate 235,421 of OU611983.1, read as the reverse complement.
TGCACAGTTTATGACGTCTAACTCAGAGATGGACCTGTCGTTGTGTGCGCGAACACGACTCGGGAATATTACTGTGTAAGTAACACTTACTGTGGCTTGCAGCGGAGGCGGCAGCAGTTACTGGTGAGTACGTTACTGGAGATTACTTGGAGGTGCTGTTTGGGGTTATATCAGCTGTCAGGCACATTCGATGTTGCGATTCTCTACTGTTTCCATATATTTTCCAAAATGTTTTGTAAAATATTTTGTTACAAAAATCCAACTTCATGGGAACTGGGTGCAATTCAAAAAATGGGATTCATCCCCTAATTTTCAACGCTTGGATGTGGAATATTTTCTGTAACCCTCAATATTTGACATAATTATTCAATATTTTATTTATATTACATGGGAATTACCTACGTAAGATTAAGCCGGTCACTCCGACTATAATTTCCACCTCATTAGGCGGTCTTTTTCAAGGTGAATGGACGCGCGCGACTGTTTCTCTCTTTGCGCTTTCTCAGTGCAAAGCGAGACGCAGCCGCGCGCGTGCATTCTCGTCAGTTTCCATAGTAAAATACCTATTCAATATCGGTTCACAATCGGTAAAGGCACCGCGTGATATACACAAGAAAATACACTGGAATTGGAAATCTTCTTTTTTAATGTCGATTGAAAAGAAATGAGTCATGATAAAGACACTTCCCCTTTAGGGTATAAAACGTCCTTGAGAATAACTCATTTCCTTTTCCCCAGATTCAACATCAATAAACACGACATCTCAAGTTCTCAAGCCAGCAATCGTCAAAAAATATTTCAAATTATAATTGTCTGTTGAAGAGTTTGATTGCAGTTGAATCAGCATCCGGCTGGTTCCGGGATAACGCATACAAGGCATTTAGCAAACTATTGTTCTACTAGTTGTTTACTTTGGTAGGTAGATCTACAACTATGCGGAGTGTAGTTTTTTTTTAATGTATTTATAGTAACCTATTCACAGATAAAAAATATATATACAATACCATAGACCTCTTTTACATACCATTATCATTGAACTGCGCCCGACAGAGTTCAAAATTGTAACCAAAATACTCTACCACCTAAGAATAAATATTTTTGAATACTTATATAAAATTAATTTGAAATTTTTGCGTTCTAGTTATTAAGCTTTTGTCAAAGTTACTTGTATAATAAAGTGTGCAAAAGAGCAGTACACACCACGTACTCTGTACACTTGTCCCGGACATATATCTACCCTGAGTGTGTGGACAGATTCGTTACTGTGTTGAGGCAGTGGCCGAGGTCTGCTGAACCAGCTGTGGCATTCCAACGTGAGGGAGCAGCGCAGGTCTTACAGCTGACCATGATGCTGATGACTTGATCGTATTGACCAAAAAATTTACAAACACAAAATACCTTGCTACAACAATAACATTGACGGGGCGTAACATGATCACATGGAGACTAAAGCCCCAAACATAAAGTAGATTTAAAAATTACATTGATAACATATCTCGTTCTAATTATATACATAACGAAAAATTTTATGAATTCAGTTAACAGTGTACACAAACTCATATGTGATATTTTTTTTCTGACTAAGGGTTATGATTTTGTGAGTTTATAAGTAGGTACGTATGTATGCCTCTGTTTGTCATTATGGTATACGCAGTCGCACTAAATCCAATATGGCGGATTTTATAACCTAACTTTACTTACACCTCATAAAAATGTACTTTAAGATAATTGTGTCGTGTTTGATATTTCTAAATGGAATGTACATTCAAAATATAATATACATTTCCTATAATACCACCATGACACTACCACCACCGCCATGACACCGTGTATCTATAACATGTAGATTTAATATTGTATGACATACCTATATGCAAAGTCCGAAAGTGAGGGACTTTAGTTTGTAACATCTTAAAATGTAGGTACCACGTTTGCTCCAATAAATATATTTTTTATTTTTGTAATAATACGAACACATCATTGTGAAAAAATGGTTTTGCAATCAAAGGTAATGTTTCGCCTGTGGACGTCGTACTTTAAGATCGAAATTTCCTTTTTCGCCCTATAACTTGTAATGACATTTCTATCTTTATAGCATACTGGTTTTAGTATCAAATTGCAATCATCATTATCAGCCAGAAGACGTCCACTGCTGAGCATAGGCCTCCCCCTTTAACCTCCACACTGAACGACACTACACTGGTTATAGTACACTAGCTGTCTAACTTCTATAGTCTCCATATTGTACGAGTTACCTAGGTACCGAGGTACCTAGAAAGATAAGACTAAAATTAATGAAAAATTTATTTGTAGGAGAGTTTCCTAAATAGTACGGCGAGCCTCGCTACTGAGAGTGTTGCCATTCTATTTGGAACAGTATCTGTATGCAAATGCGAGAGTGCATTGTGCGTCCCGAGTCCCGAGCGCCTCGCACAATAGAAGGGAGAGTTGTTTCAGAACAATTGTATAGATTCGCAAGTTAAATTGTGTTCACGTTCACACCGCGCCGCGCTCCGGCGCGGTGTGGCCAGGACTGAGGTGCTACATGCACCCGTGCTCATAAATATGGGCAGAATCATTTTGTTAATTTCCTTATAAAAAAACCGGACAAGTACGAGTAGAACTCGTGCTCTGAGGGTTCCGTTAGACGGAACCCTCAGAGCGCGAGACCAAACAAAAAACTAACTGAAGTTAAAATATTGAAAGACAAACTTAAGTTTGTAGTTAAGTTTTTTTACTGGGCAAGTGCCTTTAATAACTAAACAAAATACAAGCTAAAACTAACACTACAAATACAGTTAGACTGCCCATAGACCGTTGAAGGTCTAAAGACAATCCAAATGCTCAAGCCCACTACCAGTTGGCAGCGTACCCAACATGCTGGCGGCATTACCACGTTGAATGGCAATGCTAATGCGTTGAGCCAGAAACACGCCAGCATTTTGGTCACGCGTCGCATTAACCAGGCGCTCTGAAAGATTTTTGAAAATGAGGTGAGCTCCCGGTCCCCAAGGGCCCAATGTCTCGACCCCAAACGCCTCAAATATGTAACCACTGCCGAGGTTAGCATATTTGCGACGCTTGTGCTGCTCTGCCGAATTAGCAGCCGCGCCAGCCCTACCCTGTGTCTCAGAAAGATGTGACGGCGCCAAAGTATCGACACAAGTTGCGTCCCATACAAGGGGCCGCCCCAACCTCCAGGGCACAAGTGTCATACCGTCAGGCCTCTTTCCATCGTCACGCGCAAGACCACTCGGTTTGAGCACAGCTGCGACATTGGCGGTGGAAAGTGCCCTGCGTATGATGTCGTTCAGGCTAGCGTGTCGGCCAATACGACCATCGCTTCTCGAGCAAGAGAGACCATGGTGACCGAGCTGGTCAACAGCAGTACCACACTGACAGCGATGGGCCTCACAGCACCTTGCACCCAAGCGTAAGCTGACAGCTAGACGAAATGCGGTTGGATCTAAAAGGCTACCTGTGTTAAAAGAGGGCATGGCTTGCAACCAAAGTCCCGATTCCCAAACAGAGACAGCAAGAATACGAGCGCGATCTGCAATACTAGGACACGTATCTAGTAGCGATTTCCATGCTAGTTCGCAGATCGGCCGATCCCACAGTCTCTGGGAAGACAACTTTGAAGTTTGTAGTTGACAATAAGGTTCTTCCATACATCCCAACTACAAAATGTAAGTTTGTAATAGCAAAATAATTATTTTTAAATACCTTCAAATTTATAACTTTCGGTTTTATTCCTATATAATTATGTACTATGAGACCTTGCCTTTTGCCAAATTTCATGATTCTAGGTCAACGGGAAGTACCCTATAGGTTTTATTCCCCTGTGAAATCGCAAAATATACGACATAAAGGAACCCTAAGAGCGCGAGACCAAAAAAAAACTAACTGAAGTTAAAATATTGAAAGACAAACTTAAGTTTGTAGTTGACAATAAGGTTCTTCCATACATTCCAACTACAAAATTTAAGTTTGTAATAGCAAAATAATCATTTTTAAATGATATACCTTCATATTTATAACTTTCGGATTTATTCCTATATATGTGCTATGAGACCTTGCTTTTTGCCAAATTTCATGATTCTAGGTCAACGGGAAGTACCCTATAGGTTTTGGTTCCCCTGTGAAATCGCAAAATATGCGACATAAACGTTCATATCTTTTGATTGCGTTGACTTACAACTTTTATTTTTTTACAGCCGAAAGAAACCGTAGACCCAAATATTTAGTATAAATTTCAACTTGCTACCTTTACGCGTTCTTGAGAAAAAGGGTCTTGACAGACGGACAGACAGACAGACGGACAACGAAGTGATCCTATAAGGGTTCCGTTTTTTCCTTTTGAGGTACGGAACCCTAAAAAATTGGTTTCATTCGCTATCCAATCCGTGGTAGCCCATTCGGGAGACCGCTAGACTTGAAAGCGTGAGATCGCGGGTACAAACCCCGGTCCCGTACCAATGAGCTCTTTGGAGCTTATGTACGGATTTTCATACCACTGGCTTTTCGGTGAAGGAAAGCATCGTGAGGAAACCTGCATACGTACGGAGAAGGAATTCAATGGCGTATATGAACTCACCAACCCGCACTGGGACAGCGTGGTGGATATGGCCCCATCACCCTTTCGGGGGTAGGCTAAAAAGTCCAGCAGTGGACTGTTAAAAGGCTGATTATGATGATTCGCTATCCATTATATACAACCGTATATATTATATTCTATCGTATATCGTATATATTCTTGAAATAAAATAATAACAGTAAACAATAAAAAAAAACTGAAAGCTACTTCATCCAAAACCATTTAAATCAAGTACAGAGGTGAGTGCTGAAGAACCACAGAAGAGAAAAAAATCATATAAAAAAGAACGTCTGTCAAGGCATTTTTCCAAGAAATCCGTTGTAGCAGCTAACGCATTCGAAATCAATTAGCAACTGTGATGCGGAGTTCAACGCGTTGACGTAAATAAGAATGTTTACTCGTATGCCTGGTAACAGATGTTCCTTCTCTTTTCCGTTCTATTTATTTCTCTTTTCTGTGGTGCTAACAAACATACTTACACACAAACTTTTGCATTTTTGACCGAGCGAAGAGAGGTCTCGTATTCTAATGTCTGATTAAACAAGTCGGCGTTATGTCGTGCATGCAGTGCAAGTACCGTTCTTTTAGCGATCGTCAAACTGACAGTTGAGGTCGTCAAATTCGATAATATGCCATTTTTTCAGTACTCGCTGTGATCGATTCTATGGCATTTTAGCGAATTTTCGATCGCTAAAAGAACGGTACTTGCACCCATGGTTTGTTCGACGATACCTCGCGTGTCGTTAATCCGATCTTCATGAAACTTTGTACGCAAGTAGTTCAATTCAATACAATTGTTAAATTGAAATATGGGCAAAATCGATCAAGGAGTTCCGAAGATTTATGGGTCGTGAGGTCACAGTTCGGGGCGAACTACTAATTAATATTGTCTTAGTATATTAGTGTGATGGCACACAGATGAACTCATGTGATGTTGTAGATGTTCCGTTACGTCAGTTTGTTGTTCTCAGTTCCAGCTCGATCTGAACACTAAACACAAACTGCTAAATGTTGTAAAGCGAAAAGTTTTTCACCCACAAAAACGTATTGCGCCAAAACTCTCCTAACTCCAAAAAAACACCCATGTTCGCGGGAACTTCCCAATCTGGCAACATTGTCTGTGTCCGCCAACAGTAAATTAAAAAGTCAGGAAACATGGCATCGTAAACAAATGGAGTTTCGAGCTGTGATTTTAAAGCGAATTTCGCTTTAGTTGGGTATTCAATCGATTAAAGACTTACAAAAAGTCTCTGAACATTAATGTTGAGGTACAAATAGTTTATCGTACACTCTATTTACTATAATAATGAATTTGAAGTACTCCAGCATCCACAATTAATCTCATGAAGCAGAAAAGTGCTTTTCATCGTTTCTTTCCAAGACCGAAACGTTCTAAACCACTACATATATATTTACCTAATTGTGATATGTTGTATTTCTATATCTAAATTTTCCATCTCCTCGTTAAAAAGTCAATTCACAAAAAGCCACGAACAGTAGGCGACACCAAAGGAAGTAAGATAATTCAGCATCAGAAGGTTTTACCTCAGTTTCTTTCTGTCAAATGACCCGAGTAACGAACCGGATTACGACGGCCCGCCGCCGAGTGATGTGCTATACTGAGGGTAATTTGAATTTATTTTATTGGAGCTTTTAACGTTGGTTTTATTCAGTTTTAAAATAACTCGGAGTTTATTTTATCATAAAAATCATCTTTTTACCTAGATTATTCTGGCAATGAAATCTATGAGTGCTACATATTCATGTCTATATTTTTTAAAGTTGCTAATTAATTATAATTCCAGATAAAAATATCTAAGTTTATTACTGAACAAGTTTCACCTAAATCGACTTATAAAATAACTTATAAAACAGAAACGAAAACTTAAAATAAAATCTAAACAAACTATAACATACACAGTATTTAAAAACTAAAACAATCACTACCTAATTATTATATACAAATTAAAATGAACAATAAATTATCAAAATCATTAAAAATACTAATCTAAAAGCCCTTCGGTGGAGGGAAAAGTGGCCAGAATGCTGGCAGCATTGCCACGTTGGATGGCAATGCTAATTTTTTGACCAAAGTAGGCGCCAGCATTCCGGTCACATGTCCCCTATATAAATCATGGCCGCCCATGATTTATATAGGGACTTGGCCAAACACTTGATGGAGGCGACAACATACTAACTACTAATAAAAAGTTATATTACAAACTAAATTATATAAAAAATTATATTATTTTAATCAATGAACAAATAATATTGTTTTAATAAATAGTAACATTTTTTTTTCTAGGCAAGTGCCTTTAATAACTAAACAAAATACAAGCTAAAACTAACACTACAAATACAGTTAGACTGCCCATACACCGTTGAAGGTCTAAAGAATAATAAATTAGCTTGGCAATGATAAATAATAGGGATTTAGTTTCTAAAATGTGTAACCAAGAATAGCAGTTTAGCAGATTCGCTCGGTGTCGTGAGTGCACAACCTTTTCCGCGCCGCAATCTACTAGATTACACCCGGATTAAATGCGTTTAGACAAAGTTGCAGGTGTCTCGTCTCTGCCCGGTAAATACGGCACATCCTTTAGTTTCCAGATTTGTTCCAACATGATATTTCACCTGAAAATACGTTTTTTTATTACTTAATAGGCTTGAATTAAGTTATGGTCGCTAATGGTATTTTTGAAGAAATATTTGGAAGGAATTATGTTGTTTTACCAGAAAACTAGTCACAGACATAATTCAGCGTACTAACAAGCTGATGTGGCAGGGGCCGGTCATATTTGTCAAACCGATAATCGTCGGGGTAACATATTACATATTCTACCGTGGAGACCATGAATCGGCCAACGTAGCGTGGGACGCCCTGAGACTCGATGGAGTGACGATATACGCAAGACAGCTGGCAGTGGCTGGTAGCGAAAAAACAATGATTGGGTTGAGTGGCGTGCTTTGGTAGAGGCCTATGTCCACCTGTGGACTAGTATACACTGATTATGATATAACTTTAAAAGATATGTTCTAAAATGTAATAGCAAAATGGAGAAGTAGCAAAACGTACGACTGTGTGTAAGCGCCATGGTTTTGTTCCACTAAATGCGACTTTAATACAATATATTAAGCCTTATGGTCATATGTAGTAATAAGCGTTGGTTAAAAGTGGAAAACCTTGCCTTAAATACTATTAGTTTACCAAAGACTGTAAGTAGGTATTCAAGAGCCTTTTACTCTCTGAAAGTTTATCTCCAGTTTTATACAAATTCTAAAACTGAGCAAGACTGAGAGCATGCAAGTCCCCTCCCTAGCATACTAAAACCTTTATTTACATTGTAAACCTCGTGAATATCAAGTCTGGACGTGATATTTGTCTCAATATATTCAGGTCAAGCTTCACACGTTCCTCAATACTGTGGGATAATATTTCATGTCACACCACTGCGGGTTCCCGCTACTAAAACTAGGAGAGACGCTTGCATTGTCGTAAAACGTAGGAACGTAGCAGTAGACACTCCACCGAGTCTGTGAGCAAATTACTTCCAACATAGTGCACAAAGACAAATGCACCTGTAAAGTTTGTGAAGTTTATGGGTAGTACGATCGACTGTACAATAAACCTGACCAAATTATTAAACTTTATTCGTTGTCGTCGTCATTGACAACTCAAAAGCAGTCTTGGTATCCCATATTTAGAGACGCCTGCTCAGTGCCGTCTCCTGGTACGGGATGGCCTGGACATCGCATGCATTCTCCTTTCGTAATGGAGAGTGCTTGGCTCGGAGTTTCTTTGCGCGATAGAATCCGGAACGTAGATATTTGCCAAAGAACTAGATTCTACGACATAGCTATGAAAATTTACAAGTTGAAGTAGCAATGGGCAGGCCACATCGCTCTAAGAAACGTTAACCGATGGGGGAGAAAGGTTCTAGAGTGGAGACCACGAACCAGAAGACGCAGCTTAGGTAGGCCTCCCACTAGATGGACCGACGACAACGTGAGAGTTATGGTATCCAGTGGATGTAGATGGCAGACTGTCATTCAGCGTGGTGATCTAAGGGGGAAGCCTATGTTAGCAGTGGAAGTCTTCTGGCCGAAGATGATGATGATGATGATTATCCTTTTGGTCTCTCCAGTGCTATCTGAGATTAGCCGGTCGTTGAAGGTCCGCAATCATACCAGCAGACATTTAGATTCTTGTCTATCTTCTCCAGTAGAGCTAGTGATGTCTGTGTGATTTCCTTTGGCCAATGGAGGCCAATGGCCAAAGGAAATCACACAGACATCACTAGCTCTACTGGAGAAGATAGACAAGAATCTAAATGTCTGCTGGTATGATTGCGGACCTTCAACGACCGGCTAATCTCAGATAGCACTGGAGAGACCAAAAGGATAATCATCATCATCATCATCTTCGGCCAGAAGACTTCCACTGCTAACATAGGCTTCCCCCTTAGATCACCACGCTGAATGACAGTCTGCCATCTACATCCACTGGATACCATAACTCTCACGGCTGACGCCACTTTTTTAATCAACTGTTTTTTTACTACAGACGGGACTGTGTTTGTCCACAGTCTTATCTGACGGGTAGCGATAATGTGGTCAAAATGCAGCATTAATATAAATAGCATTACATTGTGAAAGTAATGGTTTGAAAATGTTAGCTCAGTTGATGTGTTAGAACCTCGGAGAGGTCTCGAGGCGGTCCCGTGGCTAGTACTCTGCTGTCGCTGATCGGTGTAACGAGCGCCCGGAGACCAGCGCCGCGCCGACGATAGCCGAGTTAATTCGATTTGGACGAGTGTCGCCGGGAGATACGTTTGTTTAAAAAAACAAACTGGCCACTGCCAGTTTGTTTTTTACACTCACTGATTACTAGTATATTTGGGGTGCTATTCAGATTATTCAAAAAATATTTTAACAGCGCGACCATTTTTTTTGTATGTTACGCGATATTTTCATCTATTTGGAACAGATCTTTTTTAAAATTACATTTGTTTTATAGTCTACATCTCGATGATCTCATTTAAAGCTGAAGAAAATATTCCAGCTCTACGGAAGGAAAATTCGGGGATAAACCCATTTGTACACCCACTTCCCGTGAAGTTTTTTTTTTACTGTATGAGATGATACTATCATAACAATTTTTTAAGAAATGATATTACTGTACAAAAGTTGCTAAAATTCTTTATAACAGAAGTTGTGTACAAGGCTCTGGAAGGAATCTGTTAAAATTTCTTATAACAGAAGTTGTATACAAGGCTCTGGAAGGAATCTGTTAAAATTCCTTATAATAGAAGTTGTGTACAAGGCTCTGGAAGAAATCTGTTAAAATTCCTTATAACAGAAGTTGTGTACAAGGCTCTGGAAGGAATCTGTTAAAATTCCTTATAACAGAAGTTGTGTACAAGGCTCTGGAAGGAATCTGTTAAAATTCCTTATAACAGAAGTTGTGTACAAGGCTCTGGAAGAAATCTGTTAAAATTCCTTATAACAGAAGTTGTGTACAAGGCTCTGGAAGGAATCTGTTAAAATTCCTTATAACAGAAGTTGTGTACAAGGCTCTGGAAGAAATCTGTTAAAATTCCTTATAACAGAAGTTGTGTACAAGGCTCTGGAAGAAATCTGTTAAAATTCCTTATAACAGAAGTTGTGTACAAGGCTCTGGAAGGAATCGTTGATAAATTGTAATACTATTATATCCGTACCAAATTTTATTGAAATCTTATTAAGTCCGTATTAAAGTCCAGTTGAATCCTTCGTTCCTTGAAATTGTACCCGAACTTAATTCCTGGCCTCCAAAACTCAATAAAACGGAGTCAAAATCCTTCTTCCTTCCAGCGAAATCCAATAAACGAGTGGTACCTGCGACGTCTTCAGCGAGGAATGTGAGGAACGCCGTTCATTACTGCCTCTGCACATCCAACCAACTTGTTACCTATCCTGGACCAGGGGCTCTTAAACTTTACTCATTTACGCTCTTTCTAGGTTGAGGTCCTCTTTTCCCACTTTAAGCAAGTTTAGTCATTCTAGTTTTAGTTTGTCCACTTCCACGGTTAGCTTAAAATTATTAAAATGGTGTCATATCAAAAATTTATGTTTTATCTAGGAAACTGTAAAGACCGAAACATGATTGAGGACAAATCGCTCGATAGAAAAAAAACATTAAAGTAACACTGAGACTTTCAGCTTTTCTCCGTTGTTGTTGTTCATTCAAATACCTTTTTACGAAACAATATCTACGATACCTTAATATACAGATTTCATAATTATGGAGGGAACAGTAAAGGTGCATTTTATATTACAGCTATGGTTTTCGAAAAATATGAGAAACCACAAATGGTCACGACTGTGATTTTGCACCATGGTTTTGCTCCACTAAATATGACTTTATGACAATATAATTAAGCCTGATGGTAGTCTGTAGTGTACCGTTGCGTTGCTTAAAAGTGGGAAAATCTCTTCCCAGACAAATCACAACAAAAACTAATAATAAACTAATCATTCTGCAATGAAAGACATTGCTAACATTGAGTTTATTATGTTGTTATACTGTAATTAACTTTGATCAACAAGAGTCCCAAGTTTATACCTACTCTGAATTTAGAGCCTTACGTTGTGATAGTGCTAGTTAGGCTAGCGGACCGCGCTAGCTAGCTTATTACGATCATCAATCGTACTGTGTTAGTGCATAGCTGTGGCTGAGAGGGGCTCAGCAAGTGACGGTAAGCAAAAGATTGAGTAACACTGTCCTTTCCAATTTATACGGTTAGCTAACAGTTTATACGGCTAGCTATAAGTTTGTATACGGGTTTCGGAGTGTTACCCGTTTCTCTGACAGTGCTAGAATGCGGAGGGCGATTTATATGAAATTTCTTTTGGAACGCAATGTCAGTTCGGACTCCGAATCGATGGGTTTTAATGAATTGTTTTAGTTTGATAAATCAATAAAAAGTATCAGTACTTATTGATAGAAAAATGTATTTCTGTGTTAGCACATGAAGTAAAATCAAATGATTTGGTATAATTTGATTTGAGTTCTGAAATGAAAACAAATTAAACTAAAAATCATTTAAATAAAACAAGCTCTCAAATGTAAAATAATGTGTAATATTGTAATGTGTAATAAGTGTGTAATATTCCGTATCTGTGCTTTTCGTCTATAGCGGGAAATTCAAATTTCAATCAGTTTTTTTGTCCTTGTAGCTAGGCTGGGTAATTATTGTAAAATGACACAGTGTTTGCGCAAAACGTAGGTTGTTTGCCAATTTGCATCCATTTGCCAAGAAACCGTTTGAAATTGCATTTTTTTATTGGCAAATGTATGTGATAGTTGTGCATTAGTGATTTACATGATTTTGTAAGGAATCATATTAGATTTGTACAAACCATGGTCGTTTAGAATCCCCTCAAGGACAATATTTTTTTTTGAAATTTGAATTTCGCGCCATAGGTGAAACGTACCACCTTAATAGTTGAGGAGTTCCTTTATCTGGAACTAACCCTGGATGTCGCTTCAGCTCATGCTTACCATAAAAATGCATTGTCACTGGAAAATCGGAACGGAATCATCATCATTTCAACCTATCATTGCTGCCCACGGCTGGGACAGGCCTTCTCTCAGAGAGAGAATGGGCCCTAGTCCACCATTGCATGTTGGTGAATGTCAGATTTCTTTGAACGAGGTTCTTGGACATATCGGTTTCCTCACGATGATACACCGTTGTTGAGCGATGGCATCGAAACTGCACATAATTTATTTAGGTACTAAACAAGTCATTGGTTGGTGGTTGGCCGAGGATCGAACCGGGTGCCGTCAGATTGTAAAGCGCACATGCTACTGCTCGGCCACCATCGCTCCCACAACATCGGCACACAAACGTGTAATTACGTTTTATTTTGTGAAACTCTGATTAAAAAAATCGAGTAGGGACAGATTTTCTGAATTTCAGAAACAAATGTTGGAAAGATATTTATTTAAATTCAATTGCGAAAAGATATCGAATATCACGCATTTCGTCCAATTCCACTAACACGGGGTAACGTACCCCGGTGTTGTGTATCCAATTAAAATGTTTCCGTATCGGTTTTGCCCGGAGATGGCATTTTTAACGCTTTGGATCGAACTTTTCTAATTACGCCTGCGTGTGCCTGTGTCGCTCCTTCGCGCGCCTGACGCACTCACTGCGGCCGACACGACTACTTACGACGAGCTCTCGTGTTCATTCGTCGTGGTCATTCGGTCAAGTGCGGTTGCTTTTTGTCTTGTTGCACTAAATTAAATCTAAACTTGTTGTTGTCGATTCATTCGTCCTCGACCGCAACAATCCGTTATAGTGTGTATGTAATTTGTGGTATAAACAATATAGATTTGATCTATTATTTACGAAATATTTACCGTGGTAAGGTTGTGGAATGAGCTCATGCGAATGCTCATGAGAATATTTCAGCGCAGTTACATGCACCATGTTCACGGGAAGACAATACGGCTTTCGAGTTTCACGGACGGGTTCGTCTTCCCGTGAACATGGTGCATGTAACTGCGCCGAAATATCGGGAGCTCATTCCACAACCTTACCACGGTAAATATCCAGTAAATAATCATATAACTTTAGAAAACAAAATCTGTATTAGGGACCCATCCAATGTAAATCCATCTCAATTTCATTCGTACAGAACTACGAATTATACATTCCGGCTAGAATACAATTGAGTGGATATTGTCGTATCGCTTATAACGTTACTGGTGTCGTGTCACTGAGTGTAAATGAAGACAGACTGCGTTTCATTATCGAGTCACAATAATTGTAATATTTTCCCGGATACGGTTTTTATAATTTCCGTATAAGCGAAGATTGCACGAATATTGGAAGCAGTAAATAGCATAAGGATGTTGCATACAAAGTGCTTGATATTATGAGAATGTTATCGAGATTTTGCAATTTGCATAATATCGTTGTACAGTATACATTCTCAAAATTAAGTTAAGCAAAGTTCAGAGGCTGTATTGATAGGATTTTTAAATAGGTTCCAGATGACTACGGCTTTTATAACTAGCCAATCACAGGACATAATATAAATATGCCAATTATTATTTTCCTGAAAATTCTAACATATTGCTATGTTCGTACGCATTCGTTCTTCAATAAAAAAACGTAATCGAACACTTCGCCCATTGTAATATTATACGCTCGTGCATACAAGATTTTAGAGGAGACAAAAATTGCCCACCAATTACTTTAGGGCAAAGACCTTACAGATACATTTTCATTATAGGGGGTTTTCAAATTATTGATACATTTCATACCATATTTCAGAAAAGTAAGTAAACGACAATATCAGTTATTCTAAATACTCCAATATAAACAGACTGTGAAGTATATAGGACTCGTGTGTTCTTAGGCTGGTTTCACAGCTGTGCGGGTCACGCGTACTACGAGAGATGGGATCTATGTGGAGGCAAGTCCCGTACAGAACAACCCGCGTCGCTGTGAATCGATGTTCTAGCGCCTCACGTATGTCTCCACTCCGGGAGCCCGTACAGGTGACCCGTGTGGGTCTCCTCTCCCGTACAGCTGCCACCGTACCAGCCATAATGTATGTGGTACGTCACAAATGTCACAATGTTTCTTTTAATGTCATAAATTGGAGGAACAATTTTTATTGAACCGTTCAAACAGTCACATACGAACAATTACTCATAACTACATAAAATGAAGTCGTCACAGGCGCTATGTAATTTCACCGCAGAGTCTAATCTTCAACAGAAACAACATTGTAAACATCATTCATATTGAAAAAATTTAGCACTATTAAAATAACACGTTACTTTTTGCAATGACATACTTGCACTTGCACTTGCACTTGCACTTGCAACCATACAAAACAATGCTGAGTAATGCGAGTTTGTCTAGAAGAAACCAGTTCACCAATGTAATTATGAAATTCTACATTTTAACTCATAAAAAAGTTAATTACTTGCGATAAAATACATTAAAAGTGTTTAATTTAAATTTTTAATAATAACGAAAATCTAAAATTCACTATTTAGAACTTAGTTATTTCTTTTTTCTTTTTAGAAAATCTAAAAATCAGTTTTTAGATTTACATTTTCGAATATAATTATAAAAAAAATTAAATACATGTAATCCTTACAAAGTGCTTCGATTCCATTTTTATTATGCGAACTGCTAGTCTGTGGAATGCGCTGCCTGAATGCGGGTGTTTCCCGATAGTTACAATCTGGGTGTCTTCAAACCACGAATGAATTGGTTTTATTCTAGGCATGCGTCCTCCATCGTAGACCACATGCGAGGTGGCGGACAATCGCAAGCCTATTATTAAATACATAAATAAATATGCAGTGAACTGGGTACTGTCTTTGTTTTAAATTGTGTCAAAGAAAACGAAAATTGCTCAACGACAAAAATAATGTGGCGCAAACAACGCGGCAATAAACATTTATTGCACAGATTTTTTTACTGGGTTTGACGTAAAGAAGCAAGTCAGGGCATTTCAGCGTTTTTAGGCCCCTTCTGTAATTGCAGGTAGTTTACACTTAAATGCCAGTTAGGGGCGGTATACACCTGAAGTTATATTATTATTTACGGGATATTTACCGTGGTAAGGTTGTGGATATTTACCGAGGTAAGGTTATCCAAAAAACTTACCACGGTAAATATCCCGTAAATATTCATATAACTTTAGTGAACAACCGTGATAGTTTAAAACAGTGGTATACACCTGATTATGACAAATCAAATAGATTGTTAAATATTATACTAATTGTAAAAACAGTTTGCTAGACGAATCTCTAGTAGTTTTTCGGTTTCGATGCCGTATCAAGTACAACACGTAATAAGGGAATAGTTTTACTGCATTTTTGAAGTCGTTTTAGGTTTTAATTTTAGTTCATCATTTATGTTAAATAAAAATTGTCTAAAAATACTTTTTAAAGAACAAATAACGTCACCGTTATCCTTAGAGCATTTATTAGCGGTCACTGAGAACCCTATTCAGCCATAGGTTTCCATGTTTCTCTTAGGCAATTACCTCTACAACAAAATATCTTCTAACACTAACTTAAAGGACTTCAATTCTTATAACTTAAAAAAGACGTCGACAGCATGTATATTTAAAAAAAAAATGGTGAAATATAATGCAAAAAAATATTCTTGCATTTGACTACCATCTCGCCTGATGTTAAGCGATGATGCGGTCTACGTTGGAGCACGATAATTTCAACGAGAACGTTAATTGTTTTTTCGTTGTTTGTCTGATCTCAGTTGTTTATTTAGTTTTCAAGTCAGTATCCGGCCAGGACTGCATGTAATTCCTTCCCGATCACATTCAGCAAATAGAAAAAGAAGGGAAATTTCGTGCTAATATTAAGAAATTGCGTTTATCCAAATCAATTTACAAAATATCGGAATTTTTAAACAATGACTACAGAGACTACCAAATAATAGAGAGGGAAGAGTAGTTGTGACTAGTAAATTGATATTAATAAATAAATTTTTATTATATAATCTTAATTATACAGTTTTGTTTGTTTATTTAATGCATATATGGTATAGTTATATACTCTTTGGACGAAGCCCGTATACAGCTGGATTATGTTAATTTCAACCCCTTTCTACTATTTGTTTTGTCGTTTTTGAGGGAGACATAGAATGTAATATACTAATTGCTTTTTGGTACATAATTTTTACAAATTGCGAATGATGTTATTTTTTCTTGGACGAGTCTATATAGAAGTGTTAGTAATATTTTATATAATTATGTAAAATGTCTGTTAACGCAACCACATACGCAACCCATGTGGTTGCGTTAACAGACATTTTACATAATTATATAATTAATATTTTTTTATAATAAATAATATTAGAATAGAATAGAATAGAATAGAATCATTTATTGGCCTTATAACATTCGTTACACTGGGCAAGTCAATTGTATTGTATTGTATTGGATCGGCGCGTCCAGTTGGTTTAGTTAAAGGTTGTATTTTTCACTTTATGTATCGGCATAAGAATGTTAATCAACTACCACACGACACAGCTGAATATGGGACCAAGCATTTCATAGCATGTCGATAAACTCACAACGAACTTAATGAACTGACGAGAGATGGCGCCGGCGTCGTCGAGCAGATCGTTTGGCCGCAGGTTGGGATAAATGACATGACACGTGTTTACATACTCGCAGGAGTGGCTCTCGGGTCAAGGACATGAGGAAAATATTTAAAGACAAGATGTTTAGCATAAAGTGACGTCGTGACTAAAATTCTCCCTGAAAGGAAGCGTAAACATTGCAATCTAGGTTTAAGGTTGCCTGGAAGAGATCATCTATAAGGCCACCAGTTGTTTTACTTGTTTTAAGTTGTTTTTGTCTTATGTCTGGTGTGAACAATAAAGAATTATCTATCTAGTGTCTCTAAATTCTGTAAAAAAAGTCTGCTATCATTTTGCGTTGCACATGTCGCCATCACCGCTGACTGAAGATAACAAGGGCTCAGTGTTGGTGCGTGTTTCATCGAGATACAATTCTTATAGAGTCCCAATCTCTCAGTGAAAACAGTAAAAAACGTCCGAGGGTCATTACACACATTGTATCAATTACTTAGTTCACAATGCCACATTTACTCAAATTTAGACGTTATGTCGCTTGCATAGTTCAACGTAAGTTGTCCGCCATGTCATCGTAGCTCTGGCATCGCGCGAAGTTGTGGTCGGATCGCGGTTACCTTCTAACTAACCAAAAAGTCTGCGCCATTCGTAGCGTGCGCCGAGTTTCGGTTTGGACATTTTTTTGGCACGATTGTGACTCTATATGTATTGTATCTCGATGGCGTGTTTGCTTGTTTTTAAGTACGGGGTTAGATTCTCAGTCGGACCGATGTTTGAATGATGAATATAAATATCTGCTCCGAGTGCAGGCGCTAGTGGCGCGTGTCTCACTGCGCGTGTTCCACGGCGTCCTCGGTTCAGCACACCTACGAGTGTGAAGCGGTATTATATATGTAATAATTTTAATCTGCCCATATTTATCAGTCTTTAGAGCTTAAATTACATGTGTCGAAAATCTTACAAGGGTCTTACGTGTTTCAAATGTATGATGCGAGACTCGCATTTGACAACACATCTCTAACAATTTGTACAAAAAACGAAACAACCATTCTACACGCCTATTTCCTTCCGACATTCTCCTTCCTCCAGCGCCCGCCACTTTGTATCCGTACAACGCGTCATCCGTCATGTTATTGTGACGGAATCCACTTGCCAGTTCATACACGAAGGTGTAGTAGTATTGGATACTCAGTGACCTGTGGAGGAGCGTCACGACACTCAGCCAGCCGCATTTATTATACTAGCCTTTGTCCGTACCCTGTGGCAGTGGCGCGGAGTTATAATCTCGGCGAGGTGAGCTAGTCACCACGCTACACGTGTTCCCCACTGGCGTCGCCTTCTGTACGAGCGGCCTTACATGACGGCATTTACATGACACGGGGCCCAAACATAAGACCTTCGTCACAGATTATACACGAGTCGGTATCGCGACGTTTGTTTGAGCGCGAGAGTAATTAATAGCCGACCGCTGTAATCTTCTAAACGATGTTGAATTACAGCGCGCCGCTCCAAACTGGCACGAACAAACTGTTATTAAAGCATCCGTTTGTGGTTTATTTACGAGTTTACAATATAACGCGTATTTTTGAGATAATAATCTATCTTCGTCAACTTTCATCCGCACAGAGCCGTTGTAGAGCTGAGTGAAGTGTGTAGACACATACACGCCCTTTCATATTAAACTAGTGTCAAAAACTAAGAAAGAACAACGCTCTTAAAAAATCAAGAAAAACTTCTAAGCAGAAAATAACTAGAAACACCCCACCGACCAAATCGTAAATTATATCTCATAATCATTTACCTTCCTTATAAGAGTATAATATTTTACTGGTTTTCTCGCAAAATGTAGCGAATTTTATCCTATAACCCGTATCGGAATCGTAAACCAATATTACCGGCGAGGTCACGTGCGTACGTGCGGTAATCTGTTAGAGCGCTGGTTCTCAACCCTTTTGATATATTCTTGTTTCGTCCACAAAAACTAAGTAACTGGTGGGCTATTAGTGTTTTTTTTTATTTGTGTATTTTTGGATTACAAATCTAAGAAATAGTGGGGATCAGTAAAATTTTCATAGCAGCGCGTTTTTTTTTTCACTTTGGTCCATGGTAGGTCCATAAGATAAATAGGCCAGCGTTCCATTAAATCTATTTACGTCTAGAATGGACTTAATAATGATTTTTCTAATTCCCATAAATTTTCAACTACAATATTATTATTTTTGATCGTGTTTTAGTACTAGTATTTTACTGAATAAAATCAATGGCTGACCATTTTCTCTCAATTCGATCTAACAAACGTTGTGATACACTCTGTCTCACTCTGTCCAGTGCGGCTCCACCGCCACGGACCACCCGGTGTCCGCGGACCACCCGGTGTCCGCGGACCACCCGGTGTCCGCGGACCACAGGTTTAGAACCACATTACGGCAAGGATCACGATCGCATCGCAAATGTATTTTGATGCTGATGAAACTGTTTTTTATTTTTCTTTGGTAACATTGAGTTTTTCTGTAGCCTCGGTGAATAATATCTAGCACCTATCTACCCAACATAATACTCGTACATAATACATCTAGATTAAGTCAAAATATTGTTGGTTTGGAAATCATTCACACAGGCCAAATAAGACAATGAAAATCATTGAGATGTTTTTATTTCCGGATAATATTAATATGATCCTAATTTATAAATAAGAGCAAAATTTAAGAACTGTACTAGTAAAGTAAGATTATTAATTTGATTTTTTTGCATTTAATTTAAAACAACTTCGTCGTCTCTTTGTTATTGAAAGTTCTCATTAGTTGTTTTTTTATGCCATGGGTGGCAAACAAGCATACGGGCTGCCAGATGGTAAGCAGTCACCGTCGCCTATGGATACTTGTAACACCAGAGGCATCACAAATACGTTGCCGACCCTTTAGGACTCCATTAACTCGCCTTTTGAAGAACCCCATGTTGTAGCTTCTCGGAAACACCGTGGAAGGTAGCTCATTCCACATTTTGCAAGTATGAGGCAAGAAGGATCGAGTGAATCGCACAGTGTGCGATTTCCACTGATCTATGATATGTGGATGAAACTTCAGGCGGTGGCGGCTAGTGCGATGGTAAAACCGCGACGCCGGCATCAGATCAAACAGTTCTTCAGAACACTCCCCGTTGTAAATGCGATAAAAGATACAAAGAGACCCGACGTCTCTGCGCATGCTGAGTGGCTCAAGGTGTTCAGTGAGCTTGGGATCGTCGACAATAGGCATGATGACTAATATTATTTTATCACCTCATAAAAAAAGCTGATCATAAATAGAGCAAAAAAACACAACAAAAAATAAAAACACATCAACAAAAATAAAATTAAAATTAGTTAAAAAATAAATAGGATATAAGCATTTCAATTTATTTAATTTCATGCTAGACAGAGCGTACTATACTGAGCCGTGAAGTCTCGGCTCAGGAGCGCCATACAAATGCTATACTAACACACGCTTTGCGAGAAAGGGATATAACATCCCCTCTATCTCACCTTAAACTTTAAATATTCATATCTCAGAGATTTATCACCCAATTCAAATTATTTTTTCAGTATGTGTAATGTATTTACTTATATTCATCGCTAAGCCAGTTATTTGTAATAAATTAAACATTAGGAATCATGCCTATTCTGACAGCTCTACGCTGTAATGCATCAAGTGGGTCAAGCTGATACTTGGGTGCTCCATTCCATAGATGGGAGCAGTACTCCATGTGAGGTCGGACTTGCACTTTGTAAAGCAAGAGTCTTTGTCTCGACGTGAAGTACAGCTTCGCCTTGTTGAGCACACCAAGTTTCTTAGATGCGAGCTTGGCCTTACTTGCGATGTGACCGCGGAACTGTACATTCGTAGAAATGTCGACTCCAAGGATTCCAATGCTTTCTGATACCTTGAGGGGAGTGTTTTGAAAGTGAGGAGCTACAACGCCAGGAGGAGCTATTTATTTTGTTTTCTACAACAGTCCTGTTTAAATTTACAACAAGAGTCCATTGTTCGTGCGCACTACCTAGTGTGCACGAACAATGGACGTAACATGAAAAGTTTGACAATTATCACGCTACTATATTAAAATATTTCCAGAGAAACTTCTCCATTGCACTCTAGCTATTTACACAGAAGACATAATAGCACACTATTTGTTTAGTTTCGTTTATTTCCTAATGTTTGTTTAAATATTCCAGCATGCGAGTACCATTTCATTTCCTTAATCCCTCCCATCGTCGCGAGGCGCACAAACGGTCGCTTATGGTAATGCAACGCGTAAGTTTTCACTAACCCCTTCGTGGACCCTTGTTGGGTCTCAATTGTGAAGATGATGCGGATGAAGAGATAAGGACATAATTGGGGTGTTATCTGAATTACTCCGTGATGGCTATGGGGTCGTGACAGGATACCAAATATATAGTAATAAATGGGTTTGTATGTTTATAGTTTGTAAGAAATGTTTGTTTAATGGGCATTCTCTTAAACTATATATGTATGTATATCAGTCTCTGGCAGCCATATCACAAGCTTTGCTTAATTTGGGGTCAGATGACCGTGTGTGCAAAAATGTCCCGAATAATTATTTATTTAATTTTTTTAATTTTTATATATACTAACAGGTTCAATCATATATTATATGAGTATTGTACGTTTATATTGTGTACCTACAGCACTTTACTATCCATTCATGGATCAGAGAACTATTTTCAACATTTTCCATATTTTATTTCACACGTTTTTTTTTGTGGTTGACTACATACCAAACTGGGTTTGGTTACAGCTTATCCAATCGAAGATAGCAAACTAAGTTCAGTTTTCTTCCTAGCCTAGGAAGGAAACTTGGATCCATACTATGCTCCCATTTCACGCGATCTCAATGTTAGCCAGTTCACGCACGTATTTGCGTCAGCACCGCCTAATAGCCGCTGTCCAAGACTGCCAAATCACCACCTACTGTGTTAGTGCCAAAACAACGCGCTCCAGTGCCAGCGGGACGTGCCAAATGCTGGCGTCTGCACTAATCATCCAAACAATCGATTAAACTATACACAAATACAACTTGATACAGTCAAGTGATAACAACAAAAAAACGTGTCGATGTTGGAATTTAATGAATATACTAATTAGTATTAATTTACATTGAAATTACTCTTTCATTATCGCCAGGATTCTTATTAGCAGTAATAGCCGGTAGTAATCGGTAAATTGTATTTTCTTTTAATTTTCGCAATTTGAACACATGTTTTAAATGTTTATCGGGACTTATCACGTATTATTTAATTTAGGTAAAAAATATGTACCTTTCGCTTGACTATTCGACCATGTTACAATGGTCGTGGTCACGAGCTGACTGAAAACTGCGGGCGAGTCCGGCGAGATGAGCGGGTGTTTTGTTCTCCTACCCTCACTTGATCTTGAAACGTCAAGCGAAAGGTACATATTTTTACCTAAATTAAATAATACGTGATAAGTCCCGATACACATTTAAACAATCGTTAGTTGTTTTGTAACAAAGTTGCCCCACAGACAATCAAAGTTGAATAAGAAGAAGGCTGCCACTTTTTCCAGAGAACCGATAACCACGGCACAAGTTCTACAAAGAATACCGTGCTCGGGCAAACGTAGCGTGTGAATAAGTGAAGCAAAAATACGGCCAGAGATTAACCCACGCATTACGAAATGCAAACCTCTAACAAATCAGCTTGATAACAACTAAAGGAGATATTTAAATTAAACACTTTTAACGGATTTTATAGCGTATGTAGTATGTACCCCTTCCCTATCCACCCCTACCCCCCTTATCCCTACATATTACCTACATAGATAAATATGTAGATTAAACCGTCACACATTGATATAATACATTGGTTTCACTTGCAAAACACTTGGTAAAGTGCCGTTGTTACGTATAATAGAAGCACTTTTAATATTTGTGGAACTACAAACGTTTACACACATTATTTAAAGAATTATTGAATATTTATTACATTTTTAATGGTATTATTAAAAATATAAATATAAATGGTATTATTATTCGTAAAGTGTGTTTTGAAAAATGCGTTATAATACGTAATCTATTTAAAAACTATGGAGCTATTAATTTTACGTCTGTTACTTAGTACACTCACATCTTCGAAACCACTCGAAGGATTTTAATGCAGTTTCCACGAATAATCTTAAAAATACCTGATTAACGCACAAGCTATATAAATTAGTGAAATTAAATTGATAAAACAGTTTTTCTTATAACGCCATCTAGCCCATTTTAGTAACGTCGTAATAATATACTTTTACGCAGACATGGTAGGTAGGAAGACTATGAAGCGGCTGTTGCCTTGAATTTATAATTATAGATTTGTGTTTCGACAGCTGCCAACGGTGACAATTACTGCATAATTATTATTAGTATCATAGATCTGTATCAAGCTAGAAGCCGCAAACAAATCAAATTGTATAAAAACTCAGCGTGCCGTGTCACAAACAATTGAAGTAAAGTATCAGCTTAAAATATACTTGAAACTAAGGATATATCGGGATATCTATATCGGGACAGACTAAAATAAGACTAAACCATACTTTGACACAATACGCATTAAAAAAGAGACCAAACCTAAAATAATTTTATAAAGTTTATTAACCTAACTATTCAGTATAGATGATCCGATGTATTTATGCATATTTATGGTTCCGTGGCATAACTTTATATTTTGTTGTGTCAGTCTAACCAACCGCCCGCTACTTACTTTTCACTACGCATACGAAGTCGCGGGCATATGCTAGTGCGTAATAATCGCGTAAATCTAAGAAGAAGTCTTCAAGTCGAGAGTGAATAGGTTTTTCTAGGCAAGCGTGCTCCATCGTAGGCCGCATCATCGCTTAACATCAGGCGAGTTGGCGGCCAAGCCTATTCATAATTAAAAAAAATAAAAAAAAATTGATAATAATTATAATACATTTGAAAATAATTAGGTTTTAAAAGTGTTTTCCTAAATATTTAATTAGTTTTGATCACCAGCTAGGCATATTGAAAAGGCACCATTAAGTTTATATTAATGTCTCCGGGATCAGAGCAGGTTCGTTTAGCGATTATAAAATTCCTCCATATCTAGTATATAACGT
Source organism: Agriopis aurantiaria (assembly GCA_914767915.1). Lineage (NCBI taxonomy): Eukaryota > Metazoa > Arthropoda > Insecta > Lepidoptera > Geometridae > Agriopis > Agriopis aurantiaria. The sequence goes on along the minus strand of OU611983.1, from coordinate 211,551 downwards.
AAGCAAATTAAGCTCATATTTATTCACCCCTCTGAATTGGTGCTAATAACCGCTCCGGGATCGAACCCTTCCCGGAATAGATTAGGAAAGCCACAGATACCACTCAGACTGCCAATTCAGACACATTCAACAGTGTTTCTAATATATGCTGTAAGGTTCACTTATCAATCAATTTCATCACTCATCATCATTACTTCACTTATCATCATTAAGAACTCGACAAGAGTCGGACAAAGAGAATACAATAAGAGAGTTGGGTAACGTAGGTACTAGCCATGCACAGATCTAAGTAAATATCTGTGTAGCTGTGAAATGGGACAGTCAACTTAAATAAAAATGGAAAAGTAATGAATCAATCGCTACTCCTTGGCCACTTTAATAGAGGCCCTACTGATGCGGCCCTATTGATACACCTCTTGGAACCTTGGTGAGCTTTTTGTGTTTGAAATATTTTATAAGTTATCTAACTGCATGTTCGTAATCTGTGCTCATCTGTCGGGTGACGGAGGCGTCTATTGAAATACATATTACACACAGTTTTCATGAAAAGGAGACATTTTCCACGGGAGACGTGATGGACGATGTCGGAGGCCGCGCGCCTTTTTTCATGTAGTAGGGGTGTTTTTAGTATCTCATTTGAATGCGGCTAGTCTGTGAATCTGGTAAACATCACACCCTTCTCTTTATATGTATTTAAATTTTGCTACAGTACAATTCTCCGTGCTAAAAATGTAAATGCTAATATTGTGTTAGTTAAGGTGCAAATTCACGTAAATATTTAATTTTTAATAAATTTCCAACCCTTATACTGAAGATCCTAATACCTACCCACTATACTATTTCATTTCAAGGTAATGGAGCGAAAAGAGCCAACGGCAGCCGTCAACACTAAACTTTCTCTCAGGAAATCAAAACTCTCAAATATTTTTTACAATACTTAAATAAATATTTAATCATATCACTACAGAAGAGTCAGTTGGGACGTCTGCGGACGTGTGATGTTTCAGTGGCTCGTTGTATGAGCTAAACAGTCTACAGGTATCTAAAGTACCAAATCTACTCCATCTAGTAAAACACAGTAGTAGTAATTCTGTATTGTAAGACCTAAAATGTACCTACACACTGCAACAAATGATTTGAATTTACCAGACCCACTAGTGGGCCAGACAACGACGTTCCTACAAAAACTTCATCTAAGTGAGATATAGATTCTATCCATAAACTAACACTATCCAAGTATCCTCCCAAAGGCTTTTTAGAGCTTTCCTCGCCGGAAAAAATATTTTTCTACAAGCGCCTTGAGGCGATAATTTCGCTACAACCATAAAAAATCAACCTGAAAATCCCGACGACGGCCAACTAGGCACGCCTTCTAAATTAAGCCTTTTCTCTTCACACACACCAAACTAAAAATAACTATACCGCAAAAACAATAAGTTTCAAAATTCTGTGACAAAAGAAAATCCAGTTACATTCTTGGTTGTTTTAAAAACCTGTTTACGATGTCATGGAATTTTACGTTGTAGGGCTTAATAGCTGACATGTGTTCCGTCCTTTTCCGGTCTATAGCTTTGTCTCTGTCCCGCGGGCATTCAATCCGACTTCCTTATAATCCAATAGAGGTCTGGACAGGAGGGATTTGGAGTCCAAGAGATTTTCCGCTCAGAAATATTGTGGGAATATCATACGAGGACGGGCGTTTCTTGGGATTGCGCGAAATTGGCGGAGAGGATTAGGTCTTTGGAATGGCTTTCTGGGGCTTTAAGCTTATATTTATTGAGCTTTAAAGTTCAAAAATATTTCTCTGAATTGTGGTTTTATGAGAAAAATTCGCAGTATACCATAAAACTGACAGTTTAACGATAATTTCTCATACTTAAAATCGTAGATGCATCTACGAATTGCTACGACTCGTAGCAGTCGTACCGGTGCGTAGCACAGGTCGTAGGTACAAAGATTTCATGTATCAAAATTAGACGAGCAAGGCATTCGTATAACGGCGAGCGTCTTGTGGTGCATGAAAGTCCTGACATGAACATATTGAATGATAATCTTTGAATAAATAGTTAAATAAATACAATTCTAACAAATCAAATTCTGTGTAAACGTTAATGATTCCTAATCCTATCCTGATTATTCCAATAAATACGAACCAAATCATAGCCCAACTGGCAATTCAGCCAATCAGCGAGCAATTTAGTTCGGTGCGGCAATCAAAACTTAAATTAGGCCAATGGCGTTAATTTAGTTGTAGCGGATTCTAAACTAAACTTAATGTGATAGCTGTGGACAGTAGTGTCAACCATAACAAAACTTCCCATTAGGTATCATTGTGGCAGTATGCGGTGCAACACAGGCACACATAACTATCACCAACACGCAGAACAGCTGATATTCATAATATAAGGTACATCCATTTTAATCACACAAATATTTTAATGCGTAAGTTTGTGTGTATGAGCGCGTGTGAGTGTGTATATGGTATGGGTGTTGCTCATACCCTGGATTACCATATTATTAATATTATTGCTTTTTATTTCGAAAAATTAACAGTTCTTGTAGGAGAGCGGGTGAAACCGTGGAGTGCTGCTAGTATGCAGGGTTATGCGGAAAGAGTGTACTAAGCGTAAAGAGTTCCATAATACCCATCATTAAAAACAAATTTTACTATGGGACCAATCCCGAAATCACAAAATTGAATCAGCTGTTCCATAGAAAATGGTACCTAATTCACACTCGATAACAATGAATGGAACAGCCGATTTTTTTCGCAATTCCAAGGATGGTCTCAAAGTAAAAGTTGTTTGTTTTTGATTCCTAACCCTGTGGAATATGGCTCGCAGGAAATCGAACGTGGGATCTCAGGCTCAGAAGATTGACCCACCACCAACTAAGCAACTCTAGCGGTCGTCGTCAGGTAGTCTGGTTTGGAGAATGGTAGCGCAGAATGGTCGCCGATGTATAATTAGTATCCAATATAATCGAGTAGGTACTTAGAAGATAACACCGCCGTCTCATGCGGCATGGTGCGGGGGAGGAGGGGTATAATCCCGGCAGTGGTTGTCTCATCATGCCGGGATTACTGGACGCGTGGCGGTGGACGCTGGCCCACGGTGGCAAGATCACGAATATGCTTTATCTTCTTGTGTAACTGGCCAGCCCTGGTGTCACAGTTTTTACGCAAGAAGGCCTCTAGGCATGGCTGTTTTTTTCTGGGACCAACAAAGGCGGTTCTTTGACCGTTCGTATGATCTTATTTTGTCTCGTTTTGGTTTTTGTTTTCGAAAGCTAATTTTGTTGAATTTATAAATGTATAAAGGCTGGAGCTGTTTGAAAAACAGTAAATAACATTTTCAAATCTTTTGGAAAATCCCATGTCATTATTGAATTTAAATATTGTCAGAGCTCTGAGTTACAGATGACATGTTAAAATTTGTTCCTAATTTGGGAATTCGGATTTAATTTTATTCTTTCAAATAGCTGCGAACGTAAAGTAAAACAAACATGATTATGAACTGTTTTTCCTATTTGATAACCTCTAAGCTCTTATGCTTTATCCAAACCTCCAGCTCGTTACTCTATTCGATGCGTGTTTGATTGATTTATCGCCGAGTGAGGTAACAATACGCGCAATGGACACCGAACATTGTTCCGGCGGGATCAGACCATGATCCCGGCATCACGGGAGGCGCTCACGGAATTAGGATGGTGTTTGTGTTAAGATCATCAATTTACGATCAAATAATGACATTTTCAAACAATGACGGCTTATTTGGAAATAGATCGTGCCTGAGTTTCCATCAGAGATATTCAAACAGAGATGTCAAACTTTTATTATGACCACCAAAGCTAAGCATTAAACCCCCCCCCCCCCCCCCCCCCCCACTTGTACTCTGTTGCTTTAATATGGTGGGTCCACTTCGTGCCCGGTCAGCCTAGTTGACTCCAGTGATCTCAGCCTGGCAAGTAGCTTAGGAAGCAAATGGTATTTCCCATTATATCGTGATATTATGTATTTTCTCACTATTATCCTTTTGTTGAGAACCTATTTGTGCTATGCTGTACTCTGCTGGGCTAACGATACCTATCATCTGATTTGAGTTATTCAATAAAGCACGAACCCTATTGTGATTCTCCCACTCATAAAAAGTTTGATATAAATTTCAGAAAACTAAACTTTAAGCTAAATAATGTCGAGTTCTATCTCCCACTACGTAGGTAATAGTTTGATGCATATAATTGCGGTTCCGGGCTTAAGAGCTAATTTGGAGACTTTCCAAATTTTGCTTTTATCTTCAAATAAAAGTGGAAATACATTTAGAGATTGCAGAGAGCACGAGCGGGCTGGATATTCTAATGGCAAACGATATTATTATGTTATCATATAACCTATTCTACGATATGGTAAGTATTCCGCTCATGTGAGGATGTAAGATTAAAATGGTTTGAAACTTCGGTAAAGTTTTAATATTTTTTAACTAGAATAAAAGATAAACACAACTTGGCTCATTAAAATTCAATATTTTAAATGTAATGTCGACTGGTATTATTTGCCTCTATTATATTTTATTCCAGGGGCTTCCACTGTTTTTAGACACCTAACAACGCGAGGGTAAATAACCTGCAGCACAGGTGATCACACTACAAACAGAACTGAAATATCCGATTCAAAAATTCAGCAAAGACTGGAATCGTTCACCGAGTGCTCTGCAAACAAAGTCGCACGGGGCCCGACAAGGCTTGCAGAATAACGAGTGGCTTACGGAATAATCCCCCGGCAGTTTTATTGGCCAGAACGGGCAGATTTGTGATTATGACAGGGTTCTGTGCGTTGGAAACTGGAACGAAAATAAAAATTTACAATGTTTTAATTTCTTTATTTCAGCAAATGAATTTCTTATGAAACGATGGCAGATAATTGACTGTGACATACAGACGGACACTGCGAAACTATATGGGTTTTATTTTGTTATGAATCCTCAAAATTAATATAGTTTTATTTCTTGTTTAATAAGTTTAAAATAAATTTATAATAGTTAAGTTTTAATAAGTTGTTAGTACGATTGTTAATTAATTAGCAACTCTATGATCTTATTCTTTCCTGACAATTTTTTTCTGGACGGCCTTGGTGGGCACGCATTTGCGATAACGTTTTGAAACCCTTACGAAGCGCTTTGATTCCACATTTATTGTGCAAACCGCTAGACCGTGAAACGCGCGTTCCCCAATATTTATCATCACTTATCATCAGGTGATGACGAGGTGGCGGTCAAACATAACTCTATAAGACAATAAAAAAAACCATCCTTTACGAAGGTTTTTTTTATTATTGGAAAATATGTATCAAGCGCTGATTTGAATAATCATTTTAAAAGTCTCTAAAGCTCATGCGTTTTGGTTTAATTTTGAATACCATATAAATATGTTTACTACCGCGGAACCCTCACCACGCAGAGTTGACGCGTTTATTCGAAGTGGACTAACGAGTTCAGATATTATTATATTCACTCCAAATATATGACTATATACCGCTGCTCTTTATAAAGTAGTTTTGGACCACCAATCAGGTAGTCTATTACAATTGTCCTACAAGTACCGAAACAGTAGTGTAGTGTTTTACAGTGACGTCATGTACTTGTTATTTTGTGGTAATTTTTTACGACTAAACAAAAAAAAACAGACTAATTGACAACCTCCTCCTTTTTGAAGTCGGTAAAAAAATATAAATTGTGGTGAAGGACAGGAAAATACGGAAAAACTGAAATTTGTAGGGAACATCATGCCATAGCTAGTGGTTAAATATAATTGCAACTGAAACCTCTAAACTAATAACAGTTTCACATTCCGAAAGCCGCCAATTTGAAAACAAGGTTATTCGCCAAACTCCCAGTTAACCTCATAATCATAACATCAGCCGCCACTAACTCGGGACGTTGAATTATTAATGAATATTCACAAGTATTTAGAGCTGGGGCTGATGGAACTACATGTTATATGAATTAATGAGAAGGTACATGAGTTGGCGACATTCGTTTATTGGTGAACGTTGTCGACTAGCTACCAACCTACATGACCTACTGTTTCACACTGTTGAACCAAGTTGCTACCTACACGACCTACTGTTTCACACTGTTGCACCAAGTTGCTACCTACACGACCTACTGTTTCACACTGTTGCACCAAGTTGCTACCTACACGACCTACTGTTTCACACTGTTGCACCAAGTTGCTACCTACACGACCTACTGTTTCACACTGTTGCACCAAGTTGCTACCTACACGACCTACTGTTTCACACTGTTGAACCAAGTTGCTACCTACACGACCTACTGTTTCACACTGTTGCACCAAGTTGCTACCTACACGACCTACTGTTTCACACTGTTGCACCAAGTTGCTACCTACACGACCTACTGTTTCACACTGTTGAACCAAGTTGCTACCTACACGACCTACTGTTTCACACTGTTGCACCAAGTTGCTACCTACACGACCTACTGTTTCACACTGTTGCACCAAGTTGCTACCTACACGACCTACTGTTTCACACTGTTGAACCAAGTTGCTACCTACACGACCTACTGTTTCACACTGTTGCACCAAGTTGCTACCTACACGACCTACTGTTTCACACTGTTGCACCAAGTTGCTACCTACACGACCTACTGTTTCACACTGTTGCACCAAGTTGCTTTTAATTTGACGAGATTAACTTATGTGGCGTGTCGTAATGAAAGGTCTTTTAGGATTCAAGCGGTCTATTTACTCTCGGCTACTCGGGTAAGCCACCCAGCTTCATCCAAGAAATCATTTAAAACCTGTTCAACTGTTTATCTTCATCATCACCAGTTTAGCCATAGGATGTCCACTGCTGGACATAGGCCTCCTCATCGACCTCCAAAAGAGCCGGTTGGAAGCGGCCTGCATCCATGGTTTCCCTGCGATCTCTTTTAGGTCATTTGTCCATCTTGTGGGAGGACGTTCTACGCTGCGCCTTACCGATCCGCGGTCTCCATTCGAGAACCTTTCAGCCCCATTAGCCAGCTGGTCTACGTGCTATGTGACCCGCCCATTGCCACTTCAACTTGCTAATCTGGTGGGCTATGTCGGTGACTTTCGTTCGTCTACAGATCTCCTCATTTCGGATTCGATCTCGTAGAGAAACCCCGAGCATAGCCCTCTCCATAGCTCGTGCAACTTTTGAGCTTGCTTATGAGGCCCATAGTGAGAGACCACGTTTCAGTGCCGTATGTCTTATTTCTCTTCAAGCAAAGATTGTAATAATACTTCAGTTGAATAATACTTTTCGTAAATAATCGCGTAAATAATATAAACTGATTAAACGAGGCGTGCTGCAGTCAAACAAAGCCGCGACGTATAGTTGTTCATTACAAACATTTTGAGCGCTTGCCAAGAGCTAAAAAATCTGCGGCAAGGTGTGGTTACTGGAACGCAATCAGCGCGAGGGCTTATTCCGACTCGCCAAGCGTTGGAAATGAATACTTTAGCTTAAATTAAGCGGTTAGCTTATTTGCATTACGGTGTTTGGATGTTTCATTTTCCTTGCGAAGGTTCAAACACTGTTCAATGAAAAATCTTACAAAAATTCTAAGTAGGTACGGAACAACAATCATTCTACGAATAAACGTATACGATAAGAAAGAGAATATAAGTACGCAAGATATGTTCTGTTCAATCCATTGTAAAGCTATCCCGAAGCAACATGGTACACGGTAGAAGACAGAATCTGCTCTTTCTACTCCGAGTATACATATAGTTATGCAAAAAAAGGCAAGTCGAAAAATTAATCACATTTAAACTCTCATAAAACGAGATGCTTCTCCTGGAAGCACACATTCATTTCATTTAAACCGAAAAAAGCACGAGCTCCGCGAATTTAAATAACAATTTGAGCGCGGAACCGTCGGTTTATACAAACAAATCTAACAACTTTGCTTACATTAAGAAAATATGAGTAATGTTATTATTAGTGGAGTCGTGGGTTCTTGTTCTGGAGAACTAACTTTCCTGAAGGAGCCGTCGTGTGCGACTCGGTTCTCTTACCAACACACTACTGTAATATAACTACGGAAATAATTATGCAAGATCTAAGTTGCACAACGAGCTATGGAGAGGGCTATGCTCGGGGTTTCTCTACGAGATCGAATCAGAAATGGGGAGATCCGTAGACGAACGAAAGTCACCGACATAGCCCACCGGATTAGCAAGTTGAAGTGGCAGTGGGATAGTGCACATAGCACGCAGAACAGATGGCCGATGGGGCTGAAAAGTTCTCGAATGGATACCACGGACCAGTAAGCGCAGCGTAGGACGTCCACCCACAAGATGGACAGAACTAAAAGAGACCGCAGCGAAACGCTGGATGCAAGCCGCTTCCAACCGGCATTTTTTGAGATCTGTGGTCCCGGAGGCCGATGTCCAGCAGTGGATGTCCTATGGCTGAAATGATGATGATGCAATAATTATTTTGGAGATATAGATTTTTCAAAATGAGAGCATTTTGTACTTTAATTGACGTGTATTATACCTAATATGGAATTAGAGTTTACTTAACATAATTTATAATGTGAATAGGTACTCAATGTTTGGTGAACAAACAAAACCGTTTGTCTAAATTATCAGAGAATTTATTTAATGCAGATAGTTTGTTTCTTGTATATAGCTCTTCTATAGAGGCAGTCCTCGATGTCTAGTTCTATCTATTTATGTTCACTAAAACAATTATGTAAATGTGTTGCAATTGGAGCACAAAGTTAAAAGTTAAATTGCTTACTTTAAGATTTAAGATTTATCTTTTTTAAACTTTTTTTGACTGGTTGGTTTTTAATCACATCACACATCATCAGCTATTAAACGTCCACTGCTGAACAAAAGCCTTCCCTCTTAGAGGAGGGTGTTGCCATAATCGCTACGCTTGGCAGGCAGCTTGGGGATCGCAGTACGTTCACCGTGTAGTAATAGGGCGCTGCTGCCATCCTCCGGTGGTTCTGGTCCAGTTTTAGGATATACCCAGGTCCTTGGTTTTTAATAAGTGATGGTAATGTGGAGCAGTAAACATGCCTCCTGATTACTTTGTAACACAATACAAAATTTCACTTGCCATGAATCAATTTTTTAGTTTTAAATAAAACTTAACAAAAAAAATCCTTTATTTGATTTTGATGGTTGACAGGCAGTGGTCTGTGACAATGGTAAACAGGCCTGAAACGAGAGCTGGCTCTCAAATGGGGTTGTCGGAATGTACCATGTGGTGCTTGACGAAAAAAATTCCAGCTTACGCGTGCAACTCGGTAGCCGAACGCATCACCATGGTGTTGTTCCTAATGATGTTTTCTTACACCGGCAGCTCAATTTTATTGTTGGGGATTGAACCGACGTCCTGCAGCGTGTAATCAAAACGCACTACCCCACTGAGCTGTCGTCTCTACAAATTGTTTTATTACCTATACATTGAAACAGGAATAACAACTTCAAATCTGTTAGATCACTTCTGCAGTTATATCTTGAAAAAAAAAAAACAACAAACAGCCCGACCTAAAAAAGAGAGTTATTTTTATAGACAGAACGTCAAAACTTAAGCAAATTAGAAACAATACCGCTCAATTATTATAACATCGACAATTCGGCGAGAATCGTCGAACAAGGCGAGACTGATCCATCTTTAAAATTAATAAAAGCTAACAGCCCCCTCGCTGCGCCACAGTACGCTGACGCTCCACAAACAACTCTGATGGAAATTTTAATTCCATCCCGCAGTGGGTTCGAGAACGAACCCGTGTTTGTTTTAAGAATAGACTGAATATTGCACTTTCATAGGAATTTGTTCGTGCGTGAAACGCTTTGAGGGTTTTTGCTGAGATATTGTGTTCTTCCGTTAGCTCGTCGGTGAAGGCAAATGGATTTATAATAGGTATATGCAATCGTTTGTGAAGCCTATTTCAACCGCATAGATGATATACAACCAAACTATGCGTTCACAGCATTACAATGAAGTATTCAAGAAGTAACCGTGCTCCTTCTATGACCGCATCATCGTTTTCCGTTGAGGTCGCGGTCAAACATCGCAGTCATGAATGAATGATGTGAAAAATCACTTTATTTATTTATTTAATAATAGACTTGCGTTTGGCCGCCAACTGGCCAGATGTAAAGCAACGATGCGGTCTACGATGGAGCACCACGCTTGCCCAGAAGAAAACGATTGCATTATTTTGAAATTAATTCTTGTAATTGAAAATAAATAAAAAAGTATTTATTTTATCAAAAAAGCGCTGAATATAAAAGCAATTTTCAAAAAAAAGCCAATTACCTATTCAACATTAAATACGAGGAGGTAATTAAATCACCGACTATATAATGTTTCCTCAAAACAAATCACTATCGTCGCCTCGAATCTCATCACTCCATTCCAGCAGAAAATAATAAACTCATAATAACTGTCAAGCGCGTGTTGTGACACACTTATAATAGTGTTCCGTAGCCATATCGGGATACATTATGAGTATTTTCTCTAGTAGCAGGTCTGATTGTACATATTTAAATAGATAGATGTGGGCACATTGCCCAAAGAACAGATAGCCAAAATGGATTAGATGAGTTCTAGAGTAGTGACCATTTTTTGACAAACATAATGGTCGCAGGTCATTACTCCACTTAGCCGCAAAGTGTAAGACGACTGGAATAAATCTGGATACACAGAACTGCCGACCGAGCTCAGTGGCGTGCATTAGGAACAATCTATGTTCAGCAGTGGATAATAGGAGGATGATGATGAAATAAGTACACCTACGTATATTGTTACGAGCTTAGCGACGCACTTGCAATGCTCCTGCTACGGAACCCCAATAACCGACTTTAAATCAACACGCCACGAGCGAGAACTACATTACCATACATTATTTTCTCAGCGGCGAGTTCGGAAAGAACAATGAAGTCCGCTGCGGAGTTTTCTTGAATAAATAGAAAGAATTTTAATAGTTGTGCAGCTAATTTCACGGGTTTTATGTTAATTCAAGTGGTTTTACTGTTGTTTGTCGCAGGAAACGAGGAGATTATCATTTTATGCTGTCAGGAAATCTTATCTAAATAGGCTTATCTCACACTAAATCGTCCTGCAGTAGCCAATTTGCAAAACTTATATGGTAGATATTTGGCTGGGTTTTAGAATTTCAACCAAAACTATTTTTATGCAAAGAAACTTTATAGTCAAGTGAAATTTTTAGAAGTGAAAATAACTTTTAGCGACGCTCATCTAAGATGCCGTGGTATCTGATCTGATGAGTATTTAAGCGCTTATATAGCCGCACGCGCATGCTCATATTGCTCATGTCTTAACACTCAAAAGATTTGTAAGGAGCAAATAAGTGACTGTATTATATCACATGTCGACACTGAAATTGGCTCAAGGCCTACTGGTGAAATCTTAGAATTCTTTTTGACCGGGTTTCGAGATTTAATTAATCGGCCAGCGTCACCCTCGCGAGTTTTAAGGCTTCTGCAGACTTACAGACTAAAAGCCCCATTTCACACATACTTATGAGCCCGCGCACGTACTGCCTCCACTGTGGCTGTGCTGGTAGTTCCAGCTCTACTGCTGCTGACACGCGCTTGGCCCGTGAAAGGCTACTTCACTCTAATCACGACAGATTGTCCAGTAAACATTCCACACATACTTCACTGACGAGGGTGGACGTGAAACACCTGATTACGTATGCGCATAGCAACAACGATTAACTGGATTCCAATCAGCTGTTGACACCTACATTGATGGATCAGTGGAATGCGCAAGTGGCTCTTGAGCCAATCAGCGCAGCTTCTCTGTTACTGCATGTCTACCAGTAACTTGCTGCAGGACACTGATCATTATGGATTTAGTCGAGTCGTACCTACAGGTATGCTTTCACAACAATCAAGGAAGTAAAGCAAGTGGCAAGAAATTAGTGTGCATCATAGTGACCACAGACGGTCTTGCCTCATAATTATATATAGATAGGCATTCATATTTTTTATCTTAAAAAAGCCCGTAAAGCGTCTCTTTAAACTTTCCACTATTGTCTATCTCAAAGCTACACGGTGTCGGATTGCGTGTCATCTTTTCAAAACGACGGTTCGGGAGGGAGGAAAAAAAGTAATTTTCTTTAAAAAAAATATTTATCTGCAATATTCGTTGAAATTATTCTAGCTTTACCTAAATAAGGATGCCAATATTCATTCAACACCTTGGTTTAATTTCATTCCATGGTCCGGTTCAAGTAGAGAAAATTATCCACGAGTAATGAGAAATATTATAATAATATGTCATAACGCGTCCGTCTCCGCTGCGTCGTCGTTGTCTCGAAAGCGTTTTAATTTGTGCCACTAATGAAGGAGGACTGCCATTGAAGACGCTACGCGACGCAATTTCCGGTTTTTAGTTTCAAAGAGACGCTCCGCGCTTCCTACCTCTGTGGTAGTTAGACGTTAGAGGTGTTACTCTCGTACGATGTCACTGAAAAAACATTAAAACAATTGATTGTTTTGATTCTCCTTTTTCATATATATGTATATAAAAGGCGATGTATGTGTGTTCTCTATGGACTTCAAAACGGCTGGATCGATTTGACGGGACTTTCACTGGCAGATAGCTGATGATATAAGGAGTAAATAGCTGGCAGTTATTTTGATTATAAGAATAGATAAATAGATAATAAACTTAGTAACTGGCGTCGCAGGTATAATAATATTAGCATAGTGTCATTCGTGTTTTACGGTATAACTGAAATAAATCACTATCACTACATTAGTATAAAACAAAGTCGCTTCCCGCTGTCTGTCCTATGTATGCTTAGATCTATAAAACTACGCAACGGATTTTGATGCGGTTTTCACCATCAGTTAGATATTTTTTTACGGAAGGTTTATATATGTAACAAGCGCCCCGCCCTGGCTTTGCACGTAAGTTACACTCGTGCGAAGCCGGGCGGGCGGGTCGCTAGTAATATATATTCCGTTGTTAACTTCTTGTAACGAAGCTATACTGATTTCTAACTATTGTTTATATTACCTGTTATATGTAGTGGACATTATGTATTTAAGTTTTTATATTTTATGTTTATAACAGATAAAATTATATGTATTTTGAACTTATAAATTCTAGTAATTTTTAAACTTTCGCGATTTGAATACATGTTTTTAATGAAACACATGTTTTAATAAAATAATACGTGATAACTATTTTAAATGTTTATTTTATTTTGATATGTACACCCGTTACTAAGCTCTACGTTATTGGCGCTTATTTAATTTGCTTTGTAAGATTGTCTTTAGACCTTCAAGCAGTCCGACTGTATTTGTAGTGTTAGTTTGTAATTTGTTTAGTTATTGAAGGAATTTTGTGAAATAATGATGACAACAATATTGGAGCTGCTTCATTTATTGTCATTAAACAGTAGTTACATTAAACAGTAGTTAGTTGTCGAGTACCCGCAGTACCTCCACAGGAAGCTGTGGCAAACAACGCGGACGAGGTCGGGGCTGGTTCCGCTGTTTAGTCGCCGGCTTTTCACTCCAGCTCCTTGGTTGGTGGGTAATTGGATATGAACGATTACGTTATTTGCCTAATATACGAAACCTACTTACCTACCTATATCGCTTTTTTATTTTGAAGGCTATATACAATTTTATTATAGAAACTGACGTGGTTTTCACACAATACAATACAATATTACAAAGTTATAAAAGTGAAATACCTTTCAGATTTTTGTGAAGCATTGATGGCTAACTGATATAGCTTTTTTCTCCATAAAAATACAATGTCATTGATTGTTGATGAGGCGTGTAGCATGTATCTAGTTACGCACCTCAAAACTTATCAGACTACATGCCACTTTACCATGCCATATGGCATGTAGCCATGGCCATGACATGGCATGGCAGCGGCAGGCAGATAAAAGTGGCGGTATTGTACCGAACGATTTAGATCGGCTGGGAGCTGAAACATGTTCAAGATTAGCTTATTACATGGAATACTCAGATCCAAAGATTTCATAACATTCTAATCTTTGCTCAGATCATTCCCAATTCATGTCGTCGGGATAGTAACAAAAGTACGAGTGCTCTATTTTTATGGAAATCTTTAGTAACTACAGAATGAATTCCAACTAAGTGATGTACTTAGTGCGTACGTATGAGAAATAAAATTATTTACGAGATGATTATTGTAAAAATAATCTCACCATCACATACCTAGTAAGTTGGTACAGTTAAATAATATTAACACGTGTTTGTAATGAAATAGTAAATCTTTATAATCTTTAGAAATTATAATTATTTTTTATTTCATCATTTATGATTACGTTTGAAAAAGATAATTTTAGAGAATGAAATTAGCAATTTTGTTTACCACCCTCCCTCATGATGCCACGAATCAAATAATAATCCTGGATAAAAGTCCAGTTATGAGGGAATATCATGGATTGGCAATATCTTTGTTTTCCATTTCAATCAGTGGAAGGAAATCGATGGCCTCAAGGCATTGTCAAGATTACAATGCAGGGGTGGCAGCCGTGGCAGGTCGGGTAAGTCCCCCGTTTTTAATAAATGAGATGGCTGGCCTTAGGGCGTACAGATATACTTTAGGTACAAGCGGAATACGTACATTTCAATTTGACAATTTCAAGACTTGCAGCAAGTTCATTGTCAATGTAAAATATTAAATGTACCTACAATGTAAAAATAATACTAACATACATAATATATAAAATAAATAAATAAATAAATATTTGGGACATTTTGCACACACGGTCATCTGACCCCAAACTAAGCAAAGCTTGTGATATGGCTGCCAGAGACTGATATACATACATATATAGTTTTAAATACATACTTAAATAGATATTAACAACCAGATATAGAACAAACACAAATGTTCATCACACAAATGTTTGTCCTAGATGGGAATCGAACCCACGCCCCCAAGCTCAGAAGGCAGGTTCACTACCAACTGGACCAACGGGCTATCATACACATAATCACGTACGTACACATACGTAACGTACATATACATAATCAATAGTAACTATTCCTGTAATATTAATAGAGATAAATAATTATAAGTGTATTCATACATATTATATGAATTACCTACATTATTTTAACTAGAGGTGTTAATCTAAGGAAAACCGGATCAGATTTCCGCGATACAGGCCTAGCCTAGTGCGGGAATCGCAGTTATCTTCTATACTTACCCAACTCACTCATAAGCATATAAGCCTTACGGTTTCTTCCTATAGTTCGTTTGATGTATATACCTTATTTAAGCCTATGTTTATGTAAATAAATATATTTTCATTTTTAATTTTTAATGATTTCAATAATCTAAATAAATTTTGCTTCATTAGCAATATTTGTGTACTTAAGTTTTTTTGATGGATAATGGATAATGATTTTCCCCACATTAAAAAGCTATTATCGCATGAATTAGGCTCAATACATACCTCATCCCTAAACATTTATTCAAATAATATTTGGTTAATTGAATAAATTAACGTTTCTTTTCATAATCCCCGCCACATCAGCAGGCTCCAGTAAACCGAACTGTATTGGGAATTTCATTAAGCAGAAAGTAAACGGAACAAAACCGGATTTTTCACTTGAAAAAATATCAAAAGGATCACTTGAAATACTCAATATTGCTAAAAAGAGAGACCGCACAATGAAATTATGTTTATTGTGGAATTGGTTCGAGAATATTATTAATTATTAGCTGCGCCCCGCGGTTTCACCCGCGTAGTGATGAACAATCGTGATTATGATGATGATGAAAAGTAGCCTATGTCACTCTCCGGCCCTTGAACTATACCCATGCAAAAATCAGGTTGATCCGTTGCTCTGTTGCTGCGTGGAAGAGGAACAAACAAACCAACACACTTTCGCATTTATAATATACTAGCTGACCTGACAGACGTTGTCCTGTCTTAGAACTGTCAAACACGCAAAGTTAAAATTGTAAATCTTATTTTTTTACACCTTGGGTTACATTATTGGAGTTTTAGTAAGGATCCCTATTTTTTTTGAAAATATAATATAGCCTATGTTAACCGGGGATAGTGTAGCTTTCCAACAGTGAAGGAATTTTTCAAATCGATTCAGTAGTTTCGAAGCCTATTCAATGCAAACAAACAAACAATCAAATCTTTCCTCTTTATAATATTAGTATAGACAATAGTATAGTATGATTTGTAAATTTGAGATAATTTTGCAACAAAATGTCATATATGCAGTTGGTTGAGTTAATAGTTAGTTAGATAGTAGACCAGCTTAGAAACTAAACAAATAAAAAAAAAAACTTCAAAACGTTAAATTTTGGTAAACACCTTCGTACACCATAATTTAACTTATGTAGTTAGTTGGAACATTAGAAACCAAACCTATACATAAGCATATTATATAGCGTACATACACTTACACAAAAACGATACAGGTACGTAAGCAGTTATTCGTAGCCTTGACTTTCGCAGTAAGGATTAGTGAAGTGAAAACATTTTTGACCACGTTGAGCGATTTTTGGTCGAGGAAAAACTTGTGTGTTCGCGTCACCGACATGTGACATGCTAATGTAACGTATTGGTCTTCATTTCTGTCGGTCTTAATGATCCTTTTTTTAAATGTAAAATCTCTAGTTTTTACAAAGATGCTACAATAATAAAGTTGTTGGAGCGTCGAGAACGACAGCACAGTTTAATAACAAATGTTCTGTAATTTATTGCGCTTCAAATGAACTGAGGCGGTGATTGTGGTGGAGAAAAAACGGATAATTTCATTGAATATTAGTGAGACTGTTGTGCAAATATTACGGAGCATAAAAAAGTTTTCATCGCTGTTTTCCAGTGAAATAATAACAATATGTTTCACTGTTGTTTTCTTAAATAATGAAATCTTTGTATTAATCAATATACCTCGTGGTGATAAAAACAATATTTTTATTCACTTACGAGATACGAGACAGCCTAGCCTATTTTCACCATAAAACATAATTGAAGCTATAATTTATGTTTATTGCACCCAATAACTCCAAAATCACTTTTAACCGATAATATCAATTCAGTATTTTGGAGAAATAGGACATATTGTGTGGACCGAGGGATCCCTCAAAAAGGCAAGTTTCACGTTCCATGGGTAATATATTCCGTTGTAAGTCCGAAGATAAATCCTCCAGCAACCAACAACAAAATAGTTGGATAGTAACAAAGTTGAGTCGGAGTTGGCGAGGCTTATCCCTACATTAGCATACAAGAAGTTGGCGAAGGAGAATTTTGTGGAAACAGCGTCATGTGTTAGCCGCTTGTTATGAGTTCCGCAGTGATGGGGGAAAGATTCGCCGGCCGCGGCACGGAGCCCGGGATGGAACATTACGCACGACGAAATGTTACGACAAATGGTTCTGTTCATGTTGTTTTAAGGCCCTCTTTTCCCACTTTTAGCAATTTTCAAATCTACTTCCATGGTTATTTTTTTAAATTATAAATATGGTGTATATCAAAATTGAATATTTATCTGGGAAACTGTAAAGACTAAAACACGATTAAGGACAGTAATTTTTAAAGTTTCGCGATTTGAACACATGTTATGAAATGTTTATCGGGACCTTGTTTCTCTGATCTGAGGTATTCATCTTATAACAGTAAAGTTCTGAACGTAGCTTCATTATTCAACACGAGTTACGTAATGAATTGGGAAGTTTTTGAAAGGGTGAAATTCCCTAAACTGTTATGATAATTATTTATCTAAGTAAATGGAAATGCTTAGAATTTGTTGTTGCGAGATGGCGGCTCGGGAATTAATCAAGTTTTGCTTCACGATACAGTTCACTTCGCGAGTCTTCATTGGAACGTTAACACGAGCGCAGCGTGTGCCTGCGCGTGGTCTAAATAGTGCTAACAGGCGTGTGGATTTGGTTAACCTCAAACGCCGTTTGACCAACTGGAAAGAAAGAGAGGGAAATATGTCATTCTCACTTTTTCTCTCCCGTTGGTTGGACGGTGGTCCGTCAACCAAATCCATACGTCTGTTAGCACAATAGACGTGACGTGTGAGTATCGTATGTCAGGCTGAGTGGGCAGCCCTAGTGCTCGCAATGACAATGGTTGAGATGCCGGACCTTAGTCAATGTAGAGAAAATGATTTTGAAAGAATGATTGAGTAAAATATGTCTAATTCCACCGGTAAAGCTTTGCCACCGTCCTTGTCTCTTGAAAACTATAACCTGGATGTCTTCAAGGCCAGAGTGAATAAGTACCTTCTAGGTCTGCGTGCTCCATCTTCGGCCACAACAGCGCTTTCCAGCAGGTGGGTTGATGGCCAAACGTAAACCTATTCTATTTTAAAAATTAAATTAAAAATACATAATTATAAATTTGAGACAGTTTATATAAGTGTGCAATAAATTCATCTATCGTCTATCGACATTAAAAATACGGGCCGAATTGAGAACCTACTTCCTTTTTTGAAGTCAGTTAAAATTTATTTATATTACCAACAAAACATAGACACATGCATAGTTATCAGTTAGATAAAATCTTCACTACATAGTATAAAACAAAGTCGCTTTTCGCTGTCTGTCCGTCCCTATGTATGCTTAGATCTATAAAACTACGCAACGGATTTTGATGCGGTTTTCTCCATCAGATAGATAATTTTTTTACGAAAGGTTTATATATGTAACAAGCACCCCGCCCTGGTTTCGCACGTAAGTTAAACCCGTGCGAAGCCGGGCGGGTCGCTAGTATCTTATAAATGGTAACGTATTTATTATTCCAGTATATAGAATGTTCCCCTTACGTAAAGTTTTTTCTTGTTCTATTCTCCATTACCACCAAGTTACCACCACGCTTACAGTACATCACTTAACTGTCACAGGAAGTAGTTAGAGGGCGTCAAATTCGTCACTTCCGGTTATTATAAATATAATAACCAAGAACGGTTGTTTCTATAATGTGTGATGACTGCCGTAACTGATGTACGGCAATATTTTTGAAACCATTTGTATTTTTATTTTCTAATGAATTACTAAAGTTTCATCATCATCATTTCAGCCATAGGACGTCCACTGCTGGACATAGGCCTCCCCCATCGATCTTCAAAAGGGCCGGTTGGAAGCGGCCTGCATCCAGCGTTTCCCTGCGGTCTCCTTTAGGTCGTCTGTCCATCTTATGGGTGGACGTCCTACGCTGCGCTTACCGGTCCGTGGTCTCCGAGAACGATTCGAGAACCTTTCGGCTCCATCGGCTATCTGTTCTGCGTGCTATGTGCCCTGCCCACTGCCATTTCAACTTGCTAATCCGGTGGGTTTATGTCAGTAACTTTCGTTCATCTACGGAACTTCTTATTTGTGATTTAATTTTGATCTCGCAGAGAAACTCCGAGCATAACCCTCTCTATAGCTCGTTGTGCGACTTTGAGCATGCTTATGGGGCCCATAGTGAGAGACCACGTTTAAATAATAAATAAATAATAAATATTCGGGACATTTTTGCACACACGGTCATCTGACCCCAAACTAAGCAAAGCTTGTGATATGGCTGCCAGAGACTGATATACATACATATATAGTTTTAAATACATACTTAAATAGATATTAACACCCAGATATAGAACAAACACAAATGTTCATCGCATAAATGTTTGTCCTAGATGGGAATCGAACCCACGCCCCCAAGCTCAGAAGGTAGGTTCACTACCAACTGGACCAACGGGCTATCTAACGGGTTTCACTGCCGTATATCATCACTGACAACACGCCGCCGTTTGACCTCTTTCTTGAAGTTGCATCTGCCTAGTTGGACTGTTTGTCCTAGGTAGACGTCAACAGCTTCAAGAACTGAGTTCCCAACGGATACTGGGGTGGGCACAACATAGATATTTGACATGACCTTTGTATTTCTTGTCCATGTTCATCTTAAGGCCCACCTGTTGGGAGTCTCGATTGGGGCATTCGAGCATCATCCTGAGAACTTCCACCGATTCTGCCATGACCACCATATCGTCGGCAAACTTTAGTGACGTACTCGCCGTTGATGTAGTACTGAGTCCTTGCCATTCCAGGAGTTGAGATATTTATCAGCGTCGTCACCTGGTGCCTCTTCACTGCAGGAGGTTGGCCGTCATCTCGCAGTAGACTTTATTTCCCCATGAAGCGAATGCGCTATTCTCTGCATGAACTATCGTATTTGGCAGTTCAGATGTCATTATTATAAAGTGGTCATGTTGGTTAACAAACAAATACATTTCCCTATTCATAATTATTTCATTTGCGAGGTAACGAGTATTTCTCATTTAAATTTCATTAATCTCAAAGTCCAACAAAAGCCGGAACACTTAAAACGACATCTCAACTAAAAGCTCTTCGAATCTTTACATTTTCAGCCAATCTAAAGTATTAAAACTTTTATTTATTCGCAAAACAAACTTTAGCCGTCAGAATGAATTTCAAACAACTTATAAATTGTGAGAAATCTGAAGCAGCGAGTGTCGCAGAGATGACCTTCAGTCTAGAGTTCTGGACACTCGTATTTGTAATCTATTTAATAACATTCCACCCTACATTTTATTACTTGAAGTGTAAAATTGAGTGTGCTATCTAATTGAGATGGTATCTTTAGTATCCAGCGGGTAGTTTGAGTAAATATCATTACCGTGGATCCACAGCTCTTCCCTTCTGGTTCCAGATGTTCATTCACCACTCAACACTCGCAGCACAGATATATAAGGGTTATCACACCATCCCACTTATAGTATAAGTAAATGTGATAGTTTGTGTATGTTTGTTCCCACTTACTTACCTCCGCCTCCTCTTAACTGCATGCTAGTTGAACGGATGCCGTGGAGGTAGTTAGTACCCTACATCAACACATTGGCTACTTTATTTGAGGAACATTTACGCTTCCTGCAGGATAACGGGTAAAACCAGTTTGCTATCAAGTTTGCAATAAAATTGCACAAAACTGCGAGAAACCGAGACACCATAATCTTCTGATGAGGGAAAGGGAGACCATCGCCTTGCATTGATTTATAGATTATTGTCTGTTTATAAAAGTCGATGTGTGCATGTGTGTATGTTCCTTATGGACTCCAAAATGGCTGGTCCTTGGAGTAATATTAATAAACTGAAGTGTAGATTGTACTGATTGCAAATGATACAAATTTTAATTACTCAAGCTTAAAATTTATAATCCACGTCCGTTCGCAATTGAGTTATTGATGCCAATTGATTTCCGACAAATAACGTTTTAATTAATCAGTTCAATTATTCATTGGTTTATGGGAAACTGATATTCCTGATAACATTTTAGTGTGGAAGAAATTGTTGAAGAGTACATTATTTTAATGCTAAGATACGAGGTATGTAACAGTATGGATGGACGTTCCCCTAGCTGCTGCCTGTGCTGCTGCCTGTGCTGCTGCCTGTGCTGCTGCTTGTGTACAGTTAAAACTACATTTTAGTTAAGAAATAGCCTTTTCCGTTTAATCTTTTTTTTATTATAGCACTATATAGTTGAACTCTAGTCCGCAGAAAGAATATACAAATACAAATACAAATACAAATAGTTTATTGATCGAAAAATTAAAAGACAACAATATTGTTAAAAAGCAATCGAACTGGACATAATGATAACATTTAAAATTTACAATGTTGTTTGTGTGTGGAACTGGCTGGCACCCGTACTAGTAATTAAACTGTGCTACAGGCACCAGCGTCCTCCGTTTGAACACTCATTAGGTTTAGTTAAAAATTAGACAAAAATGATATATATTACATAAATTTGGTCACGTAACATATTATTATTTTTTTTTTTTTTTTTTTTCGGATACAATTAACATTTAAACGTACATATAAAATCGGCCAAGTGCGAGTCGGGCTCGCGAACTGAGAGTTCCATACCACCACATAGCTTGTTACATACTAAGTAGAAAAAGGTATTGCAAAAATAAAACACCCTATCAACGCCCAGGCGGTCACCCATCCAAGTATCGACCGCGCCCTCGCTACGTGACCGGTGGTGAACAGAAATTTCTCATCGACTCGCACTTGGCCATTATTTATTAATTGTTGTTTTACTTTAGAGTATTTACTATAATCATGCAAGTTTGACGCTTGTACGTATTACCGTTTTAAGATTAGAGCAAAATATACAAAAGTACGGTCCCGTTTGACGGTACGGAACCCATCAAATTTCATATTACTTAATTATAATGGTATCATGTACGAGTTGCGTAACCCAAAATAACATTCTAAATCAGTTGTGTGACTTAAAATTTCAATGTAACTAATAAACGGAGATTTATCTTCTATCTCCTGTTCATTGTCATCTATTTCCTTCAATATTGTAGAGTGCACATCAACAACTGGAGGCTGCTGAAACTTAATACGTATCAACAATCAGTAGCTAGCAATTACCACCCTCCGCACAAATATCGGCATTACCTCCACTATCAAATGACAATACAAACATGTCAGGGTAAGGGATGGCTGCAAGGAATACCATGACTCGTTGGACAGTCACACTCAAAATATAGGAGGGAGAGCATTGTAATAGACATTATATAAAAAGGTTTAAAAATAAAATAAAAGACAATCTAATTACTTCCGGTTTTTTAATCTATGCTGTTTAGGTTCTTAAAGTAGTTTTAAAGTAGGTTCTTGAAGCAGGTTTGGGGTTTGGTCAGGTATTGCTATTTTAATGAAGTGAGAGGTCAGGGACTTATGTTTCATTAAAATTCATTGCATAAAAATGTTTACTCTGTAAACCACCGTTACATTCTGGCTACAAAATATCGTAGAAATTATTTAAACTTGCTCTAAGTGTTACAGAAAATGTAACTTTAGTTAAAAGCAAAGGCAAGATACATATTTTGATTAGACGTAGCAGATGAAACCCTAACAATAAATAATAGTTTATGCAAAAAATATGACGACACTCCAATGAGACATAATGCCCATTCCTATTTGTTATGAATCCATGTTAGTAATATAATGGTTGTATTTTGCTGGCTTTAGATAGGAGCACTTGGTCATACTTGAGGCGACACCAGCACGAAGTGAAATGCTCATTTCCAATTAGTTATGATTCCCCGGCGGTGGCCAGTGATTCATCATTCGACGCGCCCTTGTTTGATGACGTCACCGTCTTGGGACGTGAAATATTGCGATGTGAGTACGATAGTGTGGGAGTCTTTAGATATATACATATCTACTAGCTGCCTTTGTGGACTCACGCGAAATCCTATTTGAACGTTATTTTTACCACATTAAAAAGAAGCCTATGCATTATTTAGTTAAGTTGTTATAGAGTGAATCGGTTCCTTCTAGGCAAGCGTGCTCCATTGTGGTCCGCATCATCGCTTACCATCAGGCGAGTTGGCGGCCAAACGCATTACTTATTCAATAAAAAAAAGTTTCATCACATATATCATTCCAAATTTAATTTTTCAGCAGTTTTGGATATAAGTTGGTATAAACACATTTGCACACGAATTCTCGCCTAAACGTCTAACCCCTTTATACTCGTAATATTTGTGTAATAACCAGAGGGTAAACCCCACACGTAGTGTAAGAAAACAACTTTAAGATTCTGAAGCTAAACAGAAATGTATGTTTGAATTCTGTACATGATGTGAATGATCCTGCTGTTATCAGTTACAAAGTAAACAAGGCGAGCAGGCGTCGAGCTGCTGACATGATTAATCAGACATCAGGTATTCAGGTCACCGTACCGCATTACAACGAAAGCAATCCAGTTTTAATCCACTTCCCGCTAAACCTCATTTCCATAACCGACAAAAAACGTTTTAAAATGCAACGTCATTCCAACGAAATGCTTTCACGCAATACTTTATAAAAAGAAAGCGCCGGAAACCGTTTAGTGGCAGAAGGGAATGTCACACAAATACCGATCACGGTTCTCGTGACAAACAGTAGGGACGGGTTGTTTTTACATATCCCTACTTCAATGATTTCTTATTAGGCAGCGCGCCGCCAGAATACAGGCCAATATCAGTAAACCTGTGTGGGGCAAAGCTTAGTTTAAATACCTAACTTATTATAAAAAAATACACAGAAATATGTTCCGTGTGTGTTATTGAAGTGAAAACTTCTTTAGACACGTTGGGCACTTTTCGGGATGGGGAAAAGCACTGAGCTCGCGTGCCCGTCACGCTCAGATACTCGTTCGGGTAAAGTCGGCTCGAGTCGACTCGGGGAGCGAGAGCCTATATCGTCAGTCTTGATGAAGTTTTCACTTCTGTCGGTAGATACTTTATTCCAACTTCGTTCCATACAAACCTTATAACGTTATGATTAGCCTTGGGTTTTAGTTTATTCCAGTATCCACCAACGAACGATGAACAATGGTGGCCGAGTGGCAGCATGTGCGGTTTACAATCTGACGGCACCGGTTCGACCCTCAGCCCTACACCAATGACTTATTTAGTACCTAAATAAATAATGAGTTGTTTTCGATGCCATCGGTCAAAATTGGTGAAGGCAAACATCGTGAGAAACCGGTATGCCAAGAGCCTCATAAGTTGAAACATTCACGAACATGCCCTGGGCCAGCATGGTGGGTTAGGGCCCGTCCTCATTCTCAGAGAGAAGGCCTGTGTCCTAGCAGTGGGAACATGAGAGGCTGATAATGAATGATAATGATCCACCAACGCTGTGCTGAGGGCACGTGTGTGCAGGTTGTTGCTCAAGAGGTGCAAAACTGACATAATATTAAGTAGACATCTATTTTATGCTATGGAGAGCCAGGAGAGGGCTATGCTCGGGGTTTCTCTACGGGATCGAATCCGAAATGAAGAGATCCGTAGATGAATGAAAGTCTAGACCACCGGATTAGCAAGTTACATAAGTAGGTACGTAAGTGGCAGTGAGCAGGGCACATATCACGCAGAACAGATGGCCGATGGGGCCGAAATCTTCTGGAATGGAGACCATGGACCGGTAAGCGCAGCGTAGGACATCCACCACAAGATGGCCATACGACCTAAAATAGACCGCAGGGAAACGCTGGATGCAGGCCTCTTCCAACCGGCCCTTTTGGAGATCGATGGGGGAGGCCTATGTCCTGCATTGGACGTCCTAATTATGATGATGATCTATTTTATACACATATTGGTCAAAATCTTTCTTTATGCTCAGCTTCATATTGGTGGACACTGGACCTAAGGCATTGTTTTCCCTAAACTTGAGAGAAGACTTCTAAGAAATGTGATATAGACGAATCAGCAGTGCAAGTACCGTTCTTTTATCAATCGTCAAATTGACATTTGAGATCGCAAATTCGATAAAATGCCATTTGATCAGTACTCGCTATGATCGATTCTATGGCATTTTATCGAATTTGACGATCGATAAAGAACGGTACTTGGGGCCCAGATTATAGATTAAACCCGTTATATCATTCTATTTCAGTGGACAGAACGTGTTGAGAAGGCTGTGATGAATTTAGAACATTTTACAAAGTAAAGCGTCTCAATTGAAAGTCAACTAATTACACCGAGACATTTTCCAATATCTCAAGTATTCCAAACGTTGAACAAGGAATCCTTCGTGTGACAGTTAACTGGCGTTCATTAACTCATTGCCGATTGTCGCAGGAGATCAAAGGTTTCTGGCGTGTTGTGCGCCGCTGTGCAGGGACCTCTGTAATTACACGACGTTATTGAATCTCGGAGGTCGGAGCCGACGTGGCGGAGCTGCAGCTATGGTAACCTAGCGCTACCCCTTCACGGTAACACACTTTGAACTATACCTTTGAACTTAAATATGCTGAAGTTGGTTATGAAATTAATATGTTTGGTGATAGATTAAGCCTTAAACAAATTAAACCCCTGAAACTTCAAGGGGTTTAATTTGTATATATGTAGGAATAAAGTAATATAAATCCATTTCTATACAACTTTTCATAATCAACATGAAGAAAATAGATTGACGCAGGGATCTGATATTCATTTTATAATAAGTAATGAATGCCCTGCTCTATCAATAGCCATTATAATAATATACTGTATTTTTTGCATAGAAAGGGCCAGAGAGTGACATAGGCTAGTTTTCATCATCATCATCGTCATCATCACCATTTCTCATCACTACGCGGGTGAAACCGCGGGGTGCAGCCAGTTAAAAAGGTATAAACCAACTACCACTAAAATATAAAACTATACTAAATTATAAAATGTTACATGTTATGTACATTTTAATTGACAAGTGTTATTACAAAGTTGATGTTTTTTTAAAGACATGTTAACAAGTAAATAATAAACTGATTTTCCTCATTAAATTTAAATATTATGGGTATTGTAAATCTCCACCGCCGCTTCCCACGACCATTAAATCCAAGTGCAACGTTTAAAGAACGCTCCCTGTAAACAGCATACATCTTAATTGCAGACATTGTGGCGGACCTAATTAATTAATTCCTTCTGTTCGGAGAACTGTCCCTCAGAGCTTTCCCTTAATGACAATTTAATGCTGAGGATACAGCCGCTTAAGTGTTTATCTCGCCCCTTGGATGTTTCCACCTTAAGAATTGATGGTGGCTTTTTACTTTTATTTTATCTATTTATTGAGGTACACAAAACAGAATACAGTCATAATAAAACTAAATAAGTGTGTGGACAATTGTGAACTAAACCATATCCCAAAAAATGCGTACTCATCGTGGTTATTAAAAAACAGTATGATATTAAAATTAAAAATATTTTTACTTTCAGTTAGACACGATGAGCCGTGAATGCAATCTTTTTTATATCTTACATCAAAAATATCTTGAAATAATAATTTTGAAATATCTTTTAAACTGTGAAAATTGTATTATTATCGGTAAAAAAAACTGCTCAAGTATACGTCCATACGTGACTTACTTTTATAAAAAAAAGGTTTTCGTTAATATTGAAATGCCCTTAAAACTCTCATTTAAGAATATTATAAAGTAAATTAAATGTTTGAAATACTTTATGATTTTGATCAGTACATTTACCTCCTATTTCAGTTCGCCTCTCACAATTTATCAAAGACAATTTTACAAGTTCGTGACCCACTTCGACCCAATCTAAACTTTCGCAATTACGTCCAAAAATCGCAATAAAACATAATTAACGTTTAATAAAAAACATGATTAAAAATAAATCGTTTGGTGTGTCAAACGGTTTACAAAGTCGGTCGAAAATGGTTTTTATTTTTGTTGAAATCTTGTAATTTCTCGAAATTGTGATTTTGGCTCGTTAGGAAAAATTGAAAATTTATTTTTTGTGATTATCACTAATTACAAGAGGGGTCGTTTGCGATTTACAAACGGAATCGGGGGTGAATGTAGGACGGGTCAGTGACCTCACGGAGACTGACGTGACGGTCATGATGACGAGGGTACTTTTTAAATTGATGAGAATTCTGCTTTTTACAACTTTGTTTACGAGTTTTGTGCGAATAATTGCGGGCCGCTTTCTACGGGAATAAAGAAAGCAATGCATGACGACAATAATACTGGTTTTATACAATCTAATATTTCTCATAGAACACAATAAACATTATAATCAGTCAGGTACATTACTACATTCTAAACAATATTTTCCAGAATAAGGTGTAGAACAATAAGAAAATAGGAAAGGAATGAAGAATCAAAAACAATTCTAGCATAATAATAGGTAAATATATTACAGCAAAAAAAGTAAATGACGACTTACTTTTTTTTACCTTGTACAAGCTCCCACAGACATCTCATTAATTTAGGCTTAGCATTTTTTTTAACCAGTTCCTATAATATGAATAATTTAGTTCTAACGCCTAACTTGAAGTATATGTAGCTAAGAAACTCTCAAATACCAAAATGAGGAAGAACCCTGTGTGAAGTGTCAGCCACCACACCACCGCGTCGGTGTCGTGTCGATGCCGGAAACGGTTTATGTCTGCGTTCGGGAGATAAATAGTTTCATTATCACCGGGTTTGGGTGTCTTGCGATGCTATGCGCAGTACACGGGAAAACTTCAGACAGTACAATACCTACTTTTCTATCGTTAATGTCTGTGATGTTTAAGAGTTCCTGGGGTTTGATTATAAAAATAGTGAAATTATGATCGTTAATTTTATCTGTTGAAACTTCGGGTATGGTATGACCAACGCAATCTAAATATCTAAGTAGAATCGTTCGATCCATAATAATATAATTAGTACCAGTGTTGAGTTGAATGAGTTTTGACAACTGCCTGTCGCCGTTTGACATGTCATCTGAAACGCAGTAGTACTCAGTGGTCGTTGATAGTGATAATATTAACTCCTGAGGCTGCATACAAAATATGAACGTTTACAAGCTGAAGTTCCAGAGGACATCGCATACCAGACGGGAGTCATTATTTCGCCAACAGATGGCAGCACAATCGATTCTCGCCGCCTCGCTCGAGCGGCGCAATTTGTGATCCCCTCGCCCGTGAAATCTACTGAAATGAATAAAACTATCTGAGAATCGAACACTTGACTAGTTCGAGGTTTTTGCCTCGGAATTGTCTGGAATATTGGAAAGATATTGTTTAAAGTCTGTTGCGTTTTGTCTGCGGGGTGAAGTTGATGGGTTTGTTGTTGTTTGGCTATTTTTATCTAATTATTATATTCATTACGTACTCGTAGGTACTATTTTACGTTAAGTATAAAATGTATGTTATGCAATTATAGTTCAGTTTTCATAAGAATTAACAAATTATTATGAGATGTAACAGCGGCCGGTTAGAGTGATGTAACGTCTTCAGATTCATCTACTATATCCTGGTATTCTACTGGATTGTCTGGATCATATTCTAACTTTTCTTCGATCGCTTCTCGAGCTAATTATTAACGGGAAAAAAATGCTAGCAAAACAAAAAAATATATAACATAAAAGTATGTTCTTCGTAGAATGACATTAGTTAGACACCCACCTCGCGTCAACCACACAACCTGTAATCTACCCAGCAGTGTCCGATGTATCATTAAAAACCAATCACGAACACCTTTCAAAAAGCTACCCACTCCGCTTACACCCACTAATCCGGACGAGTCCTGCGACCGACTCGTGTGGTGCGAGTGCAGGCGGGTTATAACTCTATAAGTTATCACAAATATACATGCTTCATAATATGAGTTTGTTTACACAAGAAAATTATACATTTTAGAATGTTGAGTAAAATGACTTCTCTGCGAGAGTGAAGGTTGGCCCTAATCTACCATGGGCCCCCTGAAAAGGCTGCCTTATATTGGCGCCAGAAGGCTACACTGGCGTGGGTGGCTTAGTGTGTCAGAGGGTGGGTTAGAGGTGTGTTGCACTTTCACTAAATGTTACTCGCGGCATTATGCCGGCAATCCCACCCTGGTGCTTAGATTGTTTGGTCTTGCAGGGTCCACCCCCAGAAGGCCGCTTAAGGCAAACCAGGGGTCGGGGTCTCATTTGGCTTCATGGAATCGGGGTATACGATATCGCCACTCACCGACGGCTCACCACAAAGCCCTAAGTTAAGATATTATTATTATTGGGATTTTGAGATTTTTTAAACTAAGTGCTACGTAATTGTTCAAACTTTATACGAGTTCTCTATACAAGTATTTGTCTGGAAGTTTTGTTGTGTTTGTGGTGTTTTTTAGATCTCCTAAATCTGATATTTGAGATATCACACCACTAAGTCCAATTTTCGTGCGGTTTCCACAATCAACTAAACATCCACTAAGCCTCTCAGAGACGGACCACACCTTTAGGTAATCCTAATTGGATAGAAAGTACATGAAAGAGCGTCAGCTTAGTTCATCGTTTCAGTCAACAGATAATACTATTGAAGTGCCTTATTACTTACCATGCATGATTTGCCTTTCTGAGTTTACTAGTTGAGTATAGTTACTACTTACTCCGCTGTCGCAGCGACCTGAAGTGGATCTTGTCCGCCAACACAGGAGAACGCTATCGGTCCCGGTGTCGCGCTGTCTCTCGCCAGTTGGAGACTTGAAGCTCGCGCAAGTCCAACTACGGCATCTTTCCAGCGATATCTAGGCCGGCCTACGGGAACTCCAAGATACACCTCCGCTGAGACTCCGCTGAGACTCCGCTGGAGAGAGCAGCTGCTGACAATGGGAGAGGATCGCAATGCCCAGAAGGCGTATCTTGACTAGTTGAGTATACAAAAACCAAATGAGTAGTGAACACACGTCATGGTAGCATCTGGTGTAGATCTGCGTAGTGGTCACTTATTGAAGTAATTCGGGTTAGTTTGTTAGTTTGTTGTCTTACTTTAGCTTAAAAACCTCATAAACCCTTCAACGTATTGCTCCGCTACAGGCCATAAATAGTTATAGATTACAATATTTATTATTTTAAAATATTGTTTTTATAAAATACAACCGTCTTTACAAGAAGTGGAAGATTTTTATTATTATAATATAATTACCTAATTTTCCAACCGTAAAAGTGAAATATGTTTTTTTTTTCTAAAATAATAATTACAATTTGTTCACAATTAGCGAAGATCGTGTAACTGAAACTCACAAAAACAGCTGAATTGAGAATCTTCTTTTTAAATTGGTTTGATAATGTTCAGTACGTAGAAACCACGGAAACCAACATTCCAATAATTGTAAACGATAACCCAAATAATGTAATCAAAACTTGTCAATTAGTTAATAGTTTGACGCTGTCATATCCCACGGCTTCAATTATAGTTGAGTCTGAGCTCCTTGTCAAGCGAGAAACCGCTTAATCCCAGACACAACTTCTCAAGTCCATTTAAGTTTAAACTTTAAACTTTAAAGTTTGTGACATGGAAACATTGGCCGATAGACTCCGACGAGTGTTATTGACAGGCTGTTAAGAACTTTGATAGTTACATGTTGACTAGTTCCAGTAAACAACTGCAACTACTTGGCTATGTTTATTTGACGTGATCTGAAGCTACTGGACGATGGAATTGGCTTAGTAATAAAAACACATTCATTCATTGTATGCTCGGAGTTTCTTTGCGCGATAGAATCCGAAACGTGAATATTCGCCAAAGAACCAAAGTCACCGACATAGCTGTTAAAATTTGCAAGTTGAAGGGGCAATGGGCAGGCCACATCGCTCGAAGAACCGATAACCGAAGGGGAAGAAGAGTGATTGAGTGGAGACCACGAACCAGAAGACGGAGTGTAGGCAGGCCTCCCACTAAATGGACCGACGACATGCGGATGAGTCGCAGGCATCCAGTGGATGCAGACGGCAGGCTTTCGTTCAGTGTGGAGGTTAAAGGGGGAGAAAAAGAAGATGAAAAACACATCAAAACCTTGGTTCATCCGCTCTGCTTACAAGTTGTGCCCGAGTTGCATTTACAAAATATTATGTTACGATTGTTTACGAGACAGTGCTTGCGTGATCAGGTCTGGTATCTTTAGCTATAAAACTACTAAGTGGACCTACTAAGTAGTGCAAACAATTTAGCTTTTATTAGGTCCATAAAGGCTATCATCGGTTGACTATTTTCTTTATAGCTGTTAGGCGAACCTTATTAGAGTATTGTTTGACAAACAGATTCACGGTAAAATTTCTCATCATCATCATCACCAGCCTGTATCAACCCAGTGCTGGCCTTATCTCCTTTGTACTGATCTCTGTCTCGGGCTAATCTAAAGATCTCCTAAATTATTTCATTTAGCGCTACAAATTGAACGAGGTATAAGTATTAAACACTACGAGACATTTAACAACCTAACGTTTGTCAAAGGAAATTCCCATAGGATTTAATTTGTCGCGTATTTACATAATAAATGAGAGCATCCACCTCGAAGCGGTGTAATCCGGCTAAAGCCGCTTATATCCAGTTTTAGCCGGTTTTATCCATCATTGAGAGACTTGATTCTCGATCGGAGCGCGATTTGCATGTTATTTCGTGTTAATGCCGTGGATATTGGGATAGTGGAGCGATGTGATTAGTTAATGGCAGAATTTGCATAAGCTATGACTTTCTGTTGCGTTTGTGTCGGTAAAATAAGATTTTCATAAGAAACCAGGTACGAACGCCGCCATAAACTCTTACTAAGATTGGTAAAAGAAGGAAGAGGTTTGCCCTGCAGTAGTTCCCACTACTTCAGGGCATAAATGAGCCGCTAATGATGATGAATATGTGAATACCTGGTGATGGGTTATTTAAATTTGATTGACTTCCATAATAATACGAGTAGGCTGGTCCACCATAGTGAAACTGGAAGCACTGATATGGAACTTTAATGTATTATGAAATAAAATGTTGATGAATGGGCAAATAGGCTGTAGTTACAAAGTTATTCTTTTGTTTCCGAACAACATCCTTAACTAAGTTGGCAACAAACTAACGGAATTAGATGAAAGAACAGTTTTCCAGACTTCATTCCCGAGAACTTTGTTCAGTTCAGCAAATACTTATCTTATACGGACTTCGCAAGGAAGTATCTGTGCAGTTTACGCTCAACTTGATTATACCGCCTTAATCTAGTTCTTAATAGTCCGCATAAAAGTTTCATATTTTTCTTAGAGACCGTTATCTAAGGCTTTCTTACGGAAAAAATATTCTCTTTCCCTGAGTTTTTGCAGCGCTTTTTAAGCTGTTTATTAAGTAGGCTGAATATAATTAAGTTTGGTTAGTCTGTAACTGGGACTTTACTTTAAATCGGGATATACCTACATTTGTCCATTATTTGACGACCCGCCACTTGGCACAAATCTTGTTTTTAAAAAAGGAGGATGTTCTATAGTCGACGCATATATTGATCTATGACCACGCATAACTTTTTACAGAATAGTCTGATTTCAACCATTTTGTTTCTCCGCCTCTTTTTTATATCTCTGGCAACTGCCATCATTAAACCAAGTCACAAGTCGTCTCTTAGTTAGAAACTTTGGGCTATATTAAGACCGAATTCCAAATTTGTACTGTCATCATCAAAATAGTATGTAATTCAACTCAAATAAAATGTAGCTTGCCTACAATACCATAACCTCGTGTCACTAAAATATGTATAAAAATATATTTGAATGTATAAGAATCGACACAATGTTGCAGTCAAAAATGTGAATAAATCCCAGGAAGCCCATAGCCCGGTATAATGTCACGCGCAGACGTGTAAACAAGCGCTGTCCCGCGACCGAGTCGTCAGCTATCCATCGACTGCCTGCTCTCCGCGCCCCCCATTCAATTAAACTTTAACCAACTTCGCGTAAACAACAAAATTAATCAACACACAATCAAAACTAAACCCTCTGGTGGTTTGTTAAAGTTTACTCCGCATTGGCAAGAGATTGCGTCAATTATTTGCAATCATTCCCATGTTTTGACATGGTGATATTTTGAGGCATGAAAAGCGTCTCGTTTATCGGAACGGGGAAAAATCTCGTAACACTGTAAAACATGAAATGTGACGTCATAAAGTGTAATATTATTTGGAAAGATTTGTATTAAATTTGGATAATTCCCCTTTAGTCCACTTAGCCTTTGTCTATTGTAGTTTTATTGTACATGATTCACATCGCGGGTCGAACTTGGACGCGATTAGCACAGGGCCGTGCCAGATGGCACAGGAAGAGAGATGCATATGCCCAGTAGTAGGATAAGGAAGGCTGTGGATGATGACGATCAATAATGCTCACATACACATAACTCTTGCGGTTCTATGTTGAGTATTTCTGCATATTATTAGCCTATAGTTATATTATCGCCTTTCATTTCAAGTCGATCATTTTCTTTTAAGGAGGTAAAAACTCCGATCCGCCTGCCTCCGAGTATAATAGTTGTGAAAACACATCAATTCAATTCAATTCAATTCTTTATTTGCTAGTATAAGAGTTGCAGGGTTGTAGGGTTGCATCGATATGGATGTGCAATTTCTAAACATTGATTTAGCTTTAAAATATTACAAGACAGAATTCAAAAGTTGCCAAATTATTTAAGAGAGCAGTGCCTATGAAATATTCTATGACAATCTTTATTTCGCAATAATCTTAGACAAAAAACTACTCGTCTGTTTACAAGTTGAGTCCAGTACAGCTCCGGGTATCGGTAGCCTCAGGTCGCCGGCGCCGCGCCGCGAGGTATATTAGAATTTATGACGGCATCCTCCGCGGTCGGCCATCAATCGCGCTTACCACCTAATGGCGTTGCATAGACCATTTGTCACTCAATCTGGCTCGTGTTTTATGTATATAGGAGACGTTTGTCATCACCGTCGAGTGAAGACTGCTCGTACTCATAGTTTATATTGCAACTTGTATTTTATCGCGAATAAGTCCACGTTTGACCACCAACTCTCCTGTTAGTAATTGTCGTGTTTCTTATCTCACATAATTATTTGAGCTGGCAGCTACACGAAATGCTGTTGAGTCTAAACAGCTACCCTCCGATCCACTATGCTATGTTATACCTTACTCCACTATGCTATATCATATTGTTCACTGTTTCCTGCAGTTTCACAGTGTGCAGTTCCACTCGACCGTGAAACCGATTCGCATAAACCTGCCCACTCCGAGACCATTGAGCGCGCACACCGTTAAACTAAATTCTAATCCAAACAAAACGTGCGATGTACAGTTTACGAGCTCGTGGGCTTATAAACGTGTCGCGATATAGAACCAACGCAACGTGATGCCACAGCACAGGCAGGCGGCTCTCCGAGATACTATTTACTAGCGACTATATATATTCTAGATCAATTCTAGAATTGAATGCCGCTGGAATAATAGGTTTGACGGAAAGAGATACGTAGAACTAACGTATCTGCCATACGAGGATAATTTTCACATTCTTATATGGTATGCTTTTTTGAAACAAGTTTGCTCGCGCCATCATAAAAATCGTCATAAATCGCTTTTTCTCATCTATTCGCTGCATTTGAGTTTAATTGCAGCATTAAACGAGTAGCTCAAAACAAGTGCTAAAGAAAAATAATGGCCAAGAACGCGTCGAGACAAGCATAATATGTTAGGATTCTGAAGCAAGCCATACAAATGTGGTCATATTCGTAGTTTTAGTTTAGTGGTCATACAGAAATTACTGGTTCTGGAAAACTATTTACGAAAAGTTCAATGACCTCTGAGCAAGAAAGTCTTGAATTAATTATAGTTTTAACGTTATAACTCAAAAATGTGTGATCACAAGATGTTCGAAAAACAAGATTTTACGTCTAGAAATGCAGGAAGGCGTCAACTTCTTGCCACTTCAGCGAGCCATTTTCGCAAAGGTCACTCAAATAAAAGCAAACTCAATAAAAGTTATGTAGGAACCCATAACTTCATTTCAAAAGATCTATTTAACAATACAATACAAAGCATCCAAAAACATGATTCATCCCATTTTGACTAGAGCCAAAATTGTATTTTTCAATTCTTTCAAAATTGAGATCTAAAACTGAATTTATCCAAAGTTTTGTGCACCAGAAGTTAGAAGGTCCAAAATAATTAAGACGAACAGATGGACAGACGCTAGATGGACAGACGCTATATAGATGGACAGACGCTAGATGGACAGACGCTATATAGATGGACAGACGCTAGATGGACAGACGCTATATAGATGGACAGACGCTAGATGGACAGACGCTATATAGATGGACAGACGCTAGATGGACAGACGCTATATAGATGGACAGACGCTATATAGATGGACAGACGCTAGATGGACAGACGCTATATAGATGGACAGACGCTAGATGGACAGACGCTATATAGATGGACAGACGCTAGATGGACAGACGCTATATAGATGGACAGACGCTAGATGGACAGACGCTATATAGATGGACAGACGCTATATAGATGGACAGACGCTATATAGATGGACAGACGCTATATAGATGGACAGACGCTATATAGATGGACAGACGCTATATAGATGGACAGATGCTATATAGATGGACAGACGCTAGATGGACAGACGCTATATAGATGGACAGACGCTAGATGGACAGACGCTATATAGATGGACAGACGCTAGATGGACAGACGCTATATAGATGGACAGACTCTATATAGATGGACAGACGCTAGATGGACAGACGCTATATAGATGGACAGACGCTATATAGATGGACAGACGCTATATAGATGGACAGACGCTATATAGATGGACAGAATGAACTTGGGAACCCTTATAGTTATAGTACGTACCATGGAACCATAAAAAGGTATTCAAAATTTAAAAGCACAAAGAAATTAAAACACGAGGTACGTGTTGCCTTCTGAAGGCACTTCGCCGTGCTCTGCGCGCGCGGACCGGAACGTGTACTAAAGCCTCGCATTCATATCCGGCTTGCATAGTGGAATAATGCCGGAGAATTATTAGATGCGTTTTTGTTCATTTTAATAATAGTTCACTATTTGTTGCTGTTATGAATTTCTTTAGGTAGCCGAGTTTCATTTAGTATTTTCATGAAAAGCGCATTATGTTTAAATACATCTTTGTTGTTTTAACTCCGCACACGTCTTTAGTCATAGTTAGTACATATTATATAATAATGTATTAATTATTCATTTTGTTTATCTAAGACTACCTGCACTATGTATATTGCTAGTCTATTATTATGAAACCTACACTTTACTTAAATTATACTAAATTTTTAATCTTTTATCTATCTGTATATATAAAAATCGATTTGAATCCTAATATGGACTTTAAAACGGCTGGACGAATATTGACGGGACTTTCTCTGGCAGATATCTG
Source organism: Agriopis aurantiaria (assembly GCA_914767915.1). NCBI lineage: Eukaryota > Metazoa > Arthropoda > Insecta > Lepidoptera > Geometridae > Agriopis > Agriopis aurantiaria. The sequence continues at coordinate 174,824 of OU611983.1, read as the reverse complement.
ATGTTTTAAGGAGTAATCCGTGGGTAAAACCACCGAGTACAGCTAGTAAACCATAAGTTTAAGTTGGTTAGTTTGGTACTATTACTTAAAATTGTAAATTATATTTGTTTTGTCTAGATTAAATACTTTTTGAACTTGTATTTTGAAGTGTAACCTCCTTGCAAGCTAGTAGATTTTAACATTCTAAAGATTGGCTTTTACATAATTTACTTCATTGATTCATATTAATAAATATTCAGAGCTCAAATAACAAAAGAAATGCAAACAAACAAAACGGTGTTCTCAAAGGCAAAAGTTATAATTATAGCTTTGAACCCGATTCCGGCGCTCACAACTTCAGCGGACAATTAGTGAATTTGTCGATTGAAAATAAATCATAATAAAAGCTTATTGAGTATTTTTAACCAACTGATTTAAGTATATTTGTTTATAATTGACTTATTTGACATAATATATCCAATATTTTGTTGTTTTAATCCCAAAGTGAGTGTGCTATACATGTTCGCAGAGGAGTGACTACTTGAATGTGATACATTATACACAAGTACGTTTAAATTCCCTTTAAGGTATATAAGGTCCTTGATCAGACGTGATCAGCTTGTCATTAAACGTATATATAATCCGACCCACGGTAGAACACAGTCGTTAACGCCACTCGTGGTCACCCATCTGGAAATTGACCAGCCTGTTGTCAACCAGCCTACTGAGCTTCGCTACAAGTGCTGGCTGCATCAGGACTGTTCTATAATAGGTAAGTAGAAAAAAATCTCTTTACCACAGAGGTAACAATGTTTAGCTCTTATCTTAAGATATAGCGCTAAAAGCATACTAAAATTCTTTACACTTAATAGTTAGCTCTTAACGGCGTCCTAAAACTTCAACATTTTTATCTGCAGAGCGCGCGATAACAGTAGGTCAACGTTGGTCAACGAACCAACTCAAATAGATGACTCGGCTGGAACAGAAACACTCACACAACCTCCTACCCCTGACCTAACGCGACACAGTCCCGCGAGCGAATATCGCCCTTGAGTTACGCAACAATACAGTCGAATGTACTTTGCCGCAACAGGCACATGGTTCTCTTGTTTTCGCTAAGAAAGTGGCACATTAAGGACACATGCCACAAAGGTGAGAGAAGTAACGCAAAGATTGTTTCGAGATAAGTCTCCGGATTGCTCTGCGGACGTAATGAAGGGCGATAAATTGCGTGCCCGAGAGCGCGTGAGACGTATGGCCGCAATCACGGACCAGCCGAGCCATTCTTGGACACAACTCGTGTAGATAAGGGTTCAACGACTAGGAAATACCACCTTTATAGAGAATTAAGGTCATGTTTACATAAACATTCTTATATTGTTATTAGTTTTGGGATGTTATAGTCCTTTCACGTCAACACGTAGAAGAACAAATCGACGGGATTTTAGTTTACAGAATTTAAAGACTGAATAGTACCAAATTGGATTCTGTCTTCTCGCAATGTTCTTTAGTAGCGTCAATAAGTCGTTATTGTACGGGTATTGTAGTTATTATAATATGACTTGGCACAAATAGGTACAAGCTGCTCTGTTCGATGTCGACAACAATATTTTCTGGTCTTTCTTTTAGTCGGTTGATAAAAAGAATACTGAGGGCTTCAATATAAGCGCATTTGAGGTCGTAAACTCATCTGTTGGTCTCATAAACACAGTTTTACGGCGACTTGGTCCGTAAACGCCGTCGTGTCACACAACCCACCGCGAATTGCTTCCTCGGAGCGGTTTATGGGTTCTTTAGTTCCATAAGGTTTATAGTAGAGTTATTGAATTACCTGTTTTATTGGAAATCTTTATGAAAAGCTGTAGTTTTGGAGTTTGTTATTTTTGGACGCCCGAGAGTTTATGGTTTCGGAATTACCGAGTTTCTTCGGAAAACATTAAATATTAGGTGCAATAGAAGGTCGTGTTGGCAAACTTAATGTAGGACGCACAGAGACTCGATGGAGTGACGATATATGTAAGACAGCTGGAAGGCTGACTGGAAGCAAAAAGCTTAAAAGATTGGACTGAGTGGCGTGCTTTAGTAGAGGCCTATGTCCAGCAGTGGATATGGTTATGATGATGATGATGAAAAAGTTGGTATATTTTTACTCTACGGAACACAATATTATTTTTATTTGAGATTTTGTTCGTCATAACTTAAGTATATACGGCGCGATCTACACGGCAGGATCGCGGGAGACTGGAGTCGGTCGAAGTTAGCTGAACTCTCCCGGACTCTGCAGGCACCGAGCCTGCTGCCGCCTGCCGCCGCCTACTGCTGCCCACCGCCGCGCTGCCTGCCGCGTTCCGATACCCAAACACTTCAGTCATATGATTATTACCAGGATATTTACCGCGGTAAGGTTGTGGATGTAGCTGCCGATATTTCGGCGCAGCTACATGCACCATGTTCACGGGAAGACTGTAAGGTGCATATAACTGCGCCGAAATATCTGAATATTTACTTCATTACGGTAAATATCCTAATAACAATGGGACCAATCTTGAAATCGCGAAAAACTAATTACAGTTGTTCCATACATTTTGTCGAATGTCAATAAATAACTGTTTTCTATGGAACAGCTGATTTTTTTTCTCGTAATTTCAGGGCTGGTCCCATAGTAAAAGTTGTTCATAATGATGAGTACAATTACCTCCTTTCGGATTAGTAGAGGATACATGCATAACCCTGCATAAGGGTACATAATTCAGATAAATATCAATAAATACAAAGTACACAATATACATTTTCCAATGTGATTGAATGAATCCTCCGCTTCGAACGTCAAAATGAAATAGATACGTCATAATACAATTATTCAATAACCGGAACACAGTGACGTCACTGAACCGGCGCCTGATGGAATTACTTTGATTGCGCGGAAATATTCAGTTTGTTGTAGTTTTGTTCGATGCTATGAACGTGAACTTAATTACTACAAACATTTTGAAATACTATAAAAGCGTTGTTCGATCTGACAGTTCATCCATGAACACCATGTTGACTGCTCATCTTGGTTTATATCTATTCACTTTATAGAACTCTGTCGAATCGCATGTGTGCATACAAATGACAGAATCACCCATGTATCAGACACATGGACGATGTCGTCAGGGTCCAGAATTGATCTTGTCTACGTTCTGACGTGTATATGATCAGTCAGTGTAGGAACTAGGAGTAGCACTGGATATATTGGTATTCTCAAGTAGAGACATGTGCCTAGCTGTGGATCGAAAAGAGATGAGTTGAAAAAAAAAAAAAAGACTTCTTTACAAAAACTCGACTGATGACTGTAAAGTAGTTGGTATTATTTATACAAAGTACTTAATTAAGTAAGTAAGTAGACATGAGTCAGTAAAGACCACGCTCTGTCACACGTACAGTATAATTGTAATCTTCTAAACTTTATAAAATATTCAAAGGTTGCAGAAGGTACTTATGCTTTGCTGTTCTTGTCTCAATGATAAAGTTGCGAAAATCTGTACCGTAAACAACGCAATTACCTTCCAAGAGACACCCCGTGTCTTTAAAGGTCGACCCCTAAGCGTTGATGTAAAAGTAATCGCCGTATCAAAGCGAAGTTTGTCAAAAACACGGCGCTACGTGCACTTCCGTCAATTCCGTTCAATTAATAACTTGGGACTGTCTCTTTCCGACTTGTTGCTTGTTGTGTGTCGTTGTCTCAGTCGAGTCCCCTTGTTTGAGGAGCCCCGTCGAGATGGAATATTGCCACTTTGTCGCGCCGCGCGCCGGCCTCCCGCGGGCGACGAGAACATAGACGACAAATTGCAATATTTCGACGAAAGGAAAATATACCAGTTTAAAGTTAGAGGACGGCCTTCAAAGGATTTCGTTGAAGCAATTATAGTACGCGACTTTTATGTAGAAAAAGTTCAAACTACCTGTGCAGTTCAAGTTTCAGTTATCACGACAAAGACCTGCGATAATTCTAAATTAAATGTAATTATTGTTTTTAACATGCCTTATACCTACCAGAAAACCTCACCAAATTTTTCTCATTTCGACGTTTGCACTGTCTCGACACTCGACTATTTTTGTGTATTAGCAGTTTTATTACTTCAAATAAACAACTATTTACGGGGGGGTCACATAGTCGTGGTCAAGTCACACAGTTATAATTATATTTAAATAACAAAAACAATTTTAAATAGTGGTCCATCTAGGTTCTGCCCCCCCCCCCCCCCCCCCCTGGATCCACCCTTGAAATATTCATAAACCGTTTCGGGCACTAGGCTCTACTGCGAGGCTCAACTAGTTGAGCCGTTTGGACAATTTTCCCCGTAGTCGCAACTAGTAGTGTTGACAAACCTGTGTATGTTTATAGGCCGCTGGCAACACACCAAAGTACATATTTATTTGTCAAGCATTTGGAAGATATTCAGCACAAGTGATATCAAGTAAGTATCGTTGGCTCAGGAACACGACGCAGTTCTTATGATCAACTATAATATTTCCCTGAGGGCTGCAGTACACGAAGGCGACCGAGCCGTCGGACACTCGGCGTCTCAACTAGCGTAGCAAACGTGTTCTTCAATGTTGCTGCTAATATTTATAATTTTTTTATTTTGCATTTTTAGGGAAACTTACTGCCTAATATCGTAGTATATAAGTTAAAAAAAAAGTAAGGTGACTGGGTCAGTTACAAGTTCCCGCCTGTAAATAATTATGTAGCTCACCTATATCAGTATACTGTAGTTTTACCCGCTAGTCCAGAAATCGTTGACTTATCCGGAATTAGGCGATGTGTTAATCCAGGGTTGGCATGAATTAGGCGATGTGTACGACGATGCCAAATGTTTAACTGTCTGTCAATTATTTATCCTTCGTGTTTTTATTAAGCACCACTCTAAAGTCTTAATCTCTCCGGACTACCTCGAGAAACTAAAAAATCGCACTTTCAGAACTCCCCATGCCTCTGTTCGTACCAAATTCGCCCAAAACTTCCTAATTTTCTTATTCCATTCATTTACAACAAAATAGTTAAAACGCTTGATGTCAAACACTTTTCGGTTAACATTACGGTTTCGGTTGCGCATTGTTCAAAAGTGGCTTCTATCCTTATCTAATGATGATACTGAAAAGTTTCTTAAAATTATTTTATAATGTTATGTTATTTGTTTTGTTAATCTAGTTTTTATTACTTGTGAGCTCTTGTCGTAGTTTCGTAGAATATAAGTATAACTTTTTTGTTAATTTGTTTTATGGCCTCCACGAGACAGGCTTTGTCCTAGTGTGGGGACCAACAGTAAATTATTATTTTTCCAAAAATCTGAAATAACGCCCGTGTTGCTAGTAGGTAAGTAAATGGAGCGGAATGGTATACGATCACGATCACAATTCGAATCACTAATGGGCATACATTATATGCCCGACTCGGAGGAGACTCGGCCTTAAGCGCACGACGAATCGAGACGAGCTGTCGACCTGCGTGGCCTCGTGTACTAACGGCTTAATTTTTTTTTTTTAGTTTTAGGTCCCGTTACCTTGTACAACTTGTACTTATTTAAAACATCTCCTTTATATTAATTTGTTTCAATATACACATATTTGTTGTGTTAAATATTCGTAAACAGTTTGAAATGAACGTGTAAGAGTGAGTCCAAACTGTCATCATGAATTCCAAGGGTAGCTCCGTTTGTTCGATGTAACGGCAGCGTGGGTTGCTGAAACAACTACTCACTTAATTAATTTGTAATTGAGACACGTTTCACTACTTTTATTAACTGTTCTCGCCGAGTTAAGTAAAGAAATAAACTAAATATTCGGGACATTTTTGCACACACGGTCATCTGACCCCAAACTAAGCAAAGCTTGTGATATGGCTGCCAGAGACTGATATACATACATATATAGTTTTAAATACATACTTAAATAGATATTAACAACCAGATATAGAACAAACACAAATGTTCATCACACAAATGTTTGTCCTAGATGGGAATCGAACCCACGCCCCTAAGCTTAGAAGGCAGGGTCACTACCAACTAGACCAACGGGCTATCAACTGTTGAAACTGTTGAAACTGTTGAAACGTTCTCGTAGGCGATAGGAAAAAACCAAAATAATACCGTAAAGACCCGGCCACACGATGCGTAGCGGTTTTTGCGCGGCGATAATTAAAACAATAAAAACGTGACAAGTTCAAATAACGGGATTCATTTCCTAATTTTTCATCCTAGAGGTAGAGTATATTATTCAAATCTTAATGGGATCACAGATAAAAAAACCTATCCAATAAAAATATAATTATTAAAATCAGTTCAAAATCAAAAATACATTGGGTAAAAAGCTCTCAAAAAAAACCTCACTTAAGCACTGAAAGCTATTTATGTGATGTGAATGCGTGCCTTTTTTGCTCTTACAATGAATGTTGAGACGCGTGTTATTGTGGCAAGCTACGCGACTGAACACTTGTCAGATCCCTCGCCCGCTGAGCCGCGCCATGTTCTGTAGACGATAAAATGCCAACCCCATTAAATCATGTTCACCAGAATTTCATGATGAGACAAATTTTATTACGGAAACTGACGTGGTTTTCACACGTATGGTTTATATTACACGGGAATTACTCACGTATGATTAAGTCGGTTATTCCGAATTTAGTTTCAACTGCATTCAGCGGTCTTTTTCCGTCGGTTCTTGAGACAAATTATTAGTTATATTATTAAGTACAGTGACGTCATTTGTAATTGGTCATATGAAATTGAGTTGCTCACTCGTAACACGATATAAATATGGATGATAATAATCTCATTTCAATGTTCTTTATTTACGCGACCGCGGCAACGCATCGTCTGGCTGAGCCCTTAGCCTGCGTAGGTTTAGGAAGTGCCAGCTGCAGAGTGCAGCTGCAAGCAACACTACTGGTTCCTATGAGTTGGTATGAAAATGATTCCGAGCAGGGTGACATTAGATTATTTCGCGGCACGCGGCGACGGCAGACCGCAGCCCCAGTGGTGACGCGGACAGCAGTGTTGGCTGGCACGTGCAATCTGCACTCCATCTCGGTACAGAAACTGCTTCTTTGCAAAAAAGTAATCTATTATCACATATAAAGTAATATATTACAGCACATAAAGACTTTGTGCATCATCGAACAAATATTTGATCGAGAAAAAGCATCTGGTACTGGCACAGACAAACATAAGTAACGTTTGTCTTGTATTACCCGGAAAAAGAAATTAACAGTTTAATCAGTTTTTAAGAGTTTTTTGTCCTCTGTATCAAATTTTATGGTGTGAACAATAAAGAGTTAATCAATCAATCATTACAAAGATAGTTATTTGTTATATAAGAGTGAAAAGTTGCTTTTTAACCGTATGCTCAATTTTGATGACCGAGCAAGCGAAGGATTCTAAAATTGAATCACGAGAGTAGCGAGTGATTAAAAAATTAGAATCCTGGGCGTTAGCGAGGGAATCAAAAGAGCACGAGGTGAAAAATATTTGCATTCGAGTGCAACACGTAACTTTTCATCCCACATCAGCGAGGAAATGACTAAATGCAAAAAAAAAAAAACAATTTGCGCATTTTTAACAGTTTCAGTCATTTTTATTGGCGTCAAATAAACTTCCTCGTCGCTAGAATTACTCGTGTTAGATTTTTCACTTATTTTCTAGTTTCTTGTTTTTAACCTAATATAGTTTTAATTATGGTATTCGCCTTCGCGAGAAGTGTTACCTAATCTGTAATGGGCGTTTTACAATAGGGTACTTGACTGTATTAAAAATACAATGCCAAATGACGTCATCCATAAACATGACATAATGAAAAAGCATATTTCATTGATTTTTTCATAAAAATATGCTTATTTTTTGTATAAAACACGAATAAAATAACTGTATTTTCGACATTTGATCACGTGATCGTAAACGGTCTGTAATTGGCTTCATCCCTAGTGACGTCACACAAATCTAAACAAACAGATTTTGTATTGATATTTGCGAATTTAATGTTGTAAAGCTATTTTGAGAGCGATTTATCCAGAAATTATCACCAAAAACAGTCCGGAGGTTAAATGTGAGAAGAATGGAGAAACATTTTGTGCAAGCAGACAGCAGTAACTTACCCAAAATTAATGTATTTATGGTTGCATATTTCTTCAATAATAATCTACGTCATTGTTTCTACGCTGCAGAACTCAAAACGTAAAAACTACAATGTAAGTATTAATTTTTAATTGTTCTCCAAGCAAAACATTCAATCAAGTTGTACAAAAAGTATGTTGTAGTAGGTGGATATCACTATTTTGTTAAGTTATGTCTTTACAATGTTTAAAAAGAAAGTAACAGTACATAAAATAGTAATGCAATAAAAACACAAATTGTAATAGAAATATATAGACTCAAATATGTACCTCAAAATGATCTTCGCACATAGAAACACTTGAATTAGCTCCAATACTTTTGGGTTCTCTACGAGCTATTTAGTTCCAACCACTTTTTGCGAGTTTTGGGGTCCATTGGAACAGAAACGAATAGTTTTTCCGGTGTTTTATGGAAGTATTTGTACATTGTGGCACTACACAACATTTATAAACCATTACTTCTATTAGAAAAATAGTGATTATCAAACTTTTGCTGCCTGGCTGCAGCTGTTTTGTTTTGTGTGACGTCAATCGTCGCTCGACCGGAGCTATGACGCAGGTCTGCGTTTTGGCGCGATATTTTTTTATTCAAACTTTAACATCGATTTATATCGCAAATACGACTGATATCCAGAAAATATAAATGCAGTATACATTAAATTATATCAGGCAATAATGTGCAATAGTTTCCCAAAAGTAGTCAAATACCCTATTTCGAATGTACATTGTGTTGATGTGTTGACACCGTTGAATAAATGAGTTAAGTGACGTGTCGTCTCATAAAAGAAAACGACTTTCAAAAATCAGTAAGTATTTCGTCAAGCCATCGGGATATCAGACACATTTCGTATTCAGCTTCTTTAATTGCAGAAGCCCAATCTCTCGCGTGGAAGATAGCGGCAGTATCATCAGCGTAGCAGATAACTTTACAATTTGGTATATTTAGTCTGAAAATGTCATCTATGTAGATAGTGAATAGAGTGGGAGCTAATTAACTGCCCTGGGGGACGCCGAAGGGAATCTGCATTTTGCTGCTCGTGTGTTCTCCTATTTTGATTAGCTAATTTCTGTTAGATAGGTAACTCGTAAACCAACTGAGCGAACAACCCCTGACGCCAAGGCTTTCAAGTTTTTTAGTGGAAACAGAATCAAACGCGTTGGCACGTCTATATGTTTTTTTAGGTGATATTGTTCCGTACCCAAGGGCTAAAGACGGGACCCTATTATTAGCCAACGATGTCTATCTGTCTGTTTCCGTCCGTCCGTCCGTCCGCCCGTCCTACCTTTAAACGGCTGTATCTTTCGAACCGTGATAGATAGCCAGTTGAAATTTTCACATAATATGTAATGTCACAACGGTTAACTATAAAACAATAAAAAAGTTTTAAAAAAATCAAAACAAAAGGGGTGGGGAGGGGGGGGGGGGGGCATACAACATACGTATTTTTTATACGTATTTTTGTATTTGGTCTAATGTAAAAACGATAATACGTACAAGCGTGCCGCCTGCAGTCGCGGAGTCAGCATTGCTGTAGTCTGCGGCTCGTCTCAGACTTGTAACGAGCGCAGCGCGTGCTGTCTGCGTTAAGTATCTATAAACCTGTAATTGTATTTAACAGTCCCGGTCACTCCGGGTACAAATAAAACAAATAGAAAGTTACTATCCGTACTTAATCCAATGTATCCTCGGAGGAGTGCCGCCATTACCCGCGCTGATTTACCGACCGCGGCCGAACCTGGAACTGTTAGTGTGTGACCCCGACCCAGTGGACGTTTCCATTATAACACCGCTTAAGGTTTTGTTGTGAAATTTTATTTCGAGTATAGAAAATTTAGTAAATAATATATTTACCTGCTTAAGTAAACTTCGTTAAACATACTTCATACTAATATTATAAATACGGAAGTGTGTTTTTTTTATGTTCTTTCACGCAGAAATAGAGCAATGGATTGACGAGTTTGCTTAGAAGTCGTTAGAGGGCCGGAGAGTGACTGACTAAGGATACTTTTATCTCAGAAAAATATACATTTCCTGAGATAATGTCTACGGGAATGAAACTTACCTTGTCTTTCATAGTTCTATCTTTTATACTACCTAGTTATAATGCATTCTTTAATATATTTTTCAACAACAAGTGAAGGTAGTATCATCATCATCAGCCGTCCACTGCTGAACATAGGCCTCCCCCTTTAACCTCCACACTGAACGACAGCCTGCCTTTTGCATCCACTGGATGCCCGCGACTCTCACAATGTCGTCGGTCCATCTAGTGGGAGGCCTCCCTACGCTGCGTCTTCCGGTTCGTGGTCTCCACTCAAGAACCTTTCTTCCCCATCGGTTATCGGTTCTTCGAGCGGTGTGGCCTGCCCATTGCCATTTCAACTTGCAAATTTTAACAGCTGTCAGTGACTCTGGTTCTTTGGCGAAGGTAGAATAGCCCCGCAGTTAAGTCAGCTCGTGACTACGGCCATTCTAACTTCGTCAAAACGTCTAACGAAAGGTACATATTTTTAGCTAAATAAAATAATGGGCAATAAATCCCTGTAGAAATTTGAATCATGTGCTCGAGATTTATATCGCGAAAGTTTAACTGCTACAACCACAATTCATTGAAAACTGTAATAGTGTTAACACACGTATGGATTTGGTTGACGGACTGCCGTCTAACCAACGGGAGCGAAAGAGTGAGAATATCATATTTCCCTCTCTTTCTCTCCCGTTGGTCAAACGGCGGTTGAGGTCAACTAAATTCATACGTGTGTTAACACTATAAGAAATAATAAGTAACTAAATTTGGCGTGTCTACCATCTTCGATCACACCGCCACTTAAAATTTGGTGAGCTATAGTGAAACGCTTAGAATGTACAAAAAATACAACTAAAAGATCCCAAAACTTAACATACTAGACCAGATGGCCTATGGCTGAAATGATGATGATGATGACCAAACTACAGATGAATTAAAACTAATGTTTATTGTAAAATAACGTTTTTTAATGTTTCGATATCCCGTTTTTATCATTGAAGCAATATCGAATAATTAATACATACATTTACTTAAACACTAAACAGTTATCCCTTAAAATTAACATTTAAACACGTATTCATCACATTCATCTGGCACACTACGCTGAACCCCCTCCTTCTAGTGCAGTCGGGTAAACAATTAGACGCGCCCCTTACAAACTATAGTTTAATTAAAGATACATTACTTCATCACATCATTATGTTCAATATAACACATTTCGTTATATATATTAATTAAGTTTATATTTTACACAAATTTTGTTAAGTAAATGTCATTTATTTATTCCTGGAATATTTTTTTACTACTTGTCTTCAGCAGTTTTATTTTATCTACAAATTTTTTGTAAAACAGGTTTTGAAGCAACATTTGACAATGTTTGTGAGAGCACAGAAGACATAAACAGTGACTGAGCCAAACAAAATGTTATAATTATTAATGACATTTTCTAGACACTGGAAAGTTAGTACAGTAGGCGGCGGAGTTTTATTACTTTACTTATAAGCGTCTTATAAAAAATATATAGAAAAAGTTACATTTTCAGGTGTGACAACTTCCGTCAGCGACAAGTAGGTAGAGCATAAACATGGTTTAAATAAGTAATACCGGAAATGTTTTATTTTACACACCTAAACAAAGATTCATCATTTCATATTATTTACAGAACATCAAGAAAAAGCTAAGTTATCAGATAGCTAAAATTCACAGAGAAATTTTACCACAAATATTCTAATAAACACGACATCGATTCCACAAATAACAGATAACACACAAACATTTAAAACTACGTACAGGACACCACTGCACCACTTCCTCGCCGATACATCATTTTTTGTTAACAAGTAAGTATCTTACAAGTGTAAGTACGCGTAAGTAATTAGCTTCACTTACTCATTGCTATCTTGATAAGTGTAAGTAATTACTTGTTTTTATCGACCTTCAGGAAATGATTTGATCGACGCTATCCACATAAACGACACTCTCATTAGCACTTCATCGATTGAATGTCGTGGTTGGTACCAGAGAGCAGCGGCCCACTGACTAGTCGGCGAAGGAGGCGTGCAGTGAACTGATATCGAACCAACACAAGTACGAAAAAGCGTAAACTAGTGTTTAACGCGTCGTGTCTAGAAAACACCCTGTGTGAGCCATGACGTCATTGTACAAGTAGTACCATAGTTACAATTATTGCAACAGATAAGTTATACGTACGAGTACCATTCAAAGAAAAATAACAAAACCCGACTGCCAAGTGTAGCCTGTAACATTACGGAAATTAAAATCAATATTGATTGATCGGTGCGACTGAATCGGATTTTTCTAGGCAAGTGTGCTCCATCGTAGACCACACCAGGCGAGGTGGTGGCCAAACGCAAGCCTATTAAATAAATAAAACTTTGCACTTAAAATATGTCATTCTAATATTAATAATTATAATTAATCTGTCTTGCGAAGTACAGTTAAAAGTGTTATCGTTTATTTATTTAAGACAGGATTAGGACAGGATTCCAGGTTGGTGTGAAGTGATTTCTTCGTCGTAGTTTCCTATAAGAAACCAACAGAGATTGTAGAGATAATATCATGAATAAGAAGAAAGCGTGTGTGACAAGGCGGTGTTACTAAAAACTAATAAGGTATACAAAATATAAAAATGACCTAGTAACGAATGAGTTGCCGAGAGTGCAATGAAAATGTAATTAAGAAAATATATCATTAAACAATACACATTTGACATAATTATGGCACTTTTTAAATAGTTTTCGTGAGATTCAGGAAAACTGATGGGAGAGGCGATAACTTTTAACTACGATTTGACTAGATTTTGTTTGATTTTGTTTGATTTTGTTTATTCTAGACAAATTATACTAGGACTATGAAGTATTATGTATACATCAATACAATGTTTTATCAATACATTTGGTATAATAGACATTTATTTCATAGTTGCTGCGATATTACGACTTCAACGAGTTTGACAAAGTGACTCTAAAACTAAATAAATGGTACAATAATATTATCATTTGACACAAAAATATGTATAAATATAATAATGAACGCGATCAATATTCTGAAAACAATGATACAAAAATAAATAAGAAGTTTATCTTAAATAAGGTTTTGCAAACATTGAAAGTGATTAAATCCAATTAAAGTCATAATTTCCAAATTCGTTGAAGTCATGTCGCAGTCACACTATGACTAACTACTGCTTTGGTGTTAGATCCTTGTAGCCGGCCTGGACGGACTTCTGTCCTCAGGAACTTCTAGCCTAACCTTAATCTATGACACATAAAAAAAAACACCTTAACAGCTATTCATTTGAGAGTATTTTATTTAAAAAAGTTTCGTTTTATTAAAATGTCGTTTCATTTATAATATTTTTTTTTAAAATGAATATGAATTAATTTTATTATTTAAGACGTTTTAAATATTAATATTAAAAAAGCATCTTATGCTTTTGATTGAATTATTTTTAGAACAGAATAATTATTAGAATCAACTTTTCCTTATAGCTAAGTTAAATTCCTTTGCATCATACGAGTGCGAAATGTACAAATGTTAATTTTATAATATAAAGTTAGTACAGCTAACTTACCATCCATCGCGATACTTTAATTTAAGTAAATTGAGGTTATAATTAGATGTATTCGTATTTAAAAAGCATTACAAAGTTATAAGTGTTCTGTTGTAATCAGCACAAACAATTGTATTAGAGTTAATTCATTAAATTGTATTTTTTTCAAAATCACGCATGGATCGGCTAAAAGTCACCGTTATAATGTGGCAAACAATTCATTATATCAATCGAACTATTGGTTTGAGTGAAAAACCTAAAAACAATTTAAAAAAAAGTAATTTGCGAGACATCACAAATAAGTAGGTATACATATTTTACTTTTAGCAATATTATCACGTTCTTGTATCAGTAACTATAATAATTGTAGAGATACAAATAAAACGACGATCTTATAAATATCTAATAGTCAGTGGCGTGTTATTATAAAAGTGCGTAAAGTTATAAGCCAGCTTGTAAGCGGCTCAACTTTTATAAAATTCATTGATTTACTTACACACGAGTGATTATTTTACAATCGCAATATTGACTCGTACGTCTACAATATTGACTCGTACGTCTACAATATTGACTCGTACGTCTACAATATTGACTCGTACGTCTACAATATTGACTCGTACGTCTACAATATTGACTCGTACGTCTACAATATGGTCAAACACGTTACATTTATAATAATTTAAAAAGCCGTTTTTACTTTTAAATAAATATTTTTTAACTTTTGTCTAACTTTTGCTTGTTTGTTAGGCACTTTGGTACAGTTTGAAGAAGCAGAAAATAGTGCCAAGAAATTCAATTACTATTAAGTTAAAGAAATTTGATAAAAGTGTGTGTGTGTGTGTCCTACTCTAAATTACTGAGTTGAGAGAAAGCAATAACTAAAAACGTATTAAAGTTATAAACTATTTTGTAACAGTTATATCGACTATGATTGAACTGATAAAGATAAAAACTGCTCCTACCAAAGTTTGTAGAGCAAATGTTACACAATAACATTTATGTACTTACGTAGTATAGATTAACCAGAAAGTATTCACATCACAACCTCTGCAATTATATTTCAATGTTACTACCTTCTCTACTTTATAGAGCGGAAATATGTCTGCAAGAATATTCTTGCAGACAGAATATGTCTGCAAGAATATAGTCCAAATATGAAGAAAAAAAATGTTTTTAAAACTAGTGGCAGCCCTCGAAGTAAATTCACAAAAAACTTCTGACATAGAGATGTTGATTATAATCCAATAGAAGTATCTCGAAGGTTCTAGACAGCAGGCAGGTATAGTTGGGTTAGATGTAGGTGGTGAGCGCTTGCCTGAAGTCGTGCAGCGCGGCCAGCAGCTGCGGCGCCGTGGGCCGTGAGCTCGGCGCCGTGCTCCAGCACCACGACATGAGCCCGTACCTGAACAACAGTCACAACTCATCAGGTTTACATAACAACACAATCGTCTTATATACTTTCTATGTTCTGTGGTTTTATCCGGGATTACATAGTATATCTTTTGCATCTTCCGACAAAAAAATTGACCAATTTTTATTTTCCATAATTATGTAGTAGCCGTTAGAAATCAACAAACAGCTGCCTGTTTGTTGTCTGTAAATAATATGAATGTATCTGTAGGCGTGAAATACATTCCTGAAATATCTCAAGCATTATAACTGTTACTAAACTCTTTGTTCCCTCGACATCCGACCCTTGTGTGTACCAAGGATCCATCCTACACTCTTCGTTCATAGATTTCAGGAACCATTAGATATTACTATATTTTCAAAAGAATAAAATATAACCAAAATAGTTTTAAAATTGTCTAGACCGTTTCATTTTACTACAAAATAAAAAAAACACAACGAGTTACATAAAAAGAAACGGTTACTTAGCAGATGACTTCGTTACAAACTAATGTTACTCTAGCGCGCGGTATCCAGGACGAACAGAAATTGGATCAATTCTGAAGTGAGCGGCAAATGAGTTCGAGAGGATTGCATTCCTGATGGCGCAGTTTGCAGCCGAGTCTGTGCGCCTCCGGGGAGATTGGACTTTGGAAACAGGGTTGCCATTCTAAAAAGAGTTTGTTACGTGAGACGCTGCGATTTGTTAGATAGCTTGTAAGAAATTGTTGAGACGTGAACAGTGAGTCTTAAAAACAAACTGGCTTCGTAACACCAGCTGCACTAGTTATCTCGATCGTCCCCAAGTTAAATAACCTTGCAACGAACTATGTGTTCTGGTAATTACATTTGAACTAGTTCTGTGCGTGAACATCACCTTAATATGAGGCGCCGTCTGACGCAATACCAACTCTTTTACAAAAGCAGAAAATACAAATAGTTTTTCATTGATAAGGTACTAAACCACAAGTTGTTCCCCAATGATACGCTACTAAACGTCGTTCTAACAGCGACCGACTCCTTACATTTCGTCGGGGCAGTTGTGCGGCTGCGAGGGGCGGTACCCCCCGCCGAGGAAGGCGCCCACGTCGGCTGCGTCCAGCTCCGCCAGCGGCGCCGCGCCCAGCGTGGCCAGCTCCCACAGCGTTACTCCGAGGGACCACTGACAACGAACAACACTCACTTTCTGATCGATACCACTATACAATATGCAAGTTGGGTAATGTTGTCTTCAAAGATTTGTTTACATTATTAGTTAGTAAGTTAGTTATTACAACTGACACTTATAAATTATTGTTACTTTTTCACTCAATCTGAACTTCACATCTTACGCGTGTAGACTAGAATCTCAACATTTGCTAAATAATCAAGATAAATAAGAAATGTCTTTCCTGGCAGAAAAAAATTGTGCGTTGATAAGAATAAATACAATTATACTTTAAAAGTTAAAAAAAAAAAGTAAAATCGCATTGAATTTTTTGAAGTCAATATTAAAAATACACGCTAACTAACACCAATGCATACTAACAGCGTGCCCAGCATGCTGGCGGCATTACCTCGCTGAATAGCAATGCTTTACGTTAAGCCAGCACTTCGGTCACGTGTTGAACTCCCAATCTCCAAAGGCCCAATGTTTATATCCCATTTTTTTTTACCTCTGCTGATGTTAGTATATTTGCATCATTTATGCTCCACCTAATTGGCCGCCACACCAGCCCTAATTTGTGTCTCAAGAAGATGTGAGGGCGCCAAAGTATCGAGTCGAGTCTTTTCAAGTCCTAACAGAACATGGTGTATGCAGTGGCGCGCTAGCATGCCTCTCACCACGTGATCAGACACCACGACAGAGGCTCACCAGGTCCGAGGCGGTGGAGTAGTGTCCCTGCAGCAAAGTCTCAGGCGCCATCCACTTGACGGGCCGGTTCTCGTTGTCGGCGAGGCAGTGGTAGTCGTCCGGGAACAAGTCGCACGACAGAACAGAGGCTCACCAGGTCCGAGGCGGTGGAGTAGTGTCCCTGCAGCAGAGTCTCGGGCGCCATCCACTTGACGGGCCGGTTCTCGTTGTCGGCGAGGCAGTGGTAGTCGTCCGGGAACAAGTCGCGCGACAGAACAGAGGCTCACCAGGTCCGAGGCGGTGGAGTAGTGTCCCTGCAGCAGAGTCTCGGGCGCCATCCACTTGACGGGCCGGTTCTCGTTGTCGGCGAGGCAGTGGTAGTCGTCCGGGAACAAGTCGCGCGACAGACCGTTGTCCGTCACTTTCAGTCTCAATTTCTCGTCTATTCTGTTTGGGACAATCGGTATGATGTAAGCTTGTAGCTAGGAGTAATGTTAATTCTAAATGTTATTAAACGAATGAATGTTATTGCTGCATGTTACGCTACCACAGCTTAACAATTAACAAATACAACAAACAATTACATATGTCGCAATAAACATATTGAGTATTGAGTATTGAGTAAACGGATTGGAACAACCTGCCGGCTTCCTTGTATCCTGAGAGACATAGTCTGGGCCTTTTCAATGCCAGAACTAATAGATATCTTCATCTGCGGCCACGTCGTCGCTTACCAACAGAAGGACAAAAGCGGACATATTCGCGGGAAAAAAAAAACATATCAATATTTAACCAGGTGAGTGTCAGTATTTACAGTATAAAAAAGTGAGGTTCATTCCAATATTAAAAAATGTGAGTAAAACCGCCAAATACAGCTGTAAATGTTATAATGCCAGAAGTACACTTACATGTAACAAGTAGCAAATAGCTAAAAGACAGTTGATTGTCACAAGCAACAACTATCATAAATAGAGTGAGTTGTCTGAGACGTGCACCGCGGCACGACAACACGCGAGTGTAGACTTACAGTCAGTTCCTGGCGGCGACGTCGGCGTGCACGAGGCGCTGCACGTGCAGGAAGGTGAGCCCGCAGGCAACCTGCGCGCCCAGCGACACCAGCTCGCGCGTGGCGGGCGTCGCCTGCTGCCCCACCGGCACGACAACACGCTACTGTAGACTTACAGGCAGTTCCTGGCGGCGACGTCGGCGTGCACGAGGCGCTGCACGTGCAGGAAGGCGAGCCCGCAGGCAGCCTGCGCGCCCAGCGGCACCAGCTCGCGCGTGGCGGGCGCCGCCTGCTGCCCCACCGGCACGACAACACGCTACTGTAGACTTACAGGCAGTTCCTGGCGGCGACGTCGGCGTGCACGAGGCGCTGCACGTGCAGGAAGGCGAGCCCGCAGGCAGCCTGCGCGCCCAGCGGCACCAGCTCGCGCGTGGCGGGCGCCGCCTGCTGCCCCACCGGCACGACAACACGCGAGTGTAGACTTACAGGCAGTTCCTGGCGGCGACGTCGGCGTGCACGAGGCGCTGCACGTGCAGGAAGGCAAGCCCGCAGGCAGCCTGCGCGCCCAGCGACACCAGCTCGCGCGTGGCGGGCGTCGCCTGCTGCCCCACCGGCACGACAACACGCGAGTGTAGACTTACAGGCAGTTCCTGGCGGCGACGTCGGCGTGCACGAGGCGCTGCACGTGCAGGAAGGCGAGCCCGCAGGCAGCCTGCGCGCCCAGCGACACCAGCTCGCGCGTGGCGGGCGCCGCCTGCTGCCCCACCGGCACGACAACACGCTACTGTAGACTTACAGGCAGTTCCTGGCGGCGACGTCGGCGTGCACGAGGCGCTGCACGTGCAGGAAGGCGAGCCCGCAGGCAGCCTGCGCGCCCAGCGACACCAGCTCGCGCGTGGCGGGCGCCGCCTGCTGCCCCACCGGCACGACAACACGCTACTGTAGACTTACAGGCAGTTCCTGGCGGCGACGTCGGCGTGCACGAGGCGCTGCACGTGCAGGAAGGCGAGCCCGCAGGCAGCCTGCGCGCCCAGCGACACCAGCTCGCGCGTGGCGGGCGCCGCCTGCTGCCCCAGCCGACACGACGTCAGGAACCTGCCGGGAACACGCTTACAGGTCTACTCTACGGTCATTACGTTGCATACAAAACTGAAAACTGCTAAATGGTGTCTAATTATACAATGTATCTGTAATTTAGTTATTTATCACTGTATATTTTCAAAATAAAATAAAATAGTCATCGCTCCCAAGGTCGAGGTACTGTGCAACTGTAATAATGAATAATAGTTCCGGGTATATTCTCGGTCTCTTGCCCGGGAACGGTGCCAAAGAAACATGCCATTCTCACACGACAAGTCACCTCTTAAGATTAGAAGAGTGTGAAGCACAGCAGTAGACCAGCAGCGGCTTGCGCGCCTCCTCCGCGCAGGCTGCCAGCGGGGACAGCACGTTGGCGTGCACCAGCGCGTGTAGCCGCAGTCCCTCTGCCACCAGCAGCGCGGCTTGCATCGCTGACGCTGCCTCTGTTAACACAATCATACCCTTCAAAGCGAATACAAATAATTAATTGAATAAACCGACTTTTTGTATAAACCGAAATTTGCATAAAATACGCAGTTTCGGTTGCTTGGGTTAGTATTGTTATCCAATCAACCGAATTTCCCAGTTTTTTTTAAATTCAAATGCCAACCTAATTTGTTATACTTAATACTAACAAATTTTGATAACATTTCTATGGAACCAATCTGAAAATATATTATCACTAGCCGTTATCCGCGACTTCGTACGCGTAGACTTTCACCTAAACTTTCAACACCTTTTTGGACTCTTTTAATTCGACCCTTTCGCAAAATATTTTTTGATGAACATCTATATTATATCCCATTAGGAACCTACTTGCCAAATTACAGATTCGTAGTTGCACAACTTTCAGCACAACACACACACTCCAGTTCCACGTCCTTAATCCTTCCTTTTTGTGAAAATATTCTACCAGTATGCTTTTATTTTAAACTATTAGCCTAAATACCTACCAAGTTTTATCTCCCTAACATCAAAAACATAGATTTTTGAAATAAATTTTGAACCTCCATTTGACACCCTTAATTCGGCCCGTATACAAAATAATTTTTAGCGCTCTACACTACACCCAATAAGGAATCAACTTGCCAAATTTCAGCTTCGTAGTTACAAAAATTTCAACTAAAAATTCAAGCCCCATTTTTACCTCCTTAATCCGTCTTTTTCGGAAATTTTGTATGCAGTATATTTTGATTTATTTTTAATCATTAACCTGAACAACAAATTGCACGTCCATAATATCAAAAATAAAATACTTTTATATAAACTTTCAATCCCCTTTTTGCCTTCCTTAATTCGGCCCTTCCGCAAAAATAATTACTTAGCTGACGTCTACACCTTAGGATCTTCTTGCTAAATTAGAGTTTCGTAGATGCATAACTTTCAACACAAAGTTCAACCTCCAATGTCACCTTCTTAATCCGTCCCTTTTGTAAAAATCTTTTAACAGTATTTATTTATTTAAAACTATTAACCAGAAAACCAAATTTCCATATAAATGTTTAACCTCCATTTGTCCCCCTTAATTCGGCCCTTTTGCAAAATCGTTTCTTAGCATACTTCTATAATTCTTCTAATCTACTTGCCGAATTGCAGCTTAATAAATACAAAACATTCAACACAAAATCAATCCCCGTTTTACCTCCTTGATCCGTTTTTATTGGAAAAATCTTACTGCAGTATTCATTTTAAACTACCTAAACCTGAAACCTACCTTTTGAACCTGAATATTAAATGCCATGTCCCTAACATAAAAAAAGGCTTTCATATAAACTTTCAACATCGGTCCCCCCCTCTTAATAGGAGGGGGGGGGGAACCCCAAAGTAATCTACTTGCCAAATTTCAGCTTCGTAATTACAAAACTTAAAAAAAAAATTAAAACCCCCATTTTTCTTCCTTAATCCGTCTTTTTCGTTTTTTTTAAATACAGTTTTTATTTATTTTATTTCATTAACCTGAATACCAAATTTCATGTCCCTAAGATCAAAAACAAAGGACTTTCATACAAACTTGCAACCTCCATTTGCCCCCCTTAATTCGGCCCTTTCGCAAAATCCTTTCTTAGCGAACCTCTACACCTCATAAGGAATCTACCTGCCAAATTTCAGTTTCGTAGGTCAAGTGGTTTTCGAGATTTCGTGTTTAATGAGCGAATGAGTGAGTAGATGAATGAAATTCGCTTTTACATATATGTATAGAATTCAATAAAAAAAAAGTCAAATCAGTTCATATATGACAGAGTTCAATAGTGGCAAATATTAAAAATAAAAATCGAAATGCTGCTGTTTTGAAGTCGGTTAAAAATACGAGTAGCAACGTAGTACCAGGCAGCTGGCGCCTGATTTTCATGTGCTACGAATGTGCTACGACGTAGCATGTTGCGTAAAGTCGTAGTCGAACAAAATTGCTATATTAACGAGCTACGGCGTAGCACGTATCGTAGCCTCAATTGTAATTGTTGTACATTACCTGAAACAGTTTTGACCAGCACCTCCTCGTACGTGTCGCCCTGCTTGAAGACGCCCTTGTACACCCTCCCGAAGGTGCCTTCATGCACCAGCACCTCGAGGTGGATGTTGACACGCGGCGTCGTCAGCAGCCGCAGCTGTTCCGCCGGGTCTGTGACGCGGTCTTTCGTGATGGTCTGCTGGAAGGTAGGGCCTGTCTTCTTATTCTAATCATTATTGTATAATCACGTTTGGAAGGCGATGTTTGTAGCATTTTGATAAATCAAAAGCTGCAGTTACTCTTCGCACCAAAAATACTTGCGTATTACGGAAACTAACGTGGTTTGGACTAATTTTTCTTTTCTTGTTGACCGAGCGAAGCGAACGTTGCCAAGCCAACAGGAACAAATCGGAGATTGTATGTATGCATGTATATATGTTTGTATCTATGTTTGTATGTATGCATGTATATATGTTTGTATCTATGTTTGCTTTGTGATAACATGTGACTTTAAAGAAATGACGACATTTTGGAGGCAAGTAGTTATAAAAATAAAATAAGTACGAATACGATCGAAATAGGTTGAAGGACTGTGAATAAAGATACAGAGGTCGTGAGGAGCAGGTGAGGAGCAGGTGAGGAGCAGGTCAGCTACCTTTGACTCCCTTATTAAAACTACCACGTAAAATAATTATGTTTTACACACTAAGTGTCATTTAAAAATGAAAATAAATAATATTTGTTTTTGTAGATATATTTCAGCTGCGTGGTGCCATGCAAACTACGATATGTATAAACAACTCATTATACAGTAACTTAACTAATACTTTATGTTATTTGTTTGGTTAATAAAGTCACGTGTCCAGTAAATATAGACATTATTATGTTTTAGCAGAAATGTTGTCAAATTGTCATCTGAGTAAACCTCTTTTTACCGACTTCAAAAAGAAGGAGGTTATCAATTCGACTGTATGTTTTTTTTTCTAATGTAAAATTATATAACCCGTTTAAGTGGTACCGAGAGAAATGCAACAATCGAGTTTCCCCCATCAAAGCGATCGCAACTCGATTAGCGACACCGTCTGACGTCCGCGTCCGGCGTCCGGCGTCCGGCGTCCGGCGCAGCGGCCGGAGCCGGTAATTACGAGCTTGTACCTACTATGGAGAACACATCAGTCATGTGGATTTCTATTCGCGGTTCTAGTTTTACATGTGTACTTCATTGAAACGAAGTATCACTAAAACCAATGTTCTGCTATTAAATGTTTTACTGTGATCGGCAGTAAGTGTTGCCAATTGTTACAGTTGTTGTTGTGAAAATTAAACTAAATTCTATTAATAATTTTAAAGAATAGCACACACACGAATACACTTGAGACCATATAATATGAAAATAACACATTTTGCGAATGATAATTCTTTGAATAACTTCTTTTAATGGATAATTATCGAAAACTCCCAGAATACGTCATAGCTAATTAAGAAATCACTTTATTATTATAATCATAAGAACTGTGAATCGAGGCGAGTTGAATAGAACTTACAAGAAGTACTCGCAAACTCGCGAAAACCAAGCTAATTTCAACTGTAGCCTCATTAACACCTCCCTTTGCAAGGATACTAATTCATATTTCCTACCTTCCCCCCTCCAAAGACCTCCAGCTGGGCGGTAAATTCACGGACAAAGAGGGGTCGCAAATTAAAAACTTGGTTCCTCCGTGATAAAGGAGCTAATGATAAACTAGATGAGACAAGAGATCATAATTAGGGACGAACACCGTTCCTTCTGGTGTATGGTGGTTATATCTAGATTTAGCATTTGAATAGAAAGATAATAGACTACCTGTTGCAATATCAATTCAGTTTAGATTTTTTCTCTCTTTTAAACACAGTCTGTCAGTACAGATGAAGTTAAGAATCATGAGTGAAGCTGAACTGTTGTGGGCAAGCGTAGCAATTACCATCAATCGAGCCTACTTGCTCGTTTTGTCACTCATCATTTATCTACATCATCATTTCAGCCGTAGGACGTCCACTGCTGGACATAGGCCTCCCCCATCGATTTCTAAAAGGCCGGTTGGAAGCGAAGTTTTGTCACTCAGCTGTATAAAAAAAACAGAATTTCCACCATAAATTGTTTGTCAAAGCACTTCCAGCATTTTTTTAAAATTTGACATTCCACCAACACTTGGAAGAAGAACGTTAATTGCGTTTCGTTAGTATCACCTGCAGGAGAGGGTTCCGTTACTCCTCACAAATTGGATTCCTGCCGAGAACTCCCTGTTCATGCACAATTCACTCGCCCTACTAATTGTTGAAGAATATTCTTATAAAAAACAAACCGTGACGATTTTAAAAGTATCTTCCTATTATAATTATGATGCTATGGGTCATCATTCATTCAAGAATCTTGAAAGGAAGGTTAACTGTGCCTTGTCGGTGTGGTTGTATAAAAAATGCTTTTACCTATATAAATTATGGAGAGAAAGTAAATGGCTGTCAAACAACTATTTCACAAGCTTATTTCATAAGGTGTTTGGTTTCTGTTATATTATTATTATATTGCGGTCAAAAGCAAGCCAATTTTAAATAGTAAAAAAAAAACCAGAAAATATCGAGTTTTAGTTTTAGTCAAATACTAAACAAAACTTTATTATTACGAGCAGACAAACAGAAATGCAAGGAAATATGAAACAAAATAATATTTTTCCCCGCTGATACCTCAGCATTTACGTCCGCAGTCCGCGCTTCCAGTATGAACAGGTGCGCATTTACGTCCGCAGTCCGCGCTTCCAGTATGAACAGGTGCGCATTTAATCGCAGCGCAAGCTCGTGCAGGTTCCCCGCGACTTGAACAATCACATTAAAAGGTTACTTTGTGGGATTGCGTAACCAAAGATCACCGGGAGCTCCGTAATGCGGGTTAATTTATTTGCGGCGGGTAAAGCGGCGGCCCGAGTGAGGAAAGAAAGCGGATGACAATATACAAGCTTCCGTGAATTATTGTACGTTTGAATCGAATTGTAACAGTACGCTTAACTTACATTCAAGTTGGCTTTAGTTTTATCTGAGTTAACTTGCCCACTGCTACCAGCAATATTGCTTTATAGCAGCGTTCCGCGGCTCCACTCGTTTTATACCGGCACCATTAATTTTCCATAGCCTATGTCTTAATACTGGTTACTGCCTCCATAACACAATTTGTTTAGTAGTTTCAAATCCAAGTTGGGTATTTGTGGGTAATCCTAAAACATTCGTCCACCCTCAAGTTTGGAAATAAACTAGTGTCTTTGTACCGCTCGATTGTGTTTCACTACGCAAATCCTTCTGTAGCTGTTATGAAGATGAGTGAGGACAGATATACACACTTCCACACAATTTTTCGCATTTATACCATCAGTGTGGTTATCTCACTGAAATGAAATTAAGATGCGATGTGATTGGTTAATCAGATAGCTACACACAAAAAACTTTCCTCCTAATTTAGCTGGACACTTCCGATTACGATCGTGATCATTTCAATATGTTTCCAAATGCTTTGTTGTAAAAATAAAACGCAGTCGCACACTACTGCGGATACTCGGGCAGGAGGAAATTGTGCAAACTGATGAGATTTTTGGTATGGTAGTAGATAATAATAATATATTGTTTTAAGTTTTTGAGTTGAGATCTTTTAAAAATTGGACAGACTATAATACCCGCTTAATTGCAAATCCATAAGTATAACGAATAGTTGTAGTATTATTTTGTGTTTTATCGCAAACCGTGACCTTCTTTAACTTACGCCAGCTACAACAGAGTCGTAGGTACAATTTTACTTCTTTTCTATTTTTCATTTATAGACACACATAACTTGCAAAACTCAACTGTGTTTATTTACATATTAACTATGTGTTTGTGAATAGTCGTGTTGCTAACACAGCCAGAGATGAGCGGTACTGGTGATGCAAGTAACTCTGTTTCCAACGTGGCGGCCGCTCTTTATCTATGATGCAACAAATCCCCGGAGCAGCGCGCGAACAAATGCCTTGATTGGGTCATGTCCAGGACAGAACCGTCACCGAGGCACACAGTGATCCTCGTAGGTCAACCTACATAATTACTTATTTTGGAATGCACAAATCTAATGTAATGACTTGTCTGTAAGGTTTGATGTTATTTAATACTAGCTAGTAAGTTGCCTGCAACTTCATATGCGTAGATATTCATTAAAAAATCAACCCCACTTATGTTTTGCTCGTTTTCTTTATTGACAGGCTTGGGGACTGACCACAGCTCATCTGATGTTAAGTGACGGTGACTAACTTGTTTACTTTAGTATGCGTCTATGTACATTGTACACCTGTGTGTAACGATGGCAAACACACAGTATAACAACCTTGCACTCTTCGCGGCTTGACTTATCTCTATAATAGTGTTGCTCCTGAATATAATAGGTGTGTAGTACTCAAGTACAGATATGATAATTTCAAATTTGCACGTAGATTAATATGTATAAGTGTACGCGAGGGAAATCTCCTCGGAGCCGAGTCGGCAGTTCCCACGGCATTAACACAATCAAACTAAGCGCAGGGTTGTAATGGCTCCTTGTCAGAACATCGTGATTGTTTAATGATTCAAGCACCATTACGCAGAGTTTACACAACTCACAGGTACAACTGAATTAGTTTGAACCTAATGGAGTGGACATAAGGATCAAATTGTGAGGTTTTCTAAGTAAAATAATTAATCTAGAATGTATATAATTATATTCTGTGGAGGTGTTGATTATAATCAAACTATAATAGAATATTAACGAGGCCTCGACAGATCTTAGCCAAGTTTCACCAAGTCTGTGAACCTTCATACATTTCAGAGCCAAAGTGTAACTATATAGGGTTTACAGAACAATAAAAAATCTGAATCAATGTATAAGTGTTAAGCGTTATGCAGCTGTCCGTATAACGGTCTATGGGCAGTCCAAATGTTTTTGTATAATAGGCCAAGTTGTTTAGGTTTTTAGAGTTAGCTTGTATTTGTTTGTTTAGTTAAAGGCACTAGCTAGTATAAAAAGTAAGTTGTCATTATAATTCACAACCTCTTTTACCCTGCTGAGGACGAAGTACGAACATTCGCTACGTAACATACGTATCGAATTACAGACAAGTTTTGTATTTCGAAATTGACATTTCTCTAGACGTATTTTACGTAGCGAATATTTGTACTTCGCCCGCTGTTTGGTATAGGCCTCTCTCTTACTGGCATCTGCCTGGCTCAGGTGCTGATTGATTCCAGGTTCGACCCGCGATGGAGACGATTTCTTCAAACTATTTCGCGACTGGACGACGAGTCCTTCTCTCATAAACATGACTATGTTTGTTTGAAGGTTAGTTTGAGTTACCTGTGAAACGTGCGTGAGGTTGGAGGCTGCGTAGTAGGAGACGCGGGACTCCGGCTTGGCGTACACGTGCTCCCCGATGTGGGTGGTCGCGTACGGCGAGGGCGACCTCCTGCTGCCTGCGGAGGGACACACTGCAGGGTCTTATTGCAATATTTGCTCACATACATCGAGATCGTCAATAGGCCTGTGTCCTATTTTTTATCTCATAAAAACCTGATCATAAATCTAGCCCATCAATGAAAACAAAATTAAAATAAGTTATAAGTATTTTAGTTTTATGCCAGACGAGAGCGTTCTATAGCACGTTATGACGTCACGCCGTGCGCGCACCATACAAATGCTACACTATCACAGGTTTTACGGGAGAGGGACAGCACACCCGTTCACTATTCCACCAAAAACATTAAATGCTTATATCTTAGAAATGTATAAGCCAATTTTTTTTTTTCGGTGTGTAGTGTATTTAATTAAGTATATCTTTCGTTAACCCTGTTTTTTGTATTAAATAAATCAGTCAACTGAGAGTCGGGCTCGCGCATTTAGGGTTCCGTACCCCCACAAAATATAACTAGTTATTGTTCAGGATACACGCCTTCCAAAATAGTCGAAGCAATTGCTACACAGTCACAGTCATATTTAATACTTTATTACAGTGACGCTCGATTATATTACAACTGTAAGTTGGTAATGAACATAAATTTGTCACCGACTCGCACTTGACCATTATTTATAATTTATTGTTATACTTTAAAGTATTTACTATAATCATACCAAGTTTGACGCTTGTACGTGTTACCGTTTTTACATTAGCGCTAATACAAAAATACGTTTAAAAAATACGTTTGTTGTATGAGGACCTATTTAGTTTTTTACTTTTTGGCTTTTCTATTATTTATTAGTTAATCCGCCGTAATAATTATTACATTTTCTATGAAGATTTCAACTGGCTATTTATTACGGTTCGAACGATACAGACGTTAATAGGTAGGATAGATGGACAGGCACCGTAGGCTCAGTAATAGGGCCCCGTTTTTACCCTTTGTGTACGGATCTCTATTAAAATTAGGAAACAAGTCTATAATAATTTCTAAAAAAATATATTTGGTTATTTAAATAACCATCACCGAGCACGTTGCTTGTAGTTGTCAATGTACATGTATAATATTATGTTCAATTTTTCAATTATTTTATCATAAAATAATTACAAATAACATCAAACTACACGAAAAAATCAAAGTAATTGCTTGTTTTAGTTGTACTTATAGCGACTGACCTTGTTCACTCAACTTATTATTTTATAGAAACACACGGATACTCATAACTACCAGTTGTTTGAAAGTAATTTAGGATAGTAGGTAGTACAAATGGTTGAATCTGAATACAATACAATACAAGTTTTATACAATCACATAATACCAGATGTATCTCTACACGACACACACACACTCAATGATATCAATGTACTGCACACTACTCTTACTTCAAATCTCTTGTTCCATTGGTTGTCCCCTTTATAAGTCAAACATTGTTAGAGAGTTTAGTAAACTTACCGAAAGGAAATTTGTGTAAGCTAGCTATCGTGGCGTAGGAGCCAGTGGAGCTGGGCGGCCGGCCGATGGTGTCCAGCCGCAGCAGCACGTTCTGGTGGCTGCCGTACGCCGCCGTCGTGTACGACGTGCTGGACAACAACTGGCTTTGTAGCAACAACTAACATCAATCATTCAACATTAATAGTTCTTTAGTTTTCGAAGAACCGATAACCGATGGGGAAGAAAAGTTCTGAAGTGGAGACCACGAACCGGAAGACGCAGCGTAGGTAGGCCTCCCACTAGATGGACCGACGACATTGTGAGAGTCGCTGGCATCCAGTGGATGCAAAAGGCACGCTGTCGTTCAGTGTGGAGGTTAAAGGGGGAGGCCAATGTTCAGCAGTGGACGTCTCCTGGCTGATGATGATGAGTTCTTTCGTTTTAAATTAGAGGCGGCTAAGAGCTCCTCGCTCGGGTCACCCGTCAGTAGTGCCAACATGACTCCACAGCAGTACGTCATGGATTCTGGAGCAGGCAGTATGTTTGTACCGTGTTTATTTTGGGTGTTTCAGTAGGTTGAAGTAAATTTTCCATTAGACTAGTTTTACGTAGTTTTTGTCCTTTCTGTTGTGAACATTAAAGTGCTTTCTATCTATCTATTACGGGTTATTTGTATGAGTGAGTGTACTGAACGTGTGTGTGAGGACAACGCTTCTAGTACTCCATCAAGTATAACAAAGTGTCGGTTCGATATCGTGTAACTGGAACAATATTATCCTGTCCATCGTTAAACCTTCCCAGCGCGTCATCCATCACACGTGCCCGAGTGAGGGCTCCACTCCTGCCCTTATATTGTTCGCACCACTCCAGTTTGGAGTAAGAAATAAATTTTTTAACTTTTAACATTATTTTTTAATGTATGCTCGCAATTTCGTGCAGTTTGTCAGTTTTTTCTTGTTGAAATAAGAGTTATAAATTTAATGATCATACATCTTTATTTTTTTAAATATTTATTTTGAGCACAAAGATAACGTATATTAAAATATCCCTTGGTCTCTTGATTTGAACTAAGCTTTATGCGATGATAAACACTGGGTGATGTTTTCAATAAAAAAAAATTGTTTATAGTGGGCGAAGTACCTGTGTTTGAATCGTGAAATATATATTATATCGAATTACATACAACAGTTGAATTTCAAAATAGAAATTCGTGTGAAATTCGATGCATATTTAACGTATCGAATACTCGTACTTCGCCCACTGTACCTTTTACTTTTGTTTGTGTCTCGCTTGTAACTTCCACCACACAGTAGGTACGTATAAAGGTCAACTGAAACTTGATATTGTGTGGAAATTGGCGTTTTATTGAAAAAAATACAAAGGAACGTGGGGTCCAATCTAAAGGACATTTAGAATATAGAGGAAGTTCGATTCAAAGGATTTTATTGTGCTTTACGCCAAAAATACTCGTAACAATTTGAAAAAAGACATGAAAAAGGTTGGGTTAAAGGAGGAAAAATACTCATTTGATCTTAGATGTAAGTACAGTATAGTGGCCACAGCGGTATTTAATTAAAGCGTTTGAAGACAGGTGGTAGTGGCTGGAAGCGAAACCCGAAGATCGGGCTGAGTGGAGTGGCTGAGTGGCTGTCCAGCAGTGGGACTATGCTGTAGTAGGCTGATTATGATGATGGAAGCGTTTGAAGCAGCTCTAGTACCAAAATATTTAAAGAGGAAGTTAGTTTGACATAACTGACATAAAAATCATCTTAAAATACTGGACCAAAATTTTTCGCGAGATTAATGATAATAAACAAGAATTCGTTAAAACTCCGAAAACTTTTTAATCAATTCCTATTTGTTTTTACTTAAGTAATCGACTTTCGAAGGGAATGATTGAATCCGACCATAATGCGAACTCCTTCAAACTTATACATTTATTTTCCTTCAGATTAATATTATAAAATACGGATGGGATGTGAAGGAAAAACAAGAGGAAATTTTGAGTAGGTATATAAATAATTATAGCTTTTTTTTCATTTACGCAAATTAAGCAATTCAAATAATCTTGAAGAGTTATAAATTAATATCATAACAACTATGACTAATCGGTTCGTCAACCTTCGATACACATAAATCCACTGCTGGACAAATTAGGCTTCCCTGAGCATGTCTCTTTGTCCACTAATAGACAATAGACAAATTTTTATTTATGGAAGAAAAAATCATAATATATACATTTTTGAGAACACACATTACAAATGATTCCCTCCACAAACCGGTTCCAACTCAGCATATTGCTGGTTGCGAACAACCAGCGCTGGTCTTCCGTTGGAGCCGCCGGTGACATCATAATAGTTTATTTCTTATATGGGTTACTTTACGCCTTGCATCACTTAAGTAAAGACAAAATGTAAGATGGATCACGCTTGCCTAAAAGATAACACTCTTCATTTGAAGGTCTCCAGAGTCGAACAAAACAGCATAAGCATACTAGTACGAGTGTAAAGATAGTTTAATTAGAACTGTTGAAACCCTCACATACTCTACTGCGCCAGTAGTTAACTTCACGCGTCTCGAGGGTGGAATGTTTGCAAACACACCATCGTACTCGGTATTCGTATTTTGTTTAAGTTGTTACAAGTAATTGTGAGATCTTTCGAGACTTCAAAGATAGAGTTCTGGAGTTATTACAGATGTGGATCCCATGTCATTCCACCTCCTCCAGCCGCGTAGTACTTACTGTATGGAGTCATGTTGGCGCGCCTTGCCCCCGCGCCTGTAGAGCGTGCCGGCAGCGGCCGCGGCGGCCAGCAGTGCCAGTGCTGCGGCCGCGCACCCTCCGGCCGCGTAGAACACGCCGCTCGCACTGCGCGCCGCGTCTCCCGCCAGTCGTGCCGTCTCGTTGCGGGGGACTATAGTTGATAGCCCTGGAACAAACAGTGGTTGGGTATCTTCTTTACAAGTGGGCCCTATTTAATCTGTTTATTTATTTTTATAACCTTGTCTGTTTAAAATGTGAACGCAACTCTCTCTAAATATATGTTTTTCTCTATCTCTCCATTTGTAACATTCACTACCGGACTACTGAACTATCCTTGATAATGCACACTACCCTTTTTTATAGAAAGAAGAAAGAAAGAAAATAAATTTTATTCGACACCTTTACAAAAACAGCTATATCAAATAGTTATTAT
This sequence comes from Agriopis aurantiaria, assembly GCA_914767915.1. NCBI lineage: Eukaryota > Metazoa > Arthropoda > Insecta > Lepidoptera > Geometridae > Agriopis > Agriopis aurantiaria. The sequence goes on along the minus strand of OU611983.1, from coordinate 143,231 downwards.
TAATTGCATCTAGTCTGGTAATTCTGAGCCCTGACTACGAGTAGGATGAGGTTTGCTTCCACCATCATCTGTTGCCTGTTCGAATCAGAAGAGAGGTTGAGGATCTGACCTTAATTTCAATATTCTATCTAATATGATCGATTGCCCTTCACTGTTGTCTCGGATAAGTGTTGTGACTCCGCTACACTCAGCTCCTCGTACATAATCTGTATACTCCGGTTGGTGTTGCATTAGGTACACTGTTTAAGTTTGTTTTAGTGAAAACTTTTTTTGACTTTTGTGTTAGTATTACTGCGCCATCCGGATGTATATCCGCCTCCAGTCAATACTAAACTGTGGAACAACACTTCAAAAATAAACATAACACAGACAATAGCTTCTGTAGTTCATCTAGTCTGTCAAACATGAAAATATATATAAAAGATATCTACGCATACTTATTTAAATAAGCGAATCAATAAAAACCACATACAATAAAAAACCTCATAGCCCACAACAATAAATTAATTTGTTCTGAACACAAACAAACAAAAACATTTCATAATAAGGGCAAAAGCCCACAAGTTTTTAGGGCACTCCATAAATCTGACAGCCCGAATAACTCCCTAAAACGTTTCACGGGCATAAAATTAGGGCGGTATTTAATAAAAACTTCCTAAGTGGCTACCTGCTCTTATTATACTTCCATTACCCGAGCACAGTATACGCACGGGCGGTACCTCAACTTTACCTCAATCGTATAACCTTTTAAACTCAAAAAGTCACTGTAACTGTTTAATTTTTGCTCGTTAGTTTGGAATTGCAAACCACAAAATTACAAATCAACGTGACGACACACGGGTAAGGGATGATTCACATCACAAGATGCTCCGAACGGCGCGGTGGCCACGAACGGACAAACATTTAATTTTACAGACAATAATATTGTCTAAAGTTTCAAATCCAGTGGGAAAGCAATTAAACTGGCTCAAGATGTTTTAAAAGTTTATCGGGACTTATCACGTATTATTTAATTTAGGTAAAAATATGTATAATATAATATGCTCAATATGACCGGGACGGCAAAAAAACATTTTACCCGGATTGTTGTAAGTCCGAACTAAACTTCCATTATATTTTTTTTTATATTAGACTAAATGAAGCAGACTCATCATCGCAATGAAAGCAAGGAAAGTGAAGTTGGTGTACTGTATATAATGCATTTATATTGTAGCCGTCTGTCTCGCCTCCCCTTCACAAATCGCACAAGTTTTTTCTATTACCCCTAATATTTCATTTAGTGGGTATCATCTAATATCATTACCTTGGAAGAAGGATTTTTATGTTCTGCGAAATTCGTTTGCAGCTTTCATTTATATTGTTGAAAGGTTATCTGCCACGAGCGAGACTTAGAGGGATGTATCGTATTATCTGCCACGAGCGAGACAGAGAGATGTATCGTATTATCTGCCACGAGCGAGACAGAGAGATGTATCGGATTAATCCCAATTTTTTGTACAAGTATTTTATTCATAAGAGAAGAAAGCAAAACAATGTTGAGATTCAGAAATTGTTTTAATATATCGGTTTTCTAAAATAATGCACTTCATACTAAAACTTTTTAAGCGTATCAAAACCAAACAAGCTACGGGCCACCTGATGGTAAGTGGTCACCGCCGCCTATAGACACCTGCAATATCCGGGGCATTGACAGTGCGTTGCCTACCTTTAAGGACTCTATTCCCTCTTCGTTTGAAGCACTCCAAATTATGTTTCGGAGGAAAAACCGAAGGTGGTAAGCCATTCCAAAACTTACAGGTACGTGGCAGAAACAATCGAGTTCCTGTTCCTTTCAGATACCACGGCGCGCAGTCAGTACATAATATACCTGAGAATATTCAACAAATATATATCTGTTCTGTCAGTGACACGTGCAAATACCACGTTGACCTTTTCACGCCACGTTGGATGTAAAACAGAAGGTGAGCACGCGATGCTATCCGAAAATACATCAAAAGAAACTACGCGTCCAAAGTACGAGGAAATTTCCAAGTCAAATAAAAGTACAATGGAACAATCGATACTCTTGTAAACACATTAAAAGAGGGTGAATATCGCCCGAGGAGGAATGTACCGACCACGCAGTAGCTTACCTCAAGAACAAACTTTAAAAAATATAAATAATGCGTTTAAGTAATCGTGATACTATAAGGAATTCTTCACATTATTTATTCAATTTAGACATTTAGATAGTTACAGCCACATCAACAAACTAAAATTCTCTGCATTTTGGCTACCAAAGTAACCCGACATGGTTGTAAATACTATTAAAATAATTTTGTTGCCGGATAGACTATTTCACATTTTACAGCTTTTTATTTGAATTAGTCGTAGGCCGGAGCTTGGGTACTGGCGAGCAGGCTCCAGCGCGCCCGCGGCGGCGCCCTTCAATACATCTTCATCCCTTAGAATATCCTGTTGCGTCTAAAGAAGCGGCTACATGCTAATAAAGTGCGAGGGAGAGATTTTTGGCCAAATAAAGCAGTAATTTGAAATCGGTGTTTACTGATACGTGAAGAGTTTTCCTTACCGGGCCGGTTTTCTTTGAATTCGATGTTTTGTTGTACAATTGAATTTTTATTGAGTGAGGGTTGTAATGGGGGCGATTGTAGATGGCAATACAAATTTAAATTGTTTTCCGATTATCGTTGTGGCGTTCGATACGTTTACCGAAGTACTTAGTGCTGTAGTTTATTTATAAATTAAATAAATGGGTTGCGTTTGACCGCCAACTCGCCTGATGTTAAGCGCTAATGCGGTCTACGTTGGAGCACGCTCGCCTAGAAGAAACCGATTCACTCGTGATTTGCAAACACCAAATTGTAGCTATCGGGAACAGCCATTCAGGCAGCGCATTCCACATACTAGCAGTTCGCACAATAAAACGTGCAATCAGGTGTTTGATTCATGTTTATGTTTATCAAATAAATAAATTTATAAATAAATAAATTTATTGATACAAAAATTTTAAAAATTGCTTAATTAACAATATTTGTTTTCAAACATAAAAAGACTTACAAAGAGCAATTAGACATGTTAGGTCTACATTAAACATTACAAATATTGTTGTTTGTCTGAGACTGGCTGGCGCCTGTACTAGTATTTAAGCTGTGCTACTGGCGCCAGAGCCCTCCGTGATCACTACAATAGCTTTAGTCATTGATGTAATTGGCTTTTGTTGAGTTTATAATATTATGACCAATTGTGACATTGTATTACATAATGAAATAATTTTTGGTTTTATTTTAGAATTTAATAGAAACATGTTTAGCAAGCAAACATGTTAATTAATTATTATGAATTTATTACATAGAATTGATTAGGAGAGATGATTCTTGTTGGTGACCGTGATGCAGTCAGTCGTGTTCACCGCCCGCTGCTGAGCTGCCGGCTGCACTCTGCAGAGCAGGCAGGCGCAGGACGACGAAATGCATCACTGTGTCACCAACTGTTCTGTTGTGATATTCTCTTTCATATTTGTTTAACAACAAAATAAATTTAATTTTCTCTAAAGACATTAGGAAATAGTGTAGAAGTTAGAATCAACACTTTAAAGATATTTAGTTTAAAGTAGAGCCTAGCTGCTGTATCTCTCACTGCACATTACACCAACTTGCTCCTTAAACTGGTGACGCAGAGTGAGTATAATAGTCTTTATCTCTCGCTGCACATTACACCAACTTGCTCCATAAACTGGTGACGCAGAGTGAGTATAATGGTCTTTATCTCTCGCTGCACATTACACCAACTCGCTCCTTAAACTGGTGACGCAGAGTGAGTATAATGGTCTTTATCTCTCGGTGCACATTACACCAACTTGTTCCATAAACTGGTGACGCAGAGTGAGTATGATGGTCTTTATCTCTCGCTGCACATTACATCAACTCGCTCCTTAAACTGGTGACGCAGAGTGAGTATAATGGTCTTTATCTCTCGCTGCACATTACACCAACTTGCTCCTTAAACTGGTGACGCAGAGTGAGTATGATGGTCTTTATCTCTCGCTGCACATTACATCAACTCGCTCCTTAAACTGGTGACGCAGAGTGAGTATAATGGTCTTTATCTCTCGCTGCACATTACACCAACTTGCTCCATAAACTGGTGACGCAGAGTGAGTATAATGGTCTTTATCTCTCACTGCACATTACACCAACTTGCTCCTTAAACTGGTGACGCAGAGTGAGTATACTGGTCTTTATTTCTCGCTGCACATTACACCAACTTGCTCCTTAAACTGGTGACGCAGAGTGAGTATAATGGTCTTTATCTCTCGCTGCACATTACACCATCTCGCTCCTTAAACTGGTGACGCAGAGTGAGTATAATGGTCTTTATCTCTCGCTGCACATTACACCAACTTGCTCCATAAACTGGTGACGCAGAGTGAGTATAATGGTCTTTATCTCTCACTGCACATTACACCAACTCGCTCCTTAAACTGGTGACGCAGAGTGAGTATAATGGTATTTATCTCTCGCTGCACATTACACCAACTTGCTCCTTAAACTGGTGACGCAGAGTGAGTATAATAGTCTTTAAATAATGGCAAACTATAATTTAACATCATCATTACGATATCGTTCAGTTATAACTGCCACTCGCGGTCACCTATCTAAATACTGACTGGATTGAAAGTTGTATTTAGACCAGATGGCGACGCCACGAGCTCTACACTTCATCCAGAAAACGACACAAACGTAGATAAGTGACCGCACTCTACTCTAACTAGATTCTACTTAGATTAGTTTATTTCATCTGAGAGCAGAAAACCAGAGATTGCTACGATGACAAACCCACACTCCACACACTAATATTACATCTTTCCCTCTGTTGAATAACAGCCCAACTTGCCACATTCATATTCCCCTCAGACAAATCACTTTATTGCCGATGGGTGCACTAAAACACATAAAATAAAGTTGGAACACTTTCCCCGAGTGCGCCAATGACAATAACAATAAATAGTGCGCGCGATAGACCGAGCGGACGAGTTCATAATATAATCATACTGAGGGAACTAGTGGCTAATCTGTGACGTACCTACACGTACTGACTGTGGACTTATCTGTGGAGAGTTGCTGGCAGTGAAGATATTCACAATTATTGCAAACGAAAGGATCAGTGTGCCTCTCAGACTTTCCTTGCCTTGAATATTTTTGTATTTAAAATAATATACATATTCGGAGTCATAATAAACTTACCTAAATTAAACTAAAGACAAACTTGAATAAAAAAAAAAAAACATCTCGGATATAAATATCAGCTTTAAGTGTTGTTATGTGATAAAATACAAATGTCCAGTGTTTATACATATCTTTGTTAGAATATGTAAGAAGCTGTAACAGAGTACCTGATGTGTAGTGAGAAGGGCTCACCTTTCAAGCAGATCTTGTTCCTCCTGAAGGTGAGGCGGACGTCCTTGTGCGCGCGGTCCGGCGCCGAGATGTTCAGCTGCATGGAGACCAGGATCTCGGCGCTGCGGCTGCCCGTGCACGGCAGGCGCACCCTGCGGTCCAACTGCGTGTTGTACACAAACCGTGGACGTATTCGGAACTGTTCGATTACGGTTCCACAAAGTACAAGTAGTCCGCTACGATACCGCGTAGTATCGTAGTCTGCTACGACGCCGCGTAGTATCGTAGTCTGCTACGACGTCTGCTACGCGAGTTTGCTACGAAGTTCGTATTTGTAGAGGTAAACACGGTCCAAGCTTATTTTGCAGTTATATTTGCTCTGACAGCTACTGCAGCTGTAAATAGCTGAATAAAATCATTTTCTTATAATATTTTACTGAAGTATATCGGGAACCTGCCAGTCTCGGTAAAAAACCTAGTGAAGGTGATCAGAATTCGTTGTAGCTGTCAGAGAAAATAAATACTTGGACTGAAAATGATGACTATAATCACTAAAATCAAACTTGTTTTGTATAAAAATGAAGTAGTAGTAAATAAATACGCTACTATATAAACAGCTGTAAATAGTAGATGTAAGTTTTAAAGTTTCGCGAGTAAACAGGGTCGTCATTTTGTTGAAATGTTACAGTAACCTACAACACTATATCTACACCAACAAAACAATAAGTTTCATATATATTATACTAGTGGTCCGCCCCAGCTTCGCACGGGTATAGATTATAGCCTATGTCACCCGGGGATAGTGTAGCTTCTCAACAGTAAAATAATTTTTAAAATCGGTCCTGTTCTTTTTGAGCCAATTCGTTACAAACATACTTACATACAAATCTTTACTCTTTATAATATAATATTATATTATTATTATATATTATAGTAAAATTTTATATAGTATAGATATATATGGTACTCGCCGACGAGCTTGTATGGCTACGAGTCTACTCTGTCTGATTTAAATACTTACTCAGTGGGTATCAGAATAATGTCGGTGAGTTTTTTTTTGAAAATGTGGTGTTCTTTCATATAAAAAAAACGTTTATTGTTACTCTTAATACAAAATAGATAACAAAAAGGTTTATTAAGATTTTAGAAATAAGATTCATTCGTACAATGCAAATAAAATAAATTAAAGTGTATTTAAAGTAAGCTGGATCTAACCATTTGAGAGGATTTCATTTAGATGGAACGATATCTTTAACGTTGTTAATGGAAAAGTTTTCAAATCATAGTGGTTAGTAAAAATGGATTAATTATATTTCTAAGTAATACCAATATGGTCGAACGGTAGCATGTGCGCTGTACAATCTGACGGCACCCGGTTCGATCCTCGACCCTGCACCAAGCACTTATTTAGTACTTAGACAAATTATGTGCAGTTTCGATACCATCACTCAACAACGGTGAAGGAAAACATCGTGAGGAAACCGGTACGTCCAAGAAACTCAAAATTTAAAGACATATGACATTAAGTAACATGCACTGGGCCTGCATGGTGTATCAGGGCCCATCCTGTCCGTGAGAGAATGCCTGTGAGCAGTATTGAGTGAGTGAGGGTGTGTCACCTGAAGGTCTGCAGCGTGGTCGGCACCAGCCCGCGCTCGGAGATGTTCACCTGCGGCGGCAGCATGGCGCCGCGCGCCTCGTACTCCACGCCCATCACGTACGGCAGCTGTACACACACGAACACGCATACATACACACACTCTGTTTACTGACACTGTACGCAGAGGCACAGAACAGCTTCCTAGTCTGCTGACGGGATACAAGCCAGCTCTCTCCAAGCATTCAAGCATTCAGTAATTGTAATCTAGGTTTAATACTATTATTGACGGACTTGTTACTGACATATAATTATTTCTTATATCTTATTTAATGACATTAATTATCCATTGTGTATTTTTCTAATTTTAATTTCTTTTAAGTATTATAATATTGTGTAACATTGCCTCATTGGTGTAATTGGCGCAAGCCGTACTAATTGAATAAACAAATACAAATACAAGATCGGAGTCAAAACAAAATCATCTAATATTTCCTATACATTTGAAGGATATATTCAACTTCACTCATTATAAGAGTGTGGGTATGGAAGTGTGAGATTATGGGATAAATCCTGCTGATAGATCTTGCTAGTGAGTAAGGTTGCTAGAACTACTACAACACAATAATAGTAATCACTACTTAACGATCTCTTTTGAAGATAAATTAACCAGAAGCGGCAAGCCGACGCTGAACGCTATTCTGTTCGTACCTACAGCCACTACTGGCGGCCCCAGTACATATCTAGAGCAGCTGTTCAACTACGGACCATGAATTCATGACCTCTCTGAGTTATTGTCGGCCAAATTGCAATCGTGATGTGCATATTGTGAGCGGGAGAATTTACCACGTTTTGGGGCAATGCTAGAAAAGATGTTTTGCAAATATTAAAAGCGACAATTGTTGATCGTTTCAGTTTCATAACGTCCGATTTCCTGAATTTTTAGTTATCCATTTCCCCGGACGATAACGAAGTATGTTACTAAAAGTTATAATGATTAGTAGATTTTTAAAGATTTTTAGATTTTTAATTTTAAAACGATGAATGTTTTGGCATAGCTACTAGCTAGCTCGACCTTCTCTGAACGCATTGAAATGAGACAAAGACTGACATCGAGAAAACAGCAGTATTGGTGTATAACACTCGTAGTTATAGCGTCAAACAATGTTCTGAAAAAGTTCAGCACTTATTGTAATTATTTATTTCCAACAGAGCTACGGAACCTTACATTGAGCATGACACAACACGTATTGTAACGCTATCAGCAGACTATGGAACTATACATAATAATTATTAGTTCCGTTTTTTTGCAAACTCTGCTGTCTACATTTCTCATGATAAAAAAAATAGGCGGCCAATAATAGGCAGAAACTTGATCACGAGTAGACTCATCGAGCGGCAAACTTCCGCGCACATACAAAAACTGTACTGATAACTCTAACTGCAAAGCCTCTCTCATCAACACCCAATTCGGCTTAGCTGATGTTCGGTAGGCAGTCACAGAATATAAAGCATAGACAGACAACTTGAAAATAACATTTTTTTTAAGGTATCGTAACTTTTTTAAGCGGTTTGAAATTAAGTTATTTACTAGCTACTAAAATATGAGAATACAAGCTTAAAGAATGCGTGTAACAAATTGTATCTATTATGAGTTTAGTAACGCACAGTAACTGCACGATACCCGTCTCTCGAACCCAAAATATTAGAATCTATTTAATCAGATATTAGTAATTAGTCTTTTTAAATATATATATATATACAGACTAGAATATTATATATTCAGATGGTGTTGCCATCGCCATCTCTACCAAGTTGTCCATCTGTCTGTTCTTATCTGCGATGCACTGCAAAACGGGGCCTTAATCTGGCCTTTGTTTTGTGAAATTAAATCGCTTTCAAGTGGAATTGGAGTCCGTGCGACAGAGCTGATAGAGTATGCGCTGTAATTGGTAGACGCTATCTGCCTGTTACGTTCTCAGTTCGTACTGAAACATTATAATATGGACTTTCCTTATTTGTATCTAGTTTGCTGATAGAGACACAGAGATTTTTAGTTTGCCTAAATTAAATGCCTCCAATAATACACCTTAAACAAAAAAAACCCTTTCGCATATTTTGTTTTATAAGCACCTCTTTTAAAATATTCAATATAAAATACAAAAAAGAACTCATTTTTGTATTTCTGTAGTTCCTAGACTACCTGAATGCAGGTCTGCAACGTGGCACCGGCACGATGAAGCTGGTCGCGTACTAGTTCACCACGCCGCCGCGTACTACTGAACTGGTTACTGACCGGCGTGCTCCCGAGCGCCTGCCACATGAAGTGCAGGTCTGCGACGTGCGCCGGCACCGGCACGATGAAGCTGGTCGCGTACGAGTTCACCACGCCACCGCGCACGTAGTACAGCTCCGCCTCCAGACCTGACGCGACATACAACTGCTGTTATGCATTCAACTTCTACATTCATATCATAGAACAATGATGATGATCATGTATGTGATGGTTTTCATTACAAGACACTGGTGGTCATCATCATCATCATTTCAGCCATAGAACGTCTGCTGCAGGACGTAGGCCTCCCCCATCGATCTATGATTATGGCTAACTGACATCCAGTTGTGCTCACGGGTGTAAATTCCATGCGCGTGCGCCAAACAGATGTCAGTTGAGTTCCCGCGGGAGTCGACAGACGGTACTTCCACATAACTCAATTTGTTTAGGATATGGGGTGAGATCTCAGTGTGGAAGTTCTATGGCTGAAATATGATGATGATGACAGAATTTAAATGAAAATATTTATGCGCAATAATATTATTCCATTTTCTTTTTCTTATGTGTATGTTTAAAAGAAATAAAATAATAAACGTGTATTATATAACACAAAAATAAATTAATTCCTACATAATAATTATATATATTTATTGGAAAATAAAGTACTTATAACTCTTAATGTCTGACCCAACTACAGAAAAAAGAAGTGAATCTGATAGCATGGTAAGAAAACATGCTTGTTTGCTGGTGAATAAATATCATAAAAAATATTTTCTGTGGACCCCATAGTAGACTAAACCCGTAGGTACTATATAACTATAACGACAGTCCGTAATCCGTATTAAACAGGAGAGCAAACTTCAAATCATTTTCAAAAGTTTACTAGCTAAACTAAGTACCTATTCAGTATACTATAGATAATCACATGGGTTGATTCATATGTTATGGTTCCGTAGCGTAACCTTGGTTTAGGTTAACTACGGACTACGTCACCTCAGTTATTATTAAACTTTTGCGATTTGAACACATGTTTCATACACACGTGGTTTTGTTCGAGCGACAGGTACATGTTACTCTAGGCGTGTTTTGTCTGTCTAACTGTCCACTCGCTACTTACTCCTTATTACGCGTACAAAATCGGGGACATCAGCTAGAACTAGCAATTGAACAATTGATTAAAAAAATACACTATTTTAAGGTATCCATAAAGTTAAGGTGTTAATTGGGACACAAAGAAAATAAATATATTCTAAATTAATATATTTCCACGGACTGTTTCCAAACTGTTTGTATTGTTGTGTTCTAGGAGTGTCCAAGATTCGTCAGTTGTAAGCTGCTCCCGCTTCGTATCTCATAACATTATTATTGATACTTAGTAAATATTTACGAGTTCTTCTAAATCGTAATATCTAAAAACAAACATTCAAAGTATAGCTATAGTTGGTAGGGCAAAAATTCAAAGTAATGTATAGCTATAGCTGGTTGGTTAAATAACTTAACCTTTATGTACATATGCTCTTTGCAATGTAAAATACCCCCCGTTAGTTGTAATCAAAGGGACGTCAGGGTGACTCGTCTCTGTCTAGTCCACGAGACAGTTACCCGTTACTTTGTGTCAATCAGCTAGAGCCAGACCGACTAATATACTTGACTGTATTCAAGTAATTCGTTCTTGGGATTGTTATGGTAGATAAGGTAATCCATAAGATATTTAATAATTCTCAATATTAAAAACTGACTTCAGTAATCTATACCAAAATACTTCCAAATCAACAGGAAGGGACAAATATTATTACAGCTGGTTCAAAAACTACTGAGCCAAAGTTAATGAACTTTTTGTGAGAATACTTCGAGAGCTTTCTCTACGTAATAAAAAATAATCACATAGATTATTTAACAGATATCTGAATAATTAGTGTACATGCATTTAAAAAAAACATCATTGAGATCCTGAGACCTTACGGCTACCTGTTTTAAGCGATTCTGTTTATGTGATGAGAAAAGTTGCGCGACCTCAAAACGTATCTCAGCGCGTTAAGGTTCACGTTCGCGTGATTTTCCGTACTGCGCTGTTTCATTACTAAGTTTCAGCACTAATTCCTTAGCTGAATTGTGTTACTGAATTCGGGACATTTTTTGCACACACGGTCATCTGACCCCAAACTAAGCAAAGCTTGTGATATGGCTGCCAGAGACTGATATACATACATATATAGTTTTAAATACATACTTAAATAGATATTAACAACCAGATATAGAACAAACACAAATGTTCTTTACACAAATGTTTGTCCTAGATGGGAATCGAACCCACGCCCCTAAGCTTAGAAGGCAGGGTCACTACCAACTAGACCAACGGGCTATGAATTAACTAATCTAAACTAACAAAATAATGGCAATGTTTTGTCATGAATTCGTAGAGAGTGAATATAGAATTTTACTGACCTCAGACTGACTTTCTTTAACTGAGCACATTAACGTGAGCGTAATTTGTTAGGTAGAAGCCAAAAAGTTCAAAGTTTCAGTCGAATATGTGAAACAAAGTTTTACGAAGATAGTTCGCTGTCTAACTTCACAATCTAGCTACAAAATGCCAAACCTCCGTATACCTACTTAGTTAGCTACACTCGGCCTACGAAATTTATGCCGCTTTTTCAAAGTAACGTTATCGCGGCAATAAATTTTAGTTTGTTCGAGGAATCGCGAGCGCGAACATTTTGCGAGTTGCCCTTTCTTGTTACTCGCGGTAATTGAAAGTGACTTCTGGGTGCTTCGCTTTCGGTTTATTATCATAACTTTTTCAACGGTAATTTTATGAAGCAACGGTTTCCTACTTTTGTTTATTGTTTGAGTTTGGAAGCTTTATGATGTAGGTAATGTTTGGACGCGCCTTTATTGAGTCCTTGTCGTATTCCGATACAATATTTAAGCGCTCTTTTTTCACTTTTATCAATTTTAGTCATTCTAGTTTAAGTTTGTCTACTTCCATGGTTAGCTTAAAATAAAAAAATGGTGTCATATCAATATTAAAATGTGTTGATAGATTGATTAACTCTTCACTCTTTTTGTTTTACCTAGGAAACCGTAAAGACCGAAACACAATTAAAGAAATTTCGCTCGATAGAAAAAAAATATGAAACTCATACTGATTTGCACTTTTCTCCCTTTTTGGATTCATTCAAATACCTTTTTACTAACTGACGTCTACGATATCTTAATATATAGATTTCATAATTATGGCGGAACTGTAAAGATATATTTTACATTACAACAAAGAGAATCACAATAAAGAGTTTCTATCTATCTATCTATCTACAACTATACTTTTCGAAAATATGAGAAATACCTCAAAAGTAGTAAGTGAAACGTACGTCTCTGTGTAAGCGCTATGGTTTTGCTCCACTAAATGCAACCTTCGTACAATATGTTAAGGCTCTGTATTAATGGTCATATTCTGTACTGTAGTTACTACAAGCGTTGGTTAGAAGTGTGAAAACCCCGCCTTAAGGAGTAGTAGAGATGTAGTTACTTGAGTAGTGTTTATTAGATTATGTTATGATATATTTGACTATTATTTTAGAACATGAATGTGAGTGTAGATTTACTTCTGTGTACTCTTCGTAAGTCGTAGCTACAGTACGCACACGCACAGAAGGAAGCTTGTGTGTATGCGCTCGGTTGACCTTTAACCCGTCTCTTGTTCAGAGCTCCCCTCTGGGTGCTATTATCTGTTCCGAGACCCTGACACCCGCCCTTAAAACTTCAAACATTAGCCTACATTCCGGCAAAAACAACGTCTCGCAGCTCGTGATAAGTTCTCTCGTGCTTGGTGCTACATATACGCCGGGGTGAGTCGCACTGACGTGCAAACGTAAATAGCACGTCTCCAGTTCTATGTTTTCCACATTGATATGTATATACCAGCGGCCTACCTGTATTGGTGATGAGAAAAGTTGTGCGACCACAAACCATATCTAGGCGCGTTACGGTTCACGTTCGCGTGATTATCCAAACTGCGCTGTTTTAGCGCAAAGCAAGCCCGCGTTAAGAATTAGCCGTAAGGCCCCTAATCTGTGTTATATGCAGTAACGTGAATAAAGTGCTAAGTTTTCAAAATTATTTTTAATAAATTACTTTTAACACCTACGTGTTTAACACAAAAATATCTGATGGTTTTTATTAATTTATTGTTATATAATAAACATTAATAAGACATTTAATAGTACATTGTTACCCTAGGGGTGAAAGTAACTTACTTAGTCCCGAGACGGGGTTTAGCGCCCGAGCGTAGCGTGGGCGATATAATAGTCCGAGGGACTAAATAAGTATTTAACCCCGAGGTAAACACTGTGCTTTAACCCCGAGGTAAACACTGTGCTTTTCATTACGAATACAAGGAAATTATCGGATTCACATATCGGAATCAGATGAACTCATTGTGTTAATACAAATCTGCTACACAGAATAAGCATGTGTCCCCATGCTTAATTTATTACAAATAACCGGCTTAGCGAGGAATATAACTAAATACATTACACATACTGAAAAAATAATTTAAATGGGCTGATAAATCTCTGAGGTATGAGCGTTTAAAGTTTTAGGTGGGGATAGGGAGGGGATGCTCTATCCCTTTCTCACAAAGCGTGTGCTAGTATAGCATTTTTATGGCGCTCCTGAGCCGTGACGTCACGGCTCAGTATAGTGCGCTCTCTGTCTAGCATGAAATTTAAATGCTTATATCTGCTTATATCTTATCTATTTTTGTTTACGTTGATGGGCTTTATTTATGATCAGCTTTTTAATGAGGTAATAAAAAAATATTAGTCATCATGCCTATTATAAATATAACTCTACAATGAAGTTCGGATTCCCGCCAATTTTTTTTAACGTCCTGACTCTGCCAAATGCACGAGAGGTGCGGGACCATAATCCTCTGAGAAAAAAAGTTAGAACATGGTTCAATACAAACCTGAAAATAAAATTAGTTTTTTTTTTATAATTTGAGTGTCTGTCAGGTGTCAACTGTCACTGTCAGTTGAAAGTGATTATCCCTAAGGCTGAAATGTATTACTTTCAACCCGCTTCTCAGGCAACTTCAGACCTACCTTCCGAGTATGAGTAATGAAAATCTATTAAAATTATAGTCACATTTAGTTCATACATTTTGATGCATTTTTTTGTTGAAACTATCAACAAAAAACTCCTCCATACGTACAAGATGTCCGCACCATCTTTGTTGACCCTCAAAGCGAAAGCCCCGTCCGAAGCGTTCCTACACCTACACATACAATGCTGATGGTCAGTTGCACTGTGCATCTTGCAACATGACCTTTAAAACTAAGTTTAGTTTTGCCAGCCATATACGCGCTCATAGCCGGCGCTAGTCAGGTTCGCCGTTGACGGACGCGTCAAGGAGGCCGATATATATATAGGTACTTCGCTAGAGATTATTGTATGTTATGTATTGGTCAAACGTAATTCCATCGAGATAGCCCCCGCGGCGGCTCGACTCAGCTTTGCTCTGAACCTAAATTTCCGCAAAAACAACCGACTCAGCGAACCATTACTCAGAGTTCCGTCTATCTTTTACTGTTTTAACCTCAGACACAAGAAACAGGCAACGCAAGTGAACCACCGAGCGTGACAAACATACACACATACGGACATCAAATTTGGCCAATTTCAATGATAAATGTATCAACGTATTACGTTAAAACGACTAAATAAATTTCTCCTGAAGAATAAGGTTATCAGAATAATCCAACAGCCTTGAGTTTTCTTCATTATTTGAAAAAAATATTTGAGTTTTGATGAATGACAAATCCGTAAAATTTGTGGTTAAAACGTAAATACGTTTACGTTACCCTCTAACGCGTCAATTCTTGATAAGCTACTCTATGCTATAAAATTATCTATCAAATTGCCACTGACGAGAATTGGCACGCGTTAGAGCGGGACAGATATGTTTATAGAACAGGTTTGTTCATCGAGCTTTTATGTAAGAGAATAATAATGTATACGATTATATATACGATATACGTATTTAGCCTTAAGTTATATAATATAATCAAACATAATGTTTTTTAAACAGCTGGTAGTTTTCCGTATATAATAAAATAAAAATACATGGGCGTTCATTTTGAAACTGGAAAGAGAAAGTTGCTGCTTCTGTAAGTTTGAGAATGTTGGTCCGTGACGTGGATAGATGAGACACGCCCCGCTCGAGCCCGGTGTACTATCTGCCCGCAATAAGTCTGCGGTGTATCTCATGTCGTGTCGACTCAGCTTTCGGCCACCACCAGTGTGCGGCTCGCGTGCTGCCGTCTGTGCGCCGAACACAGAACTCGAGGACAATAAATAAACTCTTTATCGCCATTTTAATAAATGTACGCGGAACCAACACGGAATAAATAAACGTGGCAAAGCAATAAAAGCGCTATCTTTAAGGAGTTCCGCCGTGAAGCGACAGGAAGCTTTATGATTGGTCGTGTGTTCCCGTGAATACGCGTAAAATAAATAATAAACTCGATTCGGGGCGTTTCCGCTGCGGATTTTCGCGGAAATTGAATCTGAAGGCAATAGTTTGCCGTTTGCGTCTCTATGTCGACGAATGCCTTTTCTCATTCACTAAACTAACTGGTAATGACTGTGTGCTCAAATGAGGAGATAGTCAGCGATGAAAAATGCAATTAACTATCTCAGAAGATTTCACTCATACATTTTGTTATTCAATTGAGTCTATAAAACCACGGGGAAGTGCGGCGCCTGCAGGGCTCCGACATGGCTGCCCCTTGTTCCGGGACAAGCAACATTACTGTCGGCCGGCCGCCCTGATCCTGCAGCAGGTTGTGCCCACGTGTACGAGCTGCGTCGATACACTGTTATTATAATGTCGTATGTAAAAGTTAGCGGCGCAACAGTAATTATCACGTACGTGTTTCAATTAACAAACTTCAATTGACACGTAAACCCCAATTGAGTAAGATCTGTATCTCGCTGGTTGTGTCAGTGGCACAGAGGTCGGTGTCGGTGTCGGCAGTTCCACTGAACACTGCCCCTCGGTGCCGCGGGGGAGTATCATCAAGTAATTTGGTTCTGTAATGGTTCATTAGTGCCTGAAATCGGAGTGCGGCTCCTAACTCGCCGAGTTTATGGACTCCTTGTTTACCTTGTGGGATTGTAACCCTGACGTAATAGGGGTTTACAACCTTATTTAAATGTTGTTTGGTTTTGTAGTTACACGAAAATATATTTTTTCGTTATTTACAAGGTATAATACTACGTATGCGGGCTTTAGTCAACAAAACTTTAGTTACTGTATTTTAAAGTCAATGTTCTGTATGCAAGGGTGGTTAGAGGTCCAACTTTTAAATATTATCTTTTCCAACGCTCCAACAATACCTAAATAAAAACTTAGATCCTTTAATACAAGAAAAAAATAAACTACAACTTCTCTAAGAAAGTTTGTAAATTTTGTCAAATATCTTCAGAAATCAGTAATATGAATATATTCTGAAATAAGAATTATCACTAGACTGAATAAAATAAGGCTTAACGAGGCGGCCTCGGTAGATCTGTCGAGACATCAGACAGCCTCCGCCCGCGCCGGCGTCTCCACAGCGACCAAGGGCAACTCGAAGCTCGTCTAACTTTTTGATTATCTTTTTTTTTCTACCAAAATTTTAATAATGTCGCTATAATATTTTAAAGGATAATAATTATCCTTACTTCCACCCTCAAGATGTGTACCTACTAGTGTAGGACCTCAGCCCATTAAACGAGTAGGGTTCCGCATTAACGCCTTTGAGTAATGAATACAGAGGAATCGCCCCGGGGTTCAGTACACTGCATGTCATTACGTTTGGATAATTAAACGACTTAAATGTTCTTTGTACAGAACTGGGAGTGGCGTTCATATTAATAACTTGATATTTGTATACAACAAAAAACGTTGTGGATGTTGATGATGATGACCTGTAAATGATGCTACCCGTCATCAGGCGAGTGCCTGATGTTCAGGTCCTCCTGTTCCAGAGCAGACGTACTTGTAACTGGACGTATCTAATGCACCGTGTAAAAAATCAACTTATAAAGACCTCATTTCAAAGCTTCTTCCAAAAACTATTAAGTCTATGTGCAAAAAACTTTAAAACTTTACGACATAAAGCACAGATATAGGTAGTAGATCTGTGGACATAAAGCACAGATATAGGTAGTAGATCTGTGACATAAAGCACAGATATAGGTAGTAGATCTGTGGACATAAAGCACAGATATAGGTAGTAGATCTGTGACATAAAGCACAGATATAGATAGTAGATCTGTGGACATAAAGCACAGATATAGGTAGTAGATCTGTGGACATAAAGTACAGATATAGGTAGTAGATCTGTGGACATAAAGCACAGATATAGGTAGTAGATCTGTGGACATAAAGCACAGATATAGGTAGTAGATCTGTGACATAAAGGTACGAAAATAAAATCGTAATGTGTCGTAATGTCTTTGTATCTTTTGTTTCTGTCATAAATAAATATTTTTCTTTCTTTCTTTAATCTGTAGTTTGACTTGAGTAAAGTAACAGTCGTTTCATGTAGAATCCAAGATAAGCTTTGCTGAATATCTATCGAGTAGTAGTGGGCAGGTAGTGGTCGGCAGCAGCGACGACTTTACCAGTGGTCTCGAACCTACCGATATTTCGGTATGTCTACCGATTTGAGGCCAAATCGGTTGGCCTAATGGACTTTTTTATATACTATTTTACGTACAAAAACTACAAATGCTAATACCTAATTTTAAAGGGCATATCTACCAAATTTTAATTTTAACTTTCTTGAACACTGGACTTCACGTGTCTGACAGAGATGGCGTCGACAACTAACTCGCAAGACAAGATGCTCCCGAGCACGCGAAGTGCAACAAACAGCAGTATAGTACACCGGAGCCAGTACTGTCTTATAGTTAGACAACACTATTGGCAACTATAGGCCAAAGAAAAACAATGAAACCCTCTAACGCTAATTGTAGGAAAAAAAAAACGAAACTTAACAAAATGACGCCAGGAGTGACAACTCATCAACCTTTACAATCAGCATCGTTAAAATTTACGTTTTTAATTATCGCTCTTTTTGTAAAAAATACAGCCCTTTGATGAGATTCACGTCATTATCGTTCTCATAATTCTCCGCCGGATATTTGAAAAGAAATTTGCAATTTTCTGACTCAGTGAATATTTTTTTTATCCTGGCTTCATTCATTGTCATTCATTAAAATTTGTATTGCGGAGTAGTTTTGAGTTGGAGTTTTAATGTTATCATCTCCGACGAGAACCTACACTGCGTCAGAGTGCTGGGGGGGGGGGGCATCATAGTCTCTTACGTTTTAGAGAATCTATCTCCGAAGTCGTGACAATAGTAGGTAAGCATACTTATATCTCTCAAGATCTAACAATGTAAACTCCAAGTAATTTCACACTACAACACTGAACACCATAAATAGATTGCATCGTCTGACGTCACTAAGACGCTGTGAGAAAACGCAAGTGTGCCCGACTGCCTCCATTAGTCAGATCTTGATGACAAAACAAAAACACTTCTCTGAGGGCTTCAGTATAACCTTTCCCTACTAGTAGCACAGTCTCAGTCAGCCAGTCAGTCAGTCTCTACGTAGCTCGGTAAATTGCTGAGTTCTTGTTCTTCTTATCTAAGAGATGTGTGTTCCTTTATTTAGATTTTTGTTCCAGAATAAACCCACCTCGGTGTCTCCGTGGCTTCACTCAACTATTGTATAGTGCAGGTTCACACCTGCACTAGGGCATATAGGGGCATGAAATGCACAATCTCTCCACCCGGGGCAGCGGCTGACGGCGTGCGCACACGCAGGCTGTCAGCCAGTCCAGCTCACTTTACAGCATCATCCAGCCCTTTTGTGGATACGAATTTGTATCGGAATAGCTATCGTCCAGTATCTATCATTTATAAGAAAACCGGCTTCTAATGCTAAAACACTTCTAAAAACATGAATATAAATGAAATACTCTTCGATCTTGCCAACTCTCCTCCCGCAACATAATACAAATAGCCTCGAAATGATCTAATATTGGATATCCGGCTTATTGCCTCCCACGGGTCTCCCGTGGGGTAACAATGACATTCGTTCAGGGTTAAGTGAATCCTGCACGCACGGACACGCGCGACCTCGAACGTCTTGGCAACAAGTGGCCGAAATACTCGTTTACTGGATCAAGAGGGATGAGAATGGCTAATAGTCAGCGAAATTGTGTTATTCAATTACAGACGTGCGGTTAGCGTGACGTAGTAGAGTTACTCGATAAACTGATATTTACAATTCAAAGCATTGAGTGCAGTAAAATAAATTAAACTAACGTATAGATCGTTCCGTTCCGGGAACAATGAAATAAACACATTCAGCGCTCATCTAAAACTTGTCATGAGCGAGTTTATTCGACACAAAGTATGTCATAAAGAAACTGTATATTATATCAGCCAAACTTGAAGATAAACGTTTATTTTCTGTAAAGTTTCCACCCGAACTCCGCGTTACAGCCCGCGCCGCGCCGCGCCGCTGGTTACAGCCCGCGCCGCGCCGCTGGGACGATGGAAGGAGTATTTATGTTGGATCAACTTCCTCCAGACACTTGTTGTTGTAGGATTACATCAGCTGGTTACTGTTGAGGGTATTGTTTACAAAGCGCGGCTCACTCACTGTACACTCGAATAGTATAACAAGTTATGTGTCACATTTATTTCTACTGAAAAAGATAACCTCTGTTGTTAGTAAGAGGTATAAAAAGCTACTTTAGTTCTGAAATCGTATTTGATACACTTTTTACGCAAAAAAAATTGTATAAGCTTGGAAATATTTCGTTGTAGTGAGCTCAGGGAACCACTTCAATAGTACCTGGGAGATTAAAGCTACCCCCGACACCACCAGTGGTACAGTTCAGTAGGATCATGGGACGGAATGATATGTGCACAGTATGCATCCATGAATGAAGTAGGAGCTTATACCGGCCCGTTTCCGACCCGAGCAGGATCGATGTCCCTCAATCTACTGTACAGATGAAATTTTATTAATATAAATATATTAATAAATATATTCGGGTTTTTTTTATACCCACGGTCATCTGACCCCAATCTAAGCAAACCTTGTGATATGTCTGCCAGAAACTGATATACATACATATATAGTTTTAAATACATACTTAAATAGATAGAAACAACCAGATATAGAACAAACACAAATGTTCATCACACAAATGTTTGTCCTATATAAAACGGATATGCCATTTAATAATTGAAGACTTTAATTGTGCTAATTATACACTGGGAAATAATATTTGAAGTACCTATTATGATTAGAGAATAAGGGAATAAAGCCGCGAATAGCGTTCAGTGCAACTGCAGCACACTGCACACCTCCTGACACCCCGAGCCACCCACGGCCACGTACAGCACACTGCACACCTCCTGACACCCCGAGCCACCCACGGCCACGTGCAGCACACTGCACACCTCCTGACACCCCGAGCCACCCACGGCCACGTACAGCACACTGCACACCTCCTGACACCCCGAGCCACCCACGGCCACGTGCAGCACACTGCACACCTCCTGACACCCCGAGCCACCCACGGCCACGTGCAGCACACTGCACACCTCCTGACACCCCGAGCCACCCACGGCCACGTGCAGCACACTGTACACCTCCTGACACCCCGAGCCACCCACGGCCACGTGCAGCACACTGCACACCTCCTGACACCCTGAGCCACCCACGGCCACGTCAATATTGCCCCTCCGGCGCCAATATAAGTATTAAGTACCCTTTTAGTGAGTGTGAAAGTCGTCACGCGCTACAACATTTTGAATATGTGACAGAATGTGCGGATACTGTTCCTATACATCATCCACCAACAGTTCATAGCAATAGTCCAGATAATTATTGTATCACATTTTAAGATTAGACGGGGACGTCATTTACATATTATTATTATTACTTCATAAAAGGGCCTCTTGGTGTTGGCTCTTGCTCCATCCCACCCACGAGTCAAAAATTGAACATACTAAAAAAAAAAGGAGGATTTAATGAATAATAAAGGAGGGGGGGAAATTTATTTGGTTCTAGTAAAAAACTGGATCTTCTCTACATAGATATTCAAAGCAAAAATCAAGGGATAAACAAACTTATTATTTCACATTAAAAAGCAGATTACTGCTTCTATTATTTTAGATATAACTACCGATAGTGAGCGCCAAACTCCAAATAATTACCTTCTCAGTATCAGCCCGGGACAGTACTCCGGGACGTTCAATATTAACTCCCTAATAGCGGCCTGTTGTATGAAAACATCCTAATGACACAGTTTACCCAGTAGTTACTGCGTCAGACGCGCAGCTCTTCGATTATTTACACTGTAATAGCACACTATTACGCCACAGAGTAGGAAAGCCGGTCGCACTACTCGCATGCAACTCAGAAGTAATGCACAAAAAGTAGAGTATAGTATAGAGTTGTCTTTCACTAAGCTAAGGGCTACCACAGACGATACACCCTTAGTCAGCGAAATGTTCCCTTTAACTCACGTTTTTTTCGAGAACGCGGACGTTCGATACTCTGCTTGAGTGAACAAGCAAAGTAACGAACGTCCGCCAACTAAAAGTCTGTCCTCTGTCATGTGGTAGCTAATTCGAATCGTTTCAACCGAGTTATCTATCTGTTCCTTGCGCTAGTCTACGATGCCATAGATTATGCAATACTCATTAGGGAACTGACGTTTAATTTCAGAGTTCCGCGGCCTCTAGGTAAGCTCGGTAAACAGTAATCGCGAACGTCGTGAAATGGTTCCGTATGACGAGACAAGACTTGCACCTTGCAGCCGGTACTTCCCACGGAACTTAATGATGAAGAGAAAGCTTTTTGTGCCGCTACGAACACTTAAAAGTGTGTATTTTTGGAACTAAAATAAAAAGGCTGTTCAATCTTCACAGAAAAAGATTATGTTCTGAGGCTCAATTCTGGTGCGTTCGAAATTATTTGTAACAGTGTCTATCGAAAGAGATGTCATCTCACGAGATTGAGAGTGACCGAGACAATCTCGAACGCGCCAGAATAGGGTTCATCGAGATAAAGGATGATGGCCATTATTCAGTGCGCAAATAACGACTCAATTACGTATTTCATAAACAAAAAACGTTATCTTCCAGCGAGTCGAATCTGCAAAACCGAAGCCCAAACCCCGACAATTTGCGCGCCAATCAAACGGCTCCCGGTGGTACGAATACGCAAATTTCCGGCAAAAATGATAACCGTTGAAATATAGCCCGCATTGTACTTAACAACGTGACTTTATACCGGTTTATACCGGTCTAGTTTATGGACCATCGGGAGGCATTATCAGATGTGTTGCAAGCGTGAAATATGTTTGCAGTTTTATTGTGTCTGTAGATGTGGTGAGTAAAATGTTTTAGTGCGAAATGTTTATTTATTATTTATTATTATTTATTTATTTATTTATTACAGATAAACTAAAGCGATGCCATAACAACTTAAATATTTAATTTGAAGGTACAAAAATTGTATTGTATGTTCGATAAACTTGTATCTATACTACATTATTAAACGCCTCAGGCTGGAAACTGGCGCAGTTTACATTGTCTACAAAAAATTGGATTCGAAATAAAAAATAAAAAGTCCAAATATACGTTTTGGGGTAGGCTATGGTACGGGGTACGGGCACAGAAGACATGGTACGGGGTTCTTTTTCGCTATTTTATAATTCGTAAGACTATTTAATTTAAGGAGAAAAATATCCTTCTTCTCTGACAGTTGGGTAAAGAAAATGTTAATCGAAAACAGTACAGAAACCAAATTTAAAGGTGGTTTAATTTCAATGACACTTTCTACGTTCGATTTAAAAAAATTAAGTTTTCAAGTATTTCAAAAATAGCCTAAATGAGTCATGTGTCAAGGTAATTTGTACGTTCTCCGCACCCACTGCGTCACATGTATGATGTATCACTACAGACACAGATTGTGTGCCAGCTACTACGGAGACGTCGGCACGTCCGTGAAAAATAGCGGAACGTCATCCTACCAATTAAAATGAAACGTTATACTGTATGCACGGTACTACAGTAGTGTGGAGACGGGACGCACTACGTTATTATGTTCTTGGTATTTTGAATTGACTCGCAGTATAGCGTTGAAAAAATTGTAGCTGCAGGCAATTTTGCAATGCCATCCAAGGCATGTTTTGTGAAAAACAAACCAAATCGGACAGTTTTACATTATGTCTTCTGTGGTTTTACTGTGCATTCTGTAACATAGTTAAAGTACTTTTCCTGTCTACTGACAGTCCGATAAAGATGTTGTGAGCTAAAACTGCATTCTACTCCACTTAGTATGAAGTGGAGAAGGTCCAGTACGTAGATGCTGTGCTGCCACTGAGCTCTGGAACCACGGTACTATCCCACAAACAATGAAGCATTTGCTCTACAGTTTCGTTCTCCTTCATATAGCCACGACATAGTGGATTGTCCGACTGTCCCGGTTTAATAGTCACTTGTATAAACTGGTACGGACAGTCCGCTGTGTCGTGGCTGCATGAAGGAGAAGGAAACTGTAGAGCGTGTCATTGTACTCATTGTGCTCTGGAATTGTGAAGCCACAGAAGGAACTAGAATCGCTACCGGGTTGCGTGAGGCACCATTACCTTATTCATCCACATCACCACAACAGCTGGACTGCTTTTCATCGCCATTATGCACAATTCGATCTAAGGCATGCACAATACACCCCAAGCGGGACGTCAGTGCAGGACTTATCGGCCTCATCTCAAATAAGAATAAGAAGCGTTTGCTCACTTTATAGGGTCCCAACACTCCCAACAGCTGCACGCCACGCCAGGCGGTCTGCACGAGGCTAACGATAGCCACGGTCGTGGTGATCACTTTTTGGCCCGATCGTGTCACAATGAAAAAACTTAGGAAGGACGTGCAATTTTAGCTCGTGTAAGTCGTGTAACTGCCGTCTCGGATAAAGTTTTTCAGTAAAATTCAGTTCATTGGTTACTGTTTACTGTGCACACACCACGCGGTGGCCTCCTATTATCTTCGTTGAGTGCACGTTCTCTTTGCAAGAGTAGGGACTCAACACTATAGATAATAAACGGTGCTCACTCGGTAATAAACATAATTTTAAAAGATTGCTTCTTTGTAACTTTGTAATTGATACGTAAAATGCATTTGTTGGATAGAACAATAAGACTCGAACCCAATCTACAAAAATATTATATTTATATGACCAGCATTTACAGATAAAATTCTCAGATAGATGTCTTTTGATTAAAAAACACTCAATTATTAGGCAAAGCAATAATTTTTGTAAATGGTTAATTTAGTGCGTGGATGGTTACACCAATATCTTTAATCCAATGCATCTCAAGTTTAACCAAGTAAATCTTTAGTCACAATAGTCACATAAAAAAAATCGGAACTATACCGCTATTTAGCATAAACTGCATGTTGTCAGTATCCGGTCCCCGTCTCTAGTCTCTGGTAGCCGCCGACAGTCGACACCCCACCGCGTGGCTCCCGCGATAAGAGTCGCCCAAATTGATGTTTGAACTGTCATTAATTCCGTGCCCAGATGTCACTGTACTCAATTATTTTTGACACATGCAACTGTCATGTGTCGTTAAAATTATTTATTTGTTGAGCGAGTGGGTTGTTTTTGAGGAGTACAACAATACGTCATGATAAAAAAATGCCATTTTCTTTCTTTAAAGAAAATGTGACAAAATTAACGTGAAATAAAAATGTCACTTGCCCAGAATAGGGAAAAAACTTTATATTAAACTTTTCTAAATGTTTATTATGGTCTAAAAAACTCGTCATACTTTTTTGTTCTCAAATATGGTATTTAATATTTACTTCCATACTTTGGAGAACACACTTCGACGACAATAATTATACATTTCAAGTCTCGATCCTTGATGAAACTGGCGGCCAATTATGAAACATTCCCTATGAACAAACGGTATCTCCCCATCGTTATCGTTATATTTATTCCCATTTACGAAACGAGTCAATTCCACGTCACATCTCTGTATGCATCGCACGACTGCGAATTTCTTTTATCTCTAATAACATTCCGATTCAACCGGTCTGTCCGGGGATCCCTAAAGTCATAAACTAGTAGTAGTGTGGAGATGGGACTGGTTCCACTGTGGGATACGGAACGTTAAACGAATGGTGTCCGGTAAACCGGTAAGTGAGAGTGTCCGGTGAGTGCGGCCGAGCTCAGCCGCATATGATGACGATGCTTCTTTAATCATATCTAAAGTGTTAAGCAGGATTTAAAATGTCGTAAGTTGGTAACAAATTGTAATATGTTACTTGCTAGAAATGGTTAGTAGATATCTACATTATGGGTGGTAACCTGGGGTGGTGATGAAGGAAATCACTATTAAACCTTTTATGTTTAGTCTTTATTATATTGCACTTTACAATAGCAACGATGACGTACAGTTTGTAATAATTTCACTATTTAAAAACAACGAATAACTAGTAGTAATTTAAATAATATTCTGAGCTGAAGTACGCGCGAACGATCAGTAGAACACTGTGTCGACTCTGTGTCAACGACGGCGACACGGCGCATGCGCAGTGCTCCTGCGCGTTGAGTCGGCCGTCGCACGCGCGGCGGTTTATGCATAAGCTTATAGCGATTTAACTTCACAAGGTAAGTATATGAAATTGTATTTTGTTTATTTTATTATTTTATTCATGACGTTGCGTATTATATTTTATTTATGTATTTTATGTATTATCATACATGACACACCACATTACTCCCTTCCAGAGACCGTTTCTACGGGCGATAATAATCTGGAAATTGTACTATACGCCCTGATCTTGTTTTTCTTTGTATGTTTTCAGGTGGTGGAGGAGTGTCATCAGGAGTTTCATCAAGAGTTTGCTGTCTACTGTCAATACTGTCATCTAATATGTAGGCCGGCTTCAAGCGGTCTATTGATACTGTGACAGGTTTTCCTTTTATTAATAACTTGTAGACTTTTTCAGATCTCTCCAGGACAGCGTGTGGACCCTTGTATGCAGGTTGCAAGGAAGCTCGTACTGCGTCTTCTCTCAAGAATACATGGGTGGCAGTTGGTAAGTCCTTGAAAATGAATATGGATGGTTTGCTGTGCCTCGAAGCCGGCGTGGGTTTCAAATTATTAGCGAATGAGCGTAATCTGGCAGTGTAATCTGTGACGTCTGTTGTTCCAGCTGTGCTTGCATCAAAAAATTCTCCCGGCAAGCGTAACGGTTCTCCGTACACAAGTTCTGCTGTACTCGCTTTGATGTCCTCTTTATACGCGCTTCGGATACCAAGTAACACCAAAGGTAAGGCTTCCATCCAGTTTTCAGTTGCATGACAGGTAATAGCAGTTTTTAGCTGTCTGTGGAATCTCTCTATGACTCCATTGCATGCAGGATGATATGCGGTGGTCTTTTTATGTTGAAATCCTGATATTTTGGATAGATGTTGAAATAATGATGATTCGAACTGTCTGCCGCGATCTGTTACTATATCAACGGGGGATCCGAACCTTGATATCCATCCAGAAAGTAGGGCTTTCGCTACTGTTTCAGCTGTTGCATCAGGGATTGGTATTACCTCAGGCCATCGAGTGAAACGATCTATGGCGGTGAGGCAATAACGGTTTCCATTGCAAATCGGAAGTGGTCCGATAAGATCAATATGCACGTGAATGAAACGTGCTCGTGGAAGTCGGTAGGTGCCCAATGGGGAGGATACATGCCTAGTTATCTTTGAACGTTGACAAGCTAAGCATGTACGCGTCCACTCTCTGCAGTGTTTCTTTACACCGGGCCATACATAGCGTTCTGCTACTAGCTTGATTGTGGCGTTGGCACCGGGGTGGCTTAATGCGTGCAGGCTATCAAAAATTTGCTTGCGCATAGGTTTCGTGACGTAGGGCCTTGAAATTGGCGTGCTGACATCGCAATATAATTCAGCACGAGTTCCAGGTATCTTCATTTTCTCTAGACGCAACGAAGTTCCGCATTCCAGCATGTTTTTCAATTCTGGGTCAGATGACTGTGACTTGGCAAGCTGAGAGAAATCGATTGACAGTTCCAGCTCTTCCACTCTGCTAAGCGTGTCAGCGACCAAGTTGTCCTTCCCCGAGATGTGTCTCAAGTCTGTTGTAAATTGAGATATGAAATCCAGATGACGAAACTGTCTCGGCGAACACTTGTCCTTACGCTGATTAAATGCAAAACACAGTGGCTTGTGGTCAGTGTATATTGTAAATTCTCTGGCTTCAACCATGTGCCTGAAGTATTTCAGTGCTTCATAAATTGCGAGGAGTTCTCTATCGTAAGGAGAGTATTTTCGCTGCGCTGTGCTTAACTTGCGCGAGAAAAAGGCAAGTGGTTGCCAGCCACCATCTTTGTGTTGTTGTAAGGCAGCGCCGATTGCAGTATCAGACGCGTCCGTGACGAGGCCTAGTTTGCATTGGCAATCTGGATGCGCGATTAGTGCGGCGCGGCAGAGGCTTTCTTTACAATCCTCGAAGGCTTTCAGTGTGCCACCACACAGATTTATAGGATGGGCACCTTTTACAGAGCCCGTCATAAGAGCGTGTAATTGCGCTTGGACTTCTGCAGCGTTGGGAATGAATCGTCTGTAGAAGTTCAGCATCCCTAAAAATCTGCGAAGTTCTCGGACTGTTTTAGGGGTAGGGAACGTCTTGATTGCTTCCACTTTCTCCTCCAGAGGCTTGATTCCATTGGCTGATATATGATAGCCTAGGAATTTGAGCTCGGGACGGCCAAAGCTGCACTTTGAAGTGTTGATGATTAATCCTTGGTTTTTCAGTCTTCCGAAGAGTATACGAAGGTGTTCTTCATGAAGATCTTCGTTTTTCGAGAATACCAGGAAATCATCAATGTACGGGTAGACAAAATCCAGTCCGCGTGTCATCTCGTCGACAAAGCGCTGGAACGTCTGTCCAGCATTTCGCAATCCGAATGTCATGAATGGAAATTCATATAATCCAAACGGTGTCGTGATTGCGGTCTTGTCGATGTCTTCAGGATTTACAGGAATCTGATGAAACGCTTTTACGAGGTCGATTGTTGAGAATATTCTACAGCCTGAAATGCTGTGTGTGAAATCATGCACATGTCTGACTGGATACATATCAGGTATTGTGCGAGCATTTAGCATTCGGTAATCTCCGCAAGGCCGCCATCCGTTATCTTTCTTCTGTGCTAGATGTAACGGCGACGCCCAGGAGCTCTCCGATGGTCGTGCGACACCTGACTTCAACATGGACTCGATTTCTGATTTTGCGATTTTAAGTTTGTCTGGCGCTAGGCGGCGTGGATTACAGGCTATTGGTTGTCCTGGTGTCGTCCTAATGAAATGCACGGTACGATGCTTTACTTCTGCTTTATTTGCAGATGGATTTATAATTTCAGGAAATTCCTTCAGGATTTGGTCATAGCGAGACTCGCCGATTGGTATCTTGATCGAAGAAATCGCAGTCGACGAGTTTGCAGGCGCGCAAACGACGGAGAGAGTTGTCGTATTGTCTATAAGGCGCTTGTTGCGAATATCCACTAAAAGGCCGTAAAACTTCAAAAAGTCAGCTCCTATAATTGCCTTTGTGACATCTCCAACAATGAAACGCCATGGGAAATCGCGACGTAATCCTAGGTTCAAATCTAGCTGTGTATATCCGTAGGTGTTGATTGGTGTACCGTTAGCAGCAGACAGTTGAAAGTCTGATTTAGTACGACGTTCATGTAGTGCTCGTCGTGGGAAGACACAAACGTCGCTTCCTGTATCGACGAGAAACTGCACCTTCGACCGACAATCTACGACAAACAGGCGACCAGATGAGTTGGGACGGTCGTTTGTCGCCATTACCGACCGCCCTGAGAGTTTCCCGTCTGAAAGTTGCAAGGCTTCACGCAGCGCGTCGATTTGTCTCCAAACTTCCAATGATACCAACAGTTAGGGAACTTTCTGTAGTGAGAATCAGATCTATTTCCAGAGCGGCTACGGCTTCTTTGAGGAGTGCGAGATTGACGATCCAGCAGTGTCTTCATCTGCTTGCGGAGCTCGGCTATTTCATTGGCCATAGCGTCCAGCGCTGAAGCAGGTGCAGCTGCGGCTGATACTTGCAACGTGGCAGGGGCGATGTCTTGGATTCTATCTGCCAGGTCGGACAGTACCTCCAACGACGCTGTTGGCTGCGCGGCTATCACCGTCTGTACGCTTCGTGGTAGTCTGCTCGTCCAGATTGTCTTAATAAAATCTTCTGGCACGCTCGGTCCCGCTAGGCTTCGTAGATGCCTTAGAAATTGTGACGGGCGACGGTCTCCTAACTCTTCGTGCATGAGAAGTTGCTTTACTTGCTTCTCGCGTGAGGCGCTGAGGCGCTTGATAAGCTCTGACTTCAACTTTTCATACTTGTCTTTTGATGGAGGGGATATGATAATGTCTTTCACCTCCTTTGAGAACTGATGGTCAAGCTGTCCAATGACGTAATTAAACTTCGTCACGTCTGAAGTTATATTCGATACTGCAAATTGACCTTCGACTTGAGCGAACCATATTTCAGGTTCTTCTGGCCAGAAGGGTGGGACGCGTATCCCCACTCTAAATAACTCGGAGGATACAGTTGACCCACGTCCTTCATCAGTTTTCGGTATAGACATGTTCTCATCAGCGAAAATATAAAATCGCTATCAACTCGTAGCTTGGACCAAACAAAGTTTTTTTATGTACCCCAGGGTCTTTAGCACTTTTACCCAAATAATGTCTTTTGCAATGTTCAAAATGTTAAAATATGCACTGCACTGGACTCTTATAGTTCACTTTTGTCTTTGACTCACAGTTTTAGTCCTTGATCGGGGTCACCAGTTATGGGTGGTAACCTGGGGTGGTGATGAAGAAAATCACTATTAAACCTTTTATGTTTAGTTTTTATTATATTGCACTTTACAATAGCAACGATGACGTACAGTTTGTAATAATTTCACTATTTAAAAACAACGAATAACTAGTAGTAATTTAAATAATATTCTGAGCTGAAGTACGCGCGAACGATCAGTAGAACACTGTGTCGACTCTGTGTCAACGACGGCGACACGGCGCATGCGCAGTGCTCCTGCGCGTTGAGTCGGCCGTCGCACGCGCGGCGGTTTATGCATAAGCTTATAGCGATTTAACTTCACAAGGTAAGTATATGAAATTGTATTTTGTTTATTTTATTATTTTATTCATGACGTTGCGTATTATATTTTATTTATGTATTTTATGTATTATCATACATGACACACCACAACATAAAATAGTAATTTAATATAGAAACGTCGATATAACAAATACGCTACCTACTACTTAATTATTTTATTAAAATTAATTTCAAGAATTTAAAAGAAGGAAGAAATACAAAAAAGAAATAAAAAATTACTCGACACATTAAAAAAACGTATATCTAAAGGATACAATTAGTGTCGAATGGGTCCGTCTCAGCATTAATGCTGAAAGTCAAGGACTATCAGCGCCGGTTTTCAGACGAACCCTCGAGTTATGTGTCAACGAAGAGAAAGAGTTACCCATGTTTTAACTGTACTGGTACATCTCTACAATGTCACGTCAAGTATTCGAGAGAATATCGTTTGAACTGTGACAAAGGAAACGCGACCAATTGCGTACGAAACACGTCGAATTTGTAGAACAAATATAAATGGTTACGTTGGGGTAGATCGAGGGTAGATAATTACATTTTTTGATCTCCGCTAGAGGGAGGGCAGGGGGGGGAGGTGACGTCAGTTTCTCGTCTCATGCTTGTTGCGATAGCGTCGAAGATATGAGTTGTTGGTAAATAATGGCGAACTTTCATGGCACAAATAATACGTTAGATACGTCGCCAATGTCAGGGGTGCAGATATGTACTGACAACAGATACTTATCGCATCTACAATAGGGCTAGTACCTACAATGCTGTAAACATAAAAATTATGTATTTTTATCCTGTTTTGTCTACTTAGTAGGCGTATATATCTAGAGAGATGGCATAAAATACCGTCAACATTATAATCTACTAAATTCATCTACTCACTCATTCACCCATTAAACACGAAATCTCAAAAACCACTTGACTTACGAAGCTCACCTCACCTGGAACTCCTAGGGTTGTCTCTTACACCGACCCTCAACTAAGGCACCTACCTAGAGTCAAAGGCTAAATTAGCTGGTAAAAAGCTGGGCGTCCTGAGTAAGGTTAGGCGGTATTTCACACCGGGGCAGTTGCTTACTCTGTATCAAGCTCAAGTCCGATCGTGTTTGGAATACTGCTGTCATCTTTGGGACGGCTCAGCCAAATACCAGCTCGAAGCTCTTGAATCGGTAGACCGGCGTGCTGTTCGTCTTATAGGCGATGAGCAGTTAGTGGCTAAGAAACTTCTCAGTCTAGAACACCGCCGTAAAGTAGCGAGTCTGTCAATTTTCTACAGGATTCATTTTGGAGAATGTGCATCAGAGCTACATGACCTTATCCTGCCATCCCCTTTCTACTACAGGACAAGTAGGAAAACGGCCCACTACCACCCATACATTGTGGATTTTCCTTGGATACGTACCAAACGTTTCGATTCTACGTTTCTAATCCGTACGGCCAAAGTTTGGAACAACCTGCCAGCTTCCTTGTTTCCTGAGAGATATAACCTGGGCCTTTTCAAGGCCAGAGTGAATAGGTATCTTCTAAGTCTGCGTGGTTCATCTTCGACCACATCGTCGCTTACCAACAGGCGAGTTGGTGGTCAAACGCGGACTTATCAGCGTTAAAAAAAAAAAAAACTGAAATTTAGCAGGTTGATTTCTTATGAGGTGTGGAGGTCCGCTAAGAAAGGATTTTGCGAAAGGGCCGAATTAAGGGGGGCAAATGGAGGTTGCAAGTTTATATGAAAGTCCTTTGTTTTTGATCTTACGGACATGAAATTTGGTATTTAGGTTAATGATATAAAATAAATCAAAACTGTATTAAAAAAAAAAACGAAAAATACGGATTAAGGAAGAAAAATTGACGTTTTTTTTTAAAGTTTTGTAATTACGAATCTAAAATTAGGCAAGCAGATTCCTTATGGGGTGTAGAGGTCCGCTAAGAATAAATTTTGCGAAAGGGCCGAATTAAGGAGGACAAAAGAGTGTTGAACGTTTATATGAAAGTCTACGCGTATGAAGTCGCGGGCAACAGCTAGTTATGTTTAAAAAAGTTTTGTAAAGACATTTCGACCAGATTGGTTCTTGTCTCGGGGGATCCCAAAGCTGGAGCATATTTATCTCAAAAGTTAAGCCTCGCATTCCAGCGGGGCAATGCTGCCAGCATTCTGGGAACCCTGCCGCATATGGTGGCGATTTGTTCACCTAGGTAGGTATACATAATATAATATATATTATATCTATGTATATTTTACTTTCTCTGTATATATGAACTGTGAGATATGAATGTAGGTAACCTACTATTTCTTTTTTTTTTAATTGTTTGGTATTTGTATTATTATTATTTTTTCATTTCTTATTTTGTAATCTAATTAATTAATTTGTTTGAAATTCAATCAATTAATTATTATTTTATTATTTGTTATTTTCTTACTTTTTAAGTTAAAACTGTATCGACGTGTAAATTTAAAATATCATTATATTTATTCAATGAATTAACATATAGACATTTCTATTATTGCAAAATAAACAATATGACATATACTGACACCTAAAATTTATTACCTATAAAATTACTAATTTTGTTTTAACATTTCTTGACTAAAATTGTTTTAGATTTATCTCGTTTTTAGTACCCTTTATTGAATTCGGTTTATTATTATAAATAATAGGTATTATAATAGTAGATAAAAAGGTCCCATACACATTGTAATATGGTTAATTAAGGTTGTTTTAGACGGGCAATTACCTACGACATCTGTGAGTTCTGTGACCGCTAACTCAGATATTGCCGAAATAATTCTGGATTAGTTTTCAGGAACATGGCACTCTACAGTATTTACTCGTCGTATTATTATAACATCCACTGAATATTTTACAAAACATACTTCGGTATAAACATAGTATAGTATTTATTGTTGAACACTTAAAATATCAACTAAAAACTAATACTTAAAATAACTAAATAAAAACTACAATTAAACTAAAATATGATTGTATAAAATATACAAACGTACTACAACACAAAGACGCCGTCGAGATGACCACCGTGCGGAACACTGGCAGAGTTGCCCCGCTTTTGTATAGTATGATAAATCATTGTTATAAATATTATAGAGAACGAATTCCATACAGAGTAGGCTAAGTACAGTTTCATACATTCGCCAAATTATTGAGGCTGGAACACACTACCGCGGTCAGAAACCTCGTTCCTTTGCCAATTAAGATCGAGATTACGAAAAAAACAAAATACAAACAAAACTAAATTTATACAAATTGCTAACTTAACTTTACGTTACAATTGTGGTTAAAGATTTTCATTTATTTATTCTTAAATCTAGATCGCAAAACGTTACAATTAGGACTATAAAAACCTTACTTCACGTATAGTTTGCCAGTATACTTAGGTGTATATTGTGCAAGCAGGTAGCTGACTCAATACGTTAAGTTTAATCATAAAACGCTATTGAGTTTTTGTAGCATTATTTTATATTTAAATACAAAAGAACGGCCAATATAATAGGCCACTAATAGGCCACTAGTAGGCCACCGGATTGATTTTTATTGTCTTATAAAAAAGCTGATCATAAATAGAGCCGACCACCGAAAACAAAACTAAAATGTGTTCAAAATTAATAAAGATTTAAGCATATTAATGTGTTGCTAGACAGAGAGCTCACTATACTTACGTGTGACGTCACATGTAAGTACGCCATACAAACTCCATACTGACACTCACCTTGCGAGAAAGGGACAGAGCTTCTCTTCCTAATCCGAACAATAACTTTAAACGATTACGTACTTAAATTGTCTTTATTAGCCGATTTAAATAATTTCTTCTTATTATTGGCAAATCAAACACTAATCTACAAGTAACAGACATTTATTGTTGGAACTAAAACATTAATTAATGGCGACTATCTGAGACTCGATCAAAGACAACCGCCGGCACAGATTGAACAGCAGTCAGTACTGCGTGTGGCGGCAACTTACTCTCCTCCGGCTCTACTCGATACAAGTTCCCGAAACAATCGATACTTCGGGATCCAACAACTAAACTAGATATGCACTACAATTCATAATGTGAACTTATCGATACTATGTATTCGTACCTGTATTATGAAACGATGCTATTTACTCATTAGACATTTTATTCGTAACGTTTAAATAACACAAAATACGATAACTACAGCAATTAATGATATTTATTCAGAATCTAGCCATTATTGAACTATGGTTATGATTGTATGCCATAATATGAAGCGGCGTTACATTTTTACATATTTTAGATATCTAGTAGGTAAGTATATATCGACTCGTCAACGTGTCCTCCGGCTTCACATATTATGAACTTGCGAATAAATATTCTTAGATAAATAATGTTGATGAGTATTAATGTTGTCGAAAAAATTTCAATCCTTCCAAAAACCATTTTAATTAGTAGTAAAATTGTCGATAGTACCGAGATCATCTCTTTTACGAACAGTTTGTAATCAGTGGAGGCTTACCCAACAACTTCATGACTTCTGCCTGGCTGATGAGCACGTTCAGATGGCCGGCCGCCGGCGGCAGCGCCAGCCAGGCTGCGCACGCCATCACGAGCAGTCTAGCCGCCATCCCGGACCCTTCACTTCATGTTACAGTCATTTCAGTTTCACTTTCAACTGCATTCATCACATTTTGACGAGTTTTTTAAAGTCATGTCGTATCCATTTCTATTGTATCATTTCTAAACTTATCCCATAACTACTAAATAAAAACACTGAATAAGTTACGTTATAAATAAACACAAGAAAAAAGCTTCAACTTTATTATCAAAACAATTGACAACTTATAAACAACGCCGTTCTAAATACGAAACCTTGAAAAGAAAACTCGTACGTGGATATGGGATGTTGAAATTCGAATTCCGTTTCCGAAATATCGGACGCAGTGGTGCAGAGAGATGCGCGGCGGTCGGGCCGGGACGAGACGGGCAGCGAGCGGAGCGCGCCACACTGCCGCGGCCGCCGGACGCACGCCAGCGACACAACAAGTTGCCAGAGACATGCGCACGACACGACACAACCCTCCCACACTTTCAGCTTTTATTTTACACGTTCAGGCGATAATTAGTTTTATTGTAACACGATTCAGACTAAAATTAGCTTAACTGGAGAAAGCAAACTAATATTGTAAATGCGAAAATAAATGTAATATTTTTCATGCCACAGAATGTTAAATCGGGAACAGCATCATCATTATCAGCCTCATGTCCCACTGCTGGGACACACGCCTTCTCTCAGAGAGATATATAACGACATGCAGTGGGCCCTAACCCACCATGCTGGTCCAGTGCGTGTTGGTGAATATCATGTCTTTGAACTTTTTTTGAGGTTCTTGGACATACTGTTATGCTCACGATGTTTTCCTTCACAGTGTTTGAGTGATCGAAACTGCACACAACTTATCTAAATATTAAATAAGTAATTGGTGCAGGGCCGAGGATCGAACCGGGTGCCGTCAGATTGTACTATGCTGCCGCACGGCCACCATCGCTCACACGTCAGACGACATAGATGATGACAAAATTATTTTTCATCAGGAAACATGCAGAAAAGTTTTAAAATTATGGATAAAACTACGAAACGCAGGTTATTTATAGCCTCCCTGTACATGAGAGGTATCTAACTACAATGAGGAGAAATATCTACATGGCGTCAGATACTTGTAATGTTGCCATGTTTGTTTAGCCGTGGAGTGGACGGACTAGAATATAGAAAAGCTAGACTAGCAGCGCCACACTTCACTTCCAGCTGTATGACCACTCTGAACAATCATACTTATGGCAAGTTTTACCTGTGAAGTGAACATTCACATAATAACTTTGTGTGAGTAGTGTTGCGGCGTGTTAGTCGCGCTGCGCTGCGCTACGTCGCGAGCGGCAACGTGTTGCGGCGTGTTTGTCGCGCTGCGCTGCGCTACGTCGCGAGCGGCAACGTGTTGCGGCGTGTTTCTCGCGCTGCGCTGCGCTACGTCGCGAGCGGCAACGTGTTGCGGCGTGTTTCTCGCGCTGCGCTGCGCTACGTCGCGAGCGGCAACGAAGTTTGTCGCGCACTCGACTCAACTAACTTTATTTCCGCGACAACATCGAACTCTAAAGGAGATAATGTGATTATAAACTCCGTACATAATGCGCAACGGAAACCCTCCCTCGAGAGAAACTCAATTAAAGCCCTTAAAACATCGCTCCAATGAAAGCCTTTTAATATTTAAACACAGTTTCGATACGAGAAAGTCGAATGCATATTTCTAATTCG
This sequence comes from Agriopis aurantiaria, assembly GCA_914767915.1. Taxonomy (NCBI): domain Eukaryota; kingdom Metazoa; phylum Arthropoda; class Insecta; order Lepidoptera; family Geometridae; genus Agriopis; species Agriopis aurantiaria. The sequence continues at coordinate 106,376 of OU611983.1, read as the reverse complement.
ATTAAATCGCATTTTATCGTACGCGAGTCGCGTAATCGAGTTATCGCGGCTGTCGGAGAGAGGATCGCCTGTGAGGGGCAATCAGGAAGGCTTTTAGAACTTACCTCCGCATTTAATAAGTAGGTACAGGCAGTGTTTGGCGCTCGCCATCTTATGCGCTCACAGCTTTACTCGATATTCTGCAGTTCTCTTTCATTTTCAAGATATAAAAGTGTGAGTAGCTGTCTCGAACACTAATCGGTGTGGACGTGTATTTGTGACTGTGTGATAGAATAACACACGCCTAGTTTTAAAGTGTGTGCGATAGGCCAGGCAACCACCGAAACAGATTAAAGTTCACTAAAAGGTTTGACTAAAAACACATCAGTCAAAGGTTGAAATTTTATTTATTTTGGGTTGGTCGAAAAGCTTTGATCAAATCAAAGATAAACCAGCTATTCCACGGAGAAGCTAAATATTGACATTTGACTAAATTTGAAATTTTATGTTTGTCTGCAAATATTTATTATTATGCATTTGTTGTTTGGTTGTCCGTACACTCTACGAGTACATTTTTATAAGTTGTATAAAAGTACCAGTGTACTAAACAAGGTACAATTACAACACAAATACAATTAGGTTACGTTAGGTACAATTACAACACAAATACAATTAGGTTACGTTAGGTACAATTACAACACAAATACAATTAGGTTACGTTAGGTACAATTTACTGTGTTTGAGATTTAGCCACGAGGCAGCATGAATCAGATGCTCTATGATATTTAAAAGCTCAGAATGCGCGTATATACACCTAATTTGCTTTGTAAATTTATCAATACGCTTCCCCCTCTTTTCCCGAATATGACTCACCTTGGCGGAAACGGCTTCATACGCCATCTTTAATCCTAATCCACGACTTTTCCCCGTAAGCCACACAAAAACGGCGAACTCCTAATACATCAAAACACCGCAAGTTCCAGCATTTGGTGGAGACGGCTGGAGTTAGTGCGGGGGGATGAGGGCTACATCTAGTTGGTTGTTGTATAACAGTAGACATGACAATGTATATGTCATTTGGTGGAGACGGCTGGAGTTAGTGCGGGGGGATGAGGGTTACATCTAGTTGGTTGTTGTATAACAGTAGACATGACAATGTATATGTCATTTGGTGGAGACGGCTGGAGTTAGTGCGGGGGGATGAGGGTTACATCTAGTTGGTTGTTGTATAACAGTAGACATGACAATGTATATGTCATTTGGTGGAGACGGCTGGAGTTAGTGCGGGGGGATGAGGGTTACATCTAGTTGGTTGTTGTATAACAGTAGACATGACAATGTATATGTCATTTGGTGGAGACGGCTGGAGTTGGTGCGGGGGGATGAGGGTTACATCTAGTTGGTTGTTGTATAACAGTAGACATGACAATGTATATGTCATTTGGTGGAGACGGCTGGAGTTAGTGCGGGGGGATGAGGGTTACATCTAGTTGGTTGTTGTATAACAGTAGACATGACAATGTATATGTCATTTGGTGGAGACGGCTGGAGTTAGTGCGGGGGGATGAGGGTTACATCTAGTTGGTTGTTGTATAACAGTAGACATGACAATGTATATGTCATTTGGTGGAGACGGCTGGAGTTAGTGCGGGGGGATGAGGGTTACATCTAGTTGGTTGTTGTATAACAGTAGACATGACAATGTATATGTCATTTTGTGGAGACGGCTGGAGTTAGTGCGGGGGGATGAGGGTTACATCTAGTTGGTTGTTGTATAACAGTAGACATGACAATGTATATGTCATTTGGTGGAGACGGCTGGAGTTAGTGCGGGGGGATGAGGGTTACATCTAGTTGGTTGTTGTATAACAGTAGACATGACAATGTATATGTCATTTGGTGGAGACGGCTGGAGTTAGTGCGGGGGGATGAGGGTTACATCTAGTTGGTTGTTGTATAACAGTAGACATGACAATGTATATGTCATTTGCCTTTACACAATTTATATCATCATCGGTAGTATATTCAGCTTCCAAACACTCTCCTTCTTTCGTCAATTGTCCCTGTTTAGCAATGATAATGTCGCCCAATAATTTACATCCGTGTCATTAAATACTGACTTCCTTTTTATGGAAATTTTAAAACGTGTTTTGGAAAACGAGCCTCTGTTTAGAATTCCGAAATAAAATACATAATAATTGTTCAATAGTTTCGATATGTCATAATTTTTTTTATGTAACTATCTTCATACACATTAATTGATACAATTACTATGTTTATATAGAGTGTGTTAGCGCGGCCACCAAGCTATATGGCGGAGCACGCCGACACGTGAGGGTGCGGTAGAAAGGGGGCGATAGTGAGAACGACGACTGACCTGAGTATTTCCGGGTTGATGAGCAAGGCTGCGTAACCCCGTTCCTGATGTCCTGGAATCTTCTTCTGCGTCTTTGGATCAGCGCATTCTCAAGCATTAGTGGACTGTATATGATGGAGCGGTTTCACACACTCGCGGCGCGAGCGCGAGGAAGCTATTAGGCACAGCTTCCTGCGGGAACCGTATCCCGGGCGGTGGGATCGCACGATCTCTCGAGAGGACGAGTAACCGACGATCAGCGGTAAGATTTGCGGTGGTGTAAGCAAGGAGTGGTCGCACAATGCGGTATGAATCCGTCGCCGACAAGGGTCAAGCGCAGACTGCCTGCAGGTGCAAGCAGCGAGTCTCATCTAAACCACGGAACGTAACAGAAATATTCGTCGTTCATGGAAGATGAGGAAAATGTAGGTAGGAAATAAATAAAGGAAGCGTCACCGAATGGCGCTAACATTGTGAATGACTTCATCTTATATATTTTTAAATGTTATGTTGTTTTGTATGTAGCCTCCCCCAGTCCTGAGTACGGCCGCGTGTGTCGAGGAATACGTGCGAGTAGGTGGTTAGATTAAACGGCAGTGAATGTATAAGTAATGTGCTGGCAGCCGCCCGAGCTGATGGATGAACCGCCTCACTGCATCACATGCCTAGTTTATACAAATAATACTTTTGTTCATATTATGTTTGTTTTGGATACTATTGTACATTTCATTGTTCGATAATATGTTATGGATCATTACAAGGCAGGTTAGATGACAAGGTAATATACATACAGTCACATAAATCAATTATTCTTCTTATAAGCACAAGCTATTATATTGCACTAAGTTGTTATTATATATTCAATATTTTGGGTACATCCCGTTTGGTAAGAATCCCATTTGGTAAACCACTTGAGATACCTACTAAAAAGTTGCGTTTGGTAAACATTCTCCTTTCCATACAAGAAGTTTCGTTTGGTAACCTTTTAAAGAATTTCATGTATTTTATCCCATTTGGTAAACTTTCTGTAGAAGTTAGTACACTCATGATAAAAATAAATAACATTTTTTTTTACTTTTTTGTACTTCTCCTTCGTTTGAAACTCAAACTCACGGGCCGCTTCCGGCCTAGAAAACCACGTGACTTTGACGGTTTTTTAAAACTTTGTACATCACCTTCGCCTAAAACTCACTCTAACGGGCTGCTTGCGGCCTAGCGGACCACGCAAAATCTACGGGTTCTTTTTCCATTTTCAGGGTTCCGGACCCAAAGGGTTAAAACGGGACCCTATTACTAAACCTACGATGTCTGTCCGTCTGTCTGTCCTACCCACCTGTATTTTTCGAACTGTAATAGATAGCCAGTTGAAATTTTCACAGAATATGTAATGTTACGGCGGATAATTAACAAATAATAAAAAAATCATAAAGTAAAAACGAAAGAGGGGTCCCCATACAAAAAACGTATTTTTACGTGTTTTTGTATATGCTCTAATGTAAAAACGGTAATACGTACAAGCGCCAATCTTGGCATTATTACACACTCTAAAGTATAACAACATATAATTATAATAAATGATGGCCAAGTGCTAGTCGGTGACCAATTTCTGTTCATTAAAAGTTATACCGAGCGTCACTTGCAAAATATTATGAACTATGTGACGGCGAAGCAATTGCTTGGCTATTTTAGTAGGCGTTGAGTCGTACCAAATAGATTTTTAACTTGATAATTATTGTATTTTGTGGTGATACGGCACCCTCAGTGCGCGAGCCCGACTCGCACATCGCCGGTTTATTTGTACATCACCTTCGTTTGAAACTCACTCTCGCGGGCCGCTTGCAGCCTAGCGAACCACGTGACCTGAACGGACCTTTTCCACTTATTTAGGGTTCCGTACCCAAAGTGTAAAAACGGGACCCTATTACTAAGCCTACGATGTCTGTCTGTATGTCTGTCCGTATGTCTGTCCTACCTATTAACGGCTATATTTTTCCAACGGTAATAGATAGCTAGTTAAAATTTTCACAGAATTTCCGTAATACATATTAAATTATAAAATAGGCAAAAAATAAAAATGAAATGGACACACAACAAACGTATTTTTTACGTATTTTTGTATTAGCTCTAATGTCAAAACTGTAATATGTGCAAACGTCAAACTTGACATGATTATAGTATTTATAGTACACATTCTAAAGTACAAAAAAAAAAGGCCAAGTGTGAGTTGGTGACAAATTTCTGTTCATTACCATGTTATAACTGTTAATTTCGATTTTGAATTTTGGTACGGAACCCTTTGTGTGCGAGCCCAACTTGCACTTAGCAAGTTAATTTTTAGTCTTCGATGGCCACTTTCACCATTTATTTTTCAAAACTCAGAATACTAAACTAAACTAACTACTTAAACTAAAAAAAAAACATATATGATTTTTGGACCTGACTGTACCGTACAAAATTAATGGTTTGCCAAACGGGATTAAATGTATGAAGAATAAAATAGTTACGAAACGCAACTTTTTAGTAGGTATCTCAAGTGGTTTACCAAATGGGATTCTTACCAAACGGGATGTACCCAATATTTTAAAGTTTGATATTGTGGTGGATGCTGCAGCTGTCGTCGAGCGTGGTGTTCGTCGGAAGACTACCTTCTCGTCCGACTCGCTCGTCTTTCTCCAAGTACTATGACCAGTCGTGGCGTTCGATCCAGCTACAAATATCTCGTATCGTTACATTCTTGCAAAATGAATAATTAATAAAATGCTGCCCATTGGTAGTTAGGGGTGGTATGCTATTTTAACCCGGAAAAGGACATAAGTAGCACCATAGAATAAATAGTAGTTAGTAGTGGCACATCGAGAGGTGGCCAGCAGCACCGTGCGGCAACAAGGGAAGTGTGACTCTGGTAGATACTACATAATGTACCTACACATGTAACATGGGGAAGTAACGTCATGTTCCAAGGTAAGCTCATACACTAAACTAATCGTATTTCCGTAAATTAGCTATCTATCGACGCGTACACACACACACACACACACACACACACACACACACACACACACACACAAACTACATTATGAATTCACAATTTCATAGTAAATCCAATATGGAGGATATAAGTAATAACTATTCGTTCGGCGTATTCAGACTGTCGCAAGCGTTTGGCCACTACGCGCCCATACAAGGTTACTTACTCATACGTTTGTTGGATGCTCCTCCTTGAATCAATATCGATAATCGCGTATATCCTTAACATCCAAGTGATCATTCGGAGTTTGGTTCGGAATATCTCCCCGGCATTACATACCGTACATTAACATAAAACCCAGCAAACATTTCACAATATTGTGAGAGATATCTTCGAATGTTGTCTCAGCGCCGTGGATCACTGATGGAATATAGACGCCTCACCTATTGAATTGGCATCTCAAATTTATCTGTCCAGTTTTTTTTTTGTAGTTACTATGATTTTTTGTACCTACGAGTATATGAATGATGTTTTGGTTTTTCAAACAAAGAGTATTATTCCAACTCTATAGTATGATTTCTTATAAAAAAACTCATATATTTTTACCTAGTTTGTTTTGTTTGTTAATCTAAATGAATGTATGCGTGACTCAATATCTACATAGTTTTTTCATTGGCTTGTGTGTGACCGCCAGCGCAATGATGCGGTTTACGATGGAGCCTGCTTGCTAAGAAGAAACCAATTCACTCTTGACTTGAATACACTTACCCCCCTATTAATAAACGTGGAGTAGCCTCGGAATAGTTACACCGCCTTTTGTCTTTTTCGATCGAGTTCAAATTGTGAAAGAGAGAAGAAGACAAAACACGGCGTAACTATTCCAAGACTACTCCACGTTTATTAATAAGGGGGCTAGAGTGTAATTATCGAGGAACACACTTTCTGGCAGCGCATTCTACAGTAAGTTAGTTCAATAAAGGTGGAATCAAAGCTTTTTTTAACCGACTTAGAAAAAGGAGGAAGGTTTTCAATTCAGCCTGTATTTATACTATTAGTAGTATATCATATATTATACTAGGGTGTACAATACTTGGGAAGCGACCTCTATTAACTGAGTCGTCCGTGGCAATTTAAGCACACTTTCTCAAAGTAAACTCCAACTGGCGGGGAACATTGAATCACAGGCGCGTCAGGGTACTCACACTAGTGTTGTAACTCGCATGTAGTTCCAAGTATATCGGTTTGTATTTGTATAAGAATCACTCATCATCACTCTCATTCCACCTTCTTTCTCTAATAATAATACCTTCAGGCCACTTTAGGCGTTTAGAAATAAGAACTCGTGCTATGGAAAAACGAAAATGAACGACGAGAGACGCGACTCTCTTCAGCTTCACGCGGTGTGTTACAACAAGGTTACAATAAGGTTGTTGTTGAAGGTTTGTTGTATGAATGCACCACATACACTGTTTGTCACCTCTTCATTTACAATAACATGTTGTTTACTGACACCACAAAAATAATATTATAAGAAGAATAAGTTGTACATCTTAGATCTAAGTTATACATCAATGTAAAGGTTTCCGGTTGAACCATGAACCACGGCTGATATTTATTTTCCAAATAATATATACTGGTATTGTACATTTTTATGTATTTCTTCTAATAAAAAAACCGCGGGATAATCATTTGCTATCTCAAATGTAAGTACCGTTTGAACTTCACCGACTGTCCTCCTGCTACGATTCTATCGGCATCCATATGAATGTATAATTGTTCTCACGGAAACTTTCCATTACGGAACAGAGATCGCGAGCCACTCCATCTTATATTTCCCCGAAGCCGCTTGTAACCCGTGGAAGCCTTAAATCTTCCTCGTACCCGGATACTTAGACCCGGACCTTGTATCCCGGATACTCGGTCAAAACAAACAGATCGCGGCCCGGATACAGGGGACTGGTAATGGATAGCGCCGATCGGGATAATTTAGGATTCCTTGTTTAGCGGACGATAAATCTCATTCAAAACATTAGGAAATGTTAAATTCTAAATACGGAACCAAACTTAGCGTTTTGTGTTTGGTTCGCCAACCAAAAAACGTTACATTAAATCTAAGTAGAGCTGAACAGAACTACTCGGCACTTCAGTCATTCCCCGATAGTTACAATCTGGGTGTCTTCAAATCGAGAGTGAATAGGTTTCTTCTATGCAAGCGTGCTCCATCGTAGGCCGCATCATCGCCTAACATCAGGCGAGGTGGCAGCCAAGCGCAAGCCTATTTATAATTTAAAAAATTGTATTTGATGTGACTACAGAACCCTACCGTGAGCGTGTCACGACTCTCATGATTCACGACTCACTTATCAAACCACGGTAAGCTTCGTCAAGTCTTCAGGTCGTCCATACCACAGTGTCTCAAGACAAAGGTTTTTAACCAGTGTGTCCTACCCGTTATGACCTACGGTGCCGAGACGTGGACACTCACGGTTAAGGTGGTCCACAAGTTTAAAGTCGCTCAGCGAGCTATGGAGAGAGCTATGCTTGGAGTTTCTATGCGGGACAAAATTCGGAACGAAGTGATTCGACATAGAACCAAAGTTACCGACATAGCTCAAAGGATTAGCAAGCTGAAGTGGCAGTGGGCCGGCCACATTTCCCGAAGAACCGATAACCGATGGGGTAGACGAGTCCTGGAGTGGAGACCACGTTTAGACAAACGTAGTGTAGGACACCCTGTGGCCAGGTGGAGTGACGACCTTCGTAAAACGGCGGGTAAAAACTGGATGCAAGGAACTGCCGAGCCGACCGAGCTCAGTGGCGTGCATTGGGAGAGGTCTATGTCCAGCAGTGGACAGTTAGAGGCTGATGATGATGATTATGATATCAAACCACTCGGCTGACTTGGACAGCCAATAATATTTCAGTGGTGATTAAATAGTACACAGTCCATGTGTGTGTGTTGTGTGTGTGGTACTATGTATACCGACCACCGGCACCGTGTACTTCTCCACTAGCTACTGTTTCAGTATTTCCATGTAGGTATTTGGAGTTTTCCGGAACCATCAGCATTTCGTGAATAAGTAACATTAACGCTACAGGAACGAGACCACGTGTGCTTACATAAATAGGGTTAAAATTATAATTAAAATAATCATGAATGAGTTGGCACAATATTTCATCGCTCAGCGCGTCATTATAAAGTCATAAACCTAGAAACCTGGGATCCTTTGGGTTTTGTTGTGGTCTAAGTGACGAACTGACGGCGACTGCTGCACGTCGGTCGTCACGTCACCGACGACACTGAGTCACCGGAGTGACCACAATACCATGAAACTGCACATTGTTAATACTAAAAAAAAGTTTGTCTATTTCTTACTTTTTACGAACAGCTGAACCGATTTTGATGAATTAAGCAAAGAAGTAATAATGAGGACATCAAATATTTTTAAGCCCCTATAAAAGAGCTGCTAACTTCAAAAAGCAAATCTTTATAATCAGACATATTGCCAACTTAATAAAACAATAATGTTCTGATAAATAAATAATTTGATTTGAAGAAACTGCCTAAGTTTCCGCAAGACTGGACAAGTAATTTCCTGACATTTTTTTGAAAGTACTCGTATAGAAGTAACAAGATGGTGCATCACCGCAGTTCAAAGCGATCATAGCTGGCGCTCCTTTGTAGATACAATTCATACATATAATACTAGTTTTCTTGTTGGAAGGCAGGAGATAAGTACAGGGTTAGAAGCACGCGTGCCGCCTGTAACTCGTCCCCCGCCAGGAACTGTGGGGAACGGTCGCCAGACATGCCACTGGTCGCCGGCCGTGGCATGACGGCTCCACATAACACCACTCGCGGCACACCGGCCGGCCCCGGCCCCCGCCCCTGCCCCCGCCTCCGCCTCGGCACTGATATACCTTTTATGCCCTTTTAATGGAGTGCAGGTGTTAAACAGTTGGAATTCCGAGATGATAACTCGCTTTTAATGTAGTAGCTTCAAAAACTATCTAACTTGTTTGTTGTTTTGTTGTCGTGTAATACAAGCAGAATCTATACTGAGTGTACCAACTCGGAGGTGTTGGAAACACGCGGATTGGGATTCAATTACTATACCTAGAACCATTAGCTCCATTACCAAGACTATCCTTTATTAAAAAAAAACTACAAATATATACCGAGCAAAACCGCAAGGCGGAATCATAGATAAAAATACAAAGAAGATTCTTTAAAAAATATTAAATAGAATGTGGTCTCAGTAATTTGATTAACCATCAATATAAATGAGTTCTTTTTTCCCACTCAACACAGTTTCAGGAAGTTTTCCGTGTAACTGAAGTGTTAAGTGAAAACTGAAATTATTTAGGTCGGAAGATGAACTATATAATTATAGGGCAGAAACAATATTGTTTGCTCTAAAACAACTACATTAACGATAACAATGCACTACTAGCATCTAAAAGTCAATCTTTCTCGCTCCGCGACTTTGTCAGAGTTTTAAAAACTCGGCACAAAGGCGAGGAGAGTAAGTGGCTGGAATAGAGAGCGAGTGTTCTGTGCGCAAAACGCTACATTACTGTACACCACGCTGCTCCACACGACGCCGACGTCGCCCCAACTTACCCTTTTGTTCTGTAATTGGGAAGTAACATTTCCCTGTGAGCGAGATATTGCTGCTACACAATGAACATTATTTGAAGGTAACAGTAATGTAGTTTCACATGGTGCAGTCCAACCTACGAGGATGATGACGTGGCATGTGGAGCGGAGTCCGACTGGCGCCACTCTCTGCGACTGAGCTCATGGGTTCTCTGGAGGTCCGATGGCAGAGACCCCTCTCTGGCGTACAGACAACTATAATTAACTAGTTCTCTCCTCCCCCGGAGTTTCTTCGAAACCAATATCCATTGAAACCGATAAACTAATAGCTACACATTTGTAATTAAACACTAAAATACCGATTTCCTTTGACACAATATGTTGATAATTTTAGAGATGTCCAATATTAGGCTATTCCACTATTCCATAGTAGGTATATTTAAAATTACGTTGCAGATAACAGCAATTCAATGGCTCTATTTTGGCAGCTTACGTTAACTTTACTATTTGTTATATAGGTACAAGGTATGTATAAAAGGCATTGAAGTAGTTTAACATAATCATAGATAAACATATACTACATAATACGAATATTTATTTGAAAAATTAACTTGGTTAAAAGACATTGATTTGTGTAATACTCGCTCTAAGTCCCTAAATGCTTTATCATTCCATAAGCACAAGACCACACGATTTAAAGGCTGCTTCAAACACAGTGCGACTAAAATTTGGAATAACCTGCCCCCTCCTATGAGAAAAAAAATGAATTCTGATAATTTTAAGCAAAAATACAAGGGTCTGTTATACGAAATACAAAAGAAGAACTTTGAAGCAACTTTTAAAATTACGCGTTAACACCACACACACTCACACATACACTCACACACAGTACACACACACACACACACACACACACTCACACTCACACACCATACACAAACCTAAGTGCTCTAATATTTAACAGGTAATGAAAATAGTAATTATAGTGCATTTACGATTAACGAAAGATTTTATTAGTTGATATAGTAATACCCGCCGTCGCCTAATGCTCACCTACCATCTATTTCTGAGCAAAGGGGTATGCTGAAAACCAGCCCTGCGTGACCCTTCGGGACCTCGCAGTACAGCGCTGAGCGTACCCCTATTGCCAAACATTGTATCTTATTATGTTTCTTATAGTGTATGTCCATTGTTTTTGTTTTTTGGCAATAAATATATTTTATTCTTATTCTTATTTATAATTGTCTTGATAATAACAACTCTTATGAAACGTTGGTACTTCACGTTCAAACTAGTTCTGAAACATAGTCGCACGTCCGCCGACTTCATACGAATCGAAAACTTCACCGTGAATATAAAATAAGCGACAAAATTGAAATTCAAACAGTAAAGTCTGCAAGAATGATTCCTACTTTTAAAGTGGCGTATACTCCGGTCCCGGCCCGGTCCCGGCCCGGTCCCGGCCCGGCACAGCCTAGCGGCGCAGAAAAGTGAAACTATCCGGTGAGCGCTCCTCCGTACTTCCGCCCAAGCGACGAGAGGACGGAGGACCTCTCCTTATAATTCCGCACAAATCAAATTACATCCTTACGGAGAGACAGCTCCGAATTCAAAACTGAAGGGACTCCACCTGTGAAGTGTATGCATCAGCTTACAGCTACTGTCACGAGCGCCTCCGTCGTCCGTGTCTTTGTACGTTTACGTACGCATACATCGTGATGCATGTACTAAAAAGTTCCTACAGTTTTATGAAGATTTTCTACTCGAAGTGAGTTAAGAATTACTAACAATATTTCCGCATAACTGACGAATGAAAGGAGCACTCGCTCGCGACACTTGTGACAAAGGAATCAGTTGAAATTTAGAATAATTTAGAATAGAATTATAGATTTTATTCATTTAGAAATAGCTACAGATGTATCACTGCAGGCTATACTGAACCCTGTTGAAGTAATGTCTTTGTATGTGATTTGTCTCGAAGTTTCGTTTTGAAATTGAACGCTGATTTGCTTGTTTCTATCTCAGGTGAATAGTATATGTTTATCTATGATAGAGGTTAATAATTTAATCACACAAGTGATTCGACCTCGTGGGACTAGGGGTTACGTAAAAACTTAGAATAACTACTCAGAGAAGGTAGGTTTCCAAACAACGCCTTCTCAAAACGTAAGCTACAAATTCGTTTTGTAGCTTACGTTTCGGTTGGTATTTTAATGGATTACCTGTGGAATGTCACACCATAACTCTTATGCTGCTTTTCTGATTTGTTGTGGTACGATTTCACCGCGCAAATTGCTTATTATTTTTTGGAGCCATATATGACACCATTTGAATGGCTTAAATTTTGCTAATGTATTTGGTTTCTGTGTGTAGTTATTCTAAGCGTAAAAGCTATAAAATCACTCGTAGCTCGCGATCTGAAACTCAAGTTGGCTTAATAATAAGAAAGGAAAAATAAACTTGAGTTTTATGAATGGCTAAATTAGTATAAGACCGCCCAACGCGGTTGAAACTATAGTCGGAGTGACCGGCTTAATCTTACGTGAGTAATTCCCGTGTCATATAAATAAAATAAATTAGTATATTTACAAATACGTACTTACTATTTTTAGAAGAGACAATGTGTTAAAGTGAAGGTAGAAATGTTTAAAACAGTTGCTCTACGACATAAGTCACATTTCACCCCTTCCTTGCACCACACAACAACACAACAATCCCAAAGGTTCGTGCAAATATTCCATCGGATATGTTGTTTGATCGGCGAGACTTGTTTAGCGACAGATATTACACATCATATATCCGGGCGGAGCTTTAATACTTCTTACGATCAATTATTATATAGTTGAGTGCCTCATGTTGATGCTGCTCAATGTTATAACAGCTAAGACGTTCCTGTCGACTTTGCTGTCGACGCAAGTATCACGAAACCTAAACCTGTGAAAGCATCGCCATCCGTACAAAGTCTCCATTAGTTCAATTTGTGTTTTTGCAGTATACATGTTAGACTTGTTAGCTTCGTTCAAAACGCCAACTATCGCCACCCGTATTTACAAATTCTCGACTCGTCCAATTAATAAACACCAGCCAACTGCAAGTCGGACTCGCGCACCGAGGTTTCCGTACCTAAAAAAGCTTTCTTCCCCATCGTAGCGTAGTTCTTGAGTGGAGACCACGAACCGGAAAACGCACGTAGATAGGCCTCCCACTAGATGGACCGACGACATTGGGAGAGTCGCGGCTGATGATGCTGATGATGACTTGCGGACCCGCGCCTACGTAGGTATAAAACACATACCGTCGATCCGTATAATTAGTCACTATATTGATGTACGCAGCTTTCTGGAAAAGCAAAATGCGCAGTCTGCTGTTAGGTAAGTGTCGGCACTTATATTGTATTTGCTCAGTAGCCTGCTTACTGATAATATAGGTACATATATATTGTGTGATTATGTACTATCTGAGTGTGGTTTTATTAACCAGTGCTTGGTGAGAAAATGCGACCGCAGTGCAGGTTGTAGGCCTGCGTTACTGATGTTCTGTATCAGCGCAGCGCTCGATCCCATTACTTTGACCGTGAGTGCAGTATTTCAACAATCCGGTCGGGACAATCCACCGGTCTTGTTTATCCGAACAAAACGTCTCGCAGCCTGCAGCCTCTTGCCCTACATCCGGCTCTGGTAGCGGCCCTGGCGAGCGGCCAGACGGATGACACGGCCACGCGGCAGGATTCACTTCGCAAATAGACTGCATTTAAAATCTAGCTGTCCTGTTACGTAGTTACCTAACACGACTAGTGCACTGCAGCGTGCAGGGATCGTGCCCTGCGCAGGCGCTGTGCACGTCCACTGGTCCCTGCCTCTCCGTCAGCGAGGCACTGCCGCACAGCACCGACTCACCAGTGTAGTGTAACATCACTGCAGCGTGCAGGGATCGTGCCCTGCGCAGGCGCTGTGCACGTCCACTGGTGCCTGTCTCTCCGTCAGCGAGGCACTGCCGCACAGCACCGACTCACCAGTGTAGTGTAACATCACTGCAGCGTGCAGGGATCGTGCCCTGCGCAGGCGCTGTGCACGTCCACTGGTCCCTGCCTCTCCGTCAGCGAGGCACTGCCGCACAGCACCGACTCACCAGTGTAGTGTAACATCACTGCAGCGTGCAGGGATCGTGCCCTGCGCAGGCGCTGTGCACGTCCACTGGTCCCTGCCTCTCCGCCAGCGAGGCACTGCCGCACAGCACCGACTCACCAGTGTAGTGTAACATCACTGCAGCGTGCAGGGATCGTGCCCTGCGCAGGCGCTGTGCACGTCCACTGGTCCCTGCCCTCCGCCAGCGAGGCACTGCCGCACAGCACCGACTCACCAGTGTAGTGTAACATCACTGCAGCGTGCAGGGATCGTGCCCTGCGCAGGCGCTGTGCACGTCCACTGGTGCCTGCCTCTCCGCCAGCGAGGCACTGCCGCACAGCACCGACTCACCAGTGTAGTGTAACATCACTGCAGCGTGCAGGGATCGTGCCCTGCGCAGGCGCTGTGCACGTCCACTGGTGCCTGCCTCTCCGTCAGCGAGGCACTGCCGCACAGCACCGACTCACCAGTGTAGTGTAACATCACTGCAGCGTGCAGGGATCGTGCCCTGCGCAGGCGCTGTGCACGTCCACTGGTGCCTGCCTCTCCGCCAGCGAGGCACTGCCGCACAGCACCGACTCACCAGTGTAGTGTAACATCACTGCAGCGTGCAGGGATCGTGCCCTGCGCAGGCGCTGTGCACGTCCACTGGTGCCTGCCTCTCCGTCAGCGAGGCACTGCCGCACAGCACCGACTCACCAGTGTAGTGTAACATCACTGCAGCGTGCAGGGATCGTGCCCTGCGCAGGCGCTGTGCACGTCCACTGGTGCCTGCCTCTCCGTCAGCGAGGCACTGCCGCACAGCACCGACTCACCAGTGTAGTGTAACATCACTGCAGCGTGCAGGGATCGTGCCCTGCGCAGGCGCTGTGCACGTCCACTGGTGCCTGCCTCTCCGCCAGCGAGGCACTGCCGCACAGCACCGACTCACCAGTGTAGTGTAACATCACTGCAGCGTGCAGGGATCGTGCCCTGCGCAGGCGCTGTGCACGTCCACTGGTGCCTGCCTCTCCGCCAGCGAGGCACTGCCGCACAGCACCGACTCACCAGTGTAGTGTAACATCACTGCAGCGTGCAGGGATCGTGCCCTGCGCAGGCGCTGTGCACGTCCACTGGTGCCTGCCTCTCCGCCAGCGAGGCACTGCCGCACAGCACCGACTCACCAGTGTAGTGTAACATCACTGCAGCGTGCAGGGATCGTGCCCTGCGCAGGCGCTGTGCACGTCCACTGGTGCCTGCCTCTCCGCCAGCGAGGCACTGCCGCACAGCACCGACTCACCAGTGTAGTGTAACATCACTGCAGCGTGCAGGGATCGTGCCCTGCGCAGGCGCTGTGCACGTCCACTGGTGCCTGCCTCTCCGCCAGCGAGGCACTGCCGCACAGCACCGACTCACCAGTGTAGTGTAACATCACTGCAGCGTGCAGGGATCGTGCCCTGCGCAGGCGCTGTGCACGTCCACTGGTGCCTGCCTCTCCGCCAGCGAGGCACTGCCGCACAGCACCGACTCACCAGTGTAGTGTAACATCACTGCAGCGTGCAGGGATCGTGCCCTGCGCAGGCGCTGTGCACGTCCACTGGTGCCTGCCTCTCCGCCAGCGAGGCACTGCCGCACAGCACCGACTCACCAGTGTAGTGTAACATCACTGCAGCGTGCAGGGATCGTGCCCTGCGCAGGCGCTGTGCACGTCCACTGGTGCCTGCCTCTCCGCCAGCGAGGCACTGCCGCACAGCACCGACTCACCAGTGTAGTGTAACATCACTGCAGCGTGCAGGGATCGTGCCCTGCGCAGGCGCTGTGCACGTCCACTGGTGCCTGCCTCTCCGCCAGCGAGGCACTGCCGCACAGCACCGACTCACCAGTGTAGTGTAACATCACTGCAGCGTGCAGGGATCGTGCCCTGCGCAGGCGCTGTGCACGTCCACTGGTGCCTGCCTCTCCGCCAGCGAGGCACTGCCGCACAGCACCGACTCACCAGTGTAGTGTAACATCACTGCAGCGTGCAGGGATCGTGCCCTGCGCAGGCGCTGTGCACGTCCACTGGTGCCTGCCTCTCCGCCAGCGAGGCACTGCCGCACAGCACCGACTCACCAGTGTAGTGTAACATCACTGCAGCGTGCAGGGATCGTGCCCTGCGCAGGCGCTGTGCACGTCCACTGGTGCCTGCCTCTCCGCCAGCGAGGCACTGCCGCACAGCACCGACTCACCAGTGTAGTGTAACATCACTGCAGCGTGCAGGGATCGTGCCCTGCGCAGGCGCTGTGCACGTCCACTGGTGCCTGCCTCTCCGCCAGCGAGGCACTGCCGCACAGCACCGACTCACCAGTGTAGTGTAACATCACTGCAGCGTGCAGGGATCGTGCCCTGCGCAGGCGCTGTGCACGTCCACTGGTGCCTGCCTCTCCGCCAGCGAGGCACTGCCGCACAGCACCGACTCACCAGTGTAGTGTAACATCACTGCAGCGTGCAGGGATCGTGCCCTGCGCAGGCGCTGTGCACGTCCACTGGTGCCTGCCTCTCCGCCAGCGAGGCACTGCCGCACAGCACCGACTCACCAGTGTAGTGTAACATCACTGCAGCGTGCAGGGATCGTGCCCTGCGCAGGCGCTGTGCACGTCCACTGGTGCCTGCCTCTCCGCCAGCGAGGCACTGCCGCACAGCACCGACTCACCAGTGTAGTGTAACATCACTGCAGCGTGCAGGGATCGTGCCCTGCGCAGGCGCTGTGCACGTCCACTGGTGCCTGCCTCTCCGCCAGCGAGGCACTGCCGCACAGCACCGACTCACCAGTGTAGTGTAACATCACTGCAGCGTGCAGGGATCGTGCCCTGCGCAGGCGCTGTGCACGTCCACTGGTGCCTGCCTCTCCGCCAGCGAGGCACTGCCGCACAGCACCGACTCACCAGTGTAGTGTAACATCACTGCAGCGTGCAGGGATCGTGCCCTGCGCAGGCGCTGTGCACGTCCACTGGTGCCTGCCTCTCCGCCAGCGAGGCACTGCCGCACAGCACCGACTCACCAGTGTAGTGTAACATCACTGCAGCGTGCAGGGATCGTGCCCTGCGCAGGCGCTGTGCACGTCCACTGGTGCCTGCCTCTCCGCCAGCGAGGCACTGCCGCACAGCACCGACTCACCAGTGTAGTGTAACATCACTGCAGCGTGCAGGGATCGTGCCCTGCGCAGGCGCTGTGCACGTCCACTGGTGCCTGCCTCTCCGCCAGCGAGGCACTGCCGCACAGCACCGACTCACCAGTGTAGTGTAACATCACTGCAGCGTGCAGGGATCGTGCCCTGCGCAGGCGCTGTGCACGTCCACTGGTGCCTGCCTCTCCGCCAGCGAGGCACTGCCGCACAGCACCGACTCACCAGTGTAGTGTAACATCACTGCAGCGTGCAGGGATCGTGCCCTGCGCAGGCGCTGTGCACGTCCACTGGTGCCTGCCTCTCCGCCAGCGAGGCACTGCCGCACAGCACCGACTCACCAGTGTAGTGTAACATCACTGCAGCGTGCAGGGATCGTGCCCTGCGCAGGCGCTGTGCACGTCCACTGGTGCCTGCCTCTCCGCCAGCGAGGCACTGCCGCACAGCACCGACTCACCAGTGTAGTGTAACATCACTGCAGCGTGCAGGGATCGTGCCCTGCGCAGGCGCTGTGCACGTCCACTGGTGCCTGCCTCTCCGCCAGCGAGGCACTGCCGCACAGCACCGACTCACCAGTGTAGTGTAACATCACTGCAGCGTGCAGGGATCGTGCCCTGCGCAGGCGCTGTGCACGTCCACTGGTGCCTGCCTCTCCGCCAGCGAGGCACTGCCGCACAGCACCGACTCACCAGTGTAGTGTAACATCACTGCAGCGTGCAGGGATCGTGCCCTGCGCAGGCGCTGTGCACGTCCACTGGTGCCTGCCTCTCCGCCAGCGAGGCACTGCCGCACAGCACCGACTCACCAGTGTAGTGTAACATCACTGCAGCGTGCAGGGATCGTGCCCTGCGCAGGCGCTGTGCACGTCCACTGGTGCCTGCCTCTCCGCCAGCGAGGCACTGCCGCACAGCACCGACTCACCAGTGTAGTGTAACATCACTGCAGCGTGCAGGGATCGTGCCCTGCGCAGGCGCTGTGCACGTCCACTGGTGCCTGCCTCTCCGCCAGCGAGGCACTGCCGCACAGCACCGACTCACCAGTGTAGTGTAACATCACTGCAGCGTGCAGGGATCGTGCCCTGCGCAGGCGCTGTGCACGTCCACTGGTGCCTGCCTCTCCGCCAGCGAGGCACTGCCGCACAGCACCGACTCACCAGTGTAGTGTAACATCACTGCAGCGTGCAGGGATCGTGCCCTGCGCAGGCGCTGTGCACGTCCACTGGTGCCTGCCTCTCCGCCAGCGAGGCACTGCCGCACAGCACCGACTCACCAGTGTAGTGTAACATCACTGCAGCGTGCAGGGATCGTGCCCTGCGCAGGCGCTGTGCACGTCCACTGGTGCCTGCCTCTCCGCCAGCGAGGCACTGCCGCACAGCACCGACTCACCAGTGTAGTGTAACATCACTGCAGCGTGCAGGGATCGTGCCCTGCGCAGGCGCTGTGCACGTCCACTGGTGCCTGCCTCTCCGCCAGCGAGGCACTGCCGCACAGCACCGACTCACCAGTGTAGTGTAACATCACTGCAGCGTGCAGGGATCGTGCCCTGCGCAGGCGCTGTGCACGTCCACTGGTGCCTGCCTCTCCGCCAGCGAGGCACTGCCGCACAGCACCGACTCACCAGTGTAGTGTAACATCACTGCAGCGTGCAGGGATCGTGCCCTGCGCAGGCGCTGTGCACGTCCACTGGTGCCTGCCTCTCCGCCAGCGAGGCACTGCCGCACAGCACCGACTCACCAGTGTAGTGTAACATCACTGCAGCGTGCAGGGATCGTGCCCTGCGCAGGCGCTGTGCACGTCCACTGGTGCCTGCCTCTCCGCCAGCGAGGCACTGCCGCACAGCACCGACTCACCAGTGTAGTGTAACATCACTGCAGCGTGCAGGGATCGTGCCCTGCGCAGGCGCTGTGCACGTCCACTGGTGCCTGCCTCTCCGCCAGCGAGGCACTGCCGCACAGCACCGACTCACCAGTGTAGTGTAACATCACTGGTTCCACCTGCTTGCGTACAACTCTGAAAATAGTGGTTTTAAATGTACTGTCTGTCGAGTTCTAGAGATTTCTTGTATTTTGCTTCAACATGCTCACTCACTGCCAGTTCTAGAGATTTCTTGTATTTTGCTTCAACATGCTCACTCACTGCCAGTTTCAAATTTTATTTTTGAGTTTCGTGTTCATTGTTTTTTTTAATGATGAAATGGGCTAGCGTTTGAGCACAACTCACCTGATGGTAAGTGAAGATGCAGTTGAAGATGAAGCACACTGGTCCATGAGGTACCTAGATATAATCTTATAAAGACAACTGCTAAGTAAACTGCTTATTCCTGAAGGTACTTAGTAACTGAAAAGATTAAGCAATAGCACTGGCAATAGGTACAAATATAATAGATTTGTTTACTTACCGTAATACTTAGGTACATAAATACAAAATCATGTTTTTTTTTTCGTAAGATGTAAAAGAAACTTCACGAAAAAATCTTTCGGAACTTTCCCCAAAATATTACACAAACTGTCGTAACTTCACGCCGATGGTAAAAAGTTTCGCAGATAGGCAATTCCAACAAGTTTCTGAGTCGGCGAAGTGGCCGCGATCCGACCAAGTTTTAGGATCACTTTTGGTCCGCTAATAAACCTTTGACTGGTAATTGGCCTGCAAATTGGCCCTTACCAGTTGATGTACGTCCTTCTGGGCCTTAAAAGAGTTTTAATATTCCCCGCAAAGTTAAAATGCCTTTCGCACCTCACTCGTCAATATTCGCTCTTTGAAACTTAATATCGTTGAAAAACGATTGTGCTCCAAAAAATATTGGTTTGTAATGTTATCCCACTGCCGGCGCGTTCAGACTGTGGTTTGATCTAAATATATAGGCGTATTGTATACTCCTACATCAACAATACTCACAGAGGGATATTGTCGTTTAGAATAAGTAACATGAATGTTCGATTATCTAATTTTCAAATTTAAAAGGTTTTAAAAACAAGTTATTCTTAGAAACTAGATACATGTTTATTTACACTAATAATAATGAAAACTTTGTGATGTTTGGTTGTAGGAAGTTATCTCTGGAACAGCAGTTCATGTGCCAGAAGCTAATTCCAATACTTAGCATTTTCAGAATCATTTCAATTGACACCGAACTAAGCACTGAACATTGTTTCACTGATAGTAAACTAGCTGCTTTGACACAACTCCAAGTGATCCAATGTGTTTCAATGGAAATTAACAAATATGGCTATGACTCGGAGAAAGTTGAGAGCAAAATCTAGTTTTTTTAAACACTGATCAATGACAAAATTCTAAATGAGTCCATTTGAAGTCTAACCCTTGCCTGGGTACACTGTAACGAGGTTGGGGGAGAGGGAAGGGGGGGGGGGGGGGGGGGGCTGGTCCCGGCGGACTGCATGCTATTTGAAAGCCATCAATAATGTCGCTTCCCGTGCAATCTGTGCATCGCCATTACGTTAATGTGATTACCTATAAACCGTATCATCTGTTCTATCATACATACCGCCGGAACGTTGCGCGAACATACAGATGTCACGAAAACAGTTCGATACAAAATTAAAAGTACTCCAAATAACGAAAAAATAAGGACGTAAAATATATAGTAGTAATAATGATTTGTGTGTTAGTCTGTGTGTTTTTGTATCTCTATCTCTCTCTATCTTGATTTTATAATAATTTGGTTATTGTAATTTGATTTAACCTTTAATAGTATATGGGTTGTTATTATCTGAAATAAATGATTTATTTATTATTATTTTAATTATTTATTGTGACTATAATATTTTAATTTAATTTTATATTACACGGGAATTACTCACGTAAGATTAACCGGTTGAACTAAATAACGATTAACTTAATCTTACGTGAGTGATTCCCGTGTAATATAAATAAAATGTGTGAAGCCCACCTCAGTTTCCATGATTATAATAAATTATTATAACACCGGCTTGCACTCACGATTATGTTTTATCGGTCGAGACGATCGAGGGGCTTTAATGGCTCCGACACCCGGTCGATCGTCTTGACCGATAAAACATAATCGTGAGTGCAAGCCGGTGTTATAATAATATATAATGAATCCTCACGCGACTTTTGATGAAATGATTATAATAGTTTATAATTATGTAGAGATACGGCCCAAACGCAAACTATTTGTTATAATCTATATCTTTTGCTTTTTTCAGTGTTGAAACGTACCCCAAATGAAGCTTGGGTTAAGTCCTTACCTAGCAGTGGGCAGGCGTTTCAAGGAAAGATTTTATGGAAGTATAAGTTAAGATTTATTCAGTAAATTGACGTTAATCATTCGAGATAGACTGAGAGTCGTGAGCTCGGAAGGTGGTGAGAAAAATATGCGTTGGTCCCTTGTTAAGAGACTTAGCTTGAAGGACATAGGCGCCAATCGCCGCGTGGCTCGACGCGGCTCGTGGCACGTAGGAAGTTCAGTTGGGGCAGCGTGGCTCGGAGACAGCTCTGTGTGCGGCTGGCAACAAGGTCGGCCGGGCGGCGTGGAGAGAAGTGCTTGGAGTGCGGCCGGTGTATGGCCAGCGTTGCTGGCAGCGAGGGTCGGAGCTCTGGCGCGCGGCGGTAGATCGTCGGTGGTGCAGCGTTGGGCACGGGTAAACGCATCAGGAGTAGCACGATAAAAGCCGCTCGGTCACACCGCGTGAGATTCTGAAGATACTGGCAGATCGGAACAGGCGCCCATAAGTCTCACGTGGCGTGGTGCTGGCGTTGCGAACATAACTTTTGATCGGAAGGATCCAAGATTACAGTACCTAATGCTTGAAGAGCTATAACACCAGTCGTAGAAAGAATGTAAGTACAGGAGTCGCATCAGCTTATTCGTGAAAATAATATATGACGAAAAACAGGATGCGTCTGGCACTGATATAATGCAGCACCAATAATGGCCTGTATGGTAATTTACACTAACAAATAAATGATAATCATTTATTTGTCGAGGCAGATTAAACAATTTAACACAAGAACCTAATACTTCACGAAAAACTTACCCGATTATCAGTAATTCGGGGCTTTTAAGATAGATTTAAAGTGAAACTTGGTTTGGTACTATTTGCGACTTTCGCTTGTGACGAGTAGTTGAAGAAAGAGACCGAAGCACGGCAAGTATAGGGCCTTAAATATACTTTTTGTTCTCGAAAAATTCCGAGTAATTACGTATTTCCCTAGTTTTTGAATATTTTGTTATTAAATTGAGGGTCGAGTAGTTTTTTCGTTTACTAGCATAGATTCAGTCTGAATCTATTACAAGATCTTTGATGTTTACGTGTGTTTACTAGTGAAAGCGAACTGACATTACATTACGTCAATCACTTTCATGCTGTCAACGATGTTTATGTCACCTTGGTGACTTTTTTATTTGTTAGATTTGGCTTCTAGCGTATGTGCCATTGGCAATGGGCAGGCCACATCGCTCGGAGAACCGATAACCGATGGGGAAGAAAGGTTCTTGAGTGGAGACCACGAACCGGAAGACGCAGCGTAGGTAGGCCTCCCACTAGATGGACCGACGACATAGTAAGAGTCGCTGGCATCCAGTGGATGCAAAAGGCAGGCTGTCGTTCAGTGTGGAGGTTAAAGGGGGAGGCCTATGTTCAGCAGTGGACGTCTTCTGGCTGATGATGATGATGATGATGTATGTGCCATTTGCCATGAACGGAAGATATTTTTAGAATTGTTACAGTGTATCAATGACTTGTTTAACTAGACGGAGCGACATGGATCGCGTGTGATATAACATGGGGCGTGGGAAACTATACCTACTATATATAGTTCTTCAGTACCAACGCTTTACTAGCAACATTCAGTGGTGAGTCAGGTAAGGAAGTCAGTCATCGTGTTCGTTCATCCGATACGAGCCAGAAGTTGTCTCGTACATAGTGCGCCAGCGAGCAGAGCCGTGTGTGGCACGGTTCAGCACCCTCCTGCGGTCGCTGGCGGTGCACGAGACGCCTCGTGAAGTCGTTTCAGAACGCGGAAGTTGTTTTCAAACAATCAACTCAATTTTGAAACTTAAATAAAGATTGATGTCTTTATAATGACGTTATTGTAATTACTGGCTCTTGGTGTTAATTTCTGTACGCGCGGAGTTTCCACGTTGATGTGGATTATGTCTCCACAAGTCTCATGGTTCAGTTCAGACGATTCTAATGTTATGTTTTGCGAGGAAGAACGTATTTTAAATCTCGTTATTGTACCAATGTCTCGAGATATACAGCAATTTTTATAGACTGAAAAAAGTTACTACAAAAAACTAATCACATCTAAAAAAGCAACAGTTTGTATGTAAATAAATGTAAGTGAGTGTCTTTGTCAGCGCACGATATAGGATTTAAAAAAATATGAAGATACAACTACAATATTTATTTTTTATTTGGTATGGTTTGATACCTTATAGTAACACAGTCATATGCCTCATATAATCCCGAAAAAATATGGTTTCTGTAGGATAGTGAGTAAAATTGCGGGGCGCAACTAGTAATAAATAAAAATATATTGTACACTAGTCCTAGTAGTCATTGTGTGAGTATCTGGAGATGCGATGTTACAGGCGCTACACATGCGGCTCAGGAAGGGCTCGGGTTATATGTGAGTATCTGGAGATGCGATGTTACAGACGCTACACATGCGGCTCAGGAAGGGCTCGGGTTATATGTGAGTATCTGGAGATGCGATGTTACAGACGCTACACATGCGGCTCAGGAAGGGCTCGGGTTATATGTGAGTATCTGGAGATGCGATGTTACAGTCGCTACACATGCGGCTCAGGAAGGGCTCGGGTTATATGTGAGTATCTGGAGATGCGATGTTACAGACGCTACACATGCGGCTCAGGAAGGGCTCGGGTTATATGTGAGTATCTGGAGATGCGATGTTACAGACGCTACACATGCGGCTCAGGAAGGGCTCGGGTTATATGTGAGTATCTGGAGATGCGATGTTACAGACGCTACACATGCGGCTCAGGAAGGGCTCGGGTTATATGTGAGTATCTGGAGATGCGATGTTACAGACGCTACACATGCGGCTCAGGGAGGGCTCGGGTTATATGTGAGTATCTGGAGATGCGATGTTACAGACGCTACACATGCGGCTCAGGAAGGGCTCGGGTTATATGTGAGTATCTGGAGATGCGATGTTACAGACGCTACACATGCGGCTCAGGGAGGGCTCGGGTTATATGTGAGTATCTGGAGATGCGATGTTACAGACGCTACACATGCGGCTCAGGAAGGGCTCGGGTTATATGTGAGTATCTGGAGATGCGATGTTACAGACGCTACACATGCGGCTCAGGGAGGGCTCGGGTTATATGTGAGTATCTGGAGATGCGATGTTACAGACGCTACACATGCGGCTCAGGGAGGGCTGGGGTTATATGTGAGTATCTGGAGATGCGATGTTACAGACGCTACACATGCGGCTCAGGGAGGGCTCGGGTTATATGTGAGTATCTGGAGATGCGATGTTACAGACGCTACACATGCGGCTCAGGGAGGGCTCGGGTTATATGTGAGTATCTGGAGATGCGATGTTACAGACGCTACACATGCGGCTCAGGGAGGGCTCGGGTTATATGTGAGTATCTGGAGATGCGATGTTACAGACGCTACACATGCGGCTCAGGGAGGGCTCGGGTTATATGTGAGTATCTGGAGATGCGATGTTACAGACGCTACACATGCGGCTCAGGAAGGGCTCGGGTTATATGTGAGTATCTGGAGATGCGATGTTACAGACGCTACACATGCGGCTCAGGGAGGGCTCGGGTTATATGTGAGTATCTGGAGATGCGATGTTACAGACGCTACACATGCGGCTCAGGAAGGGCTCGGGTTATATGTGAGTATCTGGAGATGCGATGTTACAGACGCTACACATGCGGCTCAGGAAGGGCTCGGGTTATATGTGAGTATCTGGAGATGCGATGTTACAGACGCTACACATGCGGCTCAGGGAGGGCTCGGGTTATTTAAACGTTTTCGATCGATATTCAAAAACTTGATCAAATCTATACATTTAAAAGCTAAATACCACTTCCGGACTGACTCATCACAAAATCTCGAGAATAACGTTGACTTACGAAGCTGAATGATTGAACAGCTAGATTCCTTATGAGGTGTAAAGGTCCGCGAAGAAACGATTTTGCGAAAGGGCCGATTAAGGAGGGCAAAAGGGGTTTGAAAGTTTATGTGAACATCTATCTATGCGTACGAAGTCTCGGGCAACAGCTAGTCTTAAATATGATGTTATGATTATAAACTAAAACTGTTATATTTCTGGTATAACCAGACCGTCGGATATTATTGGCGGTGTTTGAACACGGAGAGTTCACCCCCTTCGTGATGGGAGATGATTGATTTCTGTTTGCTCGCGGCGGCGGCCCATATTATATCTTATTGTTAATCGGGCCGGGGCGGTAAGGCTCGGCGCGAGCTTGACATATTGGCCTGTGTGGTGGCAACTAATAAATACTCTGTAATCTCTAATCTAATCCTCTAACCGTCGCGTTTTGTTACCTGGGGCCTTATGGCCAACTCCTTATGCAGTCTCAAAGTAACATTAAAACCGCGCAGTTCGGAAAATCACGCAAAGTGAACCTTAACGCGCCCAGATACGGTTTACGGTCGCGCAACATTTTGTCATTACCTAAACTTGATTGTTTTAAACTGCATAGCCGTAAGGCCCTTGGAAGTATCTCAAGATGTAAAAAGGTTTGATTGTGTTTCCCGCCAAAAAGAGACACGCACTGAGATTAATATTGGGATCACAGACTAAAAATAACTGACATTTCCCTGTGTACCATAGCGTCTACAGCCCACAGTTCTCTACATAAATATTTCCGCTGATTCCGACCGAAGTCGCGAGTGTGCGTTTGATCTTGTTTTCGTATTATAATCGTGGAGTCGTAGTACCTATTGTTGACTCTAGTTTTGTGTCGGCTCCGCTGTTGATTATTGTAAACGATTTACGTTATTGTTATATCTACGTTGTGATTAAACTTAGTGTTAACTGAAAGGAAGTGGAGAGGAAAGTTGGCGGGAACTGTTGGTTTGTTTTACTTGATCGCTTGTTTACTTGTTCAGCAACTTAGAACTTGTACAGCTGCTTACTTGATGCTTGCTACGTTCGAAACTAGCTATGGTTGAACATACCCGGTCTTAATACAAAATTTACTTTACAAAATAATTATATATCACAAAATATTTATCTAAAAAGTGATCGGCCATGGCTATACTATAGTTAGGTGCTATAGATATTTACAAAATAAAACAATAACTAAGTTTATGTCACGACTGAGTAATCGTTCGTATCCAAAAAAGTCGATAAATTTTACTGAAGTGAAGATACTGAGTCTTGGTTATACCTTACTGGGTGACTGCGACACTGTAGGTATATAGACATATTCGGGGATATCGTTGTATTCACCATTTTATAAATGGATGAATCCCGAAATCGCGAAAAAACAGCTGTTCCATACATTTTGTCGAAAGTCAATGAACTTTTAGTCGTGCGTTATACTCAGTCAATCAGTAAACCTGAATCACAAGTGAACACAGTTTTGTATTCCTGATGCTTAATGTAGGGAATCCCGAAAATGTTGCGAGTGAACCCGCGGGCGCAGCATTTACTCCACACTTCTAGTTACCATACAATCAGAATACAGTAACTACTGCATGGTTATAGTTAGTTCAGGAACTCTTAAAACTTTATGAATAATAATCTCTATACGAAATTCGTTGAAAGTTATTCCAAATTCAAGTAAAGCGCTATTCCGATAGTCCGATGCATCCAACAATGCATCACTTTCGTAAGTATTTCCATAAAATTAAACAACATACTTATTCCTAAACTTCCTTCGCACGAGACGGAAGAACTTGTTCCGTCTGAGTAATTAGGAACAGTTAAGAAATTCGAGACCTATGCAAGTAGTTACGGGGTACTTAGTGAACTTGTCTTCAGGAATGTGTTCCGCCGACACGGGCTTTACTCGGATGCACATCAGCTCACATCTGATCTACTTATACCGCAGTACCAAACGGGTTTCCTCATCTGTTGTCTCGGCATCATTCAAAAATAATCACATTCAAATTGTATATAACAGAGTTTGTCGTAGAAATCAAATGCAGAAGTAAACTGCATAAATTAAGTAAAAACTGAGCATTCGGATTGTCTTTAGACCTTCAACGGTTCAACTTCCATGGGCAGTCTCACTGTATTTGTCTTTAGACCTTCAACGGTTCAACTTCCATGGGCAGTCTCATTGTATTTGTCTTTAGACCTTCAACGGTTCAACTTCCATGGGCAATTCTACAAGACACAGAAAAAAAATCGTTTGCATAAACATTCAGCGCGAGTGAGACAACGAAGAGGCACACTTCAGCTACATCTCAGGCAGAGCGATTTTCTGAAGATTGAGACTTGAGACCGTCGTCTGCGCAGATTTTTATTTTACACGGTTTGTATATTATTATATTATTGGCAGATCTGCGTGTGTTTGGCCGTAAATGTATAGCGAAACAATGTTACATGATGAACTTGCATTGTGTTATGTTTCTGAAAAACAAGAGCACCCGAAGGGGACCCGATTCTAAGTAGGTACATAATTATTGGCTTTCAGTAATTGATTTGTTGATCCTTTCAAGTTTCTGATCGAGTTTAAATTGGTGCGGTCTAGATAACACAACGTGTCTATTTAGAAAACGAACATAAATCTTCACCACTGAAACTGAAATATGCAAATATTTTATCTAATAGGTACTTAGTTTCGAGAGGAATAGTACAGGTATAGGTGTAATATGTGATAATGCAACCTTTAAGCGCTGTAGCGATTTAAGCCAAAGGATTTTACGGCTGACAGATTTCAGATATCCACGCCTCCGGACAAACTGACTGATGCCCCATTACGTGTTGAAATAATAGCCATAGCGATATCAAAATTTAACCCGTACCGCGCAAGAGGCTGAGTAGCCGCGGTTGCCAGAAATGCGAGAGTCCAACCGAATTTTCGAAAACTGACTGGATGTAAAATAAAAAATATTTTTTTTCCTATCAATTTGACATTGTATGTTCATATATTATATATATTATTCATTGTCTTGAATTGTTCTATGATATTTTCAATTGATTATAAATCTAAGTACTCACAATTAATTAAAAAAAATTAAATACTCACAGTATCTCGTGATGCAATTATTATTCTTGAATTTTCTTGTGCCATCACGCACTTGTTGATAATAATATGCTATTTTTTCACATGAAATTACTATCACACCACTTTCACAACAAGGGAGCACTATTTCCGCAACTTTTACACTAACTACTTGACACTAATAGGCAATATTCACTTCAAAAACTAAAACTTTATCGCGAACCATTTTTACGTTATGTTTCCGCCATGTCGGTTTGTCAAACACTGTCTAAACGGGGAAAACCCACTCACAAAGTATAGGTCCCCCCTGACACGGTAAGGATGCATCGATTCTCTAGTGATTGAAGTAAGCTAGAGGCGAAAGAACTTACATTGTCTTTGGAACGTTCATTCGAGCGGGAATAAATTGACGAATAGCGGTAATTTCCTTACGCACCGCTCCGGTGCCTAACGCGCGTCGAGCACTTTTCGCTTACGCCGACATGCGGTGCGTAACACATTCAAAGGGTTAAATGAACTACTTGCTGCTTCAGTGGAAGACGTTCACAAAAACTGTCTTGTAAAAAACTGTTTTGTATTGTATGATCTTGCGTGTTGAATAAAATATAGTTTTATGGGGGAACTTGCTGTATTTGATTAATTAAAGTATTACACGAAAGCTTATGCATATAATTACGCGTCCTGTCCACAAGACCACACTTAAGTTATTGTTGAATGTTGCACGGTTCATTATAGTAATCATGATTGTTTAATACATTTTATAATGGTTAAAGATCTAGAGTTTGAGTATCTACTGACTCTACACCTTTCAGTAAGGAAAGGTAAAGCCATCAAGATGGCATCAGAGTGCATGCCATACGTAGTAGAGGCGCTGTCGTCGGCTGCGGACAGCACGGACTGTTCGCCCGAAATTGCGAAACCGCGTGCGGCGAGCGCCCACCGGCGGCGGAGCCCCAGGCGCCCTCCGGCGGCGCCCCGCGCGCCCTCCGGCGGTGCCGCGAACCACTCCCTGCTGGTGCCAATATTGGGCACATCGCCTTAACATTCATGGAAAAGACTTGACATTCTTAACAAGTAAGTACCTATGACATGTAAAGCAATTAAAATAACCGACTGTATATACGAGTAAAATACATTGAACAGTCGTACATAACCGGTATGATCCGACCTCTTGTATTATTGATCGAAGTGATTTAAAAACATATATCCAAAATACACTTACTATAACTAGCTCCCGATATTTCGGCGCCGTTTAATGCACCATGTTCACGGATATCAACATAAGCAGTAACTATTATCTTGTTAATAATTAATCTACCTACTGTTGGATGTCTAAGACGAAGATGTCTGGGCGAGCGGTTTTTATCACGCCACAACTGGCAACACCACGCCTGCTGAGTCTTGCGCTGAAGACAATATAATGCAATATACACCAAGTAGTACGGACGTTACCCAGTCCTCGGTCGATTTCATAATGATGTGACGATGGTGTTATGTGATGTTGTAAATAAAATTGAAGTTAAAATATATTATGTTTCTTTAAAATGGGTTACGCTTTTGATTTCTAATCTATACTAATATTATAAAGAGGAAAGATTTGATTGTCTGTTTGTTTGTTTGTTTGCATTGAATAGGCTCCGAACCGAAACTACTGAACCGATTTGAATAATTCTTTCACTGTTGGGAAGCTACACTTTCCCCGGGTGACATAGGCTATAATCTATCTATACCCGGGCGAAGCCGGGGCGGACCGCTAGTAATTTTAAAAATTTAAATAAAATAGCTTTTCTCTCTGCGCGATGACAACACTACTGTGAAGTATCGAGTCACCGCTGGCAGATATTGGAAAAGCATTAATTTTATAATCGCATATATTTTACGATATAGGTATTTATGGCGGGAACTAGACGTAACACTTTTATGTTATATTATAAGCTCTGTGCATGGTTTCCGAGGATTGCTTTATTTGGAGCATCTACTATAACTTCAATATTTCGAAAAACGGGTTATTCTGAAAGGGATGCTAAGCCGTAACGGGGATGCCATATGCTGTAAGTCATAATACTCGTAATAATTATCAACTTTTATCAGGAAACCAAACCTATGCTCTTTTGTTCTATTTCATATAAAATGCATTATGCACCCGAAGAAATGTATCTAATAACTCATATTTATTTAAAAGCTTCTATTTAACTTGCAACGATTTTGACGTGATAACGTCTTATAAATAGATGAACGCCGGCTGCACGCACAAAAAATTGTCACGTTCACGTTCCGCCTGAGCCGCGCGTGCAAGCGAGAGCGCGGAACAAGCGATAGAGAGGCACGATCGGCCTAAGCGTTATCACGTAAAATTATCGTCCGTAAACCGAGTTTACAGACAACCCCCTTTTTTGCCTCATCCAGACCAAGACCTTTAGCTCCAGAAATGTTGTCGTGTGTCGAATCAAAGAAGATATTTTGCATAAGGGTTAGCGACAACCGCTCTGTCTCAGGGTCACTAGCTGGACGCTATCAGTTTCTACTTAAACAACTCGATACTTAACTAAAACTATATTTAATTACATACAATTAACTATATTTAAACTAACTGCTTAAGAAATACAGTTCATTATTCTACCCTTTATGTAGGGAGTCTCTATGAAACCTTTAATAGCACAACTTTTATTACAACCCCAAATGAAACTCAAATTGCAAAGAAAATGAAAATAGTTTGTTTGAACATCGAGGCGTTCACTTCATTCGCACTCTGCTTACTGTCGCACCAATCAAACAACCAGTTCCGCGAAGCCGGGGCACACATAACGTAACTCCATCGACGACTCGATGCCGCCTCGTGATTACTTTCGTCGAACATTACGACGATATTTGCGGAAACACCACAACCGTCGGGCTGCGTATTATTTACCAGCACGCTCAAATTAACCAAAAGATTTTGCAAAATTCTAAGATTAGCATTTGATTTTCGGGACAAATATTTCGGGACATTTTTCACACAAACGTCATCTGATCCCAAACTAAGCAAAGCTTGTGATATGGCTGCCAAAGACATACATACATATTATAGTTTTAAATGCATAGGTACTTAAATAGATATCAACAACCAGATATAGAACAAACACAAATGTTCATCACAGAAATGTTTGTCCTAGATGGGAATCGAACCCACGCCCCCAAGCTCAGAAGGTAGATTCACTACCAACTGGAGCAACGGGCTATCTGACGTTGATCCCACGTTTCCCAAGTTACTTGATAGGTATGTAGTTGTGTCGATGACGGGGTGACCGCGCCTCTCGCCCGCGGCGCGCTTCATGTGAGCCGCCCTGGGAGACAACAAACTGAAAACATTCAAATCACATTTTATAACAGTACCTACCGCGACGCAACGGCCGGGGGGGGGGGGGGGGGGGGGGGCAGTTGTGAAGCATTTTAATGATGTCTGCTCTAGCTGCGTGTCAACCGTTCAAACTCCGGCTCATTTTCACGGCTATTCAAACAAGAATATCTTTTACAAGCTTTTTTCGACGAAAGCAATTATGAAAGAAAAAATGAGGTGTTTCCAGAGAAAGTGATTTCGCTTGAAAAGAGGGCAGGAAGGGGTCGAGAGGTGCACCCTTCGTCTGTAGGGATGATATTAAGCAAAAAGTAAGCATTGCCTGTCGACGGCGTCACATACTGTGGATAAGACCTGGGAAATGCGTAAATATATGTACCTACTTATTAAAAAACATTTGACGTTTGATTTTTAAAACGTTGTTTGTCACAATTAATTATAGTAAATTTTATTCTTATTTTTAGGGTTCCGTACCTCAAAAGGAAAAAAACGGAACCCTTATAGGATCACTTCGTTGTCCGTCTGTCTGTCTGTCTGTCCGTCTGTCAAGACCCTTTTTCTCAAGAACGCGTAAAGGTAGCAAGTTGAAATTTATACTAAATACTTGGGTCTACGGTTTCTTTCGGCTGTAATAAAATAAAAGTTGTAAGTCAAAGCAATCAAAAGATATGAACGTTTATGTCGTATATTTTGCGATTTCACAGGGGAATCAAAACCTATAGGGTACTTCCCGTTGACCTAGAATCATGAAATTTGGCAAGAGGCAAGGTCTCATAGTACATATATAGGAATAAATCCGAAAGTTATAAATTTGAAATTATATCATTTAAAAATAATTATTTTGCTATTACAAACTTACATTTTGTAGTTGGAATGTATGGAAGAACCTTATTGTCAACTACAAACTTAAGTTTGTCTCTCAATATTTTAACTTCAGTTAGTTTTTTTTTGGTCTCGCGCTCTGAGGGTTCCGTCTAACGGAACCCTCAGAGCACGAGTCCTACTCGTACTTGTCCAGTTTTTTTATTATATTCAGGGGCTTCTTCTGACTTAGAACCACCAGTATGAGATGGAGATGTATGGAACAAGACCCGACCTCCAGGGAATGTGGTGAGGTATACCTAACCTCCACCCAAACTTGAGTTCTAGAGGTCGAGTCTCCCAATCAAATCTTGTTCCACACGGCCGCGATACCTCCGACTGTTCCTGAGAAAAAAGGCTGAGACATAATAAACAGTTGTCTTGTGGATACTTTTTACTATATTATTGGAAAAAAAACGGTCGAAATTATAAATTCTTCCATTTGAAGTCGGTTAAAAAAGTGCAAAGCATATCCTTCCTGTGCCAGCACCTTGTCGGCACGTAATGCGGGCAGAATGACAGTTTGATTCACTTAGCTCGTGTTACAGAGTATAGGCGCCATCTCCCGGCGCGGCTCGGGTCGAGCGGGACGCGCGACTGCGAGGGAAGGAAGGCAACGCGACCTGCAGAGGGGTGCGTTTTTTCAACAGATGTATTTTTCGCCACGCTTTTTGTGTCTTGATAAGATGACCCCAAACTAAGCAAAGCTTGTGATATGGCTGCCAGAGATTGATATACATACATATATAGTTTTAAATACATACTTAAATAGATATTAACACCCAGATATAGAACAAACACGTATGTTCATCACATGAATGTTTGTCCTAGATGGGAATTGAACCCACGCCCCCAAGCTCAGAAGGCAGGTTCACTACCAACTGGACCAACGGGCTATTTAATGATGTATATGTGTGACCAGTATGAAACTCGGTGGCCTTTAGTTAGTGTGTATTTGCAAATGCGATGCTCACCAGATACGACTCACATCACCTACCACTGTTAACTGTACTTTATATATAGTTATATTGAGGTACGGTCGCAGTGCCTCGTACGTACAGTGGTACAGTGAAGCTGGTGAGTTCCGCGGCCGGCCAGTGATGGATGACGCAGTCCGGCGCGAGTGACGCGCGGAGCCGGCGCGACCTCCGCCCCGCACGGTGCTCCGTCACCACTCCACTACGTTACCTACCTCTCAGGAAATCTAATCTTGTCTCCGCTCGCTGGATACATACCTAGCTATATGTACCCAGTATATGTAAAACAGTATTGGGAAACACTAAGGAAAAACACACAAAACTTTAGACGGATGTTGTTATATAGCAACTGTATATAACTTGACGTGGTATCTGAACTGACGACCCACGCCAGCGGTCGGTTGTAACTGCCCCTCGCGGTCCCATCCAACGACTGACCGAATTGGCAGTTTTTTTAATCTTCGACGAGTTGATATAAAAATGTTGAAAGATAATTTTCTAGTTATATAAATGTTGTAACGATAGCTTCGTAGCGTTAGATGAAAGTTAAACCGATATCCCGTTACGCTCGTACCTGTGACCAGAGAGCACTGAGACCTACTTACACGACACGACATTTCTACTTCCTTCTATCTTTTTCATTAAATACTGTCATGGAGCAGACCCGCGTGCCCGCGGACAATTTTATTATTACCTACTCCTTCTATGTGTTGTTAGAATTGAGCGCAACTTGGGAGGATTGCCTTATATCGACGAAATGTTTGATGATGTCTTCGATATTCCTGAACACATTAGATCATGGATCGTATGTTATCTGGCGCCTCATGAAGCCCGTCCGGCCTAAATATATAGTTTCATCATTATTGTACTGGTTATGCAATCGAAATAGTTATTTTATCTCCGTGGGTCAGCGTGCCACCTCATCGACGCAAGTCAAGAGCCGTACACCGTGCCACCTCATCGACGCCAGTCAAGAGCCGTACACCGTGCCACCTCATCGACGCAAGTCAAGAGCCGTACACCTGACGCCAGCGCGAAATAACCAACTAACTTGTAACCTAGTAACTCAGTCCTACAAGTCAAAACATTGTACTTAAAAAAATTGTGGGTCTATCATAGGGCATTTGACTGTATTAAAAATATAATTCATGCTATTGTAATCCTAGAAGACTATTATTAAAAATAATATACTAAAAACTGAAAAATAAAGTACCGATTTTATACAATATAAAAATATCATTTTCATTGATCACGTGACTTGACTGCAAACACTCTATGTAGGTCGAATGTTCTAATGACGTCACACAAAGGTAAATAGAAGCAACAATTGTATGGCGAGAAGAATTTGTTTGCTTATGTGTGACGTCACTAATGTCAATGGCCCCATAAATGTCGAACGGCGAGTGTTTACGTGGGAGTTAAATAATTTGTATTTTGATCTGCCATTAAAACACATATACTGATCATTATGAGGATTAAATCACACGATTGCTTTATTTTAATACTAGCAACGCACCCCGGCTTCGCACGGGTGTAAGTCTTATTTTTTTACACTTTGGGTTACATTATTCGGTTTTTGGTAAGGATCCCTATTAAAAAAAAAATTGCCTATGTCACCCGGGGATAGTGTAGCTTCCCAACAGTGAAAGAATTTTTCAAATCGGTTCAGTATTTTTGAGTCTATTCAATGCAAACAAACAAACAATCAAATCTTTCCTCTTTATAATATTAGTATAGATAAGTATAGATAATACAATAAACAATCTAAGATGGTTTCGTATAATCTGTCAAATACCCTACTGCGCGCACGCTACAAATGATATTGCACCCACATTCCACCAACCAATATGTTAATTCCTGCAGTATAGACAGATCGTGTCGTAACCGCAACTACTAAAAACTCAATGTTACCGGAGTCATTTAAAATGCATAAATCTGTTTGGGCCAGTGCAGTCAGTGCGCAACCTGGATCCCCCGAGTGCAGTCGGTGCGCAACCTGGATCCCCCGAGTGCAGTCGGTGCGCAAACTGGATCCCCCGAGTGCAGTCGGTGCGCAAACTGGATCCCCCGAGTTTTAACTTCCTCTTTAATGAATAGGTAACACATCTGCATGGAACGAGACTCGTCGCTTATATCTCGAGACCGCCTCTAACGCAGAGATTCCAAATGTCGTACTAATTATATATTCGGGACGTACTTAGTACTTACCATGTAGTGGTACATGACTGACGCCTTGATTCAAATATTTTCAGCGCTTAACTGTAATCTCTACATCTTCCCTATCTCTATCTCTTCTCTATCTTTTATAGTACAAATTAAAGTTAAAAATAAAATTAATTAAATTAAACAAAATAAAATTATACATAGTATAAATTAAAGTCACTTGCCGCGTCTGTCTGTCTGTATGGCCGCTAACCTCCTAAACCACGCAACAGATTTTGATGCGGTTTTCACCATCAGTTAGGTAATTTATCACGGAAGGTTTATATATATATAACTAGCTGACCTGACAGACGTTGTCCTATCTTAGAACTGTCAAACACGCAAAGTTAAAATTGAAAATATTATTTTTTTACACCTTGGGTTACATTATTGGAGTTTTAGTAAGGATCCCTATTTATTTTTTTATATATAATATAGCCTGTTACCCGGGGCACCCGGGGATAGTGAAACTTCCCAACAGTGAAAGAATTTTTCAAATCGGTTCAGTAATTTCGAAGCCTATTCAATGCAAACAAACAAACAAACAATCAAATCTTTCCTCTTTATAATATTAGTATAGACAAGCGACCCGCCCCGGCTTCGCACGTAAATTACACTTGTGCGAAGCCGGGCGGGTCGCTAGTAATGTATAATCATCGATACTTCCTTCTGTTACACGGCTAATATTTTTTCGACAATTATTATGAAACGTTAGTTGTCGCAGTTTCTTTTCGAGGAAGTTTTAATAGAAGATCGGAACGCTCTGGAGCAATGCGAGTCATAAAAAAAGCTTCGGTTTTACATAAGTATTATATTTACTGTATTGACTGATGAAACAAGGAATTTTAAATAATTAGCGAATAGCCTGTCTAGACACGGAAATGGCAGGATTCCGTTGCGTAGCCAAAGCTATAATATAATTGTGGTCACATTCATAGTTCAGAAATTGATGGTTATAAAAAAATTTACGAACGAAGCTCAGTGGATTTACTTACATTTCAGAGTACAGAGAGAGAGACGGACGAACGGACGTACAGACAGAACGAACTTATAAGAGTTAAGTATAAGAGACTAGTACTACGGAACCCTAAAAGATAATTTATTTATAATTTTTTTTTTTTTTTTTTTTTTTTTTTTTTTTTATTTATCTTATTTATAATGTAAGCATAAGGCTGATCCAAATTATTATTAAACGATTATAATGCCAGTTTAGTTGAAGGTAGAGGCTTCCAGCTATAACTAAATAAAACTTGGTGGGTATTTTGCACTTTAAAATAAATCGGGCCTAGCAAATAAACAAATGGAAAAACTCTACTTCAATAAGTAAATGGTCTGGCAGCGATCCCTCCGACTCGTCACTCCGTGTCAACATTCGTGTGAACAAGCCCTATTTTACATTTAATTGCATTTGTTTGTCACCCTTACCTAGTTGCATTCAGAGCAGTGTCAGTCGACATCTCGCCCGACTTGTCTCGGTATTGGAGGGAGACAAGTTTTAAAAGCTTTTAACTTGCAATATACCTATGTATGTTAGTATGTATGTTAGTATGTATGATATATAAACAAACCTGTCGCAGGACGACTGGTGTATTGTATCGTGATCCAGCAGTGTTACCAGATATATAAATAAACCTGTCGCAGGACGACTGGTGCATTGTGTCGTGATCCAGCAGTGTTACCAGATATATAAACAAACCTGTCGCAGGACGACTGGTGCATTGTATCGTGATCCAGCAGTGTTACCAGATATATAAACAAACCTGTCGCAAACGACTGGTGCATTGTATCGTGATCCAGCAGTGTTACCAGATATATAAACAAACCTGTCGCAGGACGACTGGTGCATTGTATCGTGATCCAGCAGTGTTACCAGATATATAAACAAACCTGTCGCAGGACGACTGGTGCATTGTGTCGTGATCCAGCAGTGTTACCAGATATATAAACAAACCTGTCGCAGGACGACTGGTGCATTGTATCGTTGGGTATTCGATCAATCCTAGAGGTATCATAAATTAGATTATAATTATCATTATGACCCAGTAAATAACGTTTCTTCTGGTACATTATACGTTAAACTTCGCTTCATTGGCTACAATTAAATCTTATCCATTATTTTCCAATACAGGAATGTAGGTCGCCCCAGTCCCCGTCCCCGTCCCCGTCCGGTGGAACGGCTCCACCCCATCGGAAATTACGAAACAATCATCGCTTAATGATTTAATTACTTAAAAGCCCGATAACACATAATGACCTGAAAAATTCTAAACTTTCACTCTAATGGATCCTGTAATTTTACATGAATGAATGATTGGTGTGAAGCTCCTCCTCGTGGTGGATGTAACGGAAGGAGCAGGTCGGCGGTCGATACCTGATTACAACTTGAATCTGTTTTAAGCAGAGAAGGACCGGTAGATATTATATTAGAATACGTTTGTTATCTAATGGAGTAATAGGCACGATGTCTGTCTACGACGGAGCAAGCTCACCTAGAACCTGATTCATTCACAACTTGAACACACCCAGATTGATTGAAGATGGTAGCAACATGACACGAATTATAAAACAACAAACACTTATTACTACGTTATTCTAATATTTACAGCATCAGGTAAATAAAGGTTTTGAATTATAATTATATGATTATTAACAGGAGACAACAATCACCGGAATAACTATGATAGTTTAAAACTAGGGGTTTAAAGTTTTAGAATAATGATGTAGCCTTTTTTTATTATTAAGGGAAACGTTTCCTTTACCTGTAATAAATAAAATAAATAAATAAATATTCGGGACATTTTTTGCATTAGATTTGCTAATACTTGTAAATATTTAGAAAGTGACGTCACAACTCCCCCCGGGCGCGGCCGGGCCTGGCTTCCCCTCCACCTAAATACTTAATAGGGCCGGTACCATAACCGCATGTCCCGTAATTTGACATAACAATGCGTCGGTGGCCTTTCAAAATGGATTGAAAAGCCGAAATATTGATCAGCCAGCCCCCCAGCCCCCCAGCCCCGGGTTCAATAGCCGCTGATTGCCTTCATCGCCGCCGGACCGAGGTGTCGAGTGGAGCTGCAGAACGACACAAATATCATATACCTAACTACCTACTCGATCACTCGTCGCTGATATACCTTGTGTGTCCGGCGGAGCACAGGGCAGGCGTGCTGTGTTGCTCAAGGCAAAGTTGTTTGAGGAACCATTGCTATAATAGGACTCCCGCACAAAACTATTGAACAAATTCTGTGGTTCACTTTCTCGTATGTGTTTATTTCTTGGAAAAAGCATCGTGTCGCTATTACCTCTACCTCTACCTCTACCTCTACCTCTACCTCTACCTCTACCTCCCATCGCGAGAGATGTTGATATCGATTATTATTATTTTGAGCTATTATTTGGGACATATTATATTATATAATTAATTATTAATTTGCATGCCTGATTTAAGGTTGTTTTGGCTGTACAATCCTAATATAAGATCAATGTTACCCTTATAGGTACTAGCAAATAAAGAATTGAATTGAATTGAATATGTTTTTGTTGAAACAGCTCGATCACCGGTACGCTATTAAGGTATATTGCCCTGGAGGCCTTTTTCAAGGAAATTGCATTTTGTTCGCCCTTTGGAGACCCTTCAGAAACTATATCGTACCTACACAAGCGAGGCAGCTGCAGGACAACTAGGAAGCGAAAGTTGAAGCTGACATCACGTCCAGTCCAAACTAGGGCGGGGTTTGTTTCTCAAACGAAATACTACCGTACTGCAACATTAGGTCAATAATATGGGTACATAGAAGCATAGATAAATATAGCTATACAGCCATACAATAGCTATTGATATTTATCCAGGTTATTGTATCCTTGTAATAATACTCTGAACTAGTTAATTAATAATTTGGAATCATCGAAATATTTCGATGTATGGAATCGATCATTAAATTACGAAAAAGTTGCTATTACTTAGTAAATGTAAATAATATAGCATTAGACAAAATGTGTACGATAGCCTTATTTGTTATGTGAATACTGGGTTAGTTCGTATTCAGCATACACGTTTATGTTGATCAGTTAGATAATGTCGATGTCCTCCTACTTTCATGATTTGGTTTCCTCAAAACCACACCTGATTCGTAACACCCTCCCTCCCTCCCACTGAACCTGCAATAAAAATATGCTAAAGTGTTTTTGTATGGATTTACGAATACAATTTTGTAGAGAGTGAACAGATCAGCCGCCGCCGGCGGGAGCTCGGCGGGGATTTACTTGACGGTGACGTTTACTGATAGAAATACAATTGATTCGTGCGAATTAAGTTTTGACAGGCTCCGGTTTGAATTTCCTCTCGCGGTTATTGGCTGTTTCTGAGAATAACCTTGCTTTTTGCATTTCGGCGGTAAGATGATGATTTCATTGTGATCTTGTGCAAGTTCATCATAAAAATACTTTCTAAGTGTTTAGTTGCGCTCTAACGCGGTCTTATTCGTCCGGTAGGGATGTTGTAAACAAGGCTGCTTCCCCCCGCGGTGCCGTGTGGGGATGGTCTCCTGCGCTGTGAAGACCTTGACCCTCGGCAGGTACACACAGTGATGGCCGCTAACCGCACATTCTCACTGAACTGTTACAACTCGATATCGCGTGACTATTTCCGTCGTCAACTTGAAATATTTTAAAACATAACGAGCGCATTTACGACTCTCCAAATACAAAGTTACCGGAGTAGGTACGAGTACGAGCCTCGAGGAATACTTTAATAGCGCGCAGTTTTAATCGTAAAATTTATAACTATTAGCCATTTATGTTAATAAAGTTAGAGGAAATATTTAGTGTATTTATCTGTACTAATATTATAAAGAGGAAAGATTGTTTTTTTAATAAACATATGTTTGCGCTTGACGGCCAACTCGCCTGATGTTAAGCGATGATGCGGTCTACGTTGGAGCACGCTTGCCTAGAAGAAACCGATTCACTCGTGATTTGAAGACACCCAGATTGTATCTATCGGAGTACACCCATTCAGGCAGCGCATTCCACAGACTAGCAGTTCGCACAATAAAAGTGGAATCAAAGCGCTTCGTTCAGGTTTTCGGAATAGCAACCATAAAGCGGTGTCGATTTTTTGTGCCCGCTCTGGCAGTCCGATAGAAAAATGGGCGGAGGGAATTAGATCATGAAGATCAGATGCACACTCTCCGAAATGTTAAAAGACCGATAGACTGGCAAATTTGCGGCGATGCTCAAGACTAAGGAGTTTAGTCTGAACCAGGGATTCGTTGCCTATGAGCCTCTTGGCACGCTTTTCGATAGACTAACGCCCCAAGCTGATACTTATTAAGCTGGTTTGTTTGTTTGTTTGCATTGAATGGGCTCCGAAACTACTGAACCGGTTTGAAAAATACTTTCACTGTTGGGAAGCTACACTATCCCCGGGTAATTAATAGGCTATATTATATTATCCAAAAAATAGGGATCCTAACTAAAACTCCAATAATGTAACCCAAGGTGTAAAAAAAAAAGATTTACAATTTTAACTTTGCGTGTTTGACAGTTCTAATCACTTCTAAGACAGGACAAGTCCGACAAGTTTCTGTCAGGTCCGCTAGTAAACAATAGTTTGATAGCGAAGTAAGTTGATACGAGCACTCCGCTCCGAGGAAGTTCCTATCTCCAGGTGCCACCGCTCCGCTCCGCTCTGCTCTGCTCCACTCCGTTCTGCTCTGTAACTATCTGGTAGTTTGCTTCGAACTGCCACCTCGTGGATCTTATAATTATCTCCGAAATTCCTGGACCGGTTTTGCTCATATAAATTTGAACTTAAAACCTGTACTAGAATGAATTTTCCTGCAATATTTAATGAAGATCGGATCAACGATACGCAACTAATCGTCAAAAATATACAAACATACGAAGGAACGTTACAACGTTGTCTCATTAGTACCTGAGATCTCTGTTCAATCGGTCTACTTAGTTATAAGTGGCTGTACCTACTTACAGGACGATGGTACCATAACATTGCATTGTCAACCAACTTACATAAGTATGCCTTTTAGCTCAATCGGTTGAAGATATCTGCTTCTACATTGTGTTGCAAGATTCCACCCGGACAAACATACTAACAAAATTGGTTTGTTTATATATTTGGTAATACTGCTGGATCACGATACAATGCACCAGTCGTCCTGCGACAGGTTTATTTATATATCTGGTAACACTGCTGGATCACGATACAATGCACCAGTCGTCCTGCGACAGGTTTATTTATATATCTGGTAACACTGCTGGATCACGATACAATGCACCAGTCGTCCTGCGACAGGTTTATTTATATATCTGGTAACACTGCTGGATCACGATACAATGCACCAGTCGTCCTGCGACAGGTTTATTTATATATCTGGTAATACTGCTGGATCACGATACAATGCACCAGTCGTCCTGCGACAGGTTTATTTATATATCTGGTAACACTGCTGGATCACGATACAATGCACCAGTCGTCCTGCGACAGGTTTGTTTATATATCTGGTAACACTGCTGGATCACGATACAATGCGCCAGTCGTCCTGCGACAGGTTTATTTATATATCTGGTAACACTGCTGGATCACGATACAATGCACCAGTCGTCCTGCGACAGGTTTATTTATATATCTGGTAACACTGCTGGATCACGATACAATGCACCAGTCGTCCTGCGACAGGTTTGTTTATATATCTGGTAACACTGCTGGATCACGATACAATGCACCAGTCGTCCTGCGACAGGTTTGTTTATATATCTGGTAACACTGCTGGATCTCAAGCCTAGTAGAGGCTATACAAAGTGACGTAGCTTACCGAACTTCCTCACTGTGAGTGAGTCAGACAACTCAGCACTTCACAACATATTATAGCTTAGTTTGCATTTTATTTGAATTCCTCATATTTTTACAAAATTATTGCAGCTGTCAGAGCAAATAAACGAATGAATATATTGTAGTTAGTGACGTGTAAAATGCAGTTGTTGATCCAGTTCATTGCGGAATTCTGACAGTTTCCGTGACATAGGAATCTAACAATAGGTCACTCTCTCAACGATAGTATGGTGATCAGACGTTGTAAGTTATACATTACATATTATAACATCATGGAGAATAAAACCTGCCTCCGACCGCAACTTGGTCAGTTGTGCGGAGGCTGCTCGGTGGATACTGAGGCAGACCGGTCGACAAAACAAGAGCTTCTTGTTTATTGTCTATGTATTAACTCGTAAAAAAATTGTTTTCTCAAAATATATAAAACTTGTGTTTGTAAGAGTTATTTTCCCATTAAAACGTTTTCATATAATCTCGCTATTTTATTTAACTAAACCTCTTACAGCCCTAAACTATCCATAGAGAGTGGTTCGCACCCTTCGGCGATCAACATCAGCGCTCATTCAAGGGCACTTGAGAGCTGTCGTCACCCTCAATCGCTCTAAGGAATTGCTCAATCAATCGCTCTAAGGAATTGCTCAAAGCAGCAGGACGGATTTTGGGGCAGTTTTTTATTTGATTCTTGATATTTCACTGTCTGGCCAGCCATTAGAGTTTCGAACTCAGGTTAAGTTGGGTAGTATCATCAATAAAAAATACATTTTCTATGAGTAGTATTGATACGTTATATACAAGGGAATTTCGCGATAACAAATCACTATTATACTTTTGCTTTGTCTTTTGTTCAGGAGTTTTGTTCGACGAGATTCAAAACAAGCAA
The DNA here is from genome assembly GCA_914767915.1 of Agriopis aurantiaria. NCBI lineage: Eukaryota > Metazoa > Arthropoda > Insecta > Lepidoptera > Geometridae > Agriopis > Agriopis aurantiaria. Next base: position 62,922 of record OU611983.1, on the reverse strand, counting down.
GTATACATGCATGGATGTGTAATCGTATCTATATCTATAAAATAAATAAAGTAGTAGGTCGCCCCGAACAGAGTTAAAGAAGGTTTTAAGCATTCCACTATTATAGGTGTTTCACAAAAAAATCGAAAATAAATTATATTTTAAAAAGCCTACTTCATAAAAACCCCAACACACAAACATTGTTGAATAAGTTGTCGAAGGGCACGGACCACAGTGGACCGTTGGACTCCTCGCGCCGCGTGGGCGGATCTGCAGTGCTACAACAAAACACTAACATTGTTGAATAAGTTGTCGAAGGGCGCGGACCACAGTGGACGGTCGGACTGCTCGCGCCACGTGGGCGCAGCTGCAGTACTACAACAAAACACAAACATTGTTGAATAAGTTGTCGAAGGGCACGGACCACAGCGGATGGTCGGACTGCTCGCGCCGCGTGGGCGCAGCTGCAGTACAACAACAAAACACTAACATTGTTGAATAAGTTGTCGAAGGGCACGGACCACAGTGGACGGTTGGACTCCTCGCGCCGCGTGGGCGGAGCTGCAGTACTACAACAAAACACAAACATTGTTGAATAAGTTGTCGAAGGGCGCGGACCACAGTGGACAGTCGGACTGCTCGCGCCGCGTGGGCGCAGCTGCAGTACTACAACAAAACACTAACATTGTTGAATAAGTTGTCGAAGGGCACGGACCACAGTGGACGGTTGGACTCCTCGCGCCGCGTGGGCGGAGCTGCAGTACTACAACAAAACACAAACATTGTTGAATAAGTTGTCGAAGGGCGCGGACCACAGTGGACGGTCGGACTGCTCGCGCCGCGTGGGCGGAGCTGCAGTACTACAACAAAACACAAACATTGTTGAATAAGTTGTCGAAGGGCGCGGACCACAGTGGACGGTCGGACTGCTCGTGCCACGTAGACGCAGCTGCAGTACTACAACAAAACACAAACATTGTTGAATAAGTTGTCGAAGGGCGCGGACCACAGCGGATGGTCGGACTGCTCGCGCCGCGTGGGCGCAGCTGCAGTACTACAACAAAACACAAACATTGTTGAATAAGTTGTCGAAGGGCGCGGACAGCGGACGGTCGGACTCCTCGTGCCGCGTGGGCGCAGCTGCAGTTCTACAACAAAACAATCGTAGCATTACGAAATCAAAACAGATCAGATTGTTTCGTGTTTTATGTATTCAAGACACTTGACGAGCAAGTCGTGCGCCCGATAGGAAGCGTCGCGTTTTTCACCCTCGTTTACAGCATTTTGCTTTATTACAAAATAAAATTGTTTTATTTCTGTCCGTTTATAGAACAGCCATAAAACCATTAAAATTAACGATAATTCATGACCATTAAATAATGAGATGACGTAAACAAACGTATAATTTTACGATGTATTTTATGCCTCACATTCTGTCCGACGCGACGTGGACGCGACACCCTGCGACATTGTTTGGCAACATTAAAATAAACAATTAGAAACATGTGCATTTCCAGTTCTATGAACCTATAGTAAAAAATAAAATATACATTATAACATTGCAAAGTATATATTCACAGTTATTTATCTTTCTTCTTTTTCCTGAACTCTTCAAATTGTCTGTTTCCGCATTTCCCAACCAGCCTCAATATATATATATCGCTTAAGGCGATAAGGCCGCCTATTATACTGCCGGTTTTTGTATTATTTATAAGTTACCTATTTTTGTATTTTTTTATTTCGGTGTATAATAAAGTTATATATTATTATTATAACACTTTATTTCAATATAAACACGGGTCTAGCCCGGACATTTGGTAGGCATTGGTGGGGCCGAAGCCAACACCAAGAGGCCCCGTTGAATATAAAATACAATATTATTGAATGTGTATAAAATGGATTATAAAACTATTGTACAGTATAGGATATAAAACGTCTAGGCTATTGAGGTGAACAACTTGTGGATGGGATAACAGATCTATGGTATGAGGTACGGCACCTGCCAATTATGCCTCATTTCAAAATACTTAGGCAGGTGATGACTTGCCACTCACTAAATGGGCCCCCCATAATGGCTGCCGCATATTGGCACCGGAAGGGCAACATTGACGTGGGTGGCTTAGGGTGTCGAGAGGTGTGCTGCACTTTCACTAAGAGCTACTAGCGGCGTTATGCCCTTTAACACTTCCACCCTGGAGCTTAGGTTTTTAGCTCTTGTGGTTTCCACCCCCAGACGGCCGGTTAAGGCAAGCCAGGGGTCTGGGTCTCTGGGGTTTTAGACCCATGGAATCGGGGTACGCGGTGTCGCCACTCACCGACGGCTCGCCATAATAATTATTATTATTATATATACATATTTAATTCCACCATACTTAACATTGCATAATATTATTATTCTATAAAAAATTCAAGTAGCTATCTAAGGTAAACGGCCCATTACTCGTCAGGTTCTGAACTTAGCTGTCTTTGCACCTTTGCTACGTTTCTGTTTGTTAACTTAGATAATTGAAATTGCGTGACGTGATTCTTGATTTATCATTCTTTTCAGCTAATTTATTTTTACAATTAAATAAAATCAATAAAGTAATAAAATAATAGAAAAATTGAAAAAGAGGCGACTTGTACCAGTATCCGGCAGATTTGTCGTAATTGTTGTCAAAATGTCCCAGTGCTCGTCAATTTTTAACACTGATTTGAACTCTGTTACTTAAGACTTAAGGTTCATATTATTAGTAAAATTTTTTATATGTAACCCTCAAAATGAAAATATAAGGGAAAAAATATTACTAAAATAACGAAACGAGTCCAATATCGGTGACAAATGAAACCAAACTGCAATTGCATTGAATTTATTATTTATCGCACAAAATAAACAAAAATTATAATGTGAATGTATAATGTATGTAAAATATATAAGATTTTTATGAGTAAGATTCTTACGTATTTTTTTTATTAATCCCAGATACAATTGTTTTCCTGTAGCAGTCTATTGTAGCAGTTCGCAGAATAAAAAAGTGGAATCTAAGAGCTTCGCGCTACGGGTTTTCGGAATATCAACCATAAAGCGGTGTCGATTTTTCGTGCCCGCTCTGGCAGTTCGATAGAAACATAGGCAGGAGAGAATTAAATCATGCAGAACTAATCCACACTCCCCGAAATGTATCCGATAAAAAACCGATAGACTAGCAACTTTGCGCCGATGCTCAAGACTAAGAAGCTTAGTCCGAACTAGGGATTGGTTGCTAATGAGCCTCTTGGTACGTTTCTAAATAGATTCCAAGGCCCCAAGTTGGTACTTAGCTGATCCATCCCAAAGGTGAGCCGTGAGAGCAGTACTCCATGCACGACCGAACTTGTGCTTGGTAAAGTGAAAGCAACTGTTCCAACGTGAAGTACCGTTGCACTTTCGATAGGATACCCAGCTTTTTGGCTGCCAATCGAGCCTTATTTTCAATATAGGAGCCAAAGTTGAGGGTAGGAGACAAAGCAATCCCCAAAAGCTCAAGCTGGTCAGTTATCGGAATGGTAACATCCCGGAAAGTAGGAGCCAGTTAGAATGGTGTCCTTTTGGCGGCGAACAGACACGCCTGGGTCTTAGCGGCATTGAAATTGACCAGGTTGGTATCAAGCATCAACCCAATTGGAGACTGCTATAAGGGACAAGTACATGCGCTCAACCATGGCCTCTCTGAGAAACTGAATTTGTTGTCCAGTGGTTCTTGCATTAGATGTAGGTATAGCTCTCTACTATACTGTGCTGTCGTCTGCATAGCCAAAGGTACCGAGATTTAGCAGATCGTTGATGTGCAGCAGAAAGAGCGTTGCAGAGAGCACCAACTTCTGGGGCACACCGGCATTAATTGCTATTCGATCGGACTAGCAGCCATCAATGACAACTCAAATCGATCTATCCCTCAGGAAGTCCGATATCCACGCAATAAAACCAGCTGACAAGCCAAATAAAGAGAGCTTGCTAATAAGGCCGTCATGCCAAACCCTCACAAAAGTCTTTGAAATTTCAAGGGAAACGGCGAGCGTTCTCCGTATTTCTCGATGGCCTCACTCCAGATGTGTGTGGCATACCTACCTACGCTAGAAGATCCCCAGTGGACCAGTTTCGAAGGAATCCGTATTGCCGGTCACTGAGGAGATCATTTGATTCTAGATACGCCAGGAGCCTGTTGTTGAGGACACGTTCCATAGTCTTGCAGAGTATCGACGTGATCGAGATTGGCCTGTAGTTGGCAGAATCGGCACTACTACTATTTTGGGCACAAGTTGCACGTTTGCAAGCTTTCACGACTTCGGCACTTAACGAGTCTCAAGCGAGAGACGAAAGAGGTGAGTCAGTATAGGAGACAATTCAGGCGCAAGTGTCTTCAGAACTATGGCTGGAATAGCATAGCTGTCTCCGTTGCCACTTGTGTGACTGATTCACACAACGCAAGCCTATTAATGAAGATTAGATAGATAGATTAGAAGAGAAGATAAGAAAAATTACATAAATAAATACATCTTACACACAAATTTATAGACTAGTGCGATAAGCGATGTCCTAATTGAAAACCGCAATAGCTTCCAGACTTTAAAATACATACTTATTCCTTATTATCCAAGTTAAATAAAGTAGTTCAGAGGGAGTATGTACCCTCATCAGGTTCCTTATATATCATATAAGGAACCTGCATAGTTTAAACTTATTTAAGCTTAAGCTTAAAAGATTTATTTTTGAGCATCAAAAATGCGAAGCCCTTATAATAACAGACACCAGTGCTATATGGGTTTTTTTTTACCATTGTGATTTTTATTTCATGTCCGAGTAAATGTCTAAATTTCTTCTTTTAATTAGTTTCATATTAATTTTTTATTGAGATAGTTCGAATAACCTTATTAGTACTATGTATTTATGTTATAGTTTGTTTATATTAAATGTTTGTTATGTATTATGTGTTGATGATGCTATATTATTATTATTATTTAATTTGTCGTGTGCTGTTGGGTGTAATGTTGGCCATGGGTGATGTCACCGGCGGCTCCAACGGAAGACTAGCGCTGGTTGTTTGCAACCAGCATTATGCTGAGTTGGAACCGGTTTGTGGAGGAAAACAATTTGTAATGTGTGTATTTATTTCTATTAATTCTTAAAAATGTTTTTCTTGTCTTTCATAAATTAAAAATTGTCTATTGTCTATTTAATTTATTAATTATTTTTCACGTAAATATCTGACCGCCGCCGCGCCTGCCGCATACAAAAACCCGTATCACGGTGTAATAAGGTTCAAAATAAACACATTGACGATATTACGTGCATTTTGTCATACATGTCCCAGAAGCCGTCAAAATAATAGAAATTTTGACGAGTAATGGGTCAAGTAGGGATTATAAAGTACCAGTACCTGTCACACACAAAAAAATAAACGAATAATAAAAATATGATCATATTATAGTTTATAATCATTAGAAAATTAACTTGAGTGTTTCACAAAATAATCATATACTTACCAAAGTGACCGACTGATCCTTTAACGCAAAAACAAAAGTGGAATTTCGGAATTCCAAACTTTAGCAGCTCTTTTCTCCACTTCCATTGTATTTTTGACTAAATGTGACAACATTTAATTATGGAGTATATTACCAAAAATATGTTTACATAAAAAGTTTTTATTTAGTTCATAGTAGAAATAAATAGCAGGTCTTTTTTCACAATCTGACGAGTATTGGGACACTGCCGAGATTACCAGCGTTTACCTTACCTCTTGCAGTTCGAAAGTAAGTAGGACGGACGGAAAGACAGACAGCATAGGCTTACTACTAGGGTCCCGTTTATACACTTTGGGTACGGAAACCTTTCAATAGGTATAATAACTTGTAATTATTTTCATGAATGTTGCGTGCGTGTATAACAAACCTTTATAATATCGAGGAAGGCTTAGGAGATAATGAAAATTATTGACAATTTTCACTTTGACATAAATTTAATTATCTTTTTGACACATAATGTAATAAATAAATAAATAGTAAATTCTCAGAAGTAGGACTAAAGCATAGAAGAAGTGCTAATTTAGCATAAACGAATTAAACTTGATACTTTCTTTACTCACATCACATGCCGAAATTATTGTTATTTGGGGCCTTACGAACAACAGCTAATTGCGGCACATAATCCGCTCAGTAGGAAAATCACGCGACCGCAAACCGTATCTGGGCGCGATAAAGTACACGTGCGTGATTTTCCAACTGAGCGGATTAGGTGCCGCAATAAGCTGTTGTCCGTAAGGCCCCTGTACTAACTAGAGATACTATCTTTTAACAGGATGGAGAGTAGCAGGGTGGTACACTATTATCAAGTAAAAGGCTACATACTGTTTGACAGAAGACCTTGCACGGTTTGTAAATCACGTGAGAGATTCCATGCTCTTTATTGTGCTCTATTGCTAAAATAACTGACGCCATGTAGATTTAATATTGTATGACGTACATACTTGCAACGTCCATACGTGAGGGACTTTAGTTTGTAATCATAATGTACCATGTTTGCTACAATAAATCATATTTCATTTCACACGAACCTATTCTCCATACACCGTCGCGCTGTGCTGTTGGCCGCTGCTCGTGCCAGAGTACAAATAGAGTATTGTACTCTGGTAGGGCCGCGCGGTGTACCATAGAGGCCGCTACCTTGCGATATCTGACAGCACCAACACCTTGTCAACTGCAGGCTCCAGTAACGAAGGTGCGCGTCCGTGTCCGCGGTCGGACGGACGGGACTTGACAAATCCGCTTACATTTCTCAAATATGAGGGCTGCGGGATACTGCGGGCCGGGAGCGAGAGCCGGGATGTGCGGAACATCATCTCCTTATCGGGATACAGTTGAACGGAGCACGCGTGCGAGGGACTCGCCTGCCTGCTACCTGTCCGCAACTCACGCAACGCACTGATCTTATAAATGCGGAACTTTGTGTGTATGTTGGCCGCACTCAGCTCGTTACTGAACGGAATTTTGTGAGGAGTAGGTTATGCTATAGCTTATTTCCTAGATCATCTTCAAGACGTGCGTCTCCACTACTGGAGGTCGGCCGTCAGCTCGGCAGACTTCTCTCTACCTCGTGGCAGGCGGAACAGTAACAGTTGCTCGACGCTGGCGATGCCGGGCCCGGCCCGCTCCCGAATGTTGCGTGACACGTACCATTCTCCGGTAGCACCTAGATACTTAACACCTTAGAATAACTACTCAATTACCTGTGGAATGTCACACCACAACTCTTATGCTGCTTTTCTGATTTTGTTGTGGAACGATTTCACCGCGCAAATTGTCATAGTAATTTTTTTAATTTTTTTTGGAGCCATTATATTATTATGACTCCATTTGAATGGCTTAAATTTAGCGAATGTACTTGGTTTCTATGTGTAGTTATTCTAAGCTTAACACTTTTAAAATAAAATGTATTTATATTCGGTAAATGCCGGTTCCTGTATGATGTTGTTGAACCCGCGGGACGTCGCCAGTTTCGTACTGGTAAGTGCTTCCCCGGCACTGATTGGTCGATGCTTGTGGCGGCGCTCCTTGCCGCGGCTGCGGCTCCACTCCGACTGCACTCTGCGTACCTATCCCAGAACTAGCTTCCAGCAACTTGCCCACAAACTATACAGCACTACACACACACACTGGCTACTGCACGCCTCCTACTGATGTGTCTAACCAATACAAATGTAAGAGAGATCGTGTGATGAACGTGTGAGTGTGACATCCGACACAGCGACACTGTGTGTGTAGTGTGACCACCTCCTGCCATATCTCTGCGCCGGACCTAACACCTATTTATTATGCTCCGAGACAAACGTATGACATTTTTTAATACAAAACAATATTTTTCATAGGGATATATAATTATAAAGAATCGATTCAATTCTAGCCTTGAACATGGATAATTATATTGTAGTCTTCGTCTTCATCAACGGTATACCTAGGTACTGGTGTGTAACAGTCGCACGTCCGACACAGGCAAGGTACTACATGTCGGATTGTATGTACTTGTACGTAAGCCTGTACGATTATCGTACCTCGCCCCTTTCTTCAGATCATAGGCAGGTACTTACTCTCTAGCCGACTAGCCCGCTGTAAACTAAATTAAAAACCCGATTACACGTCGGTCCTTTGAAACGCGATATTATGCTCTAACATGCCAACTACCTCAAACTCCACGTAATTGAGTTAGCACACCCCGCATCCCGCACCCCGCCGCCGGACGAAGGAGAAAGTAACGCTTAGAGATGGACGAAATCGAATGAATAGGTACTTAGTTATCTATTATTGTTCGAGTTACGAATTAAAATTAAAAAAGCAAGCTTGTGCCCTTCTACCTGACGAGCTTCTACTTGATCTAGGTTTCAACTGCAAATTTAATAAATAGCAAAAATCATTCGATTAACAATGTTTCGATCGAGGTTATTATTTTTATTACTAAATAGATATCAATTCAATTCATTTATTCCCAATATTTATAATTTTACAATATTAACCTAAATTTTTTAACAAGTCTAAAATTAACTATTTATTATGAGTATAAGTACCTTTCTGTAGATGTCTCGTAAGCAGCTGTTCTAGGAAGACCTCCAATGGTATCCAAAGAACAGTTTACTGCACACTCGAAGATCGGTTATTCATAAATTCGAATAGAATGAATGAACATGTAGACGGAACCACAGTAAAGTTCATCTCTTCTCTCGGCTAACGATATTATGAACGGGCTTTTAGCAACCCGGCGGCCTCTTGTAACTGTATTACGTCACACAGACGACAAACCACGGGATTTATTTTATTTATGGCATTCAAATGAATAGCGCCTGTATCATGTCTCCATTCAATAAACGAACAGCGCCTGTATCATGTCTCCATTCAATAAACGAACAACGCCTGTATCATGTCTCCATTCAATAAATGAACAGCGCCTGTATCATGTCTCCATTCAATAAACGAACAGCGCCTGTATCATGTCTCCATTCAATAAACGAACAACGCCTGTATCATGTCTCCATTCAATAAATGAACAGCGCCTGTATCATGTCTCCATTCAATAAACGAACAGCGCCTGTATCATGTCTCCATTCAATAAACGAACAGCGCCTGTATCATGTCTCCATTCAATAAACGAACAGCGCCTGTATCATGTCTCCATTCAATAAACGAACAGCGCCTGTATCATGTCTCCATTCAATAAACGAACAGCGCCTGTATCATGTCTCCATTCAATAAATGAACAGCGCCTGTATCATGTCTCCATTCAATAAATGAACAGCGCCTGTATCATGTCTCCATTCAATAAATGAACAGCGCCTGTATCATGTCTCCATTCAATAAATGAACAGCGCCTGTCTATATTTTATAATTGAGATTGAAACTTGCATTTATCAGCAGCGAATTATTTCACTGATTATCAGTACCCTTAATAATAGGACAACGTAACTCTGTCAGTATTTTGTATGTTTTCACGACCAAGCCGCTTTACCGGTCATGATGAAATTTTGAAAGCCAGTACTCATCCCTCGTACCTATAAATTCTGGATGGCGGGAACTGTTAGTGAAACTACTGGGAACTAACTGTAACAATAACTTATTTCCAACCGGTTTTACTTCGGTGTTGAAACATAATAAAATTATACGAATAGCAAAACGAATAGACAGGTACATCGAGTAAGTAGGTACTTTACTTTATATGCGCACAAGCAACCTTCTTTTTTAGGGTTCCGTACCCAAATTACCTACGAATTACCAAGCCTACGCTATCTCTCTATCCTGCATTTTTTGTTGTTGTAAATCGTAATAATTAGCCAGTTGAAACTGAATCAAATAATAATAATAAAAAACACCATATAACAAATAGTTTTTTTTTCCATCTATTTATCTCTTTGCTCTTACGCAAAAACTGTTAAACGTACAAGCATCAAACTGAGCATGATTATTATACCTAGTACACACTCTAATGGAAATGAATAATAAACACCAGCCATTTACATTATCTATAAATTACGAAAACAACAAGAAATTATTTTGGTTACATTTAGAAAGAGTATCCCAAACCCCCAGTTTATTATTATTCGTAAAAACTACCTATTTATATGCAATCCTAGTTTCACGAAGGACTACAATTATTATTATTATCTTCGGGAACAAACTATGAAGCACTCTCCGCTCTCCAGAGCGTACCTACTTGTCATGTAGTTTCCATCGTGTGTTCTCGTGAGTTACAGTGTAACACTCTCAACACACACGAAACACGTATGAATACATTCAACTGATTGTGTCCAGTCGAAACTGGACATTGTAAAAACTAGAGTTAGACTCATTTGAGTGTTCCCCTCCACGGAAATCTTTAGTAAAAGGCGAAAGATTTATACGTGTTGAAGGGAAACCAGAGTGACGGCAGAAACCACTCGCAACAATACCACACGTTTCTCGGAGAATCTCGTCACCGCGATTCAGTACGTGACGTCATTTTAGGAGCGCCATCTAGTTGATTACCCTTGTAACTACGTTTAACTGTCATAAAATAATAGGCGTCAAACTCAGCTCGAGCGCATGCTGTGAGAGTGAGCCGCCGTTGTATAATTATTATTTATAGTTATTCGGGCGCAGCGCTATTATTGCATGATAATTATTTGATACAAACGATATTATGAAACAGTTCGATATTGCCCAAAAGCCAAAACCTTCGTGGGAGTAAGCAAGTGAAGCGGCTCCACAATGTAGTTCACTTATGAGTGTTATTAGTTCGGCGGGCGGCCGCCGGGCGGGGGTGGCGCTAGGCGTAGTTTGTTTATTGTGGTTATCGCATTGTGGCCGCGACAGCTGTTATCAGCACCAATTTATCGAAATAATGATTATAACAATAACTAGTCCCCGATATTATATCGCACTGTCCTCACAGGAAACAGTACAGGAACGGATCATCTGCGGTCCGCCCCAGCTTCGCACGGGTATAGACTATAGCCTATGTCACCCGGGGATAGTGTAGCTTCCCAACAGTAAAATATTTTTTTAAATCGGTCCAGTACTTTCTGAGTCAATTCGTTATAATCTTTCCTCTTTATAATATTATATTATGATATAGTATACTATATAGTAGTAATATTATATTATGATATAGTATACTATATAGTAGTAATATTATATTATGATATAGTATACTATATAGTATACTATATCATAATATAATATTATAAAGAGGAAAGATTATAACGAATTGACTCAGAAAGTACTGGACCGATTTAAAAAAATATTTTACTGTTGGGAAGCTACACTATCCCCGGGTGACATAGGCTATAGTCTATACCCGTGCGAAGCTGGGGCGGACCGCTAGTAATATATAGGTATTTACCGTACATTCGATTCCTTCTGACATAGGTACACAAAACTAAATTCAAAGATAGGTACCATTCCTACGGATTATAGGTAGGTACTACAGTCTGGCAGAAATTAATATTGATGATATTACCTATAATGTACTACGTAGGTACGTACTTGAGTTAATCATTTATGGATCTCCTCCTAATGTCATTATCATATCAGCCCATCATGTTCCCACTGCTGGGACACAGGCCTCTCTGAGAGAGAGGATGGGTCGTAATCCACCATGCTGGCCCAGTTGGCATGTTGGTTAATGTCATTATAATATGTTTGAACTTTTGAGGTTCTAGGACTTCCTCACGATGTTTTCCTTCACCGTTTTTGAGCGATGCCATTTAAACTGCACATAATTTATTTTGGTATAATTTTTTTTCAGGCAGAGTACGTCCGCTGCTGAACAAATGCCTCCCCCTTTAGCCTCCACGCTGAACGACAGCCTGCCATCTACATCCACTGGATGCCCGCGACTCTCACAATGTCGTCGGTCCATCTAGTGGGAGGCCTACCTACGCTGCGTCTTCCGGTTCGTGGTCTCCACTCAAGAACCTTTCTTCCCCATCGGTTATCGGTTCTTCGAGCGATGTGGCCTGCCTATTGCAACTTCAAGTTGCAAATTTTAACAAATCTTGGTACATGCATCATACTAAATAGAAGACTCATATACCTATATGTCATTGATGCAGGGCCGAGGATCGAACCGGGTGCCGTCAGATTGTAAAGCGTACATGCCACCGCTCAGCCACCACCGCTCCAACGTAGTTTTCAGTAGTTATAGACTCAAGGAATCCTCTCAGGTAACTTCACACTCGAGCTCCAAGACACAGGCCGCCTGCTTAGTTCGGAGTTCACCGACCAAAATGTACTTACTTACTTACAACAATCGTATAGGATTGTTTGTAATATATAAATCAAATCTCTTAAAATTAGAAAATTAGACTATAGTCTAATTTTAAGAGATTTGATTTACTAATTAGTTTTTAATTCTTTGTAAGTTTCCTCTTTTTGGTGAATAAATTTTATCTTTATCATATCTTCAGTATTGTTTTTGTCATTAAAAATTATGGTCCGTTGTTTGTAAGTCCTGGATTCGATTTTTGTCCGGGCAGGTGTTTAATATCTGCCCTGGGTGTGTGTGTGTGTGTGTGTGTGTAAGTTGTCCATGTCTGTATGGGTCTCCACGGTAACTCCGGCACAGGAGCCCTACTGGTGGCGGTGCGGAGGGTTACCAATGCGAAGTGATCAGAGACATAATTATTACTTACAAAATATTCGTGGCTGACATAAACACCAAACGGTTTATACCTATACTAAACACTAAACGGTTTATACCTATACTAAACACTAAATGGTTTATACCTATACTAAAAAACTAGATCACATCGATGATCCTTCTATGAAACATTCTTCCAGGTTGTCATAACATTTGGATTCTAAGCTTTTAAATTATTTGTGAAACTAACAACTTTTTCTATATAATATATTATATTAATTCATTTGGCGATTTAGTAAATATTTTAGCGGCCATTGTGTTACGGCCAGAGCTTTGTATTGCAAGTAAGGACTTTGGTTCAATTAATTTATGGGATCAACAAACGACGGAACCCGGAACTAATATCAAAGCTCTGCCTAAAAGACAATTTAAAATGGAATACAGCACACAATCCTCAAACTGTCTTCCCTCCAACCCCTTCACGAGCCGTGTGTAAACAGCCGGCGGCGGCGGCGGAGCGGCCTGCGTGGGGCGGCTTGCGGAGGCCTGCTCGGCGGACGTTAACGCTCCTCTGAACGCGTTAATTGAAAGTGGATTGGAGGTGACAGTGTAGAACGAGTTTTATTTATTTTTACACAGGCCTCGTGCGCTCCCTGCGTGATTTTTGATTTGTCTGGCGAACGTTGGATCAATCTGAATTCAATTGGAGATTATGCAATTATTCGTTTTGTTATTCAAATTCTATTTTGAGTTGTTCCATGACTGATGTCCAGCGTATATATACCTATCTTACCTTTACATTTTTATCCTTCCTCGAATGACCTAAGAACCTTGACCTTGTATGATCTATACCTAAATAGAATAAAACTGCAAACAAATAGTTCCTGTTATTTATGTATTGTCCACATCACACATCAGCAGGCCACATCGCTCGAAGAACCGATAACCGATGGGGAAGAAAGGTTCTGGAGTGGAGACCACGAACCGGAAGACGCAGCATGGGTAGGCCTCCCACTAGATGGACCGACGACATTGTGAGAGTCACGGGTATCCAGTGGATGCAAAAGGCGGGCTGTCGTTCAGTGTGGAGGTTAAAGGGGGAGGCCTATGTTCAGCAGTGGACGTCTTCCGGCTGATGATGATGATGTATTTTCCATAAAACACCAGCTCGGGTGGTATGGCCCTCTGTGCTGAGCTCGGCCTGACACTCTGACGGGAGCCCAGGTCGGTGCGTGACACTGTCGGGGCTGAACTGTACCTGGATAACTATGCCCCTTCACAATACTACTAAGTACTTATGATGGGCGTTAACACAAAAAACAATACCAAGTAATCATGGTCTGGTAATATGATAAAGGTGTCGTGGAAGCAATATTTGAAGAGAAATGTAACACGACACGACACGAAACTCAATGCTTGGGATCGGAGACCGAAGCCCGAGGTGACCTGACGGCGGCCGGCGGCGGGCACAAGCTGCGAGAATGCGGTGGATATTCTCTTTTTTTTTTACATCGGACTAGGTTTACGTTTGACCGCAATCTCTGTACAAGACTGTACAAGTCGGAATTACTTGTAAGAATTGATATAAATGAAACAGATTTTTCGAGATTTTACCTCTTGTTCAATATGCCAGTATATTTACCAATGACAGTTACTGTTGGTAAAATATAGGACAAGGAATAAAATAACGTATAAATCATAATCCAAAAATATCAACTATCAATAAAAAGGGAACGAAATCAAACGGATAGCTACAGTACCTAAGTAATTAAAAATCTAAATTATTTACCAATAAATGTAATTATTCATTATCACATAATCAAGTGATTCACTTGTTGCAACATGGCAAAACATTGTGGCTTTTTGAGTTGCAAAAAAATCCTGATGCGTTTCCAAACGCTCTTTTTTCGTGCATTTTTCAGGATATTCCACTTTTTGTTTTGTTATCTTCCGGTCATAGCCATTTTCCGACCGCATTTCATTTTTTTTTCTGTAACAACTTCGTCTACCTTGACAAAGTCTTCATGTAGCAAACTGACTTTTCCTCTGTATAAAATTGCTTCAGTACTCCAAACTTGGTAACAGACCAGTAAACATCATTGCGTTTCACATCTACTACAACTGCAATGATACTTTTCAGTTCGGTGGTACCTCTATCAACTTCAGTACTCTCTGTCTTACGTTTTGTCAAATATTTTGATATTGGGATATTATTTTATCAACTGACGCAGCTGTCATTTTTAGGGTTCCGTAGTGCAAGGAACCCTTATAAGTTCGTTTTGACCATCCTTCTGTGTGTCTGTCTGTCCGATCATTTCGTTTGCTGTGTCGTTGAATACTAGGTATTTTAAGATGGAGGTAAGGTTTGATACATCACTTTTTTATCAAGTGTATCCTTGAACCCGGGCATGTCCTAAAGCTGCGACCATGCAGAGCCACCAGAGGAGGGGTAGCAGCCTCTTCCTACTGCACGGTGAACTCTCTTGGATCCCCAAGCCGCTGCCAAGTATGGGGATTATTGCATCTTGAATTCATATATAGAATTAACACGTGGCTTACTTTTTCGTGCCAAAAAATACACAGTTGTTCCAGGATCGCAAAACCACCACGAGCACAGATTCAATAGACGATCACAGAAGTAATAACCAACACACAGATCTACATCGTCCAACACATTCAACAAGCTCACCTCTACAGTGTAGTTGGAGACGTGTCCCAGTTGCTTATAGCTTGCGCCAGATTTGCGGCACCGAGCCGCTATCCAGCATCCACGCCCGCGCCTCTGTTCGCGCGCCAAAATGAGATATCAGTAGATATCGAATGAGGCTCGCATTCTGAACACGGACTTGTTTCCTTTCCTTTCTAGTCCCGCACACAGCACACAGCGGCACCCTGTATCGCGACTTGTTTCCTTTCCTTTCTAGTCCCGCACACAGCACACAGCGGCACCCTGTATCGCGACTTGTTTCCTTTCCTTTCTAGTCCCGCACACAGCACACAGCGGCACCCTGTATCGCGACTTGTTTCCTTTCCTTTCTAGTCCCGCACACAGCACACAGCGGCACCCTGTATCGCGACTTGTTTCCTTTCCTTTCTAGTCCCGCACACAGCACACAGCGGCACCCTGTATCGCGACTTGTTTCCTTTCCTTTCTAGTCCCGCACACAGCACACAGCGGCACCCTGTATCGCGACTTGTTTCCTTTCCTTTCTAGTCCCGCACACAGCACACAGCGGCACCCTGTATCGCGACTTGTTTCCTTTCCTTTCTAGTCCCGCACACAGCACACAGCGGCACCCTGTATCGCGACTTGTTTCCTTTCCTTTCTAGTCCCGCACACAGCACACAGCGGCACCCTGTATCGCGACTTGTTTCCTTTCCTTTCTAGTCCCGCACACAGCACACAGCGGCACCCTGTATCGCGACTTGTTTCCTTTCCTTTCTAGTCCCGCACACAGCACACAGCGGCACCCTGTATCGCGACTTGTTTCCTTTCCTTTCTAGTCCCGCACACAGCACACAGCGGCACCCTGTATCGCGACTTGTTTCCTTTCCTTTCTAGTCCCGCACACAGCACACAGCGGCACCCTGTATCGCGACTTGTTTCCTTTCCTTTCTAGTCCCGCACACAGCACACAGCGGCACCCTGTATCGCGACTTGTTTCCTTTCCTTTCTAGTCCCGCACACAGCACACAGCGGCACCCTGTATCGCGACTTGTTTCCTTTCCTTTCTAGTCCCGCACACAGCACACAGCGGCACCCTGTATCGCGACTTGTTTCCTTTCCTTTCTAGTCCCGCACACAGCACACAGCGGCACCCTGTATCGCGACTTGTTTCCTTTCCTTTCTAGTCCCGCACACAGCACACAGCGGCACCCTGTATCGCGACTTGTTTCCTTTCCTTTCTAGTCCCGCACACAGCACACAGCGGCACCCTGTATCGCGACTTGTTTCCTTTCCTTTCTAGTCCCGCACACAGCACACAGCGGCACCCTGTATCGCGACTTGTTTCCTTTCCTTTCTAGTCCCGCACACAGCACACAGCGGCACCCTGTATCGCGACTTGTTTCCTTTCCTTTCTAGTCCCGCACACAGCACACAGCGGCACCCTGTATCGCGACTTGTTTCCTTTCCTTTCTAGTCCCGCACACAGCACACAGCGGCACCCTGTATCGCGACTTGTTTCCTTTCCTTTCTAGTCCCGCACACAGCACACAGCGGCACCCTGTATCGCGACTTGTTTCCTTTCCTTTCTAGTCCCGCACACAGCACACAGCGGCACCCTGTATCGCGACTTGTTTCCTTTCCTTTCTAGTCCCGCACACAGCACACAGCGGCACCCTGTATCGCGACTTGTTTCCTTTCCTTTCTAGTCCCGCACACAGCACACAGCGGCACCCTGTATCGCGACTTGTTTCCTTTCCTTTCTAGTCCCGCACACAGCACACAGCGGCACCCTGTATCGCGACTTGTTTCCTTTCCTTTCTAGTCCCGCACACAGCACACAGCGGCACCCTGTATCGCGACTTGTTTCCTTTCCTTTCTAGTCCCGCACACAGCACACAGCGGCACCCTGTATCGCGACTTGTTTCCTTTCCTTTCTAGTCCCGCACACAGCACACAGCGGCACCCTGTATCGCGACTTGTTTCCTTTCCTTTCTAGTCCCGCACACAGCACACAGCGGCACCCTGTATCGCGACTTGTTTCCTTTCCTTTCTAGTCCCGCACACAGCACACAGCGGCACCCTGTATCGCGACTTGTTTCCTTTCCTTTCTAGTCCCGCACACAGCACACAGCGGCACCCTGTATCGCGACTTGTTTCCTTTCCTTTCTAGTCCCGCACACAGCACACAGCGGCACCCTGTATCGCGACTTGTTTCCTTTCCTTTCTAGTCCCGCACACAGCACACAGCGGCACCCTGTATCGCGACTTGTTTCCTTTCCTTTCTAGTCCCGCACACAGCACACAGCGGCACCCTGTATCGCGACTTGTTTCCTTTCCTTTCTAGTCCCGCACACAGCACACAGCGGCACCCTGTATCGCGACTTGTTTCCTTTCCTTTCTAGTCCCGCACACAGCACACAGCGGCACCCTGTATCGCGACTTGTTTCCTTTCCTTTCTAGTCCCGCACACAGCACACAGCGGCACCCTGTATCGCGACTTGTTTCCTTTCCTTTCTAGTCCCGCACACAGCACACAGCGGCACCCTGTATCGCGACTTGTTTCCTTTCCTTTCTAGTCCCGCACACAGCACACAGCGGCACCCTGTATCGCGACTTGTTTCCTTTCCTTTCTAGTCCCGCACACAGCACACAGCGGCACCCTGTATCGCGACTTGTTTCCTTTCCTTTCTAGTCCCGCACACAGCACACAGCGGCACCCTGTATCGCGACTTGTTTCCTTTCCTTTCTAGTCCCGCACACAGCACACAGCGGCACCCTGTATCGCGACTTGTTTCCTTTCCTTTCTAGTCCCGCACACAGCACACAGCGGCACCCTGTATCGCGACTTGTTTCCTTTCCTTTCTAGTCCCGCACACAGCACACAGCGGCACCCTGTATCGCGACTTGTTTCCTTTCCTTTCTAGTCCCGCACACAGCACACAGCGGCACCCTGTATCGCGACTTGTTTCCTTTCCTTTCTAGTCCCGCACACAGCACACAGCGGCACCCTGTATCGCGACTTGTTTCCTTTCCTTTCTAGTCCCGCACACAGCACACAGCGGCACCCTGTATCGCGACTTGTTTCCTTTCCTTTCTAGTCCCGCACACAGCACACAGCGGCACCCTGTATCGCGACTTGTTTCCTTTCCTTTCTAGTCCCGCACACAGCACACAGCGGCACCCTGTATCGCGACTTGTTTCCTTTCCTTTCTAGTCCCGCACACAGCACACAGCGGCACCCTGTATCGCGACTTGTTTCCTTTCCTTTCTAGTCCCGCACACAGCACACAGCGGCACCCTGTATCGCGACTTGTTTCCTTTCCTTTCTAGTCCCGCACACAGCACACAGCGGCACCCTGTATCGCGACTTGTTTCCTTTCCTTTCTAGTCCCGCACACAGCACACAGCGGCACCCTGTATCGCGACTTGTTTCCTTTCCTTTCTAGTCCCGCACACAGCACACAGCGGCACCCTGTATCGCGACTTGTTTCCTTTCCTTTCTAGTCCCGCACACAGCACACAGCGGCACCCTGTATCGCGACTTGTTTCCTTTCCTTTCTAGTCCCGCACACAGCACACAGCGGCACCCTGTATCGCGACTTGTTTCCTTTCCTTTCTAGTCCCGCACACAGCACACAGCGGCACCCTGTATCGCGACTTGTTTCCTTTCCTTTCTAGTCCCGCACACAGCACACAGCGGCACCCTGTATCGCGACTTGTTTACTTTCCTTTCTAGTCCCGCACACAGCACACAGCGGCACCCTGTATCGCGACTTGTTTCCTTTCCTTTCTAGTCCCGCACACAGCACACAGCGGCACCCTGTATCGCGACTTGTTTACTTTCCTTTCTAGTCCCGCACACAGCACACAGCGGCACCCTGTATCGCGACTTGTTTACTTTCCTTTCTAGTCCCGCACACAGCACACAGCGGCACCCTGTATCGCGACTTGTTTCCTTTCCTTTCTAGTCCCGCACACAGCACACAGCGGCACCCTGTATCGCGACTTGTTTCCTTTCCTTTCTAGTCCCGCACACAGCACACAGCGGCACCCTGTATCGCGACTTGTTTACTTTCCTTTCTAGTCCCGCACACAGCACACAGCGGCACCCTGTATCGCGACTTGTTTCCTTTCCTTTCTAGTCCCGCACACAGCACACAGCGGCACCCTGTATCGCGACTTGTTTCCTTTCCTTTCTAGTCCCGCACACAGCACACAGCGGCACCCTGTATCGCGACTTGTTTCCTTTCCTTTCTAGTCCCGCACACAGCACACAGCGGCACCCTGTATCGCGACTTGTTTCCTTTCCTTTCTAGTCCCGCACACAGCACACAGCGGCACCCTGTATCGCGACTTGTTTCCTTTCCTTTCTAGTCCCGCACACAGCACACAGCGGCACCCTGTATCGCGACTTGTTTCCTTTCCTTTCTAGTCCCGCACACAGCACACAGCGGCACCCTGTATCGCGACTTGTTTCCTTTCCTTTCTAGTCCCGCACACAGCACACAGCGGCACCCTGTATCGCGACTTGTTTCCTTTCCTTTCTAGTCCCGCACACAGCACACAGCGGCACCCTGTATCGCGACTTGTTTCCTTTCCTTTCTAGTCCCGCACACAGCACACAGCGGCACCCTGTATCGCGACTTGTTTCCTTTCCTTTCTAGTCCCGCACACAGCACACAGCGGCACCCTGTATCGCGACTTGTTTCCTTTCCTTTCTAGTCCCGCACACAGCACACAGCGGCACCCTGTATCGCGACTTGTTTCCTTTCCTTTCTAGTCCCGCACACAGCACACAGCGGCACCCTGTATCGCGACTTGTTTCCTTTCCTTTCTAGTCCCGCACACAGCACACAGCGGCACCCTGTATCGCGACTTGTTTCCTTTCCTTTCTAGTCCCGCACACAGCACACAGCGGCACCCTGTATCGCGACTTGTTTCCTTTCCTTTCTAGTCCCGCACACAGCACACAGCGGCACCCTGTATCGCGACTTGTTTCCTTTCCTTTCTAGTCCCGCACACAGCACACAGCGGCACCCTGTATCGCGACTCAGGATTGCAACAGATGCCATCACTTTGATTGTTCGGTCGGATTATATAATGTGGAGACGATAAAGTCCGAGTGTAACTCAGGGATGCTGTGTGACAACTATCGTCGCGTCGTGGAGACAAATTACTATTTTATTAAAGTACTAGCGGTCCGCCCTGGCTTCACACGGGTATAGATTATAGCCTATGGCACCCGGGGATAGTGTAGCTTCCCGACAGTGAAAGAATTTTTCAAATCGGTTCAGTAGTTTCGGAGCCTATTCAATGCAAACAAACAAACAAATCTTTCCTCTTTATAATATTAGCATAGATAGTATAGATGAGGTACAATAGATAACTAAGCAAGTAGAAGTACATACCCAGTACCTATCTGAAAGCCGGGTCCATGCGACGAGCAGCCCGGGTTCACTGAAACCTAGACCTGATCCATGTACTTCTCAACGAACCAGAGCAGTACTGGATGCGGCAGCCATGTTCGAAGGCTTGCTCCAGTCACTGGAGGCCGCGCTCTGCCGTCACATCACCTCGGAGCAGGCTCAGCTGGGGTCAGCACTACTGCTCCTAACGAGCACCCTCGTCAGCTGCCGGCGACAGCGCGTTGCTGCTGACTGCCGCTGGATTCTTTGCGACCCAGTTTGGCGGAATGTTTATGTATAACGTGTTAACAAAACTAAACACGACCTATTTTTTTGCTATAAACACAGTTTTCTTTCTATATATTTTTTTCGTCGCTTACTCTAAATACCCGAGTACTAATGATGTTCATAATCCTAACACTAATCATATTTCTATGTCCAATAGTTTAGAAATAAAACGAAAAGTTCCATTTAAGATCTTGTTGAATATGTATGTAGCTATGGCGGAAGCAATTATTTCGTACGGCTTAACAAGTTATGGTCGGACGTTTAAAACATATTTAGATAAAATTTATAACTTACAAGTGAGAATTCTAAAACTCATCCACGTCCCATACAATATCAAAAATCAATATAAAGATAACTTGATGGATATTTTTGAATTTTGTAACATATTACCCATACACACTAAAGTGCATATGTCCTTGTTAATAGAACAATTTAATAACAAAGATATCCAAAAACCTATTTCACATCATGTTATCACTAGAAAAGTTTCTCAAAACATGCTAAAGATACCTAGGGTTAATAATTTTTACGGGAAAAGAATGACAGCTTTAGTTCCCACTCTCATGAATAGAATACCGAAAGAAATTAGAAATAACATGAGTAGTAAAAACTGCAAGAGATTATACAAAAAATACTTTTACAATAATCTGAAGCATAAAAATAATAATAGAAACTTTTAACTTATTTAATTAACTAAATGTGCTTTATTAAAACAAACAAACAAAAATAATAACATAATTATAATACTTATTACTGACATATAATTAATCAAACATAAGTGAATAGCCTATCGATTGTAACTCGATATAAAATCGACAGTTATTCAAATAAGAAACAGCGTCCTGTATATGCGTTGTTGTGGCTTATCTACTGGAACCGGTTCCAAGCCTGCGCTGCGGCCGATTCCGAGCGATTTGTACGTAACTTTTATTTTTATTTTATTTTATTTTTCGTGGAATGAGGTAGTTTATAGGTTGGTAACTTATTATGCTTATGTTACCGGGATGAACAGATGCTTGCTTATGAAATTGTAATGCAGGTACCTAAGTACTTATTTGTAAACGTTAGGTGTATTTTAATTTTTTTTTTCTTTTATATTTAATATTTATTTAAGTTTGCGCCATTATGTTAGTGCGTATAGTGAAGCTTGGTATCGATACAAACAGCTTAGTTTTTCGATACTAATTTAAATTAATTATGTGTATATATATGAAATAAATGAATTAAAAAAAAAAAAAAAAAAAAAGTCGTCCCAAGCAATCAGGAAACCAAACACAAACGGAACTATTATTAAACTGTGAACATGCTGTACAGTCGTCCCAAGCAATCAGGAAACCAAACACAAACGGAACTATTATTAAACTGTGAACATACTGTACAGTCGTCCCAAGCAATCAGGAAACCAAACACAAACGGAACTATTATTAAACTGTGAACCTACTGTACAGTCGTCTCAAGCAATCAGGAAACCAAACACAAACGGAATTATTATTAAACTGTGAACCTACTGTACAGTCGTCCCAAGCAATCAGGAAACCAAACACAAACGGAACTATTATTAAACTGTTAACCTACTGTACAGTCGTCCCAAGCAATCAGGAAACCAAACACAAACGGAACTATTATTAAACTGTGAACCTACCTTACAGTCGTCCCAAGCAATTAGGAAACCAAACACAAACGGAACTATTATTAAACTGTGAACCTACTGTACAGTCGTCCCAAGCAATCAGGAAACCAAACACAAACGGAACTATTATTAAACTGTGAACCTACCTTACAGTCGTCCCAAGCAATTAGGAAACCAAACACAAACGGAACTATTATTAAACTGTGAACCTACTGTACAGTCGTCCCAAGCAATCAGGAAACCAAACACAAACGGAACTATTATTAAACTGTTTACCTACTGTACAGTCGTCTCAAGCAATCAGGAAACCAAACACAAACGGATCTATCATTAAACTGTGAACCTACCTTACAGTCGTCCCAAGCAATTAGGAAACCAAACACAAACGGAACTATTATTAAACTGTGAACCTACTGTACAGTCGTCCCAAGCAATCAGGAAACCAAACACAAACAGAACTGTTATTAAACTGTGAACCTACTGTACAGTCGTCCCAAGCAATCAGGAAACCAAACACAAACGGAACTATTATTAAACTGTGAACCTACTGTACAGTCGTCCCAAGCAATCAGGAAACCAAACACAAACGGAACTATTATTAAACTGTGAACCTTCTAAAGTTATATGATTATTTACGGGATATTTACCGTGGTAAGGTTGTGAAAGACTAAGAAAGAGGGTAGATCGTTATGTCTGCACCTAACTTTTTAACTGTTCTCCAACCACCCGCATTCTTCAGTCTTCCCGTGAACATGGTGCATGTAACTGCGCCGAAATATCGGGAGCTCATTCCACAACCTTACCACGGTAAATATCCCGTAAATAATCATATAACTTTAGTGAACAACCGTGATAGTTTAAAACAGTGTTTTTGTGAACCTTCTGTACAGTCGTCCCAAGCAATCAGGAAACCAAACACAAACGGAACTATTATTAAACTGTGAACCTACTGTACAGTCGTCCCAAGCAATCAGGAAACCAAACACAAACGGAACTATTATTAAACGAGTAATCCTATTCAGCGACCACTTCACCGTGACTTATTTCAAAGTCAAAATATTTTCTGGAGTGCCTTCTCGGCGCGGATGCTCGGGCTCCCAGCGACCGACCGACGTGGCGCCAAAGTAAACAAGGTGGGTGCTGTGAGGCAGTGCTGACGATCTGAAGACGAACCAGGCAGCCGGCGAGGCAGTGCTGTGCGGCAGCCTGATAGAACATTCACCCGTGCCTAACTAAATATAGGTACCTACTTCCATTCATATGAAGGTGAAATAATAATCCAAAGAAGGCATCTTCAGACTATATCGCAAGTTACCTCTCCCCGTACCAACACACCTACATAATGAACTGGTAATCTTGTTTTTGTGCCAAGTTCAGTAACTGTCCTGCACGTGAGTCCAGTGGGCGAGTTTTCCGTTCGCTAGTCCCTTCCGGTCGGTTGAATTTTCCGCACTGGCAATACAGCCCTTAAATTAAAATTTGTTTATGTTGTCGCTTGATTGGAGGGGATAAAAGTTTTGTAATGAGCACAAACCGGAAAAGGTGGGAGAAATAACGGACTATAATATTATTTCTGGGTTCCTTTGTTTTCCGCATAGATTCAGTACCTATACTGAATCTATGGTTTTCCGGTTTGATGTTCATCGGGTTGTTATCGTAACAAAGGATTCCCAATGTCGCTGTCAATATGACTTCAATAGACTAGCGGCGGCGACTAACTCGGCGTCCCGCGGGGCAGGTCGTCTCAATCGAAGAGTTCTCATTATTGACATGCTCGTATTAAAGGTTGCCTCAAACAACAGGCACCGGACCGGAAGTTCCACGGAGGTTCCGGATCAGATTTTAATTTAAAGAGCATCTTATTGTGTTTTAAAATGATTTTGATTTTGATTGTTTCCAACATTTGGTGTAACATGGTGCGTATCGCAGCTCGCGGGGAGGTGGGAGACCATGTGACCCAGTGACCGGCGCGCGGCGTCCAGCGGGCGAGTGACAGATGTCCCGCGGCGAGAACGACTCCGCGTCACGCGACACACATCTAGCAGCACCTCTGCACTCTGCTCTGCTTCATACTATCGGGCGAGATGTTTCACAAATTATTCTATATTTAAAAAACAACAATTTCTGCTGGAAATATATTTCAATTTTCTCTCTTTCTCTCTTCCTGCTAATTTCAAGCTATGCATACAAGTCAGAATGCTATAAGTTTTCTTTTTACGCTAACTTTTAGCCACTTTGGCGAACTATATTATATAAAAACGCAATGTATTTTTAAAGACCTACATGGTTACCCGAGGTAACCATGTACGGTGCACCTAAACATAACTTATAGTTCATAGTTATTTTATTAATATCAGAAAGATACATGTCAAATACAGGTTAAAAAAGAACTTAATATAATGATTACTATAAAGAACTAGCTGAATCCCGCTACTTCGTACGCGTAGAGCTCGGCCTTCGGCCTCGCTACTATAAACCTATATGCTACAAACCTCACGGAGCCCAAGACCTTTCCAACGAATGCAAAACCGTGGAAATCGGTTCGTGCGTTCTGGAGTTATAGCGTCAGGAAGGAAAACCCGACTTATTTTTATATAGTAGATTAATTAAGAACGTAATTACATCTTAATAACAATAATTATACAAATCAAGAAAAATTCAATTAATTTATAGCAATATCAAATCAAAATAATTAATTGCGTTAATTTTTTTATATTTTTTTATATTAAGATGTCATAAAAAATCATAATCAACATCATGCACAAAAAATTATAATAAAATAAGTCAAAGAAATAACAATTAAAATTAAATGGATAATATTATTGAATAATAACATAAAATAAATTTAATTTTGTGCGTCTTTAAATATGTCAAAGTCATAAAAAGTTTGCTCGACAAGCCAACGTTTTAGGCGAACTTTAAAGCAACTTAGGCTCGGAGAATTAGTGATGTTATCCGGCAACATATTCAATCAAATACATGTCACCTGCACAGCCTTACCTTCCTCCTTCCTGTCAGGTATAATTACATGAATCCAAGGTAAGTATTTACAAGCGAGTGTAATTTCTTAAAACTCTGTTGTATAGTTTTGTCACGTGGTGGGGAACAATGTCGCGTGATGTACATATTCAGGGAGCCCTCCGAAAGTAACCCAATTAAAAGGGTAGCATATCACTTCATTTCCGCCAGCTTTACGGCCATACATTCCTTTATTTATTCAGTACTATTAGCTGCCCGCGGCTTCGCTTGCGAACTATAGAAAAAAAAATAGTTTACTCTCTTCCCACCCTATCATTTCAGTTTCAGTCCCGCATCCGTCCTGTTATCAGCTCTACTCCGCTACCGTCCCCTCCGCTGCAGTTCTGCATTCGTCCTGGAATGCATTCTATTCCCGTTCTACTATTTTAGTACTAGGCCCTAAAAGTCCCGTAATCCACTCTTGTTCCGCCTCACCCCTACTTCGTCATTTTTGTGATCTTCTTTACTACAGGTCCGCCCTTTCCGATCCAATTTGGCATCCATCCCGTAATCCACTTTACTCCCTTTACGCCCTTTTGCGATCCAGTCCCGCATTCGTCCGGTAATCCACTGTACTTTAGTCCCGCCCTTTCAGACCTAGTCCTGTATTCGTCAACCCTACTCCACTCCCAAACCGTGATCCACTCTACTCCCATCCCGTCTTTTACTTTGCAGTCCTGCATCCGACCTGTTATTCTTTCTATTCTTGTCTCCCTTTTTCATCTCAAGTTCCGCTATTTGTTCCGCAATCCACCCTATTCCGGTCACGCTCGTTTTACTTCAGTTCTGCATTGCCTCGCAATCCACTTTCCTCCATCTCATTCCGTCCAGCGTTCATCCCGATCACGTTCCTTTCCTGATCTGCCCCCGTCTCGTCTCGTCCTGTCCCATGTCGATGCCCGCATCGTACCCATCGGATTTTTATGGTTTCGTTTTTTTTCACGTTTTTTATCAAGACAATTTTTTTCTATTTTTTTATGTCTTGCGAATGCATTTGCTCCGTGTATTTTAAGATTTTGCGTTCTTTCGAGCGCTCATACCAATGATTTGATTCAAATTTGATTTTGTTGATAACGTTGCCATCATCCACGATATCTGTGAGCATAGAATACAGTTTACCTCGTTTCTTGCATTGTCTGATGGTGACTTGAAGTTTATACCGTACAGCTCCTTGACAAAAAAATGCTGATGTACAAGTTTAGTGGTGACCAAAGGTGAATTGGCGTGATGGGAACGAATCGTGTTGTTTGTTAGAATCAGCTCTCCGAGCACCAGCACCTGTGACTGGTAAACGGTCACGTCTTCTTTTGTTATACAAGTATTATTTAAATTTAAACTTCCATTGTCGGAGACATAGTTTACAAATCAAAATCATTAGGAGTAGAAACGCCGACCGCGAGTGTCAACGTTGTTTCATTCTCTCACGAAGTGACACAGCACCAGCGCCAGGCGGAATCTGATTTCAAGCTTGAACAACATGAGAGGCCATTTTGCGTTTAGTTTTAGTAGACATCTAATTTTTGGCTCGTTTATTGGACTATGTGTTTGCAGTTTGAATACATTTTACCGAAACAAAGTGAATACTTTCGAATTCTTGATGCCACACGTGATTCCTAACGCGGTAGGTAAATTCCTTCACCGTTTTATTATATAGGTACTATCTAGTCTTCAGTGCCTGCATAGACATAGCTATAAACTAACTCGTAGGTACGCCTCTACCACCTGGCGGAAAAGCTTCGGCATGCCAAATGAGTCCTGCGAAGCATTAATCTCAATCTCCCACGAATGTATCACAGAAGCCGCCCCAAAACACCTGCAGTCGATCATCAACCTGCTGTCTTCTATACACAAAGTGAGTTGAAAGGACTGACAAAATGTGTAACATTCTGAGTTAGATTTAATCAAAACTTATTTTAAGCCGCTCAAGAAGATGCTAACTGACAGCTGCTAGGTCCTGTCAAATTAAATATCCCTGTACAAGATGCAGGAGCGTTAATGTCTTATGCAAACGAAGAGGAGCATCGGTACCCGTATCAGAGAACTTGTAGCTGATATGAAAACGAGACGCTCGACCAAGTGTGCAGCTTGTGAGCATGACCTTTACAACCCTAACCGCTATATTAGTTTTGGTTTTGCCAAAGAGAACCGATACATACCGAGCATGCTAAACGACATGCTACAGCGGATGGTTGGCAAGTACCACCTCCTTGGGATCCACATACAATCTTGAGCCCGGCGCAAGATCTCTGCACACCGTGGACGTCTCTGTTAGGGAAAGTTTTGATTAAAAACCATTGGGGGTAATTGTAACTAACGTTGTAACATTCGTTACAGTAACAATTGTAACATAACATTTGTACAGACATTTGTCATCTAGTTTTTCTGTGACCACGTGACCACTAATTGACTAAATTAAATTAAATTAAATTAAAATTAAATTAAATTGTATTTATTGAGATTTAACACGGTCAAGCCAATTACATTAGTATCTCACAAATGAATAATTATCATCATCATCATCATCATCATTTCAGCCGTAGGACGTCCACTGCTGGACATAGGCCTCCCCCATCGATCTCCAAAAGGGCCGGTTGGTATGAATAATTATGCATAACAATAAAAAATAAGAAAGGAATTAAATTAATTACAAAAACAAGCTCACAAAAAATAAAGAATAAAAATACAAAAATACAAAAGTCAAGAATTTTACAGATGTCAATAAAAATTAAGAATAATTCTAGTCAATAAATTACAAATTACAAATGTCAGAGAAACAAAAACACATCAGAGGACACTGCAAAGTGTTCGAAACGTCAGGAATTTAAATAATTTAAAAAACATGCGATAAAATCCGTTTGTGTTTAATTTCAAAGCTAGTTATTCTAAAAAAATTACACTTTTAAGCACTTTTACACTTTTTTACCCAAGAAATTACACATCTCTACTAATATAATAATTATAGGTATCATCTGTTGCTCTCTTTCAGATAGACAATCATCTCTGCATGAAAATCCTAATACGGGACAATTTTTATTTAGGTAAATAAAAACCTTTATTATAATTTTTTTTTTTTTAATTTTTTGACTTATATGTATAAAACTGTAATGTTTATGAAATTCCAGTTCCAAGGTTATTGACTTTTTCGTATAATAATATTAGTAAAGAAAGTTTTCAATCTAGTTTTGTTTTTGTCTAAACTATAAACACATGTGAGATCGGGGTGGTACATCTCTGCTCGTTAAAATGTTTTTATAAACTGCTTATCCGTTTCCGAACTTTATTTGTGACCACAATAATTACATGGCCCTGGCTACGGTCAATATGCATGTCTCGACACGCTCTTGGCCAGTTATTGTTTATTATTAATTTGAATTTTGTGTTAATATTTCAGTGGGATTTGAGCCAAAAGCATCGACGGATGTTGTTCACCAGATGATACTGTACGGATGCACCGCGCCCGGCTCCAACGACTCCGTGTGGTGAGCTCGCTGCTGTCGGCGCTGTCGGTGCTCCAGCGCGGCGTCACATGCTAGTTGATTCAATCAGGCGTTACTTGTACTAGTTCAGATCAAAACTGGGACTTTAGTCGCTTCCTCGTATCAACCTCAACAAGGCATAAATATTATCAATTATTTATGTTTCACCTAACATCATTTTTTAGTGATGCTAGATAACCTTGCCTGAAACGAAACATTGTTAGTAAAGTAAACATTCATTTCTGAAACGCTTTTACATTATCACGTATGGTGTAAAGTATACACAGTTATACCTGAAACCAAAACTCAAAACTTCGTTATACTTGTAAATGAAGTAAAACAAATACTATATTGTTGTAATTATTGTTCTTGATATGACGAAGCGGAAACACACTACAGATTTTTATGTAAGAAAACTAAGATCATTGTAACTCCGTGTGGGATCAGTTCAAATTAAGTTGTAGAGCAACAAATAACGAGATGGGAGAGTTTACAAATGAAACAAGTCGTATGACTGTTGTATGCAGTTAGGTTGTTACTGGACAGGTACTCACTGACACCGTACAGTGATCTGTCGCCGGCCCTCGCCCCCCGGCTGCCAGTTGACACCGTACAGTAATCTGTCGCCGGCCCTCGCCCCCCGGCCGCCAGTTGACACCGTTACAGTGATCTGTCGCCGGCCCTCGCCCCCCGGCCGCCAGATGACACCGTACAGTGATCTGTCGCCGGCGCTCGCGCTCGCCCTGGCCGCCTGAGACACCGTACAGTGATCTGTCGCCGGCGCTCGCGCTCGCCCCGGCCGCCAGTGACACCGGAGTGAGCACGGACCTGTTGCAGGAACTGCGACGAGCCGCCGGGCAGCGCGGGCGCAGACTACTACGACAAGGCAGCTCCGTGCCGGGACGGATCCCAGGCGAGTGCATATTCATTGCATTATATACTTTAGTGTCCATATTTGCATCTATACATTATTCCAATACTAATTATTGTGTTAATTATTTGATCGATTGGAAATTAAAAGTATTTAAAGCACGTTTACAGGCTCACCTCCTATCTGTAGGCTAACAAGAGCCGAGGGGTGGAGCAGCGCACACTTGTAAATGCCCCTCATGGTCTCGATCGTCCGTCGTTTAACTTCGGTGATCTGTTACGAACACCTAGTGGAGCTCCGCCCCGAGCCCACGAGCGCCACGAGGAAACCGTGCATTGTGTCGGATAGCGAGGGTGCTTATTGTGAGCTGAGCAAGCTGCCTCTGACCAGTTATGGCGCAAATATTTTAAAATAATATCTCATGAAATGCGGGAAAACTGAAAACGGCGCCCGTGGAACTGTTTATAGGGAACTGCGGCCGTATTATAGAAGTTTGATTGTGATCGAGATTGCATGCCGTCCCGTTCGCTTCTACTTACTCGCACCACGCGCGTGAGTGAGATGGCATGTCATGATCACAATCCGAATCACGATAAGACATCTATTTAATAAGGCATCTATTTATAGCAAACATGTTTGCCCACATAGAGATCGATGGTAGGTGCAGGCATATTAGCAAATTAGGCATTCCAGGCAAGTTTGTCTGTTTTTGTATGAAACCTGTCAGTTCTGGTTTAATATAGTTATGTTCGAGTGACGTCGGTTCACGGTGTCCATGTTGCGTGCGCGCAGGTGATGTACGGCTGGGGACGAAACGCGTCAGGCTTCCAGCTGCCGCGACACGTCGGCTTCCCCGTGGGGCCCGCCAGCACCGCGCGACACCTGGTGCTGCAGGTGCACTACCTGCGCCGGTACAGAGGTATACCATCACCCGCCAGCGTCGCGCGACACCTGGTGCTGCAGGTGCACTAACTGCGCCGGTACAGAAGTATACCATCACCCGCCAGCGCCGCGTGACACCTGGTGCTGCAGGTGCACTATACCTGCGCCGGTACAGAGGTATACTATCACCCGCCAGCGCCGCGCGACACCTGGTGCTGCAGGTGCACTAACTGCGCCAGTACAGAGGTATACCATCACCCGCCAGCACCGCGCGACACCTGGTGCTGCAGGTGCACTAACTGCGCCGGTACAGAGGTATACCATCACCCGCCAGCGCTGCACGACACCTGGTGCTGCAGGTGCACTACCTGCGCCGGTACAGAGGTCACATCAGCATCACATCACACAACAATCGCGGGGCTTGCACGAGTGCGAGGTAGGCGATCCTCTGTGCGACTGTCGCACACTACTGGGCTGGAGGGCTGCGGATGGCGCTGGGTGAGTCCCGACAGGACGAGCTCGTTGCAGGATCAGATACATCTTATTCTAACGGACATTCAACATCTCACACGTGACTTCGATGAAACAATCGACGTTTTCGCACGTAGTACATATAGATAATCTTTAATCAACAACCAGTCTACAACTTTACTGTATTATTAATCCTTCTATCAAAAACAAACAGGTATGTTCATATTAAATATTCTATACTACTGGTATCTTTCTTATAACATCGTAATTAGACCAAGGACAAAAATGTATCGGCGTATTTTTGGACCTTCAAAAAGCGTTCGATACAGTATCTATTTCCATTCTGTTAGCACGTCTAAACAATATTGGTGTAAGAGGAACTGCACACGATTGGTTTTCTGACTACCTGACTAATAGAGTTGCAATTCGGTATGTAAAGTTTTTTTTGTTGTATTTTTTTATATTTTTATTTCGTAGATATGGCTATTTTAAGAAACTAATATCAATATTTTTGTTTTCAGTAGTTATTTTATAATATTTCTTTGAAAATTGAAATTTGGTGACGTCACCATATAGCACAAAATGTCGTTGCGTTGAGAAGCCAAAAAAAGCACGCGAGTAAAAAGAAAATTACATTAGAACATACTTTGTCAGTGACAATGACATCTAATGTCTGCTTGTTTGTTTATGGAAACCTTAGGGTTACTAGCTCACTGATTTGCAAACAACAATTTTATTGATGTTAGAATTTTATTTGTTCGATTAAGGTTCCTTGTTTTTTATTCTTAGGTTGAGACATCATGTTTGAATAGAAATTATTAATCATACATCAAATTGACATATTAAAATATATTTAACATTATTATATCGTTGTGAGTACCACCCATAATAAAAACAAATTAAAGTGACGTGGTGAAAATTAATTCTATTAAGTAGGTGCTTCCTGTAAAAACGTTCTAGATCAGATATTTATTTCCCCGAAAAAACCATTCCACGTGATTTTTCCCGACGTTTAGGGAAAAACACCCCATGTTGGCAGCCCTGAACAGAACTAGACTGTCAAACCCACGGAACACTATTACAAACCACAGAAATTAAAAAAATTACTTTTCTGTGTGACGAACAAGAAGTGTGATGTGAATTTTATTTTTTATTCTTAAAAGGCACAGATAATAAAATGCTACACCGTGACCTCATTTAGAGGTCAATGAAAGTCGAATGATTTCTTAGTTTTACGTTAAAATAAATGGCATCTTATCGTTTTAAAAGGTCAGAGTAGAAAAATAAGGGTTAGTAACATAAAATCTCGAAATGGTTTCGGAATTGGCATAGGTTAATTTTTTTTTGCATACCGAATTATGGTGTTCCACAAGGATCAACACTAGGACCATCACTGTTTTTTTATATAAATGAGCTCTGCAAAATTAGTATAACTGCAGCTGACCTTCTCATGTTCGTAGATGACACTGTCTTGCTATTCCATGACTCTACTTGGGAAAAGGTTTATAAGAAAGCTGAACTAGGTTTGTCACAAACAATTTCATAGTTACAACATAATCTACTTTCATTAAATACATCTAAAACAAAGTTTCTCTCATTTATTAAAACTAATGCTACTAGACCAAATAGCAAACTATATAAATAAAAACATATACATTTCCATGTAATCGTTCCTTCGTGCAGGCAAATTGTAACAGTAACTGTAACCTTTTGACAAGTTCTGACACAATTCGATATTTGGGCATAATCTTTGATATCAAATTAAACTGGGCTGATCATATAGCGACTGTTTCAAAGCGTACAATAAAATTAATACACGTGTTTAAAACACTTGATTATGTTGCTGACCATAACCTTCCCACTAGCAGAACGCGCAATTAGCTACTGTATCAGCTCATGGGGAGGTGCTGGAAAGATCAGTATGCTAACAGTGGAAAGAGCCCAAAGAGCGCTGCTTAAGGTCACTATGGATCTACCTTTCAGATATCCCACTGATGATTTATACATGAAATGCAAAGTATTTACCGCAAGGAAACTTTTTATTTACCAGTGCACCCGTAGATATCACAAAGTCACTGTACCTAATCTTCCCATATCAGGTAAAAGACTACATTTGTGTCCAGTTCCTGGATACAGAAGTGAAGTTACCAGGAGAAACTTCTTTTTCATTTGTCGATCAAATTTTATAATGTTTTAAATGCTATATACAATATTAAACGGTTATTACTCCACAAACTAAGAGCAAAATTAAAGAATGTTTGTCAAATTTTTACTACAAAAAAACTGAAACATTATTAGAAAAAATACAAAAACCACGGTTGATGTACGTATGAAACGATATGCGTTAAACGAACAAGTTACATCAGAGGTACCTACACTGACTGGGCATACACTCACAAACATACATCATCTCTGGAAACTCCATCGATGAGTCGAGAAGACACACAAATATGATAATACATAATGATTATCCTAGCGCAAACAGTAAAAAAAAAGTATTTTTATTATATATTTCAACATAATTATAAACAAATACCTACTGTAAAACATAGTTGGACACAAACCACACCCTTGGAAGACGCTGCCTTTTGCAACACAGTTTTGAACTAACGCAAAAGGCAGAGCCACAATGTTGCATTGTTTACTATTTGTGTTTTCAATAAATAAATAAAATAAAATAAAAATACTACTTAGTTCCAATTTCCGCGCGTTATCTGAGAAAAGTACCTACATTTCTGGAGGGGCGTGTAAATATCCCTTCCTGAATGTGATTGCTCACGGTTTTTATGTATAAAAATAGGGGCGTTGCACCTAGGAACTAGAATTTTCTGAGAGTCGATAAGGAAGCACTAAAAAACCTGCACTGACCTGCAAATGACCCGCTTTCAACCCAATCGTCCAGAGAGAAGCTGACAAGTCTGCGCTGCAAGTTCCATCTTTAATATCCTGTAAAACGTACACCAGGTTAGCCGGCCGGCACCTTCCCATGTAGAAGTTTATTTAGCGCAAGTACATGCGATATACCACAACACACCACTTCACAGTCCACTCAAGAGTTTTATTATAGGTAGCAGAATATAGTTTTTTAATAATAGTTTTAGCGAGAGCGATGAAAAAGGTTTACACGTAAATACAAGTATCCACCATGTTATTCTTGGTTATTCTTCTGAGACCGAAGTGCGCGTGCGTTGGTCCGTCCGCCAATCATTGACAAGCAGACAGGCCTGTGCGACCTATCGACACTTCAGAAAAAGCGCGGCAAATTATGAAAATGCAACTACGTGCATTGGCGCTCCACCAATTTCATTTTCACGTTCGTCGACAAACGCTTCTGTTGCCGGCTACTCGATACTGAGTATATTACAATGATGTCGAGTGGCATCCTTCGTGCCGGCCCGGCGACCGGCCCGGCGATTAGCCCGGCGCCCGGTGGAGGCTCCGCGGACGGACGCGTGGAACAGTTCTCGAGGCACAGCCGTGCATGGGTGCGTGCGTGCGTGTATCTCCACATACACAATATAGTAATTGTGTATGAATGTATTATATTTGTATGATTGACTGAATGTTTGTTTCAGCGGACAGAAGTTTAATCGAAATAGATAACTCTGGAGTCATCTTGCGTTACACGAAGAAACGGTAAGTGCAGCTCTGATGCCTCAGTATAGTAGTTGTTGGACTATAGGTATACATACAGTCTGCAGCGATCCTCCTTCCTGGCAATCCTTTGCACTTCTACTAGTATAAATAACGTTCAAATGTATTTAATACTAGCTGCACCTCTGTTCAGTGATGATGGTAAAAAGTAGACTATGCGTTAATCCAGGACTAAGCTTTTTATATTCCAAATTTCATCCAAATCCGTCTAGCCGTTTATGCGTGAAGAAGCAACAAACATACACACTCACACACAAACTTTCGCTTTTATAATATTAGTGTGATATTTAGAATGATCAAAATAAACGGACCAAGTGCGAGTTAGGCTCGCGCACTGAGACTTACGTACCACTACAAAACGCAATAAATATCAATTAAAACTCCCGATTTTTCGGCGCAGTTACATGCACCATGTCACAACCACATTCATTGTCATTCGTTGTCATTGTCATTCCACAACCTTACCACGGTAAATATCCCGTAAATATCGATGACTTAGAGCTGTTAGACGTTGCAGTTAGACCTAGATAATCTTCACAATTATTGCGTGATGAACAAGCTAGATCTAGACATCTAAATGCTGCTGTATTACTTTTAGTAGATCTAACCGGACAATCACGTATGGTTACAAGTTCAATGGCCAGCCTTTGATAAGAATGGATTCAGTCATCGATCTTGAAGTGACTCTTGACTCGAAGCTGCTCTTCAATAAACATATTGAGAACGTCTCGAACAAAGCCATGAAAACTCTGGGCTTTATTCTCCGAATTACTAGAGACTTTAAATTGATTAAGACTTTGAAGATTCTCTTTTGTTCATTAGTACGTAGTCAACTGGAATATGCTTCACAAGTTTGGAACCCCTGCTATGAAAAATATATAAACATCCTTGAGAGGCCCCAAAACAAGTTCCTACGGTATATTAATTTTAAAGCTAAGATTCTGAGCCCTGACTACGAGTACGATGAGGTTTGCTTCCACCACCATCTGTTGCCTGTTCGAATCAGAAGAGAGGTTGCGGATCTGACCTTCATGTTCAATATACTATCTAATAGAATCGTTTGCCCTTCATTATTGTCTCAGATAGGTGTTGTAACTCCTCCGCGTGTTTAAACGCCACCATGTCGATCCGATTACAGGAAGAGAGTACGGAACCAATCCAACTGCAGAAAAGCGTGAGACAGGGAGATGTTATCTCTCCAAAACTGTTCACGAACGCATTGGAGGACGTTTTCAAGCTCTTGGACTGGAACGGATTCGCCATCAACATCAATGGCGAATACATCAGTCACCTTCGTTTTGCCGATGATATAGTCATCATGGCAGAGTCGCTGGAGGATCTCAATACTATGCTCAGCGACCTCAGTAGCCTTTCCCAACAGGTGGGTATTAAAATGAAGATGGACAAGACAAAAATTATGTCCAATGTCCATGTTGAACCCGTGCCGGTAGTCGTTGGGAACGATACTCTCGAAGTTGTTGACCATTACACCTATCTTGGACAGATTGTTCAGTTAGGTAAGTCCAACTTAGGCAAAGAGGTCGCCGAAGAATCCAACTCGGATGGGCAGCGTTCGGGAAATTGCGTGACATCTTCTCATCCAAGATACCACAGTTCCTCAAGACGAGGGTCTTTGACCAGTGTGTGTTGCCGAACTACACATACATACGGTACTGAGACGTGGTCCTTAACTGTTGGCCTTTTGGAAAAACTCAGAGTCACACAGCGGGCAAGGAGAGAGCTATGCTCGGAGTTTCTTTGCGCGATAGAATCCGGAACGTGGATATTCGCCAAAGAACCAGAGTCACCGACATAGCTGTTAAAATTTCCAAGTTGAAGTGGCAATGGGCAGGCCACATCGCTCGAAGAACCGATAACCGATGGGGAAGAAAGGTTCTGGAGTGGAGACCACGAACCGGAAGACGCAGCGTAGGGAGGCCTCCCACTAGATGGACCGACGACATTGTGAGAGTCGCGGGTATCCAGTGGATGCAAAAGGCAGGCTGCTGTTCATTGTGGAGGTTAAAGGGGTAGGCCTATGATCAGCAGCCGACGTCTTCTGGCTGATGATAATGATGATGATTGTCTCGGATAGGTGTTGTGATGTTGTGATGTTGTGATGTTGTGATGTTGTGATGTTGTGATGTTGTTGTGACTCCGCTACGCTCGCTTGACTTATTTATGATGAGGCACAATACTTTTAAAATGCAATTTCCAAAAACTTCTTTAACACATCAAAAGTGAAATTTGATAATACCTCTAGTATAATAATCTTTGATAATACTAAAAATAAAATGGCAAAAAAACATAAAATAAAAAAATAAAAACGTAAAATTAAATCTAAAAAAAACCATTTCATTTGTATTAGGTTTTATATATTTGTAATTTGTAACAAATTATCTTTCTGGTAACTAATTTATTACCTTTTATGTAAAGACTTGTTACAATGTTGCATGTTTGTTTACTATTCACTATTTATGTATCCAGGCCCTAGTTGGTGTTACAACGGGGCATTTACACTATTTCCAGTTTGTATCAGTGAAAACATGTTTTTGGCTTTTGTGTAACTGTTTATCTTATATCTACTGTATTAATTAGCAGCTGGACGTTTACTGGCTGCTGCTGATGATGACGACGACGATGATGTGATGTAAACGTCATATTTGCGCAGCATGGCGCGCGTGGCCGGCGTGATTCTCCTCGGCTCGGGAGGGGTGATTCCCGCGCGCTCAGTGGAGCACCTCGAGACCACGTGCACCATCCGCGAGAACAAGACCATCCACCCCATAGCCTTCCGAGCGCACACGCACATGTTCGGTGCGTACTCACCTGGTCACAGCACTCTCATGTAGACTGCCTGAAGAAGTACAACCCTTGCCGGCAACCGACCGGCCACCGAGTCCACACGCCCATGTATTCACCTGCTCACTGCACTCTCATGTAAACTGCATCAGGAAGTCAGTCAACGGCAATCCTGGTAACAGTTACAACATCTGTCCGTTATTTATGTACCCGAGATAAGCTAGTTTTATAAAGTGGACTTGGGAATTCTTGACAAAGTCCCGAAAGACGCGTCATCCTGAAATTAAATTTCTTGAGTAGAAAACAGGTGAAACTCATGAAGCAGGTGCGGTGGTGAGCTGCTTCGCGGTGAGGCAGGGCGCGTCCGGCGACTCGTGGACCACACTCGCCAAGAGCAACCCGGCGCGTGCGCAGGCCTTCTACCCCGTGCGAGACGCAGCACCCCTGCGCCGCGGGGACATGCTGGCCGCGCGCTGCACCGTCAACAACTCCAGCCCCCACACGGTGCGGGTCGGGTGCGTACATAACAGACACGCTGCACCGTCAACAACTCCAGCCCCTGCACAGTGCGAGTCGGGTGCGTACATAACACACACGCTGCACCGTCAACAACTCCAGCCCCCGCACGGTGCGGGTCGGGTGCGTACATAACACACACGCTGCACCGTCAGCAACTCCAGCCCCCGCACGGTGCGGGTCGGGTGCGTACATAACACACACGCTGCACCGTCAACAACTCCAGCTCCAAATTATTGAGTATTGGGACGAACTAACACGCACGCTGCCTCGACGACACTGGTACCAACCTCGTGTGAGTAGAAGAGTACAGTGCGACACAGTTCAGTGGACTCAGTACCTACGGGGTTTAAATATTTATCGGGACTTACCGCGCATTATTTTACTTATACAAAATAATTACAATTATGGTCATAAATTTGTAAATTATTTTAGACGTTCTTTAAGACAACGAATTTTTAAAACAAGGAACAGATCGCGCTCCAAATCTCTAATAATAATACTTTCAAAATACTTGCGTTATTAAAATATGAGTGTGATTGGTTAATGGAATTTAATTAGTAGGTATGTTTTTAATAATCTGTCTGTCCACTATGGTTTCCAGGAAGACCGAGAGAGATGAGATATGCAACTTGTACCTGATGTACTGGGCAGCAGACGGCCCGCTGGAACAGAAGTACTGCATGTCGCCAGGCCCGCCGCACTACTACTGGCGCCGAGCCATACAACACTTCCAGAACATCCCCGACCTGCAAGCCAGCATATTGTAACATACGATACTTGTTCATATTATATTCAACTAAACTTATTCATTAAACTATGTTTGGGTTTAAAGTTAAACTAGAACCGTCTTACCACAAAAGA
Organism: Agriopis aurantiaria; assembly: GCA_914767915.1. Lineage (NCBI taxonomy): Eukaryota > Metazoa > Arthropoda > Insecta > Lepidoptera > Geometridae > Agriopis > Agriopis aurantiaria. Next base: position 23,782 of record OU611983.1, on the reverse strand, counting down.
TTTAAGAACGCTTTAGACATGTGTTTAGCAATTGTTTCTTGAAAATTTTGTGAAAAATATGCCAAACACTTGTCTAAAGCGTGCTTAAATCTTTTGTGGTAAGACGGGAAGTGTTTTTTTTTGTGTACATAAAAAAGTGAAAATGGAAAAAGAACTTTAAGAACGACACCACTGATATTCTTAAACAAGAAAGAAAACATTTATTTTGTGCACAAAACACTACGACATCAACATTACAAATCAGAAACATAAAAAAAAATAGGCTAGAATATTGTCAGTAACATCTAGTAAAGCTGTGCTTGTTCCTCTATATTTTCTGAGCCTGACTGCATATCAGGCAAAATTAGTTGCCTTTCCAGGAATTCTGCTATTTGGCAGCACGCTACCTTTTCCAACACAAGAGACAGGGTAGAAGTATAATTGGGCGCAAATCTTTCAATTCGATAGAGTCTGATATTTTAGGTTTAACAATGGCAGTCTTCAAAGGTTGGGGAATACTGAAGTAGTTCGAGATATTGTTAACGATGCCCACTTTACTGTATCGAAGGTTTCAGGAAGCGTCAAATAGGGTGTTTGACTGTATTGAAAATATTATGCCAATTGACATCATCCATAAACATGACATAATGAAAAAGCATATTTCATTGATTTTTTTATAAAAATATGCTTATTTTTTGTAAAAAACGCGAATAAAATAACTGTATTTTCGACATTTGATCACGTGATCGAAAACGGTCTGTAACTGGCTTCATCCCTAGTGACGTCACACAAATCTAAACAAACAGATTTTGTATTGATATTTGCGAATTTAATGTTGTAAAGCTATTTTGAGAGCGATTTATCCAGAAATTTTCACCAAAAACATTCCGGAGGTTAAATGTGAGAAGAATGGAGAAACATTTTGTGCAAGCAGACAGCAGTAACTTACCCAAAATTAATGTTTTTATGGTTGCATATTTCTTTAATAATAATCCACGTCATTGTTTCTACGCTGCAGAACTCAAAACGTAAAAACTACAATGTCAGTATTAATTTTTAATTGTTCTCCAAGCAAAACATTCAATCAAGTTGTACAAAAAGTATGTTGTAGTAGGTGGATATCACTATTTTGTTAGGTTATGTCTTTACAATGTTTAAAAAGAAAGTAACAGTACATAAAATAGTAATGCAATAAAAACACTAATTCTAATAGAAATATATAGACTCAAATATGTACCTCAAAATGATCTTCGCACATAGAAACACTTGATTTAGCTCCAATACTTTTGGGTTCTCTACGAGC